>OX467285.1:0-2400000 GCA_950108345.1 Malthinus flaveolus
CCTAACCTAACCTAACCTAACCTAACCTAACCTAACCTAACCTAACCTAACCTAACCTAACCTAACCTAACCTAACCTAACCTAACCTAACCTAACCTAACCTAACCTAACCTAACCTAACCTAACCTAACCTAACCTAACCTAACCTAACCTAACCTAACCTAACCTAACCTAACCTAACCTAACCTAACCTAACCTAACCTAACCTAACCTAACCTAACCTAACCTAACCTAACCTAACCTAACCTAACCTAACCTAACCTAACCTAACCTAACCTAACCTAACCTAACCGAACCTAACCTAACCTAACCTAACCTAACCTAACCTAACCTAACCTAACCTAACCTAACCTAACCTAACCTAACCTAACCTAACCTAACCTAACCTAACCTAACCTAACCTAACCTAACCTAACCTAACCTAACCTAACCTAACCTAACCTAACCTAACCTAACCTAACCTAACCTAACCTAACCTAACCTAACCTAACCTAACCTAACCTAACCTAACCTAACCTAACCTAACCTAACCTAACCTAACCTAACCTAACCTAACCTAACCTAACCTAACCTAACCTAACCTAACCTAACCTAACCTAACCTAACCTAACCTAACCTAACCTAACCTAACCTAACCTAACCTAACCTAACCTAACCTAACCTAACCTAACCTAACCTAACCTAACCTAACCTAACCTAACCTAACCTAACCTAACCTAACCTAACCTAACCTAACCTAACCTAACCTAACCTAACCTAACCTAACCTAACCTAACCTAACCTAACCTAACCTAACCTAACCTAACCTAACCTAACCTAACCTAACCTAACCTAACCTAACCTAACCTAACCTAACCTAACCTAACCTAACCTAACCTAACCTAACCTAACCTAACCTAACCTAACCTAACCTAACCTAACCTAACCTAACCTAACCTAACCTAACCTAACCTAACCTAACCTAACCTAACCTAACCTAACCTAACCTAACCTAACCTAACCTAACCTAACCTAACCTAACCTAACCTAACCTAACCTAACCTAACCTAACCTAACCTAACCTAACCTAACCTAACCTAACCTAACCTAACCTAACCTAACCTAACCTAACCTAACCTAACCTAACCTAACCTAACCTAACCTAACCTAACCTAACCTAACCTAACCTAACCTAACCTAACCTAACCTAACCTAACCTAACCTAACCTAACCTAACCTAACCTAACCTAACCTAACCTAACCTAACCTAACCTAACCTAACCTAACCTAACCTAACCTAACCTAACCTAACCTAACCTAACCTAACCTAACCTAACCTAACCTAACCTAACCTAACCTAACCTAACCTAACCTAACCTAACCTAACCTAACCTAACCTAACCTAACCTAACCTAACCTAACCTAACCTAACCTAACCTAACCTAACCTAACCTAACCTAACCTAACCTAACCTAACCTAACCTAACCTAACCTAACCTAACCTAACCTAACCTAACCTAACCTAACCTAACCTAACCTAACCTAACCTAACCTAACCTAACCTAACCTAACCTAACCTAACCTAACCTAACCTAACCTAACCTAACCTAACCTAACCTAACCTAACCTAACCTAACCTAACCTAACCTAACCTAACCTAACCTAACCTAACCTAACCTAACCTAACCTAACCTAACCTAACCTAACCTAACCTAACCTAACCTAACCTAACCTAACCTAACCTAACCTAACCTAACCTAACCTAACCTAACCTAACCTAACCTAACCTAACCTAACCTAACCTAACCTAACCTAACCTAACCTAACCTAACCTAACCTAACCTAACCTAACCTAACCTAACCTAACCTAACCTAACCTAACCTAACCTAACCTAACCTAACCTAACCTAACCTAACCTAACCTAACCTAACCTAACCTAACCTAACCTAACCTAACCTAACCTAACCTAACCTAACCTAACCTAACCTAACCTAACCTAACCTAACCTAACCTAACCTAACCTAACCTAACCTAACCTAACCTAACCTAACCTAACCTAACCTAACCTAACCTAACCTAACCTAACCTAACCTAACCTAACCTAACCTAACCTAACCTAACCTAACCTAACCTAACCTAACCTAACCTAACCTAACCTAACCTAACCTAACCTAACCTAACCTAACCTAACCTAACCTAACCTAACCTAACCTAACCTAACCTAACCTAACCTAACCTAACCTAACCTAACCTAACCTAACCTAACCTAACCTAACCTAACCTAACCTAACCTAACCTAACCTAACCTAACCTAACCTAACCTAACCTAACCTAACCTAACCTAACCTAACCTAACCTAACCTAACCTAACCTAACCTAACCTAACCTAACCTAACCTAACCTAACCTAACCTAACCTAACCTAACCTAACCTAACCTAACCTAACCTAACCTAACCTAACCTAACCTAACCTAACCTAACCTAACCTAACCTAACCTAACCTAACCTAACCTAACCTAACCTAACCTAACCTAACCTAACCTAACCTAACCTAACCTAACCTAACCTAACCTAACCTAACCTAACCTAACCTAACCTAACCTAACCTAACCTAACCTAACCTAACCTAACCTAACCTAACCTAACCTAACCTAACCTAACCTAACCTAACCTAACCTAACCTAACCTAACCTAACCTAACCTAACCTAACCTAACCTAACCTAACCTAACCTAACCTAACCTAACCTAACCTAACCTAACCTAACCTAACCTAACCTAACCTAACCTAACCTAACCTAACCTAACCTAACCTAACCTAACCTAACCTAACCTAACCTAACCTAACCTAACCTAACCTAACCTAACCTAACCTAACCTAACCTAACCTAACCTAACCTAACCTAACCTAACCTAACCTAACCTAACCTAACCTAACCTAACCTAACCTAACCTAACCTAACCTAACCTAACCTAACCTAACCTAACCTAACCTAACCTAACCTAACCTAACCTAACCTAACCTAACCTAACCTAACCTAACCTAACCTAACCTAACCTAACCTAACCTAACCTAACCTAACCTAACCTAACCTAACCTAACCTAACCTAACCTAACCTAACCTAACCTAACCTAACCTAACCTAACCTAACCTAACCTAACCTAACCTAACCTAACCTAACCTAACCTAACCTAACCTAACCTAACCTAACCTAACCTAACCTAACCTAACCTAACCTAACCTAACCTAACCTAACCTAACCTAACCTAACCTAACCTAACCTAACCTAACCTAACCTAACCTAACCTAACCTAACCTAACCTAACCTAACCTAACCTAACCTAACCTAACCTAACCTAACCTAACCTAACCTAACCTAACCTAACCTAACCTAACCTAACCTAACCTAACCTAACCTAACCTAACCTAACCTAACCTAACCTAACCTAACCTAACCTAACCTAACCTAACCTAACCTAACCTAACCTAACCTAACCTAACCTAACCTAACCTAACCTAACCTAACCTAACCTAACCTAACCTAACCTAACCTAACCTAACCTAACCTAACCTAACCTAACCTAACCTAACCTAACCTAACCTAACCTAACCTAACCTAACCTAACCTAACCTAACCTAACCTAACCTAACCTAACCTAACCTAACCTAACCTAACCTAACCTAACCTAACCTAACCTAACCTAACCTAACCTAACCTAACCTAACCTAACCTAACCTAACCTAACCTAACCTAACCTAACCTAACCTAACCTAACCTAACCTAACCTAACCTAACCTAACCTAACCTAACCTAACCTAACCTAACCTAACCTAACCTAACCTAACCTAACCTAACCTAACCTAACCTAACCTAACCTAACCTAACCTAACCTAACCTAACCTAACCTAACCTAACCTAACCTAACCTAACCTAACCTAACCTAACCTAACCTAACCTAACCTAACCTAACCTAACCTAACCTAACCTAACCTAACCTAACCTAACCTAACCTAACCTAACCTAACCTAACCTAACCTAACCTAACCTAACCTAACCTAACCTAACCTAACCTAACCTAACCTAACCTAACCTAACCTAACCTAACCTAACCTAACCTAACCTAACCTAACCTAACCTAACCTAACCTAACCTAACCTAACCTAACCTAACCTAACCTAACCTAACCTAACCTAACCTAACCTAACCTAACCTAACCTAACCTAACCTAACCTAACCTAACCTAACCTAACCTAACCTAACCTAACCTAACCTAACCTAACCTAACCTAACCTAACCTAACCTAACCTAACCTAACCTAACCTAACCTAACCTAACCTAACCTAACCTAACCTAACCTAACCTAACCTAACCTAACCTAACCTAACCTAACCTAACCTAACCTAACCTAACCTAACCTAACCTAACCTAACCTAACCTAACCTAACCTAACCTAACCTAACCTAACCTAACCTAACCTAACCTAACCTAACCTAACCTAACCTAACCTAACCTAACCTAACCTAACCTAACCTAACCTAACCTAACCTAACCTAACCTAACCTAACCTAACCTAACCTAACCTAACCTAACCTAACCTAACCTAACCTAACCTAACCTAACCTAACCTAACCTAACCTAACCTAACCTAACCTAACCTAACCTAACCTAACCTAACCTAACCTAACCTAACCTAACCTAACCTAACCTAACCTAACCTAACCTAACCTAACCTAACCTAACCTAACCTAACCTAACCTAACCTAACCTAACCTAACCTAACCTAACCTAACCTAACCTAACCTAACCTAACCTAACCTAACCTAACCTAACCTAACCTAACCTAACCTAACCTAACCTAACCTAACCTAACCTAACCTAACCTAACCTAACCTAACCTAACCTAACCTAACCTAACCTAACCTAACCTAACCTAACCTAACCTAACCTAACCTAACCTAACCTAACCTAACCTAACCTAACCTAACCTAACCTAACCTAACCTAACCTAACCTAACCTAACCTAACCTAACCTAACCTAACCTAACCTAACCTAACCTAACCTAACCTAACCTAACCTAACCTAACCTAACCTAACCTAACCTAACCTAACCTAACCTAACCTAACCTAACCTAACCTAACCTAACCTAACCTAACCTAACCTAACCTAACCTAACCTAACCTAACCTAACCTAACCTAACCTAACCTAACCTAACCTAACCTAACCTAACCTAACCTAACCTAACCTAACCTAACCTAACCTAACCTAACCTAACCTAACCTAACCTAACCTAACCTAACCTAACCTAACCTAACCTAACCTAACCTAACCTAACCTAACCTAACCTAACCTAACCTAACCTAACCTAACCTAACCTAACCTAACCTAACCTAACCTAACCTAACCTAACCTAACCTAACCTAACCTAACCTAACCTAACCTAACCTAACCTAACCTAACCTAACCTAACCTAACCTAACCTAACCTAACCTAACCTAACCTAACCTAACCTAACCTAACCTAACCTAACCTAACCTAACCTAACCTAACCTAACCTAACCTAACCTAACCTAACCTAACCTAACCTAACCTAACCTAACCTAACCTAACCTAACCTAACCTAACCTAACCTAACCTAACCTAACCTAACCTAACCTAACCTAACCTAACCTAACCTAACCTAACCTAACCTAACCTAACCTAACCTAACCTAACCTAACCTAACCTAACCTAACCTAACCTAACCTAACCTAACCTAACCTAACCTAACCTAACCTAACCTAACCTAACCTAACCTAACCTAACCTAACCTAACCTAACCTAACCTAACCTAACCTAACCTAACCTAACCTAACCTAACCTAACCTAACCTAACCTAACCTAACCTAACCTAACCTAACCTAACCTAACCTAACCTAACCTAACCTAACCTAACCTAACCTAACCTAACCTAACCTAACCTAACCTAACCTAACCTAACCTAACCTAACCTAACCTAACCTAACCTAACCTAACCTAACCTAACCTAACCTAACCTAACCTAACCTAACCTAACCTAACCTAACCTAACCTAACCTAACCTAACCTAACCTAACCTAACCTAACCTAACCTAACCTAACCTAACCTAACCTAACCTAACCTAACCTAACCTAACCTAACCTAACCTAACCTAACCTAACCTAACCTAACCTAACCTAACCTAACCTAACCTAACCTAACCTAACCTAACCTAACCTAACCTAACCTAACCTAACCTAACCTAACCTAACCTAACCTAACCTAACCTAACCTAACCTAACCTAACCTAACCTAACCTAACCTAACCTAACCTAACCTAACCTAACCTAACCTAACCTAACCTAACCTAACCTAACCTAACCTAACCTAACCTAACCTAACCTAACCTAACCTAACCTAACCTAACCTAACCTAACCTAACCTAACCTAACCTAACCTAACCTAACCTAACCTAACCTAACCTAACCTAACCTAACCTAACCTAACCTAACCTAACCTAACCTAACCTAACCTAACCTAACCTAACCTAACCTAACCTAACCTAACCTAACCTAACCTAACCTAACCTAACCTAACCTAACCTAACCTAACCTAACCTAACCTAACCTAACCTAACCTAACCTAACCTAACCTAACCTAACCTAACCTAACCTAACCTAACCTAACCTAACCTAACCTAACCTAACCTAACCTAACCTAACCTAACCTAACCTAACCTAACCTAACCTAACCTAACCTAACCTAACCTAACCTAACCTAACCTAACCTAACCTAACCTAACCTAACCTAACCTAACCTAACCTAACCTAACCTAACCTAACCTAACCTAACCTAACCTAACCTAACCTAACCTAACCTAACCTAACCTAACCTAACCTAACCTAACCTAACCTAACCTAACCTAACCTAACCTAACCTAACCTAACCTAACCTAACCTAACCTAACCTAACCTAACCTAACCTAACCTAACCTAACCTAACCTAACCTAACCTAACCTAACCTAACCTAACCTAACCTAACCTAACCTAACCTAACCTAACCTAACCTAACCTAACCTAACCTAACCTAACCTAACCTAACCTAACCTAACCTAACCTAACCTAACCTAACCTAACCTAACCTAACCTAACCTAACCTAACCTAACCTAACCTAACCTAACCTAACCTAACCTAACCTAACCTAACCTAACCTAACCTAACCTAACCTAACCTAACCTAACCTAACCTAACCTAACCTAACCTAACCTAACCTAACCTAACCTAACCTAACCTAACCTAACCTAACCTAACCTAACCTAACCTAACCTAACCTAACCTAACCTAACCTAACCTAACCTAACCTAACCTAACCTAACCTAACCTAACCTAACCTAACCTAACCTAACCTAACCTAACCTAACCTAACCTAACCTAACCTAACCTAACCTAACCTAACCTAACCTAACCTAACCTAACCTAACCTAACCTAACCTAACCTAACCTAACCTAACCTAACCTAACCTAACCTAACCTAACCTAACCTAACCTAACCTAACCTAACCTAACCTAACCTAACCTAACCTAACCTAACCTAACCTAACCTAACCTAACCTAACCTAACCTAACCTAACCTAACCTAACCTAACCTAACCTAACCTAACCTAACCTAACCTAACCTAACCTAACCTAACCTAACCTAACCTAACCTAACCTAACCTAACCTAACCTAACCTAACCTAACCTAACCTAACCTAACCTAACCTAACCTAACCTAACCTAACCTAACCTAACCTAACCTAACCTAACCTAACCTAACCTAACCTAACCTAACCTAACCTAACCTAACCTAACCTAACCTAACCTAACCTAACCTAACCTAACCTAACCTAACCTAACCTAACCTAACCTAACCTAACCTAACCTAACCTAACCTAACCTAACCTAACCTAACCTAACCTAACCTAACCTAACCTAACCTAACCTAACCTAACCTAACCTAACCTAACCTAACCTAACCTAACCTAACCTAACCTAACCTAACCTAACCTAACCTAACCTAACCTAACCTAACCTAACCTAACCTAACCTAACCTAACCTAACCTAACCTAACCTAACCTAACCTAACCTAACCTAACCTAACCTAACCTAACCTAACCTAACCTAACCTAACCTAACCTAACCTAACCTAACCTAACCTAACCTAACCTAACCTAACCTAACCTAACCTAACCTAACCTAACCTAACCTAACCTAACCTAACCTAACCTAACCTAACCTAACCTAACCTAACCTAACCTAACCTAACCTAACCTAACCTAACCTAACCTAACCTAACCTAACCTAACCTAACCTAACCTAACCTAACCTAACCTAACCTAACCTAACCTAACCTAACCTAACCTAACCTAACCTAACCTAACCTAACCTAACCTAACCTAACCTAACCTAACCTAACCTAACCTAACCTAACCTAACCTAACCTAACCTAACCTAACCTAACCTAACCTAACCTAACCTAACCTAACCTAACCTAACCTAACCTAACCTAACCTAACCTAACCTAACCTAACCTAACCTAACCTAACCTAACCTAACCTAACCTAACCTAACCTAACCTAACCTAACCTAACCTAACCTAACCTAACCTAACCTAACCTAACCTAACCTAACCTAACCTAACCTAACCTAACCTAACCTAACCTAACCTAACCTAACCTAACCTAACCTAACCTAACCTAACCTAACCTAACCTAACCTAACCTAACCTAACCTAACCTAACCTAACCTAACCTAACCTAACCTAACCTAACCTAACCTAACCTAACCTAACCTAACCTAACCTAACCTAACCTAACCTAACCTAACCTAACCTAACCTAACCTAACCTAACCTAACCTAACCTAACCTAACCTAACCTAACCTAACCTAACCTAACCTAACCTAACCTAACCTAACCTAACCTAACCTAACCTAACCTAACCTAACCTAACCTAACCTAACCTAACCTAACCTAACCTAACCTAACCTAACCTAACCTAACCTAACCTAACCTAACCTAACCTAACCTAACCTAACCTAACCTAACCTAACCTAACCTAACCTAACCTAACCTAACCTAACCTAACCTAACCTAACCTAACCTAACCTAACCTAACCTAACCTAACCTAACCTAACCTAACCTAACCTAACCTAACCTAACCTAACCTAACCTAACCTAACCTAACCTAACCTAACCTAACCTAACCTAACCTAACCTAACCTAACCTAACCTAACCTAACCTAACCTAACCTAACCTAACCTAACCTAACCTAACCTAACCTAACCTAACCTAACCTAACCTAACCTAACCTAACCTAACCTAACCTAACCTAACCTAACCTAACCTAACCTAACCTAACCTAACCTAACCTAACCTAACCTAACCTAACCTAACCTAACCTAACCTAACCTAACCTAACCTAACCTAACCTAACCTAACCTAACCTAACCTAACCTAACCTAACCTAACCTAACCTAACCTAACCTAACCTAACCTAACCTAACCTAACCTAACCTAACCTAACCTAACCTAACCTAACCTAACCTAACCTAACCTAACCTAACCTAACCTAACCTAACCTAACCTAACCTAACCTAACCTAACCTAACCTAACCTAACCTAACCTAACCTAACCTAACCTAACCTAACCTAACCTAACCTAACCTAACCTAACCTAACCTAACCTAACCTAACCTAACCTAACCTAACCTAACCTAACCTAACCTAACCTAACCTAACCTAACCTAACCTAACCTAACCTAACCTAACCTAACCTAACCTAACCTAACCTAACCTAACCTAACCTAACCTAACCTAACCTAACCTAACCTAACCTAACCTAACCTAACCTAACCTAACCTAACCTAACCTAACCTAACCTAACCTAACCTAACCTAACCTAACCTAACCTAACCTAACCTAACCTAACCTAACCTAACCTAACCTAACCTAACCTAACCTAACCTAACCTAACCTAACCTAACCTAACCTAACCTAACCTAACCTAACCTAACCTAACCTAACCTAACCTAACCTAACCTAACCTAACCTAACCTAACCTAACCTAACCTAACCTAACCTAACCTAACCTAACCTAACCTAACCTAACCTAACCTAACCTAACCTAACCTAACCTAACCTAACCTAACCTAACCTAACCTAACCTAACCTAACCTAACCTAACCTAACCTAACCTAACCTAACCTAACCTAACCTAACCTAACCTAACCTAACCTAACCTAACCTAACCTAACCTAACCTAACCTAACCTAACCTAACCTAACCTAACCTAACCTAACCTAACCTAACCTAACCTAACCTAACCTAACCTAACCTAACCTAACCTAACCTAACCTAACCTAACCTAACCTAACCTAACCTAACCTAACCTAACCTAACCTAACCTAACCTAACCTAACCTAACCTAACCTAACCTAACCTAACCTAACCTAACCTAACCTAACCTAACCTAACCTAACCTAACCTAACCTAACCTAACCTAACCTAACCTAACCTAACCTAACCTAACCTAACCTAACCTAACCTAACCTAACCTAACCTAACCTAACCTAACCTAACCTAACCTAACCTAACCTAACCTAACCTAACCTAACCTAACCTAACCTAACCTAACCTAACCTAACCTAACCTAACCTAACCTAACCTAACCTAACCTAACCTAACCTAACCTAACCTAACCTAACCTAACCTAACCTAACCTAACCTAACCTAACCTAACCTAACCTAACCTAACCTAACCTAACCTAACCTAACCTAACCTAACCTAACCTAACCTAACCTAACCTAACCTAACCTAACCTAACCTAACCTAACCTAACCTAACCTAACCTAACCTAACCTAACCTAACCTAACCTAACCTAACCTAACCTAACCTAACCTAACCTAACCTAACCTAACCTAACCTAACCTAACCTAACCTAACCTAACCTAACCTAACCTAACCTAACCTAACCTAACCTAACCTAACCTAACCTAACCTAACCTAACCTAACCTAACCTAACCTAACCTAACCTAACCTAACCTAACCTAACCTAACCTAACCTAACCTAACCTAACCTAACCTAACCTAACCTAACCTAACCTAACCTAACCTAACCTAACCTAACCTAACCTAACCTAACCTAACCTAACCTAACCTAACCTAACCTAACCTAACCTAACCTAACCTAACCTAACCTAACCTAACCTAACCTAACCTAACCTAACCTAACCTAACCTAACCTAACCTAACCTAACCTAACCTAACCTAACCTAACCTAACCTAACCTAACCTAACCTAACCTAACCTAACCTAACCTAACCTAACCTAACCTAACCTAACCTAACCTAACCTAACCTAACCTAACCTAACCTAACCTAACCTAACCTAACCTAACCTAACCTAACCTAACCTAACCTAACCTAACCTAACCTAACCTAACCTAACCTAACCTAACCTAACCTAACCTAACCTAACCTAACCTAACCTAACCTAACCTAACCTAACCTAACCTAACCTAACCTAACCTAACCTAACCTAACCTAACCTAACCTAACCTAACCTAACCTAACCTAACCTAACCTAACCTAACCTAACCTAACCTAACCTAACCTAACCTAACCTAACCTAACCTAACCTAACCTAACCTAACCTAACCTAACCTAACCTAACCTAACCTAACCTAACCTAACCTAACCTAACCTAACCTAACCTAACCTAACCTAACCTAACCTAACCTAACCTAACCTAACCTAACCTAACCTAACCTAACCTAACCTAACCTAACCTAACCTAACCTAACCTAACCTAACCTAACCTAACCTAACCTAACCTAACCTAACCTAACCTAACCTAACCTAACCTAACCTAACCTAACCTAACCTAACCTAACCTAACCTAACCTAACCTAACCTAACCTAACCTAACCTAACCTAACCTAACCTAACCTAACCTAACCTAACCTAACCTAACCTAACCTAACCTAACCTAACCTAACCTAACCTAACCTAACCTAACCTAACCTAACCTAACCTAACCTAACCTAACCTAACCTAACCTAACCTAACCTAACCTAACCTAACCTAACCTAACCTAACCTAACCTAACCTAACCTAACCTAACCTAACCTAACCTAACCTAACCTAACCTAACCTAACCTAACCTAACCTAACCTAACCTAACCTAACCTAACCTAACCTAACCTAACCTAACCTAACCTAACCTAACCTAACCTAACCTAACCTAACCTAACCTAACCTAACCTAACCTAACCTAACCTAACCTAACCTAACCTAACCTAACCTAACCTAACCTAACCTAACCTAACCTAACCTAACCTAACCTAACCTAACCTAACCTAACCTAACCTAACCTAACCTAACCTAACCTAACCTAACCTAACCTAACCTAACCTAACCTAACCTAACCTAACCTAACCTAACCTAACCTAACCTAACCTAACCTAACCTAACCTAACCTAACCTAACCTAACCTAACCTAACCTAACCTAACCTAACCTAACCTAACCTAACCTAACCTAACCTAACCTAACCTAACCTAACCTAACCTAACCTAACCTAACCTAACCTAACCTAACCTAACCTAACCTAACCTAACCTAACCTAACCTAACCTAACCTAACCTAACCTAACCTAACCTAACCTAACCTAACCTAACCTAACCTAACCTAACCTAACCTAACCTAACCTAACCTAACCTAACCTAACCTAACCTAACCTAACCTAACCTAACCTAACCTAACCTAACCTAACCTAACCTAACCTAACCTAACCTAACCTAACCTAACCTAACCTAACCTAACCTAACCTAACCTAACCTAACCTAACCTAACCTAACCTAACCTAACCTAACCTAACCTAACCTAACCTAACCTAACCTAACCTAACCTAACCTAACCTAACCTAACCTAACCTAACCTAACCTAACCTAACCTAACCTAACCTAACCTAACCTAACCTAACCTAACCTAACCTAACCTAACCTAACCTAACCTAACCTAACCTAACCTAACCTAACCTAACCTAACCTAACCTAACCTAACCTAACCTAACCTAACCTAACCTAACCTAACCTAACCTAACCTAACCTAACCTAACCTAACCTAACCTAACCTAACCTAACCTAACCTAACCTAACCTAACCTAACCTAACCTAACCTAACCTAACCTAACCTAACCTAACCTAACCTAACCTAACCTAACCTAACCTAACCTAACCTAACCTAACCTAACCTAACCTAACCTAACCTAACCTAACCTAACCTAACCTAACCTAACCTAACCTAACCTAACCTAACCTAACCTAACCTAACCTAACCTAACCTAACCTAACCTAACCTAACCTAACCTAACCTAACCTAACCTAACCTAACCTAACCTAACCTAACCTAACCTAACCTAACCTAACCTAACCTAACCTAACCTAACCTAACCTAACCTAACCTAACCTAACCTAACCTAACCTAACCTAACCTAACCTAACCTTTTTTTTTTTTTTTTTTTGCGGAGGCAGGAGAAAAATCTTCACGCACGAAGACCACCACCAGCAGTCCGCACTGGTGGCTGTGTGAGATTCTTACTCACTAAAAAACTCCTCCTCGAGGGACCATTGATCAATACCTGGGACCAGCTCTCGCCATTACTTCAGGTATTGTCGGTAAAAAAAGATAGTAAAAAAATTTTTTTTGTTCTTATATTGTTGGTTTTAGTATTTAGGGACTGGACGACCGGCGCGGTTGATTAATAAAATCACAGCTATATTCTTTGGTTTATCACGTATAGTTATTATAAGTTATCACAGTTAGTATCACAGTTAGTTAACATCAGGATTTGTCATTTCTTAGAGAACGCTTCCAAGCCCGTATAGGAGATTAATCACAGTTCGGCATCGTCCGCCGTGTACGCTGTGCATTGCACCATGTCCTTTTCATCCTCTTCCTTTCTTGTCAGGATTTCCCTGTATGTCTGCGTAATTGCTACCCAGCACTGTTCGGACCTCAATAACAGTTCACTGGCGTTATTCGGGGTTGCGTCTTCTCCGCATTCCATTTTTATTTTTTCCCTGTGTTTGTGCCATCGAGGGCAGTGGAACAGGGTGTGTTCGGGTGTATCCACCTCTCCGCAGTACCAGCATTCGTCGGTGGCCCTTTTGTTAATCCGGAGCAGGTAGCTGCCAAACGACCCGTGCCCCGTGAATGCCTGGGTCGCGTGATAGTCCGTCTCCCCGTGTTTTCTGCTTACCCACGACTCTATGTCTCTAATAAAGATCTTTGTATGTCCACGATATTCGTTCCACATGTCTTGCCATTTTATCAGGGTATCTTTTCTGGCTACCTCTTTTTTTATTTTGTTTTTGTATCTGGCGCCCCTTTCCGCTACTAAGAGTGTTATGGGCGGGATGCCGGCTATTGCTAGAAGAGCCATGGTTGGCGAGGTACGATAGGCCGACGTTATTCTCAAAGCCATTTTTCTCTGCTCCCTAAGTAGCATATTTTCATATTGCTTAAACCTCAAGACCGGTTCCCAGATTGGAGCCCCATAAAGGATAATGGAGGACACCACCGATGTAAGCACTTTCCTTTTACTAGCCCTAGGTCCTGAGATGTTGGGCATTATCCTCGCCAGTACCGAGACAGTTTTTGAGGCTTTCTGACAGGTCTCTTTGATGTGGGCTGTCATCTTTAGGTTTCTATCCAGATGTACCCCCATGTACTTCATGGTTTCCCGGCTTTGAAGAACGTTCTGGTCCACGGTAATCTCGAGTTCCCTCAGTTTCCTTCCTCCAGCCAGTATCAGCAGCTCGGTTTTGTGGGTAGCCATTTTTATTTTGAGTGCTGCTAGAGTCCTCGACACTTGGATTATAGAGTTTTTTGCTAGGTTCTCTAGTGCTTCCCTGCTTTTTGCTCTTACGATGATTGCTAGATCGTCAGCGTAGGCAATTGTTGTAACCATTTTTCCTAGGTTCAAGTTTAGAACCTGGTTATAAAATATGTTCCACAGGGTTGGTCCTAACACGGATCCCTGCGGTACTCCGCATGACGTTTGTACTTTTTTGTCGTCCTCCGTTTGTACATATCTATTAGTGAGGTAGGATTGTACCATTCTGATCAGGTATTTGCTTATGTCGGCCTGGTTCATGGCGCCGATAATTAGTCGCCAGGGTGCCGAATTGAACGCGTTTTCTATGTCGATAGCTATCATGGCACAGAACTCTCGGTGCTGGTAGGCTTTTGTTTTAATTTTTTCGACTATATCTACCACCCTTTGTAGCGCGTCTATGGTGGATCTGCCGCTTCTGAATCCAAACTGATGTTCGTGGATAATGGACTTCTCGTTTAGTTCCTCCTCGATGCGTTGTTTTAATAGTTTTTCCAGCAGTTTTCCACTGACGTCTAGGAGGCATATTGGTCTGTAGGTTGCTTCGGCTTCTGGGTTTTTTTTTTTCTTTTCTATGAGGACTAAGTTTGATATTTTCCACTCTGTGGGAAACATTCCTAGTTTGAGGCATGTATTCATTACTTTAGCAACGGTTTCCGGGCTGTTCCTAGCCAGGGTCTTGATTACCTCGGGGGGTATGTTGTCCGGGCCGGCGGATTTTTTGTTTTTAATTTGAGCTGTTGCGGCCAATACTTCTTCTACCGAGAATTCTTCAATTTCTTCTGCGGGAATTTCTATGGCTGGCCAGGACTCCAGCTGGTGATTGGGGAACAGCTTCTGGATTTGTTTTTTGGTGTCAGCTTGACTGAGCTTTGTCTTTGGCCTGTGTGTTAGTTTGCCGGTTACTATCTGGTATCCCTTACCCCATATATCGATGTCCAGTTCGCGACATAGTTGCTTCCAGGAAGCCTCTTTTTGCTTTTTAATTGCAAGTTTGAGTTCTCTTTTTGCTGTTCTGTATATGTCGTTTGCAGTCTTTTTAGTACGCTCATCGATGTGGCTCTTATTTAAGCGGGTCGCTATCCTTCGTTTATCTATACAGATTTTCCTTTTCTTCGCTATTTCCTCAGTCCACCAGAAAACAGGGGCCCGTCCACCAATAGAGCCATTTCTTCGGGAGAAGTATTGATCTGCTTTCTGGGTAATGTATGTAGTTAGGCTTCTAGCGATGTCTTTTCCATACGGTCCTATTTCGTTCGAGGCATTCTTAAAGTCGTTACCGATATTTAGAAGGCCCTCCGGTGTGATCTTCCACCCCTTATTGGTGCGCCGAATCTCATTTTTTGTTTCCTTGTTCTTTATGATTTGATACTTAATGTAGCGGTGTCCACTCATTGTCTCCGACTCTTCGTCTACGTGCCAGTTTTTTATGTATTTTGCGGCGTCGGCGGTTGCGACGGTGACGTCGATGATGGAACTGCCGTTTGCATTTGCAAAAGTCGGTGTGTCTCCGTTGTTTATAACTACCAGGTCGTTAGCCTCGATCCATTCCTCGATGACTTTTCCCCTCTGGTTTTCTGTGTTTGCGCCGAAGACCGGTGATTTCGCGTTGAAGTCCCCTGCTATAATGCACTGTCTTGGGTGTTCTCTGATTTTTGCGTCCAGTGCCGACAGGAGCTCCTTGAAGTCCTCAATTCTTTGATTTGGGGAGAAGTAGCAGGAGATCAGTAGCAGCCCGCTTGTTTCCACGCAGACGAACCCCCGTCCCCTGTGCACATTTGTGGCCATGTTTCGTTTGCCGAGCTTAATGTATGCGTCGAGTTGTAGGTCGACGTGGTATTTACCAGTTCTCTTCTTATTTGGTTCTTGGCCGAGTACGATGTCGATGTTGTGTTCTTGGGCGTATAGCGCGAGCAGGTCGTCCGCAGCACCGCCTCGGTCCGTATTGATTTGGAGGACTTTAAGGTGGACATCATCTGCAGGTAGATTCGGGGCTTCCAATTCTATTGCGGAGCGCGTCTTATCGTCTGTGCTAGGCATTACTAAGCGCTACGGCCTCCTCCGGCCGTCCGGTTTGCGTAACTAATGTGGGCCTCGTGGCTTCATCCGCCTCTCTCTGCACCACTACCTTGTCTGGTGTGCACGATTCCTCACCCGTTCGGTGCCCTTCGGCTCCACATATCGCACACCTGGGTATGTTTTTGCAACTTTTTGCGGTATGGCCGACCTGGCAGCATTTGTAGCATTCGCCAGGTTGGGTTTTGACTTTGCAGTCCTTTTGTGTATGCTTCTTCGAAAGGCATATAAAACACCTGGGCGTGGCACGTGCCTCTTCAATCCTACATGCCATCCACCCCACGTAGATCCTTTTCTCGTTAAGTACTATTGAAGCGGCCTCTTTTTCTATTTCGGCAAACGCAAATCTGGCACGCCTTCCGTCCTTCATCTTCGGCAGCGTCACCCTAATAGGCTCCTCCGCATAGTCGCTTCCCTCCAGGGTCTTTCGGATACCTGCTTCTATCATCGTTGTCTCCTGTCCGTCTGTTATGTCTTAAATAAATATTGTTTTGCTTTTGCGGATTTTGCTAGCTTTAATTTTGCCTTCAAATTGTGTTTCCAGGTTTTTTCTAAAAGTTTCCCGAATCTCCTGCGTGCCTTCCGTTACCACAGTAGCGCCGCCTCTCGGGTTTTCTTTGATGTTTCTTATCATCACGCCTGAACCGCTTATGTTTACCTTATCTTGTAATTTTTTTACCAATTCTGCGTATGTGCAGTTTCCGCTGTCGACTATGTGGATCGTCTCTCTGCTGCCGTGTCGAGTCTTCCTATTTTTAGAGTCAGTCCCCTTCTTGCCACTGGCAAATATGATAACCGTAATTCCCGTGCCCCTAAAGGCGGCCTCTATCAGTTTTCTCTGTTTTATGAGCTCTATGCCAGGGATTCTTGGCATTGCCACTGCGCTTCTTCCATTTTCGCTCATGATGTCTTTCAGTTGTATCATAGTGCCAAATACTTTTGTTATTTCTTTAGTTTGCGGTACTAGTTTATAAATAAGTTTGACTCGCTCAACCATATCCCCTCCCTTTCTAGACTTAATGGTTTCGACTAGGTAGTCCACCTCTTCTCCCTTTATTGTAGCTATGTCTGGATATCTTTCCTTGAATCTTTTAGGGTAGCCCTTGTCCATCTTCTCGTCTTCCGTAAACACGAGTATGGCAACGTCCGAGTCTTCCGTGATAGGGTCTCCTTCTTTTATCAGCGTGTTAACGAAGGCCTCTTCTGGCCAGCGTAGTCCCAGGACGTGTCTGAGTTCCTCATCGGAGTGTAGGTTTTCTATTTTAGTGTCGATGTCTTCCTTAGTTGCATTTTCTACCTCAGGTCTTGCCCAGTTTGGGCCCTCTCTCAGCCTTGCTATCTGAGCCTCCAGCTCAGTGTTCTTTTCCCTCTCCTGCTGCAGTTGAAATTTCATCGCCGTAGTTTCGTTTTCGGCAGCTTTCTTCCCATTTCTCTCAGCCCACCACTTAGATTCGAGGTCTGCAAGTGCCATTTTTTGCTCCTTATATTCACTCAGGGTTCTCCTGGATGCTGTCTGCAAGTCGGCTAGCATCTTTTTGATTTCTTTGTGTGTGTTTTTGTTTTCTTTCCCGAACTTTATTAGGTTTTCTATTATCTTCTTCACATCTATGTGGGCCTTGCTGGGTTCGCCCATTGCTACTTCCGGGGATTTCTTCATTTTCCTCTTCTTAGCCATTCTAGCCTGTTCTGGTGTGTCGATGTATACCAGCATTTCACACTCAGTTTCTGAGTATGCCTCTCTATTTACTGTGTGCGATTCTTGTGGTGGCGTTCTCCTGAGCGCACTCCTGCGAATTCCTATGTTTATTCCCTCGTAGAGGTCGCTCCTTGGCGAGATCAATCTCTCCGTTTCCTCTGAAGGTTCGAATAAGTTCATCGGAGTTCCGAAGACCTCTCTTCCCGACTCGTCGTCGATTATTGGCGTTTTCGGTGTGTTAAAGTTCCGAAGATTGAATGTCGCAAAATTGCCCCCCCCAGAATCCGTGGGGCAGCTCGTTGAAACAACGAGGGAGGATTTCCCGGGCTCTCCGGTACCTCCCTGGGGTAAATTAATTTTATCTCCCGACATATTTCATATTATTTTAAATGTTATGGCATACGTTCTAAAACACGTCCAGGTCAATTGCAGCGTCATCATACATTCACAGCCATAGCCAAAAAACCAAAATCCAAAATCGTGAACCATGTCCATAGCAAGCGTCGTACCATACATAGCCTTAGCCAGGAAATAAAACCAAATCCAAGACCACTAAACCATGTCTATTGCAGAGTCGAGTTTTCCGCGAGCGAGCAGTATTTCTGATACTCAAAACTTTCCCACACTAACGGGGCCCCTAGAATGAGCCCCACTAGCAAAAAAACCGTATGCCCAAAACGGGCCAAAATTTTTCCCAAAGGGAAAAAGTGCCAAAAGTCAGGCAAAACAAAAAACGAATCATCAGGCACAAAGTCCAGCAGCCAAAAGCCGTTTCCCGGCAAGGAGCAGAAAATCGCTCACCGATGCTCGGCGTTGATACGAAAACCACCGGGCAACCTCAAAAATCACTCAGGCCCCGAAAAAAACCCGCCTCTTTGTCCCCGAGAGGGCACACCCTCCAGAGTCCCTTTCTTTCGCACGGCTATGGTGCAAAGTTTGAAATTTTGTGACCATATATGGGCATTCAACAATTAGCATTACATGCCCATATAAGGGCATCTCTTTTGTAGAGGCGCCGAAAAACTTGACGCAATGCCAAAAATAACGAGCGCATAGGCTGCAGCTTCGGTAGCCAAAGGCGATGACCCAAAAAAAACTGCCAAAAGCCACACGATGGGCCCAAAAAACGTGGATTAAAACCGGAAGCGAATCACGCGGTTTCCTAATAACGCTAATTTTCATGCCTCACGCTGGGCCAAAAAATCCAAAATACTCCAATCTCGCCGAATCAGTCAAGCGCGCACACAACAACATGTCACAGACCTCAGTTTGCCCAAAATAATTTGTCAAAAGATAACGCGCCTCTCCACGCCGATTCACTAATAACGGTCTCACGAGCACTCCGTTGCCCCAAAAAATCGGGAAAAAACAAATTCCACTCTCTTACGTGAGCACGCATCCAGTGTCCGCAGTGTCCGCACTCGCGGCACGAAAATAGCAGCCGAAAGATAAAAGGATTGTACTTACAAGTTACATCTTCCCCATGGTCTTGCACAATTGCCGTCAACCTCCGTAAATGGTATCCGATAAGGCCGAAACAAATTTGGTCGAACTCGTCACACACTCACGGATCTTTGACGTAACGCTCACTCACATCTGCCAACTTTTTGTGTCCGCTAAAATAAATTTATTCGAGCCGATTACGTTATCGCACCACATATCGAAATTAAATTTAACTAAAATTGCGTTTTTGGCGAATAACTTCCGCATCCTTAAACCGATTTTAATCGGAAAACTACTAACGTGATCCCCGAATTTTTCTCTATCGATTGATACTATCTACCGTATTTTTGTTTACACTTTTGCGCAATTAAGTTTTTAATTGAACACATAACGTCAGGTAGCTGCCGCAAAAAGCATCCGATCGAGTCGGGACAAGTTTTGTTGAGCTCCTCTTACACTCCCGAGTCCTTTGATGCATATCTCGATCAGATCAGCCACACTTAATTGGACACTTAAATAAATTAATCTCGGTCGATTACCGGCAATCTCCACGTTCGTAAAATTAAACACTTTAAAATAAGTTTTTCGCGAATAACACGCTTATTTTTGGCCCGATTTTCACCAAAAAAATTTTACCGGACTTCCCGATTTTTTCTGCATCCATTGCTACAGTTTTCTGAATTTTTTTAACCACTTTTGTGCACATACGAATTAGAACCGTGCGGAGCCCCGAAAAAGCGTGTTACCCGCTCGAGAGCAAGGTTGGGACTGAACCTAACCTAACCTAACCTAACCTAACCTAACCTAACCTAACCTAACCTAACCTAACCTAACCTAACCTAACCTAACCTAACCTAACCTAACCTAACCTAACCTAACCTAACCTAACCTAACCTAACCTAACCTAACCTAACCTAACCTAACCTAACCTAACCTAACCTAACCTAACCTAACCTAACCTAACCTAACCTAACCTAACCTAACCTAACCTAACCTAACCTAACCTAACCTAACCTAACCTAACCTAACCTAACCTAACCTAACCTAACCTAACCTAACCTAACCTAACCTAACCTAACCTAACCTAACCTAACCTAACCTAACCTAACCTAACCTAACCTAACCTAACCTAACCTAACCTAACCTAACCTAACCTAACCTAACCTAACCTAACCTAACCTAACCTAACCTAACCTAACCTAACCTAACCTAACCTAACCTAACCTAACCTAACCTAACCTAACCTAACCTAACCTAACCTAACCTAACCTAACCTAACCTAACCTAACCTAACCTAACCTAACCTAACCTAACCTAACCTAACCTAACCTAACCTAACCTAACCTAACCTAACCTAACCTAACCTAACCTAACCTAACCTAACCTAACCTAACCTAACCTAACCTAACCTAACCTAACCTAACCTAACCTAACCTAACCTAACCTAACCTAACCTAACCTAACCTAACCTAACCTAACCTAACCTAACCTAACCTAACCTAACCTAACCTAACCTAACCTAACCTAACCTAACCTAACCTAACCTAACCTAACCTAACCTAACCTAACCTAACCTAACCTAACCTAACCTAACCTAACCTAACCTAACCTAACCTAACCTAACCTAACCTAACCTAACCTAACCTAACCTAACCTAACCTAACCTAACCTAACCTAACCTAACCTAACCTAACCTAACCTAACCTAACCTAACCTAACCTAACCTAACCTAACCTAACCTAACCTAACCTAACCTAACCTAACCTAACCTAACCTAACCTAACCTAACCTAACCTAACCTAACCTAACCTAACCTAACCTAACCTAACCTAACCTAACCTAACCTAACCTAACCTAACCTAACCTAACCTAACCTAACCTAACCTAACCTAACCTAACCTAACCTAACCTAACCTAACCTAACCTAACCTAACCTAACCTAACCTAACCTAACCTAACCTAACCTAACCTAACCTAACCTAACCTAACCTAACCTAACCTAACCTAACCTAACCTAACCTAACCTAACCTAACCTAACCTAACCTAACCTAACCTACTCTTCCTACTCGTCAAAAGCTGCTGGCTTTTCCTCGGTGCCGTTCCGGACTTAGTCTGTCGCACTTCTTTCTACAGTGCACCTGTCATGTTATAGTTTCTCTTCTTTGTTTCTTTTGCTTTTTTCCCGAGGGTTTAGCGTTAGCGTCGCCAAGCTTGGTCCTTTAGTCCCGAGCTCGGAGAACTTAGTGCTCGGGACCTTGGGGCGTCGCTTCGCGCTGCTGCTGCCGTTCCAATCATTCTTTTTCTTTCATAATGCTCGACGCCAGTTCGAGCATTATTTTCCACGTCTCTGGGCCTCTGAGCATCACTTCTATGATGTTCTCTTTGCTCAGAGGTTCTCCCGCTTTGAGAGCTGCCACGATTCTCTTTGGTTCCCATCGTACACAACTGAACAGCGAGTGTTCAGCCGTGTCGATTTGGTCGCAGTGGTCGCACTGGGGGGTGGCGAGTTTTCCAATCCGGTGCTTATAGAAGTTGAAGCACCCGTGACCCGTGAGGAGCTGTGTTAGATGGTAGGTCAGCTCCCCGTGCTTTCTATCTACCCACGGTTGTAGTTTGGGTATTAGAGCCCTCGTCCATTGTCCCTTTTCGGAGTCCGTCCAGCGTTGCTGCCACTGTGCCATGGTATCGGCGCGGGTAGTTGTTGTGTCACCGCGCTTGGTGGCTCTTTCCATGGCGAGCAGGTCGATGGGTGGCAGCGAGGCTACTACCAGCGCAGCGTCAAGCGAGGTGGTTCTATATGCGCTTGATATGCGTAGAGCCATTTTCCGCTGGACTCTGAGCATCCTGGTCCGGTTGCGGTTATGGACCAGTGCTGAACTCCAGACCGGAGCTGCGTACAGCACAATCGATTGCGCGACCGTGCCGAGCAGTCTTCTCTTAGTCGTCTTTGGTCCCCCCATGTTGGGCATGATGCGCGCCAACTGTGTCGTCGTGACAGCCGCTCTCGCCGTGACGTCCCGGATGCATTCTCATATCTAACGTAGCGTATTGCGATACGAACATGCGCGAAGCAGTCTTATATATCACGTGCAAGATCGCATGACGACTGCGATACCATCCGCGATTTATAAAATACTTTAGTTGTCATTTTCATGCGTGCAGTTATTTTCTTGTTTCTAAAATGGATTTTGCTCAAAAAGTGAGTACAGATTATTTGCAAATTAGCAACGGACTTATTAGAATGAAATTTACAACTGAAAGTGAAATTGAGGTAAGCATTTTTGATTAATGTTTCCCATATTATCAATACAAATCAATGAATCATAATATATCGCATAACCTCTAAGGTAAACAGTCTGGATATTTTATTAGGGTAGCATATCAATCTGTTTGATATGTATGATATGCATATTCTTTTGATTTGCTGACTTTTTGCTGGTTGTTTGTAAAATATATTTTAATTTATCCAGAAATGGGTTACGGAACTTATGAATGCATCAAAAGTAACCTGGTCAATAACAAGAACTATTAGAACACCGCCTAATAAAGCCAGAAAGCATACTTTCAAACGAATATACCACTGTCATTTTAATACTGACTATCGCTCTCCGCCTGGTCCTCCAAAAAAGAAACATGCTTCGAGGAATATCATGTGTCCTGCCATGTTAACAATTATTTTGGCTTACATACCCAAAAATAAATCAAGATCCAAAACTCCTGATGTTCTAGCAGAAGATTGGCCTTGTATAATACAGTTTTCGGGAGGACACAATCATACTATTTTTAGCGCTACTGCCCTTATCCGACGTCCTATAGGTGAAAGCACTAAACAAGAAATACTAGAATATTTTGGAAGGGGCCACTCGGTGTCTTCAGCGTATCATAGCTTCTGCTTTAAAAAAATGGAGGAATGGGGAGAAGAATACAATACGTTATCAGCTGATCGTCATTATTTTCCCAATAAAACAGATTTTCAAAATTTATGGATAAAACATTTCAAACATAATTATGGTGAGAGAACAGGTTCAGAAATGTTCAGTAAGTTGGAAGAAAATTTGACCAACAATAAAGTGTCCTTCAAAATATGTCACATCGACGATCATTATGCTATATCTTTATGCACTTCCATAATGAAACGGGCAGCATCTTTATTAATTCAAGCGTCAGAAATTCTTTTTGTAGATGCCACTAGCAATTGTGACGTACAAAATCACAAAATTTATTTTTTCGCTACACAATCTGCTATAGGTGGCATTCCGCTGGGCTGCATTATTTCAACGAGCCAAAAAGAAGAATTATTTGATATGGCAGTAAAGAATTTACTAGATGTTAATCTAACTAATATATCACCCAAAATTATTCTTACGGACGATGACATGACTGAAAGAAAGGTTCTTCAAAAACACTGGCCTGAATCGAAAATGCTTCTTTGTACTTTCCACGTATTAAAAGCCGTTTGGAAATGGCTTAACATTGCGCGTAATAATATACCAAAAGAAGATAGACCGTTTCATTACAAATTATTTAAAAATATTCTATATTCCCAGACTAAAGAAGAGCTTGACATGAATATTCAAACATTGCAGTCCGATAGTAAATTCGAAAATTATAATAAATACATAGATCAGAAACTTAAAGATATACAATCATGGTCTTTGTATTATAGAAAACACCTTTTAACCAGAGGGTCCGATACAAATAATACTGTAGAAGTAATGTTTCGTTTATTTAAGGACATTCCTCTGGAACGGACAAAAGCATACAATCTATCTCAGCTTGCTGATTTTATTACATCTGACTTCGAAAGCTACTATAAACAAAGACTTTTAGATTTATGTTTCAACAAAGTAACAAAAAACACTATTGATAGATTGTATCCAAACTCAAAAGATGTCTCGTTTAGCCAGATTAAACATATCAAAGACATGGAGTTTTGCGTTCTCAATAATAAAATGGAAAATAACTACTTTGTGGATTTAAGCATTGGTGTATGCAGTTGTCCTGTAGGATTTTCTGGAAAGATTTGTAAACATCAGTCATGTATTATTTTAAATCTCCAAGTAAACAACGTTATTAATACTCTGACAAACGAAAACAAAACTTTATTTTTCAAAATCGCCACTGGATCGGAACCTCCCAAGGAACTTTTAATGCCATTGAAGATAGTTGATAAAAATTTAGACCAAGAGTCAATCGTACCCACCACAAAACAATTACGTGAAAGCCATCAGTCGACTTCGCAAGAAAATAATAATGAACTTATGGATTATAATCCCACTATTCGCGAGAAAGCCGAAATTTCGAACGACAATATATTAGCTATAGAAACTACATGGACAGATTTTATAAAAAACCTTAACGAAAAAGTTATAACAGGATTAAGAGATGATCCCCTAGGGTTTACACCAGCAATTCAGTCTTGTATAACATCTTATCAAAAAAACATTAATTCTAGTTCCAGTTTGCTAAGTAGCCTACATACTTTATTTAAATCGAATGACCAACGTTATACCTCAAAGCGACTCTCCACAAATACAACTAGAAAAGGTAAGAAAATAGGAGTTCAGCCGACATCAGTTGCAAGGCGAAAAACTGTTATAACTGGTAGGAGAAAACTACAAGCAGGTAGACAAGCAGGAAGCTTAATTAAGAAAAAGCGAAAAGCTGTACATTCACTATCAGAATGCGTAGAAAAAAACGTAAGCTTGGGGGATAACAAATTTGTAAAATGACTTTTCACTTTTCACTAACGCGTTGTCTGTGTGTAAGGAACTGGCAAGAATTTACAAAATCAGTTTCAAGCTTTCTTTTAACAAAATATATATTATTAAACAAACTAGAGCGTCTTTTGTTATTAGGTACAGGTACAAAAAATATCTCTTTTCCCATTTGACTAAAAAATATTTAGGCAAATTACATCAAAAGCTATTTAATTATAGTACAAAAAATATTAGTATAAGTAGTATCATTTTTATTAATAAGAATATACCAAATATAAGAATGTAGGTAATGGCTATTTATTATTCCACGTGCGGTATCGCCAAATTACTTGCGATCACGAACGTGGCTTATAAAATCTAGTTCGCTAAAACCGAACTGCGATATACTACGTTGGATATGAAAATGCGTCCCGGATGTGCTCGGCGTAATTGAGATGTTTGTCCAATGTTACTCCGAGCACCTTGACGGAGTCTTTTAGTTTGATATCTGCTCCTCCAAGTTTGAGTCGGATCTGTGGGCATCGTCGTCTTCCACAGACCATTACTGCTTCCGACTTCTCCGGGACTAGGGTCAGGCCTCTCTCGTCCATCCATAAGACAATTTGCCGTATGGCTTCGTTAGCTGTTTGCTGTACGATGTTTGCGTCTCTGGCAGCAACAACCAGAGTTAGATCGTCCGCAAACCCGTACAGTAGGGTGGAGCGAAAAAAGTCAATATTTTTTTTTTGAAAACGGGTACCCTTCAATGACTGTGTATGAGACCTAGTAACAATTCTGTAAAGTATTAAATTTTTACGACGTCATCTTGAGTCTGCACATTTGGCTTAAAGTTTGAAATTTTTTGAAATTTTCTACTTTTCTTTTTCTTTTTTTTTAAATACTTCAAACAAGAAAAAACCCTAACGGGTAGTTACTAAATACTAGAACAAGGTCTTAAATATAGACAGGATTTTTTTTAATATTTTTAAGTGGTGGGTTCAGTCTGCGCATTAGGCCTAAAGTTTGCCAAATTGTCCGATATTTTTAAAGTTTTATAATTTCTGATAATGTTATCAAAACTTGTTTATATAGCTTTCGTTAATAAACTTTGCATTATGCAACTCTTTGCTAGTTCATATTAAACTACCCAGGACTCTCCACGAAGAGGTGGTTGCACTTTGAGTCCCACCCATGGCCTCCCAACCACCCAACCATGAAAGCATGTATTTACATCTTTAAGTAAAGTCTTCAACAGGTAAATTGTTTCTTTGTGTCATATATTGGAGGGATATTTCTATCAAGCAGTCAAGTTTTTATTAAGCTTTCTCTTTTCTTTTGATCACAGACCAATTTTGAAGAAGAAGTGACTTCTTCGACGGCTCTTTCTACCGCTTGAGTATGTGATGGGAGTTCAAAAAGAGTGCACTCAGAAGCTATGTTTACACTCTCGGTTTCCAGTAACCTTTGCAAATCTTGATTTGTCAAATGACTTGTGAGAGGTGGTTCTGTCACTTCCACATCAATCCAATCAATCAAATCGACATTCTCTGATGCTCCAAACTTATTTTCGGAATTTCAAACTGTCTTAATGGTTTACTGACTTGTTCTCTAGATCGAGCCTTGATGATATTATAAAGGTATTGTTGGTCAGTACTCAAAGCCTTTTCATCACCACGATTGATTATATCAGTAAACCACTAAGACTGTTTGAAATCCCGAAAATAAATTTTGGAGCATCAGAGTATGTCGATATAATTGATTGGATTGATGTGGAAGTGACAGAACCACCTCTTACAAGTCATTTGACAAATCAAGATTTGCAAAGGTTACTGGAAACCGAGAGTGTAAACATAGCTTCTGAGGGCACTCTTTTTGAACTCCCATCACATACTCAAGCGGTAGAAACGGCTGTCGAAGAAGTCACTTCTTTTTTAAAATTAGTCTGTGATCAAAAGAAAAGAGAAAGCTTAATAAAAACTTGACTGCTTGATAGAAATATCCCTCCAATATATGACACAAAGAAACAATTTACCTGTTGAAAACTTTACTTAAAGATGTAAATACATGCTTTCATGGTTGGGTGGTTGGGAGGCCATGGGTGGGACTCAAAGTGCAACCACCTCTTCGTGGAGAGTCCTGGGTAGTTTAATATGAACTAGCAAAGAGTTGCATAATGCAAAGTTTATTAACGAAAGCTATATAAACAAGTTTTGATAACATTATCAGAAATTATAAAACTTTAAAAATATCGGACAATTTGGCAAACTTTAGGCCTAATGCGCAGACTGAACCCACCACTTAAAAATATTTAAAAAAATCCTGTCGATATTTAAGACCTTGTTCTAGTATTTAGTAACTACCCGTTAGGGTTTTTTCTTGTTTGAAGTATTTAAAAAAAAAGAAAAAGAAAAGTAGAAAATTTCAAAAAATTTCAAACTTTAAGCCAAATGTGCAGACTCAAGATGACGTCGTAAAAATTTAATATTTTACAGAATTGTTACTAGGTCTCATACACAGTCATTTAAGGGTACCCGTTTTCAAAAAAAAAATATTGACTTTTTTCACTCCACCCTACCGTACAGCGTCGTTTCTTCCGGCAGGGCCAGTCTCAAAACACCGTCATACATGATGTTCCAGAGAGTCGGTCCGAGTACTGAGCCCTGCGGAACTCCACTGGTCACCTGGATGGTCGGTGACTCTTCCTCGAGGCCGAGATTTATCCTCCTGTTAGTGAGATAGGACGCCAAGATGTTGAATAGGCTGGGTTCGACTTCCATATGTCTGAGGGCCTCGAGGATCCACTTCCATCCCGCGCTGTTGAACGCGTTCCTCACGTCGAGGGTCACTATCAAGCAGTACCTCCTAGTTCTCCATGTCCCCCTCTTTGCTTCTTCAACCGCCCTTGTGATGGCCGTGAGGGCGTCGATGGTCGATCGGCCGGCCCGAAATCCGAATTGGTTCTCGGACAGGCCTTGTCTTTCCTCGATGATCCTGTTTAGCCTATTCAGGATCATCCTCTCTAGAAGCTTTCCTGTATGGTCCAACAGGCAAATTGGCCTGTAGGACGAGGGGTTGTCTAGCGGTTTGTTTCCTTTTCTTATCAGGACTAGTCTTGCCACCTTCCAGATGTCGGGGAAGTCGCCGGTGGCAAGGCACCTATTGAACACTTTGAGGAACGCGTCTCTCGCTTCTTCTACTGCAAGTTTTATGGCTCGCCCCGGGATGTTGTCGGGGCCTGGCGCCTTGTCGTTGCTCAGTCGCTTGACCGCGTCTGTCAGCTCTTCCAATTGGAAGGGCTCTATCGATTGGGAAAGACAGTGCATCCGCGGCTCTTGGAGTGCGGTGTGACGCGGAAAAAGAGCATCTGCTATTTCCCGGACTCTGGTTGGAGTTAGTCCGGGAGTGCACCTCTTGCCCCGTAGCTTGTTGCTAACGATCTTGTACGCCAAGCCCCAAGGGTCTTCTTCTACCTGGCTCAGGAGATCTTCCCAAGATCGTCGCTTACTCTCTTTGATGGCTATTGAGAGCATCTTTTTCGCCTGTTTGTAAGCTTCTTCTGCTTCTTCAAACGGGTAGTGGCGGCGTCGCAGTCGTTGCGTCGATCTCCTAAGTCTTTTTGCCTCTCTACGCAGGTCGGCTATCTCTGACGTCCACCAATGAACCGGTCTACGCTGATTGCCTCCTTTTCTGCGAGGCAAGGTCGCGTCGCATGCTGCAGAGAGCACTCGAATGAGGTCTTCTGGAGTCTCCGTTTTCGTCCGTTCCGCCTCTTTAATTACTGCGGCCCGATACAACTCAGGGTTGAGTTTGTGTCCCGCCCATCCTCCGGACACTAAAGTAGGTACGGCCTCGGGAGATCCTAGTTCGAAGGAGACGTATAGATGGTCGCTTAGGGTCTCCTCCTCTCTCACTCGCCAGTTGGTGATGCGGTGCAGTATCTCCTGGCTGGCGAACGTCAGGTCCAAGATGGAGCTGGACCCTCCTCGCACCCATGTGGGTTCTCTGCCCTCGTTACACACCTCTAGGGAGAGAGGTGCAAGGGTGTCCGTTAGCAGTTCGCCTCTGCCGTTGTCCGCTGGGGCGCCCCATTCCGGAGACTTCGAGTTGAAGTCTCCTCCTACTATCACCGGGACTCTTTGTCCCCGGATACTGTCGACCAGGTCATCCAGTTCCTGCTGGTAGGTCTGGAACGTGTCATTTGGGGAAAAGTAGCAGCTATAGATTGCTACTCCTCCTGTCTTAATCCAGGCGAAGCCTGCTCCTCCACCTGTGCTCTCGATGAGCCGTGCTACTGGTAGATAGATGGCAGCTCTACCAGTGGTGTTGTAACGGGGTGAAAATATAAATGTTTATTTTTCTTATTTATTTTCTGACTGAAACTTTCCTTATTCTTTCCACCTCGCTACCCCCAGGAAAGCAACCACCGAAACGCGCAAAAACCTCACAGGAATTATTTATTTTTGATTATGCTGCCACCACCTGTGAGATTTGGCCCTTGGGGTTGTTCCGAATTTGGAGTACTATTTTGGTAGCGTACTGATTTTTGCCACCACTTCTGCTTCGGAAAAACGTAAATCCGCTCGGCTTACAGGACAGCGAGTAAAATTGATGTATTGGTAAATTAGCTTTTCTTTTGCTGATCGATCTCGTATCGATCAATAATAAACACAGTCTTTGGTAATTTAAATTAGTATCTATTTTAAAATACTTCAAAGGACACACAACAAAACAAAATGCATTACCTCTACAAGAGGCGACTACTTTAAAATACACCCTAAACAATCTTAATGATCCCTAGTCCTAACTGAAAGGATAAATCGCTTATTTTGACCTAACGACAATTACGTAGAGCGTTTTCAACCACGCTTAAGTTGAGACTCTCTCATAAAATACCTGAAAATACCTATCAAAATTCCTAACAACGACCAGCGGGCATAAACACATAAAAATGCAGTAGACCAAACAGTTTCTACCTTATTTAGTTGGCAAGCTGCGGCCTGAAAATCCTGTTGATTGGGACTCGGTTGAAAGCTATATTCGTTTCCCGGACCTTGCCCGGTGTTTTGTCCACGATGCGTAGCGTTGATCGCGCCTAATCAAATTTCCACTCTCGGACTCCGCGTCACAGCACTTAGTTAATGTTAAAATTACTCAATATATTTATGACCGTTCTTTATCCCGAAAACCTTTTGTCCTTTATGCCTCCCGCACTTTATTACGTTATTTCGAAATGGTTCTCGACCCGTATCGAATGAACCAAAAATGTCTCTCTTTTATCGACTCTAATGTTTATCGCTCTTATTTTCCTTCGGGATGGTTTCTCCCAAATACTTGGAAAAACCGCACTTTTCTCTCTTCCAAAACTCGCACCTTCCGCTTATAACACACAAGAGCTCCGTTCTACGGGACGTCTCTTGGCTTTTACGCTTTTTCTCCTACCCTGGAGTTCCTTCGCGATCGGCGATCTTTAGGCAACTTTTATTAACACTTTCCAATTCCGCACTATTCGCAATTTTCGCACTTTTCGTGCTACCCGCTTATGAGTCCTTCGCGCTCCGCAGAACCTAAGCGACTTTTCTAACGTTTTTCACAAATTCCGCTCTATTCGCAATTTTCGCACTTTTCGTGCTACCCGCTTATGAGTCCTTCGCGCTCCGCAGAACCTAAGCGACTTTTCTAACGTTTTTCACAAATTCCGCTCTATTCGCAATTTTCGCACTTTTCGTGCTACCCGCTAATGAGTCCTTCGCGCTCCGCAGAACCTAAGCAACTGCCTTCTATTTACGCTATTCACAATTCGCACTTTCCGCTTCGAACGCACAAGAGCTCCGTTCTACGGGACGTCTCTTGGCTTTAACGCGTTTTACTCCTACCGTGGAGTTCCTACAGGATCCGCGATCCTTAGGCAACTCTATCTATTACTCCGAGTCCTACCCGGTCCACAGACCCTAGGCGACCCTTCTTGAGTCCTTTCGCGCTCCGCAGCACGTAAGCGACTGACTTAATTTTCCCTCCCGTCTTTTTGCGGGGACCAGTCTTTTTTCATCCAGTCGACATTTCTCACGGCCCTGAGGAATATCTTTCCCAAGTGACATCCGCCCAAACAACCTACTTGCATTTTTGTGCACCTTTATGCCCACGGTTCGAACAACTCTAGCTACAATGTACTACAAACTATAATGTCCCTATTGTCTTCTTGGAGACAACAAAGAAAAGCTCTAATTTCAAAAATGCAACTTTCGTTACCTTTTATAATTAATTAATTCGAATCAAGTTACCAAATTCGAAACTTACCAAATTCCTAATCCTAAATATTATAAAATTGAACAAAAATTCTGAACAATCTATCGATCGAAGATCGCGATTGTTACAGTGTCTTGAAACCAGTTATCGGACCTATGATGGTTTGGCTCCGAAATTAAGGCTACGTCTATTTTTAGTTCCTGGAGAGTCACCAGGAGGAGGTCTTGCGCTGCTCTTGCCGTATGCAGGTTCGCCTGGATAAACCTGGTCGTCACAGCCCCCGCCGAGGTTTTTCGCCGCTCGGAGCTCGTCAGTTCCGCCTGAAATCCGTCTCATGAGGCGAATTTGGCGGCGTGTCCTTGCTCTTGTGGGGCATATAAGCAGCCATGGCGACTCGCCTCTGCTGTATGCCTAGTCTGTGTTGGGACCTGATATCGTTCCCAAAGAGCGTCAGCTCCTGCCAAGGGTCGGTGCCTTTAGCGCAGAACGCCTTCATATAGTCTGCGTACAGCTCCTTCAGCTTTTTTATTTCTATCGGCAGTCCTTCTTGACGCAACGCCGCCTCCACTGTGGCCTTTGTCCTGCCCTCAAAGATCGCCTCCGGGTTTTCCTGGTGGAAGGAAAGGAGCAGCTTGATGTCGCGCAGTACTCCAGGCTCACGTAACCGGGAGATGAGATATCTATCTCCGGAGGCTTCCAGCGGGGGGTCCGTGGACTGACCTGAGGCCTGGAGCGTTAGCCTTGTTACGGGAGGGGTAAGTGGGTCCACCACTGGCGGGGTCCCATCTTCCTCTCTTCCAACCAGTTTTACTGTCGCGTCTTCTTTTAGGAGGCCTGCCTTGATAAATTTGATGGCCTCCTGGTCTGACGAAATCTTGGTTGCTTCCGCCTTTTTTTCCCCTTTAGCTACCTGTGACGAGGTCTTCCTCGTGGCCCCTTGCTTGGCCGTGGCTGCCACCTTCAGAGCCGGGCAGTTCTTAGAGCCTTCCCGGTGCTTGCTCGTTCCGCACCGGGCGCAGTTGGTTGCATTCTTGCAGTCTTTTACAAAGTGGCCATCTTGCCCGCAATTACGGCAAGCCTTGCTTCTGTCGGCGCCTCTGCACTCCCACTGTGTGTGGCCCTCCTGCCAGCACCTGAAACAAGAGGTAGGCTTTTCTGCTTGGGCGACGGTGCAGAGCGTCCAGCCCAACCTCAGTTTCTTTGCTTCAAGAAGCTTCTTAGCTTCCTTCACCCCCATCTCTACGACCGCGCGTTGCATGTCACGGCCGGAGTTTCGCAAGCTCTTAATTAGGGGAGTGACTCCCGTTTGCTTGGTCAAATGTTGAGCCAGCTCGTCCTTGGTGGTGGCACCGTCGATCCCTCTGATCTGTAGGACCTCCTTCTTCGAGAGGGCTCGAGCTCCCGTTCCCACTCCTGCAGCAGAGATCTTCTGCAGGAGGGACATCGCCTTGCCGTCACCTTTTTCAAGTTCGAGCAGGACGTTTCCCTCGCGTGTTGATCTGATTTTGTTCACTTTGATGTCGTCAGTTAAATCAATCTTCTCCTTAAGTACGCGGAGTGTTTGAGCGTACGTCTGCCCTTGAGCCACCGGCACGACAACGGCCTCGGGCACTGCGCGTTTTCGCGGTGCTACTATCTTTGCTGCAGCCGTAGGGGGCGCAGTGTTTTTCGCCGTCTTTTCCTTGGGCGCTTTCTTTTTTCTGCCCACCACCGAGCTCCAAGTAGGGGCCGATTTCTTGTTTTGGGTCCCGGAGGGGGGGACCAAGCTCGCACCGGCTGCTTCCGGAATAGGAGCTGCAACCGCAGCCCTCGCCGGCTCGGTTGGAACTTCGAGGAGGTGTTGTAGCCTGCTCCTCATTTCTTCCGTCTCTACTGGGTCAGCCTCTTTTGCCTGCAGGGCTTTATGGAGTCCTATTTGGCCCTCCAAAAGCCGAGATACTCCCTCGCTTACATGGGCTGCAAAACGTTGGGTTTCGCATGCCAGCTCCTTAAGAGGTTCTCCACCTTTTTTAGTGGCCCTCAGCTCCTCCGTGAGCTGTGCCACAGCTGTTCCCAGTGGGGATAACTCCTCGTTTCCGCCAGCCTGGAACGCTTCTCTTGGCGCGTTAGCCATTGCTCGCACCTCCTCTCGCAGCTGTCTTACTTCGCCTGCTAGCTCCTCTAGGTTGGGAGCTCCCGCTCTGCTTGGACTCGCCAGCTTCCATTCTTCCCTGAGCCCAGCAATCTGGGCGGAAAGGTGGTAAATCGCCGAGTAGTCCCCTATAGGGAGGGACGTATTCAGCTCCAAGTTTCCGATGTTGTCGATCCTTTCTTGAAGTGACACTTCCGACATTCGAGCGTGGAACTGGTGCTCCGCGAGTTTCTGTCCAACTTCCATTAGCCGCGCCACTTCCAGGCTAATGCTGTCCGCCTTCGAGGTGCAGATCTTATTCAGCTGCTTAGCCTCGCTCGTTGCCGCCTTGACGCTCCCGATTATCTCCACGGAAAACGCCTGCAGCTCGGCTCGGAGAGCCTTGACCGCGCTTTCCACTTTCGTAATGGCCTCTGCCCCGACGCGGTTGATCTTCTCCACGGCACTCGCGGCTGTCTCCCGGCACATTAGGCTGAAGTCCTCTACCGATTCTGAACCAAAGCCCGCCGAGGCTACTGGTGGAGGGGTCGCAACCGACACTCTCCTGGGCGGAGCATTGTCTACGCACTCTATTAAGGCAAGCACCGCTGCCTTGACCTCGCCCGCAGTGTTCGTGTGCTTTTTTAACATTTTCTGCACCTCTGCTACGCATGTTTTGGCCCCCTTAACTGTACTACCCGTGGGCGCCATACTTCTTTTTCCCAAATTTATTTGTTTCAGAGGTTAAGCCTCTCAAATTTTGAATGAAAAAAACAAAAAAAAATTTTTTTTTTCCTGTTTTTTGAAAAAATATAAATTGGGGGGGGGGGGGTAAAAAATTTTCCCGAAAAATTGGGGGGGGGGGGGGTAAATGGGGGGGGTAAATTTGGGGGGGGGGTGTTCACTAGGTCCTTTCCCTACACTCCCGACACTTCCCCTAGCACAGGCTCTCCGAATAAGCTCTCCGACCACTATGTTCGAAAACTTTCCGAACACACCACGTACGTCCACGTGCGCTCAGAAACTTCTCGTGCGGCCCCCGTATAGCACCGGAATTCGCCGCGTTGCACCTAATTTCACACTTACGTTTAAATTAAACTTAAATTGATTATTGCAAATCGATAATAATTTTACTTAAAAAGTTTTTTAAAATTATTAAGTCTCACCCGATTTTTTCCAAATAAACATTTTTAAAATCCCCTTAACTTTTCCGATTTTTTGGTCCTTGACCCAGGCCAATCGGTCCACTTTTACACTTTCCACAGCAATTTCAAAATCACTTTGGGTTTATTGGCACTTAAAAATAGTTAAAGTATACCGATTTTAAAAATTTTTTCACCAAAATGACCAGCGTAGAAGCCCGCAAATTTGCACACTTCAAAATTCACAAATTTACCGAAAACCACAAAACTACGAATTTTTTCCTTGGAGCACGATATAATTGCGTCTGCTCGTCACCGGAGCCGGATAACGACTAACCTAACCTAACCTAACCTAACCTAACCTAACCTAACCTAACCTAACCTAACCTAACCTAACCTAACCTAACCTAACCTAACCTAACCTAACCTATATTGACACCACTTGACACCAATATTAGTCTATATTGACACAACTTGACACCAATATTAGTCTATATTGACACCACTTGACACCAATATTAGTCTATATTGACACCACTTGACACCAATATTAGTCTATATTGACACCACTTGACACCAATATTAGTCTATATTGACACAACTTGACACCAATATTAGTCTATATTGACACCACTTGACACCAATATTAGTCTGTATTGACACCACTTGACACCAATATTAGTCTGTATTGACACCACTCGACACCAATATTAGTCTATATTGACACCACTTGACACCAATATTAGTCTATATTGACACCAATTGACACCAATATTAGTCTATATTGACACCACTTGACACCAATATTAGTCTATATTGACACAACTTGACACCAATATTAGTCTATATTAACACCACTTGACACCAATATTAGTCTATATTGACACAACTTGACACCAATATTAGTCTATATTGACACCACTTGACACCAATATTAGTCTGTATTGACACCACTTGACACCAATATTAGTCTATATTGACACCACTTGACACCAATATTAGTCTATATTGACACCACTTGACACCAATATTAGTCTATATTGACACAACTTGACACCAATATTAGTCTATATTGACACCACTTGACACCAATATTAGTCTGTATTGACACCACTTGACACCAATATTAGTCTGTATTGACACCACTCGACACCAATATTAGTCTATATTGACACCACTTGACACCAATATTAGTCTATATTGACACCAATTGACACCAATATTAGTCTATATTGACACCACTTGACACCAATATTAGTCTATATTGACACCACTTGACACCAATATTAGTCTATATTAACACCACTTGACACCAATATTAGTCTATATTGACACAACTTGACACCAATATTAGTCTATATTGACACCACTTGACACCAATATTAGTCTGTATTGACACCACTTGACACCAATATTAGTCTGTATTGACACCACTTGACACCAATATTAGTCTATATTGACACCACTTGACACCAATATTAGTCTATATTGACACCACTTGACACCTAATATTGTCTATATTGGTCTATACTAATATTGGTGTCAAGTGGTGTCAATATAGACTAATATTGGTGTCAAGTGGTGTCACTATAGACTAATATTGGTGTCAAATGGTGTCAATATAGACTAATATTAGTGTCAAGTGGTGTCAATACAGACTAATATTGGTGTCAAGTGGTGTCAATATAGACTAATATTGGTGTCAAGTTGTGTCAATATAGACTAATATTGGTGTCAAGTGGTGTCAATATAGACTAATATTGGTGTCAAGTTGTGTCAATATAGACTAATATTGGTGTCAAGTTGTGTCAATATATACTAATATTGGTGTCAAGTGGTGTCAATATAGACTAATATTGGTGTCAAGTGGTGTCAATATAGACTAATATTGGTGTCAAGTGGTGTCAATACAGACTAATATTGGTGTCAAGTGGTGTCAATATAGACTAATATTGGTGTCAAGTTGTGTCAATATAGACTAATATTCTGCCCTGCTTAGTTAAATAGTCCTAAGTGCGAAATTTTGCTATTTTAAGGTAATACGATATTTGAGGAGAGGGACAATTTTTCTATCTCGTTTTCTTAGTTAGAAAGTCCTATCTCTTCAAATACACTTGGTAAAGCACTATAAAATAACGTCCTATCTAAGTTGAGGTGTACTTTGCTTGATCAAATGGTCCTATCTGATGTTTACTTAGTTAAAAAGTCCTATCTATACCTTTAAATGCAGATAGGACCTTTTAATTAAGCATTTTATACTTCTTCGCGACGTCAGATTTGATTCTTCATTATTTAAATGGTCCTATCTATAACTTATTTACAAAACATGCGATTTCATAAAGCCTGTTTACACCTAGATAGTCGGTTTTAGGTTCTTGAAAATACAACATACAACTGTTACTTTTTAATATTTAAATTTAAGATAATAGTGCTCAAGAAACATCGCGCGAGAATATTTTCAAAATAACAAAGAGCTACTTATAAATGTATTTATCACATTTTTTGCTTTATTTATATATATACCTACTACAACTTAAATGTTGATAAATATTTTTCTTCAGCTGCACCTTTGATTACATTATCAAATAAAAGAGGCTTATTCCTCCTCCTAAATTTTAACTTTGCAACTGCAAAATAGAGCTCATTTGGTGTCGATCTTTCGTGTGCGTTTCGAGTGTTTTCTGTGATTTATAAGTTAGTTTTGTGAAATTGATCTACATCGTTTTGATACAAACTATCCTGGAATAGTAAAGTAAGTTAAACTTTTTTACTAAAGCTTCATTTACTTATATAAACCACCCTTGTTCTGATTTCCTAGAATGAGCGGATTTAGTTCAAGTGGTTCAAGATCTAAACTGCTCGTTTCTATGGCTCTCAACAAAGAGCTCCAAAACAAAATATCCTCATATAAAAAAGCTGCAAAGCCATCAACATCGAGACAAGAAGACTCGGACTCCGACTACAATCCCGAAAATGACGAGCCGTATGGAGAAATCGAATCTGACGATGACCCGAAAAACGAAAATTCTTCGTCTTCTAGCTCATCGAGTGTTATTCAAGATACTATTGACAATGATAATGATGCCACTACGATAGTTACTGGTGTACTAGACGAAATTGTGAGAAACGTCATCACGACTTCGCAAAAATTCACAAAAAAGGGCACAATTCGCAAACGCAAAACATTTGATGTACCATTAAGTGAGCGAAAAAAACAAAAATTGTCAAAAGTAACAAACAATCGCAAAGTAAAGAAACCGTGCACCGAGAAATGCAAACTGAAATGCACCACCCTGATAAGTACCAGAAGACAAGATGATATAAATGACCAATTTTGGATGTTAGACAAAAATGAACGTAGAAGTTTTATGTTTCATAATGTCAAGAAAGTCGATAAAAAACAAAATACTCCCGGATCTAAGAGGGTAAATTCTTTTAAGTATTTTCTTAAAAATGAAGATGGGGGCGAAATTAATGTTTGTAAGATTTTCTTTCTTGCTACATTGGGGTACGACTCATCGAATGATAGAGTTTTAAAAACCGTTAGACGTGAGTCCAACGTTGGAAAACTGACTCCAAAATGCGATCAAAGAGACCGTCATTCAAACAAAAACAAGATTGACGAAGAAATCGTCTCGGCTCATATATATTATCGTTTAAACCAACTATTTCTCACTACCGCCGAGAACATTCTCCAAACCGATTATATTTGCCGAGCGATTTGTCTGCAACGAAAATGTTTAAGTATTTTCAAGAAATGCACCCCAACATAAAATGTAGTTACAATGTTTATCGTCAACATATCAAAAAGCTAAACATATCTTTTGCAAAACTTGGATGCGAAGAATGTTTTACATGCGAGAAATATCAGCTGCATAAAAAGGAAACCAAACATGATGGTAACGATCCTTGTAATGTATGTGAAACCTGGAAAACCCACCATGAAAAATACACGCGAGCACGAGAAGAATACAAAAAGGATGGAACTGAAGCTGACGAAAAAAAAGCCGAATTATTTATTTCGGCTGACCTTCAAAAGGTAGGTAATCGTTTTACTAATTAAAAATTGTGCATCTAAGTAATTTTTCTTTTATTTCAGGTTATTATGCTCCCACGAGCAGAAATGTTTAAAGAGGTGCTTTTCATTCCGCGAATTGTAGCTTTCAATGAAAGTTTTGTCGCTATAGGACAAAATTCAAAAAAAATGAAGCCGTTAGCTGTAATTTGGCACGAAGGGATTTCTGGAAGAAATAAAGAAGACATAATTTCCACCTTCCATGCTTTCATTTTGCACAACAGGGACGCCGAATGTATAACAATTTGGCTCGATAATTGCTCGGCTCAAAATAAGAATTGGGCACTATTGTCTTTTTTTATATATATAGTTAATTCGGCTGAAGTAGGGTTAAAGCAAATTACACTAAAATTTTTTGAGCCAGGCCATACGTTTATGTCGGCGGATCATTTCCACCACCAGGTCGAAAAATCGTTAAAAAGAAAAGGTAAAGTTTTCGATTTTAACGATTTTCAACAGTGTGTACAAGACGCCAATTCAGGAAAAGTAACGGTGATATCGCTCGATAAGCACAATTTTAACAATTGGGAAGACTGTAGTTCGAAGTATAAAATCAATAAAACTACCCCTAGACCATATTTACAAGATCTGGTTTTCATTTCATTTGCACGGGGACAAACCGTTTTAAACTACAAAACAAGTTTTTCAGGAGACACTTTAGAACTGAATTTTCTACAGGCAAAATATGTAAAAACAGATATTGCAAAACCGGAATGCCATAAAAATTATCGTGGCGTTACTCTGGAGAGAAAAGAGAATCTTTTAGGCAAATTAAGGCCAATTATTCCTAAAAATAGACTTCATTTTTGGGAAAATTTGCATGTTTGTAATACGCCTGATATGCCCGATGTTTAAAATATGTCTAATTCCTATAATTAATAAAGAGATTTCGTTTTTGTTTTTATTTTAGTATTGTTAAGTTAGTTTGTTGTCTAAAGAACACTGTTATTTTTAATGTCCTTTCGCAACTAAATAAATTTTATATTAAAGTTTTCGTTTAATTGCTTAGATAAAAAGTCCTATCTTTCAAATTTCGAAATTAATAGAAGTTACGTATGGTACTAAGAGATTCTAAATATTGTATATTTTTTTAGATAATTATCATCAAAAAAGCAATTCTTAATCTTTAAAAACCTAGACGGCGTGAAGTAAAACACTAAAAGTTAATTATCTCAAAACTGTTATATAAGAACATAGGACTATCTTACTAAGCAGGGCAGTACTGATTACGTAATCCATCTCAATGGCACGTAATAGCACGAAATCTTACTTAGTGTCATGTAATCCTACTTCATGCTACGTAATTTTACTTAGTGCCATGTAACACTACTAATTACGTAATCTATCTTAATGGCACGTAATCCTACTTAATGGCACGTAATTCTACTGATTGTCATGTAATCCTACTTAATGCTTTGTAATTCTTCTTAGTGCCATGTAACACTACTGATTACGTAACCCATCTTAATGGCACGTAATCCTACTTAATGGTACGAAATCCTACTTGGTGTCATGTAATCCTACTTAATGCTACGTAATTCTACTTAGTGCCATGTAACACTACTGATTACGTAATCCATATTAATGGCACGTAATCCTACTTAATGGCACGTAATCCTACTTAGTGTCATGTAATCCTACTTAATGCTACGTAATTCTACTTAGTGCCTTGTAACACTACTGATTACGTAATCCATCTTAATGGCACGTAATCCTACTTAATGGCACGTAATCCTACTTAGTGTCATGTAATCCTACTTAATGCTACGTAATTCTACTTAGTGCCATGTAACACTACTGATTACGTAATTCTTCTTAATGGCACCTAATCCTACTTAATGGCACGTAATCTTACTTAGTGTCATGTAATCCTACTTAATGCTACGTAATTCTACTTAGTGCCAAGTAACACTACTGATTACGTAATCCAAATTAATGGCACGTAATTCTACTTAATGGCACGTAATCCTACTTAATAGCACGTAATCCTACTTAGTGTCATGTAATCCTACTGAATGCTACGTAAATCTACTTAGTGCCATGTAACACTACTAATTACGTAATCTATCTTAATGGCACGTAATCCTACTTAATGGCACGTAATCCTACTTAGTGTCATGTAATCCTACTTAATGCTATGTAATTCTACTTAGTGCCATGTAACACTACTGATTGCGTAATCTATCTTAATGGCACGTAATCCTACTTAATGTCACGTAATCCTACTTAGTGCCATGTAATCCTACTTAATGCTACTTAATTCTACTTAGTGCCATGTAACACTACTGATTACGTAATCCATCTTAATGGCACGTAATCCTACTTAGTGTCATGTAGTCCTACTTAATGCTACGTAATTCTACTTAGTGCCATGTAACACTACTGATTACGTAATCCATCTTAATGGCACGTAATCCTACTTAATGGCACGTAATCCTACTTAGTGTCATGTAATCCTACTTAATGCTACGTAATTCTACTTAGTGCCATGTAGCTCTACTGATTACGTAATCCATCTTAATGGCACATAATCCTATTTAATGGCACGTAATCTTACTTAGTGTCATGTAATCCTACTTAATGCTACGTAATTCTACTTAGTGTCATGTAACACTACTGATTACGCAGTACATCTTAATGGCACGTAATCCTACTTAATGGCACGTAATCCTACTTAGTGTCAAGTAATCCTACTTAATGCTACGTAATTCTACTTAGTGCCATGTAACACTACTGATTACGTAATCCATTTTAATGGCACGTAATTCTACTTAATGGCACGTAATCCTACTTAGTGTCATGTAATCCTACTTAATGCTACGTAATTCTACTTAGCGCCATGTAACACTACTGATTACGTAATCCATCTTAATGGCACGTAGTCCTACTTAATGGCACGTAATCCTACTTAGTTTCATGTACTCCTTTTTAATGCTACGTAATTCTACTTAGTGCCACGTAACACTACTGATTACATAATCCATCTTAATGGCACGTAATCCTACTTAATGGCACGCAATCCTACTTAGTGTCATGTAATCCTACTTAATGCTACGTAATTCTACTTAGTGCCATGTAACACTACTGATTACGTAATCCATCTTAATGGCACGTAATCCTACTTAATGGCACGTAATCCTACTTAGTGTCATGTAATCCTACTTAATGCTACGTAATTCTACTTAGTGCCATGTAACACTTCTGATTACGTAATACATCTTAATGGCACATAATCCTACTTAATGGCACGTAATCCTACTTAGTGTCATGTAATCCTACTTAATGCTACGTAATTCTACTTAGTGCCATGTAACACTACTGATTACGTAATCCATCTTAATGGCACGTAATCCTACTTAGTGGCACGTAATCCTACTTAGTGTCATGTAATCTTACTTAATGCTACGTAATTCTACTTAGTGCCATGTAACACTACTGATTACCTAATCCATCTTAATGGCACGTAATCCTACTTAATGGCACGTAATCCTACTTAGTGTCATGTAATCCTAATTAATGCTACGTAATTCTACTTAGTGCCATGTAACACTACTGATTACGTAATACATCTTGATGGCACGTAATCTTACTTAATGGCACGTGATCCTACTTAGTGTCATGTAATCCTACTTAATGCTACGTAATTCTACTTAGTGCCATGTAACACTACTGATTACGTAATACATCTTAATGGCACGTAATCCTACTTAATGGCACGTAATCCTACTTAGTGTCATGTAATCTTACTTAATGCTACGTAATTCTACTTAGTGCCATGTAACACTACTGATTACGTAATCCATCTTAATGGCACGTAATCCTACTTAATGGAACGTAAACCTACTTAATGGAACGTAATTCCACTTAATGGAACGTAATTCTACTTAGTGCTATGTAACACTACTGATTACGTAATCCATCTTAATGGCACGTAATCCTACTTAATGGCACGTAATCCTACTTAGTTTCATGTAATCCTACTTAACGCTACGTAATTCTACTTAGTGCCATGTAACACTACTGATTACCTAATCCATCTTAATGGCACGTAATCCTACTTAATGGCACGTAATCCTACTTAGTGTCATGTAATCCTACTTAATGCTACGTAATTCTACTTAGTACCATGTAACACTACTGATTACGTAATCCATCTTAATGGCACGTAATCCTACTTAATGGCACGTAATCCTACTTAGTGTCATGTAATTCTACCTAATGCTACGTAATTCTACTTAGTGCCATGTAACACTACTGATTACGTAATCCATCTTAATGGCACTTAATCCTACTTAATGGCACGTAATCCTACTTAGTGTCATGTAATCCTACTTAATGCTACGTAATTCTACTTAGTGCCATGTAACACTACTGATTACGTAATCCATCTTAATGGCACGTAATCCTACTTAATGGCACGTAATCCTACTTAGTTTCATGTAATCCTACTTAATGCTACGTAATTCTACTTAGTGCCATGTAACACTACTGATTACATAATCCATCTTAAGGCACGTAATCCTACTTAATGGCACGTAATCTTACTTACTGTCATGTAATCCTACTTAATGCTACGTAATTCTACTTAGTGCCATGTAACACTACTGATTACGTAATCCATATTAATGGCACGTAATTTTACTTAATGGCACGTAATCCTATTTAGTGTCATGTAATCCTTTTTTAAGCTACGTAATTCTACTTAGTGCTATGTAACACTACTGATTACGTAATCCATCTTAATGGCACGTAATCCTACTTAATGGCACGTAATCTTACTTAGTGTCATGTAATCCTACTTAATGCAACGTAAGTCTACTTAGTGCCATGTAACACTACTGATTACGTAATCCATCTTGATGGCACGAAATCCTACTTAATGGCACGTAATCCTACTTAGTGTCATGTAATCCTACATAATGCTACGTAATTCTACTTAGTGTCATGTAATCTTACTTAATGCTACGTAATTCTACTTAGTGTTATGTAACACTACTGATTACGTAATCCATCCTAATGGCACGTAATCCTACTTAATGGCACGTAATCCTACTTAGTGTCATGTTATCCTACTTAATGCAACGTAATTCTACTTAGTGCCATGTAACACTACTGATTACGTAATCCATCTTGATGGCACGAAATCCTACTTAATGGCACGTGATCCTACTTAGTGTCATGTAATCCTACTTAATGCTACGTAATTCTACTTAGTGCCATGTAACACTACTGATTACGTAATACATCTTAATGGCACGTAATCCTACTTAATGGCACGTAATCCTACTTAGTGTCATGTAATCCTACATAATGCTACGTAATTCTACTTAGTGCCATGTAACACTACTGATTACGTAATCCATCTTAATGGCACGTAATCCTACTTAATGGCACGTAATCCTACTTAGTGTCATGTAATCTTACTCAATGTTACGTAATTCTACTTAGTGCCATGTAACACTACTGATTACGTAATCCATCTTAATGGCACTTAATCCTACTTAATGGCACGTAATCCTACTTAGTGTCATGTAATCCTACTTAATGCGACGTAATTCTACTTAGTGCCATGTAACACTACTGATTACGTAATCCATCTTAATGGCACGAAATCCTACTTAATGGCACGTAATCCTACTTAGTGTCATGTAATCCTACTTAATGCTACGTAATTCTACTTAGTGCCATGTAACACTACTGATTACGTAATCCATCTTACTGGCACGTAATCCTATTTAATGGCACGTAATCTTACTTAGTGTCATGTAATCCTACTTAATGCTACTTAATTCTACTTAGTGCCATGTAACACTACTGATTACATAATCCATTTTAATGGCACGTAATCCTACTTAATGGCACGTAATCCTACTTAGTGTCATGTAATCCTACTTCATGCTACGTAATTTTACTTAGTGCCATGTAACACTACTAACTACGTAATCCATCTTAATGGCACGTAATCCTACTTAATGGCACGTAATCCTACTTAGTGTCATGTAATTCTACTTAATGCTTCGTAATTCTTCTTAGTGCCATGTAACACTACTGATTACGTAACCCATCTTAATGGCACGTAATCCTACTTAATGGTACGAAATCCTACTTGGTGTCATGTAATCCTACTTAATGCTACGTAATTCTACTTAGTGCCATGTAACACTACTGATTACATAATCCATCTTAAGGCACGTAATCCTACTTAATGGCACGTAATCTTACTTACTGTCATGTAATCCTACTTAATGCTACGTAATTCTACTTAGTGCCATGTAACACTACTGATTACGTAATCCATATTAATGGCACGTAATTTTACTTAATGGCACGTAATCCTATTTAGTGTCATGTAATCCTTTTTTAAGCTACGTAATTCTACTTAGTGCCATGTAACACTACTGATTACCTAATCCATCTTAATGGCACGTAATCCTACTTAATGGCACGTAATCCTACTTAGTGTCATGTAATCCTAATTAATGCTACGTAATTCTACTTAGTGCCATGTAACACTACTGATTACGTAATACATCTTGATGGCACGTAATCTTACTTAATGGCACGTGATCCTACTTAGTGTCATGTAATCCTACTTAATGCTACGTAATTCTACTTAGTGCCATGTAACACTACTGATTACGTAATCCATCTTATTGGCACGTAATCCTACTTAATGGAACGTAAACCTACTTAATGGAACGTAATCCCACTTAATGGAACGTAATTCTACTTAGTGCTATGTAACACTACTGATTACGTAATCCATCTTAATGGCACGTAATCCTACTTAATGGCACGTAATCCTACTTAGTTTCATGTAATCCTACTTAACGCTACGTACTTAGTGCCATGTAACACTACTGATTACCTAATCCATCTTAATGGCACGTAATCCTACTTAATGGCACGTAATCCTACTTAGTGTCATGTAATCCTACTTAATGCTACGTAATTCTACTTAGTACCATGTAACACTACTGATTACGTAATCCATCTTAATGGCACGTAATCCTACTTAATGGCACGTAATCCTACTTAGTTTCATGTAATCCTACTTAATGCTACGTAATTCTACTTAGTGCCATGTAACACTACTGATTACATAATCCATCTTAAGGCACGTAATCCTACTTAATGGCACGTAATCTTACTTACTGTCATGTAATCCTACTTAATGCTACGTAATTCTACTTAGTGCCATGTAACACTACTGATTACGTAATCCATATTAATGGCACGTAATTTTACTTAATGGCACGTAATCCTATTTAGTGTCATGTAATCCTTTTTTAAGCTACGTAATTCTACTTAGTGCTATGTAACACTACTGATTACGTAATCCATCTTAATGGCACGTAATCCTTATTAATGGCACGTAATCTTACTTAGTGTCATGTAATCCTACTTAATGCAACGTAATTCTACTTAGTGCCATGTAACACTACTGATTACGTAATCCATCTTGATGGCACGAAATCCTACTTAATGGCACGTGATCCTACTTAGTGTCATGTAATCCTACTTAATGCTACGTAATTCTACTTAGTGCCATGTAACACTACTGATTACGTAATACATCTTAATGGCACGTAATCCTACTTAATGGCACGTAATCCTACTTAGTGTCATGTAATCCTACATAATGCTACGTAATTCTACTTAGTGTCATGTAATCTTACTTAATGCTACGTAATTCTACTTAGTGTTATGTAACACTACTGATTACGTAATCCATCCTAATGGCACGTAATCCTACTTAATGGCACGTAATCCTACTTAGTGTCATGTTATCCTACTTAATGCAACGTAATTCTACTTAGTGCCATGTAACACTACTGATTACGTAATCCATCTTGATGGCACGAAATCCTACTTAATGGCACGTGATCCTACTTAGTGTCATGTAATCCTACTTAATGCTACGTAATTCTACTTAGTGCCATGTAACACTACTGATTACGTAATACATCTTAATGGCACGTAATCCTACTTAATGGCACGTAATCCTACTTAGTGTCATGTAATCCTACATAATGCTACGTAATTCTACTTAGTGCCATGTAACACTACTGATTACGTAATCCATCTTAATGGCACGTAATCCTACTTAATGGCACGTAATCCTACTTAGTGTCATGTAATCTTACTCAATGCTACGTAATTCTACTTAGTGCCATGTAACACTACTGATTACGTAATCCATCTTAATGGCACTTAATCCTACTTAATGGCACGTAATCCTACTTAGTGTCATGTAATCCTACTTAATGCGACGTAATTCTACTTAGTGCCATGTAACACTACTGATTACGTAATCCATCTTAATGGCACGAAATCCTACTTAATGGCACGTAATCCTACTTAGTGTCATGTAATCCTACTTAATGCTACGTAATTCTACTTAGTGCCATGTAACACTACTGATTACGTAATCCATCTTACTGGCACGTAATCCTATTTAATGGCACGTAATCTTACTTAGTGTCATGTAATCCTACTTAATGCTACTTAATTCTACTTAGTGCCATGTAACACTACTGATTACATAATCCATTTTAATGGCACGTAATCCTACTTAATGGCACGTAATCCTACTTAGTGTCATGTAATCCTACTTCATGCTACGTAATTTTACTTAGTGCCATGTAACACTACTAACTACGTAATCCATCTTAATGGCACGTAATCCTACTTAATGGCACGTAATCCTACTTAGTGTCATGTAATCCTACTTAATGCTTCGTAATTCTTCTTAGTGCCATGTAACACTACTGATTACGTAACCCATCTTAATGGCACGTAATCCTACTTAATGGTACGAAATCCTACTTGGTGTCATGTAATCCTACTTAATGCTACGTAATTCTACTTAGTGCCATGTAACACTACTGATTACGTAATCCATATTAATGGCACGTAATCCTACTTAATGGCACGTAATCCTACTTAGTGTCATGTAATCCTACTTAATGCTACGTAATTCTACTTAGTGCCATGTAACACTACTGATTACGTAATCCTTCTTAATTGCACGTAATCCTACTTAATGGCACGTAATCTTACTTAGTGTCATGTAATCCTACTTAATGCTACGTATTTCTACTTAGTGCCATGTAACACTACTGATTACGTAATCCATCTTAATGGCACGTAATCCTACTTAATGGCACGTAATCCTACTTAGTGTCATGTAATTCTACTTAATGCTACGTAATTCTACTTAGTGCCATGTAACACTACTGATTACGTAATCCATCTTAATGGCACGTAATCCTATTTAATGGCACGTAATCTTACTTAGTGTCATGTAATCCTACTTAATGCTACGTAATTCTACTTAGTGTCATGTAACACTACTGATTACGTAATCCATCTTAATGGCACGTAATCCTACTTAGTGTCATGTAATCCTACTTAATGCTACGTAATTCTACTTAGTGCCATGTAACACTACTGATTACGTAATCCATCTTAATGGCACGTAATCCTACTTAATGGCACGTAATCCTACTTAGTGTCATGTAATCCTACTTAATTCTACGTAATTCTACTTAGTGCCATGTAACACTACTGATTACGTAATCCATTTTAATGGCACGTAATCCTACTTAATGGCACGTAATCCTACTTAGTGTCATGTAATCCTACTTAATGCTACGTAATTCTACTTAGTGTCATGTAACACTACTGATTACGCAGTACATCTTAATGGCACGTAATCCTACTTAATGGCACGTAATCCTACTTAGTGTCATGTAATCCTACTTAATGCTACGTAATTCTACTTAGTGCCATGTAACACTACTGATTACGTAATCCATTTTAATGGCACGTAATCCTACTTAATGGCACGTAATCCTACTTAGTGTCATGTAATCCTACTTAATGCTACGTAATTCTACTTAGCGCCATGTAACACTACTGATTACGTAATCCATCTTAATGGCACGTAATCCTACTTAATGGCACGCAATCTCACTTAGTGTCATGTAATCCTTCTTAATGCTACGTAATTCTACTTAGTTCCATGTAACACTACTGATTACGTAGTACATCTTAATGGCACGTAATCCTACTTAATGGCACGTAATCCTACTTAGTGTCATGTAATCCTACTTAATGTTACGTAATTCTACTTAGTGCCGTGTAACACTACTGATTACGTAATCGATCTTAATGGCACGTAATCCTACTTAGTGTCATGTAATTCTACTTAATGCTGCGTAATTCTACTTAGTGCCATGTAACACTACTGATTACCTAATCCATATTAATGGCACGTAATCCTACTTAATGGCACGTACTCCTACTTAGTGTCATGTAATCCTACTGAATGCTACGTAATTCTTGTTAGTGGCATGTAACACAAATGATTACGTAATCCATCTTAATGGCACGTAACCCTATTTAATGGCACGTAATCCTACTTACTGTCATGTAAACTTACTTAATGCTACGTAATTTTACTTAGTGCCATGTAACACTACTGATTACGTAATCCATCTTAATAGCACGTAATCCTACTTAATGGCACGTAATCCTACTTAGTGTCATGTAATCCTACATAATGCTACCTAATTCTACTTAGTGCCATGTAACACTACTGATTACGTAATCCATCTTAATGGCACGTAATCCTACTTAATGGCACGTAATCCTACTTAATGGCACGTAATCCTACTTAGTGTCATGTAATCCTACTTAATGCTACGTAATTCTACTTAGTGCCATGTAACACTACTGATTACGTAATACATCTTAATGGCACGTAATTCTACTTAATGGCACGTAATCCTACTTAGTGTCATGTAATCCTACTTAATGCTACGTAATTCTACTTAGTGCCATGTAACACTACTGATTACGTAATCCATATTAATGGCACGTAATCCTACTTTATGGCACGTAATCCTACTTAGTGTCATGTAATCCTACTTAATGCTACGTAATTCTACTTAGTGCCATGTAACACTACTGATTACCTAATCCATCTTAATGGCACGTAATCCTACTTAATGGCACGTAATCCTACTTAGTGTCATGTAATCCTACTTGATGCTACGTAATTCTACTTAGTACCATGTAACACTACTGATTACGTAATCCATCTTAATGGCACGTAATCCTACTTAATGGCACGTAATCCTACTTAGTGTCATGTAATTCTACTTAATGCTACGTAATTCTACTTAGTGCCATGTAACACTACTGATTACGTAATCCATCTTAACGGCACGTAATCCTACTTATTGGCACGTAATCCTACTTAGTGTCATGTAATCCTACTTAATGCTACGTAATTCTACTTAGTGCCATGTAACACTACTGATTACGTAATTTATCTTAATGGCACGTAATCCTACTTAATGGCACGTAATCCTACTTAGTGTCATGTAATCCTACTTAATGCTACGTAATTCTACTTAGTGCCATGTAACACTACTGATTACATAATCCATCTTAAGGCACGTAATCCTACTTAGTGGCACGTAATCCTACTTAGTGTCATGTAATCCTACTTAATGCTACGTAATTCTATTGAGTGCCATGTAACACTACTGATTACGTAATCCATCACAAAGGCACGTAATCCTACTTAATGGCACGTAATCCTACTTAGTGTCATGTAATCCTTTTTAAAGCTACGTAATTCTACTTAGTGCTATGTAACACTACTGATTACGTAATCCATCTTAATGGCACGTAATCCTACTTAATGGCACGTAATCTTACTTAGTGTCATGTAATCCTACTTAATGCTACGTAATTCTACTTAGTGCCATGTAACACAACTGATTACGTAATCCATCTTAATGGTACGTAATCTTACTTAATGGCACGTAATCCTACTTAGTGTCATGTAATTTTACTTAATGCTACGTAATTCTACTTAGTGCCATGTAACACTACTGATTACATAATCCATCTTAATGGCACGTAATCCTACTTAATGGCACGTAATTCTACTTAGAGTCATGTAATCTTACTTTATGCTACGTAATTCTACTTAGTGCCATTCAACACTACTGATTACGTAATTTATCTTAATAGCACGTAATCCTACTTAATGGCACGTAATCCTACTTAGTGTCATGTAATCCTACTTAATGCAACGTAATTCTACTTAGTGCCATGTAACACTACTGATTACGTAATCCATCTTGATGGCACGTAATCTTACTTAATGGCACGTGATCCTACTTAGTGTCATGTAATCCTACTTAATGCTACGTAATTCTACTTAGTGCCATGTAACACTACTGATTACGTAATACATCTTAATGGCACGTAATCCTACTTAATGGCACGTAATCCTACTTAGTGTCATGTAATCTTACTTAATGCTACGTAATTCTACTTAGTGCCATGTAACACTACTGATTACGTAATCCATCTTAATGGCACGTAATCCTACTTAATGGAACGTAAACCTACTTAATGGAACGTAATCCCACTTAATGGAACGTAATTCTACTTAGTGCTATGTAACACTACTGATTACGTAATCCATCTCAATGGCACGTAATAGCACGTAATCTTACTTAGTGTCATGTAATCCTACTTCATGCTACGTAATTTTACTTAGTGCCATGTAACACTACTAATTACGTAATCCATCTTAATGGCACGTAATCCTACTTAATGGCACGTAATCCTACTTAGTGTCATGTAATCCTACTTAATGCTTCGTAATTCTTCTTAGTGCCATGTAACACTACTGATTACGCAACCCATCTTAATGGCACGTAATCCTACTTAATGGTACGAAATCCTACTTAGTGTCATGCAATCCTACTTAATGCTACGTAATTCTACTTAGTGCCATGTAACACTACTGATTACGTAATCCATATTAATGGCACGTAATCCTACTTAATGGCACGTAATCCTACATAATGTCATGTAATCCTACTTAATGCTACGTAATTCTACTTAGTGCCTTGTAACACTACTGATTACGTAATCCATCTTTATGGCACGTAATCCTACTTAATGGCAAGTAATCCTACTTAGTGTCATGTAATCCTACTTAATGCTACGTAATTCTACTTAGTGCCTTGTAACAATACTGATTACGTAATCCATCTTAATGGCACGTAATCCTACTTAATAACACGTAATCCTACTTAGTGTCATGTAATCCTACTAAATGCTACGTAATTCTACTTAGTGCCATGTAACACTACTGATTACGTAATCCTTCTTAATGGCACGTAATCCTACTTAATGGCACGTAATCTTACTTACTGTCATGTAATCCTACTTAATGCTACGTAATTCTACTTAGTGCCATGTAACACTACTGATTACGTAATCCATATTAATGGCACGTAATTTTACTTAATGGCACGTAATCCTACTTAATGGCACGTAATCCTACTTAGTGTCATGTAATCCTACTGAATGCTACGTAAATCTACTTAGTGCCATGTAACACTACTAATTACGTAATCTATCTTAATGGCACGTAATCCTACTTAATGGCACGTAATCCTACTTAGTGTCATGTAATCCTACTTAATGCTATGTAATTCTACTTAGTGCCATGTAACACTACTGATTACGTAATCCATCTTAATGGCACGTAATCCTACTTAATGGCGCGTAATCCTACTAAGTGTCATGTAATCCTACTTAATGCTACGTAATTTTACTTAGTGCTATGTAGCACTACTGATTACGTAATCCATCTTAATGGCACGTAATCCTACTTAATGGCACGTAATCCTACTTAGTGCCATGTAATCCTACTTAATGCTACGTAGTTCTACTTAGTGCCATGTAACACTACTGATTACGTAATCCATCTTAATGGCACGTAATCCTATTTAATGGCACGTAATCTTACTTAGTGTCATGCAGTCCTACTTAATGCTACGTAATTCTACTTAGTGCCATGTAACACTACTGATTACGCAGTACATCTTAATGGCACGTAATCCTACTTAATAACACGTAATCCTACTTAGTGTCATGTAATCCTACTTAATGCTACGTAATTCTACTTAGTGCCATGTAACACTACTGATTACGTAATCAATTTTAATGACACGTAATCCTACTTAATGGCACGAAATCCTACTTAGTGTCATGTAATCCTACTTAATGCTACGTAATTCTACTTAGCGCCTTGTAACACTACTGATTACGTAATCCATCTTAATGGCACGTAGTCCTACTTAATGGCACGTAATCCTACTTAGTTTCATGTAATCCTACTTAATGCTACGTAATTCTACTTAGTGCCATGTAACACTACTGATTACATAATCCATCTTAATGGCACGTAATCCTACTTAATGGCACGTAATCCTACTTAGTGACATGTAATCCTACTTAATGCTACGTAATTCTACTTAGTGCCATGTAACACTACTGATTACGTAATCCATCTTAATGACACGTAATCCTACTTAATGGCACGTAATCCTACTTAGTGTAATGTAATCCTACTTAATGCTACGTAATTCTACTTAGTGCCATGTAACACTTCTGATTACGTAATACATCTTAATGGCACGTAATCCTACTTAATGGCACGTAATCCTACTTAGTGTCATGTAATCCTACTTAATGCTACGTAATTCTACTTAGTGCCATGTAACACTACTGATTACGTAATCCATCTTAATGGCACGTAATCCTACTTAATGGCACGTAATCCTACTTAGTTTCATGTAATCCTACTTAATGCTACGTAATTCTACTTAGTGCCATGTAGCACTACTGATTACCTAATCCATCTTAATGGCACGTAATCCTACTTAATGGCACGTAATCCTACTTAGTGTCATGTAATCCTACTTAATGCTACGTAATTCTACTTAGTACCATGTAACACTACTGATTACGTAATCCATCTTAATGGCACGTAATCCTACTAAATGGCACGTAATCCTACTTAATGTTATGTAATCCTACTTAATGCTACGTAATTCTACTTAGTGCCGTGTAACACTACTGATTACGTAATCGATCTTAATGGCACGTAATCCTACTTAGTGTCATGTAATCCTACTTAATGCTACGTAATTCTACTTAGTGCCATGTAACACTACTGATTACCTAATCCATATTAATGGCACGTAATCCTACTTAATGGCACGTACTCCTACTTAGTGTCATGTAATCCTACTGAATGCTACGTAATTCTTGTTAGTGGCATGTAACACAACTGATTACGTAATCCATCTTAATGGCACGTAACCCTATTTAATGGCACGTAATCCTACTTACTGTCATGTAAACCTACTTAATGCTACGTAATTTTACTTAGTGCCATGTAACACTACTGATTACGTAATCCATCTTAATGGCACGTAATCCTACTTAATGGCACGTAATCCTACTTAGTGTCATGTAATCCTACATAATGCTACCTAATTCTACTTAGTGCCATGTAACACTACTGATTACGTAATCCATCTTAATGGCACGTAATCCTACTTAATGGCACGTAATCCTACTTAGTGTCATGTAATCCTACTTAATGCTACGTAATTCTACTTAGTGCCATGTAACACTACTGATTACGTAATACATTTTAATGGCACGTAATTCTACTTAATGGCACGTAATCCTACTTAGTGTCATGTAATCCTACTTAATGCTACGTAATTCTACTTAGTGCCATGTAACACTACTGATTACGTAATTTATCTTAATGGCACGTAATCCTACTTAATGGCACGTAATCCTACTTAGTTTCATGTAATCCTACTTAATGCTACGTAATTCTACTTAGTGCCATGTAACACTACTGATTACATAATCCATCTTAAGGCACGTAATCCTACTTAGTGGCACGTAATCCTACTTAGTGTCATGTAATCCTACTTAATGCTACGTAATTCTATTGAGTGCCATGTAACACTACTGATTACGTAATCCATCACAAAGGCACGTAATCCTACTTAATGGCACGTAATCCTACTTAGTGTCATGTAATCCTTTTTAAAGCTACGTAATTCGACTTAGTGCTATGTAACACTACTGATTACGTAATCGATCTTAATGGCACGTAATCCTACTTAATGGCACGTAATCTTACTTAGTGTCATGTAATCCTACTTAATGCAACGTAATTCTACTTAGTGCCATGTAACACTACTGATTACGTAATCCATCTTGATGGCACGTAATCTTACTTAATGGCACGTGATCCTACTTAGTGTCATGTAATCCTACTTAATGCTACGTAATTCTACTTAGTGCCATGTAACACTACTGATTACGTAATACATCTTAATGGCACGTAATCCTACTTAATGGCACGTAATCCTACTTAGTGTCATGTAATCTTACCTAATGCTACGTAATTCTACTTAGTGCCATGTAACACTACTGATTACGTAATCCATCTTAATGGCACGTAATGCTACTTAATGGAACGTAAACCTACTTAATGGAACGTAATCCCACTTAATGGAACGTAATTCTACTTAGTGCTATGTAACACTACTGATTACGTAATCTATCTCAATGGCACGTAATAGCACGTAATCTTACTTAGTGTCATGTAATCCTACTTTATGCTACGTAATTTTACTTAGTGCCATGTAACACTACTAATTACGTAATCCATCTTAATGGCACGTAATCCTACTTAATGGCACGTAATCCTACTTAGTGTCATGTAATCCTACTTAATGCTTCGTAATTCTTCTTAGTGCCATGTAACACTACTGATTACGCAACCCATCTTAATGGCACGTAATCCTACTTAATGGTACGAAATCCTACTTAGTGTCATGCAATCCTACTTAATGCTACGTAATTCTACTTAGTGCCATGTAACACTACTGATTACGTAATCCATATTAATGGCACGTAATCCTACTTAATGGCACGTAATCCTACATAATGTCATGTAATCCTACTTAATGCTACGTAATTCTACTTAGTGCCTTGTAACACTACTGATTACGTAATTCATCTTTATGGCACGTAATCCTACTTAATGGCACGTAATCCTACTTAGTGTCATGTAATCCTACTTAATGCTACGTAATTCTACTTAGTGCCTTGTAACAATACTGATTACGTAATCCATCTTAATGGCACGTAATCCTACTTAATGGCACGTAATCCTACTTAGTGTCATGTAATCCTACTAAATGCTACGTAATTCTACTTAGTGCCATGTAACACTACTGATTACGTAATCCATCTTAATGGCACGTAATCCTACTTAGTGTCATGTAATCCTACTTAATGCTACGTAATTCTACTTAGTGCCATGTAACACTACTGATTACGTAATCCATCTTAATGGCACGTAATCCTACTTAATGGCACGTAATCCTACTTAGTGTCATGTAATCCTACTTAATTCTACGTAATTCTACTTAGTGCCATGTAACACTACTGATTACGTAATCCATTTTAATGGCACGTAATCCTACTTAATGGCACGTAATCCTACTTAGTGTCATGTAATCCTACTTAATGCTACGTAATTCTACTTAGTGTCATGTAACACTACTGATTACGCAGTACATCTTAATGGCACGTAATCCTACTTAATGGCACGTAATCCTACTTAGTGTCATGTAATCCTACTTAATGCTACGTAATTCTACTTAGTGCCATGTAACACTACTGATTACGTAATCCATTTTAATGGCACGTAATCCTACTTAATGGCACGTAATCCTACTTAGTGTCATGTAATCCTACTTAATGCTACGTAATTCTACTTAGCGCCATGTAACACTACTGATTACGTAATCCATCTTAATGGCACGTAATCCTACTTAATGGCACGCAATCCTACTTAGTGTCATGTAATCCTTCTTAATGCTACGTAATTCTACTTAGTTCCATGTAACACTACTGATTACGTAATCCATCTTAATGGCACGTAATCCTTCTTAATGGCACGTAATCCTACTTAGTGTCATGTAATCCTACTTAATGCTACGTAATTCTACTTAGTGCCATGTAACACTACTGATTACGTAATCCATCTTAATGGCACGTAATTCTACTTAATGGCACGTAATCCTACTTAGTGTCATGTATTCCTACTTAGTGCTACGTAATTCTACTTAGCGCCATGTAACACCACTGATTACGTAGTACATCTTAATGGCACGTAATCCTACTTAATGGCACGTAATCCTACTTAGTGTCATGTAATCCTACTTAAAGCTACGTAATTCTACTTAGTGCCATTTAACACTACTGATTACGTAATCCATCTTAATGGCACGTAATCCTACTTAGTGTCATGTAATCCTACTTAATGCTACGTAATTCTACTTAGTGCCATGTAAAACTACTGATTACCTAATCCATCTCAATGGCACGTAATCCTACTTAATGGCACGTAATCCTACTTAATGTTATGTAATCCTACTTAATGCTACGTAATTCTACTTAGTGCCGTGTAACACTACTGATTACGTAATCGATCTTAATGGCACGTAATCCTACTTAGTGTCATGTAATTCTACTTAATGCTACGTAATTCTACTTAGTGCCATGTAACACTACTGATTACCTAATCCATATTAATGGCACGTAATCCTACTTAATGGCACGTACTCCTACTTAGTGTCATGTAATCCTACTGAATGCTACGTAATTCTTGTTAGTGGCATGTAACACAAATGATTACGTAATCCATCTTATTGGCACGTAACCCTATTTAATGGCACGTAATCCTACTTACTGTCATGTAAACTTACTTAATGCTACGTAATTTTACTTAGTGCCATGTAACACTACTGATTACGTAATCCATCTTAATGGCACGTAATCCTACTTAGTGTCATGTAATCCTACTTAATGCTACGTAATTCTACTTAGTGCCATGTAAAACTACTGATTACCTAATCCATCTCAATGGCACGTAATCCTACTTAATGGCACGTAATCCTACTTAATGTTATGTAATCCTACTTAATGCTACGTAATTCTACTTAGTGCCGTGTAACACTACTGATTACGTAATCGATCTTAATGGCACGTAATCCTACTTAGTGTCATGTAATTCTACTTAATGCTACGTAATTCTACTTAGTGCCATGTAACACTACTGATTACCTAATCCATATTAATGGCACGTAATCCTACTTAATGGCACGTACTCCTACTTAGTGTCATGTAATCCTACTGAATGCTACGTAATTCTACTTAGTGCCGTGTAACACTACTGATTACGTAATCGATCTTAATGGCACGTAATCCTACTTAGTGTCATGTAATTCTACTTAATGCTACGTAATTCTACTTAGTGCCATGTAACACTACTGATTACCTAATCCATCTTAATGGCACGTAATCCTACTTAATGGCACGTAATCTTACTTAGTGTCATGTAATGCTACTTAATGCTACGTAATTCTACTTAGTGCCATGTAACACTACTGATTACGTAATCCATTTTAATGGCACGTAATCCTACTTAATGGCACGTAATCCTACTTAGTGTCATGTAATCCTACTTAATGCTACGTAATTCTACTTAGCGCCATGTAACACTACTGATTACGTAATCCATCTTAATGGCACGTAATCCTACTTAATGGCACGCAATCCTACTTAGTGTCATGTAATCCTTCTTAATGCTACGTAATTCTACTTAGTTCCATGTAACACTACTGATTACGTAATCCATCTTAATGGCACGTAATCCTTCTTAATGGCACGTAATCCTACTTAGTGTCATGTAATCCTACTTAATGCTACGTAATTCTACTTAGTGGCATGTAACACTACTGATTACGTAATCCATCTTAATGGCACGTAATTCTACTTAATGGCACGTAATCCTACTTAGTGTCATGTATTCCTACTTAGTGCTACGTAATTCTACTTAGCGCCATGTAACACCACTGATTACGTAGTACATCTTAATGGCACGTAATCCTACTTAATGGCACGTAATCCTACTTAGTGTCATGTAATCCTACTTAATGCTACGTAATTCTACTTAGTGCCATTTAACACTACTGATTACGTAATCCATCTTAATGGCACGTAATCCTACTTAGTGTCATGTAATCCTACTTAATGCTACGTAATTCTACTTAGTGCCATGTAAAACTACTGATTACCTAATCCATCTCAATGGCACGCAATCCTACTTAATGGCACGTAATCCTACTTAATGTTATGTAATCCTACTTAATGCTACGTAATTCTACTTAGTGCCGTGTAACACTACTGATTACGTAATCGATCTTAATGGCACGTAATCCTACTTAGTGTCATGTAATTCTACTTAATGCTACGTAATTCTACTTAGTGCCATGTAACACTACTGATTACCTAATCCATATTAATGGCACGTAATCCTACTTAATGGCACGTACTCCTACTTAGTGTCATGTAATCCTACTGAATGCTACGTAATTCTTGTTAGTGGCATGTAACACAAATGATTACGTAATCCATCTTAATGGCACGTAACCCTATTTAATGGCACGTAATCCTACTTACTGTCATGTAAACTTACTTAATGCTACGTAATTTTACTTAGTGCCATGTAACACTACTGATTACGTAATCCATCTTAATAGCACGTAATCCTACTTAATGGCACGTAATCCTACTTAGTGTCATGTAATCCTACATAATGCTACCTAATTCTACTTAGTGCCATGTAACACTACTGATTACGTAATCCACCTTAATGGCACGTAATCCTACTTAATGGCACGTAATCCTACTTAATGGCACGTAATCCTACTTAGTGTCATGTAATCCTACTTAATGCTACGTAATTCTACTTAGTGCCATGTAACACTACTGATTACGTAATACATCTTAATGGCACGTAATTCTACTTAATGGCACGTAATCCTACTTAGTGTCATGTAATCCTACTTAATGCTACGTAATTCTACTTAGTGCCATGTAACACTACTGATTACGTAATCCATATTAATGGCACGTAATCCTACTTAATGGCACGTAATCCTACTTAGTGTCATGTAATCCTACTTAATGCTACGTAATTCTACTTAGTGCCATGTAACACTACTGATTACCTAATCCATCATAATGGCACGTAATCCTACTTAATGGCACGTAATCCTACTTAATGGCACGTAATCCTACTTAGTGTCATGTAATCCTACTTGATGCTACGTAATTCTACTTAGTACCATGTAACACTACTGATTACGTAATCCATCTTAATGGCACGTAATCCTACTTAATGGCACGTAATCCTACTTAGTGTCATGTAATTCTACTTAATGCTACGTAATTCTACTTAGTGCCATGTAACACTACTGATTACGTAATCCATTTTAATGGCACGTAATCCTACTTAATGGAACGTAAACCTACTTAATGGAACGTAATCCCACTTAATGGAACGTAATTCTACTTAGTGCTATGTAACACTACTGATTACGTAATCCATCTCAATGGCACGTAATAGCACGTAATCTTACTTAGTGTCATGTAATCCTACTTCGTGCTACGTAATTTTACTTAGTGCCATGTAACACTACTAATTACGTAATCCATCTTAATGGCACGTAATCCTACTTAATGGCACGTAATCCTACTTAGTGTCATGTAATCCTACTTAATGCTTCGTAATTCTTCTTAGTGCCATGTAACACTACTGATTACGCAACCCATCTTAATGGCACGTAATCCTACTTAATGGTACGAAATCCTACTTAGTGTCATGCAATCCTACTTAATGCTACGTAATTCTACTTAGTGCCATGTAACACTACTGATTACGTAATCCATATTAATGGCACGTAATCCTACTTAATGGCACGTAATCCTACATAATGTCATGTAATCCTACTTAATGCTACGTAATTCTACTTAGTGCCTTGTAACACTACTGATTACGTAATCCATCTTTATGGCACGTAATCCTACTTAATGGCAAGTAATCCTACTTAGTGTCATGTAATCCTACTTAATGCTACGTAATTCTACTTAGTGCCTTGTAACAATACTGATTACGTAATCCATCTTAATGGCACGTAATCCTACTTAATGGCACATAATCCTACTTAGTGTCATGTAATCCTACTAAATGCTACGTAATTCTACTTAGTGCCATGTAACACTACTGATTACGTAATCCTTCTTAATGGCACGTAATCCTACTTAATGGCACGTAATCTTACTTACTGTCATGTAATCCTACTTAATGCTACGTAATTCTACTTAGTGCCATGTAACACTACTGATTACGTAATCCATATTAATGGCACGTAATTTTACTTAATGGCACGTAATCCTACTTAATGGCACGTAATCCTACTTAGTGTCATGTAATCCTACTGAATGCTACGTAAATCTACTTAGTGCCATGTAACACTACTAATTACGTAATCTATCTTAATGGCACGTAATCCTACTTAATGGCACGTAATCCTACTTAGTGTCATGTAATCCTACTTAATGCTATGTAATTCTACTTAGTGCCATGTAACACTACTGATTACGTAATCCATTTTAATGGCACGTAATCCTACTTAATGGAACGTAAACCTACTTAATGGAACGTAATCCCACTTAATGGAACGTAATTCTACTTAGTGCTATGTAACACTACTGATTACGTAATCCATCTCAATGGCACGTAATAGCACGTAATCTTACTTAGTGTCATGTAATCCTACTTCGTGCTACGTAATTTTACTTAGTGCCATGTAACACTACTAATTACGTAATCCATCTTAATGGCACGTAATCCTACTTAATGGCACGTAATCCTACTTAGTGTCATGTAATCCTACTTAATGCTTCGTAATTCTTCTTAGTGCCATGTAACACTACTGATTACGCAACCCATCTTAATGGCACGTAATCCTACTTAATGGTACGAAATCCTACTTAGTGTCATGCAATCCTACTTAATGCTACGTAATTCTACTTAGTGCCATGTAACACTACTGATTACGTAATCCATATTAATGGCACGTAATCCTACTTAATGGCACGTAATCCTACATAATGTCATGTAATCCTACTTAATGCTACGTAATTCTACTTAGTGCCTTGTAACACTACTGATTACGTAATCCATCTTTATGGCACGTAATCCTACTTAATGGCAAGTAATCCTACTTAGTGTCATGTAATCCTACTTAATGCTACGTAATTCTACTTAGTGCCTTGTAACAATACTGATTACGTAATCCATCTTAATGGCACGTAATCCTACTTAATGGCACATAATCCTACTTAGTGTCATGTAATCCTACTAAATGCTACGTAATTCTACTTAGTGCCATGTAACACTACTGATTACGTAATCCTTCTTAATGGCACGTAATCCTACTTAATGGCACGTAATCTTACTTACTGTCATGTAATCCTACTTAATGCTACGTAATTCTACTTAGTGCCATGTAACACTACTGATTACGTAATCCATATTAATGGCACGTAATTTTACTTAATGGCACGTAATCCTACTTAATGGCACGTAATCCTACTTAGTGTCATGTAATCCTACTGAATGCTACGTAAATCTACTTAGTGCCATGTAACACTACTAATTACGTAATCTATCTTAATGGCACGTAATCCTACTTAATGGCACGTAATCCTACTTAGTGTCATGTAATCCTACTTAATGCTATGTAATTCTACTTAGTGCCATGTAACACTACTGATTACGTAATCCATCTTAATGGCACGTAATCCTACTTAATGGCGCGTAATCCTACTAAGTGTCATGTAATCCTACTTAATGCTACGTAATTTTACTTAGTGCTATGTAGCACTACTGATTACGTAATCCATCTTAATGGCACGTAATCCTACTTAATGGCACGTAATCCTACTTAGTTCCATGTAATCCTACTTAATGCTACGTAGTTCTACTTAGTGCCATGTAACACTACTGATTACGTAATCCATCTTAATGGCACGTAATCCTATTTAATGGCACGTAATCTTACTTAGTGTCATGCAGTCCTACTTAATGCTACGTAATTCTACTTAGTGCCATGTAACACTACTGATTACGCAGTACATCTTAATGGCACGTAATCCTACTTAATGGCACGTAATCCTACTTAGTGTCATGTAATCCTACTTAATGCTACGTAATTCTACTTAGTGCCATGTAACACTACTGATTACGTAATCAATTTTAATGACACGTAATCCTACTTAATGGCACGAAATCCTACTTAGTGTCATGTAATCCTACTTAATGCTACGTAATTCTACTTAGCGCCTTGTAACACTACTGATTACGTAATCCATCTTAATGGCACGTAGTCCTACTTAATGGCACGTAATCCTACTTAGTTTCATGTAATCCTACTTAATGCTACGTAATTCTACTTAGTGCCATGTAACACTACTGATTACATAATCCATCTTAATGGCACGTAATCCTACTTAATGGCACGTAATCCTACTTAGTGACATGTAATCCTACTTAATGCTACGTAATTCTACTTAGTGCCATGTAACACTACTGATTACGTAATCCATCTTAATGACACGTAATCCTACTTAATGGCACGTAATCCTACTTAGTGTAATGTAATCCTACTTAATGCTACGTAATTCTACTTAGTGCCATGTAACACTTCTGATTACGTAATACATCTTAATGGCACGTAATCCTACTTAATGGCACGTAATCCTACTTAGTGTCATGTAATCCTACTTAATGCTACGTAATTCTACTTAGTGCCATGTAACACTACTGATTACGTAATCCATCTTAATGGCACGTAATCCTACTTAATGGCACGTAATCCTACTTAGTTTCATGTAATCCTACTTAATGCTAAGTAATTCTACTTAGTGCCATGTAGCACTACTGATTACCTAATCCATCTTAATGGCACGTAATCCTACTTAATGGCACGTAATCCTACTTAGTGTCATGTAATCCTACTTAATGCTACGTAATTCTACTTAGTACCATGTAACACTACTGATTACGTAATCCATCTTAATGGCACGTAATCCTACTAAATGGCACGTAATCCTACTTAATGTTATGTAATCCTACTTAATGCTACGTAATTCTACTTAGTGCCGTGTAACACTACTGATTACGTAATCGATCTTAATGGCACGTAATCCTACTTAGTGTCATGTAATTCTACTTAATGCTACGTAATTCTACTTAGTGCCATGTAACACTACTGATTACCTAATCCATATTAATGGCACGTAATCCTACTTAATGGCACGTACTCCTACTTAGTGTCATGTAATCCTACTGAATGCTACGTAATTCTTGTTAGTGGCATGTAACACAACTGATTACGTAATCCATCTTAATGGCACGTAACCCTATTTAATGGCACGTAATCCTACTTACTGTCATGTAAACCTAGTTAATGCTACGTAATTTTACTTAGTGCCATGTAACACTACTGATTACGTAATCCATCTTAATGGCACGTAATCCTACTTAATGGCACGTAATCCTACTTAGTGTCATGTAATCCTACATAATGCTACCTAATTCTACTTAGTGCCATGTAACACTACTGATTACGTAATCCATCTTAATGGCACGTAATCCTACTTAATGGCACGTAATCCTACTTAGTGTCATGTAATCCTACTTAATGCTACGTAATTCTACTTAGTGCCATGTAACACTACTGATTACGTAATACATTTTAATGGCACGTAATTCTACTTAATGGCACGTAATCCTACTTAGTGTCATGTAATCCTACTTAATGCTACGTAATTCTACTTAGTGCCATGTAACACTACTGATTACGTAATTTATCTTAATGGCACGTAATCCTACTTAATGGCACGTAATCCTACTTAGTTTCATGTAATCCTACTTAATGCTACGTAATTCTACTTAGTGCCATGTAACACTACTGATTACATAATCCATCTTAAGGCACGTAATCCTACTTAGTGGCACGTAATCCTACTTAGTGTCATGTAATCCTACTTAATGCTACGTAATTCTATTGAGTGCCATGTAACACTACTGATTACGTAATCCATCACAAAGGCACGTAATCCTACTTAATGGCACGTAATCCTACTTAGTGTCATGTAATCCTTTTTAAAGCTACGTAATTCGACTTAGTGCTATGTAACACTACTGATTACGTAATCGATCTTAATGGCACGTAATCCTACTTAATGGCACGTAATCTTACTTAGTGTCATGTAATCCTACTTAATGCAACGTAATTCTACTTAGTGCCATGTAACACTACTGATTACGTAATCCATCTTGATGGCACGTAATCTTACTTAATGGCACGTGATCCTACTTAGTGTCATGTAATCCTACTTAATGCTACGTAATTCTACTTAGTGCCATGTAACACTACTGATTACGTAATACATCTTAATGGCACGTAATCCTACTTAATGGCACGTAATCCTACTTAGTGTCATGTAATCTTACCTAATGCTACGTAATTCTACTTAGTGCCATGTAACACTACTGATTACGTAATCCATCTTAATGGCACGTAATGCTACTTAATGGAACGTAAACCTACTTAATGGAACGTAATCCCACTTAATGGAACGTAATTCTACTTAGTGCTATGTAACACTACTGATTACGTAATCTATCTCAATGGCACGTAATAGCACGTAATCTTACTTAGTGTCATGTAATCCTACTTCATGCTACGTAATTTTACTTAGTGCCATGTAACACTACTAATTACGTAATCCATCTTAATGGCACGTAATCCTACTTAATGGCACGTAATCCTACTTAGTGTCATGTAATCCTACTTAATGCTTCGTAATTCTTCTTAGTGCCATGTAACACTACTGATTACGCAACCCATCTTAATGGCACGTAATCCTACTTAATGGTACGAAATCCTACTTAGTGTCATGCAATCCTACTTAATGCTACGTAATTCTACTTAGTGCCATGTAACACTACTGATTACGTAATCCATATTAATGGCACGTAATCCTACTTAATGGCACGTAATCCTACATAATGTCATGTAATCCTAATTAATGCTACGTAATTCTACTTAGTGCCTTGTAACACTACTGATTACGTAATCCATCTTTATGGCACGTAATCCTACTTAATGGCACGTAATCCTACATAATGTCATGTAATCCTACTTAATGCTACGTAATTCTACTTAGTGCCATGTAACACTACTGATTACGTAATTTATCTTAATGGCACGTAATCCTACTTAATGGCACGTAATCCTACTTAGTTTCATGTAATCCTACTTAATGCTACGTAATTCTACTTAGTGCCATGTAACACTACTGATTACGTAATCCATATTAATGGCACGTAATCCTACTTAATGGCACGTAATCCTACATAATGTCATGTAATCCTACTTAATGCTACGTAATTCTACTTAGTGCCATGTAACACTACTGATTACGTAATTTATCTTAATGGCACGTAATCCTACTTAATGGCACGTAATCCTACTTAGTTTCATGTAATCCTACTTAATGCTACGTAATTCTACTTAGTGCCATGTAACACTACTGATTACATAATCCATCTTAAGGCACGTAATCCTACTTAGTGGCACGTAATCCTACTTAGTGTCATGTAATCCTACTTAATGCTACGTAATTCTATTGAGTGCCATGTAACACTACTGATTACGCAATCTATCACAAAGGCACGTAATCCTACTTAATGGCACGTAATCCTACTTAGTGTCATGTAATCCTTTTTAAAGCTACGTAATTCGACTTAGTGCTATGTAACACTACTGATTACGTAATCGATCTTAATGGCACGTAATCCTACTTAATGGCACGTAATCTTACTTAGTGTCATGTAATCCTACTTAATGCAACGTAATTCTACTTAGTGCCATGTAACACTACTGATTACGTAATCCATCTTGATGGCACGTAATCTTACTTAATGGCACGTGATCCTACTTAGTGTCATGTAATCCTACTTAATGCTACGTAATTCTACTTAGTGCCATGTAACACTACTGATTACGTAATACATCTTAATGGCACGTAATCCTACTTAATGGCACGTAATCCTACTTAGTGTCATGTAATCTTACCTAATGCTACGTAATTCTACTTAGTGCCATGTAACACTACTGAGTACGTAATCCATCTTAATGGCACGTAATGCTACTTAATGGAACGTAAACCTACTTAATGGAACGTAATCCCACTTAATGGAACGTAATTCTACTTAGTGCTATGTAACACTACTGATTACGTAATCTATCTCAATGGCACGTAATAGCACGTAATCTTACTTAGTGTCATGTAATCCTACTTTATGCTACGTAATTTTACTTAGTGCCATGTAACACTACTAATTACGTAATCCATCTTAATGGCACGTAATCCTACTTAATGGCACGTAATCCTACTTAGTGTCATGTAATCCTACTTAATGCTTCGTAATTCTTCTTAGTGCCATGTAACACTACTGATTACGCAACCCATCTTAATGGCACGTAATCCTACTTAATGGTACGAAATCCTACTTAGTGTCATGCAATCCTACTTAATGCTACGTAATTCTACTTAGTGCCATGTAACACTACTGATTACGTAATCCATATTAATGGCACGTAATCCTACTTAATGGCACGTAATCCTACTTAATGGCACGCAATCCTACTTAGTGTCATGTAATCCTTCTTAATGCTACGTAATTCTACTTAGTTCCATGTAACACTACTGATTACGTAATCCATCTTAATAGCACGTAATCCTTCTTAATGGCACGTAATCCTACTTAGTGTCATGTAATCCTACTTAATGCTACGTAATTCTACTTAGTGCCATGTAACACTACTGATTACGTAATCCATCTTAATGGCACGTAATTCTACTTAATGGCACGTAATCCTACTTAGTGTCATGTATTCCTACTTAGTGCTACGTAATTCTACTTAGCGCCATGTAACACCACTGATTACGTAGTACATCTTAATGGCACGTAATCCTACTTAATGGCACGTAATCCTACTTAGTGTCATGTAATCCTACTTAATGCTACGTAATTCTACTTAGTGCCATGTAACACTACTGATTACGTAATCCATCTTAATGGCACGTAATTCTACTTAATGGCACGTAATCCTACTTAGTGTCATGTATTCCTACTTAGTGCTACGTAATTCTACTTAGCGCCATGTAACACCACTGATTACGTAGTACATCTTAATGGCACGTAATCCTACTTAATGGCACGTAATCCTACTTAGTGTCATGTAATCCTACTTAATTCTACGTAATTCTACTTAGTGCCATGTAACACTACTGATTACGTAATCCATTTTAATGGCACGTAATCCTACTTAATGGCACGTAATCCTACTTAGTGTCATGTAATCCTACTTAATGCTACGTAATTCTACTTAGTGTCATGTAACACTACTGATTACGCAGTACATCTTAATGGCACGTAATCCTACTTAATGGCACGTAATCCTACTTAGTGTCATGTAATCCTACTTAATGCTACGTAATTCTACTTAGTGCCATGTAACACTACTGATTACGTAATCCATCTTAATGGCACGTAATCCTACTTAATGGCACGTAATCCTACTTAGTGTCATGTAATCCTACTTAATTCTACGTAATTCTACTTAGTGCCATGTAACACTACTGATTACGTAATCCATTTTAATGGCACGTAATCCTACTTAATGGCACGTAATCCTACTTAGTGTCATGTAATCCTACTTAATGCTACGTAATTCTACTTAGTGTCATGTAACACTACTGATTACGCAGTACATCTTAATGGCACGTAATCCTACTTAATGGCACGTAATCCTACTTAGTGTCATGTAATCCTACTTAATGCTACGTAATTCTACTTAGTGCCATGTAACACTACTGATTACGTAATCCATCTTACTGGCACGTAATCCTATTTAATGGCACGTAATCTTACTTAGTGTCATGTAATCCTACTTAATGCTACTTAATTCTACTTAGTGCCATGTAACACTACTGATTACATAATCCATTTTAATGGCACGTAATCCTACTTAATGGCACGTAATCCTACTTAATGGCACGTAATCCTACTTAGTGTCATGTAATCCTACTTAATGCTACGTAATTCTACTTAGTGCCATGTAACACTACTGATTACGTAATCCATCTTACTGGCACGTAATCCTATTTAATGGCACGTAATCTTACTTAGTGTCATGTAATCCTACTTAATGCTACTTAATTCTACTTAGTGCCATGTAACACTACTGATTACATAATCCATCTTAATGGCACGTAACCCTATTTAATGGCACGTAATCCTACTTACTGTCATGTAAACCTACTTAATGCTACGTAATTTTACTTAGTGCCATGTAACACTACTGATTACGTAATCCATCTTAATGGCACGTAATCCTACTTAATGGCACGTAATCCTACTTAGTGTCATGTAATCCTACATAATGCTACCTAATTCTACTTAGTGCCATGTAACACTACTGATTACGTAATCCATCTTAATGGCACGTAATCCTACTTAATGGCACGTAATCCTACTTAGTGTCATGTAATCCTACTTAATGCTACGTAATTCTACTTAGTGCCATGTAACACTACTGATTACGTAATACATTTTAATGGCACGTAATTCTACTTAATGGCACGTAATCCTACTTAGTGTCATGTAATCCTACTTAATGCTACGTAATTCTACTTAGTGCCATGTAACACTACTGATTACGTAATTTATCTTAATGGCACGTAATCCTACTTAATGGCACGTAATCCTACTTAGTTTCATGTAATCCTACTTAATGCTACGTAATTCTACTTAGTGCCATGTAACACTACTGATTACATAATCCATCTTAAGGCACGTAATCCTACTTAGTGGCACGTAATCCTACTTAGTGTCATGTAATCCTACTTAATGCTACGTAATTCTATTGAGTGCCATGTAACACTACTGATTACGTAATCCATCACAAAGGCACGTAATCCTACTTAATGGCACGTAATCCTACTTAGTGTCATGTAATCCTTTTTAAAGCTACGTAATTCGACTTAGTGCTATGTAACACTACTGATTACGTAATCGATCTTAATGGCACGTAATCCTACTTAATGGCACGTAATCTTACTTAGTGTCATGTAATCCTACTTAATGCAACGTAATTCTACTTAGTGCCATGTAACACTACTGATTACGTAATCCATCTTGATGGCACGTAATCTTACTTAATGGCACGTGATCCTACTTAGTGTCATGTAATCCTACTTAATGCTACGTAATTCTACTTAGTGCCATGTAACACTACTGATTACGTAATACATCTTAATGGCACGTAATCCTACTTAATGGCACGTAATCCTACTTAGTGTCATGTAATCTTACCTAATGCTACGTAATTCTACTTAGTGCCATGTAACACTACTGATTACGTAATCCATCTTAATGGCACGTAATGCTACTTAATGGAACGTAAACCTACTTAATGGAACGTAATCCCACTTAATGGAACGTAATTCTACTTAGTGCTATGTAACACTACTGATTACGTAATCTATCTCAATGGCACGTAATAGCACGTAATCTTACTTAGTGTCATGTAATCCTACTTTATGCTACGTAATTTTACTTAGTGCCATGTAACACTACTAATTACGTAATCCATCTTAATGGCACGTAATCCTACTTAATGGCACGTAATCCTACTTAGTGTCATGTAATCCTACTTAATGCTTCGTAATTCTTCTTAGTGCCATGTAACACTACTGATTACGCAACCCATCTTAATGGCACGTAATCCTACTTAATGGTACGAAATCCTACTTAGTGTCATGCAATCCTACTTAATGCTACGTAATTCTACTTAGTGCCATGTAACACTACTGATTACGTAATCCATATTAATGGCACGTAATCCTACTTAATGGCACGTAATCCTACATAATGTCATGTAATCCTACTTAATGCTACGTAATTCTACTTAGTGCCTTGTAACACTACTGATTACGTAATTCATCTTTATGGCACGTAATCCTACTTAATGGCACGTAATCCTACTTAGTGTCATGTAATCCTACTTAATGCTACGTAATTCTACTTAGTGCCTTGTAACAATACTGATTACGTAATCCATCTTAATGGCACGTAATCCTACTTAATGGCACGTAATCCTACTTAGTGTCATGTAATCCTACTAAATGCTACGTAATTCTACTTAGTGCCATGTAACACTACTGATTACGTAATCCATCTTAATGGCACGTAATCCTACTTAGTGTCATGTAATCCTACTTAATGCTACGTAATTCTACTTAGTGCCATGTAACACTACTGATTACGTAATCCATCTTAATGGCACGTAATCCTACTTAATGGCACGTAATCCTACTTAGTGTCATGTAATCCTACTTAATTCTACGTAATTCTACTTAGTGCCATGTAACACTACTGATTACGTAATCCATTTTAATGGCACGTAATCCTACTTAATGGCACGTAATCCTACTTAGTGTCATGTAATCCTACTTAATGCTACGTAATTCTACTTAGTGTCATGTAACACTACTGATTACGCAGTACATCTTAATGGCACGTAATCCTACTTAATGGCACGTAATCCTACTTAGTGTCATGTAATCCTACTTAATGCTACGTAATTCTACTTAGTGCCATGTAACACTACTGATTACGTAATCCATTTTAATGGCACGTAATCCTACTTAATGGCACGTAATCCTACTTAGTGTCATGTAATCCTACTTAATGCTACGTAATTCTACTTAGCGCCATGTAACACTACTGATTACGTAATCCATCTTAATGGCACGTAATCCTACTTAATGGCACGCAATCCTACTTAGTGTCATGTAATCCTTCTTAATGCTACGTAATTCTACTTAGTTCCATGTAACACTACTGATTACGTAATCCATCTTAATGGCACGTAATCCTTCTTAATGGCACGTAATCCTACTTAGTGTCATGTAATCCTACTTAATGCTACGTAATTCTACTTAGTGCCATGTAACACTACTGATTACGTAATCCATCTTAATGGCACGTAATTCTACTTAATGGCACGTAATCCTACTTAGTGTCATGTATTCCTACTTAGTGCTACGTAATTCTACTTAGCGCCATGTAACACCACTGATTACGTAGTACATCTTAATGGCACGTAATCCTACTTAATGGCACGTAATCCTACTTAGTGTCATGTAATCCTACTTAAAGCTACGTAATTCTACTTAGTGCCATTTAACACTACTGATTACGTAATCCATCTTAATGGCACGTAATCCTACTTAGTGTCATGTAATCCTACTTAATGCTACGTAATTCTACTTAGTGCCATGTAAAACTACTGATTACCTAATCCATCTCAATGGCACGTAATCCTACTTAATGGCACGTAATCCTACTTAATGTTATGTAATCCTACTTAATGCTACGTAATTCTACTTAGTGCCGTGTAACACTACTGATTACGTAATCGATCTTAATGGCACGTAATCCTACTTAGTGTCATGTAATTCTACTTAATGCTACGTAATTCTACTTAGTGCCATGTAACACTACTGATTACCTAATCCATATTAATGGCACGTAATCCTACTTAATGGCACGTACTCCTACTTAGTGTCATGTAATCCTACTGAATGCTACGTAATTCTTGTTAGTGGCATGTAACACAAATGATTACGTAATCCATCTTATTGGCACGTAACCCTATTTAATGGCACGTAATCCTACTTACTGTCATGTAAACTTACTTAATGCTACGTAATTTTACTTAGTGCCATGTAACACTACTGATTACGTAATCCATCTTAATGGCACGTAATCCTACTTAGTGTCATGTAATCCTACTTAATGCTACGTAATTCTACTTAGTGCCATGTAAAACTACTGATTACCTAATCCATCTCAATGGCACGTAATCCTACTTAATGGCACGTAATCCTACTTAATGTTATGTAATCCTACTTAATGCTACGTAATTCTACTTAGTGCCGTGTAACACTACTGATTACGTAATCGATCTTAATGGCACGTAATCCTACTTAGTGTCATGTAATTCTACTTAATGCTACGTAATTCTACTTAGTGCCATGTAACACTACTGATTACCTAATCCATATTAATGGCACGTAATCCTACTTAATGGCACGTACTCCTACTTAGTGTCATGTAATCCTACTGAATGCTACGTAATTCTACTTAGTGCCGTGTAACACTACTGATTACGTAATCGATCTTAATGGCACGTAATCCTACTTAGTGTCATGTAATTCTACTTAATGCTACGTAATTCTACTTAGTGCCATGTAACACTACTGATTACCTAATCCATCTTAATGGCACGTAATCCTACTTAATGGCACGTAATCTTACTTAGTGTCATGTAATGCTACTTAATGCTACGTAATTCTACTTAGTGCCATGTAACACTACTGATTACGTAATCCATTTTAATGGCACGTAATCCTACTTAATGGCACGTAATCCTACTTAGTGTCATGTAATCCTACTTAATGCTACGTAATTCTACTTAGCGCCATGTAACACTACTGATTACGTAATCCATCTTAATGGCACGTAATCCTACTTAATGGCACGCAATCCTACTTAGTGTCATGTAATCCTTCTTAATGCTACGTAATTCTACTTAGTTCCATGTAACACTACTGATTACGTAATCCATCTTAATGGCACGTAATCCTTCTTAATGGCACGTAATCCTACTTAGTGTCATGTAATCCTACTTAATGCTACGTAATTCTACTTAGTGGCATGTAACACTACTGATTACGTAATCCATCTTAATGGCACGTAATTCTACTTAATGGCACGTAATCCTACTTAGTGTCATGTATTCCTACTTAGTGCTACGTAATTCTACTTAGCGCCATGTAACACCACTGATTACGTAGTACATCTTAATGGCACGTAATCCTACTTAATGGCACGTAATCCTACTTAGTGTCATGTAATCCTACTTAATGCTACGTAATTCTACTTAGTGCCATTTAACACTACTGATTACGTAATCCATCTTAATGGCACGTAATCCTACTTAGTGTCATGTAATCCTACTTAATGCTACGTAATTCTACTTAGTGCCATGTAAAACTACTGATTACCTAATCCATCTCAATGGCACGCAATCCTACTTAATGGCACGTAATCCTACTTAATGTTATGTAATCCTACTTAATGCTACGTAATTCTACTTAGTGCCGTGTAACACTACTGATTACGTAATCGATCTTAATGGCACGTAATCCTACTTAGTGTCATGTAATTCTACTTAATGCTACGTAATTCTACTTAGTGCCATGTAACACTACTGATTACCTAATCCATATTAATGGCACGTAATCCTACTTAATGGCACGTACTCCTACTTAGTGTCATGTAATCCTACTGAATGCTACGTAATTCTTGTTAGTGGCATGTAACACAAATGATTACGTAATCCATCTTAATGGCACGTAACCCTATTTAATGGCACGTAATCCTACTTACTGTCATGTAAACTTACTTAATGCTACGTAATTTTACTTAGTGCCATGTAACACTACTGATTACGTAATCCATCTTAATAGCACGTAATCCTACTTAATGGCACGTAATCCTACTTAGTGTCATGTAATCCTACATAATGCTACCTAATTCTACTTAGTGCCATGTAACACTACTGATTACGTAATCCACCTTAATGGCACGTAATCCTACTTAATGGCACGTAATCCTACTTAATGGCACGTAATCCTACTTAGTGTCATGTAATCCTACTTAATGCTACGTAATTCTACTTAGTGCCATGTAACACTACTGATTACGTAATACATCTTAATGGCACGTAATTCTACTTAATGGCACGTAATCCTACTTAGTGTCATGTAATCCTACTTAATGCTACGTAATTCTACTTAGTGCCATGTAACACTACTGATTACGTAATCCATATTAATGGCACGTAATCCTACTTAATGGCACGTAATCCTACTTAGTGTCATGTAATCCTACTTAATGCTACGTAATTCTACTTAGTGCCATGTAACACTACTGATTACCTAATCCATCATAATGGCACGTAATCCTACTTAATGGCACGTAATCCTACTTAATGGCACGTAATCCTACTTAGTGTCATGTAATCCTACTTGATGCTACGTAATTCTACTTAGTACCATGTAACACTACTGATTACGTAATCCATCTTAATGGCACGTAATCCTACTTAATGGCACGTAATCCTACTTAGTGTCATGTAATTCTACTTAATGCTACGTAATTCTACTTAGTGCCATGTAACACTACTGATTACGTAATCCATTTTAATGGCACGTAATCCTACTTAATGGAACGTAAACCTACTTAATGGAACGTAATCCCACTTAATGGAACGTAATTCTACTTAGTGCTATGTAACACTACTGATTACGTAATCCATCTCAATGGCACGTAATAGCACGTAATCTTACTTAGTGTCATGTAATCCTACTTCGTGCTACGTAATTTTACTTAGTGCCATGTAACACTACTAATTACGTAATCCATCTTAATGGCACGTAATCCTACTTAATGGCACGTAATCCTACTTAGTGTCATGTAATCCTACTTAATGCTTCGTAATTCTTCTTAGTGCCATGTAACACTACTGATTACGCAACCCATCTTAATGGCACGTAATCCTACTTAATGGTACGAAATCCTACTTAGTGTCATGCAATCCTACTTAATGCTACGTAATTCTACTTAGTGCCATGTAACACTACTGATTACGTAATCCATATTAATGGCACGTAATCCTACTTAATGGCACGTAATCCTACATAATGTCATGTAATCCTACTTAATGCTACGTAATTCTACTTAGTGCCTTGTAACACTACTGATTACGTAATCCATCTTTATGGCACGTAATCCTACTTAATGGCAAGTAATCCTACTTAGTGTCATGTAATCCTACTTAATGCTACGTAATTCTACTTAGTGCCTTGTAACAATACTGATTACGTAATCCATCTTAATGGCACGTAATCCTACTTAATGGCACATAATCCTACTTAGTGTCATGTAATCCTACTAAATGCTACGTAATTCTACTTAGTGCCATGTAACACTACTGATTACGTAATCCTTCTTAATGGCACGTAATCCTACTTAATGGCACGTAATCTTACTTACTGTCATGTAATCCTACTTAATGCTACGTAATTCTACTTAGTGCCATGTAACACTACTGATTACGTAATCCATATTAATGGCACGTAATTTTACTTAATGGCACGTAATCCTACTTAATGGCACGTAATCCTACTTAGTGTCATGTAATCCTACTGAATGCTACGTAAATCTACTTAGTGCCATGTAACACTACTAATTACGTAATCTATCTTAATGGCACGTAATCCTACTTAATGGCACGTAATCCTACTTAGTGTCATGTAATCCTACTTAATGCTATGTAATTCTACTTAGTGCCATGTAACACTACTGATTACGTAATCCATTTTAATGGCACGTAATCCTACTTAATGGAACGTAAACCTACTTAATGGAACGTAATCCCACTTAATGGAACGTAATTCTACTTAGTGCTATGTAACACTACTGATTACGTAATCCATCTCAATGGCACGTAATAGCACGTAATCTTACTTAGTGTCATGTAATCCTACTTCGTGCTACGTAATTTTACTTAGTGCCATGTAACACTACTAATTACGTAATCCATCTTAATGGCACGTAATCCTACTTAATGGCACGTAATCCTACTTAGTGTCATGTAATCCTACTTAATGCTTCGTAATTCTTCTTAGTGCCATGTAACACTACTGATTACGCAACCCATCTTAATGGCACGTAATCCTACTTAATGGTACGAAATCCTACTTAGTGTCATGCAATCCTACTTAATGCTACGTAATTCTACTTAGTGCCATGTAACACTACTGATTACGTAATCCATATTAATGGCACGTAATCCTACTTAATGGCACGTAATCCTACATAATGTCATGTAATCCTACTTAATGCTACGTAATTCTACTTAGTGCCTTGTAACACTACTGATTACGTAATCCATCTTTATGGCACGTAATCCTACTTAATGGCAAGTAATCCTACTTAGTGTCATGTAATCCTACTTAATGCTACGTAATTCTACTTAGTGCCTTGTAACAATACTGATTACGTAATCCATCTTAATGGCACGTAATCCTACTTAATGGCACATAATCCTACTTAGTGTCATGTAATCCTACTAAATGCTACGTAATTCTACTTAGTGCCATGTAACACTACTGATTACGTAATCCTTCTTAATGGCACGTAATCCTACTTAATGGCACGTAATCTTACTTACTGTCATGTAATCCTACTTAATGCTACGTAATTCTACTTAGTGCCATGTAACACTACTGATTACGTAATCCATATTAATGGCACGTAATTTTACTTAATGGCACGTAATCCTACTTAATGGCACGTAATCCTACTTAGTGTCATGTAATCCTACTGAATGCTACGTAAATCTACTTAGTGCCATGTAACACTACTAATTACGTAATCTATCTTAATGGCACGTAATCCTACTTAATGGCACGTAATCCTACTTAGTGTCATGTAATCCTACTTAATGCTATGTAATTCTACTTAGTGCCATGTAACACTACTGATTACGTAATCCATCTTAATGGCACGTAATCCTACTTAATGGCGCGTAATCCTACTAAGTGTCATGTAATCCTACTTAATGCTACGTAATTTTACTTAGTGCTATGTAGCACTACTGATTACGTAATCCATCTTAATGGCACGTAATCCTACTTAATGGCACGTAATCCTACTTAGTTCCATGTAATCCTACTTAATGCTACGTAGTTCTACTTAGTGCCATGTAACACTACTGATTACGTAATCCATCTTAATGGCACGTAATCCTATTTAATGGCACGTAATCTTACTTAGTGTCATGCAGTCCTACTTAATGCTACGTAATTCTACTTAGTGCCATGTAACACTACTGATTACGCAGTACATCTTAATGGCACGTAATCCTACTTAATGGCACGTAATCCTACTTAGTGTCATGTAATCCTACTTAATGCTACGTAATTCTACTTAGTGCCATGTAACACTACTGATTACGTAATCAATTTTAATGACACGTAATCCTACTTAATGGCACGAAATCCTACTTAGTGTCATGTAATCCTACTTAATGCTACGTAATTCTACTTAGCGCCTTGTAACACTACTGATTACGTAATCCATCTTAATGGCACGTAGTCCTACTTAATGGCACGTAATCCTACTTAGTTTCATGTAATCCTACTTAATGCTACGTAATTCTACTTAGTGCCATGTAACACTACTGATTACATAATCCATCTTAATGGCACGTAATCCTACTTAATGGCACGTAATCCTACTTAGTGACATGTAATCCTACTTAATGCTACGTAATTCTACTTAGTGCCATGTAACACTACTGATTACGTAATCCATCTTAATGACACGTAATCCTACTTAATGGCACGTAATCCTACTTAGTGTAATGTAATCCTACTTAATGCTACGTAATTCTACTTAGTGCCATGTAACACTTCTGATTACGTAATACATCTTAATGGCACGTAATCCTACTTAATGGCACGTAATCCTACTTAGTGTCATGTAATCCTACTTAATGCTACGTAATTCTACTTAGTGCCATGTAACACTACTGATTACGTAATCCATCTTAATGGCACGTAATCCTACTTAATGGCACGTAATCCTACTTAGTTTCATGTAATCCTACTTAATGCTAAGTAATTCTACTTAGTGCCATGTAGCACTACTGATTACCTAATCCATCTTAATGGCACGTAATCCTACTTAATGGCACGTAATCCTACTTAGTGTCATGTAATCCTACTTAATGCTACGTAATTCTACTTAGTACCATGTAACACTACTGATTACGTAATCCATCTTAATGGCACGTAATCCTACTAAATGGCACGTAATCCTACTTAATGTTATGTAATCCTACTTAATGCTACGTAATTCTACTTAGTGCCGTGTAACACTACTGATTACGTAATCGATCTTAATGGCACGTAATCCTACTTAGTGTCATGTAATTCTACTTAATGCTACGTAATTCTACTTAGTGCCATGTAACACTACTGATTACCTAATCCATATTAATGGCACGTAATCCTACTTAATGGCACGTACTCCTACTTAGTGTCATGTAATCCTACTGAATGCTACGTAATTCTTGTTAGTGGCATGTAACACAACTGATTACGTAATCCATCTTAATGGCACGTAACCCTATTTAATGGCACGTAATCCTACTTACTGTCATGTAAACCTAGTTAATGCTACGTAATTTTACTTAGTGCCATGTAACACTACTGATTACGTAATCCATCTTAATGGCACGTAATCCTACTTAATGGCACGTAATCCTACTTAGTGTCATGTAATCCTACATAATGCTACCTAATTCTACTTAGTGCCATGTAACACTACTGATTACGTAATCCATCTTAATGGCACGTAATCCTACTTAATGGCACGTAATCCTACTTAGTGTCATGTAATCCTACTTAATGCTACGTAATTCTACTTAGTGCCATGTAACACTACTGATTACGTAATACATTTTAATGGCACGTAATTCTACTTAATGGCACGTAATCCTACTTAGTGTCATGTAATCCTACTTAATGCTACGTAATTCTACTTAGTGCCATGTAACACTACTGATTACGTAATTTATCTTAATGGCACGTAATCCTACTTAATGGCACGTAATCCTACTTAGTTTCATGTAATCCTACTTAATGCTACGTAATTCTACTTAGTGCCATGTAACACTACTGATTACATAATCCATCTTAAGGCACGTAATCCTACTTAGTGGCACGTAATCCTACTTAGTGTCATGTAATCCTACTTAATGCTACGTAATTCTATTGAGTGCCATGTAACACTACTGATTACGTAATCCATCACAAAGGCACGTAATCCTACTTAATGGCACGTAATCCTACTTAGTGTCATGTAATCCTTTTTAAAGCTACGTAATTCGACTTAGTGCTATGTAACACTACTGATTACGTAATCGATCTTAATGGCACGTAATCCTACTTAATGGCACGTAATCTTACTTAGTGTCATGTAATCCTACTTAATGCAACGTAATTCTACTTAGTGCCATGTAACACTACTGATTACGTAATCCATCTTGATGGCACGTAATCTTACTTAATGGCACGTGATCCTACTTAGTGTCATGTAATCCTACTTAATGCTACGTAATTCTACTTAGTGCCATGTAACACTACTGATTACGTAATACATCTTAATGGCACGTAATCCTACTTAATGGCACGTAATCCTACTTAGTGTCATGTAATCTTACCTAATGCTACGTAATTCTACTTAGTGCCATGTAACACTACTGATTACGTAATCCATCTTAATGGCACGTAATGCTACTTAATGGAACGTAAACCTACTTAATGGAACGTAATCCCACTTAATGGAACGTAATTCTACTTAGTGCTATGTAACACTACTGATTACGTAATCTATCTCAATGGCACGTAATAGCACGTAATCTTACTTAGTGTCATGTAATCCTACTTCATGCTACGTAATTTTACTTAGTGCCATGTAACACTACTAATTACGTAATCCATCTTAATGGCACGTAATCCTACTTAATGGCACGTAATCCTACTTAGTGTCATGTAATCCTACTTAATGCTTCGTAATTCTTCTTAGTGCCATGTAACACTACTGATTACGCAACCCATCTTAATGGCACGTAATCCTACTTAATGGTACGAAATCCTACTTAGTGTCATGCAATCCTACTTAATGCTACGTAATTCTACTTAGTGCCATGTAACACTACTGATTACGTAATCCATATTAATGGCACGTAATCCTACTTAATGGCACGTAATCCTACATAATGTCATGTAATCCTAATTAATGCTACGTAATTCTACTTAGTGCCTTGTAACACTACTGATTACGTAATCCATCTTTATGGCACGTAATCCTACTTAATGGCACGTAATCCTACATAATGTCATGTAATCCTACTTAATGCTACGTAATTCTACTTAGTGCCATGTAACACTACTGATTACGTAATTTATCTTAATGGCACGTAATCCTACTTAATGGCACGTAATCCTACTTAGTTTCATGTAATCCTACTTAATGCTACGTAATTCTACTTAGTGCCATGTAACACTACTGATTACGTAATCCATATTAATGGCACGTAATCCTACTTAATGGCACGTAATCCTACATAATGTCATGTAATCCTACTTAATGCTACGTAATTCTACTTAGTGCCATGTAACACTACTGATTACGTAATTTATCTTAATGGCACGTAATCCTACTTAATGGCACGTAATCCTACTTAGTTTCATGTAATCCTACTTAATGCTACGTAATTCTACTTAGTGCCATGTAACACTACTGATTACATAATCCATCTTAAGGCACGTAATCCTACTTAGTGGCACGTAATCCTACTTAGTGTCATGTAATCCTACTTAATGCTACGTAATTCTATTGAGTGCCATGTAACACTACTGATTACGCAATCTATCACAAAGGCACGTAATCCTACTTAATGGCACGTAATCCTACTTAGTGTCATGTAATCCTTTTTAAAGCTACGTAATTCGACTTAGTGCTATGTAACACTACTGATTACGTAATCGATCTTAATGGCACGTAATCCTACTTAATGGCACGTAATCTTACTTAGTGTCATGTAATCCTACTTAATGCAACGTAATTCTACTTAGTGCCATGTAACACTACTGATTACGTAATCCATCTTGATGGCACGTAATCTTACTTAATGGCACGTGATCCTACTTAGTGTCATGTAATCCTACTTAATGCTACGTAATTCTACTTAGTGCCATGTAACACTACTGATTACGTAATACATCTTAATGGCACGTAATCCTACTTAATGGCACGTAATCCTACTTAGTGTCATGTAATCTTACCTAATGCTACGTAATTCTACTTAGTGCCATGTAACACTACTGAGTACGTAATCCATCTTAATGGCACGTAATGCTACTTAATGGAACGTAAACCTACTTAATGGAACGTAATCCCACTTAATGGAACGTAATTCTACTTAGTGCTATGTAACACTACTGATTACGTAATCTATCTCAATGGCACGTAATAGCACGTAATCTTACTTAGTGTCATGTAATCCTACTTTATGCTACGTAATTTTACTTAGTGCCATGTAACACTACTAATTACGTAATCCATCTTAATGGCACGTAATCCTACTTAATGGCACGTAATCCTACTTAGTGTCATGTAATCCTACTTAATGCTTCGTAATTCTTCTTAGTGCCATGTAACACTACTGATTACGCAACCCATCTTAATGGCACGTAATCCTACTTAATGGTACGAAATCCTACTTAGTGTCATGCAATCCTACTTAATGCTACGTAATTCTACTTAGTGCCATGTAACACTACTGATTACGTAATCCATATTAATGGCACGTAATCCTACTTAATGGCACGTAATCCTACTTAATGGCACGCAATCCTACTTAGTGTCATGTAATCCTTCTTAATGCTACGTAATTCTACTTAGTTCCATGTAACACTACTGATTACGTAATCCATCTTAATAGCACGTAATCCTTCTTAATGGCACGTAATCCTACTTAGTGTCATGTAATCCTACTTAATGCTACGTAATTCTACTTAGTGCCATGTAACACTACTGATTACGTAATCCATCTTAATGGCACGTAATTCTACTTAATGGCACGTAATCCTACTTAGTGTCATGTATTCCTACTTAGTGCTACGTAATTCTACTTAGCGCCATGTAACACCACTGATTACGTAGTACATCTTAATGGCACGTAATCCTACTTAATGGCACGTAATCCTACTTAGTGTCATGTAATCCTACTTAATGCTACGTAATTCTACTTAGTGCCATGTAACACTACTGATTACGTAATCCATCTTAATGGCACGTAATTCTACTTAATGGCACGTAATCCTACTTAGTGTCATGTATTCCTACTTAGTGCTACGTAATTCTACTTAGCGCCATGTAACACCACTGATTACGTAGTACATCTTAATGGCACGTAATCCTACTTAATGGCACGTAATCCTACTTAGTGTCATGTAATCCTACTTAATTCTACGTAATTCTACTTAGTGCCATGTAACACTACTGATTACGTAATCCATTTTAATGGCACGTAATCCTACTTAATGGCACGTAATCCTACTTAGTGTCATGTAATCCTACTTAATGCTACGTAATTCTACTTAGTGTCATGTAACACTACTGATTACGCAGTACATCTTAATGGCACGTAATCCTACTTAATGGCACGTAATCCTACTTAGTGTCATGTAATCCTACTTAATGCTACGTAATTCTACTTAGTGCCATGTAACACTACTGATTACGTAATCCATCTTAATGGCACGTAATCCTACTTAATGGCACGTAATCCTACTTAGTGTCATGTAATCCTACTTAATTCTACGTAATTCTACTTAGTGCCATGTAACACTACTGATTACGTAATCCATTTTAATGGCACGTAATCCTACTTAATGGCACGTAATCCTACTTAGTGTCATGTAATCCTACTTAATGCTACGTAATTCTACTTAGTGTCATGTAACACTACTGATTACGCAGTACATCTTAATGGCACGTAATCCTACTTAATGGCACGTAATCCTACTTAGTGTCATGTAATCCTACTTAATGCTACGTAATTCTACTTAGTGCCATGTAACACTACTGATTACGTAATCCATCTTACTGGCACGTAATCCTATTTAATGGCACGTAATCTTACTTAGTGTCATGTAATCCTACTTAATGCTACTTAATTCTACTTAGTGCCATGTAACACTACTGATTACATAATCCATTTTAATGGCACGTAATCCTACTTAATGGCACGTAATCCTACTTAGTGTCATGTAATCCTACTTCATGCTACGTAATTTTACTTAGTGCCATGTAACACTACTAACTACGTAATCCATCTTAATGGCACGTAATCCTACTTAATGGCACGTAATCCTACTTAGTGTCATGTAATCCTACTTAATGCTTCGTAATTCTTCTTAGTGCCATGTAACACTACTGATTACGTAACCCATCTTAATGGCACGTAATCCTACTTAATGGTACGAAATCCTACTTGGTGTCATGTAATCCTACTTAATGCTACGTAATTCTACTTAGTGCCATGTAACACTACTGATTACGTAATCCATATTAATGGCACGTAATCCTACTTAATGGCACGTAATCCTACTTAGTGTCATGTAATCCTACTTAATGCTACGTAATTCTACTTAGTGCCATGTAACACTACTGATTACGTAATCCTTCTTAATTGCACGTAATCCTACTTAATGGCACGTAATCTTACTTAGTGTCATGTAATCCTACTTAATGCTACGTATTTCTACTTAGTGCCATGTAACACTACTGATTACGTAATCCATCTTAATGGCACGTAATCCTACTTAATGGCACGTAATCCTACTTAGTGTCATGTAATTCTACTTAATGCTACGTAATTCTACTTAGTGCCATGTAACACTACTGATTACGTAATCCATCTTAATGGCACGTAATCCTATTTAATGGCACGTAATCTTACTTAGTGTCATGTAATCCTACTTAATGCTACGTAATTCTACTTAGTGTCATGTAACACTACTGATTACGTAATCCATCTTAATGGCACGTAATCCTACTTAGTGTCATGTAATCCTACTTAATGCTACGTAATTCTACTTAGTGCCATGTAACACTACTGATTACGTAATCCATCTTAATGGCACGTAATCCTACTTAATGGCACGTAATCCTACTTAGTGTCATGTAATCCTACTTAATTCTACGTAATTCTACTTAGTGCCATGTAACACTACTGATTACGTAATCCATTTTAATGGCACGTAATCCTACTTAATGGCACGTAATCCTACTTAGTGTCATGTAATCCTACTTAATGCTACGTAATTCTACTTAGTGTCATGTAACACTACTGATTACGCAGTACATCTTAATGGCACGTAATCCTACTTAATGGCACGTAATCCTACTTAGTGTCATGTAATCCTACTTAATGCTACGTAATTCTACTTAGTGCCATGTAACACTACTGATTACGTAATCCATTTTAATGGCACGTAATCCTACTTAATGGCACGTAATCCTACTTAGTGTCATGTAATCCTACTTAATGCTACGTAATTCTACTTAGCGCCATGTAACACTACTGATTACGTAATCCATCTTAATGGCACGTAATCCTACTTAATGGCACGCAATCTCACTTAGTGTCATGTAATCCTTCTTAATGCTACGTAATTCTACTTAGTTCCATGTAACACTACTGATTACGTAGTACATCTTAATGGCACGTAATCCTACTTAATGGCACGTAATCCTACTTAGTGTCATGTAATCCTACTTAATGCTACGTAATTCTACTTAGTGCCGTGTAACACTACTGATTACGTAATCGATCTTAATGGCACGTAATCCTACTTAGTGTCATGTAATCCTACTTAATGCTACGTAATTCTATTGAGTGCCATGTAACACTACTGATTACGTAATCCATCACAAAGGCACGTAATCCTACTTAATGGCACGTACTCCTACTTAGTGTCATGTAATCCTACTGAATGCTACGTAATTCTTGTTAGTGGCATGTAACACAAATGATTACGTAATCCATCTTAATGGCACGTAACCCTATTTAATGGCACGTAATCCTACTTACTGTCATGTAAACTTACTTAATGCTACGTAATTTTACTTAGTGCCATGTAACACTACTGATTACGTAATCCATCTTAATAGCACGTAATCCTACTTAATGGCACGTAATCCTACTTAGTGTCATGTAATCCTACATAATGCTACCTAATTCTACTTAGTGCCATGTAACACTACTGATTACGTAATCCATCTTAATGGCACGTAATCCTACTTAATGGCACGTAATCCTACTTAATGGCACGTAATCCTACTTAGTGTCATGTAATCCTACTTAATGCTACGTAATTCTACTTAGTGCCATGTAACACTACTGATTACGTAATACATCTTAATGGCACGTAATTCTACTTAATGGCACGTAATCCTACTTAGTGTCATGTAATCCTACTTAATGCTACGTAATTTGTTAGATCCGTTTCTAAATTTAGAACATTTCGAATATTTTTTTCTTTTAAAATTATTTCAATCAATTTTGGCGTTTTAAAGTAGTTTCTTGTAAGAGTTAAATTTAGTATAATTTTGGTGTCTGGTTGATTCATTTCCGTTAATAAGGATCAGTTTGGTTAAGAATTGCAAGTTTTGCTTAGTGGTATCATTTTTGTTGACGTTATAGGCACGTTTCGTCGATTAACTCTCGACACGATGGAGCCTGCTATATTTTCGTGTACAGTAACTTGTCTTGGAACATTTCATTCGGTTAGCCAATCAGGTCCGTTCAATTGGCACAATCTTAGATTGATTGGTGCATTTTTGTCTTCGAGTCCCCCACGGGCAACCGAGGTATTATATACCCTGGAAGACCGTTGGAAGGTCATTATTCGATTATTATTCGAGCATTCATTCAGTTCACGTATTTGCATTACTTGGTCGTGCAATAGTTATTTTGGTTAATTTGATCAGTTATGCGGTAATTGTGTTGTGAGACATTTACGTTTAAAAAGTTTAGTTCCCGGTAGTTAGAATTTTTGGAGTAACGCTCGCGTAACAGCGGAAGAAGTAGTTATCTCGTAATTTTCGACAACCGAGTTTTCGTCGTTTTATTTTGTGTTGAGATCGTTGGAGAAGTATTTGGTATCTGTGTCGTGTAGAGGAAGAAAGTTTACCGTCTTTGGAGTTCGTGTGTTAGTTTGTGTGGTTATTATTCGCATTTTTGGCGAATCCCAAGCTTGGTAAAATTTGTGTAGTTGAGTTGAAGTTTGAGGGTGTAGACCCCGGCGACCAAACCTTTGTTTGGATTTACGAGTCAGAATTAGAGTACGCCAGCTTGAGGTATCTTCGTTTTAGTTTGGACAGTTAAGTTTACTGTGCCATTTGACCCTTAAGGGGAAATTGATTCTTCGGAAGCCACGTTTTAGTTTGGAGTAGTTTTTGGAAAGGTCACGACTCATCGACGACAGTCTTTTGGATTTTGCTTGGACAGTTAAGACGCCATCCCCGATCAACAACAATTTTTACGTTCATTTGTGTTTCGTCTCGTACTAAGTAAGGTATTTACATTTACAACATTTGTTTATGACTGTGTGTGTACTCATTTTTATATACTTTTTGGTTTATTGACAATAGTTCAGTTTTTTTATTAAAAGTAAGTAATTTGTCGCTTCGAACATTGTTGTTCGACTATTTTTAATTCGTGAAGGTCAGCCGTCAGCTGTTCCGTCGACATTAGGTCGAGCCAGTTTGTCATCTTTGTAATTTGTTTATGCATTTTGTCACGTACTTTGCGTGTTAGCGATCAGCATTTTTAACTTTAACGTCTAGCAAAAGAACTGGCCCGGACTAACTTTATTTGTTTTATTTGTGAAATTTAACTTTTGTGTAATTTAATTTAGGATAAATAATAGGATTTGCAAAATTGGGTACCCACAAATTATTGAATTTTATTTTATGAATTTAGGGATTATAAATTTTTATTAATTACTTGTGTTTGTTAGTTCGTAAGGTGTTTATTGTTTTATTGTTGTGTACAGCGTAATCGCTGTGTCGTTTTTATTATATGCCGTTTATGTTACATTGTTGATGTTTTGTTATTGTCGCCGTAAGTATCCCTACTTCAGTACAAGACGAACGAGCATTTGTGTTTTTTTTGTATTCCGTTCAGCTACGCTTGGGAGTTAGAAAGTTGGCTTTCTCCCGAGTTTACCATCTAGCACGAGTCCAGCTTTGGCGCCCTTTATTTTTTTACCGATTTTGACAGTAATTTTTGTAAAGTTTTACACCTGGTCCTCCGGGATTAAGTTTGAACCACCCCAACCCTGATTTAGCCGCGGTACTTTGTCTGTTGGGAGGACCAAGGTTAAGGTAAGGTTCGGATGTGTCGTAACGACGCTTTCGTACCGTAACAGATAAATTTGGCGCCTCAACGTGGTGGGGCCTTTGTTTATTGTAGATTAATTTTGACACCCTTACGTTTAGGGACCCGAGTTTCTTTGTGTTGTTCTCGTAAAATTTGATTTGTCTAAGTTTGATTCGATTCGTGTAGGTTTATTTTGGATTTTGTGTTAGGGAAATTTTGGACATTTAAGATACGATGGGTTTAAAGATGATTGTGGAGCGTTTGGTGAAGGAAGAGATTCAATATGAATTGAGAGTTAGAGGTTGTCCGTATGAAGGTTTAGTAAAAGATTTGAGAGTTATGTTAAGACAGGTTTTGAAAAATGAGATAGAGGATGAGAGTTTGGCAAGACCAGAACATCCGTTTACTTTTGAGGAAGATATTGAGGCATTAAGGCGAGGCAGATCGTCAGTTGAGACTTTGATTAAGGCTATTACTTTGTCCCCGATTAAAGATTCTAGTCAGGCGTTAGAGTCGAAACTTTTGCATTATATAGGTCGAGCTAAAGATTGTAACCCTACTGATGATGAGCAAACAGAGATTAAGAATGAGATGATAATTGATTTGTCCGTTTTGTTAAGTACATACCAGATGTTAGTCTGCAATATTTCGTCTGATGAGGACGATGATGTTAGGAATGTGAGTTTAAGGCAGAGTGTAGTTCAGCTTCCGTCAACCCCAGCTCAGAGTAGTAATTTTGTTAAGCCGACCCCGGTGTCTAAATGGAATTTGACATTTTCTGGAGAACCGAACGGTTTATCGTTGAGTGCATTTTTGGAACGTGTGCATGAATTAAGGATTGCACGAAATGTGAGTTTTGATCAATTGTTTGTAGAGGCTATTGACCTTTTCGAAGGCAAAGCTTTATTATGGTTTAGGGCAAATAGAGATTCAGTTAAGACTTGGCAAGAGTTGTGTGATTTACTCAAGTTAGAATTTCAACCTATAGATTATGATGAACGTTTGTTAGAGGAAGTTAAGCGTCGCACGCAAGGCGCGAAGGAGACTATGGGAATTTATGTGGCAGTAATGCGTAGTATGTTTTCGCGTATGTCTGAGGTAATGAGTGAAGAAAAACAGTTAAGGATCGTACTTAGGAATATTTCTCCGATGTATTTGACCCAATTAGGTTTGACCGATATTAAGACTTTTAACGAATTATTAGCTTTTGGACGTCGCATTGAGGAACGGCGTTTTATCATTGATAGTTATGTCCCACCTACTCGTAGAAAGACCGATTTAGAGACAGATTTAGCTTATGTTAGTATCGAGCCTACGTGTAGTAAGCCAACTTATAATGTAGCAACCGTGGATAAACCATCTAATCCCGAAAGAGTAATGAAATGTTGGAATTGCGATAAGAATGGTCATTTAGCTAAGGAATGTGAGACCCCTAAGACTAAGTTGTTTTGCTATAAATGTGGAGCACCCGATTGTACAGTAGTAACATGTCGTAAATGTAGTTATAGACCAGCGACGCGAGGTCGTGGAGGTTTTGGTAATTCGGGAAACGTGAGAGGGAGGCGTTAGAGAGTCGTAGCGTGTCGTCCCGTGTGTTTGTGAATTCGGCTCTTTATGTTAACAATTTAATTAGAGATAGGAAACTTAAGTTTAATAAAAATAAGGCTATTTTAGATTACGTTTTAGAAAATTCGAAAGAGGACAAGCGTCCCCATGTTAATGTTAGTATTTTAGGAAAGACCTTTTTAGCTTTGTTAGATTCCGGCGCTAGTCGCACAATAATAGGCTTTAATGGTTGGGAAATTTTGAAGAAAAGTGGTTTGTTTTTGAATTCAAGGAGAAGATCCGTTTGCAAGGTAGCTAATGGAAATTCTGTTGTTAGTTTAGGATCAGTTACCGTACCAATCGAGTTAAATAATAAGACAGTGACGATAGATGTGTTAGTCGTACCAGATGTGACGCATACTTTGATTTTAGGAGTAGATTTTTGGGAATCCATTGGGATTGTCCCTGATTTATTTAATGGACAGTATCAGTTTGTTGATGTTAGCACAATAGAAAGTGAGAAGTCAGAATTGTTGAAGTCTAGTTTTGACCTTAGTACAGGTCAACGTGAGAGTTTGAACGAGGTAGTTAACGATTATTTTAGTTCAGTTACAAAAGAACTTGGCTGCACAGGCGAGGTAGAACATGTGATTAAGACCAATTCACCACCGATTAAACAACGATATTATCCAGTATCGCCGAAAATGCAAGGCCATATCGATAAAGAATTAGATCGAATGTTAGAGTTAGGAGTGATAGAGCGCTCAGACAGTGCTTGGAGTAGCCCGATTTTGTTAGTTAAGAAAAAGGATGATTCATATAGGTTTTGTGTAGATTTTCGTAAAGTGAATAAAGTAACAGAAAAAGATGCATATCCATTACCTTATGTATCGGCAATTTTAGATAGACTTAGAGATGCCCGTTATATTACGTCTTTGGACGTTAAGTCAGCTTATTGGCAGATCCCTGTAGAGGAAAAGTCGAGGAAATTTACAGCTTTTACCGTGCCCGGCCGCGGGTTATTTCAATTTAGGCGTATGCCTTTTGGTTTGCACAACGCTCCGGCGACGTGGCAACGTTTAATAGAAAAAGTTTTAGGACCCGAGTTAGAACCGTTTGTATTCGTCTACCTTGATGACGTCATAATTTGTGCCCCGACCTTCGAAACACACCTGGAAATTTTGAAAGAAGTCCTTAATAGGCTTAAAGAGGCCGGACTTTCCCTTGGTAAAGATAAATGTCAGTTTTGTTTGTCAGAATTAAAGTATTTAGGTCATGTAGTTAATGCCCAAGGTTTGATGACAGATCCCGATAAAGTTTCAGCGATTTTGAATATACCGACCCCGAGAGATGTTAGCGAGGTTCGTCGCGTAGTAGGAATGGCTTCTTGGTATAGGAGATTTATCCCGAATTTTTCGTCTATTGTAGCACCACTTACAGCATTATTTGGAAAGAAAACGAAATTTGTGTGGACAGATGTGTGTGAGGTTGCGTTTAATACCATTAAGAATAGTTTAGTGTCAGCACCTATTTTGTCATGCCCCGATTTTAGTTTGCCGTTCACAGTTCAGACAGATGCTTCAGGTTTTGGTGTAGGAGCAGTCCTGACCCAGTTTATCGAAGGTGAAGAACGTGTAATTTGTTACATTAGTAAGTCATTGACTCGTTGTGAAAGAAATTATTCTGTGACTGAGAGAGAGTGTTTAGCTGTGTTATGGGCGATTGAGAAATTAAGACCTTATTTAGAAGGCACCCGATTTAGTGTTATAACCGACCATCATTCACTTGTTTGGCTTAGCAATTTAAAGGAGCCGACTGGCCGTTTGGCTAGATGGGCTGTCCGTTTACAGCAATTTGATTTTGAGATTAAGTTTAGAAAAGGGAAAGAACATCTTGTTCCGGATGCGTTATCCCGATCCGTACCCCAAATTGACGTAGTGAAGATTAGTTCGTTAGATGCCGACCCCTCGGTCAATTCGCGTACCGACCGGTGGTATTATCGTATGTTAAGATTAGTTGAGAATGAGCCTTTGAGATATAGGAAATGGCGTATAGTTAATGGAAAACTTTTTAAAGAGGTTGGTGTAGATTACCCCGATTTGGCTGAAGAGTCAGAATTTTGGAGGGAAGTTGTCCCCAAGTTCGATAGGAAAAATTTATTGAAGGAGTGTCATGATGTTCCGACTTCCGGACACCTTGGCATTTTTAAGACTTTTGAACGTTTAGCAGCGCGTTATTATTGGCCCAAGATGAAGGCTGATGTTACCCGTTACGTCAATCACTGCAGGACATGTATTGCGACAAAACCCGAACAAAAGAGACCGGCAGGTTTAATGTGTAGGCACCCCGAGGTTACTAAGCCTTGGCAGATGGTTTCTGTAGATTTAGTAGGACCTTTGCCGCGTTCTAGTCAGGGTTATACGTATATTTTAGTTGTAGTGGATTGTTTTACGAAATTTCCGTTAGTATTTCCGTTACGCACCGCGACTGCCGCGAGTGTGTCGAAACGAGTTGAGGAGGACGTATTTTTACTTTTTGGCACCCCCCAGTATTTGTTAACCGATAACGGAGTCCAGTTCCGTAGTAAGGAATTTCAGAAATTAGCTTCCGAATATAAGACTAAGATCATTTACAATGCGTACTATCACGCTCAGGCCAATCCAGTTGAGAGAGTGAATAGAGTTTTGAAGACCATGTTAGCGTCTTACGTTAAGGATAATCACCGTGTATGGGACCGTTATTTACCGAAAGTTACGTGTGCATTGCGCACCGCGGTTCATGAAGTCATAGGTATGTCACCTTATTTTGCGAATTTTGGACGTGAAATGGTGCTTGCAGGTAGTAATTACCCAGGTACTGTCGACACGAATGAGTTAAGTAATTTACAGTTTAGTAATAGAGAAGCTTTATTAAAGCGTTCCCCTGCCTTAGAGAAGGTTTATGACGATATAGTAAAACGCCTAAAGCAGGCTTATGAGAAATCGAAAGTTAGGTATGATTTGAGACGACGTGACGTTAGATTTGAGATAGGAGATACAGTGTGGCGAAAGAATTATGCCCTTTCTGACGCTACTAAATATTTTAATGCTAAATTGGCCCCTACGTTTGTTGGACCATTTACTATTCATAATAAGTTGTCCCCTTGGACATACGAGTTATCCGATCAGTCAGGTAAAGTTCGAGGAGTGTGGCATGCGAAGGATCTGAAGCCACATCCTGTTGATTAAAGTCCCTTGAGTCCTTGGCAAGACTTTAAACTGACCTACCCTGTGGTTTAGCCACAAGTCCTTGGCATGACTTTAAACTGACCTACCTTGTGGTTTAGTCACACGTCCTTGGCAAGACGGTAAACTGACCTACCCCGTGTTGTGACTTAGGTTTGATTGAATATAGGCTATTGGTTATGGTTGTTTGTTTTCCTTTTCTTGTGGAATCTCATCGATTTTGGATCCCGTGAAGAAATTGGTGCCCTCTCGATTTAGGATTACCGACTTCCTGACTTACGTTTTATAGAGATTGACCCCGAGTCACTTTTGCTATTTTTGTCCCCTGTTTTTAAGTTTAGTTTTGTTAATTGTCTTATGTTTTAGGAATCTATAGAGTTAGGTTAGAATTTAGGTTAGTGTTAGTTTTGATTAGAAAGTAAAGTTTGTTAGGTTAGGTTAACGTTGATAAAGTGTGAGTTTCGAGGTTTCGTTTTTGGATTTCCGTGTATGATGTGTTTTCTAGACTTGTTGTTTACAGTTCAGATTTTGGTTTTTAGTTTTGTTTTATCTTGAAGTAGGTACCGTTTTGCTGAGATCAGTTTACGAATTTACCCAGTTTGGTTTAGAGTAAAATGGGATTTCACTCTTCTCGTAGAGGGGGTGTTAGATCCGTTTCTAAATTTAGAACATTTCGAATATTTTTTTCTTTTAAAATTATTTCAATCAATTTTGGCGTTTTAAAGTAGTTTCTTGTAAGAGTTAAATTTAGTATAATTTTGGTGTCTGGTTGATTCATTTCCGTTAATAAGGATCAGTTTGGTTAAGAATTGCAAGTTTTGCTTAGTGGTATCATTTTTGTTGACGTTATAGGCACGTTTCGTCGATTAACTCTCGACACGATGGAGCCTGCTATATTTTCGTGTACAGTAACTTGTCTTGGAACATTTCATTCGGTTAGCCAATCAGGTCCGTTCAATTGGCACAATCTTAGATTGATTGGTGCATTTTTGTCTTCGAGTCCCCCACGGGCAACCGAGGTATTATATACCCTGGAAGACCGTTGGAAGGTCATTATTCGATTATTATTCGAGCATTCATTCAGTTCACGTATTTGCATTACTTGGTCGTGCAATAGTTATTTTGGTTAATTTGATCAGTTATGCGGTAATTGTGTTGTGAGACATTTACGTTTAAAAAGTTTAGTTCCCGGTAGTTAGAATTTTTGGAGTAACGCTCGCGTAACAGCGGAAGAAGTAGTTATCTCGTAATTTTCGACAACCGAGTTTTCGTCGTTTTATTTTGTGTTGAGATCGTTGGAGAAGTATTTGGTATCTGTGTCGTGTAGAGGAAGAAAGTTTACCGTCTTTGGAGTTCGTGTGTTAGTTTGTGTGGTTATTATTCGCATTTTTGGCGAATCCCAAGCTTGGTAAAATTTGTGTAGTTGAGTTGAAGTTTGAGGGTGTAGACCCCGGCGACCAAACCTTTGTTTGGATTTACGAGTCAGAATTAGAGTACGCCAGCTTGAGGTATCTTCGTTTTAGTTTGGACAGTTAAGTTTACTGTGCCATTTGACCCTTAAGGGGAAATTGATTCTTCGGAAGCCACGTTTTAGTTTGGAGTAGTTTTTGGAAAGGTCACGACTCATCGACGACAGTCTTTTGGATTTTGCTTGGACAGTTAAGACGCCATCCCCGATCAACAACAATTTTTACGTTCATTTGTGTTTCGTCTCGTACTAAGTAAGGTATTTACATTTACAACATTTGTTTATGACTGTGTGTGTACTCATTTTTATATACTTTTTGGTTTATTGACAATAGTTCAGTTTTTTTATTAAAAGTAAGTAATTTGTCGCTTCGAACATTGTTGTTCGACTATTTTTAATTCGTGAAGGTCAGCCGTCAGCTGTTCCGTCGACATTAGGTCGAGCCAGTTTGTCATCTTTGTAATTTGTTTATGCATTTTGTCACGTACTTTGCGTGTTAGCGATCAGCATTTTTAACTTTAACGTCTAGCAAAAGAACTGGCCCGGACTAACTTTATTTGTTTTATTTGTGAAATTTAACTTTTGTGTAATTTAATTTAGGATAAATAATAGGATTTGCAAAATTGGGTACCCACAAATTATTGAATTTTATTTTATGAATTTAGGGATTATAAATTTTTATTAATTACTTGTGTTTGTTAGTTCGTAAGGTGTTTATTGTTTTATTGTTGTGTACAGCGTAATCGCTGTGTCGTTTTTATTATATGCCGTTTATGTTACATTGTTGATGTTTTGTTATTGTCGCCGTAAGTATCCCTACTTCAGTACAAGACGAACGAGCATTTGTGTTTTTTTTGTATTCCGTTCAGCTACGCTTGGGAGTTAGAAAGTTGGCTTTCTCCCGAGTTTACCATCTAGCACGAGTCCAGCTTTGGCGCCCTTTATTTTTTTACCGATTTTGACAGTAATTTTTGTAAAGTTTTACACCTGGTCCTCCGGGATTAAGTTTGAACCACCCCAACCCTGATTTAGCCGCGGTACTTTGTCTGTTGGGAGGACCAAGGTTAAGGTAAGGTTCGGATGTGTCGTAACGACGCTTTCGTACCGTAACAAATTCTACTTAGTGCCATGTAACACTACTGATTACGTAATCCATATTAATGGCACGTAATCCTACTTTATGGCACGTAATCCTACTTAGTGTCATGTAATCCTACTTAATGCTACGTAATTCTACTTAGTGCCATGTAACACTACTGATTACCTAATCCATCTTAATGGCACGTAATCCTACTTAATGGCACGTAATCCTACTTAGTGTCATGTAATCCTACTTGATGCTACGTAATTCTACTTAGTACCATGTAACACTACTGATTACGTAATCCATCTTAATGGCACGTAATCCTACTTAATGGCACGTAATCCTACTTAGTGTCATGTAATTCTACTTAATGCTACGTAATTCTACTTAGTGCCATGTAACACTACTGATTACGTAATCCATCTTAACGGCACGTAATCCTACTTATTGGCACGTAATCCTACTTAGTGTCATGTAATCCTACTTAATGCTACGTAATTCTACTTAGTGCCATGTAACACTACTGATTACGTAATTTATCTTAATGGCACGTAATCCTACTTAATGGCACGTAATCCTACTTAGTGTCATGTAATCCTACTTAATGCTACGTAATTCTACTTAGTGCCATGTAACACTACTGATTACATAATCCATCTTAAGGCACGTAATCCTACTTAGTGGCACGTAATCCTACTTAGTGTCATGTAATCCTACTTAATGCTACGTAATTCTATTGAGTGCCATGTAACACTACTGATTACGTAATCCATCACAAAGGCACGTAATCCTACTTAATGGCACGTAATCCTACTTAGTGTCATGTAATCCTTTTTAAAGCTACGTAATTCTACTTAGTGCTATGTAACACTACTGATTACGTAATCCATCTTAATGGCACGTAATCCTACTTAATGGCACGTAATCTTACTTAGTGTCATGTAATCCTACTTAATGCTACGTAATTCTACTTAGTGCCATGTAACACAACTGATTACGTAATCCATCTTAATGGTACGTAATCTTACTTAATGGCACGTAATCCTACTTAGTGTCATGTAATTTTACTTAATGCTACGTAATTCTACTTAGTGCCATGTAACACTACTGATTACATAATCCATCTTAATGGCACGTAATCCTACTTAATGGCACGTAATTCTACTTAGAGTCATGTAATCTTACTTTATGCTACGTAATTCTACTTAGTGCCATTCAACACTACTGATTACGTAATTTATCTTAATAGCACGTAATCCTACTTAATGGCACGTAATCCTACTTAGTGTCATGTAATCCTACTTAATGCAACGTAATTCTACTTAGTGCCATGTAACACTACTGATTACGTAATCCATCTTGATGGCACGTAATCTTACTTAATGGCACGTGATCCTACTTAGTGTCATGTAATCCTACTTAATGCTACGTAATTCTACTTAGTGCCATGTAACACTACTGATTACGTAATACATCTTAATGGCACGTAATCCTACTTAATGGCACGTAATCCTACTTAGTGTCATGTAATCTTACTTAATGCTACGTAATTCTACTTAGTGCCATGTAACACTACTGATTACGTAATCCATCTTAATGGCACGTAATCCTACTTAATGGAACGTAAACCTACTTAATGGAACGTAATCCCACTTAATGGAACGTAATTCTACTTAGTGCTATGTAACACTACTGATTACGTAATCCATCTCAATGGCACGTAATAGCACGTAATCTTACTTAGTGTCATGTAATCCTACTTCATGCTACGTAATTTTACTTAGTGCCATGTAACACTACTAATTACGTAATCCATCTTAATGGCACGTAATCCTACTTAATGGCACGTAATCCTACTTAGTGTCATGTAATCCTACTTAATGCTTCGTAATTCTTCTTAGTGCCATGTAACACTACTGATTACGCAACCCATCTTAATGGCACGTAATCCTACTTAATGGTACGAAATCCTACTTAGTGTCATGCAATCCTACTTAATGCTACGTAATTCTACTTAGTGCCATGTAACACTACTGATTACGTAATCCATATTAATGGCACGTAATCCTACTTAATGGCACGTAATCCTACATAATGTCATGTAATCCTACTTAATGCTACGTAATTCTACTTAGTGCCTTGTAACACTACTGATTACGTAATCCATCTTTATGGCACGTAATCCTACTTAATGGCAAGTAATCCTACTTAGTGTCATGTAATCCTACTTAATGCTACGTAATTCTACTTAGTGCCTTGTAACAATACTGATTACGTAATCCATCTTAATGGCACGTAATCCTACTTAATAACACGTAATCCTACTTAGTGTCATGTAATCCTACTAAATGCTACGTAATTCTACTTAGTGCCATGTAACACTACTGATTACGTAATCCTTCTTAATGGCACGTAATCCTACTTAATGGCACGTAATCTTACTTACTGTCATGTAATCCTACTTAATGCTACGTAATTCTACTTAGTGCCATGTAACACTACTGATTACGTAATCCATATTAATGGCACGTAATTTTACTTAATGGCACGTAATCCTACTTAATGGCACGTAATCCTACTTAGTGTCATGTAATCCTACTGAATGCTACGTAAATCTACTTAGTGCCATGTAACACTACTAATTACGTAATCTATCTTAATGGCACGTAATCCTACTTAATGGCACGTAATCCTACTTAGTGTCATGTAATCCTACTTAATGCTATGTAATTCTACTTAGTGCCATGTAACACTACTGATTACGTAATCCATCTTAATGGCACGTAATCCTACTTAATGGCGCGTAATCCTACTAAGTGTCATGTAATCCTACTTAATGCTACGTAATTTTACTTAGTGCTATGTAGCACTACTGATTACGTAATCCATCTTAATGGCACGTAATCCTACTTAATGGCACGTAATCCTACTTAGTGCCATGTAATCCTACTTAATGCTACGTAGTTCTACTTAGTGCCATGTAACACTACTGATTACGTAATCCATCTTAATGGCACGTAATCCTATTTAATGGCACGTAATCTTACTTAGTGTCATGCAGTCCTACTTAATGCTACGTAATTCTACTTAGTGCCATGTAACACTACTGATTACGCAGTACATCTTAATGGCACGTAATCCTACTTAATAACACGTAATCCTACTTAGTGTCATGTAATCCTACTTAATGCTACGTAATTCTACTTAGTGCCATGTAACACTACTGATTACGTAATCAATTTTAATGACACGTAATCCTACTTAATGGCACGAAATCCTACTTAGTGTCATGTAATCCTACTTAATGCTACGTAATTCTACTTAGCGCCTTGTAACACTACTGATTACGTAATCCATCTTAATGGCACGTAGTCCTACTTAATGGCACGTAATCCTACTTAGTTTCATGTAATCCTACTTAATGCTACGTAATTCTACTTAGTGCCATGTAACACTACTGATTACATAATCCATCTTAATGGCACGTAATCCTACTTAATGGCACGTAATCCTACTTAGTGACATGTAATCCTACTTAATGCTACGTAATTCTACTTAGTGCCATGTAACACTACTGATTACGTAATCCATCTTAATGACACGTAATCCTACTTAATGGCACGTAATCCTACTTAGTGTAATGTAATCCTACTTAATGCTACGTAATTCTACTTAGTGCCATGTAACACTTCTGATTACGTAATACATCTTAATGGCACGTAATCCTACTTAATGGCACGTAATCCTACTTAGTGTCATGTAATCCTACTTAATGCTACGTAATTCTACTTAGTGCCATGTAACACTACTGATTACGTAATCCATCTTAATGGCACGTAATCCTACTTAATGGCACGTAATCCTACTTAGTTTCATGTAATCCTACTTAATGCTACGTAATTCTACTTAGTGCCATGTAGCACTACTGATTTCCTAATCCATCTTAATGGCACGTAATCCTACTTAATGGCACGTAATCCTACTTAGTGTCATGTAATCCTACTTAATGCTACGTAATTCTACTTAGTACCATGTAACACTACTGATTACGTAATCCATCTTAATGGCACGTAATCCTACTAAATGGCACGTAATCCTACTTAATGTTATGTAATCCTACTTAATGCTACGTAATTCTACTTAGTGCCGTGTAACACTACTGATTACGTAATCGATCTTAATGGCACGTAATCCTACTTAGTGTCATGTAATCCTACTTAATGCTACGTAATTCTACTTAGTGCCATGTAACACTACTGATTACCTAATCCATATTAATGGCACGTAATCCTACTTAATGGCACGTACTCCTACTTAGTGTCATGTAATCCTACTGAATGCTACGTAATTCTTGTTAGTGGCATGTAACACAACTGATTACGTAATCCATCTTAATGGCACGTAACCCTATTTAATGGCACGTAATCCTACTTACTGTCATGTAAACCTACTTAATGCTACGTAATTTTACTTAGTGCCATGTAACACTACTGATTACGTAATCCATCTTAATGGCACGTAATCCTACTTAATGGCACGTAATCCTACTTAGTGTCATGTAATCCTACATAATGCTACCTAATTCTACTTAGTGCCATGTAACACTACTGATTACGTAATCCATCTTAATGGCACGTAATCCTACTTAATGGCACGTAATCCTACTTAGTGTCATGTAATCCTACTTAATGCTACGTAATTCTACTTAGTGCCATGTAACACTACTGATTACGTAATACATTTTAATGGCACGTAATTCTACTTAATGGCACGTAATCCTACTTAGTGTCATGTAATCCTACTTAATGCTACGTAATTCTACTTAGTGCCATGTAACACTACTGATTACGTAATCCATCTTGATGGCACGTAATCTTACTTAATGGCACGTGATCCTACTTAGTGTCATGTAATCCTACTTAATGCTACGTAATTCTACTTAGTGCCATGTAACACTACTGATTACGTAATACATCTTAATGGCACGTAATCCTACTTAATGGCACGTAATCCTACTTAGTGTCATGTAATCTTACTTAATGCTACGTAATTCTACTTAGTGCCATGTAACACTACTGATTACGTAATCCATCTTAATGGCACGTAATCCTACTTAATGGAACGTAAACCTACTTAATGGAACGTAATCCCACTTAATGGAACGTAATTCTACTTAGTGCTATGTAACACTACTGATTACGTAATCCATCTCAATGGCACGTAATAGCACGTAATCTTACTTAGTGTCATGTAATCCTACTTCATGCTACGTAATTTTACTTAGTGCCATGTAACACTACTAATTACGTAATCCATCTTAATGGCACGTAATCCTACTTAATGGCACGTAATCCTACTTAGTGTCATGTAATCCTACTTAATGCTTCGTAATTCTTCTTAGTGCCATGTAACACTACTGATTACGCAACCCATCTTAATGGCACGTAATCCTACTTAATGGTACGAAATCCTACTTAGTGTCATGCAATCCTACTTAATGCTACGTAATTCTACTTAGTGCCATGTAACACTACTGATTACGTAATCCATATTAATGGCACGTAATCCTACTTAATGGCACGTAATCCTACATAATGTCATGTAATCCTACTTAATGCTACGTAATTCTACTTAGTGCCTTGTAACACTACTGATTACGTAATCCATCTTTATGGCACGTAATCCTACTTAATGGCAAGTAATCCTACTTAGTGTCATGTAATCCTACTTAATGCTACGTAATTCTACTTAGTGCCTTGTAACAATACTGATTACGTAATCCATCTTAATGGCACGTAATCCTACTTAATAACACGTAATCCTACTTAGTGTCATGTAATCCTACTAAATGCTACGTAATTCTACTTAGTGCCATGTAACACTACTGATTACGTAATCCTTCTTAATGGCACGTAATCCTACTTAATGGCACGTAATCTTACTTACTGTCATGTAATCCTACTTAATGCTACGTAATTCTACTTAGTGCCATGTAACACTACTGATTACGTAATCCATATTAATGGCACGTAATTTTACTTAATGGCACGTAATCCTACTTAATGGCACGTAATCCTACTTAGTGTCATGTAATCCTACTGAATGCTACGTAAATCTACTTAGTGCCATGTAACACTACTAATTACGTAATCTATCTTAATGGCACGTAATCCTACTTAATGGCACGTAATCCTACTTAGTGTCATGTAATCCTACTTAATGCTATGTAATTCTACTTAGTGCCATGTAACACTACTGATTACGTAATCCATCTTAATGGCACGTAATCCTACTTAATGGCGCGTAATCCTACTAAGTGTCATGTAATCCTACTTAATGCTACGTAATTTTACTTAGTGCTATGTAGCACTACTGATTACGTAATCCATCTTAATGGCACGTAATCCTACTTAATGGCACGTAATCCTACTTAGTGCCATGTAATCCTACTTAATGCTACGTAGTTCTACTTAGTGCCATGTAACACTACTGATTACGTAATCCATCTTAATGGCACGTAATCCTATTTAATGGCACGTAATCTTACTTAGTGTCATGCAGTCCTACTTAATGCTACGTAATTCTACTTAGTGCCATGTAACACTACTGATTACGCAGTACATCTTAATGGCACGTAATCCTACTTAATAACACGTAATCCTACTTAGTGTCATGTAATCCTACTTAATGCTACGTAATTCTACTTAGTGCCATGTAACACTACTGATTACGTAATCAATTTTAATGACACGTAATCCTACTTAATGGCACGAAATCCTACTTAGTGTCATGTAATCCTACTTAATGCTACGTAATTCTACTTAGCGCCTTGTAACACTACTGATTACGTAATCCATCTTAATGGCACGTAGTCCTACTTAATGGCACGTAATCCTACTTAGTTTCATGTAATCCTACTTAATGCTACGTAATTCTACTTAGTGCCATGTAACACTACTGATTACATAATCCATCTTAATGGCACGTAATCCTACTTAATGGCACGTAATCCTACTTAGTGACATGTAATCCTACTTAATGCTACGTAATTCTACTTAGTGCCATGTAACACTACTGATTACGTAATCCATCTTAATGACACGTAATCCTACTTAATGGCACGTAATCCTACTTAGTGTAATGTAATCCTACTTAATGCTACGTAATTCTACTTAGTGCCATGTAACACTTCTGATTACGTAATACATCTTAATGGCACGTAATCCTACTTAATGGCACGTAATCCTACTTAGTGTCATGTAATCCTACTTAATGCTACGTAATTCTACTTAGTGCCATGTAACACTACTGATTACGTAATCCATCTTAATGGCACGTAATCCTACTTAATGGCACGTAATCCTACTTAGTTTCATGTAATCCTACTTAATGCTACGTAATTCTACTTAGTGCCATGTAGCACTACTGATTTCCTAATCCATCTTAATGGCACGTAATCCTACTTAATGGCACGTAATCCTACTTAGTGTCATGTAATCCTACTTAATGCTACGTAATTCTACTTAGTACCATGTAACACTACTGATTACGTAATCCATCTTAATGGCACGTAATCCTACTAAATGGCACGTAATCCTACTTAATGTTATGTAATCCTACTTAATGCTACGTAATTCTACTTAGTGCCGTGTAACACTACTGATTACGTAATCGATCTTAATGGCACGTAATCCTACTTAGTGTCATGTAATCCTACTTAATGCTACGTAATTCTACTTAGTGCCATGTAACACTACTGATTACCTAATCCATATTAATGGCACGTAATCCTACTTAATGGCACGTACTCCTACTTAGTGTCATGTAATCCTACTGAATGCTACGTAATTCTTGTTAGTGGCATGTAACACAACTGATTACGTAATCCATCTTAATGGCACGTAACCCTATTTAATGGCACGTAATCCTACTTACTGTCATGTAAACCTACTTAATGCTACGTAATTTTACTTAGTGCCATGTAACACTACTGATTACGTAATCCATCTTAATGGCACGTAATCCTACTTAATGGCACGTAATCCTACTTAGTGTCATGTAATCCTACATAATGCTACCTAATTCTACTTAGTGCCATGTAACACTACTGATTACGTAATCCATCTTAATGGCACGTAATCCTACTTAATGGCACGTAATCCTACTTAGTGTCATGTAATCCTACTTAATGCTACGTAATTCTACTTAGTGCCATGTAACACTACTGATTACGTAATACATTTTAATGGCACGTAATTCTACTTAATGGCACGTAATCCTACTTAGTGTCATGTAATCCTACTTAATGCTACGTAATTCTACTTAGTGCCATGTAACACTACTGATTACGTAATTTATCTTAATGGCACGTAATCCTACTTAATGGCACGTAATCCTACTTAGTTTCATGTAATCCTACTTAATGCTACGTAATTCTACTTAGTGCCATGTAACACTACTGATTACATAATCCATCTTAAGGCACGTAATCCTACTTAGTGGCACGTAATCCTACTTAGTGTCATGTAATCCTACTTAATGCTACGTAATTCTATTGAGTGCCATGTAACACTACTGATTACGTAATCCATCACAAAGGCACGTAATCCTACTTAATGGCACGTAATCCTACTTAGTGTCATGTAATCCTTTTTAAAGCTACGTAATTCGACTTAGTGCTATGTAACACTACTGATTACGTAATCGATCTTAATGGCACGTAATCCTACTTAATGGCACGTAATCTTACTTAGTGTCATGTAATCCTACTTAATGCAACGTAATTCTACTTAGTGCCATGCAACACTACTGATTACGTAATCCATCTTGATGGCACGTAATCTTACTTAATGGCACGTGATCCTACTTAGTGTCATGTAATCCTACTTAATGCTACGTAATTCTACTTAGTGCCATGTAACACTACTGATTACGTAATACATCTTAATGGCACGTAATCCTACTTAATGGCACGTAATCCTACTTAGTGTCATGTAATCTTACCTAATGCTACGTAATTCTACTTAGTGCCATGTAACACTACTGATTACGTAATCCATCTTAATGGCACGTAATGCTACTTAATGGAACGTAAACCTACTTAATGGAACGTAATCCCACTTAATGGAACGTAATTCTACTTAGTGCTATGTAACACTACTGATTACGTAATCTATCTCAATGGCACGTAATAGCACGTAATCTTACTTAGTGTCATGTAATCCTACTTTATGCTACGTAATTTTACTTAGTGCCATGTAACACTACTAATTACGTAATCCATCTTAATGGCACGTAATCCTACTTAATGGCACGTAATCCTACTTAGTGTCATGTAATCCTACTTAATGCTTCGTAATTCTTCTTAGTGCCATGTAACACTACTGATTACGCAACCCATCTTAATGGCACGTAATCCTACTTAATGGTACGAAATCCTACTTAGTGTCATGCAATCCTACTTAATGCTACGTAATTCTACTTAGTGCCATGTAACACTACTGATTACGTAATCCATATTAATGGCACGTAATCCTACTTAATGGCACGTAATCCTACATAATGTCATGTAATCCTACTTAATGCTACGTAATTCTACTTAGTGCCTTGTAACACTACTGATTACGTAATTCATCTTTATGGCACGTAATCCTACTTAATGGCACGTAATCCTACTTAGTGTCATGTAATCCTACTTAATGCTACGTAATTCTACTTAGTGCCTTGTAACAATACTGATTACGTAATCCATCTTAATGGCACGTAATCCTACTTAATGGCACGTAATCCTACTTAGTGTCATGTAATCCTACTAAATGCTACGTAATTCTACTTAGTGCCATGTAACACTACTGATTACGTAATCCATCTTAATGGCACGTAATCCTACTTAGTGTCATGTAATCCTACTTAATGCTACGTAATTCTACTTAGTGCCATGTAACACTACTGATTACGTAATCCATCTCAATGGCACGTAATCCTACTTAATGGCACGTAATCCTACTTAGTGTCATGTAATCCTACTTAATTCTACGTAATTCTACTTAGTGCCATGTAACACTACTGATTACGTAATCCATTTTAATGGCACGTAATCCTACTTAATGGCACGTAATCCTACTTAGTGTCATGTAATCCTACTTAATGCTACGTAATTCTACTTAGTGTCATGTAACACTACTGATTACGCAGTACATCTTAATGGCACGTAATCCTACTTAATGGCACGTAATCCTACTTAGTGTCATGTAATCCTACTTAATGCTACGTAATTCTACTTAGTGCCATGTAACACTACTGATTACGTAATCCATTTTAATGGCACGTAATCCTACTTAATGGCACGTAATCCTACTTAGTGTCATGTAATCCTACTTAATGCTACGTAATTCTACTTAGCGCCATGTAACACTACTGATTACGTAATCCATCTTAATGGCACGTAATCCTACTTAATGGCACGCAATCCTACTTAGTGTCATGTAATCCTTCTTAATGCTACGTAATTCTACTTAGTTCCATGTAACACTACTGATTACGTAATCCATCTTAATGGCACGTAATCCTTCTTAATGGCACGTAATCCTACTTAGTGTCATGTAATCCTACTTAATGCTACGTAATTCTACTTAGTGCCATGTAACACTACTGATTACGTAATCCATCTTAATGGCACGTAATTCTACTTAATGGCACGTAATCCTACTTAGTGTCATGTATTCCTACTTAGTGCTACGTAATTCTACTTAGCGCCATGTAACACCACTGATTACGTAGTACATCTTAATGGCACGTAATCCTACTTAATGGCACGTAATCCTACTTAGTGTCATGTAATCCTACTTAAAGCTACGTAATTCTACTTAGTGCCATTTAACACTACTGATTACGTAATCCATCTTAATGGCACGTAATCCTACTTAGTGTCATGTAATCCTACTTAATGCTACGTAATTCTACTTAGTGCCATGTAAAACTACTGATTACCTAATCCATCTCAATGGCACGTAATCCTACTTAATGGCACGTAATCCTACTTAATGTTATGTAATCCTACTTAATGCTACGTAATTCTACTTAGTGCCGTGTAACACTACTGATTACGTAATCGATCTTAATGGCACGTAATCCTACTTAGTGTCATGTAATTCTACTTAATGCTACGTAATTCTACTTAGTGCCATGTAACACTACTGATTACCTAATCCATATTAATGGCACGTAATCCTACTTAATGGCACGTACTCCTACTTAGTGTCATGTAATCCTACTGAATGCTACGTAATTCTTGTTAGTGGCATGTAACACAAATGATTACGTAATCCATCTTATTGGCACGTAACCCTATTTAATGGCACGTAATCCTACTTACTGTCATGTAAACTTACTTAATGCTACGTAATTTTACTTAGTGCCATGTAACACTACTGATTACGTAATCCATCTTAATGGCACGTAATCCTACTTAGTGTCATGTAATCCTACTTAATGCTACGTAATTCTACTTAGTGCCATGTAAAACTACTGATTACCTAATCCATCTCAATGGCACGTAATCCTACTTAATGGCACGTAATCCTACTTAATGTTATGTAATCCTACTTAATGCTACGTAATTCTACTTAGTGCCGTGTAACACTACTGATTACGTAATCGATCTTAATGGCACGTAATCCTACTTAGTGTCATGTAATTCTACTTAATGCTACGTAATTCTACTTAGTGCCATGTAACACTACTGATTACCTAATCCATATTAATGGCACGTAATCCTACTTAATGGCACGTACTCCTACTTAGTGTCATGTAATCCTACTGAATGCTACGTAATTCTACTTAGTGCCGTGTAACACTACTGATTACGTAATCGATCTTAATGGCACGTAATCCTACTTAGAGTCATGTAATTCTACTTAATGCTACGTAATTCTACTTAGTGCCATGTAACACTACTGATTACCTAATCCATCTTAATGGCACGTAATCCTACTTAATGGCACGTAATCTTACTTAGTGTCATGTAATGCTACTTAATGCTACGTAATTCTACTTAGTGCCATGTAACACTACTGATTACGTAATCCATTTTAATAGCACGTAATCCTACTTAATGGCACGTAATCCTACTTAGTGTCATGTAATCCTACTTAATGCTACGTAATTCTACTTAGCGCCATGTAACACTACTGATTACGTAATCCATCTTAATGGCACGTAATCCTACTTAATGGCACGCAATCCTACTTAGTGTCATGTAATCCTTCTTAATGCTACGTAATTCTACTTAGTTCCATGTAACACTACTGATTACGTAATCCATCTTAATGGCACGTAATCCTTCTTAATGGCACGTAATCCTACTTAGTGTCATGTAATCCTACTTAATGCTACGTAATTCTACTTAGTGGCATGTAACACTACTGATTACGTAATCCATCTTAATGGCACGTAATTCTACTTAATGGCACGTAATCCTACTTAGTGTCATGTATTCCTACTTAGTGCTACGTAATTCTACTTAGCGCCATGTAACACCACTGATTACGTAGTACATCTTAATGGCACGTAATCCTACTTAATGGCACGTAATCCTACTTAGTGTCATGTAATCCTACTTAATGCTACGTAATTCTACTTAGTGCCATTTAACACTACTGATTACGTAATCCATCTTAATGGCACGTAATCCTACTTAGTGTCATGTAATCCTACTTAATGCTACGTAATTCTACTTAGTGCCATGTAAAACTACTGATTACCTAATCCATCTCAATGGCACGTAATCCTACTTAATGGCACGTAATCCTACTTAATGTTATGTAATCCTACTTAATGCTACGTAATTCTACTTAGTGCCGTGTAACACTACTGATTACGTAATCGATCTTAATGGCACGTAATCCTACTTAGTGTCATGTAATTCTACTTAATGCTACGTAATTCTACTTAGTGCCATGTAACACTACTGATTACCTAATCCATATTAATGGCACGTAATCCTACTTAATGGCACGTACTCCTACTTAGTGTCATGTAATCCTACTGAATGCTACGTAATTCTTGTTAGTGGCATGTAACACAAATGATTACGTAATCCATCTTATTGGCACGTAACCCTATTTAATGGCACGTAATCCTACTTACTGTCATGTAAACTTACTTAATGCTACGTAATTTTACTTAGTGCCATGTAACACTACTGATTACGTAATCCATCTTAATGGCACGTAATCCTACTTAGTGTCATGTAATCCTACTTAATGCTACGTAATTCTACTTAGTGCCATGTAAAACTACTGATTACCTAATCCATCTCAATGGCACGTAATCCTACTTAATGGCACGTAATCCTACTTAATGTTATGTAATCCTACTTAATGCTACGTAATTCTACTTAGTGCCGTGTAACACTACTGATTACGTAATCGATCTTAATGGCACGTAATCCTACTTAGTGTCATGTAATTCTACTTAATGCTACGTAATTCTACTTAGTGCCATGTAACACTACTGATTACCTAATCCATATTAATGGCACGTAATCCTACTTAATGGCACGTACTCCTACTTAGTGTCATGTAATCCTACTGAATGCTACGTAATTCTACTTAGTGCCGTGTAACACTACTGATTACGTAATCGATCTTAATGGCACGTAATCCTACTTAGAGTCATGTAATTCTACTTAATGCTACGTAATTCTACTTAGTGCCATGTAACACTACTGATTACCTAATCCATCTTAATGGCACGTAATCCTACTTAATGGCACGTAATCTTACTTAGTGTCATGTAATGCTACTTAATGCTACGTAATTCTACTTAGTGCCATGTAACACTACTGATTACGTAATCCATTTTAATAGCACGTAATCCTACTTAATGGCACGTAATCCTACTTAGTGTCATGTAATCCTACTTAATGCTACGTAATTCTACTTAGCGCCATGTAACACTACTGATTACGTAATCCATCTTAATGGCACGTAATCCTACTTAATGGCACGCAATCCTACTTAGTGTCATGTAATCCTTCTTAATGCTACGTAATTCTACTTAGTTCCATGTAACACTACTGATTACGTAATCCATCTTAATGGCACGTAATCCTTCTTAATGGCACGTAATCCTACTTAGTGTCATGTAATCCTACTTAATGCTACGTAATTCTACTTAGTGGCATGTAACACTACTGATTACGTAATCCATCTTAATGGCACGTAATTCTACTTAATGGCACGTAATCCTACTTAGTGTCATGTATTCCTACTTAGTGCTACGTAATTCTACTTAGCGCCATGTAACACCACTGATTACGTAGTACATCTTAATGGCACGTAATCCTACTTAATGGCACGTAATCCTACTTAGTGTCATGTAATCCTACTTAATGCTACGTAATTCTACTTAGTGCCATTTAACACTACTGATTACGTAATCCATCTTAATGGCACGTAATCCTACTTAGTGTCATGTAATCCTACTTAATGCTACGTAATTCTACTTAGTGCCATGTAAAACTACTGATTACCTAATCCATCTCAATGGCACGCAATCCTACTTAATGGCACGTAATCCTACTTAATGTTATGTAATCCTACTTAATGCTACGTAATTCTACTTAGTGCCGTGTAACACTACTGATTACGTAATCGATCTTAATGGCACGTAATCCTACTTAGTGTCATGTAATTCTACTTAATGCTACGTAATTCTACTTAGTGCCATGTAACACTACTGATTACCTAATCCATATTAATGGCACGTAATCCTACTTAATGGCACGTACTCCTACTTAGTGTCATGTAATCCTACTGAATGCTACGTAATTCTTGTTAGTGGCATGTAACACAAATGATTACGTAATCCATCTTAATGGCACGTAACCCTATTTAATGGCACGTAATCCTACTTACTGTCATGTAAACTTACTTAATGCTACGTAATTTTACTTAGTGCCATGTAACACTACTGATTACGTAATCCATCTTAATAGCACGTAATCCTACTTAATGGCACGTAATCCTACTTAGTGTCATGTAATCCTACATAATGCTACCTAATTCTACTTAGTGCCATGTAACACTACTGATTACGTAATCCACCTTAATGGCACGTAATCCTACTTAATGGCACGTAATCCTACTTAATGGCACGTAATCCTACTTAGTGTCATGTAATCCTACTTAATGCTACGTAATTCTACTTAGTGCCATGTAACACTACTGATTACGTAATACATCTTAATGGCACGTAATTCTACTTAATGGCACGTAATCCTACTTAGTGTCATGTAATCCTACTTAATGCTACGTAATTCTACTTAGTGCCATGTAACACTACTGATTACGTAATCCATATTAATGGCACGTAATCCTACTTAATGGCACGTAATCCTACTTAGTGTCATGTAATCCTACTTAATGCTACGTAATTCTACTTAGTGCCATGTAACACTACTGATTACCTAATCCATCATAATGGCACGTAATCCTACTTAATGGCACGTAATCCTACTTAATGGCACGTAATCCTACTTAGTGTCATGTAATCCTACTTGATGCTACGTAATTCTACTTAGTACCATGTAACACTACTGATTACGTAATCCATCTTAATGGCACGTAATCCTACTTAATGGCACGTAATCCTACTTAGTGTCATGTAATTCTACTTAATGCTACGTAATTCTACTTAGTGCCATGTAACACTACTGATTACGTAATCCATTTTAATGGCACGTAATCCTACTTAATGGAACGTAAACCTACTTAATGGAACGTAATCCCACTTAATGGAACGTAATTCTACTTAGTGCTATGTAACACTACTGATTACGTAATCCATCTCAATGGCACGTAATAGCACGTAATCTTACTTAGTGTCATGTAATCCTACTTCGTGCTACGTAATTTTACTTAGTGCCATGTAACACTACTAATTACGTAATCCATCTTAATGGCACGTAATCCTACTTAATGGCACGTAATCCTACTTAGTGTCATGTAATCCTACTTAATGCTTCGTAATTCTTCTTAGTGCCATGTAACACTACTGATTACGCAACCCATCTTAATGGCACGTAATCCTACTTAATGGTACGAAATCCTACTTAGTGTCATGCAATCCTACTTAATGCTACGTAATTCTACTTAGTGCCATGTAACACTACTGATTACGTAATCCATATTAATGGCACGTAATCCTACTTAATGGCACGTAATCCTACATAATGTCATGTAATCCTACTTAATGCTACGTAATTCTACTTAGTGCCTTGTAACACTACTGATTACGTAATCCATCTTTATGGCACGTAATCCTACTTAATGGCAAGTAATCCTACTTAGTGTCATGTAATCCTACTTAATGCTACGTAATTCTACTTAGTGCCTTGTAACAATACTGATTACGTAATCCATCTTAATGGCACGTAATCCTACTTAATGGCACATAATCCTACTTAGTGTCATGTAATCCTACTAAATGCTACGTAATTCTACTTAGTGCCATGTAACACTACTGATTACGTAATCCTTCTTAATGGCACGTAATCCTACTTAATGGCACGTAATCTTACTTACTGTCATGTAATCCTACTTAATGCTACGTAATTCTACTTAGTGCCATGTAACACTACTGATTACGTAATCCATATTAATGGCACGTAATTTTACTTAATGGCACGTAATCCTACTTAATGGCACGTAATCCTACTTAGTGTCATGTAATCCTACTGAATGCTACGTAAATCTACTTAGTGCCATGTAACACTACTAATTACGTAATCTATCTTAATGGCACGTAATCCTACTTAATGGCACGTAATCCTACTTAGTGTCATGTAATCCTACTTAATGCTATGTAATTCTACTTAGTGCCATGTAACACTACTGATTACGTAATCCATCTTAATGGCACGTAATCCTACTTAATGGCGCGTAATCCTACTAAGTGTCATGTAATCCTACTTAATGCTACGTAATTTTACTTAGTGCTATGTAGCACTACTGATTACGTAATCCATCTTAATGGCACGTAATCCTACTTAATGGCACGTAATCCTACTTAGTTCCATGTAATCCTACTTAATGCTACGTAGTTCTACTTAGTGCCATGTAACACTACTGATTACGTAATCCATCTTAATGGCACGTAATCCTATTTAATGGCACGTAATCTTACTTAGTGTCATGCAGTCCTACTTAATGCTACGTAATTCTACTTAGTGCCATGTAACACTACTGATTACGCAGTACATCTTAATGGCACGTAATCCTACTTAATGGCACGTAATCCTACTTAGTGTCATGTAATCCTACTTAATGCTACGTAATTCTACTTAGTGCCATGTAACACTACTGATTACGTAATCAATTTTAATGACACGTAATCCTACTTAATGGCACGAAATCCTACTTAGTGTCATGTAATCCTACTTAATGCTACGTATATCTACTTAGCGCCTTGTAACACTACTGATTACGTAATCCATCTTAATGGCACGTAGTCCTACTTAATGGCACGTAATCCTACTTAGTTTCATGTAATCCTACTTAATGCTACGTAATTCTACTTAGTGCCATGTAACACTACTGATTACATAATCCATCTTAATGGCACGTAATCCTACTTAATGGCACGTAATCCTACTTAGTGACATGTAATCCTACTTAATGCTACGTAATTCTACTTAGTGCCATGTAACACTACTGATTACGTAATCCATCTTAATGACACGTAATCCTACTTAATGGCACGTAATCCTACTTAGTGTAATGTAATCCTACTTAATGCTACGTAATTCTACTTAGTGCCATGTAACACTTCTGATTACGTAATACATCTTAATGGCACGTAATCCTACTTAATGGCACGTAATCCTACTTAGTGTCATGTAATCCTACTTAATGCTACGTAATTCTACTTAGTGCCATGTAACACTACTGATTACGTAATCCATCTTAATGGCACGTAATCCTACTTAATGGCACGTAATCCTACTTAGTTTCATGTAATCCTACTTAATGCTACGTAATTCTACTTAGTGCCATGTAGCACTACTGATTACCTAATCCATCTTAATGGCACGTAATCCTACTTAATGGCACGTAATCCTACTTAGTGTCATGTAATCCTACTTAATGCTACGTAATTCTACTTAGTACCATGTAACACTACTGATTACGTAATCCATCTTAATGGCACGTAATCCTACTAAATGGCACGTAATCCTACTTAATGTTATGTAATCCTACTTAATGCTACGTAATTCTACTTAGTGCCGTGTAACACTACTGATTACGTAATCGATCTTAATGGCACGTAATCCTACTTAGTGTCATGTAATTCTACTTAATGCTACGTAATTCTACTTAGTGCCATGTAACACTACTGATTACCTAATCCATATTAATGGCACGTAATCCTACTTAATGGCACGTACTCCTACTTAGTGTCATGTAATCCTACTGAATGCTACGTAATTCTTGTTAGTGGCATGTAACACAACTGATTACGTAATCCATCTTAATGGCACGTAACCCTATTTAATGGCACGTAATCCTACTTACTGTCATGTAAACCTACTTAATGCTACGTAATTTTACTTAGTGCCATGTAACACTACTGATTACGTAATCCATCTTAATGGCACGTAATCCTACTTAATGGCACGTAATCCTACTTAGTGTCATGTAATCCTACATAATGCTACCTAATTCTACTTAGTGCCATGTAACACTACTGATTACGTAATCCATCTTAATGGCACGTAATCCTACTTAATGGCACGTAATCCTACTTAGTGTCATGTAATCCTACTTAATGCTACGTAATTCTACTTAGTGCCATGTAACACTACTGATTACGTAATACATTTTAATGGCACGTAATTCTACTTAATGGCACGTAATCCTACTTAGTGTCATGTAATCCTACTTAATGCTACGTAATTCTACTTAGTGCCATGTAACACTACTGATTACGTAATTTATCTTAATGGCACGTAATCCTACTTAATGGCACGTAATCCTACTTAGTTTCATGTAATCCTACTTAATGCTACGTAATTCTACTTAGTGCCATGTAACACTACTGATTACATAATCCATCTTAAGGCACGTAATCCTACTTAGTGGCACGTAATCCTACTTAGTGTCATGTAATCCTACTTAATGCTACGTAATTCTATTGAGTGCCATGTAACACTACTGATTACGTAATCCATCACAAAGGCACGTAATCCTACTTAATGGCACGTAATCCTACTTAGTGTCATGTAATCCTTTTTAAAGCTACGTAATTCGACTTAGTGCTATGTAACACTACTGATTACGTAATCGATCTTAATGGCACGTAATCCTACTTAATGGCACGTAATCTTACTTAGTGTCATGTAATCCTACTTAATGCAACGTAATTCTACTTAGTGCCATGTAACACTACTGATTACGTAATCCATCTTGATGGCACGTAATCTTACTTAATGGCACGTGATCCTACTTAGTGTCATGTAATCCTACTTAATGCTACGTAATTCTACTTAGTGCCATGTAACACTACTGATTACGTAATACATCTTAATGGCACGTAATCCTACTTAATGGCACGTAATCCTACTTAGTGTCATGTAATCTTACCTAATGCTACGTAATTCTACTTAGTGCCATGTAACACTACTGATTACGTAATCCATCTTAATGGCACGTAATGCTACTTAATGGAACGTAAACCTACTTAATGGAACGTAATCCCACTTAATGGAACGTAATTCTACTTAGTGCTATGTAACACTACTGATTACGTAATCTATCTCAATGGCACGTAATAGCACGTAATCTTACTTAGTGTCATGTAATCCTACTTCATGCTACGTAATTTTACTTAGTGCCATGTAACACTACTAATTACGTAATCCATCTTAATGGCACGTAATCCTACTTAATGGCACGTAATCCTACTTAGTGTCATGTAATCCTACTTAATGCTTCGTAATTCTTCTTAGTGCCATGTAACACTACTGATTACGCAACCCATCTTAATGGCACGTAATCCTACTTAATGGTACGAAATCCTACTTAGTGTCATGCAATCCTACTTCATGCTACGTAATTTTACTTAGTGCCATGTAACACTACTAATTACGTAATCCATCTTAATGGCACGTAATCCTACTTAATGGCACGTAATCCTACTTAGTGTCATGTAATCCTACATAATGCTACGTAATTCTACTTAGTGCCATGTAACACTACTGATTACCTAATCCATTTTAATGGCACGTAATCCTACTTAATGGCACGTAATCCTACTTAGTGTTATGTAATCTTACATAATGCTACGTAATTCTACTTAGTGCCATGTAACACTACTGATTACGTAATCCATCTTAATGGCACGTAATCCTACTTAATGAAACGTAATCCTACTTAATGGAACGTAATCCTACTTAATGGAACGTAATTCTACTTAGTGCCATGTAACACTACTAATTACGTAATCCATCTTAATGGCACGTAATCCTACTTAATGGCACGTAATCCTACTTAGTGTCATGTAATCCTACTTAATGCTACGTAATTCTACTTAGTACCATGTAACACTACTGATTACGTAATCCATTTTAATGGCACGTAATCCTACTAAATGGCACGTAATCCTACTTAGTGTCATGTAATCCTACTAAATGCTACGTAATTCTACTTAGTGCCATGTAACACTACTGATTACGTAATCCTTCTTAATGGCACGTAATCCTACTTAATGGCACGTAATCTTACTTACTGTCATGTAATCCTACTTAATGCTACGTAATTCTACTTAGTGCCATGTAACACTACTGATTACGTAATCCATATTAATGGCACGTAATCCTACTTAATGGCACGTAATCCTACATAATGTCATGTAATCCTACTTAATGCTACGTAATTCTACTTAGTGCCTTGTAACACTACTGATTACGTAATCCATCTTTATGGCACGTAATCCTACTTAATGGCAAGTAATCCTACTTAGTGTCATGTAATCCTACTTAATGCTACGTAATTCTACTTAGTGCCTTGTAACAATACTGATTACGTAATCCATCTTAATGGCACGTAATCCTACTTAATGGCACGTAATCCTACTTAGTGTCATGTAATCCTACTAAATGCTACGTAATTCTACTTAGTGCCATGTAACACTACTGATTACGTAATCCTTCTTAATGGCACGTAATCCTACTTAATGGCACGTAATCTTACTTACTGTCATGTAATCCTACTTAATGCTACGTAATTCTACTTAGTGCCATGTAACACTACTGATTACGTAATCAATTTTAATGACACGTAATCCTACTTAATGGCACGTAATCCTACTTAGTGTCATGTAATCCTACTTAATGCTACGTAATTCTACTTAGCGCCTTGTAACACTACTGATTACGTAATCCATCTTAATGGCACGTAATCCTACTTAATGGCACGTAATCCTACTTAGTGTCATGTAATCCTACTTAATGCTACGTAGTTCTACTTAGTGCCATGTAGCACTACTGATTACCTAATCCATCTTAATGGCACGTAATCCTACTTAATGGCACGTAATCCTACTTAGTGTCATGTAATCCTACTTAATGCTACGTAATTCTACTTAGTACCATGTAACACTACTGATTACGTAATCCATCTTAATGGCACGTAATCCTACTAAATGGCACGTAATCCTACTTAGTGTCATGTAATCCCACTTAATGCTACGTAATTCTACTTAGTGCCATGTAACACTACTGATTACGTAATCAATTTTAATGACACGTAATCCTACTTAATGGCACGTAATCCTACTTAGTGTCATGTAATCCTACTTAATGCTACGTAATTCTACTTAGCGCCTTGTAACACTACTGATTACGTAATCCATCTTAATGGCACGTAGTCCTACTTAATGGCACGTAATCCTACTTAGTTTCATGTAATCCTACTTAATGCTACGTAATTCTACTTAGTGCCATGTCACACTACTGATTACATAATCCATCTTAATGGCACGTAATCCTACTTAATGGCACGTAATCCTACTTAGTGTCATGTAATCCTACTTAATGCTACGTAATTCTATTTAGTGCCATGTAACACTACTGATTACGTAATCCATTTTAATGGCACGTAATCCTACTTAATGGCACGTAATCTTACTTAGTGTCATGTAATCCTACTTAATGCTACGTAATTCTACTTAGTGCCATGTAACACAACTGATTACGTAATCCATCTTAATGGTACGTAATCCTACTTAATGGCACGTAATCCAACTTAGTGTCATGTAATCCTACTTAATGCTACGTAATTCTACTTAGTGCCATGTAACACTACTGATTACGTAATCCATCTTAATGGCACGTAATCCTACTTAATGGCACGTAATCCTACTTAGTGTCATGTAATCCTACTTATTGCAACGTAATTCTACTTAGTGCCATGTAACACTACTGATTACGTAATCCATCTTGATGGCACGTAATCCTACTTAATGGCACGTGATCCTACTTAGTGTCATGTAATCCTACTTAATGCTACGTAATTCTACTTAGTGCCATGTAACACTACTGATTACGTAATACATCTTAATGGCACGTAATCCTACTTAATGGCACGTAATCCTACTTAGTGTCATGTAATCCTACATAATGCTACGTAATTCTACTTAGTGCCATGTAACACTACTGATTACGTAATCCATCTTAATGGCACGTAATCCTACTTAATGGCACGTAATCCTACTTAGTGTTATGTAATCTTACATAATGCTACGTAATTCTACTTAGTGCCATGTAACACTACTGATTACGTAATCCATCTTAATGGCACGTAATCCTACTTAATGAAACGTAATCCTACTTAATGGAACGTAATCCTACTTAATGGAACGTAATTCTACTTAGTGATATGTAACACTACTGATTACGTAATCCATCTCAATGGCACGTAATAGCACGCAATCTTACTTAGTGTCATGTAATCCTACTTCATGCTACGTAATTTTACTTAGTGCCATGTAACACTACTAATTACGTAATCCATCTTAATGGCACGTAATCCTACTTAATGGCACGTAATCCTACTTAGTGTCATGTAATCCTACATAATGCTACGTAATTCTACTTAGTGCCATGTAACACTACTGATTACCTAATCCATTTTAATGGCACGTAATCCTACTTAATGGCACGTAATCCTACTTAGTGTTATGTAATCTTACATAATGCTACGTAATTCTACTTAGTGCCATGTAACACTACTGATTACGTAATCCATCTTAATGGCACGTAATCCTACTTAATGAAACGTAATCCTACTTAATGGAACGTAATCCTACTTAATGGAACGTAATTCTACTTAGTGATATGTAACACTACTGATTACGTAATCCATCTCAATGGCACGTAATAGCACGCAATCTTACTTAGTGTCATGTAATCCTACTTCATGCTACGTAATTTTACTTAGTGCCATGTAACACTACTAATTACGTAATTCATCTTAATGGCACGTAATCCTACTTAATGGCACGTAATCCTACTTAGTGTCATGTAATCCTACATAATGCTACGTAATTCTACTTAGTGCCATGTAACACTACTGATTACCTAATCCATTTTAATGGCACGTAATCCTACTTAATGGCACGTAATCCTACTTAGTGTTATGTAATCTTACATAATGCTACGTAATTCTACTTAGTGCCATGTAACACTACTGATTACGTAATCCATCTTAATGGCACGTAATCCTACTTAATGAAACGTAATCCTACTTAATGGAACGTAATCCTACTTAATGGAACGTAATTCTACTTAGTGCCATGTAACACTACTAATTACGTAATCCATCTTAATGGCACGTAATCCTACTTAATGGCACGTAATCCTACTTAGTGTCATGTAATCCTACTTAATGCTACGTAATTCTACTTAGTACCATGTAACACTACTGATTACGTAATCCATTTTAATGGCACGTAATCCTACTAAATGGCACGTAATCCTACTTAGTGTCATGTAATCCTACTTAATGCCACGTAATTCTACTTAGTGCCATGTAACACTACTGATTACGTAATCCATCTTAATGGCACTTAATCCTACTTAATGGCACGTAATCCTACTTAGTGTCATGTAATCCTACTTAATGCTACGTAATTCTACTTAGTGCCATGTAACACTACTGATTACGTAATCTATCTTAATGGCACGTAATCCTACTTAATGGCACGTAATCCTACTTAGTTTCATGTAATCCTACTTAATGCTACGTAATTCTACTTAGTGCCATGTAACACTACTGATTACATAATCCATCTTAAGGCACGTAATCCTACTTAATGGCACGTCATCCTACTTAGTGTCATGTAATCCTACTTAATGCTACGTAATTCTATTTAGTGCCATGTAACACTACTGATTACGTAATCCATCATAAAGGCACGTAATCCTACTTAATGGCACGTAATCCTACTTAGTGTCATGTAATCCTTTTTAATGCTACGTAATTCTACTTAGTGCTATGTAACCCTACTGATTACTTAATCCATTTTAATGGCACGTAATCCTACTTAATGGCACGTAATCTTACTTAGTGTCATGTAATCCTACTTAATGCTACGTAATTCTACTTAGTGCCATGTAACACAACTGATTACGTAATCCATCTTAATGGTACGTAATCCTACTTAATGGCACGTAATCCAACTTAGTGTCATGTAATCCTACTTAATGCTACGTAATTCTACTTAGTGCCATGTAACACTACTGATTACGTAATCCATCTTAATGGCACGTAATCCTACTTAATGGCACGTAATCCTACTTAGTGTCATGTAATCCTACATAATGCTACGTAATTCTACTTAGTGTCATGTAATCTTACTTAATGCTACGTAATTCTACTTAGTGTTATGTAACACTACTGATTACGTAATCCATCCTAATGGCACGTAATCCTACTTAATGGCACTTAATCCTACTTAGTGTCATGTTATCCTACTTAATGCAACGTAATTCTACTTAGTGCCATGTAACACTACTGATTACGTAATCCATCTTGATGGCACGAAATCCTACTTAATGGCACGTGATCCTACTTAGTGTCATGTAATCCTACTTAATGCTACGTAATTCTATTTAGTGCCATGTAACACTACTGATTACGTAATCCATCATAAAGGCACGTAATCCTACTTAATGGCACGTAATCCTACTTAGTGTCATGTAATCCTTTTTAATGCTACGTAATTCTACTTAGTGCTATGTAACCCTACTGATTACGTAATCCATTTTAATGGCACGTAATCCTACTTAATGGCACGTAATCTTACTTAGTGTCATGTAATCCTACTTAATGCTACGTAATTCTACTTAGTGCCATGTAACACAACTGATTACGTAATCCATCTTAATGGTACGTAATCCTACTTAATGGCACGTAATCCAACTTAGTGTCATGTAATCCTACTTAATGCTACGTAATTCTACTTAGTGCCATGTAACACTACTGATTACGTAATCCATCTTAATGGCACGTAATCCTACTTAATGGCACGTAATCCTACTTAGTGTCATGTAATCTTACTCAATGCTACGTAATTCTACTTAGTGCCATGTAACACTACTGATTACGTAATCCATCTTAATGGCACTTAATCCTACTTAATGGCACGTAATCCTACTTAGTGTCATGTAATCCTACTTAATGCGACGTAATTCTACTTAGTGCCATGTAACACTACTGATTACGTAATCCATCTTAATGGCACGAAATCCTACTTAATGGCACGTAATCCTACTTAGTGTCATGTAATCCTACTTAATGCTACGTAATTCTACTTAGTGCCATGTAACACTACTGATTACGTAATCCATCTTACTGGCACGTAATCCTATTTAATGGCACGTAATCTTACTTAGTGTCATGTAATCCTACTTAATGCTACTTAATTCTACTTAGTGCCATGTAACACTACTGATTACATAATCCATTTTAATGGCACGTAATCCTACTTAATGGCACGTAATCCTACTTAGTGTCATGTAATCCTACTTCATGCTACGTAATTTTACTTAGTGCCATGTAACACTACTAACTACGTAATCCATCTTAATGGCACGTAATCCTACTTAATGGCACGTAATCCTACTTAGTGTCATGTAATTCTACTTAATGCTTCGTAATTCTTCTTAGTGCCATGTAACACTACTGATTACGTAACCCATCTTAATGGCACGTAATCCTACTTAATGGTACGAAATCCTACTTGGTGTCATGTAATCCTACTTAATGCTACGTAATTCTACTTAGTGCCATGTAACACTACTGATTACATAATCCATCTTAAGGCACGTAATCCTACTTAATGGCACGTAATCTTACTTACTGTCATGTAATCCTACTTAATGCTACGTAATTCTACTTAGTGCCATGTAACACTACTGATTACGTAATCCATATTAATGGCACGTAATTTTACTTAATGGCACGTAATCCTATTTAGTGTCATGTAATCCTTTTTTAAGCTACGTAATTCTACTTAGTGCCATGTAACACTACTGATTACCTAATCCATCTTAATGGCACGTAATCCTACTTAATGGCACGTAATCCTACTTAGTGTCATGTAATCCTAATTAATGCTACGTAATTCTACTTAGTGCCATGTAACACTACTGATTACGTAATACATCTTGATGGCACGTAATCTTACTTAATGGCACGTGATCCTACTTAGTGTCATGTAATCCTACTTAATGCTACGTAATTCTACTTAGTGCCATGTAACACTACTGATTACGTAATCCATCTTATTGGCACGTAATCCTACTTAATGGAACGTAAACCTACTTAATGGAACGTAATCCCACTTAATGGAACGTAATTCTACTTAGTGCTATGTAACACTACTGATTACGTAATCCATCTTAATGGCACGTAATCCTACTTAATGGCACGTAATCCTACTTAGTTTCATGTAATCCTACTTAACGCTACGTACTTAGTGCCATGTAACACTACTGATTACCTAATCCATCTTAATGGCACGTAATCCTACTTAATGGCACGTAATCCTACTTAGTGTCATGTAATCCTACTTAATGCTACGTAATTCTACTTAGTACCATGTAACACTACTGATTACGTAATCCATCTTAATGGCACGTAATCCTACTTAATGGCACGTAATCCTACTTAGTTTCATGTAATCCTACTTAATGCTACGTAATTCTACTTAGTGCCATGTAACACTACTGATTACATAATCCATCTTAAGGCACGTAATCCTACTTAATGGCACGTAATCTTACTTACTGTCATGTAATCCTACTTAATGCTACGTAATTCTACTTAGTGCCATGTAACACTACTGATTACGTAATCCATATTAATGGCACGTAATTTTACTTAATGGCACGTAATCCTATTTAGTGTCATGTAATCCTTTTTTAAGCTACGTAATTCTACTTAGTGCTATGTAACACTACTGATTACGTAATCCATCTTAATGGCACGTAATCCTACTTAATGGCACGTAATCTTACTTAGTGTCATGTAATCCTACTTAATGCAACGTAATTCTACTTAGTGCCATGTAACACTACTGATTACGTAATCCATCTTGATGGCACGAAATCCTACTTAATGGCACGTGATCCTACTTAGTGTCATGTAATCCTACTTAATGCTACGTAATTCTACTTAGTGCCATGTAACACTACTGATTACGTAATACATCTTAATGGCACGTAATCCTACTTAATGGCACGTAATCCTACTTAGTGTCATGTAATCCTACATAATGCTACGTAATTCTACTTAGTGTCATGTAATCTTACTTAATGCTACGTAATTCTACTTAGTGTTATGTAACACTACTGATTACGTAATCCATCCTAATGGCACGTAATCCTACTTAATGGCACGTAATCCTACTTAGTGTCATGTTATCCTACTTAATGCAACGTAATTCTACTTAGTGCCATGTAACACTACTGATTACGTAATCCATCTTGATGGCACGAAATCCTACTTAATGGCACGTGATCCTACTTAGTGTCATGTAATCCTTCTTAATGCTACGTAATTCTACTTAGTTCCATGTAACACTACTGATTACGTAGTACATCTTAATGGCACGTAATCCTACTTAATGGCACGTAATCCTACTTAGTGTCATGTAATCCTACTTAATGCTACGTAATTCTACTTAGTGCCGTGTAACACTACTGATTACGTAATCGATCTTAATGGCACGTAATCCTACTTAGTGTCATGTAATTCTACTTAATGCTGCGTAATTCTACTTAGTGCCATGTAACACTACTGATTACCTAATCCATATTAATGGCACGTAATCCTACTTAATGGCACGTACTCCTACTTAGTGTCATGTAATCCTACTGAATGCTACGTAATTCTTGTTAGTGGCATGTAACACAAATGATTACGTAATCCATCTTAATGGCACGTAACCCTATTTAATGGCACGTAATCCTACTTACTGTCATGTAAACTTACTTAATGCTACGTAATTTTACTTAGTGCCATGTAACACTACTGATTACGTAATCCATCTTAATAGCACGTAATCCTACTTAATGGCACGTAATCCTACTTAGTGTCATGTAATCCTACATAATGCTACCTAATTCTACTTAGTGCCATGTAACACTACTGATTACGTAATCCATCTTAATGGCACGTAATCCTACTTAATGGCACGTAATCCTACTTAATGGCACGTAATCCTACTTAGTGTCATGTAATCCTACTTAATGCTACGTAATTCTACTTAGTGCCATGTAACACTACTGATTACGTAATACATCTTAATGGCACGTAATTCTACTTAATGGCACGTAATCCTACTTAGTGTCATGTAATCCTACTTAATGCTACGTAATTCTACTTAGTACCATGTAACACTACTGATTACGTAATCCATATTAATGGCACGTAATCCTACTTTATGGCACGTAATCCTACTTAGTGTCATGTAATCCTACTTAATGCTACGTAATTCTACTTAGTGCCATGTAACACTACTGATTACCTAATCCATCTTAATGGCACGTAATCCTACTTAATGGCACGTAATCCTACTTAGTGTCATGTAATCCTACTTGATGCTACGTAATTCTACTTAGTACCATGTAACACTACTGATTACGTAATCCATCTTAATGGCACGTAATCCTACTTAATGGCACGTAATCCTACTTAGTGTCATGTAATTCTACTTAATGCTACGTAATTCTACTTAGTGCCATGTAACACTACTGATTACGTAATCCATCTTAACGGCACGTAATCCTACTTATTGGCACGTAATCCTACTTAGTGTCATGTAATCCTACTTAATGCTACGTAATTCTACTTAGTGCCATGTAACACTACTGATTACGTAATTTATCTTAATGGCACGTAATCCTACTTAATGGCACGTAATCCTACTTAGTGTCATGTAATCCTACTTAATGCTACGTAATTCTACTTAGTGCCATGTAACACTACTGATTACATAATCCATCTTAAGGCACGTAATCCTACTTAGTGGCACGTAATCCTACTTAGTGTCATGTAATCCTACTTAATGCTACGTAATTCTATTGAGTGCCATGTAACACTACTGATTACGTAATCCATCACAAAGGCACGTAATCCTACTTAATGGCACGTAATCCTACTTAGTGTCATGTAATCCTTTTTAAAGCTACGTAATTCTACTTAGTGCTATGTAACACTACTGATTACGTAATCCATCTTAATGGCACGTAATCCTACTTAATGGCACGTAATCTTACTTAGTGTCATGTAATCCTACTTAATGCTACGTAATTCTACTTAGTGCCATGTAACACAACTGATTACGTAATCCATCTTAATGGTACGTAATCTTACTTAATGGCACGTAATCCTACTTAGTGTCATGTAATTTTACTTAATGCTACGTAATTCTACTTAGTGCCATGTAACACTACTGATTACATAATCCATCTTAATGGCACGTAATCCTACTTAATGGCACGTAATTCTACTTAGAGTCATGTAATCTTACTTTATGCTACGTAATTCTACTTAGTGCCATTCAACACTACTGATTACGTAATTTATCTTAATAGCACGTAATCCTACTTAATGGCACGTAATCCTACTTAGTGTCATGTAATCCTACTTAATGCAACGTAATTCTACTTAGTGCCATGTAACACTACTGATTACGTAATCCATCTTGATGGCACGTAATCTTACTTAATGGCACGTGATCCTACTTAGTGTCATGTAATCCTACTTAATGCTACGTAATTCTACTTAGTGCCATGTAACACTACTGATTACGTAATACATCTTAATGGCACGTAATCCTACTTAATGGCACGTAATCCTACTTAGTGTCATGTAATCTTACTTAATGCTACGTAATTCTACTTAGTGCCATGTAACACTACTGATTACGTAATCCATCTTAATGGCACGTAATCCTACTTAATGGAACGTAAACCTACTTAATGGAACGTAATCCCACTTAATGGAACGTAATTCTACTTAGTGCTATGTAACACTACTGATTACGTAATCCATCTCAATGGCACGTAATAGCACGTAATCTTACTTAGTGTCATGTAATCCTACTTCATGCTACGTAATTTTACTTAGTGCCATGTAACACTACTAATTACGTAATCCATCTTAATGGCACGTAATCCTACTTAATGGCACGTAATCCTACTTAGTGTCATGTAATCCTACTTAATGCTTCGTAATTCTTCTTAGTGCCATGTAACACTACTGATTACGCAACCCATCTTAATGGCACGTAATCCTACTTAATGGTACGAAATCCTACTTAGTGTCATGCAATCCTACTTAATGCTACGTAATTCTACTTAGTGCCATGTAACACTACTGATTACGTAATCCATATTAATGGCACGTAATCCTACTTAATGGCACGTAATCCTACATAATGTCATGTAATCCTACTTAATGCTACGTAATTCTACTTAGTGCCTTGTAACACTACTGATTACGTAATCCATCTTTATGGCACGTAATCCTACTTAATGGCAAGTAATCCTACTTAGTGTCATGTAATCCTACTTAATGCTACGTAATTCTACTTAGTGCCTTGTAACAATACTGATTACGTAATCCATCTTAATGGCACGTAATCCTACTTAATAACACGTAATCCTACTTAGTGTCATGTAATCCTACTAAATGCTACGTAATTCTACTTAGTGCCATGTAACACTACTGATTACGTAATCCTTCTTAATGGCACGTAATCCTACTTAATGGCACGTAATCTTACTTACTGTCATGTAATCCTACTTAATGCTACGTAATTCTACTTAGTGCCATGTAACACTACTGATTACGTAATCCATATTAATGGCACGTAATTTTACTTAATGGCACGTAATCCTACTTAATAACACGTAATCCTACTTAGTGTCATGTAATCCTACTGAATGCTACGTAAATCTACTTAGTGCCATGTAACACTACTAATTACGTAATCTATCTTAATGGCACGTAATCCTACTTAATGGCACGTAATCCTACTTAGTGTCATGTAATCCTACTTAATGCTATGTAATTCTACTTAGTGCCATGTAACACTACTGATTACGTAATCCATCTTAATGGCACGTAATCCTACTTAATGGCGCGTAATCCTACTAAGTGTCATGTAATCCTACTTAATGCTACGTAATTTTACTTAGTGCTATGTAGCACTACTGATTACGTAATCCATCTTAATGGCACGTAATCCTACTTAATGGCACGTAATCCTACTTAGTGCCATGTAATCCTACTTAATGCTACGTAGTTCTACTTAGTGCCATGTAACACTACTGATTACGTAATCCATCTTAATGGCACGTAATCCTATTTAATGGCACGTAATCTTACTTAGTGTCATGCAGTCCTACTTAATGCTACGTAATTCTACTTAGTGCCATGTAACACTACTGATTACGCAGTACATCTTAATGGCACGTAATCCTACTTAATAACACGTAATCCTACTTAGTGTCATGTAATCCTACTTAATGCTACGTAATTCTACTTAGTGCCATGTAACACTACTGATTACGTAATCAATTTTAATGACACGTAATCCTACTTAATGGCACGAAATCCTACTTAGTGTCATGTAATCCTACTTAATGCTACGTAATTCTACTTAGCGCCTTGTAACACTACTGATTACGTAATCCATCTTAATGGCACGTAGTCCTACTTAATGGCACGTAATCCTACTTAGTTTCATGTAATCCTACTTAATGCTACGTAATTCTACTTAGTGCCATGTAACACTACTGATTACATAATCCATCTTAATGGCACGTAATCCTACTTAATGGCACGTAATCCTACTTAGTGACATGTAATCCTACTTAATGCTACGTAATTCTACTTAGTGCCATGTAACACTACTGATTACGTAATCCATCTTAATGACACGTAATCCTACTTAATGGCACGTAATCCTACTTAGTGTAATGTAATCCTACTTAATGCTACGTAATTCTACTTAGTGCCATGTAACACTTCTGATTACGTAATACATCTTAATGGCACGTAATCCTACTTAATGGCACGTAATCCTACTTAGTGTCATGTAATCCTACTTAATGCTACGTAATTCTACTTAGTGCCATGTAACACTACTGATTACGTAATCCATCTTAATGGCACGTAATCCTACTTAATGGCACGTAATCCTACTTAGTTTCATGTAATCCTACTTAATGCTACGTAATTCTACTTAGTGCCATGTAGCACTACTGATTACCTAATCCATCTTAATGGCACGTAATCCTACTTAATGGCACGTAATCCTACTTAGTGTCATGTAATCCTACTTAATGCTACGTAATTCTACTTAGTACCATGTAACACTACTGATTACGTAATCCATCTTAATGGCACGTAATCCTACTAAATGGCACGTAATCCTACTTAATGTTATGTAATCCTACTTAATGCTACGTAATTCTACTTAGTGCCGTGTAACACTACTGATTACGTAATCGATCTTAATGGCACGTAATCCTACTTAGTGTCATGTAATCCTACTTAATGCTACGTAATTCTACTTAGTGCCATGTAACACTACTGATTACCTAATCCATATTAATGGCACGTAATCCTACTTAATGGCACGTACTCCTACTTAGTGTCATGTAATCCTACTGAATGCTACGTAATTCTTGTTAGTGGCATGTAACACAACTGATTACGTAATCCATCTTAATGGCACGTAACCCTATTTAATGGCACGTAATCCTACTTACTGTCATGTAAACCTACTTAATGCTACGTAATTTTACTTAGTGCCATGTAACACTACTGATTACGTAATCCATCTTAATGGCACGTAATCCTACTTAATGGCACGTAATCCTACTTAGTGTCATGTAATCCTACATAATGCTACCTAATTCTACTTAGTGCCATGTAACACTACTGATTACGTAATCCATCTTAATGGCACGTAATCCTACTTAATGGCACGTAATCCTACTTAGTGTCATGTAATCCTACTTAATGCTACGTAATTCTACTTAGTGCCATGTAACACTACTGATTACGTAATACATTTTAATGGCACGTAATTCTACTTAATGGCACGTAATCCTACTTAGTGTCATGTAATCCTACTTAATGCTACGTAATTCTACTTAGTGCCATGTAACACTACTGATTACGTAATTTATCTTAATGGCACGTAATCCTACTTAATGGCACGTAATCCTACTTAGTTTCATGTAATCCTACTTAATGCTACGTAATTCTACTTAGTGCCATGTAACACTACTGATTACATAATCCATCTTAAGGCACGTAATCCTACTTAGTGGCACGTAATCCTACTTAGTGTCATGTAATCCTACTTAATGCTACGTAATTCTATTGAGTGCCATGTAACACTACTGATTACGTAATCCATCACAAAGGCACGTAATCCTACTTAATGGCACGTAATCCTACTTAGTGTCATGTAATCCTTTTTAAAGCTACGTAATTCGACTTAGTGCTATGTAACACTACTGATTACGTAATCGATCTTAATGGCACGTAATCCTACTTAATGGCACGTAATCTTACTTAGTGTCATGTAATCCTACTTAATGCAACGTAATTCTACTTAGTGCCATGTAACACTACTGATTACGTAATCCATCTTGATGGCACGTAATCTTACTTAATGGCACGTGATCCTACTTAGTGTCATGTAATCCTACTTAATGCTACGTAATTCTACTTAGTGCCATGTAACACTACTGATTACGTAATACATCTTAATGGCACGTAATCCTACTTAATGGCACGTAATCCTACTTAGTGTCATGTAATCTTACCTAATGCTACGTAATTCTACTTAGTGCCATGTAACACTACTGATTACGTAATCCATCTTAATGGCACGTAATGCTACTTAATGGAACGTAAACCTACTTAATGGAACGTAATCCCACTTAATGGAACGTAATTCTACTTAGTGCTATGTAACACTACTGATTACGTAATCTATCTCAATGGCACGTAATAGCACGTAATCTTACTTAGTGTCATGTAATCCTACTTTATGCTACGTAATTTTACTTAGTGCCATGTAACACTACTAATTACGTAATCCATCTTAATGGCACGTAATCCTACTTAATGGCACGTAATCCTACTTAGTGTCATGTAATCCTACTTAATGCTTCGTAATTCTTCTTAGTGCCATGTAACACTACTGATTACGCAACCCATCTTAATGGCACGTAATCCTACTTAATGGTACGAAATCCTACTTAGTGTCATGCAATCCTACTTAATGCTACGTAATTCTACTTAGTGCCATGTAACACTACTGATTACGTAATCCATATTAATAGCACGTAATCCTACTTAATGGCACGTAATCCTACATAATGTCATGTAATCCTACTTAATGCTACGTAATTCTACTTAGTGCCTTGTAACACTACTGATTACGTAATTCATCTTTATGGCACGTAATCCTACTTAATGGCACGTAATCCTACTTAGTGTCATGTAATCCTACTTAATGCTACGTAATTCTACTTAGTGCCTTGTAACAATACTGATTACGTAATCCATCTTAATGGCACGTAATCCTACTTAATGGCACGTAATCCTACTTAGTGTCATGTAATCCTACTAAATGCTACGTAATTCTACTTAGTGCCATGTAACACTACTGATTACGTAATCCATCTTAATGGCACGTAATCCTACTTAGTGTCATGTAATCCTACTTAATGCTACGTAATTCTACTTAGTGCCATGTAACACTACTGATTACGTAATCCATCTTAATGGCACGTAATCCTACTTAATGGCACGTAATCCTACTTAGTGTCATGTAATCCTACTTAATTCTACGTAATTCTACTTAGTGCCATGTAACACTACTGATTACGTAATCCATTTTAATGGCACGTAATCCTACTTAATGGCACGTAATCCTACTTAGTGTCATGTAATCCTACTTAATGCTACGTAATTCTACTTAGTGTCATGTAACACTACTGATTACGCAGTACATCTTAATGGCACGTAATCCTACTTAATGGCACGTAATCCTACTTAGTGTCATGTAATCCTACTTAATGCTACGTAATTCTACTTAGTGCCATGTAACACTACTGATTACGTAATCCATTTTAATGGCACGTAATCCTACTTAATGGCACGTAATCCTACTTAGTGTCATGTAATCCTACTTAATGCTACGTAATTCTACTTAGCGCCATGTAACACTACTGATTACGTAATCCATCTTAATGGCACGTAATCCTACTTAATGGCACGCAATCCTACTTAGTGTCATGTAATCCTTCTTAATGCTACGTAATTCTACTTAGTTCCATGTAACACTACTGATTACGTAATCCATCTTAATGGCACGTAATCCTTCTTAATGGCACGTAATCCTACTTAGTGTCATGTAATCCTACTTAATGCTACGTAATTCTACTTAGTGCCATGTAACACTACTGATTACGTAATCCATCTTAATGGCACGTAATTCTACTTAATGGCACGTAATCCTACTTAGTGTCATGTATTCCTACTTAGTGCTACGTAATTCTACTTAGCGCCATGTAACACCACTGATTACGTAGTACATCTTAATGGCACGTAATCCTACTTAATGGCACGTAATCCTACTTAGTGTCATGTAATCCTACTTAAAGCTACGTAATTCTACTTAGTGCCATTTAACACTACTGATTACGTAATCCATCTTAATGGCACGTAATCCTACTTAGTGTCATGTAATCCTACTTAATGCTACGTAATTCTACTTAGTGCCATGTAAAACTACTGATTACCTAATCCATCTCAATGGCACGTAATCCTACTTAATGGCACGTAATCCTACTTAATGTTATGTAATCCTACTTAATGCTACGTAATTCTACTTAGTGCCGTGTAACACTACTGATTACGTAATCGATCTTAATGGCACGTAATCCTACTTAGTGTCATGTAATTCTACTTAATGCTACGTAATTCTACTTAGTGCCATGTAACACTACTGATTACCTAATCCATATTAATGGCACGTAATCCTACTTAATGGCACGTACTCCTACTTAGTGTCATGTAATCCTACTGAATGCTACGTAATTCTTGTTAGTGGCATGTAACACAAATGATTACGTAATCCATCTTATTGGCACGTAACCCTATTTAATGGCACGTAATCCTACTTACTGTCATGTAAACTTACTTAATGCTACGTAATTTTACTTAGTGCCATGTAACACTACTGATTACGTAATCCATCTTAATGGCACGTAATCCTACTTAGTGTCATGTAATCCTACTTAATGCTACGTAATTCTACTTAGTGCCATGTAAAACTACTGATTACCTAATCCATCTCAATGGCACGTAATCCTACTTAATGGCACGTAATCCTACTTAATGTTATGTAATCCTACTTAATGCTACGTAATTCTACTTAGTGCCGTGTAACACTACTGATTACGTAATCGATCTTAATGGCACGTAATCCTACTTAGTGTCATGTAATTCTACTTAATGCTACGTAATTCTACTTAGTGCCATGTAACACTACTGATTACCTAATCCATATTAATGGCACGTAATCCTACTTAATGGCACGTACTCCTACTTAGTGTCATGTAATCCTACTGAATGCTACGTAATTCTACTTAGTGCCGTGTAACACTACTGATTACGTAATCGATCTTAATGGCACGTAATCCTACTTAGTGTCATGTAATTCTACTTAATGCTACGTAATTCTACTTAGTGCCATGTAACACTACTGATTACCTAATCCATCTTAATGGCACGTAATCCTACTTAATGGCACGTAATCTTACTTAGTGTCATGTAATGCTACTTAATGCTACGTAATTCTACTTAGTGCCATGTAACACTACTGATTACGTAATCCATTTTAATGGCACGTAATCCTACTTAATGGCACGTAATCCTACTTAGTGTCATGTAATCCTACTTAATGCTACGTAATTCTACTTAGCGCCATGTAACACTACTGATTACGTAATCCATCTTAATGGCACGTAATCCTACTTAATGGCACGCAATCCTACTTAGTGTCATGTAATCCTTCTTAATGCTACGTAATTCTACTTAGTTCCATGTAACACTACTGATTACGTAATCCATCTTAATGGCACGTAATCCTTCTTAATGGCACGTAATCCTACTTAGTGTCATGTAATCCTACTTAATGCTACGTAATTCTACTTAGTGGCATGTAACACTACTGATTACGTAATCCATCTTAATGGCACGTAATTCTACTTAATGGCACGTAATCCTACTTAGTGTCATGTATTCCTACTTAGTGCTACGTAATTCTACTTAGCGCCATGTAACACCACTGATTACGTAGTACATCTTAATGGCACGTAATCCTACTTAATGGCACGTAATCCTACTTAGTGTCATGTAATCCTACTTAATGCTACGTAATTCTACTTAGTGCCATTTAACACTACTGATTACGTAATCCATCTTAATGGCACGTAATCCTACTTAGTGTCATGTAATCCTACTTAATGCTACGTAATTCTACTTAGTGCCATGTAAAACTACTGATTACCTAATCCATCTCAATGGCACGCAATCCTACTTAATGGCACGTAATCCTACTTAATGTTATGTAATCCTACTTAATGCTACGTAATTCTACTTAGTGCCGTGTAACACTACTGATTACGTAATCGATCTTAATGGCACGTAATCCTACTTAGTGTCATGTAATTCTACTTAATGCTACGTAATTCTACTTAGTGCCATGTAACACTACTGATTACCTAATCCATATTAATGGCACGTAATCCTACTTAATGGCACGTACTCCTACTTAGTGTCATGTAATCCTACTGAATGCTACGTAATTCTTGTTAGTGGCATGTAACACAAATGATTACGTAATCCATCTTAATGGCACGTAACCCTATTTAATGGCACGTAATCCTACTTACTGTCATGTAAACTTACTTAATGCTACGTAATTTTACTTAGTGCCATGTAACACTACTGATTACGTAATCCATCTTAATAGCACGTAATCCTACTTAATGGCACGTAATCCTACTTAGTGTCATGTAATCCTACATAATGCTACCTAATTCTACTTAGTGCCATGTAACACTACTGATTACGTAATCCACCTTAATGGCACGTAATCCTACTTAATGGCACGTAATCCTACTTAATGGCACGTAATCCTACTTAGTGTCATGTAATCCTACTTAATGCTACGTAATTCTACTTAGTGCCATGTAACACTACTGATTACGTAATCCATATTAATGGCACGTAATCCTACTTAATGGCACGTAATCCTACTTAGTGTCATGTAATCCTACTTAATGCTACGTAATTCTACTTAGTGCCATGTAACACTACTGATTACCTAATCCATCATAATGGCACGTAATCCTACTTAATGGCACGTAATCCTACTTAATGGCACGTAATCCTACTTAGTGTCATGTAATCCTACTTGATGCTACGTAATTCTACTTAGTACCATGTAACACTACTGATTACGTAATCCATCTTAATGGCACGTAATCCTACTTAATGGCACGTAATCCTACTTAGTGTCATGTAATTCTACTTAATGCTACGTAATTCTACTTAGTGCCATGTAACACTACTGATTACGTAATCCATCTTAATGGCACGTAATCCTACTTAATGGAACGTAAACCTACTTAATGGAACGTAATCCCACTTAATGGAACGTAATTCTACTTAGTGCTATGTAACACTACTGATTACGTAATCCATCTCAATGGCACGTAATAGCACGTAATCTTACTTAGTGTCATGTAATCCTACTTCGTGCTACGTAATTTTACTTAGTGCCATGTAACACTACTAATTACGTAATCCATCTTAATGGCACGTAATCCTACTTAATGGCACGTAATCCTACTTAGTGTCATGTAATCCTACTTAATGCTTCGTAATTCTTCTTAGTGCCATGTAACACTACTGATTACGCAACCCATCTTAATGGCACGTAATCCTACTTAATGGTACGAAATCCTACTTAGTGTCATGCAATCCTACTTAATGCTACGTAATTCTACTTAGTGCCATGTAACACTACTGATTACGTAATCCATATTAATGGCACGTAATCCTACTTAATGGCACGTAATCCTACATAATGTCATGTAATCCTACTTAATGCTACGTAATTCTACTTAGTGCCTTGTAACACTACTGATTACGTAATCCATCTTTATGGCACGTAATCCTACTTAATGGCAAGTAATCCTACTTAGTGTCATGTAATCCTACTTAATGCTACGTAATTCTACTTAGTGCCTTGTAACAATACTGATTACGTAATCCATCTTAATGGCACGTAATCCTACTTAATGGCACGTAATCCTACTTAGTGTCATGTAATCCTACTAAATGCTACGTAATTCTACTTAGTGCCATGTAACACTACTGATTACGTAATCCTTCTTAATGGCACGTAATCCTACTTAATGGCACGTAATCTTACTTACTGTCATGTAATCCTACTTAATGCTACGTAATTCTACTTAGTGCCATGTAACACTACTGATTACGTAATCCATATTAATGGCACGTAATTTTACTTAATGGCACGTAATCCTACTTAATGGCACGTAATCCTACTTAGTGTCATGTAATCCTACTGAATGCTACGTAAATCTACTTAGTGCCATGTAACACTACTAATTACGTAATCTATCTTAATGGCACGTAATCCTACTTAATGGCACGTAATCCTACTTAGTGTCATGTAATCCTACTTAATGCTATGTAATTCTACTTAGTGCCATGTAACACTACTGATTACGTAATCCATCTTAATGGCACGTAATCCTACTTAATGGCGCGTAATCCTACTAAGTGTCATGTAATCCTACTTAATGCTACGTAATTTTACTTAGTGCTATGTAGCACTACTGATTACGTAATCCATCTTAATGGCACGTAATCCTACTTAATGGCACGTAATCCTACTTAGTTCCATGTAATCCTACTTAATGCTACGTAGTTCTACTTAGTGCCATGTAACACTACTGATTACGTAATCCATCTTAATGGCACGTAATCCTATTTAATGGCACGTAATCTTACTTAGTGTCATGCAGTCCTACTTAATGCTACGTAATTCTACTTAGTGCCATGTAACACTACTGATTACGCAGTACATCTTAATGGCACGTAATCCTACTTAATGGCACGTAATCCTACTTAGTGTCATGTAATCCTACTTAATGCTACGTAATTCTACTTAGTGCCATGTAACACTACTGATTACGTAATCAATTTTAATGACACGTAATCCTACTTAATGGCACGAAATCCTACTTAGTGTCATGTAATCCTACTTAATGCTACGTAATTCTACTTAGCGCCTTGTAACACTACTGATTACGTAATCCATCTTAATGGCACGTAGTCCTACTTAATGGCACGTAATCCTACTTAGTTTCATGTAATCCTACTTAATGCTACGTAATTCTACTTAGTGCCATGTAACACTACTGATTACATAATCCATCTTAATGGCACGTAATCCTACTTAATGGCACGTAATCCTACTTAGTGACATGTAATCCTACTTAATGCTACGTAATTCTACTTAGTGCCATGTAACACTACTGATTACGTAATCCATCTTAATGACACGTAATCCTACTTAATGGCACGTAATCCTACTTAGTGTAATGTAATCCTACTTAATGCTACGTAATTCTACTTAGTGCCATGTAACACTTCTGATTACGTAATACATCTTAATGGCACGTAATCCTACTTAATGGCACGTAATCCTACTTAGTGTCATGTAATCCTACTTAATGCTACGTAATTCTACTTAGTGCCATGTAACACTACTGATTACGTAATCCATCTTAATGGCACGTAATCCTACTTAATGGCACGTAATCCTACTTAGTTTCATGTAATCCTACTTAATGCTACGTAATTCTACTTAGTGCCATGTAGCACTACTGATTACCTAATCCATCTTAATGGCACGTAATCCTACTTAATGGCACGTAATCCTACTTAGTGTCATGTAATCCTACTTAATGCTACGTAATTCTACTTAGTACCATGTAACACTACTGATTACGTAATCCATCTTAATGGCACGTAATCCTACTAAATGGCACGTAATCCTACTTAATGTTATGTAATCCTACTTAATGCTACGTAATTCTACTTAGTGCCGTGTAACACTACTGATTACGTAATCGATCTTAATGGCACGTAATCCTACTTAGTGTCATGTAATTCTACTTAATGCTACGTAATTCTACTTAGTGCCATGTAACACTACTGATTACCTAATCCATATTAATGGCACGTAATCCTACTTAATGGCACGTACTCCTACTTAGTGTCATGTAATCCTACTGAATGCTACGTAATTCTTGTTAGTGGCATGTAACACAACTGATTACGTAATCCATCTTAATGGCACGTAACCCTATTTAATGGCACGTAATCCTACTTACTGTCATGTAAACCTACTTAATGCTACGTAATTTTACTTAGTGCCATGTAACACTACTGATTACGTAATCCATCTTAATGGCACGTAATCCTACTTAATGGCACGTAATCCTACTTAGTGTCATGTAATCCTACATAATGCTACCTAATTCTACTTAGTGCCATGTAACACTACTGATTACGTAATCCATCTTAATGGCACGTAATCCTACTTAATGGCACGTAATCCTACTTAGTGTCATGTAATCCTACTTAATGCTACGTAATTCTACTTAGTGCCATGTAACACTACTGATTACGTAATACATTTTAATGGCACGTAATTCTACTTAATGGCACGTAATCCTACTTAGTGTCATGTAATCCTACTTAATGCTACGTAATTCTACTTAGTGCCATGTAACACTACTGATTACGTAATTTATCTTAATGGCACGTAATCCTACTTAATGGCACGTAATCCTACTTAGTTTCATGTAATCCTACTTAATGCTACGTAATTCTACTTAGTGCCATGTAACACTACTGATTACATAATCCATCTTAAGGCACGTAATCCTACTTAGTGGCACGTAATCCTACTTAGTGTCATGTAATCCTACTTAATGCTACGTAATTCTATTGAGTGCCATGTAACACTACTGATTACGTAATCCATCACAAAGGCACGTAATCCTACTTAATGGCACGTAATCCTACTTAGTGTCATGTAATCCTTTTTAAAGCAACGTAATTCTACTTAGTGCTATGTAACACTACTGATTACGTAATCCATCTTAATGGCACGTAATCCTACTTAATGGCACGTAATCTTACTTAGTGTCATGTAATCCTACTTAATACTACGTAATTCTACTTAGTGCCATGTAACACAACTGATTACGTAATCCATCTTAATGGTACGTAATCTTACTTAATGGCACGTAATCCTACTTAGTGTCATGTAATTTTACTTAATGCTACGTAATTCTACTTAGTGCCATGTAACACTACTGATTACATAATCCATCTTAATGGCACGTAATCCTACTTAATGGCACGTAATTCTACTTAGAGTCATGTAATCTTACTTTATGCTACGTAATTCTACTTAGTGCCATTCAACACTACTGATTACGTAATTTATCTTAATGGCACGTAATCCTACTTAATGGCACGTAATCCCACTTAGTGTCATGTAATCCTACTTAATGCAACGTAATTCTACTTAGTGCCATGTAACACTACTGATTACGTAATCCATCTTGATAACACGTAATCTTACTTAATGGCACGTGATCCTACTTAGTGTCATGTAATCCTACTTAATGGCACGTAATCCTACTTAGTGTCATGTAATCCTACTTAATGCAACGTAATTCTACTTAGTGCCATGTAACACTACTGATTACGTAATACATCTTAATGGCACGTAATCCTACTTAATGGCACGTAATCCTACTTAGTGTCATGTAATCTTACTTAATGCTACGTAATTCTACTTAGTGCCATGTAACACTACTGATTACGTAATCCATCTTAATGGCACGTAATCCTACTTAATGGAACGTAAACCTACTTAATGGAACGTAATCCCACTTAATGGAACGTAATTCTACTTAGTGCTATGTAACACTACTGATTACGTAATCCATCTCAATGGCACGTAATAGCACGTAATCTTACTTAGTGTCATGTAATCCTACTTCATGCTACGTAATTTTACTTAGTGCCATGTAACACTACTAATTACGTAATCCATCTTAATGGCACGTAATCCTACTTAATGGCACGTAATCCTACTTAGTGTCATGTAATCCTACTTAATGCTTCGTAATTCTACTTAGCGCCATGTAACACTACTGATTACGTAATCCATCTTAATGGCACGTAATCCTACTTAATGGCACGCAATCCTACTTAGTGTCATGTAATCCTACTTAATGCTACGTAATTCTACTTAGCGCCATGTAACACTACTGATTACGTAATCCATCTTAATGGCACGTAATCCTACTTAATGGCACGCAATCCTACTTAGTGTCATGTAATCCTTCTTAATGCTACGTAATTCTACTTAGTTCCATGTAACACTACTGATTACGTAATCCATCTTAATGGCACGTAATCCTTCTTAATGGCACGTAATCCTACTTAGTGTCATGTAATCCTACTTAATGCTACGTAATTCTACTTAGTGCCATGTAACACTACTGATTACGTAATCCATCTTAATGGCACGTAATTCTACTTAATGGCACGTAATCCTACTTAGTGTCATGTATTCCTACTTAGTGCTACGTAATTCTACTTAGCGCCATGTAACACCACTGATTACGTAGTACATCTTAATGGCACGTAATCCTACTTAATGGCACGTAATCCTACTTAGTGTCATGTAATCCTACTTAATGCTACGTAATTCTACTTAGTGCCATTTAACACTACTGATTACGTAATCCATCTTAATGGCACGTAATCCTACTTAGTGTCATGTAATCCTACTTAATGCTACGTAATTCTACTTAGTGCCATGTAAAACTACTGATTACCTAATCCATCTCAATGGCACGTAATCCTACTTAATGGCACGTAATCCTACTTAATGTTATGTAATCCTACTTAATGCTACGTAATTCTACTTAGTGCCGTGTAACACTACTGATTACGTAATCGATCTTAATGGCACGTAATCCTACTTAGTGTCATGTAATTCTACTTAATGCTACGTAATTCTACTTAGTGCCATGTAACACTACTGATTACCTAATCCATATTAATGGCACGTAATCCTACTTAATGGCACGTACTCCTACTTAGTGTCATGTAATCCTACTGAATGCTACGTAATTCTTGTTAGTGGCATGTAACACAAATGATTACGTAATCCATCTTAATGGCACGTAACCCTATTTAATGGCACGTAATCCTACTTACTGTCATGTAAACTTACTTAATGCTACGTAATTTTACTTAGTGCCATGTAACACTACTGATTACGTAATCCATCTTAATAGCACGTAATCCTACTTAATGGCACGTAATCCTACTTAGTGTCATGTAATCCTACATAATGCTACCTAATTCTACTTAGTGCCATGTAACACTACTGATTACGTAATCCATCTTAATGGCACGTAATCCTACTTAATGGCACGAAATCCTACTTAGTGTCATGTAATCCTACTTAATGCTACGTAATTCTACTTAGTGCCATGTAACACTACTGATTACGTAATACATCTTAATGGCACGTAATTCTACTTAATGGCACGTAATCCTACTTAGTGTCATGTAATCCTACTTAATGCTACGTAATTCTACTTAGTGCCATGTAACACTACTGATTACGTAATCCATATTAATGGCACGTAATTTTACTTAATGGCACGTAATCCTACTTAGTGTCATGTAATCCTACTTAATGCTACGTAATTCTACTTAGTGCCATGTAACACTACTGATTACCTAATCCATCTTAATGGCACGTAATCCTACTTAATGGCACGTAATCCTACTTAGTGTCATGTAATCCTACTTGATGCTACGTAATTCTACTTAGTACCATGTAACACTACTGATTACGTAATCCATCTTAATGGCACGTAATCCTACTTAATGGCACGTAATCCTACTTAGTGTCATGTAATTCTACTTAATGCTACGTAATTCTACTTAGTGCCATGTAACACTACTAATTACGTAATCCATCTTAACGGCACGTAATCCTACTTATTGGCACGTAATCCTACTTAGTGTCATGTAATCCTACTTAATGCTACGTAATTCTACTTAGTGCCATGTAACACTACTGATTACGTAATTTATCTTAATGGCACGTAATCCTACTTAATGGCACGTAATCCTACTTAGTTTCATGTAATCCTACTTAATGCTACGTAATTCTACTTAGTGCCATGTAACACTACTGATTACATAATCCATCTTAAGGCACGTAATCCTACTTAGTGGCACGTAATCCTACTTAGTGTCATGTAATCCTACTTAATGCTACGTAATTCTATTGAGTGCCATGTAACACTACTGATTACGTAATCCATCACAAAGGCACGTAATCCTACTTAATGGCACGTAATCCTACTTAGTGTCATGTAATCCTTTTTAAAGCAACGTAATTCTACTTAGTGCTATGTAACACTACTGATTACGTAATCCATCTTAATGGCACGTAATCCTACTTAATGGCACGTAATCTTACTTAGTGTCATGTAATCCTACTTAATACTACGTAATTCTACTTAGTGCCATGTAACACAACTGATTACGTAATCCATCTTAATGGTACGTAATCTTACTTAATGGCACGTAATCCTACTTAGTGTCATGTAATTTTACTTAATGCTACGTAATTCTACTTAGTGCCATGTAACACTACTGATTACATAATCCATCTTAATGGCACGTAATCCTACTTAATGGCACGTAATTCTACTTAGAGTCATGTAATCTTACTTTATGCTACGTAATTCTACTTAGTGCCATTCAACACTACTGATTACGTAATTTATCTTAATAGCACGTAATCCTACTTAATGGCACGTAATCCCACTTAGTGTCATGTAATCCTACTTAATGCAACGTAATTCTACTTAGTGCCATGTAACACTACTGATTACGTAATCCATTTTGATGGCACGTAATCTTACTTAATGGCACGTGATCCTACTTAGTGTCATGTAATCCTACTTAATGGCACGTAATCCTACTTAGTGTCATGTAATCCTACTTAATGCAACGTAATTCTACTTAGTGCCATGTAACACTACTGATTACGTAATACATCTTAATGGCACGTAATCCTACTTAATGGCACGTAATCCTACTTAGTGTCATGTAATCTTACTTAATGCTACGTAATTCTACTTAGTGCCATGTAACACTACTGATTACGTAATCCATCTTAATGGCACGTAATCCTACTTAATGGAACGTAAACCTACTTAATGGAACGTAATCCCACTTAATGGAACGTAATTCTACTTAGTGCTATGTAACACTACTGATTACGTAATCCATCTCAATGGCACGTAATAGCACGTAATCTTACTTAGTGTCATGTAATCCTACTTCATGCTACGTAATTTTACTTAGTGCCATGTAACACTACTAATTACGTAATCCATCTTAATGGCACGTAATCCTACTTAATGGCACTTAATCCTACTTAGTGTCATGTAATCCTACTTAATGCTTCGTAATTCTACTTAGCGCCATGTAACACTACTGATTACGTAATCCATCTTAATGGCACGTAATCCTACTTAATGGCACGCAATCCTACTTAGTGTCATGTAATCCTACTTAATGCTACGTAATTCTACTTAGCGCCATGTAACACTACTGATTACGTAATCCATCTTAATGGCACGTAATCCTACTTAATGGTACGCAATCCTACTTAGTGTCATGTAATCCTTCTTAATGCTACGTAATTCTACTTAGTTCCATGTAACACTACTGATTACGTAATCCATCTTAATGGCACGTAATCCTTCTTAATGGCACGTAATCCTACTTAGTGTCATGTAATCCTACTTAATGCTACGTAATTCTACTTAGTGCCATGTAACACTACTGATTACGTAATCCATCTTAATGGCACGTAATTCTACTTAATGGCACGTAATCCTACTTAGTGTCATGTATTCCTACTTAGTGCTACGTAATTCTACTTAGCGCCATGTAACACCACTGATTACGTAGTACATCTTAATGGCACGTAATCCTACTTAATGGCACGTAATCCTACTTAGTGTCATGTAATCCTACTTAATGCTACGTAATTCTACTTAGTGCCATTTAACACTACTGATTACGTAATCCATCTTAATGGCACGTAATCCTACTTAGTGTCATGTAATCCTACTTAATGCTACGTAATTCTACTTAGTGCCATGTAAAACTACTGATTACCTAATCCATCTCAATGGCACGTAATCCTACTTAATGGCACGTAATCCTACTTAATGTTATGTAATCCTACTTAATGCTACGTAATTCTACTTAGTGCCGTGTAACACTACTGATTACGTAATCGATCTTAATGGCACGTAATCCTACTTAGTGTCATGTAATTCTACTTAATGCTACGTAATTCTACTTAGTGCCATGTAACACTACTGATTACCTAATCCATATTAATGGCACGTAATCCTACTTAATGGCACGTACTCCTACTTAGTGTCATGTAATCCTACTGAATGCTACGTAATTCTTGTTAGTGGCATGTAACACAAATGATTACGTAATCCATCTTAATGGCACGTAACCCTATTTAATGGCACGTAATCCTACTTACTGTCATGTAAACTTACTTAATGCTACGTAATTTTACTTAGTGCCATGTAACACTACTGATTACGTAATCCATCTTAATAGCACGTAATCCTACTTAATGGCACGTAATCCTACTTAGTGTCATGTAATCCTACATAATGCTACCTAATTCTACTTAGTGCCATGTAACACTACTGATTACGTAATCCATCTTAATGGCACGTAATCCTACTTAATGGCACGTAATCCTACTTAGTGTCATGTAATCCTACTTAATGCTACGTAATTCTACTTAGTGCCATGTAACACTACTGATTACGTAATACATCTTAATGGCACGTAATTCTACTTAATGGCACGTAATCCTACTTAGTGTCATGTAATCCTACTTAATGCTACGTAATTCTACTTAGTGCCATGTAACACTACTGATTACGTAATCCATATTAATGGCACGTAATCCTACTTAATGGCACGTAATCCTACTTAGTGTCATGTAATCCTACTTAATGCTACGTAATTCTACTTAGTGCCATGTAACACTACTGATTACCTAATCCATCTTAATGGCACGTAATCCTACTTAATGGCACGTAATCCTACTTAGTGTCATGTAATCCTACTTGATGCTACGTAATTCTACTTAGTACCATGTAACACTACTGATTACGTAATCCATCTTAATGGCACGTAATCCTACTTAATGGCACGTAATCCTACTTAGTGTCATGTAATTCTACTTAATGCTACGTAATTCTACTTAGTGCCATGTAACACTACTGATTACGTAATCCATCTTAACGGCACGTAATCCTACTTATTGGCACGTAATCCTACTTAGTGTCATGTAATCCTACTTAATGCTACGTAATTCTACTTAGTGCCATGTAACACTACTGATTACGTAATTTATCTTAATGGCACGTAATCCTACTTAATGGCACGTAATCCTACTTAGTTTCATGTAATCCTACTTAATGCTACGTAATTCTACTTAGTGCCATGTAACACTACTGATTACATAATCCATCTTAAGGCACGTAATCCTACTTAGTGGCACGTAATCCTACTTAGTGTCATGTAATCCTACTTAATGCTACGTAATTCTATTGAGTGCCATGTAACACTACTGATTACGTAATCCATCACAAAGGCACGTAATCCTACTTAATGGCACGTAATCCTACTTAGTGTCATGTAATCCTTTTTAAAGCAACGTAATTCTACTTAGTGCTATGTAACACTACTGATTACGTAATCCATCTTAATGGCACGTAATCCTACTTAATGGCACGTAATCTTACTTAGTGTCATGTAATCCTACTTAATACTACGTAATTTTACTTAGTGCCATGTAACACAACTGATTACGTAATCCATCTTAATGGTACGTAATCTTACTTAATGGCACGTAATCCTACTTAGTGTCATGTAATTTTACTTAATGCTACGTAATTCTACTTAGTGCCATGTAACACTACTGATTACATAATCCATCTTAATGGCACGTAATCCTACTTAATGGCACGTAATTCTACTTAGAGTCATGTAATCTTACTTTATGCTACGTAATTCTACTTAGTGCCATTCAACACTACTGATTACGTAATTTATCTTAATGGCACGTAATCCTACTTAATGGCACGTAATCCCACTTAGTGTCATGTAATCCTACTTAATGCAACGTAATTCTACTTAGTGCCATGTAACACTACTGATTACGTAATCCATCTTGATGGCACGTAATCTTACTTAATGGCACGTGATCCTACTTAGTGTCATGTAATCCTACTTAATGGCACGTAATCCTACTTAGTGTCATGTAATCCTACTTAATGCAACGTAATTCTACTTAGTGCCATGTAACACTACTGATTACGTAATACATCTTAATGGCACGTAATCCTACTTAATGGCACGTAATCCTACTTAGTGTCATGTAATCTTACTTAATGCTACGTAATTCTACTTAGTGCCATGTAACACTACTGATTACGTAATCCATCTTAATGGCACGTAATCCTACTTAATGGAACGTAAACCTACTTAATGGAACGTAATCCCACTTAATGGAACGTAATTCTACTTAGTGCTATGTAACACTACTGATTACGTAATCCATCTCAATGGCACGTAATAGCACGTAATCTTACTTAGTGTCATGTAATCCTACTTCATGCTACGTAATTTTACTTAGTGCCATGTAACACTACTAATTACGTAATCCATCTTAATGGCACGTAATCCTACTTAATGGCACGTAATCCTACTTAGTGTCATGTAATCCTACTTAATGCTTCGTAATTCTTCTTAGTGCCATGTAACACTACTGATTACGCAACCCATCTTAATGGCACGTAATCCTACTTAATGGTACGAAATCCTACTTAGTGTCATGCAATCCTACTTAATGCTACGTAATTCTACTTAGTGCCATGTAACACTACTGATTACGTAATCCATATTAATGGCACGTAATCCTACTTAATGGCACGTAATCCTACATAATGTCATGTAATCCTACTTAATGCTACGTAATTCTACTTAGTGCCTTGTAACACTACTGATTACGTAATCCATCTTTATGGCACGTAATCCTACTTAATGGCAAGTAATCCTACTTAGTGTCATGTAATCCTACTTAATGCTACGTAATTCTACTTAGTGCCTTGTAACAATACTGATTACGTAATCCATCTTAATGGCACGTAATCCTACTTAATGGCACGTAATCCTACTTAGTGTCATGTAATCCTACTAAATGCTACGTAATTCTACTTAGTGCCATGTAACACTACTGATTACGTAATCCTTCTTAATGGCACGTAATCCTACTTAATGGCACGTAATCTTACTTACTGTCATGTAATCCTACTTAATGCTACGTAATTCTACTTAGTGCCATGTAACACTACTGATTACGTAATCAATTTTAATGACACGTAATCCTACTTAATGGCACGTAATCCTACTTAGTGTCATGTAATCCTACTTAATGCTACGTAATTCTACTTAGCGCCTTGTAACACTACTGATTACGTAATCCATCTTAATGGCACGTAATCCTACTTAATGGCACGTAATCCTACTTAGTGTCATGTAATCCTACTTAATGCTACGTAGTTCTACTTAGTGTCATGTAGCACTACTGATTACCTAATCCATCTTAATGGCACGTAATCCTACTTAATGGCACGTAATCCTACTTAGTGTCATGTAATCCTACTTAATGCTACGTAATTCTACTTAGTACCATGTAACACTACTGATTACGTAATCCATCTTAATGGCACGTAATCCTACTAAATGGCACGTAATCCTACTTAGTGTCATGTAATCCCACTTAATGCTACGTAATTCTACTTAGTGCCATGTAACACTACTGATTACGTAATCAATTTTAATGACACGTAATCCTACTTAATGGCACGTAATCCTACTTAGTGTCATGTAATCCTACTTAATGCTACGTAATTGTACTTAGCGCCTTGTAACACTACTGATTACGTAATCCATCTTAATGGCACGTAGTCCTACTTAATGGCACGTAATCCTACTTAGTTTCATGTAATCCTACTTAATGCTACGTAATTCTACTTAGTGCCATGTCACACTACTGATTACATAATCCATCTTAATGGCACGTAATCCTACTTAATGGCACGTAATCCTACTTAGTGTCATGTAATCCTACTTAATGCTACGTAATTCTATTTAGTGCCATGTAACACTACTGATTACGTAATCCATCTTAATGGCACGTAATCCTACTTAATGGCACGTAATCCTACTTAGTGTCATGTAATCCTTTTTAATGCTACGTAATTCTACTTAGTGCTATGTAACCCTACTGATTACGTAATCCATTTTAATGGCACGTAATCCTACTTAATGGCACGTAATCTTACTTAGTGTCATGTAATCCTACTTAATGCTACGTAATTCTACTTAGTGCCATGTAACACAACTGATTACGTAATCCATCTTAATGGTACGTAATCCTACTTAATGGCACGTAATCCAACTTAGTGTCATGTAATCCTACTTAATGCTACGTAATTCTACTTAGTGCCATGTAACACTACTGATTACGTAATCCATCTTAATGGCACGTAATCCTACTTAATGGCACGTAATCCTACTTAGTGTCATGTAATCCTACTTATTGCAACGTAATTCTACTTAGTGCCATGTAACACTACTGATTACGTAATCCATCTTGATGGCACGTAATCCTACTTAATGGCACGTGATCCTACTTAGTGTCATGTAATCCTACTTAATGCTACGTAATTCTACTTAGTGCCATGTAACACTACTGATTACGTAATACATCTTAATGGCACGTAATCCTACTTAATGGCACGTATTCCTACTTAGTGTCATGTAATCCTACATAATGCTACGTAATTCTACTTAGTGCCATGTAACACTACTGATTACGTAATCCATCTTAATGGCACGTAATCCTACTTAATGGCACGTAATCCTACTTAGTGTTATGTAATCTTACATAATGCTACGTAATTCTACTTAGTGCCATGTAACACTACTGATTACGTAATCCATCTTAATGGCACGTAATCCTACTTAATGAAACGTAATCCTACTTAATGGAACGTAATCCTACTTAATGGAACGTAATTCTACTTAGTGATATGTAACACTACTGATTACGTAATCCATCTCAATGGCACGTAATAGCACGCAATCTTACTTAGTGTCATGTAATCCTACTTCATGCTACGTAATTTTACTTAGTGCCATGTAACACTACTAATTACGTAATCCATCTTAATGGCACGTAATCCTACTTAATGGCACGTAATCCTACTTAGTGTCATGTAATCCTACATAATGCTACGTAATTCTACTTAGTGCCATGTAACACTACTGATTACGTAATCCATTTTAATGGCACGTAATCCTACTTAATGGCACGTAATCCTACTTAGTGTTATGTAATCTTACATAATGCTACGTAATTCTACTTAGTGCCATGTAACACTACTGATTACGTAATCCATCTTAATGGCACGTAATCCTACTTAATGAAACGTAATCCTACTTAATGGAACGTAATCCTACTTAATGGAACGTAATTCTACTTAGTGATATGTAACACTACTGATTACGTAATCCATCTCAATGGCACGTAATAGCACGCAATCTTACTTAGTGTCATGTAATCCTACTTCATGCTACGTAATTTTACTTAGTGCCATGTAACACTACTAATTACGTAATCCATCTTAATGGCACGTAATCCTACTTAATGGCACGTAATCCTACTTAGTGTCATGTAATCCTACTTAATGCTTCGTAATTCTTCTTAGTGCCATGTAACACTACTGATTACCTAACCCATCTTAATGGCACGTAATCCTACTTAATGGTACGAAATCCTACTTGGTGTCATGTAATCCTACTTAATGCTACGTAATTCTACTTAGTGCCATGTAACACTACTGATTACGTAATCCATCTTAATGGCACGTAATCCATCTTAATGGCACGTAATCCTACTTAATGGCACGTAATCCTACTTAGTGTCATGTAATCCTACTTAATGCTACGTAATTCTACTTAGTGCCATGTAACACTACTGATTACGTAATCCATCTTAATGACACGTAATCCTACTTAATGGCACGTAATCCTACTTAGTGTCATGTAATCCTACTTAATGCTACGTAATTCTACTTAGTGCCATGTAACACTTCCGATTACGTAATACATCTTAATGGCACGTAATCCTACTTAATGGCACGTAATCCTACTTAGTGTCATGTAATCCTACTTAATGCTACGTAATTCTACTTAGTGCCATGTAACACTACTGATTACGTAATCCATCTTAATGGCACGTAATCCTACTTAATGGCACGTAATCCTACTTAGTTTCATGTAATCCTATTTAATGCTACGTAATTCTACTTAGTGCCATGTAGCACTACTGATTACCTAATCCATCTTAATGGCACGTAATCCTACTTAATGGCACGTAATCCTACTTAGTCTCATGTAATCCTACTTAATGCTACGTAATTCTACTTAGTACCATGTAACACTACTGATTACGTAATCCATCTTAATGGCACGTAATCCTACTAAATGGCACGTAATCCTACTTAGTGTCATGTAATCCTACTTAATGCCACGTAATTCTACTTAGTGCCATGTAACACTACTGATTACGTAATCCATCTTAATGGCACTTAATCCTACTTAATGGCACGTAATCCTACTTAGTGTCATGTAATCCTACTTAATGCTACGTAATTCTACTTAGTGCCATGTAACACTACTGATTACGTAATCTATCTTAATGGCACGTAATCCTACTTAATGGCACGTAATCCTACTTAGTTTCATGTAATCCTACTTAATGCTACGTAATTCTACTTAGTGCCATGTAACACTACTGATTACATAATCCATCTTAAGGCACGTAATCCTACTTAATGGCACGTAATCCTACTTAGTGTCATGTAATCCTTTTTAATGCTACGTAATTCTACTTAGTGCTATGTAACCCTACTGATTACATAATCCATTTTAATGGCACGTAATCCTACTTAATGGCACGTAATCTTACTTAGTGTCATGTAATCCTACTTAATGCTACGTAATTCTACTTAGTGCCATGTAACACAACTGATTACGTAATCCATCTTAATGGTACGTAATCCTACTTAATGGCACGTAATCCAACTTAGTGTCATGTAATCCTACTTAATGCTACGTAATTCTACTTAGTGCCATGTAACACTACTGATTACGTAATCCATCTTAATGGCACGTAATCCTACTTAATGGCACGTAATCCTACTTAGTGTCATGTAATCCTACATAATGCTACGTAATTCTACTTAGTGTCATGTAATCTTACTTAATGCTACGTAATTCTACTTAGTGTTATGTAACACTACTGATTACGTAATCCATCCTAATGGCACGTAATCCTACTTAATGGCACTTAATCCTACTTAGTGTCATGTTATCCTACTTAATGCAACGTAATTCTACTTAGTGCCATGTAACAGTACTGATTACGTAATCCATCTTGATGGCACGAAATCCTACTTAATGGCACGTGATCCTACTTAGTGTCATGTAATCCTACTTAATGCTACGTAATTCTACTTAGTGCCATGTAACACTACTGATTACGTAATACATCTTAATGGCACGTAATCCTACTTAATGGCACGTAATCCTACTTAGTGTCATGTAATCCTACATAATGCTACGTAATTCTACTTAGTGCCATGTAACACTACTGATTACGTAATCCATCTTAATGGCACGTAATCCTACTTAATGGCACGTAATCCTACTTAGTGTCATGTAATCTTACTCAATGCTACGTAATTCTACTTAGTGCCATGTAACACTACTGATTACGTAATCCATCTTAATGGCACTTAATCCTACTTAATGGCACGTAATCCTACTTAGTGTCATGTAATCCTACTTAATGCGACGTAATTCTACTTAGTGCCATGTAACACTACTGATTACGTAATCCATCTTAATGGCACGAAATCCTACTTAATGGCACGTAATCCTACTTAGTGTCATGTAATCCTACTTAATGCTACGTAATTCTACTTAGTGCCATGTAACACTACTGATTACGTAATCCATCTTACTGGCACGTAATCCTATTTAATGGCACGTAATCTTACTTAGTGTCATGTAATCCTACTTAATGCTACTTAATTCTACTTAGTGCCATGTAACACTACTGATTACATAATCCATTTTAATGGCACGTAATCCTACTTAATGGCACGTAATCCTACTTAGTGTCATGTAATCCTACTTCATGCTACGCAATTTTACTTAGTGCCATGTAACACTACTAACTACGTAATCCATCTTAATGGCACGTAATCCTACTTAATGGCACGTAATCCTACTTAGTGTCATGTAATCCTACTTAATGCTTCGTAATTCTTCTTAGTGCCATGTAACACTACTGATTACGTAACCCATCTTAATGGCACGTAATCCTACTTAATGGTACGAAATCCTACTTGGTGTCATGTAATCCTACTTAATGCTACGTAATTCTACTTAGTGCCATGTAACACTACTGATTACGTAATCCATATTAATGGCACGTAATCCTACTTAATGGCACGTAATCCTACTTAGTGTCATGTAATCCTACTTAATGCTACGTAATTCTACTTAGTGCCATGTAACACTACTGATTACGTAATCCTTCTTAATTGCACGTAATCCTACTTAATGGCACGTAGTCTTACTTAGTGTCATGTAATCCTACTTAATGCTACGTAATTCTACTTAGTGCCATGTAACACTACTGATTACGTAATCCTTATTAATGGCACGTAATCCTACTTAATGGCACGTAATCCTACTTAATGGCACGTAATCCTACTTAGTGTCATGTAATCCTACTGAATGCTACGTAATTCTACTTAGTGCCATGTAACACTACTGATTACGTAATCCTTATTAATGGCACGTAATCCTACTTAATGGCACGTAATCCTACTTAATGGCACGTAATCTTACTTAGTGTCATGTAATCCTACTTAATGCTACGTAATTCTACTTAGTGCCATGTAACACTACTGATTACGTAATCCATATTAATGGCACGTAATCCTACTTAATGGCACGTAATCCTACTTAATAGCACGTAATCCTACTTAGTGTCATGTAATCCTACTGAATGCTACGTAAATCTACTTAGTGCCATGTAACACTACTAATTACGTAATCCATCTTAATGGCACGTAATCCTACTTAATGGCACGTAATCCTACTTAGTGTCATGTAATCCTACTTAATGCTTCGTAATTCTTCTTAGTGCCATGTAACACTACTGATTACGCAACCCATCTTAATGGCACGTAATCCTACTTAATGGTACGAAATCCTACTTAGTGTCATGCAATCCTACTTAATGCTACGTAATTCTACTTAGTGCCATGTAACACTACTGATTACGTAATCCATATTAATGGCACGTAATCCTACTTAATGGCACGTAATCCTACATAATGTCATGTAATCCTACTTAATGCTACGTAATTCTACTTAGTGCCTTGTAACACTACTGATTACGTAATCCATCTTTATGGCACGTAATCCTACTTAATGGCAAGTAATCCTACTTAGTGTCATGTAATCCTACTTAATGCTACGTAATTCTACTTAGTGCCTTGTAACAATACTGATTACGTAATCCATCTTAATGGCACGTAATCCTACTTAATGGCACGTAATCCTACTTAGTGTCATGTAATCCTACTAAATGCTACGTAATTCTACTTAGTGCCATGTAACACTACTGATTACGTAATCCTTCTTAATGGCACGTAATCCTACTTAATGGCACGTAATCTTACTTACTGTCATGTAATCCTACTTAATGCTACGTAATTCTACTTAGTGCCATGTAACACTACTGATTACGTAATCCATATTAATGGCACGTAATTTTACTTAATGGCACGTAATCCTACTTAATGGCACGTAATCCTACTTAGTGTCATGTAATCCTACTGAATGCTACGTAAATCTACTTAGTGCCATGTAACACTACTAATTACGTAATCTATCTTAATGGCACGTAATCCTACTTAATGGCACGTAATCCTACTTAGTGTCATGTAATCCTACTTAATGCTATGTAATTCTACTTAGTGCCATGTAACACTACTGATTACGTAATCCATCTTAATGGCACGTAATCCTACTTAATGGCGCGTAATCCTACTAAGTGTCATGTAATCCTACTTAATGCTACGTAATTTTACTTAGTGCTATGTAGCACTACTGATTACGTAATCCATCTTAATGGCACGTAATCCTACTTAATGGCACGTAATCCTACTTAGTTCCATGTAATCCTACTTAATGCTACGTAGTTCTACTTAGTGCCATGTAACACTACTGATTACGTAATCCATCTTAATGGCACGTAATCCTATTTAATGGCACGTAATCTTACTTAGTGTCATGCAGTCCTACTTAATGCTACGTAATTCTACTTAGTGCCATGTAACACTACTGATTACGCAGTACATCTTAATGGCACGTAATCCTACTTAATGGCACGTAATCCTACTTAGTGTCATGTAATCCTACTTAATGCTACGTAATTCTACTTAGTGCCATGTAACACTACTGATTACGTAATCAATTTTAATGACACGTAATCCTACTTAATGGCACGAAATCCTACTTAGTGTCATGTAATCCTACTTAATGCTACGTAATTCTACTTAGCGCCTTGTAACACTACTGATTACGTAATCCATCTTAATGGCACGTAGTCCTACTTAATGGCACGTAATCCTACTTAGTTTCATGTAATCCTACTTAATGCTACGTAATTCTACTTAGTGCCATGTAACACTACTGATTACATAATCCATCTTAATGGCACGTAATCCTACTTAATGGCACGTAATCCTACTTAGTGACATGTAATCCTACTTAATGCTACGTAATTCTACTTAGTGCCATGTAACACTACTGATTACGTAATCCATCTTAATGACACGTAATCCTACTTAATGGCACGTAATCCTACTTAGTGTAATGTAATCCTACTTAATGCTACGTAATTCTACTTAGTGCCATGTAACACTTCTGATTACGTAATACATCTTAATGGCACGTAATCCTACTTAATGGCACGTAATCCTACTTAGTGTCATGTAATCCTACTTAATGCTACGTAATTCTACTTAGTGCCATGTAACACTACTGATTACGTAATCCATCTTAATGGCACGTAATCCTACTTAATGGCACGTAATCCTACTTAGTTTCATGTAATCCTACTTAATGCTACGTAATTCTACTTAGTGCCATGTAGCACTACTGATTACCTAATCCATCTTAATGGCACGTAATCCTACTTAATGGCACGTAATCCTACTTAGTGTCATGTAATCCTACTTAATGCTACGTAATTCTACTTAGTGCCATGTAACACTACTGATTACGTAATCCATCTTAATGGCACGTAATCCTACTTAATGGCACGTAATCCTACTTAGTTTCATGTAATCCTACTTAATGCTACGTAATTCTACTTAGTGCCGTGTAACACTACTGATTACGTAATCGATCTTAATGGCACGTAATCCTACTTAGTGTCATGTAATTCTACTTAATGCTACGTAATTCTACTTAGTGCCATGTAACACTACTGATTACCTAATCCATATTAATGGCACGTAATCCTACTTAATGGCACGTACTCCTACTTAGTGTCATGTAATCCTACTGAATGCTACGTAATTCTTGTTAGTGGCATGTAACACAACTGATTACGTAATCCATCTTAATGGCACGTAACCCTATTTAATGGCACGTAATCCTACTTACTGTCATGTAAACCTACTTAATGCTACGTAATTTTACTTAGTGCCATGTAACACTACTGATTACGTAATCCATCTTGATGGCACGTAATCCTACTTAATGGCACGTAATCCTCCTTAGTGTCATGTAATCCTACATAATGCTACCTAATTCTACTTAGTGCCATGTAACACTACTGATTACGTAATCCATCTTAATGGCACGTAATCCTACTTAATGGCACGTAATCCTACTTAGTGTCATGTAATCCTACTTAATGCTACGTAATTCTACTTAGTGCCATGTAACACTACTGATTACGTAATACATTTTAATGGCACGTAATTCTACTTAATGGCACGTAATCCTACTTAGTGTCATGTAATCCTACTTAATGCTACGTAATTCTACTTAGTGCCATGTAACACTACTGATTACGTAATTTATCTTAATGGCACGTAATCCTACTTAATGGCACGTAATCCTACTTAGTTTCATGTAATCCTACTTAATGCTACGTAATTCTACTTAGTGCCATGTAACACTACTGATTACATAATCCATCTTAAGGCACGTAATCCTACTTAGTGGCACGTAATCCTACTTAGTGTCATGTAATCCTACTTAATGCTACGTAATTCTATTGAGTGCCATGTAACACTACTGATTACGTAATCCATCACAAAGGCACGTAATCCTACTTAATGGCACGTAATCCTACTTAGTGTCATGTAATCCTTTTTAAAGCAACGTAATTCTACTTAGTGCTATGTAACACTACTGATTACGTAATCCATCTTAATGGCACGTAATCCTACTTAATGGCACGTAATCTTACTTAGTGTCATGTAATCCTACTTAATACTACGTAATTCTACTTAGTGCCATGTAACACAACTGATTACGTAATCCATCTTAATGGTACGTAATCTTACTTAATGGCACGTAATCCTACTTAGTGTCATGTAATTTTACTTAATGCTACGTAATTCTACTTAGTGCCATGTAACACTACTGATTACATAATCCATCTTAATGGCACGTAATCCTACTTAATGGCACGTAATTCTACTTAGAGTCATGTAATCTTACTTTATGCTACGTAATTCTACTTAGTGCCATTCAACACTACTGATTACGTAATTTATCTTAATGGCACGTAATCCTACTTAATGGCACGTAATCCCACTTAGTGTCATGTAATCCTACTTAATGCAACGTAATTCTACTTAGTGCCATGTAACACTACTGATTACGTAATCCATCTTGATAACACGTAATCTTACTTAATGGCACGTGATCCTACTTAGTGTCATGTAATCCTACTTAATGGCACGTAATCCTACTTAGTGTCATGTAATCCTACTTAATGCAACGTAATTCTACTTAGTGCCATGTAACACTACTGATTACGTAATACATCTTAATGGCACGTAATCCTACTTAATGGCACGTAATCCTACTTAGTGTCATGTAATCTTACTTAATGCTACGTAATTCTACTTAGTGCCATGTAACACTACTGATTACGTAATCCATCTTAATGGCACGTAATCCTACTTAATGGAACGTAAACCTACTTAATGGAACGTAATCCCACTTAATGGAACGTAATTCTACTTAGTGCTATGTAACACTACTGATTACGTAATCCATCTCAATGGCACGTAATAGCACGTAATCTTACTTAGTGTCATGTAATCCTACTTCATGCTACGTAATTTTACTTAGTGCCATGTAACACTACTAATTACGTAATCCATCTTAATGGCACGTAATCCTACTTAATGGCACGTAATCCTACTTAGTGTCATGTAATCCTACTTAATGCTTCGTAATTCTACTTAGCGCCATGTAACACTACTGATTACGTAATCCATCTTAATGGCACGTAATCCTACTTAATGGCACGCAATCCTACTTAGTGTCATGTAATCCTACTTAATGCTACGTAATTCTACTTAGCGCCATGTAACACTACTGATTACGTAATCCATCTTAATGGCACGTAATCCTACTTAATGGCACGCAATCCTACTTAGTGTCATGTAATCCTTCTTAATGCTACGTAATTCTACTTAGTTCCATGTAACACTACTGATTACGTAATCCATCTTAATGGCACGTAATCCTTCTTAATGGCACGTAATCCTACTTAGTGTCATGTAATCCTACTTAATGCTACGTAATTCTACTTAGTGCCATGTAACACTACTGATTACGTAATCCATCTTAATGGCACGTAATTCTACTTAATGGCACGTAATCCTACTTAGTGTCATGTATTCCTACTTAGTGCTACGTAATTCTACTTAGCGCCATGTAACACCACTGATTACGTAGTACATCTTAATGGCACGTAATCCTACTTAATGGCACGTAATCCTACTTAGTGTCATGTAATCCTACTTAATGCTACGTAATTCTACTTAGTGCCATTTAACACTACTGATTACGTAATCCATCTTAATGGCACGTAATCCTACTTAGTGTCATGTAATCCTACTTAATGCTACGTAATTCTACTTAGTGCCATGTAAAACTACTGATTACCTAATCCATCTCAATGGCACGTAATCCTACTTAATGGCACGTAATCCTACTTAATGTTATGTAATCCTACTTAATGCTACGTAATTCTACTTAGTGCCGTGTAACACTACTGATTACGTAATCGATCTTAATGGCACGTAATCCTACTTAGTGTCATGTAATTCTACTTAATGCTACGTAATTCTACTTAGTGCCATGTAACACTACTGATTACCTAATCCATATTAATGGCACGTAATCCTACTTAATGGCACGTACTCCTACTTAGTGTCATGTAATCCTACTGAATGCTACGTAATTCTTGTTAGTGGCATGTAACACAAATGATTACGTAATCCATCTTAATGGCACGTAACCCTATTTAATGGCACGTAATCCTACTTACTGTCATGTAAACTTACTTAATGCTACGTAATTTTACTTAGTGCCATGTAACACTACTGATTACGTAATCCATCTTAATAGCACGTAATCCTACTTAATGGCACGTAATCCTACTTAGTGTCATGTAATCCTACATAATGCTACCTAATTCTACTTAGTGCCATGTAACACTACTGATTACGTAATCCATCTTAATGGCACGTAATCCTACTTAATGGCACGAAATCCTACTTAGTGTCATGTAATCCTACTTAATGCTACGTAATTCTACTTAGTGCCATGTAACACTACTGATTACGTAATACATCTTAATGGCACGTAATTCTACTTAATGGCACGTAATCCTACTTAGTGTCATGTAATCCTACTTAATGCTACGTAATTCTACTTAGTGCCATGTAACACTACTGATTACGTAATCCATATTAATGGCACGTAATTTTACTTAATGGCACGTAATCCTACTTAGTGTCATGTAATCCTACTTAATGCTACGTAATTCTACTTAGTGCCATGTAACACTACTGATTACCTAATCCATCTTAATGGCACGTAATCCTACTTAATGGCACGTAATCCTACTTAGTGTCATGTAATCCTACTTGATGCTACGTAATTCTACTTAGTACCATGTAACACTACTGATTACGTAATCCATCTTAATGGCACGTAATCCTACTTAATGGCACGTAATCCTACTTAGTGTCATGTAATTCTACTTAATGCTACGTAATTCTACTTAGTGCCATGTAACACTACTAATTACGTAATCCATCTTAACGGCACGTAATCCTACTTATTGGCACGTAATCCTACTTAGTGTCATGTAATCCTACTTAATGCTACGTAATTCTACTTAGTGCCATGTAACACTACTGATTACGTAATTTATCTTAATGGCACGTAATCCTACTTAATGGCACGTAATCCTACTTAGTTTCATGTAATCCTACTTAATGCTACGTAATTCTACTTAGTGCCATGTAACACTACTGATTACATAATCCATCTTAAGGCACGTAATCCTACTTAGTGGCACGTAATCCTACTTAGTGTCATGTAATCCTACTTAATGCTACGTAATTCTATTGAGTGCCATGTAACACTACTGATTACGTAATCCATCACAAAGGCACGTAATCCTACTTAATGGCACGTAATCCTACTTAGTGTCATGTAATCCTTTTTAAAGCAACGTAATTCTACTTAGTGCTATGTAACACTACTGATTACGTAATCCATCTTAATGGCACGTAATCCTACTTAATGGCACGTAATCTTACTTAGTGTCATGTAATCCTACTTAATACTACGTAATTCTACTTAGTGCCATGTAACACAACTGATTACGTAATCCATCTTAATGGTACGTAATCTTACTTAATGGCACGTAATCCTACTTAGTGTCATGTAATTTTACTTAATGCTACGTAATTCTACTTAGTGCCATGTAACACTACTGATTACATAATCCATCTTAATGGCACGTAATCCTACTTAATGGCACGTAATTCTACTTAGAGTCATGTAATCTTACTTTATGCTACGTAATTCTACTTAGTGCCATTCAACACTACTGATTACGTAATTTATCTTAATAGCACGTAATCCTACTTAATGGCACGTAATCCCACTTAGTGTCATGTAATCCTACTTAATGCAACGTAATTCTACTTAGTGCCATGTAACACTACTGATTACGTAATCCATTTTGATGGCACGTAATCTTACTTAATGGCACGTGATCCTACTTAGTGTCATGTAATCCTACTTAATGGCACGTAATCCTACTTAGTGTCATGTAATCCTACTTAATGCAACGTAATTCTACTTAGTGCCATGTAACACTACTGATTACGTAATACATCTTAATGGCACGTAATCCTACTTAATGGCACGTAATCCTACTTAGTGTCATGTAATCTTACTTAATGCTACGTAATTCTACTTAGTGCCATGTAACACTACTGATTACGTAATCCATCTTAATGGCACGTAATCCTACTTAATGGAACGTAAACCTACTTAATGGAACGTAATCCCACTTAATGGAACGTAATTCTACTTAGTGCTATGTAACACTACTGATTACGTAATCCATCTCAATGGCACGTAATAGCACGTAATCTTACTTAGTGTCATGTAATCCTACTTCATGCTACGTAATTTTACTTAGTGCCATGTAACACTACTAATTACGTAATCCATCTTAATGGCACGTAATCCTACTTAATGGCACTTAATCCTACTTAGTGTCATGTAATCCTACTTAATGCTTCGTAATTCTACTTAGCGCCATGTAACACTACTGATTACGTAATCCATCTTAATGGCACGTAATCCTACTTAATGGCACGCAATCCTACTTAGTGTCATGTAATCCTACTTAATGCTACGTAATTCTACTTAGCGCCATGTAACACTACTGATTACGTAATCCATCTTAATGGCACGTAATCCTACTTAATGGTACGCAATCCTACTTAGTGTCATGTAATCCTTCTTAATGCTACGTAATTCTACTTAGTTCCATGTAACACTACTGATTACGTAATCCATCTTAATGGCACGTAATCCTTCTTAATGGCACGTAATCCTACTTAGTGTCATGTAATCCTACTTAATGCTACGTAATTCTACTTAGTGCCATGTAACACTACTGATTACGTAATCCATCTTAATGGCACGTAATTCTACTTAATGGCACGTAATCCTACTTAGTGTCATGTATTCCTACTTAGTGCTACGTAATTCTACTTAGCGCCATGTAACACCACTGATTACGTAGTACATCTTAATGGCACGTAATCCTACTTAATGGCACGTAATCCTACTTAGTGTCATGTAATCCTACTTAATGCTACGTAATTCTACTTAGTGCCATTTAACACTACTGATTACGTAATCCATCTTAATGGCACGTAATCCTACTTAGTGTCATGTAATCCTACTTAATGCTACGTAATTCTACTTAGTGCCATGTAAAACTACTGATTACCTAATCCATCTCAATGGCACGTAATCCTACTTAATGGCACGTAATCCTACTTAATGTTATGTAATCCTACTTAATGCTACGTAATTCTACTTAGTGCCGTGTAACACTACTGATTACGTAATCGATCTTAATGGCACGTAATCCTACTTAGTGTCATGTAATTCTACTTAATGCTACGTAATTCTACTTAGTGCCATGTAACACTACTGATTACCTAATCCATATTAATGGCACGTAATCCTACTTAATGGCACGTACTCCTACTTAGTGTCATGTAATCCTACTGAATGCTACGTAATTCTTGTTAGTGGCATGTAACACAAATGATTACGTAATCCATCTTAATGGCACGTAACCCTATTTAATGGCACGTAATCCTACTTACTGTCATGTAAACTTACTTAATGCTACGTAATTTTACTTAGTGCCATGTAACACTACTGATTACGTAATCCATCTTAATAGCACGTAATCCTACTTAATGGCACGTAATCCTACTTAGTGTCATGTAATCCTACATAATGCTACCTAATTCTACTTAGTGCCATGTAACACTACTGATTACGTAATCCATCTTAATGGCACGTAATCCTACTTAATGGCACGTAATCCTACTTAGTGTCATGTAATCCTACTTAATGCTACGTAATTCTACTTAGTGCCATGTAACACTACTGATTACGTAATACATCTTAATGGCACGTAATTCTACTTAATGGCACGTAATCCTACTTAGTGTCATGTAATCCTACTTAATGCTACGTAATTCTACTTAGTGCCATGTAACACTACTGATTACGTAATCCATATTAATGGCACGTAATCCTACTTAATGGCACGTAATCCTACTTAGTGTCATGTAATCCTACTTAATGCTACGTAATTCTACTTAGTGCCATGTAACACTACTGATTACCTAATCCATCTTAATGGCACGTAATCCTACTTAATGGCACGTAATCCTACTTAGTGTCATGTAATCCTACTTGATGCTACGTAATTCTACTTAGTACCATGTAACACTACTGATTACGTAATCCATCTTAATGGCACGTAATCCTACTTAATGGCACGTAATCCTACTTAGTGTCATGTAATTCTACTTAATGCTACGTAATTCTACTTAGTGCCATGTAACACTACTGATTACGTAATCCATCTTAACGGCACGTAATCCTACTTATTGGCACGTAATCCTACTTAGTGTCATGTAATCCTACTTAATGCTACGTAATTCTACTTAGTGCCATGTAACACTACTGATTACGTAATTTATCTTAATGGCACGTAATCCTACTTAATGGCACGTAATCCTACTTAGTTTCATGTAATCCTACTTAATGCTACGTAATTCTACTTAGTGCCATGTAACACTACTGATTACATAATCCATCTTAAGGCACGTAATCCTACTTAGTGGCACGTAATCCTACTTAGTGTCATGTAATCCTACTTAATGCTACGTAATTCTATTGAGTGCCATGTAACACTACTGATTACGTAATCCATCACAAAGGCACGTAATCCTACTTAATGGCACGTAATCCTACTTAGTGTCATGTAATCCTTTTTAAAGCAACGTAATTCTACTTAGTGCTATGTAACACTACTGATTACGTAATCCATCTTAATGGCACGTAATCCTACTTAATGGCACGTAATCTTACTTAGTGTCATGTAATCCTACTTAATACTACGTAATTTTACTTAGTGCCATGTAACACAACTGATTACGTAATCCATCTTAATGGTACGTAATCTTACTTAATGGCACGTAATCCTACTTAGTGTCATGTAATTTTACTTAATGCTACGTAATTCTACTTAGTGCCATGTAACACTACTGATTACATAATCCATCTTAATGGCACGTAATCCTACTTAATGGCACGTAATTCTACTTAGAGTCATGTAATCTTACTTTATGCTACGTAATTCTACTTAGTGCCATTCAACACTACTGATTACGTAATTTATCTTAATGGCACGTAATCCTACTTAATGGCACGTAATCCCACTTAGTGTCATGTAATCCTACTTAATGCAACGTAATTCTACTTAGTGCCATGTAACACTACTGATTACGTAATCCATCTTGATGGCACGTAATCTTACTTAATGGCACGTGATCCTACTTAGTGTCATGTAATCCTACTTAATGGCACGTAATCCTACTTAGTGTCATGTAATCCTACTTAATGCAACGTAATTCTACTTAGTGCCATGTAACACTACTGATTACGTAATACATCTTAATGGCACGTAATCCTACTTAATGGCACGTAATCCTACTTAGTGTCATGTAATCTTACTTAATGCTACGTAATTCTACTTAGTGCCATGTAACACTACTGATTACGTAATCCATCTTAATGGCACGTAATCCTACTTAATGGAACGTAAACCTACTTAATGGAACGTAATCCCACTTAATGGAACGTAATTCTACTTAGTGCTATGTAACACTACTGATTACGTAATCCATCTCAATGGCACGTAATAGCACGTAATCTTACTTAGTGTCATGTAATCCTACTTCATGCTACGTAATTTTACTTAGTGCCATGTAACACTACTAATTACGTAATCCATCTTAATGGCACGTAATCCTACTTAATGGCACGTAATCCTACTTAGTGTCATGTAATCCTACTTAATGCTTCGTAATTCTTCTTAGTGCCATGTAACACTACTGATTACGCAACCCATCTTAATGGCACGTAATCCTACTTAATGGTACGAAATCCTACTTAGTGTCATGCAATCCTACTTAATGCTACGTAATTCTACTTAGTGCCATGTAACACTACTGATTACGTAATCCATATTAATGGCACGTAATCCTACTTAATGGCACGTAATCCTACATAATGTCATGTAATCCTACTTAATGCTACGTAATTCTACTTAGTGCCTTGTAACACTACTGATTACGTAATCCATCTTTATGGCACGTAATCCTACTTAATGGCAAGTAATCCTACTTAGTGTCATGTAATCCTACTTAATGCTACGTAATTCTACTTAGTGCCTTGTAACAATACTGATTACGTAATCCATCTTAATGGCACGTAATCCTACTTAATGGCACGTAATCCTACTTAGTGTCATGTAATCCTACTAAATGCTACGTAATTCTACTTAGTGCCATGTAACACTACTGATTACGTAATCCTTCTTAATGGCACGTAATCCTACTTAATGGCACGTAATCTTACTTACTGTCATGTAATCCTACTTAATGCTACGTAATTCTACTTAGTGCCATGTAACACTACTGATTACGTAATCAATTTTAATGACACGTAATCCTACTTAATGGCACGTAATCCTACTTAGTGTCATGTAATCCTACTTAATGCTACGTAATTCTACTTAGCGCCTTGTAACACTACTGATTACGTAATCCATCTTAATGGCACGTAATCCTACTTAATGGCACGTAATCCTACTTAGTGTCATGTAATCCTACTTAATGCTACGTAGTTCTACTTAGTGTCATGTAGCACTACTGATTACCTAATCCATCTTAATGGCACGTAATCCTACTTAATGGCACGTAATCCTACTTAGTGTCATGTAATCCTACTTAATGCTACGTAATTCTACTTAGTACCATGTAACACTACTGATTACGTAATCCATCTTAATGGCACGTAATCCTACTAAATGGCACGTAATCCTACTTAGTGTCATGTAATCCCACTTAATGCTACGTAATTCTACTTAGTGCCATGTAACACTACTGATTACGTAATCAATTTTAATGACACGTAATCCTACTTAATGGCACGTAATCCTACTTAGTGTCATGTAATCCTACTTAATGCTACGTAATTGTACTTAGCGCCTTGTAACACTACTGATTACGTAATCCATCTTAATGGCACGTAGTCCTACTTAATGGCACGTAATCCTACTTAGTTTCATGTAATCCTACTTAATGCTACGTAATTCTACTTAGTGCCATGTCACACTACTGATTACATAATCCATCTTAATGGCACGTAATCCTACTTAATGGCACGTAATCCTACTTAGTGTCATGTAATCCTACTTAATGCTACGTAATTCTATTTAGTGCCATGTAACACTACTGATTACGTAATCCATCTTAATGGCACGTAATCCTACTTAATGGCACGTAATCCTACTTAGTGTCATGTAATCCTTTTTAATGCTACGTAATTCTACTTAGTGCTATGTAACCCTACTGATTACGTAATCCATTTTAATGGCACGTAATCCTACTTAATGGCACGTAATCTTACTTAGTGTCATGTAATCCTACTTAATGCTACGTAATTCTACTTAGTGCCATGTAACACAACTGATTACGTAATCCATCTTAATGGTACGTAATCCTACTTAATGGCACGTAATCCAACTTAGTGTCATGTAATCCTACTTAATGCTACGTAATTCTACTTAGTGCCATGTAACACTACTGATTACGTAATCCATCTTAATGGCACGTAATCCTACTTAATGGCACGTAATCCTACTTAGTGTCATGTAATCCTACTTATTGCAACGTAATTCTACTTAGTGCCATGTAACACTACTGATTACGTAATCCATCTTGATGGCACGTAATCCTACTTAATGGCACGTGATCCTACTTAGTGTCATGTAATCCTACTTAATGCTACGTAATTCTACTTAGTGCCATGTAACACTACTGATTACGTAATACATCTTAATGGCACGTAATCCTACTTAATGGCACGTATTCCTACTTAGTGTCATGTAATCCTACATAATGCTACGTAATTCTACTTAGTGCCATGTAACACTACTGATTACGTAATCCATCTTAATGGCACGTAATCCTACTTAATGGCACGTAATCCTACTTAGTGTTATGTAATCTTACATAATGCTACGTAATTCTACTTAGTGCCATGTAACACTACTGATTACGTAATCCATCTTAATGGCACGTAATCCTACTTAATGAAACGTAATCCTACTTAATGGAACGTAATCCTACTTAATGGAACGTAATTCTACTTAGTGATATGTAACACTACTGATTACGTAATCCATCTCAATGGCACGTAATAGCACGCAATCTTACTTAGTGTCATGTAATCCTACTTCATGCTACGTAATTTTACTTAGTGCCATGTAACACTACTAATTACGTAATCCATCTTAATGGCACGTAATCCTACTTAATGGCACGTAATCCTACTTAGTGTCATGTAATCCTACATAATGCTACGTAATTCTACTTAGTGCCATGTAACACTACTGATTACGTAATCCATTTTAATGGCACGTAATCCTACTTAATGGCACGTAATCCTACTTAGTGTTATGTAATCTTACATAATGCTACGTAATTCTACTTAGTGCCATGTAACACTACTGATTACGTAATCCATCTTAATGGCACGTAATCCTACTTAATGAAACGTAATCCTACTTAATGGAACGTAATCCTACTTAATGGAACGTAATTCTACTTAGTGATATGTAACACTACTGATTACGTAATCCATCTCAATGGCACGTAATAGCACGCAATCTTACTTAGTGTCATGTAATCCTACTTCATGCTACGTAATTTTACTTAGTGCCATGTAACACTACTAATTACGTAATCCATCTTAATGGCACGTAATCCTACTTAATGGCACGTAATCCTACTTAGTGTCATGTAATCCTACTTAATGCTTCGTAATTCTTCTTAGTGCCATGTAACACTACTGATTACCTAACCCATCTTAATGGCACGTAATCCTACTTAATGGTACGAAATCCTACTTGGTGTCATGTAATCCTACTTAATGCTACGTAATTCTACTTAGTGCCATGTAACACTACTGATTACGTAATCCATCTTAATGGCACGTAATCCATCTTAATGGCACGTAATCCTACTTAATGGCACGTAATCCTACTTAGTGTCATGTAATCCTACTTAATGCTACGTAATTCTACTTAGTGCCATGTAACACTACTGATTACGTAATCCATCTTAATGACACGTAATCCTACTTAATGGCACGTAATCCTACTTAGTGTCATGTAATCCTACTTAATGCTACGTAATTCTACTTAGTGCCATGTAACACTTCCGATTACGTAATACATCTTAATGGCACGTAATCCTACTTAATGGCACGTAATCCTACTTAGTGTCATGTAATCCTACTTAATGCTACGTAATTCTACTTAGTGCCATGTAACACTACTGATTACGTAATCCATCTTAATGGCACGTAATCCTACTTAATGGCACGTAATCCTACTTAGTTTCATGTAATCCTATTTAATGCTACGTAATTCTACTTAGTGCCATGTAGCACTACTGATTACCTAATCCATCTTAATGGCACGTAATCCTACTTAATGGCACGTAATCCTACTTAGTGTCATGTAATCCTACTTAATGCTACGTAATTCTACTTAGTACCATGTAACACTACTGATTACGTAATCCATCTTAATGGCACGTAATCCTACTAAATGGCACGTAATCCTACTTAGTGTCATGTAATCCTACTTAATGCCACGTAATTCTACTTAGTGCCATGTAACACTACTGATTACGTAATCCATCTTAATGGCACTTAATCCTACTTAATGGCACGTAATCCTACTTAGTGTCATGTAATCCTACTTAATGCTACGTAATTCTACTTAGTGCCATGTAACACTACTGATTACGTAATCTATCTTAATGGCACGTAATCCTACTTAATGGCACGTAATCCTACTTAGTTTCATGTAATCCTACTTAATGCTACGTAATTCTACTTAGTGCCATGTAACACTACTGATTACATAATCCATCTTAAGGCACGTAATCCTACTTAATGGCACGTAATCCTACTTAGTGTCATGTAATCCTTTTTAATGCTACGTAATTCTACTTAGTGCTATGTAACCCTACTGATTACATAATCCATTTTAATGGCACGTAATCCTACTTAATGGCACGTAATCTTACTTAGTGTCATGTAATCCTACTTAATGCTACGTAATTCTACTTAGTGCCATGTAACACAACTGATTACGTAATCCATCTTAATGGTACGTAATCCTACTTAATGGCACGTAATCCAACTTAGTGTCATGTAATCCTACTTAATGCTACGTAATTCTACTTAGTGCCATGTAACACTACTGATTACGTAATCCATCTTAATGGCACGTAATCCTACTTAATGGCACGTAATCCTACTTAGTGTCATGTAATCCTACATAATGCTACGTAATTCTACTTAGTGTCATGTAATCTTACTTAATGCTACGTAATTCTACTTAGTGTTATGTAACACTACTGATTACGTAATCCATCCTAATGGCACGTAATCCTACTTAATGGCACTTAATCCTACTTAGTGTCATGTTATCCTACTTAATGCAACGTAATTCTACTTAGTGCCATGTAACAGTACTGATTACGTAATCCATCTTGATGGCACGAAATCCTACTTAATGGCACGTGATCCTACTTAGTGTCATGTAATCCTACTTAATGCTACGTAATTCTACTTAGTGCCATGTAACACTACTGATTACGTAATACATCTTAATGGCACGTAATCCTACTTAATGGCACGTAATCCTACTTAGTGTCATGTAATCCTACATAATGCTACGTAATTCTACTTAGTGCCATGTAACACTACTGATTACGTAATCCATCTTAATGGCACGTAATCCTACTTAATGGCACGTAATCCTACTTAGTGTCATGTAATCTTACTCAATGCTACGTAATTCTACTTAGTGCCATGTAACACTACTGATTACGTAATCCATCTTAATGGCACTTAATCCTACTTAATGGCACGTAATCCTACTTAGTGTCATGTAATCCTACTTAATGCGACGTAATTCTACTTAGTGCCATGTAACACTACTGATTACGTAATCCATCTTAATGGCACGAAATCCTACTTAATGGCACGTAATCCTACTTAGTGTCATGTAATCCTACTTAATGCTACGTAATTCTACTTAGTGCCATGTAACACTACTGATTACGTAATCCATCTTACTGGCACGTAATCCTATTTAATGGCACGTAATCTTACTTAGTGTCATGTAATCCTACTTAATGCTACTTAATTCTACTTAGTGCCATGTAACACTACTGATTACATAATCCATTTTAATGGCACGTAATCCTACTTAATGGCACGTAATCCTACTTAGTGTCATGTAATCCTACTTCATGCTACGCAATTTTACTTAGTGCCATGTAACACTACTAACTACGTAATCCATCTTAATGGCACGTAATCCTACTTAATGGCACGTAATCCTACTTAGTGTCATGTAATCCTACTTAATGCTTCGTAATTCTTCTTAGTGCCATGTAACACTACTGATTACGTAACCCATCTTAATGGCACGTAATCCTACTTAATGGTACGAAATCCTACTTGGTGTCATGTAATCCTACTTAATGCTACGTAATTCTACTTAGTGCCATGTAACACTACTGATTACGTAATCCATATTAATGGCACGTAATCCTACTTAATGGCACGTAATCCTACTTAGTGTCATGTAATCCTACTTAATGCTACGTAATTCTACTTAGTGCCATGTAACACTACTGATTACGTAATCCTTCTTAATTGCACGTAATCCTACTTAATGGCACGTAGTCTTACTTAGTGTCATGTAATCCTACTTAATGCTACGTAATTCTACTTAGTGCCATGTAACACTACTGATTACGTAATCCTTATTAATGGCACGTAATCCTACTTAATGGCACGTAATCCTACTTAATGGCACGTAATCCTACTTAGTGTCATGTAATCCTACTGAATGCTACGTAATTCTACTTAGTGCCATGTAACACTACTGATTACGTAATCCTTATTAATGGCACGTAATCCTACTTAATGGCACGTAATCCTACTTAATGGCACGTAATCTTACTTAGTGTCATGTAATCCTACTTAATGCTACGTAATTCTACTTAGTGCCATGTAACACTACTGATTACGTAATCCATATTAATGGCACGTAATCCTACTTAATGGCACGTAATCCTACTTAATAGCACGTAATCCTACTTAGTGTCATGTAATCCTACTGAATGCTACGTAAATCTACTTAGTGCCATGTAACACTACTAATTACGTAATCTATCTTAATGGCACGTAATCCTACTTAATGGCACGTAATCCTACTTAGTGTCATGTAATCCTACTTAATGCTATGTAATTCTACTTAGTGCCATGTAACACTACTGATTACGTAATCCATCTTAATGGCACGTAATCCTACTTAGTGTCATGTAATCCTACTTAATGCTACGTAATTCTACTTAGTGCCATGTAACACTACTGATTACGTAATCCATCTTAATGGCACGTAATCCTACTTAATGGCACGTAATCCTACTTAGTGTCATGTAATTCTACTTAATGCTACGTAATTCTACTTAGTGCCATGTAACACTACTGATTACGTAATCCATCTTAATGGCACGTAATCCTATTTAATGGCACGTAATCTTACTTAGTGTCATGTAATCCTACTTAATGCTACGTAATTCTACTTAGTGTCATGTAACACTACTGATTACGTAATCCATCTTAATGGCACGTAATCCTACTTAGTGTCATGTAATCCTACTTAATGCTACGTAATTCTACTTAGTGCCATGTAACACTACTGATTACGTAATCCATCTTAATGGCACGTAATCCTACTTAATGGCACGTAATCCTACTTAGTGTCATGTAATCCTACTTAATTCTACGTAATTCTACTTAGTGCCATGTAACACTACTGATTACGTAATCCATTTTAATGGCACGTAATCCTACTTAATGGCACGTAATCCTACTTAGTGTCATGTAATCCTACTAAATGCTACGTAATTCTACTTAGTGTCATGTAACACTACTGATTACGCAGTACATCTTAATGGCACGTAATCCTACTTAATGGCACGTAATCCTACTTAGTGTCATGTAATCCTACTTAATGCTACGTAATTCTACTTAGTGCCATGTAACACTACTGATTACGTAATCCATTTTAATGGCACGTAATCCTACTTAATGGCACGTAATCCTACTTAGTGTCATGTAATCCTACTTAATGCTACGTAATTCTACTTAGCGCCATGTAACACTACTGATTACGTAATCCATCTTAATGGCACGTAATCCTACTTAATGGCACGCAATCTCACTTAGTGTCATGTAATCCTTCTTAATGCTACGTAATTCTACTTAGTTCCATGTAACACTACTGATTACGTAATCCATCTTAATGGCACGTAATCCTTCTTAATGGCACGTAATCCTACTTAGTGTCATGTAATCCTACTTAATGCTACGTAATTCTACTTAGTGCCATGTAACACTACTGATTACGTAATCCATCTTAATGGCACGTAATTCTACTTAATGGCACGTAATCCTACTTAGTGTCATGTATTCCTACTTAGTGCTACGTAATTCTACTTAGTTCCATGTAACACTACTGATTACGTAGTACATCTTAATGGCACGTAATCCTACTTAATGGCACGTAATCCTACTTAGTGTCATGTAATCCTACTTAATGCTACGTAATTCTACTTAGTGCCGTGTAACACTACTGATTACGTAATCGATCTTAATGGCACGTAATCCTACTTAGTGTCATGTAATTCTACTTAATGCTGCGTAATTCTACTTAGTGCCATGTAACACTACTGATTACCTAATCCATATTAATGGCACGTAATCCTACTTAATGGCACGTACTCCTACTTAGTGTCATGTAATCCTACTGAATGCTACGTAATTCTTGTTAGTGGCATGTAACACAAATGATTACGTAATCCATCTTAATGGCACGTAACCCTATTTAATGGCACGTAATCCTACTTACTGTCATGTAAACTTACTTAATGCTACGTAATTTTACTTAGTGCCATGTAACACTACTGATTACGTAATCCATCTTAATAGCACGTAATCCTACTTAATGGCACGTAATCCTACTTAGTGTCATGTAATCCTACATAATGCTACCTAATTCTACTTAGTGCCATGTAACACTACTGATTACGTAATCCATCTTAATGGCACGTAATCCTACTTAATGGCACGTAATCCTACTTAATGGCACGTAATCCTACTTAGTGTCATGTAATCCTACTTAATGCTACGTAATTCTACTTAGTGCCATGTAACACTACTGATTACGTAATACATCTTAATGGCACGTAATTCTACTTAATGGCACGTAATCCTACTTAGTGTCATGTAATCCTACTTAATGCTACGTAATTCTACTTAGTGCCATGTAACACTACTGATTACGTAATCCATATTAATGGCACGTAATCCTACTTTATGGCACGTAATCCTACTTAGTGTCATGTAATCCTACTTAATGCTACGTAATTCTACTTAGTGCCATGTAACACTACTGATTACCTAATCCATCTTAATGGCACGTAATCCTACTTAATGGCACGTAATCCTACTTAGTGTCATGTAATCCTACTTGATGCTACGTAATTTTACTTAGTACCATGTAACACTACTGATTACGTAATCCATCTTAATGGCACGTAATCCTACTTAATGGCACGTAATCCTACTTAGTGTCATGTAATTCTACTTAATGCTACGTAATTCTACTTAGTGCCATGTAACACTACTGATTACGTAATCCATCTTAACGGCACGTAATCCTACTTATTGGCACGTAATCCTACTTAGTGTCATGTAATCCTACATAATGCTACGTAATTCTACTTAGTGCCATGTAACACTACTGATTACGTAATTTATCTTAATGGCACGTAATCCTACTTAATGGCACGTAATCCTACTTAGTTTCATGTAATCCTACTTAATGCTACGTAATTCTACTTAGTGCCATGTAACACTACTGATTACATAATCCATCTTAAGGCACGTAATCTTACTTAGTGGCACGTAATCCTACTTAGTGTCATGTAATCCTACTTAATGCTACGTAATTCTATTGAGTGCCATGTAACACTACTGATTACGTAATCCATCACAAAGGCACGTAATCCTACTTAATGGCACGTAATCCTACTTAGTGTCATGTAATCCTTTTTAAAGCTACGTAATTCTACTTAGTGCTATGTAACACTACTGATTACGTAATCCATCTTAATGGCACGTAATCCTACTTAATGGCACGTAATCTTACTTAGGGTCATGTAATCCTACTTAATGCTACGTAATTCTACTTAGTGCCATGTAACACAACTGATTACGTAATCCATCTTAATGGTACGTAATCTTACTTAATGGCACGTAATCCTACTTAGTGTCATGTAATTTTACTTAATGCTACGTAATTCTACTTAGTGCCATGTAACACTACTGATTACATAATCCATCTTAATGGCACGTAATCCTACTTAATGGCACGTAATTCTACTTAGAGTCATGTAATCTTACTTTATGCTACGTAATTCTACTTAGTGCCATTCAACACTACTGATTACCTAATTTATCTTAATGGCACGTAATCCTACTTAATGGCACGTAATCCTACTTAGTGTCATGTAATCCTACTTAATGCAACGTAATTCTACTTAGTGCCATGTAACACTACTGATTACGTAATCCATCTTGATGGCACGTAATCTTACTTAATGGCACGTGATCCTACTTAGTGTCATGTAATCCTACTTAATGCTACGTAATTCTACTTAGTGCCATGTAACACTACTGATTACGTAATACATCTTAATGGCACGTAATCCTACTTAATGGCACGTAATCCTACTTAGTGTCATGTAATCTTACTTAATGCTACGTAATTCTACTTAGTGCCATGTAACACTACTGATTACGTAATCCATCTTAATGGCACGTAATCCTACTTAATGGAACGTAAACCTACTTAATGGAACGTAATCCCACTTAATGGAACGTAATTCTACTTAGTGCTATGTAACACTACTGATTACGTAATCCATCTCAATGGCACGTAATAGCACGTAATCTTACTTAGTGTCATGTAATCCTACTTCATGCTACGTAATTTTTCTTAGTGCCATGTAACACTACTAATTACGTAATCCATCTTAATGGCACGTAATCCTACTTAATGGCACGTAATCCTACTTAGTGTCATGTAATCCTACTTAATGCTTCGTAATTCTTCTTAGTGCCATGTAACACGACTGATTACGCAACCCATCTTAATGGCACGTAATCCTACTTAATGGTACGAAATCCTACTTAGTGTCATGCAATCCTACTTAATGCTACGTAATTCTACTTAGTGCCATGTAACACTACTGATTACGTAATCCATATTAATGGCACGTAATCCTACTTAATGGCACGTAATCCTACATAATGTCATGTAATCCTACTTAGTGTCATGTAATCCTACTTAATGCTACGTAATTCTACTTAGTGCCATGTAACACTACTGATTACGTAATCCATCTTAATGGCACGTAATCCTACTTAATGGCACGTAATCCTACTTAGTTTCATGTAATCCTATTTAATGCTACGTAATTCTACTTAGTGCCATGTAGCACTACTGATTACCTAATCCATCTTAATGGCACGTAATCCTACTTAATGGCACGTAATCCTACTTAGTGTCATGTAATCCTACTTAATGCTACGTAATTCTACTTAGTACCATGTAACACTACTGATTACGTAATCCATCTTAATGGCACGTAATCCTACTAAATGGCACGTAATCCTACTTAGTGTCATGTAATCCTACTTAATGCCACGTAATTCTACTTAGTGCCATGTAACACTACTGATTACGTAATCCATCTTAATGGCACTTAATCCTACTTAATGGCACGTAATCCTACTTAGTGTCATGTAATCCTACTTAATGCTACGTAATTCTACTTAGTGCCATGTAACACTACTGATTACGTAATCTATCTTAATGGCACGTAATCCTACTTAATGGCACGTAATCCTACTTAGTTTCATGTAATCCTACTTAATGCTACGTAATTCTACTTAGTGCCATGTAACACTACTGATTACATAATCCATCTTAAGGCACGTAATCCTACTTAATGGCACGTCATCCTACTTAGTGTCATGTAATCCTACTTAATGCTACGTAATTCTATTTAGTGCCATGTAACACTACTGATTACGTAATCCATCATAAAGGCACGTAATCCTACTTAATGGCACGTAATCCTACTTAGTGTCATGTAATCCTTTTTAATGCTACGTAATTCTACTTAGTGCTATGTAACCCTACTGATTACGTAATCCATTTTAATGGCACGTAATCCTACTTAATGGCACGTAATCTTACTTAGTGTCATGTAATCCTACTTAATGCTACGTAATTCTACTTAGTGCCATGTAACACAACTGATTACGTAATCCATCTTAATGGTACGTAATCCTACTTAATGGCACGTAATCCAACTTAGTGTCATGTAATCCTACTTAATGCTACGTAATTCTACTTAGTGCCATGTAACACTACTGATTACGTAATCCATCTTAATGGCACGTAATCCTACTTAATGGCACGTAATCCTACTTAGTGTCATGTAATCCTAAATAATGCTACGTAATTCTACTTAGTGTCATGTAATCTTACTTAATGCTACGTAATTCTACTTAGTGTTATGTAACACTACTGATTACGTAATCCATCCTAATGGCACGTAATCCTACTTAATGGCACTTAATCCTACTTAGTGTCATGTTATCCTACTTAATGCAACGTAATTCTACTTAGTGCCATGTAACACTACTGATTACGTAATCCATCTTGATGGCACGAAATCCTACTTAATGGCACGTGATCCTACTTAGTGTCATGTAATCCTACTTAATGCTACGTAATTCTACTTAGTGCCATGTAACACTACTGATTACGTAATACATCTTAATGGCACGTAATCCTACTTAATGGCACGTAATCCTACTTAGTGTCATGTAATCCTACATAATGCTACGTAATTCTACTTAGTGCCATGTAACACTACTGATTACGTAATCCATCTTAATGGCACGTAATCCTACTTAATGGCACGTAATCCTACTTAGTGTCATGTAATCTTACTCAATGCTACGTAATTCTACTTAGTGCCATGTAACACTACTGATTACGTAATCCATCTTAATGGCACTTAATCCTACTTAATGGCACGTAATCCTACTTAGTGTCATGTAATCCTACTTAATGCGACGTAATTCTACTTAGTGCCATGTAACACTACTGATTACGTAATCCATCTTAATGGCACGAAATCCTACTTAATGGCACGTAATCCTACTTAGTGTCATGTAATCCTACTTAATGCTACGTAATTCTACTTAGTGCCATGTAACACTACTGATTACGTAATCCATCTTACTGGCACGTAATCCTATTTAATGGCACGTAATCTTACTTAGTGTCATGTAATCCTACTTAATGCTACTTAATTCTACTTAGTGCCATGTAACACTACTGATTACATAATCCATTTTAATGGCACGTAATCCTACTTAATGGCACGTAATCCTACTTAGTGTCATGTAATCCTACTTCATGCTACGTAATTTTACTTAGTGCCATGTAACACTACTAACTACGTAATCCATCTTAATGGCACGTAATCCTACTTAATGGCACGTAATCCTACTTAGTGTCATGTAATCCTACTTAATGCTTCGTAATTCTTCTTAGTGCCATGTAACACTACTGATTACGTAACCCATCTTAATGGCACGTAATCCTACTTAATGGTACGAAATCCTACTTGGTGTCATGTAATCCTACTTAATGCTACGTAATTCTACTTAGTGCCATGTAACACTACTGATTACGTAATCCATATTAATGGCACGTAATCCTACTTAATGGCACGTAATCCTACTTAGTGTCATGTAATCCTACTTAATGCTACGTAATTCTACTTAGTGCCATGTAACACTACTGATTACGTAATCCTTCTTAATTGCACGTAATCCTACTTAATGGCACGTAGTCTTACTTAGTGTCATGTAATCCTACTTAATGCTACGTAATTCTACTTAGTGCCATGTAACACTACTGATTACGTAATCCTTATTAATGGCACGTAATCCTACTTAATGGCACGTAATCCTACTTAATGGCACGTAATCCTACTTAGTGTCATGTAATCCTACTTAATGCTACGTAATTCTACTTAGTGCCATGTAACACTACTGATTACGTAATCCATCTTAATGGCACGTAATCCTACTTAATGGCACGTAATCCTACTTAGTTTCATGTAATCCTATTTAATGCTACGTAATTCTACTTAGTGCCATGTAGCACTACTGATTACCTAATCCATCTTAATGGCACGTAATCCTACTTAATGGCACGTAATCCTACTTAGTGTCATGTAATCCTACTTAATGCTACGTAATTCTACTTAGTACCATGTAACACTACTGATTACGTAATCCATCTTAATGGCACGTAATCCTACTAAATGGCACGTAATCCTACTTAGTGTCATGTAATCCTACTTAATGCCACGTAATTCTACTTAGTGCCATGTAACACTACTGATTACGTAATCCATCTTAATGGCACTTAATCCTACTTAATGGCACGTAATCCTACTTAGTGTCATGTAATCCTACTTAATGCTACGTAATTCTACTTAGTGCCATGTAACACTACTGATTACGTAATCTATCTTAATGGCACGTAATCCTACTTAATGGCACGTAATCCTACTTAGTTTCATGTAATCCTACTTAATGCTACGTAATTCTACTTAGTGCCATGTAACACTACTGATTACATAATCCATCTTAAGGCACGTAATCCTACTTAATGGCACGTAATCCTACTTAGTGTCATGTAATCCTTTTTAATGCTACGTAATTCTACTTAGTGCTATGTAACCCTACTGATTACATAATCCATTTTAATGGCACGTAATCCTACTTAATGGCACGTAATCTTACTTAGTGTCATGTAATCCTACTTAATGCTACGTAATTCTACTTAGTGCCATGTAACACAACTGATTACGTAATCCATCTTAATGGTACGTAATCCTACTTAATGGCACGTAATCCAACTTAGTGTCATGTAATCCTACTTAATGCTACGTAATTCTACTTAGTGCCATGTAACACTACTGATTACGTAATCCATCTTAATGGCACGTAATCCTACTTAATGGCACGTAATCCTACTTAGTGTCATGTAATCCTACATAATGCTACGTAATTCTACTTAGTGTCATGTAATCTTACTTAATGCTACGTAATTCTACTTAGTGTTATGTAACACTACTGATTACGTAATCCATCCTAATGGCACGTAATCCTACTTAATGGCACTTAATCCTACTTAGTGTCATGTTATCCTACTTAATGCAACGTAATTCTACTTAGTGCCATGTAACAGTACTGATTACGTAATCCATCTTGATGGCACGAAATCCTACTTAATGGCACGTGATCCTACTTAGTGTCATGTAATCCTACTTAATGCTACGTAATTCTACTTAGTGCCATGTAACACTACTGATTACGTAATACATCTTAATGGCACGTAATCCTACTTAATGGCACGTAATCCTACTTAGTGTCATGTAATCCTACATAATGCTACGTAATTCTACTTAGTGCCATGTAACACTACTGATTACGTAATCCATCTTAATGGCACGTAATCCTACTTAATGGCACGTAATCCTACTTAGTGTCATGTAATCTTACTCAATGCTACGTAATTCTACTTAGTGCCATGTAACACTACTGATTACGTAATCCATCTTAATGGCACTTAATCCTACTTAATGGCACGTAATCCTACTTAGTGTCATGTAATCCTACTTAATGCGACGTAATTCTACTTAGTGCCATGTAACACTACTGATTACGTAATCCATCTTAATGGCACGAAATCCTACTTAATGGCACGTAATCCTACTTAGTGTCATGTAATCCTACTTAATGCTACGTAATTCTACTTAGTGCCATGTAACACTACTGATTACGTAATCCATCTTACTGGCACGTAATCCTATTTAATGGCACGTAATCTTACTTAGTGTCATGTAATCCTACTTAATGCTACTTAATTCTACTTAGTGCCATGTAACACTACTGATTACATAATCCATTTTAATGGCACGTAATCCTACTTAATGGCACGTAATCCTACTTAGTGTCATGTAATCCTACTTCATGCTACGCAATTTTACTTAGTGCCATGTAACACTACTAACTACGTAATCCATCTTAATGGCACGTAATCCTACTTAATGGCACGTAATCCTACTTAGTGTCATGTAATCCTACTTAATGCTTCGTAATTCTTCTTAGTGCCATGTAACACTACTGATTACGTAACCCATCTTAATGGCACGTAATCCTACTTAATGGTACGAAATCCTACTTGGTGTCATGTAATCCTACTTAATGCTACGTAATTCTACTTAGTGCCATGTAACACTACTGATTACGTAATCCATATTAATGGCACGTAATCCTACTTAATGGCACGTAATCCTACTTAGTGTCATGTAATCCTACTTAATGCTACGTAATTCTACTTAGTGCCATGTAACACTACTGATTACGTAATCCTTCTTAATTGCACGTAATCCTACTTAATGGCACGTAGTCTTACTTAGTGTCATGTAATCCTACTTAATGCTACGTAATTCTACTTAGTGCCATGTAACACTACTGATTACGTAATCCTTATTAATGGCACGTAATCCTACTTAATGGCACGTAATCCTACTTAATGGCACGTAATCCTACTTAGTGTCATGTAATCCTACTGAATGCTACGTAATTCTACTTAGTGCCATGTAACACTACTGATTACGTAATCCTTATTAATGGCACGTAATCCTACTTAATGGCACGTAATCCTACTTAATGGCACGTAATCTTACTTAGTGTCATGTAATCCTACTTAATGCTACGTAATTCTACTTAGTGCCATGTAACACTACTGATTACGTAATCCATATTAATGGCACGTAATCCTACTTAATGGCACGTAATCCTACTTAATAGCACGTAATCCTACTTAGTGTCATGTAATCCTACTGAATGCTACGTAAATCTACTTAGTGCCATGTAACACTACTAATTACGTAATCTATCTTAATGGCACGTAATCCTACTTAATGGCACGTAATCCTACTTAGTGTCATGTAATCCTACTTAATGCTATGTAATTCTACTTAGTGCCATGTAACACTACTGATTACGTAATCCATCTTAATGGCACGTAATCCTACTTAGTGTCATGTAATCCTACTTAATGCTACGTAATTCTACTTAGTGCCATGTAACACTACTGATTACGTAATCCATCTTAATGGCACGTAATCCTACTTAATGGCACGTAATCCTACTTAGTGTCATGTAATTCTACTTAATGCTACGTAATTCTACTTAGTGCCATGTAACACTACTGATTACGTAATCCATCTTAATGGCACGTAATCCTATTTAATGGCACGTAATCTTACTTAGTGTCATGTAATCCTACTTAATGCTACGTAATTCTACTTAGTGTCATGTAACACTACTGATTACGTAATCCATCTTAATGGCACGTAATCCTACTTAGTGTCATGTAATCCTACTTAATGCTACGTAATTCTACTTAGTGCCATGTAACACTACTGATTACGTAATCCATCTTAATGGCACGTAATCCTACTTAATGGCACGTAATCCTACTTAGTGTCATGTAATCCTACTTAATTCTACGTAATTCTACTTAGTGCCATGTAACACTACTGATTACGTAATCCATTTTAATGGCACGTAATCCTACTTAATGGCACGTAATCCTACTTAGTGTCATGTAATCCTACTAAATGCTACGTAATTCTACTTAGTGTCATGTAACACTACTGATTACGCAGTACATCTTAATGGCACGTAATCCTACTTAATGGCACGTAATCCTACTTAGTGTCATGTAATCCTACTTAATGCTACGTAATTCTACTTAGTGCCATGTAACACTACTGATTACGTAATCCATTTTAATGGCACGTAATCCTACTTAATGGCACGTAATCCTACTTAGTGTCATGTAATCCTACTTAATGCTACGTAATTCTACTTAGCGCCATGTAACACTACTGATTACGTAATCCATCTTAATGGCACGTAATCCTACTTAATGGCACGCAATCTCACTTAGTGTCATGTAATCCTTCTTAATGCTACGTAATTCTACTTAGTTCCATGTAACACTACTGATTACGTAATCCATCTTAATGGCACGTAATCCTTCTTAATGGCACGTAATCCTACTTAGTGTCATGTAATCCTACTTAATGCTACGTAATTCTACTTAGTGCCATGTAACACTACTGATTACGTAATCCATCTTAATGGCACGTAATTCTACTTAATGGCACGTAATCCTACTTAGTGTCATGTATTCCTACTTAGTGCTACGTAATTCTACTTAGTTCCATGTAACACTACTGATTACGTAGTACATCTTAATGGCACGTAATCCTACTTAATGGCACGTAATCCTACTTAGTGTCATGTAATCCTACTTAATGCTACGTAATTCTACTTAGTGCCGTGTAACACTACTGATTACGTAATCGATCTTAATGGCACGTAATCCTACTTAGTGTCATGTAATTCTACTTAATGCTGCGTAATTCTACTTAGTGCCATGTAACACTACTGATTACCTAATCCATATTAATGGCACGTAATCCTACTTAATGGCACGTACTCCTACTTAGTGTCATGTAATCCTACTGAATGCTACGTAATTCTTGTTAGTGGCATGTAACACAAATGATTACGTAATCCATCTTAATGGCACGTAACCCTATTTAATGGCACGTAATCCTACTTACTGTCATGTAAACTTACTTAATGCTACGTAATTTTACTTAGTGCCATGTAACACTACTGATTACGTAATCCATCTTAATAGCACGTAATCCTACTTAATGGCACGTAATCCTACTTAGTGTCATGTAATCCTACATAATGCTACCTAATTCTACTTAGTGCCATGTAACACTACTGATTACGTAATCCATCTTAATGGCACGTAATCCTACTTAATGGCACGTAATCCTACTTAATGGCACGTAATCCTACTTAGTGTCATGTAATCCTACTTAATGCTACGTAATTCTACTTAGTGCCATGTAACACTACTGATTACGTAATACATCTTAATGGCACGTAATTCTACTTAATGGCACGTAATCCTACTTAGTGTCATGTAATCCTACTTAATGCTACGTAATTCTACTTAGTGCCATGTAACACTACTGATTACGTAATCCATATTAATGGCACGTAATCCTACTTTATGGCACGTAATCCTACTTAGTGTCATGTAATCCTACTTAATGCTACGTAATTCTACTTAGTGCCATGTAACACTACTGATTACCTAATCCATCTTAATGGCACGTAATCCTACTTAATGGCACGTAATCCTACTTAGTGTCATGTAATCCTACTTGATGCTACGTAATTTTACTTAGTACCATGTAACACTACTGATTACGTAATCCATCTTAATGGCACGTAATCCTACTTAATGGCACGTAATCCTACTTAGTGTCATGTAATTCTACTTAATGCTACGTAATTCTACTTAGTGCCATGTAACACTACTGATTACGTAATCCATCTTAACGGCACGTAATCCTACTTATTGGCACGTAATCCTACTTAGTGTCATGTAATCCTACATAATGCTACGTAATTCTACTTAGTGCCATGTAACACTACTGATTACGTAATTTATCTTAATGGCACGTAATCCTACTTAATGGCACGTAATCCTACTTAGTTTCATGTAATCCTACTTAATGCTACGTAATTCTACTTAGTGCCATGTAACACTACTGATTACATAATCCATCTTAAGGCACGTAATCCTACTTAGTGGCACGTAATCCTACTTAGTGTCATGTAATCCTACTTAATGCTACGTAATTCTATTGAGTGCCATGTAACACTACTGATTACGTAATCCATCACAAAGGCACGTAATCCTACTTAATGGCACGTAATCCTACTTAGTGTCATGTAATCCTTTTTAAAGCTACGTAATTCTACTTAGTGCTATGTAACACTACTGATTACGTAATCCATCTTAATGGCACGTAATCCTACTTAATGGCACGTAATCTTACTTAGGGTCATGTAATCCTACTTAATGCTACGTAATTCTACTTAGTGCCATGTAACACAACTGATTACGTAATCCATCTTAATGGTACGTAATCTTACTTAATGGCACGTAATCCTACTTAGTGTCATGTAATTTTACTTAATGCTACGTAATTCTACTTAGTGCCATGTAACACTACTGATTACATAATCCATCTTAATGGCACGTAATCCTACTTAATGGCACGTAATTCTACTTAGAGTCATGTAATCTTACTTTATGCTACGTAATTCTACTTAGTGCCATTCAACACTACTGATTACCTAATTTATCTTAATGGCACGTAATCCTACTTAATGGCACGTAATCCTACTTAGTGTCATGTAATCCTACTTAATGCAACGTAATTCTACTTAGTGCCATGTAACACTACTGATTACGTAATCCATCTTGATGGCACGTAATCTTACTTAATGGCACGTGATCCTACTTAGTGTCATGTAATCCTACTTAATGCTACGTAATTCTACTTAGTGCCATGTAACACTACTGATTACGTAATACATCTTAATGGCACGTAATCCTACTTAATGGCACGTAATCCTACTTAGTGTCATGTAATCTTACTTAATGCTACGTAATTCTACTTAGTGCCATGTAACACTACTGATTACGTAATCCATCTTAATGGCACGTAATCCTACTTAATGGAACGTAAACCTACTTAATGGAACGTAATCCCACTTAATGGAACGTAATTCTACTTAGTGCTATGTAACACTACTGATTACGTAATCCATCTCAATGGCACGTAATAGCACGTAATCTTACTTAGTGTCATGTAATCCTACTTCATGCTACGTAATTTTTCTTAGTGCCATGTAACACTACTAATTACGTAATCCATCTTAATGGCACGTAATCCTACTTAATGGCACGTAATCCTACTTAGTGTCATGTAATCCTACTTAATGCTTCGTAATTCTTCTTAGTGCCATGTAACACTACTGATTACGCAACCCATCTTAATGGCACGTAATCCTACTTAATGGTACGAAATCCTACTTAGTGTCATGCAATCCTACTTAATGCTACGTAATTCTACTTAGTGCCATGTAACACTACTGATTACGTAATCCATATTAATGGCACGTAATCCTACTTAATGGCACGTAATCCTACATAATGTCATGTAATCCTACTTAGTGTCATGTAATCCTACTTAATGCTACGTAATTCTACTTAGTGCCATGTAACACTACTGATTACGTAATCCATCTTAATGGCACGTAATCCTACTTAATGGCACGTAATCCTACTTAGTTTCATGTAATCCTATTTAATGCTACGTAATTCTACTTAGTGCCATGTAGCACTACTGATTACCTAATCCATCTTAATGGCACGTAATCCTACTTAATGGCACGTAATCCTACTTAGTGTCATGTAATCCTACTTAATGCTACGTAATTCTACTTAGTACCATGTAACACTACTGATTACGTAATCCATCTTAATGGCACGTAATCCTACTAAATGGCACGTAATCCTACTTAGTGTCATGTAATCCTACTTAATGCCACGTAATTCTACTTAGTGCCATGTAACACTACTGATTACGTAATCCATCTTAATGGCACTTAATCCTACTTAATGGCACGTAATCCTACTTAGTGTCATGTAATCCTACTTAATGCTACGTAATTCTACTTAGTGCCATGTAACACTACTGATTACGTAATCTATCTTAATGGCACGTAATCCTACTTAATGGCACGTAATCCTACTTAGTTTCATGTAATCCTACTTAATGCTACGTAATTCTACTTAGTGCCATGTAACACTACTGATTACATAATCCATCTTAAGGCACGTAATCCTACTTAATGGCACGTCATCCTACTTAGTGTCATGTAATCCTACTTAATGCTACGTAATTCTATTTAGTGCCATGTAACACTACTGATTACGTAATCCATCATAAAGGCACGTAATCCTACTTAATGGCACGTAATCCTACTTAGTGTCATGTAATCCTTTTTAATGCTACGTAATTCTACTTAGTGCTATGTAACCCTACTGATTACGTAATCCATTTTAATGGCACGTAATCCTACTTAATGGCACGTAATCTTACTTAGTGTCATGTAATCCTACTTAATGCTACGTAATTCTACTTAGTGCCATGTAACACAACTGATTACGTAATCCATCTTAATGGTACGTAATCCTACTTAATGGCACGTAATCCAACTTAGTGTCATGTAATCCTACTTAATGCTACGTAATTCTACTTAGTGCCATGTAACACTACTGATTACGTAATCCATCTTAATGGCACGTAATCCTACTTAATGGCACGTAATCCTACTTAGTGTCATGTAATCCTAAATAATGCTACGTAATTCTACTTAGTGTCATGTAATCTTACTTAATGCTACGTAATTCTACTTAGTGTTATGTAACACTACTGATTACGTAATCCATCCTAATGGCACGTAATCCTACTTAATGGCACTTAATCCTACTTAGTGTCATGTTATCCTACTTAATGCAACGTAATTCTACTTAGTGCCATGTAACACTACTGATTACGTAATCCATCTTGATGGCACGAAATCCTACTTAATGGCACGTGATCCTACTTAGTGTCATGTAATCCTACTTAATGCTACGTAATTCTACTTAGTGCCATGTAACACTACTGATTACGTAATACATCTTAATGGCACGTAATCCTACTTAATGGCACGTAATCCTACTTAGTGTCATGTAATCCTACATAATGCTACGTAATTCTACTTAGTGCCATGTAACACTACTGATTACGTAATCCATCTTAATGGCACGTAATCCTACTTAATGGCACGTAATCCTACTTAGTGTCATGTAATCTTACTCAATGCTACGTAATTCTACTTAGTGCCATGTAACACTACTGATTACGTAATCCATCTTAATGGCACTTAATCCTACTTAATGGCACGTAATCCTACTTAGTGTCATGTAATCCTACTTAATGCGACGTAATTCTACTTAGTGCCATGTAACACTACTGATTACGTAATCCATCTTAATGGCACGAAATCCTACTTAATGGCACGTAATCCTACTTAGTGTCATGTAATCCTACTTAATGCTACGTAATTCTACTTAGTGCCATGTAACACTACTGATTACGTAATCCATCTTACTGGCACGTAATCCTATTTAATGGCACGTAATCTTACTTAGTGTCATGTAATCCTACTTAATGCTACTTAATTCTACTTAGTGCCATGTAACACTACTGATTACATAATCCATTTTAATGGCACGTAATCCTACTTAATGGCACGTAATCCTACTTAGTGTCATGTAATCCTACTTCATGCTACGTAATTTTACTTAGTGCCATGTAACACTACTAACTACGTAATCCATCTTAATGGCACGTAATCCTACTTAATGGCACGTAATCCTACTTAGTGTCATGTAATCCTACTTAATGCTTCGTAATTCTTCTTAGTGCCATGTAACACTACTGATTACGTAACCCATCTTAATGGCACGTAATCCTACTTAATGGTACGAAATCCTACTTGGTGTCATGTAATCCTACTTAATGCTACGTAATTCTACTTAGTGCCATGTAACACTACTGATTACGTAATCCATATTAATGGCACGTAATCCTACTTAATGGCACGTAATCCTACTTAGTGTCATGTAATCCTACTTAATGCTACGTAATTCTACTTAGTGCCATGTAACACTACTGATTACGTAATCCTTCTTAATTGCACGTAATCCTACTTAATGGCACGTAGTCTTACTTAGTGTCATGTAATCCTACTTAATGCTACGTAATTCTACTTAGTGCCATGTAACACTACTGATTACGTAATCCTTATTAATGGCACGTAATCCTACTTAATGGCACGTAATCCTACTTAATGGCACGTAATCCTACTTAGTGTCATGTAATCCTACTGAATGCTACGTAATTCTACTTAGTGCCATGTAACACTACTGATTACGTAATCCTTATTAATGGCACGTAATCCTACTTAATGGCACGTAATCCTACTTAATGGCACGTAATCTTACTTAGTGTCATGTAATCCTACTTAATGCTACGTAATTCTACTTAGTGCCATGTAACACTACTGATTACGTAATCCATATTAATGGCACGTAATCCTACTTAATGGCACGTAATCCTACTTAATAGCACGTAATCCTACTTAGTGTCATGTAATCCTACTGAATGCTACGTAAATCTACTTAGTGCCATGTAACACTACTAATTACGTAATCTATCTTAATGGCACGTAATCCTACTTAATGGCACGTAATCCTACTTAGTGTCATGTAATCCTACTTAATGCTATGTAATTCTACTTAGTGCCATGTAACACTACTGATTACGTAATCCATCTTAATGGCACGTAATCCTACTTAATGTCACGTAATCCTACTTAGTGTCATGTAATCCTACTTAATGCTACTTAATTCTACTTAGTGCCATGTAACACTACTGATTACGTAATCCATCTTAATGGCACGTAATCCTACTTAGTGTCATGTAATCCTACTTAATGCTACGTAATTCTACTTAGTGCCATGTAACACTACTGATTACGTAATCCATCTTAATGGCACGTAATCCTACTTAATGGCACGTAATCCTACTTAGTGTCATGTAATTCTACTTAATGCTACGTAATTCTACTTAGTGCCATGTAACACTACTGATTACGTAATCCATCTTAATGGCACGTAATCCTATTTAATGGCACGTAATCTTACTTAGTGTCATGTAATCCTACTTAATGCTACGTAATTCTACTTAGTGTCATGTAACACTACTGATTACGTAATCCATCTTAATGGCACGTAATCCTACTTAGTGTCATGTAATCCTACTTAATGCTACGTAATTCTACTTAGTGCCATGTAACACTACTGATTACGTAATCCATCTTAATGGCACGTAATCCTACTTAATGGCACGTAATCCTACTTAGTGTCATGTAATCCTACTTAATTCTACGTAATTCTACTTAGTGCCATGTAACACTACTGATTACGTAATCCATTTTAATGGCACGTAATCGTACTTAATGGCACGTAATCCTACTTAGTGTCATGTAATCCTACTTAATGCTACGTAATTCTACTTAGTGTCATGTAACACTACTGATTACGCAGTACATCTTAATGGCACGTAATCCTACTTAATGGCACGTAATCCTACTTAGTGTCATGTAATCCTACTTAATGCTACGTAATTCTACTTAGTGCCATGTAACACTACTGATTACGTAATCCATTTTAATGGCACGTAATCCTACTTAATGGCACGTAATCCTACTTAGTGTCATGTAATCCTACTTAATGCTACGTAATTCTACTTAGCGCCATGTAACACTACTGATTACGTAATCCATCTTAATGGCACGTAATCCTACTTAATGGCACGCAATCTCACTTAGTGTCATGTAATCCTTCTTAATGCTACGTAATTCTACTTAGTTCCATGTAACACTACTGATTACGTAATCCATCTTAATGGCACGTAATCCTTCTTAATGGCACGTAATCCTACTTAGTGTCATGTAATCCTACTTAATGCTACGTAATTCTACTTAGTGCCATGTAACACTACTGATTACGTAATCCATCTTAATGGCACGTAATTCTACTTAATGGCACGTAATCCTACTTAGTGTCATGTATTCCTACTTAGTGCTACGTAATTCTACTTAGTTCCATGTAACACTACTGATTACGTAGTACATCTTAATGGCACGTAATCCTACTTAATGGCACGTAATCCTACTTAGTGTCATGTAATCCTACTTAATGCTACGTAATTCTACTTAGTGCCGTGTAACACTACTGATTACGTAATCGATCTTAATGGCACGTAATCCTACTTAGTGTCATGTAATTCTACTTAATGCTGCGTAATTCTACTTAGTGCCATGTAACACTACTGATTACCTAATCCATATTAATGGCACGTAATCCTACTTAATGGCACGTACTCCTACTTAGTGTCATGTAATCCTACTGAATGCTACGTAATTCTTGTTAGTGGCATGTAACACAAATGATTATGTAATCCATCTTAATGGCACGTAACCCTATTTAATGGCACGTAATCCTACTTACTGTCATGTAAACTTACTTAATGCTACGTAATTTTACTTAGTGCCATGTAACACTACTGATTACGTAATCCATCTTAATAGCACGTAATCCTACTTAATGGCACGTAATCCTACTTAGTGTCATGTAATCCTACATAATGCTACCTAATTCTACTTAGTGCCATGTAACACTACTGATTACGTAATCCATCTTAATGGCACGTAATCCTACTTAATGGCACGTAATCCTACTTAATGGCACGTAATCCTACTTAGTGTCATGTAATCCTACTTAATGCTACGTAATTCTACTTAGTGCCATGTAACACTACTGATTACGTAATACATCTTAATGGCACGTAATTCTACTTAATGGCACGTAATCCTACTTAGTGTCATGTAATCCTACTTAATGCTACGTAATTCTACTTAGTGCCATGTAACACTACTGATTACGTAATCCATATTAATGGCACGTAATCCTACTTTATGGCACGTAATCCTACTTAGTGTCATGTAATCCTACTTAATGCTACGTAATTCTACTTAGTGCCATGTAACACTACTGATTACCTAATCCATCTTAATGGCACGTAATCCTACTTAATGGCACGTAATCCTACTTAGTGTCATGTAATCCTACTTGATGCTACGTAATTTTACTTAGTACCATGTAACACTACTGATTACGTAATCCATCTTAATGGCACGTAATCCTACTTAATGGCACGTAATCCTACTTAGTGTCATGTAATTCTACTTAATGCTACGTAATTCTACTTAGTGCCATGTAACACTACTGATTACGTAATCCATCTTAACGGCACGTAATCCTACTTATTGGCACGTAATCCTACTTAGTGTCATGTAATCCTACATAATGCTACGTAATTCTACTTAGTGCCATGTAACACTACTGATTACGTAATTTATCTTAATGGCACGTAATCCTACTTAATGGCACGTAATCCTACTTAGTTTCATGTAATCCTACTTAATGCTACGTAATTCTACTTAGTGCCATGTAACACTACTGATTACATAATCCATCTTAAGGCACGTAATCCTACTTAGTGGCACGTAATCCTACTTAGTGTCATGTAATCCTACTTAATGCTACGTAATTCTATTGAGTGCCATGTAACACTACTGATTACGTAATCCATCACAAAGGCACGTAATCCTACTTAATGGCACGTAATCCTACTTAGTGTCATGTAATCCTTTTTAAAGCTACGTAATTCTACTTAGTGCTATGTAACACTACTGATTACGTAATCCATCTTAATGGCACGTAATCCTACTTAATGGCACGTAATCTTACTTAGTGTCATGTAATCCTACTTAATGCTACGTAATTCTACTTAGTGCCATGTAACACAACTGATTACGTAATCCATCTTAATGGTACGTAATCTTACTTAATGGCACGTAATCCTACTTAGTGTCATGTAATTTTACTTAATGCTACGTAATTCTACTTAGTGCCATGTAACACTACTGATTACATAATCCATCTTAATGGCACGTAATCCTACTTAATGGCACGTAATTCTACTTAGAGTCATGTAATCTTACTTTATGCTACGTAATTCTACTTAGTGCCATTCAACACTACTGATTACGTAATTTATCTTAATGGCACGTAATCCTACTTAATGGCACGTAATCCTACTTAGTGTCATGTAATCCTACTTAATGCAACGTAATTCTACTTAGTGCCATGTAACACTACTGATTACGTAATCCATCTTGATGGCACGTAATCTTACTTAATGGCACGTGATCCTACTTAGTGTCATGTAATCCTACTTAATGCTACGTAATTCTACTTAGTGCCATGTAACACTACTGATTACGTAATACATCTTAATGGCACGTAATCCTACTTAATGGCACGTAATCCTACTTAGTGTCATGTAATCTTACTTAATGCTACGTAATTCTACTTAGTGCCATGTAACACTACTGATTACGTAATCCATCTTAATGGCACGTAATCCTACTTAATGGAACGTAAACCTACTTAATGGAACGTAATCCCACTTAATGGAACGTAATTCTACTTAGTGCTATGTAACACTACTGATTACGTAATCCATCTCAATGGCACGTAATAGCACGTAATCTTACTTAGTGTCATGTAATCCTACTTCATGCTACGTAATTTTACTTAGTGCCATGTAACACTACTAATTACGTAATCCATCTTAATGGCACGTAATCCTACTTAATGGCACGTAATCCTACTTAGTGTCATGTAATCCTACTTAATGCTACGTAATTCTACTTAGTGCCATGTAACACTACTGATTACGTAATCCATCTTAATGGCACGTAATCCTACTTAATGGCACGTAATCCTACTTAGTTTCATGTAATCCTATTTAATGCTACGTAATTCTACTTAGTGCCATGTAGCACTACTGATTACCTAATCCATCTTAATGGCACGTAATCCTACTTAATGGCACGTAATCCTACTTAGTGTCATGTAATCCTACTTAATGCTACGTAATTCTACTTAGTACCATGTAACACTACTGATTACGTAATCCATCTTAATGGCACGTAATCCTACTAAATGGCACGTAATCCTACTTAGTGTCATGTAATCCTACTTAATGCCACGTAATTCTACTTAGTGCCATGTAACACTACTGATTACGTAATCCATCTTAATGGCACTTAATCCTACTTAATGGCACGTAATCCTACTTAGTGTCATGTAATCCTACTTAATGCTACGTAATTCTACTTAGTGCCATGTAACACTACTGATTACGTAATCTATCTTAATGGCACGTAATCCTACTTAATGGCACGTAATCCTACTTAGTTTCATGTAATCCTACTTAATGCTACGTAATTCTACTTAGTGCCATGTAACACTACTGATTACATAATGCATCTTAAGGCACGTAATCCTACTTAATGGCACGTCATCCTACTTAGTGTCATGTAATCCTACTTAATGCTACGTAATTCTATTTAGTGCCATGTAACACTACTGATTACGTAATCCATCATAAAGGCACGTAATCCTACTTAATGGCACGTAATCCTACTTAGTGTCATGTAATCCTTTTTAATGCTACGTAATTCTACTTAGTGCTATGTAACCCTACTGATTACGTAATCCATTTTAATGGCACGTAATCCTACTTAATGGCACGTAATCTTACTTAGTGTCATGTAATCCTACTTAATGCTACGTAATTCTACTTAGTGCCATGTAACACAACTGATTACGTAATCCATCTTAATGGTACGTAATCCTACTTAATGGCACGTAATCCAACTTAGTGTCATGTAATCCTACTTAATGCTACGTAATTCTACTTAGTGCCATGTAACACTACTGATTACGTAATCCATCTTAATGGCACGTAATCCTACTTAATGGCACGTAATCCTACTTAGTGTCATGTAATCCTACATAATGCTACGTAATTCTACTTAGTGTCATGTAATCTTACTTAATGCTACGTAATTCTACTTAGTGTTATGTAACACTACTGATTACGTAATCCATCCTAATGGCACGTAATCCTACTTAATGGCACTTAATCCTACTTAGTGTCATGTTATCCTACTTAATGCAACGTAATTCTACTTAGTGCCATGTAACACTACTGATTACGTAATCCATCTTGATGGCACGAAATCCTACTTAATGGCACGTGATCCTACTTAGTGTCATGTAATCCTACTTAATGCTACGTAATTATACTTAGTGCCATGTAACACTACTGATTACGTAATACATCTTAATGGCACGTAATCCTACTTAATGGCACGTAATCCTACTTAGTGTCATGTAATCCTACATAATGCTACGTAATTCTACTTAGTGCCATGTAACACTACTGATTACGTAATCCATCTTAATGGCACGTAATCCTACTTAATGGCACGTAATCCTACTTAGTGTCATGTAATCTTACTCAATGCTACGTAATTCTACTTAGTGCCATGTAACACTACTGATTACGTAATCCATCTTAATGGCACTTAATCCTACTTAATGGCACGTAATCCTACTTAGTGTCATGTAATCCTACTTAATGCGACGTAATTCTACTTAGTGCCATGTAACACTACTGATTACGTAATCCATCTTAATGGCACGAAATCCTACTTAATGGCACGTAATCCTACTTAGTGTCATGTAATCCTACTTAATGCTACGTAATTCTACTTAGTGCCATGTAACACTACTGATTACGTAATCCATCTTACTGGCACGTAATCCTATTTAATGGCACGTAATTTTACTTAGTGTCATGTAATCCTACTTAATGCTACTTAATTCTACTTAGTGCCATGTAACACTACTGATTACATAATCCATTTTAATGGCACGTAATCCTACTTAATGGCACGTAATCCTACTTAGTGTCATGTAATCCTACTTCATGCTACGTAATTTTACTTAGTGCCATGTAACACTACTAACTACGTAATCCATCTTAATGGCACGTAATCCTACTTAATGGCACGTAATCCTACTTAGTGTCATGTAATCCTACTTAATGCTTCGTAATTCTTCTTAGTGCCATGTAACACTACTGATTACGTAACCCATCTTAATGGCACGTAATCCTACTTAATGGTACGAAATCCTACTTGGTGTCATGTAATCCTACTTAATGCTACGTAATTCTACTTAGTGCCATGTAACACTACTGATTACGTAATCCATATTAATGGCACGTAATCCTACTTAATGGCACGTAATCCTACTTAGTGTCATGTAATCCTACTTAATGCTACGTAATTCTACTTAGTGCCATGTAACACTACTGATTACGTAATCCTTCTTAATTGCACGTAATCCTACTTAATGGCACGTAGTCTTACTTAGTGTCATGTAATCCTACTTAATGCTACGTAATTCTACTTAGTGCCATGTAACACTACTGATTACGTAATCCTTATTAATGGCACGTAATCCTACTTAATGGCACGTAATCCTACTTAATGGCACGTAATCCTACTTAGTGTCATGTAATCCTACTGAATGCTACGTAATTCTACTTAGTGCCATGTAACACTACTGATTACGTAATCCTTATTAATGGCACGTAATCCTACTTAATGGCACGTAATCCTACTTAATGGCACGTAATCTTACTTAGTGTCATGTAATCCTACTTAATGCTACGTAATTCTACTTAGTGCCATGTAACACTACTGATTACGTAATCCATATTAATGGCACGTAATCCTACTTAATGGCACGTAATCCTACTTAATAGCACGTAATCCTACTTAGTGTCATGTAATCCTACTGAATGCTACGTAAATCTACTTAGTGCCATGTAACACTACTAATTACGTAATCTATCGTAATGGCACGTAATCCTACTTAATGGCACGTAATCCTACTTAGTGTCATGTAATCCTACTTAATGCTATGTAATTCTACTTAGTGCCATGTAACACTACTGATTACGTAATCCATCTTAATGGCACGTAATCCTACTTAATGTCACGTAATCCTACTTAGTGTCATGTAATCCTACTTAATGCTACTTAATTCTACTTAGTGCCATGTAACACTACTGATTACGTAATCCATCTTAATGGCACGTAATCCTACTTAGTGTCATGTAATCCTACTTAATGCTACGTAATTCTACTTAGTGCCATGTAACACTACTGATTACGTAATCCATCTTAATGGCACGTAATCCTACTTAGTGTCATGTAATCCTACTTAATGCTACGTAATTCTACTTAGTGCCATGTAACACTACTGATTACGTAATCCATCTTAATGGCACGTAATCCTACTTAATGGCACGTAATCCTACTTAGTGTCATGTAATCCTACTTAATTCTACGTAATTCTACTTAGTGCCATGTAACACTACTGATTACGTAATCCATTTTAATGGCACGTAATCCTACTTAATGGCACGTAATCCTACTTAGTGTCATGTAATCCTACTTAATGCTACGTAATTCTACTTAGTGTCATGTAACACTACTGATTACGCAGTACATCTTAATGGCACGTAATCCTACTTAATGGCACGTAATCCTACTTAGTGTCATGTAATCCTACTTAATGCTACGTAATTCTACTTAGTGCCATGTAACACTACTAATTACGTAATCCATTTTAATGGCACGTAATCCTACTTAATGGCACGTAATCCTACTTAGTGTCATGTAATCCTACTTAATGCTACGTAATTCTACTTAGCGCCATGTAACACTACTGATTACGTAATCCATCTTAATGGCACGTAATCCTACTTAATGGCACGCAATCTCACTTAGTGTCATGTAATCCTTCTTAATGCTACGTAATTCTACTTAGTTCCATGTAACACTACTGATTACGTAATCCATCTTAATGGCACGTAATCCTTCTTAATGGCATGTAATCCTACTTAGTGTCATGTAATCCTACTTAATGCTACGTAATTCTACTTAGTGCCATGTAACACTACTGATTACGTAATCCATCTTAATGGCACGTAATTCTACTTAATGGCACGTAATCCTACTTAGTGTCATGTATTCCTACTTAGTGCTACGTAATTCTACTTAGTTCCATGTAACACTACTGATTACGTAGTACATCTTAATGGCACGTAATCCTACTTAATGGCACGTAATCCTACTTAGTGTCATGTAATCCTACTTAATGCTACGTAATTCTACTTAGTGCCGTGTAACACTACTGATTACGTAATCGATCTTAATGGCACGTAATCCTACTTAGTGTCATGTAATTCTACTTAATGCTGCGTAATTCTACTTAGTGCCATGTAACACTACTGATTACCTAATCCATATTAATAGCACGTAATCCTACTTAATGGCACGTACTCCTACTTAGTGTCATGTAATCCTACTGAATGCTACGTAATTCTTGTTAGTGGCATGTAACACAAATGATTACGTAATCCATCTTAATGGCACGTAACCCTATTTAATGGCACGTAATCCTACTTACTGTCGTGTAAACTTACTTAATGCTACGTAATTTTACTTAGTGCCATGTAACACTACTGATTACGTAATCCATCTTAATAGCACGTAATCCTACTTAATGGCACGTAATCCTACTTAGTGTCATGTAATCCTACATAATGCTACCTAATTCTACTTAGTGCCATGTAACACTACTGATTACGTAATCCATCTTAATGGCACGTAATCCTACTTAATGGCACGTAATCCTACTTAATGGCACGTAATCCTACTTAGTGTCATGTAATCCTACTTAATGCTACGTATTTCTACTTAGTGCCATGTAACACTACTGATTACGTAATACATCTTAATGGCACGTAATTCTACTTAATGGCACGTAATCCTACTTAGTGTCATGTAATCCTACTTAATGCTACGTAATTCTACTTAGTGCCATGTAACACTACTGATTACGTAATCCATATTAATGGCACGTAATCCTACTTTATGGCACGTAATCCTACTTAGTGTCATGTAATCCTACTTAATGCTACGTAATTCTACTTAGTGCCATGTAACACTACTGATTACCTAATCCATCTTAATGGCACGTAATCCTACTTAATGGCACGTAATCCTACTTAGTGTCATGTAATCCTACTTGATGCTACGTAATTCTACTTAGTACCATGTAACACTACTGATTACGTAATCCATCTTAATGGCACGTAATCCTACTTAATGGCACGTAATCCTACTTAGTGTCATGTAATTCTACTTAATGCTACGTAATTCTACTTAGTGCCATGTAACACTACTGATTACGTAATCCATCTTAACGGCACGTAATCCTACTTATTGGCACGTAATCCTACTTAGTGTCATGTAATCCTACTTAATGCTACGTAATTCTACTTAGTGCCATGTAACACTACTGATTACGTAATTTATCTTAATGGCACGTAATCCTACTTAATGGCACGTAATCCTACTTAGTTTCATGTAATCCTACTTAATGCTACGTAATTCTACTTAGTGCCATGTAACACTACTGATTACATAATCCATCTTAAGGCACGTAATCCTACTTAGTGGCACGTAATCCTACTTAGTGTCATGTAATCCTACTTAATGCTACGTAATTCTATTGAGTGCCATGTAACACTACTGATTACGTAATCCATCACAAAGGCACGTAATCCTACTTAATGGCACGTAATCCTACTTAGTGTCATGTAATCCTTTTTAAAGCTACGTAATTCTACTTAGTGCTATGTAACACTACTGATTACGTAATCCATCTTAATGGCACGTAATCCTACTTAATGGCACGTAATCTTACTTAGTGTCATGTAATCCTACTTAATGCTACGTAATTCTACTTAGTGCCATGTAACACAACTGATTACGTAATCCATCTTAATGGTACGTAATCTTACTTAATGGCACGTAATCCTACTTAATGGCACGTAATCTTACTTAGTGTCATGTAATCCTACTTAATGCTACGTAATTCTACTTAGTGCCATGTAACACAACTGATTACGTAATCCATCTTAATGGTACGTAATCTTACTTAATGGCACGTAATCCTACTTAGTGTCATGTAATCTTACTCAATGCTACGTAATTCTACTTAGTGCCATGTAACACTACTGATTACGTAATCCATCTTAATGGCACTTAATCCTACTTAATGGCACGTAATCCTACTTAGTGTCATGTAATCCTACTTAATGCGACGTAATTCTACTTAGTGCCATGTAACACTACTGATTACGTAATCCATCTTAATGGCACGAAATCCTACTTAATGGCACGTAATCCTACTTAGTGTCATGTAATCCTACTTAATGCTACGTAATTCTACTTAGTGCCATGTAACACTACTGATTACGTAATCCATCTTACTGGCACGTAATCCTATTTAATGGCACGTAATCTTACTTAGTGTCATGTAATCCTACTTAATGCTACTTAATTCTACTTAGTGCCATGTAACACTACTGATTACATAATCCATTTTAATGGCACGTAATCCTACTTAATGGCACGTAATCCTACTTAGTGTCATGTAATCCTACTTCATGCTACGTAATTTTACTTAGTGCCATGTAACACTACTAACTACGTAATCCATCTTAATGGCACGTAATCCTACTTAATGGCACGTAATCCTACTTAGTGTCATGTAATCCTACTTAATGCTTCGTAATTCTTCTTAGTGCCATGTAACACTACTGATTACGTAACCCATCTTAATGGCACGTAATCCTACTTAATGGTACGAAATCCTACTTGGTGTCATGTAATCCTACTTAATGCTACGTAATTCTACTTAGTGCCATGTAACACTACTGATTACGTAATCCATATTAATGGCACGTAATCCTACTTAATGGCACGTAATCCTACTTAGTGTCATGTAATCCTACTTAATGCTACGTAATTCTACTTAGTGCCATGTAACACTACTGATTACGTAATCCTTCTTAATTGCACGTAATCCTACTTAATGGCACGTAATCTTACTTAGTGTCATGTAATCCTACTTAATGCTACGTAATTCTACTTAGTGCCATGTAACACTACTGATTACGTAATCCTTATTAATGGCACGTAATCCTACTTAATGGCACGTAATCCTACTTAATGGCACGTAATCCTACTTAGTGTCATGTAATCCTACTGAATGCTACGTAATTCTACTTAGTGCCATGTAACACTACTGATTACGTAATCCTTATTAATGGCACGTAATCCTACTTAATGGCACGTAATCCTACTTGATGGCACGTAATCTTACTTAGTGTCATGTAATCCTACTTAATGCTACGTAATTCTACTTAATGCCATGTAACACTACTGATTACGTAATCCATATTAATGGCACGTAATCCTACTTAATGGCACGTAATCCTACTTAATAGCACGTAATCCTACTTAGTGTCATGTAATCCTACTGAATGCTACGTAAATCTACTTAGTGCCATGTAACACTACTAATTACGTAATCTATCTTAATGGCACGTAATCCTACTTAATGGCACGTAATCCTACTTAGTGTCATGTAATCCTACTTAATGCTATGTAATTCTACTTAGTGCCATGTAACACTACTGATTACGTAATCCATCTTAATGGCACGTAATCCTACTTAATGTCACGTAATCCTACTTAGTGTCATGTAATCCTACTTAATGCTACTTAATTCTACTTAGTGCCATGTAACACTACTGATTACGTAATCCATCTTAATGGCACGTAATCCTACTTAGTGTCATGTAATCCTACTTAATGCTACGTAATTCTACTTAGTGCCATGTAACACTACTGATTACGTAATCCATCTTAATGGCACGTAATCCTACTTAATGGCACGTAATCCTACTTAGTGTCATGTAATTCTACTTAATGCTACGTAATTCTACTTAGTGCCATGTAACACTACTGATTACGTAATCCATCTTAATGGCACGTAATCCTATTTAATGGCACGTAATCTTACTTAGTGTCGTGTAATCCTACTTAATGCTACGTAATTCTACTTAGTGTCATGTAACACTACTGATTACGTAATCCATCTTAATGGCACGTAATCCTACTTAGTGTCATGTAATCCTACTTAATGCTACGTAATTCTACTTAGTGCCATGTAACACTACTGATTACGTAATCCATCTTAATGGCACGTAATCCTACTTAATGGCACGTAATCCTACTTAGTGTCATGTAATCCTACTTAATTCTACGTAATTCTACTTAGTGCCATGTAACACTACTGATTACGTAATCCATTTTAATGGCACGTAATCCTACTTAATGGCACGTAATCCTACTTAGTGTCATGTAATCCTACTTAATGCTACGTAATTCTACTTAGTGTCATGTAACACTACTGATTACGCAGTACATCTTAATGGCACGTAATCCTACTTAATGGCACGTAATCCTACTTAGTGTCATGTAATCCTACTTAATGCTACGTAATTCTACTTAGTGCCATGTAACACTACTGATTACGTAATCCATTTTAATGGCACGTAATCCTACTTAATGGCACGTAATCCTACTTAGTGTCATGTAATCCTACTTAATGCTACGTAATTCTACTTAGCGCCATGTAACACTACTGATTACGTAATCCATCTTAATGGCACGTAATCCTACTTAATGGCACGCAATCTCACTTAGTGTCATGTAATCCTTCTTAATGCTACGTAATTCTACTTAGTTCCATGTAACACTACTGATTACGTAATCCATCTTAATGGCACGTAATCCTTCTTAATGGCACGTAATCCTACTTAGTGTCATGTAATCCTACTTAATGCTACGTAATTCTACTTAGTGCCATGTAACACTACTGATTACGTAATCCATATTAATGGCACGTAATTTTACTTAATGGCACGTAATCCTACTTAATGGCACGTAATCCTACTTAGTGTCATGTAATCCTACTGAATGCTACGTAAATCTACTTAGTGCCATGTAACACTACTAATTACGTAATCTATCTTAATGGCACGTAATCCTACTTAATGGCACGTAATCCTACTTAGTGTCATGTAATCCTACTTAATGCTATGTAATTCTACTTAGTGCCATGTAACACTACTGATTACGTAATCCATCTTAATGGCACGTAATCCTACTTAATGGCACGTAATCCTACTAAGTGTCATGTAATCCTACTTAATGCTACGTAATTTTACTTAGTGCTATGTAGCACTACTGATTACCTAATCCATCTTAATGGCACGTAATCCTACTTAATGGCACGTAATCCTACTTAGTGTCATGTAATCCTACTTAATGCTACGTAGTTCTACTTAGTGCCATGTAACACTACTGATTACGTAATCCATCTTAATGGCACGTAATCCTATTTAATGGCACGTAATCTTACTTAGTGTCATGCAGTCCTACTTAATGCTACGTAATTCTACTTAGTGCCATGTAACACTACTGATTACGCAGTACATCTTAATGGCACGTAATCCTACTTAATGGCACGTAATCCTACTTAGTGTCATGTAATCCCACTTAATGCTACGTAATTCTACTTAGTGCCATGTAACACTATTGATTACGTAATCAATTTTAATGACACGTAATCCTACTTAATGGCACGTAATCCTACTTAGTGTCATGTAATCCTACTTAATGCTACGTAATTCTACTTAGTGCTATGTAGCACTACTGATTACGTAATCCATCTTAATGGCACGTAATCCTACTTAATGGCACGTAATCCTACTTAGTGCCATGTAATCCTACTTAATGCTACGTAGTTCTACTTAGTGCCATGTAACACTACTGATTACGTAATCCATCTTAATGGCACGTAATCCTATTTAATGGCACGTAATCTTACTTAGTGTCATGCAGTCCTACTTAATGCTACGTAATTCTACTTAGTGCCATGTAACACTACTGATTACGCAGTACATCTTAATGGCACGTAATCCTACTTAATGGCACGTAATCCTACTTAGTGTCATGTAATCCTACTTAATGCTACGTAATTTTACTTAGTGCCATGTAACACTACTGATTACGTAATCAATTTTAATGACACGTAATCCTACTTAATGGCACGAAATCCTACTTAGTGTCATGTAATCCTACTTAATGCTACGTAATTCTACTTAGCGCCTTGTAACACTACTGATTACGTAATCCATCTTAATGGCACGTAGTCCTACTTAATGGCACGTAATCCTACTTAGTTTCATGTAATCCTACTTAATGCTACGTAATTCTACTTAGTGCCATGTAACACTACTGATTACATAATCCATCTTAATGGCACGTAATCCTACTTAATGGCACGTAATCCTACTTAGTGACATGTAATCCTACTTAATGCTACGTAATTCTACTTAGTGCCATGTAACACTACTGATTACGTAATCCATCTTAATGACACGTAATCCTACTTAATGGCACGTAATCCTACTTAGTGTAATGTAATCCTACTTAATGCTACGTAATTCTACTTAGTGCCATGTAACACTTCTGATTACGTAATACATCTTAATGGCACGTAATCCTACTTAATGGCACGTAATCCTACTTAGTGTCATGTAATCCTACTTAATGCTACGTAATTCTACTTAGTGCCATGTAACACTACTGATTACGTAATCCATCTTAATGGCACGTAATCCTACTTAATGGCACGTAATCCTACTTAGTTTCATGTAATCCTATTTAATGCTACGTAATTCTACTTAGTGCCATGTAGCACTACTGATTACCTAATCCATCTTAATGGCACGTAATCCTACTTAATGGCACGTAATCCTACTTAGTGTCATGTAATCCTACTTAATGCTACGTAATTCTACTTAGTACCATGTAACACTACTGATTACGTAATCCATCTTAATGGCACGTAATCCTACTAAATGGCACGTAATCCTACTTAGTGTCATGTAATCCTACTTAATGCCACGTAATTCTACTTAGTGCCATGTAACACTACTGATTACGTAATCCATCTTAATGGCACTTAATCCTACTTAATGGCACGTAATCCTACTTAGTGTCATGTAATCCTACTTAATGCTACGTAATTCTACTTAGTGCCATGTAACACTACTGATTACGTAATCTATCTTAATGGCACGTAATCCTACTTAATGGCACGTAATCCTACTTAGTTTCATGTAATCCTACTTAATGCTACGTAATTCTACTTAGTGCCATGTAACACTACTGATTACATAATCCATCTTAAGGCACGTAATCCTACTTAATGGCACGTAATCCTACTTAGTGTCATGTAATCCTACTTAATGCTACGTAATTCTATTTAGTGCCATGTAACACTACTGATTACGTAATCCATCATAAAGGCACGTAATCCTACTTAATGGCACGTAATCCTACTTAGTGTCATGTAATCTTTTTTAATGCTACGTAATTCTACTTAGTGCTATGTAACCCTACTGATTACGTAATCCATTTTAATGGCACGTAATCCTACTTAATGGCACGTAATCTTACTTAGTGTCATGTAATCCTACTTAATGCTACGTAATTCTACTTAGTGCCATGTAACACAACTGATTACGTAATCCATCTTAATGGTACGTAATCCTACTTAATGGCACGTAATCCAACTTAGTGTCATGTAATCCTACTTAATGCTACGTAATTCTACTTAGTGCCATGTAACACTACTGATTACGTAATCCATCTTAATGGCACGTAATCCTACTTAATGGCACGTAATCCTACTTAGTGTCATGTAATCCTACATAATGCTACGTAATTCTACTTAGTGTCATGTAATCTTACTTAATGCTACGTAATTCTACTTAGTGTTATGTAACACTACTGGTTACGTAATCCATCCTAATGGCACGTAATCCTACTTAATGGCACTTAATCCTACTTAGTGTCATGTTATCCTACTTAATGCAACGTAATTCTACTTAGTGCCATGTAACACTACTGATTACGTAATCCATCTTGATGGCACGAAATCCTACTTAATGGCACGTGATCCTACTTAGTGTCATGTAATCCTACTTAATGCTACGTAATTCTACTTAGTGCCATGTAACACTACTGATTACGTAATACATCTTAATGGCACGTAATCCTACTTAATGGCACGTAATCCTACTTAGTGTCATGTAATCCTACATAATGCTACGTAATTCTACTTAGTGCCATGTAACACTACTGATTACGTAATCCATCTTAATGGCACGTAATCCTACTTAATGGCACGTAATCCTACTTAGTGTCATGTAATCTTACTCAATGCTACGTAATTCTACTTAGTGCCATGTAACACTACTGATTACGTAATCCATCTTAATGGCACTTAATCCTACTTAATGGCACGTAATCCTACTTAGTGTCATGTAATCCTACTTAATGCGACGTAATTCTACTTAGTGCCATGTAACACTACTGATTACGTAATCCATCTTAATGGCACGAAATCCTACTTAATGGCACGTAATCCTACTTAGTGTCATGTAATCCTACTTAATGCTACGTAATTCTACTTAGTGCCATGTAACACTACTGATTACGTAATCCATCTTACTGGCACGTAATCCTATTTAATGGCACGTAATTTTACTTAGTGTCATGTAATCCTACTTAATGCTACTTAATTCTACTTAGTGCCATGTAACACTACTGATTACATAATCCATTTTAATGGCACGTAATCCTACTTAATGGCACGTAATCCTACTTAGTGTCATGTAATCCTACTTCATGCTACGTAATTTTACTTAGTGCCATGTAACACTACTAACTACGTAATCCATCTTAATGGCACGTAATCCTACTTAATGGCACGTAATCCTACTTAGTGTCATGTAATCCTACTTAATGCTTCGTAATTCTTCTTAGTGCCATGTAACACTACTGATTACGTAACCCATCTTAATGGCACGTAATCCTACTTAATGGTACGAAATCCTACTTGGTGTCATGTAATCCTACTTAATGCTACGTAATTCTACTTAGTGCCATGTAACACTACTGATTACGTAATCCATATTAATGGCACGTAATCCTACTTAATGGCACGTAATCCTACTTAGTGTCATGTAATCCTACTTAATGCTACGTAATTCTACTTAGTGCCATGTAACACTACTGATTACGTAATCCTTCTTAATTGCACGTAATCCTACTTAATGGCACGTAGTCTTACTTAGTGTCATGTAATCCTACTTAATGCTACGTAATTCTACTTAGTGCCATATAACACTACTGATTACGTAATCCTTATTAATGGCACGTAATCCTACTTAATGGCACGTAATCCTACTTAATGGCACGTAATCCTACTTAGTGTCATGTAATCCTACTGAATGCTACGTAATTCTACTTAGTGCCATGTAACACTACTGATTACGTAATCCTTATTAATGGCACGTAATCCTACTTAATGGCACGTAATCCTACTTAATGGCACGTAATCTTACTTAGTGTCATGTAATCCTACTTAATGCTACGTAATTCTACTTAGTGCCATGTAACACTACTGATTACGTAATCCATATTAATGGGACGTAATCCTACTTAATGGCACGTAATCCTACTTAATAGCACGTAATCCTACTTAGTGTCATGTAATCCTACTGAATGCTACGTAAATCTACTGAGTGCCATGTAACACTACTAATTACGTAATCTATCTTAATGGCACGTAATCCTACTTAATGGCACGTAATCCTACTTAGTGTCATGTAATCCTACTTAATGCTATGTAATTCTACTTAGTGCCATGTAACACTACTGATTACGTAATCCATCTTAATGGCACGTAATCCTACTTAATGTCACGTAATCCTACTTAGTGTCATGTAATCCTACTTAATGCTACTTAATTCTACTTAGTGCCATGTAACACTACTGATTACGTAATCCATCTTAATGGCACGTAATCCTACTTAGTGTCATGTAATCCTACTTAATGCTACGTAATTCTACTTAGTGCCATGTAACACTACTGATTACGTAATCCATCTTAATGGCACGTAATCCTACTTAATGGCACGTAATCCTACTTAGTGTCATGTAATTCTACTTAATGCTACGTAATTCTACTTAGTGCCATGTAACACTACTGATTACGTAATCCATCTTAATGGCACGTAATCCTATTTAATGGCACGTAATCTTACTTAGTGTCATGTAATCCTACTTAATGCTACGTAATTCTACTTAGTGTCATGTAACACTACTGATTACGTAATCCATCTTAATGGCACGTAATCCTACTTAGTGTCATGTAATCCTACTTAATGCTACGTAATTCTACTTAGTGCCATGTAACACTACTGATTACGTAATCCATTTTAATGGCACGTAATCCTACTTAATGGCACGTAATCCTACTTAGTGTCATGTAATCCTACTTAATGCTACGTAATTCTACTTAGCGCCATGTAACACTACTGATTACGTAATCCATCTTAATGGCACGTAATCCTACTTAATGGCACGCAATCTCACTTAGTGTCATGTAATCCTTCTTAATGCTACGTTATTCTACTTAGTTCCATGTAACACTACTGATTACGTAATCCATCTTAATGGCACGTAATCCTTCTTAATGGCACGTAATCCTACTTAGTGTCATGTAATCCTACTTAATGCTACGTAATTCTACTTAGTGCCATGTAACACTACTGATTACGTAATCCATCTTAATGGCACGTAATTCTACTTAATGGCACGTAATCCTACTTAGTGTCATGTATTCCTACTTAGTGCTACGTAATTCTACTTAGTTCCATGTAACACTACTGATTACGTAGTACATCTTAATGGCACGTAATCCTACTTAATGGCACGTAATCCTACTTAGTGTCATGTAATCCTACTTAATGCTACGTAATTCTACTTAGTGCCGTGTAACACTACTGATTACGTAATCGATCTTAATGGCACGTAATCCTACTTAGTGTCATGTAATTCTACTTAATGCTGCGTAATTCTACTTAGTGCCATGTAACACTACTGATTACCTAATCCATATTAATGGCACGTAATCCTACTTAATGGCACGTACTCCTACTTAGTGTCATGTAATCCTACTGAATGCTACGTAATTCTTGTTAGTGGCATGTAACACAAATGATTACGTAATCCATCTTAATGGCACGTAACCCTATTTAATGGCACGTAATCCTACTTACTGTCATGTAAACTTACTTAATGCTACGTAATTTTACTTAGTGCCATGTAACACTACTGATTACGTAATCCATCTTAATAGCACGTAATCCTACTTAATGGCACGTAATCCTACTTAGTGTCATGTAATCCTACATAATGCTACCTAATTCTACTTAGTGCCATGTAACACTACTGATTACGTAATCCATCTTAATGGCACGTAATCCTACTTAATGGCACGTAATCCTACTTAATGGCACGTAATCCTACTTAGTGTCATGTAATCCTACTTAATGCTACGTAATTCTACTTAGTGCCATGTAACACTACTTATTACGTAATACATCTTAATGGCACGTAATTCTACTTAATGGCACGTAATCCTACTTAGTGTCATGTAATCCTACTTAATGCTACGTAATTCTACTTAGTGCCATGTAACACTACTGATTACGTAATCCATATTAATGGCACATAATCCTACTTTATGGCACGTAATCCTACTTAGTGTCATGTAATCCTACTTAATGCTACGTAATTCTACTTAGTGCCATGTAACACTACTGATTACCTAATCCATCTTAATGGCACGTAATCCTACTTAATGGCACGTAATCCTACTTAGTGTCATGTAATCCTACTTGATGCTACGTAATTCTACTTAGTACCATGTAACACTACTGATTACGTAATCCATCTTAATGGCACGTAATCCTACTTAATGGCACGTAATCCTACTTAGTGTCATGTAATTCTACTTAATGCTACGTAATTCTACTTAGTGCCATGTAACACTACTGATTACGTAATCCATCTTAACGGCACGTAATCCTACTTATTGGCACGTAATCCTACTTAGTGTCATGTAATCCTACTTAATGCTACGTAATTCTACTTAGTGCCATGTAACACTACTGATTACGTAATTTATCTTAATGGCACGTAATCCTACTTAATGGCACGTAATCCTACTTAGTTTCATGTAATCCTACTTAATGCTACGTAATTCTACTTAGTGCCATGTAACACTACTGATTACATAATCCATCTTAAGGCACGTAATCCTACTTAGTGGCACGTAATCCTACTTAGTGTCATGTAATCCTACTTAATGCTACGTAATTCTATTGAGTGCCATGTAACACTACTGATTACGTAATCCATCACAAAGGCACGTAATCCTACTTAATGGCACGTAATCCTACTTAGTGTCATGTAATCCTTTTTAAAGCTACGTAATTCTACTTAGTGCTATGTAACACTACTGATTACGTAATCCATCTTAATGGCACGTAATCCTACTTAATGGCACGTAATCTTACTTAGTGTCATGTAATCCTACTTAATGCTACGTAATTCTACTTAGTGCCATGTAACACAACTGATTACGTAATCCATCTTAATGGTACGTAATCTTACTTAATGGCACGTAATCCTACTTAATGGCACGTACTCTTACTTAGTGTCATGTAATCCTACTTAATGCTACGTAATTCTACTTAGTGCCATGTAACACAACTGATTACGTAATCCATCTTAATGGTACGTAATCTTACTTAATGGCACGTAATCCTACTTAGTGTCATGTAATCTTACTCAATGCTACGTAATTCTACTTAGTGCCATGTAACACTACTGATTACGTAATCCATCTTAATGGCACTTAATCCTACTTAATGGCACGTAATCCTACTTAGTGTCATGTAATCCTACTTAATGCGACGTAATTCTACTTAGTGCCATGTAACACTACTGATTACGTAATCCATCTTAATGGCACGAAATCCTACTTAATGGCACGTAATCCTACTTAGTGTCATGTAATCCTACTTAATGCTACGTAATTCTACTAAGTGCCATGTAACACTACTGATTACGTAATCCATCTTACTGGCACGTAATCCTATTTAATGGCACGTAATCTTACTTAGTGTCATGTAATCCTACTTAATGCTACTTAATTCTACTTAGTGCCATGTAACACTACTGATTACATAATCCATTTTAATGGCACGTAATCCTACTTAATGGCACGTAATCCTACTTAGTGTTATGTAATCCTACTTCATGCTACGTAATTTTACTTAGTGCCATGTAACACTACTAACTACGTAATCCATCTTAATGGCACGTAATCCTACTTAATGGCACGTAATCCTACTTAGTGTCATGTAATCCTACTTAATGCTTCGTAATTCTTCTTAGTGCCATGTAACACTACTGATTACGTAACCCATCTTAATGGCACGTAATCCTACTCAATGGTACGAAATCCTACTTGGTGTCATGTAATCCTACTTAATGCTACGTAATTCTACTTAGTGCCATGTAACACTACTGATTACGTAATCCATATTAATGGCACGTAATCCTACTTAATGGCACGTAATCCTACTTAGTGTCATGTAATCCTACTTAATGCTACGTAATTCTACTTAGTGCCATGTAACACTACTGATTACGTAATCCTTCTTAATTGCACGTAATCCTACTTAATGGCACGTAATCTTACTTAGTGTCATGTAATCCTACTTAATGCTACGTAATTCTACTTAGTGCCATGTAACACTACTGATTACGTAATCCTTATTAATGGCACGTAATCCTACTTAATGGCACGTAATCCTACTTAATGGCACGTAATCCTACTTAGTGTCATGTAATCCTACTGAATGCTACGTAATTCTACTTAGTGCCATGTAACACTACTGATTACGTAATCCTTATTAATGGCACGTAATCCTACTTAATGGCACGTAATCCTACTTGATGGCACGTAATCTTACTTAGTGTCATGTAATCCTACTTAATGCTACGTAATTCTACTTAATGCCATGTAACACTACTGATTACGTAATCCATATTAATGGCACGTAATCCTACTTAATGGCACGTAATCCTACTTAATAGCACGTAATCCTACTTAGTGTCATGTAATCCTACTGAATGCTACGTAAATCTACTTAGTGCCCTGTAACACTACTAATTACGTAATCTATCTTAATGGCACGTAATCCTACTTAATGGCACGTAATCCTACTTAGTGTCATGTAATCCTACTTAATGCTATGTAATTCTACTTAGTGCCATGTAACACTACTGATTACGTAATCCATCTTAATGGCACGTAATCCTACTTAATGTCACGTAATCCTACTTAGTGTCATGTAATCCTACTTAATGCTACTTAATTCTACTTAGTGCCATGTAACACTACTGATTACGTAATCCATCTTAATGGCACGTAATCCTACTTAGTGTCATGTAATCCTACTTAATGCTACGTAATTCTACTTAGTGCCATGTAACACTACTGATTACGTAATCCATCTTAATGGCACGTAATCCTACTTAATGGCACGTAATCCTACTTAGTGTCATGTAATTCTACTTAATGCTACGTAATTCTACTTAGTGCCATGTAACACTACTGATTACGTAATCCATCTTAATGGCACGTAATCCTATTTAATGGCACGTAATCTTACTTAGTGTCGTGTAATCCTACTTAATGCTACGTAATTCTACTTAGTGTCATGTAACACTACTGATTACGTAATCCATCTTAATGGCACGTAATCCTACTTAGTGTCATGTAATCCTACTTAATGCTACGTAATTCTACTTAGTGCCATGTAACACTACTGATTACGTAATCCATCTTAATGGCACGTAATCCTACTTAATGGCACGTAATCCTACTTAGTGTCATGTAATCCTACTTAATTCTACGTAATTCTACTTAGTGCCATGTAACACTACTGATTACGTAATCCATTTTAATGGCACGTAATCCTACTTAATGGCACGTAATCCTACTTAGTGTCATGTAATCCTACTTAATGCTACGTAATTCTACTTAGTGCCATGTAACACTACTGATTACGTAATCCATTTTAATGGCACGTAATCCTACTTAATGGCACGTAATCCTACTTAGTGTCATGTAATCCTACTTAATGCTACGTAATTCTACTTAGCGCCATGTAACACTACTGATTACGTAATCCATCTTAATGGCACGTAATCCTACTTAATGGCACGCAATCTCACTTAGTGTCATGTAATCCTTCTTAATGCTACGTAATTCTACTTAGTTCCATGTAACACTACTGATTACGTAATCCATCTTAATGGCACGTAATCCTTCTTAATGGCACGTAATCCTACTTAGTGTCATGTAATCCTACTTAATGCTACGTAATTCTACTTAGTGCCATGTAACACTACTGATTACGTAATCCATATTAATGGCACGTAATTTTACTTAATGGCACGTAATCCTACTTAATGGCACGTAATCCTACTTAGTGTCATGTAATCCTACTGAATGCTACGTAAATCTACTTAGTGCCATGTAACACTACTAATTACGTAATCTATCTTAATGGCACGTAATCCTACTTAATGGCACGTAATCCTACTTAGTGTCATGTAATCCTACTTAATGCTATGTAATTCTACTTAGTGCCATGTAACACTACTGATTACGTAATCCATCTTAATGGCACGTAATCCTACTTAATGGCACGTAATCCTACTAAGTGTCATGTAATCCTACTTAATGCTACGTAATTTTACTTAGTGCTATGTAGCACTACTGATTACCTAATCCATCTTAATGGCACGTAATCCTACTTAATGGCACGTAATCCTACTTAGTGTCATGTAATCCTACTTAATGCTACGTAGTTCTACTTAGTGCCATGTAACACTACTGATTACGTAATCCATCTTAATGGCACGTAATCCTATTTAATGGCACGTAATCTTACTTAGTGTCATGCAGTCCTACTTAATGCTACGTAATTCTACTTAGTGCCATGTAACACTACTGATTACGCAGTACATCTTAATGGCACGTAATCCTACTTAATGGCACGTAATTTTACTTAGTGTCATGTAATCGCACTTAATGCTACGTAATTCTACTTAGTGCCATGTAACACTATTGATTACGTAATCAATTTTAATGACACGTAATCCTACTTAATGGCACGTAATCCTACTTAGTGTCATGTAATCCTACTTAATGCTACGTAATTCTACTTAGCGCCTTGTAACACTACTGATTACGTAATCCATCTTAATGGCACGTAGTCCTACTTAATGGCACGTAATCCTACTTAGTTTCATGTAATCCTACTTAATGCTACGTAATTCTACTTAGTGCCATGTAACACTACTGATTACATAATCCATCTTAATGGCACGTAATCCTACTTAATGGCACGTAATCCTACTTAGTGTCATGTAATCCTACTTAATGCTACGTAATTCTACTTAGTGCCATGTAACACTACTAATTACGTAATCTATCTTAATGGCACGTAATCCTACTTAATGGCACGTAATCCTACTTAGTGTCATGTAATCCTACTTAATGCTATGTAATTCTACTTAGTGCCATGTAACACTACTGATTACGTAATCCATCTTAATGGCACGTAATCCTACTTAATGGCACGTAATCCTACTAAGTGTCATGTAATCCTACTTAATGCTACGTAATTTTACTTAGTGCTATGTAGCACTACTGATTACGTAATCCATCTTAATGGCACGTAATCCTACTTAATGGCACGTAATCCTACTTAGTGTCATGTAATCCTACTTAATGCTACGTAGTTCTACTTAGTGCCATGTAGCACTACTGATTACCAAATCCATCTTAATGGCACGTAATCCTACTTAATGGCACGTAATCCTACTTAGTGTCATGTAATCCTACTTAATGCTACGTAATTCTACTTAGTACCATGTAACACTACTGATTACGTAATCCATCTTAATGGCACGTAATCCTACTAAATGGCACGTAATCCTACTTAGTGTCAAGTAATCCCACTTAATGCTACGTAATTCTACTTAGTGCCATGTAACACTACTGATTACGTAATCAATTTTAATGACACGTAATCCTACTTAATGGCACGTAATCCTACTTAGTGTCATGTAATCCTACTTAATGCTACGTAATTCTACTTAGCGCCTTGTAACACTACTGATTACGTAATCCATCTTAATGGCACGTAGTCCTACTTAATGGCACGTAATCCTACTTAGTTTCATGTAATCCTACTTAATGCTACGTAATTCTACTTAGTGCCATGTAACACTACTGATTACATAATCCATCTTAATGGCACGTAATCCTACTTAATGGCACGTAATCCTACTTAGTGTCATGTAATCCTACTTAATGCTACGTAATTCTATTTAGTGCCATGTAACACTACTGATTACGTAATCCATCTTAATGGCACGTAATCCTACTTAATGGCACGTAATCCTACTTAGTGTCATGTAATCCTTTTTAATGCTACGTAATTCTACTTAGTGCTATGTAACCCTACTGATTACGTAATCCATTTTAATGGCACGTAATCCTACTTAATGGCACGTAATCTTACTTAGTGTCATGTAATCCTACTTAATGCTACGTAATTCTACTTAGTGCCATGTAACACAACTGATTACGTAATCCATCTTAATGGTACGTAATCCTACTTAATGGCACGTAATCCAACTTAGTGTCATGTAATCCTACTTAATGCTACGTAATTCTACTTAGTGCCATGTAACACTACTGATTACGTAATCCTTATTAATGGCACGTAATCCTACTTAATGGCACGTAATCCTACTTAGTGTCATGTAATCCTACTTATTGCAACGTAATTCTACTTAGTGCCATGTAACACTACTGATTACGTAATCCATCTTGATGGCACGTAATCCTACTTAATGGCACGTGATCCTACTTAGTGTCATGTAATCCTACTTAATGCTACGTAATTCTACTTAGTGCCATATAACACTACTGATTACGTAATACATCTTAATGGCACGTAATCTTACTTAATGGCACGTGATCCTACTTAGTGTCATGTAATCCTACTTAATGCTACGTAATTCTACTTAGTGCCATGTAACACTACTGATTACGTAATACATCTTAATGGCACGTAATCCTACTTAATGGCACGTAATCCTACTTAGTGTCATGTAATCTTACTTAATGCTACGTAATTCTACTTAGTGCCATGTAACACTACTGATTACGTAATCCATCTTAATGGCACGTAATCCTACTTAATGGAACGTAATCCTACTTAATGGAACGTAATCCTACTTAATGGAACGTAATTCTACTTAGTGCTATGTAACACTACTGATTACGTAATCCATCTCAATGGCACGTAATAGTACGTAATCTTACTCAGTGTCATGTAATCCTACTTCATGCTACGTAATTTTACTTAGTGCCATGTAACACTACTAATTACGTAATCCATCTTAATGGCACGTAATCCTACTTAATGGCACGTAATCCTACTTAGTGTCATGTAATCCTACTTAATGCTTCGTAATTCTTCTTAGTGCCATGTAACACTACTGATTACGCAACCCATCTTAATGGCACGTAATCCTACTTAATGGTACGAAATCCTACTTAGTGTCATGCAATCCTACTTAATGCTACGTAATTCTACTTAGTGCCATGTAACACTACTGATTACGTAATCCATATTAATGGCACGTAATCCTACTTAATGGCACGTAATCCTACATAATGTTATGTAATCCTACTTAATGCTACGTAATTTTACTTAGTGCTATGTAGCACTACTGATTACGTAATCCATCTTAATGGCACGTAATCCTACTTAATGGCACGTAATCCTACTTAGTGTCATGTAATCCTACTTAATGCTACGTAGTTCTACTTAGTGCCATGTAGCACTACTGATTACCTAATCCATCTTAATGGCACGTAATCCTACTTAATGGCACGTAATCCTACTTAGTGTCATGTAATCCTACTTAATGCTACGTAATTCTACTTAGTGTCATGTAACACTACTGATTACGCAGTACATCTTAATGGCACGTAATCCTACTTGATGGCACGTAATCTTACTTAGTGTCATGTAATCCTACTTAATGCTACGTAATTCTACTTAATGCCATGTAACACTACTGATTACGTAATCCATATTAATGGCACGTAATCCTACTTAATGGCACGTAATCCTACTTAATAGCACGTAATCCTACTTAGTGTCATGTAATCCTACTGAATGCTACGTAAATCTACTTAGTGCCATGTAACACTACTAATTACGTAATCTATCTTAATGGCACGTAATCCTACTTAATGGCACGTAATCCTACTTAGTGTCATGTAATCCTACTTAATGCTATGTAATTCTACTTAGTGCCATGTAACACTACTGATTACGTAATCCATCTTAATGGCACGTAATCCTACTTAATGTCACGTAATCCTACTTAGTGTCATGTAATCCTACTTAATGCTACTTAATTCTACTTAGTGCCATGTAACACTACTGATTACGTAATCCATCTTAATGGCACGTAATCCTACTTAGTGTCATGTAATCCTACTTAATGCTACGTAATTCTACTTAGTGCCATGTAACACTACTGATTACGTAATCCATCTTAATGGCACGTAATCCTACTTAATGGCACGTAATCCTACTTAGTGTCATGTAATTCTACTTAATGCTACGTAATTCTACTTAGTGCCATGTAACACTACTGATTACGTAATCCATCTTAATGGCACGTAATCCTATTTAATGGCACGTAATCTTACTTAGTGTCGTGTAATCCTACTTAATGCTACGTAATTCTACTTAGTGTCATGTAACACTACTGATTACGTAATCCATCTTAATGGCACGTAATCCTACTTAGTGTCATGTAATCCTACTTAATGCTACGTAATTCTACTTAGTGCCATGTAACACTACTGATTACGTAATCCATCTTAATGGCACGTAATCCTACTTAATGGCACGTAATCCTACTTAGTGTCATGTAATCCTACTTAATTCTACGTAATTCTACTTAGTGCCATGTAACACTACTGATTACGTAATCCATTTTAATGGCACGTAATCCTACTTAATGGCACGTAATCCTACTTAGTGTCATGTAATCCTACTTAATGCTACGTAATTCTACTTAGTGTCATGTAACACTACTGATTACGCAGTACATCTTAATGGCACGTAATCCTACTTAATGGCACGTAATCCTACTTAGTGTCATGTAATCCTACTTAATGCTACGTAATTCTACTTAGTGCCATGTAACACTACTGATTACGTAATCCATTTTAATGGCACGTAATCCTACTTAATGGCACGTAATCCTACTTAGTGTCTTGTAATCCTACTTAATGCTACGTAATTCTACTTAGCGCCATGTAACACTACTGATTACGTAATCCATCTTAATGGCACGTAATCCTACTTAATGGCACGCAATCTCACTTAGTGTCATGTAATCCTTCTTAATGCTACGTAATTCTACTTAGTTCCATGTAACACTACTGATTACGTAATCCATCTTAATGGCACGTAATCCTTCTTAATGGCACGTAATCCTACTTAGTGTCATGTAATCCTACTTAATGCTACGTAATTCTACTTAGTGCCATGTAACACTACTGATTACGTAATCCATATTAATGGCACGTAATTTTACTTAATGGCACGTAATCCTACTTAATGGCACGTAATCCTACTTAGTGTCATGTAATCCTACTGAATGCTACGTAAATCTACTTAGTGCCATGTAACACTACTAATTACGTAATCTATCTTAATGGCACGTAATCCTACTTAATGGCACGTAATCCTACTTAGTGTCATGTAATCCTACTTAATGCTATGTAATTCTACTTAGTGCCATGTAACACTACTGATTACGTAATCCATCTTAATGGCACGTAATCCTACTTAATGGCACGTAATCCTACTAAGTGTCATGTAATCCTACTTAATGCTACGTAATTTTACTTAGTGCTATGTAGCACTACTGATTACCTAATCCATCTTAATGGCACGTAATCCTACTTAATGGCACGTAATCCTACTTAGTGTCATGTAATCCTACTTAATGCTACGTAGTTCTACTTAGTGCCATGTAACACTACTGATTACGTAATCCATCTTAATGGCACGTAATCCTATTTAATGGCACGTAATCTTACTTAGTGTCATGCAGTCCTACTTAATGCTACGTAATTCTACTTAGTGCCATGTAACACTACTGATTACGCAGTACATCTTAATGGCACGTAATCCTACTTAATGGCACGTAATCCTACTTAGTGTCATGTAATCGCACTTAATGCTACGTAATTCTACTTAGTGCCATGTAACACTATTGATTACGTAATCAATTTTAATGACACGTAATCCTACTTAATGGCACGTAATCCTACTTAGTGTCATGTAATCCTACTTAATGCTACGTAATTCTACTTAGCGCCTTGTAACACTACTGATTACGTAATCCATCTTAATGGCACGTAGTCCTACTTAATGGCACGTAATCCTACTTAGTTTCATGTAATCCTACTTAATGCTACGTAATTCTACTTAGTGCCATGTAACACTACTGATTACATAATCCATCTTAATGGCACGTAATCCTACTTAATGGCACGTAATCCTACTTAGTGTCATGTAATCCTACTTAATGCTACGTAATTCTACTTAGTGCCATGTAACACTACTAATTACGTAATCTATCTTAATGGCACGTAATCCTACTTAATGGCACGTAATCCTACTTAGTGTCATGTAATCCTACTTAATGCTATGTAATTCTACTTAGTGCCATGTAACACTACTGATTACGTAATCCATCTTAATGGCACGTAATCCTACTTAATGGCACGTAATCCTACTAAGTGTCATGTAATCCTACTTAATGCTACGTAATTTTACTTAGTGCTATGTAGCACTACTGATTACGTAATCCATCTTAATGGCACGTAATCCTACTTAATGGCACGTAATCCTACTTAGTGTCATGTAATCCTACTTAATGCTACGTAGTTCTACTTAGTGCCATGTAGCACTACTGATTACCTAATCCATCTTAATGGCACGTAATCCTACTTAATGGCACGTAATCCTACTTAGTGTCATGTAATCCTACTTAATGCTACGTAATTCTACTTAGTACCATGTAACACTACTGATTACGTAATCCATCTTAATGGCACGTAATCCTACTAAATGGCACGTAATCCTACTTAGTGTCAAGTAATCCCACTTAATGCTACGTAATTCTACTTAGTGCCATGTAACACTACTGATTACGTAATCAATTTTAATGACACGTAATCCTACTTAATGGCACGTAATCCTACTTAGTGTCATGTAATCCTACTTAATGCTACGTAATTCTACTTAGCGCCTTGTAACACTACTGATTACGTAATCCATCTTAATGGCACGTAGTCCTACTTAATGGCACGTAATCCTACTTAGTTTCATGTAATCCTACTTAATGCTACGTAATTCTACTTAGTGCCATGTAACACTACTGATTACATAATCCATCTTAATGGCACGTAATCCTACTTAATGGCACGTAATCCTACTTAGTGTCATGTAATCCTACTTAATGCTACGTAATTCTATTTAGTGCCATGTAACACTACTGATTACGTAATCCATCTTAATGGCACGTAATCCTACTTAATGGCACGTAATCCTACTTAGTGTCATGTAATCCTTTTTAATGCTACGTAATTCTACTTAGTGCTATGTAACCCTACTGATTACGTAATCCATTTTAATGGCACGTAATCCTACTTAATGGCACGTAATCTTACTTAGTGTCATGTAATCCTACTTAATGCTACGTAATTCTACTTAGTGCCATGTAACACAACTGATTACGTAATCCATCTTAATGGTACGTAATCCTACTTAATGGCACGTAATCCAACTTAGTGTCATGTAATCCTACTTAATGCTACGTAATTCTACTTAGTGCCATGTAACACTACTGATTACGTAATCCTTATTAATGGCACGTAATCCTACTTAATGGCACGTAATCCTACTTAGTGTCATGTAATCCTACTTATTGCAACGTAATTCTACTTAGTGCCATGTAACACTACTGATTACGTAATCCATCTTGATGGCACGTAATCCTACTTAATGGCACGTGATCCTACTTAGTGTCATGTAATCCTACTTAATGCTACGTAATTCTACTTAGTGCCATATAACACTACTGATTACGTAATACATCTTAATGGCACGTAATCTTACTTAATGGCACGTGATCCTACTTAGTGTCATGTAATCCTACTTAATGCTACGTAATTCTACTTAGTGCCATGTAACACTACTGATTACGTAATACATCTTAATGGCACGTAATCCTACTTAATGGCACGTAATCCTACTTAGTGTCATGTAATCTTACTTAATGCTACGTAATTCTACTTAGTGCCATGTAACACTACTGATTACGTAATCCATCTTAATGGCACGTAATCCTACTTAATGGAACGTAATCCTACTTAATGGAACGTAATCCTACTTAATGGAACGTAATTCTACTTAGTGCTATGTAACACTACTGATTACGTAATCCATCTCAATGGCACGTAATAGTACGTAATCTTACTCAGTGTCATGTAATCCTACTTCATGCTACGTAATTTTACTTAGTGCCATGTAACACTACTAATTACGTAATCCATCTTAATGGCACGTAATCCTACTTAATGGCACGTAATCCTACTTAGTGTCATGTAATCCTACTTAATGCTTCGTAATTCTTCTTAGTGCCATGTAACACTACTGATTACGCAACCCATCTTAATGGCACGTAATCCTACTTAATGGTACGAAATCCTACTTAGTGTCATGCAATCCTACTTAATGCTACGTAATTCTACTTAGTGCCATGTAACACTACTGATTACGTAATCCATATTAATGGCACGTAATCCTACTTAATGGCACGTAATCCTACATAATGTTATGTAATCCTACTTAATGCTACGTAATTCTACTTAGTGCCTTGTAACACTACTGATTACGTAATCCATCTTTATGGCACGTAATCCTACTTAATGGCACGTAATCCTACTTAGTGTCATGTAATCCTACTTAATGCTACGTAATTCTACTTAGTGCTATGTAGCACTACTGATTACCTAATCCATCTTAATGGCACGTAATCCTACTTAATGGCACGTAATCCTACTTAGTGTCATGTAATCCTACTTAATGCTACGTAGTTCTACTTAGTGCCATGTAACACTACTGATTACGTAATCCATCTTAATGGCACGTAATCCTATTTAATGGCACGTAATCTTACTTAGTGTCATGCAGTCCTACTTAATGCTACGTAATTCTACTTAGTGCCATGTAACACTACTGATTACGCAGTACATCTTAATGGCACGTAATCCTACTTAATGGCACGTAATCCTACTTAGTGTCATGTAATCGCACTTAATGCTACGTAATTCTACTTAGTGCCATGTAACACTATTGATTACGTAATCAATTTTAATGACACGTAATCCTACTTAATGGCACGTAATCCTACTTAGTGTCATGTAATCCTACTTAATGCTACGTAATTCTACTTAGCGCCTTGTAACACTACTGATTACGTAATCCATCTTAATGGCACGTAGTCCTACTTAATGGCACGTAATCCTACTTAGTTTCATGTAATCCTACTTAATGCTACGTAATTCTACTTAGTGCCATGTAACACTACTGATTACATAATCCATCTTAATGGCACGTAATCCTACTTAATGGCACGTAATCCTACTTAGTGTCATGTAATCCTACTTAATGCTACGTAATTCTACTTAGTGCCATGTAACACTACTAATTACGTAATCTATCTTAATGGCACGTAATCCTACTTAATGGCACGTAATCCTACTTAGTGTCATGTAATCCTACTTAATGCTATGTAATTCTACTTAGTGCCATGTAACACTACTGATTACGTAATCCATCTTAATGGCACGTAATCCTACTTAATGGCACGTAATCCTACTAAGTGTCATGTAATCCTACTTAATGCTACGTAATTTTACTTAGTGCTATGTAGCACTACTGATTACGTAATCCATCTTAATGGCACGTAATCCTACTTAATGGCACGTAATCCTACTTAGTGTCATGTAATCCTACTTAATGCTACGTAGTTCTACTTAGTGCCATGTAGCACTACTGATTACCTAATCCATCTTAATGGCACGTAATCCTACTTAATGGCACGTAATCCTACTTAGTGTCATGTAATCCTACTTAATGCTACGTAATTCTACTTAGTACCATGTAACACTACTGATTACGTAATCCATCTTAATGGCACGTAATCCTACTAAATGGCACGTAATCCTACTTAGTGTCAAGTAATCCCACTTAATGCTACGTAATTCTACTTAGTGCCATGTAACACTACTGATTACGTAATCAATTTTAATGACACGTAATCCTACTTAATGGCACGTAATCCTACTTAGTGTCATGTAATCCTACTTAATGCTACGTAATTCTACTTAGCGCCTTGTAACACTACTGATTACGTAATCCATCTTAATGGCACGTAGTCCTACTTAATGGCACGTAATCCTACTTAGTTTCATGTAATCCTACTTAATGCTACGTAATTCTACTTAGTGCCATGTAACACTACTGATTACATAATCCATCTTAATGGCACGTAATCCTACTTAATAGCACGTAATCCTACTTAGTGTCATGTAATCCTACTTAATGCTACGTAATTCTATTTAGTGCCATGTAACACTACTGATTACGTAATCCATCTTAATGGCACGTAATCCTACTTAATGGCACGTAATCCTACTTAGTGTCATGTAATCCTTTTTAATGCTACGTAATTCTACTTAGTGCTATGTAACCCTACTGATTACGTAATCCATTTTAATGGCACGTAATCCTACTTAATGGCACGTAATCTTACTTAGTGTCATGTAATCCTACTTAATGCTACGTAATTCTACTTAGTGCCATGTAACACAACTGATTACGTAATCCATCTTAATGGTACGTAATCCTACTTAATGGCACGTAATCCAACTTAGTGTCATGTAATCCTACTTAATGCTACGTAATTCTACTTAGTGCCATGTAACACTACTGATTACGTAATCCTTATTAATGGCACGTAATCCTACTTAATGGCACGTAATCCTACTTAGTGTCATGTAATCCTACTTATTGCAACGTAATTCTACTTAGTGCCATGTAACACTACTGATTACGTAATCCATCTTGATGGCACGTAATCCTACTTAATGGCACGTGATCCTACTTAGTGTCATGTAATCCTACTTAATGCTACGTAATTCTACTTAGTGCCATATAACACTACTGATTACGTAATACATCTTAATGGCACGTAATCTTACTTAATGGCACGTGATCCTACTTAGTGTCATGTAATCCTACTTAATGCTACGTAATTCTACTTAGTGCCATGTAACACTACTGATTACGTAATACATCTTAATGGCACGTAATCCTACTTAATGGCACGTAATCCTACTTAGTGTCATGTAATCTTACTTAATGCTACGTAATTCTACTTAGTGCCATGTAACACTACTGATTACGTAATCCATCTTAATGGCACGTAATCCTACTTAATGGAACGTAATCCTACTTAATGGAACGTAATCCTACTTAATGGAACGTAATTCTACTTAGTGCTATGTAACACTACTGATTACGTAATCCATCTCAATGGCACGTAATAGTACGTAATCTTACTCAGTGTCATGTAATCCTACTTCATGCTACGTAATTTTACTTAGTGCCATGTAACACTACTAATTACGTAATCCATCTTAATGGCACGTAATCCTACTTAATGGCACGTAATCCTACTTAGTGTCATGTAATCCTACTTAATGCTTCGTAATTCTTCTTAGTGCCATGTAACACTACTGATTACGCAACCCATCTTAATGGCACGTAATCCTACTTAATGGTACGAAATCCTACTTAGTGTCATGCAATCCTACTTAATGCTACGTAATTCTACTTAGTGCCATGTAACACTACTGATTACGTAATCCATATTAATGGCACGTAATCCTACTTAATGGCACGTAATCCTACATAATGTTATGTAATCCTACTTAATGCTACGTAATTCTACTTAGTGCCTTGTAACACTACTGATTACGTAATCCATCTTTATGGCACGTAATCCTACTTAATGGCACGTAATCCTACTTAGTGTCATGTAATCCTACTTAATGCTACGTAATTCTACTTAGTTGCTTGTAACAATACTGATTACGTAATCCATCTTAATGGCACGTAATCCTACTTAATGGCACGTAATCCTACTTAGTGTCATGTAATCCTACTAAATGCTACGTAATTCTACTTAGTGCCATGTAACACTACTGATTACGTAATCCTTCTTAATGGCACGTAATCCTACTTAATGGCACGTAATCTTACTTACTGTCATGTAATCCTACTTAATGCTACGTAATTCTACTTAGTGCCATGTAACACTACTGATTACGTAATCCATATTAATGGCACGTAATTTTACTTAATGGCACGTAATCCTACTTAATGGCACGTAATCCTACTTAGTGTCATGTAATCCTACTGAATGCTACGTAAATCTACTTAGTGCCATGTAACACTACTAATTACGTAATCTATCTTAATGGCACGTAATCCTACTTATTGGCACGTAATCCTACTTAGTGTCATGTAATCCTACTTAATGCTATGTAATTCTACTTAGTGCCATGTAACACTACTGATTACGTAATCCATCTTAATGGCACGTAATCCTACTTAATGGCACGTAATCCTACTAAGTGTCATGTAATCCTACTTAATGCTACGTAATTTTACTTAGTGCTATGTAGCACTACTGATTACGTAATCCATCTTAATGGCACGTAATCCTACTTAATGGCACGTAATCCTACTTAGTGTCATGTAATCCTACTTAATGCTACGTAGTTCTACTTAGTGCCATGTAACACTACTGATTACGTAATCCATCTTAATGGCACGTAATCCTATTTAATGGCACGTAATCTTACTTAGTGTCATGCAGTCCTACTTAATGCTACGTAATTCTACTTAGTGCCATGTAACACTACTGATTACGCAGTACATCTTAATGGCACGTAATCCTACTTAATGGCACGTAATCCTACTTAGTGTCATGTAATCCCACTTAATGCTACGTAATTCTACTTAGTGCCATGTAACACTACTGATTACGTAATCAATTTTAATGACACGTAATCCTACTTAATGGCACGTAATCCTACTTAGTGTCATGTAATCCTACTTAATGCTACGTAATTCTACTTAGCGCCTTGTAACACTACTGATTACGTAATCCATCTTAATGGCACGTAGTCCTACTTAATGGCACGTAATCCTACTTAGTTTCATGTAATCCTACTTAATGCTACGTAATTCTACTTAGTGCCATGTAACACTACTGATTACATAATCCATCTTAATGGCACGTAATCCTACTTAATGGCACGTAATCCTACTTAGTGTCATGTAATCCTACTTAATGCTACGTAATTCTACTTAGTGCCATGTAACACTACTAATTACGTAATCTATCTTAATGGCACGTAATCCTACTTAATGGCACGTAATCCTACTTAGTGTCATGTAATCCTACTTAATGCTATGTAATTCTACTTAGTGCCATGTAACACTACTGATTACGTAATCCATCTTAATGGCACGTAATCCTACTTAATGGCACGTAATCCTACTAAGTGTCATGTAATCCTACTTAATGCTACGTAATTTTACTTAGTGCTATGTAGCACTACTGATTACGTAATCCATCTTAATGGCACGTAATCCTACTTAATGGCACGTAATCCTACTTAGTGTCATGTAATCCTACTTAATGCTACGTAATTCTACTTAGCGCCTTGTAACACTACTGATTACGTAATCCATCTTAATGGCACGTAGTCCTACTTAATGGCACGTAATCCTACTTAGTTTCATGTAATCCTACTTAATGCTACGTAATTCTACTTAGTGCCATGTAACACTACTGATTACATAATCCATCTTAATGGCACGTAATCCTACTTAATGGCACGTAATCCTACTTAGTGTCATGTAATCCTACTTAATGCTACGTAATTCTACTTAGTGCCATGTAACACTACTAATTACGTAATCTATCTTAATGGCACGTAATCCTACTTAATGGCACGTAATCCTACTTAGTGTCATGTAATCCTACTTAATGCTATGTAATTCTACTTAGTGCCATGTAACACTACTGATTACGTAATCCATCTTAATGGCACGTAATCCTACTTAATGGCACGTAATCCTACTAAGTGTCATGTAATCCTACTTAATGCTACGTAATTTTACTTAGTGCTATGTAGCACTACTGATTACGTAATCCATCTTAATGGCACGTAATCCTACTTAATGGCACGTAATCCTACTTAGTGTCATGTAATCCTACTTAATGCTACGTAGTTCTACTTAGTGCCATGTAGCACTACTGATTACCTAATCCATCTTAATGGCACGTAATCCTACTTAATGGCACGTAATCCTACTTAGTGTCATGTAATCTTACTTAATGCTACGTAATTCTACTTAGTACCATGTAACACTACTGATTACGTAATCCATCTTAATGGCACGTAATCCTACTAAATGGCACGTAATCCTACTTAGTGTCATGTAATCCCACTTAATGCTACGTAATTCTACTTAGTGCCATGTAACACTACTGATTACGTAATCAATTTTAATGACACGTAATCCTACTTAATGGCACGTAATCCTACTTAGTGTCATGTAATCCTACTTAATGCTACGTAATTCTACTTAGCGCCTTGTAACACTACTGATTACGTAATTTATCTTAATGGCACGTAGTCCTACTTAATGGCACGTAATCCTACTTAGTTTCATGTAATCCTACTTAATGCTACGTAATTCTACTTAGTGCCATGTCACACTACTGATTACATAATCCATCTTAATGGCACGTAATCCTACTTAATGGCACGTAATCCTACTTAGTGTCATGTAATCCTACTTAATGCTACGTAATTCTATTTAGTGCCATGTAACACTACTGATTACGTAATCCATCTTAATGGCACGTAATCCTACTTAATGGCACGTAATCCTACTTAGTGTCATGTAATCCTTTTTAATGCTACGTAATTCTACTTAGTGCTATGTAACCCTACTGATTACGTAATCCATTTTAATGGCACGTAATCCTACTTAATGGCACGTAATCTTACTTAGTGTCATGTAATCCTACTTAATGCTACGTAATTCTACTTAGTGCCATGTAACACAACTGATTACGTAATCCATCTTAATGGTACGTAATCCTACTTAATGGCACGTAATCCAACTTAGTGTCATGTAATCCTACTTAATGCTACGTAATTCTACTTAGTGCCATGTAACACTACTGATTACGTAATCCATCTTAATGGCACGTAATCCTACTTAATGGCACGTAATCCTACTTAGTGTCATGTAATCCTACTTATTGCAACGTAATTCTACTTAGTGCCATGTAACACTACTGATTACGTAATCCATCTTGATGGCACGTAATCCTACTTAATGGCACGTGATCCTACTTAGTGTCATGTAATCCTACTTAATGCTACGTAATTCTACTTAGTGCCATGTAACACTACTGATTACGTAATACATCTTAATGGCACGTAATCCTACTTAATGGCACGTAATCCTACTTAGTGTCATGTAATCCTACATAATGCTACGTAATTCTACTTAGTGCCATGTAACACTACTGATTACGTAATCCATCTTAATGGCACGTAATCCTACTTAATGGCACGTAATCCTACTTAGTGTTATGTAATCTTACATAATGCTACGTAATTCTACTTAGTGCCATGTAACACTACTGATTACGTAATCCATCTTAATGGCACGTAATCCTACTTAATGAAACGTAATCCTACTTAATGGAACGTAATCCTACTTAATGGAACTTAATTCTACTTAGTGATATGTAACACTACTGATTACGTAATCCATCTCAATGGCACGTAATAGCACGCAATCTTACTTAGTGTCATGTAATCCTACTTCATGCTACGTAATTTTACTTAGTGCCATGTAACACTACTAATTACGTAATCCATCTTAATAGCACGTAATCCTACTTATTGGCACGTAATCCTACTTAGTGTCATGTAATCCTACATAATGCTACGTAATTCTACTTAGTGCCATGTAACACTACTGATTACGTAATCCATTTTAATGGCACGTAATCCTACTTAATGGCACGTAATCCTACTTAGTGTTATGTAATCTTACATAATGCTACGTAATTCTACTTAGTGCCATGTAACACTACTGATTACGTAATCCATCTTAATGGCACGTAATCCTACTTAATGAAACGTAATCCTACTTAATGGAACGTAATCCTACTTAATGGAACGTAATTCTACTTAGTGATATGTAACACTACTGATTACGTAATCCATCTCAATGGCACGTAATAGCACGCAATCTTACTTAGTGTCATGTAATCCTACTTCATGCTACGTAATTTTACTTAGTGCCATGTAACACTACTAATTACGTAATCCATCTTAATGGCACGTAATCCTACTTAATGGCACGTAATCCTACTTAGTGTCATGTAATCCTACTTAATGCTTCGTAATTCTTCTTAGTGCCATGTAACACTACTGATTACGTAACCCATCTTAATGGCACGTAATCCTACTTAATGGTACGAAATCCTACTTAGTGTCATGTAATCCTACTTAATGCTACGTAATTCTACTTAGTGCCATGTAACACTACTGATTACGTAATCCATCTTAATGGCACGTAATCCATCTTAATGGCACGTAATCCTACTTAATGGCACGTAATCCTACTTAGTGTCATGTAATCCTACTTAATGCTACGTAATTCTACTTAGTGCCATGTAACACTACTGATTACGTAATCCATCTTAATGACACGTAATCCTACTTAATGGCACGTAATCCTACTTAGTGTCATGTAATCCTACTTAATGCTACGTAATTCTACTTAGTGCCATGTAACACTTCTGATTACGTAATACATCTTAATGGCACGTAATCCTACTTAATGGCACGTAATCCTACTTAGTGTCATGTAATCCTACTTAATGCTACGTAATTCTACTTAGTGCCATGTAACACTACTGATTACGTAATCCATCTTAATGGCACGTAATCCTACTTAATGGCACGTAATCCTACTTAGTTTCATGTAATCCTATTTAATGCTACGTAATTCTACTTAGTGCCATGTAGCACTACTGATTACCTAATCCATCTTAATGGCACGTAATCCTACTTAATGGCACGTAATCCTACTTAGTGTCATGTAATCCTACTTAATGCTACGTAATTCTACTTAGTACCATGTAACACTACTGATTACGTAATCCATCTTAATGGCACGTAATCCTACTAAATGGCACGTAATCCTACTTAGTGTCATGTAATCCTACTTAATGCCACGTAATTCTACTTAGTGCCATGTAACACTACTGATTACGTAATCCATCTTAATGGCACTTAATCCTACTTAATGGCACGTAATCCTACTTAGTGTCATGTAATCCTACTTAATGCTACGTAATTCTACTTAGTGCCATGTAACACTACTGATTACGTAATCTATCTTAATGGCACGTAATCCTACTTAATGGCACGTAATCCTACTTAGTTTCATGTAATCCTACTTAATGCTACGTAATTCTACTTAGTGCCATGTAACACTACTGATTACATAATCCATCTTAAGGCACGTAATCCTACTTAATGGCACGTCATCCTACTTAGTGTCATGTAATCCTACTTAATGCTACGTAATTCTATTTAGTGCCATGTAACACTACTGATTACGTAATCCATCATAAAGGCACGTAATCCTACTTAATGGCACGTAATCCTACTTAGTGTCATGTAATCCTTTTTAATGCTACGTAATTCTACTTAGTGCTATGTAACCCTACTGATTACGTAATCCATTTTAATGGCACGTAATCCTACTTAATGGCACGTAATCTTACTTAGTGTCATGTAATCCTACTTAATGCTACGTAATTCTACTTAGTGCCATGTAACACAACTGATTACGTAATCCATCTTAATGGTACGTAATCCTACTTAATGGCACGTAATCCAACTTAGTGTCATGTAATCCTACTTAATGCTACGTATTTCTACTTAGTGCCATGTAACACTACTGATTACGTAATCCATCTTAATGGCACGTAATCCTACTTAATGGCACGTAATCCTACTTAGTGTCATGTAATCCTACATAATGCTACGTAATTCTACTTAGTGTCATGTAATCTTACTTAATGCTACGTAATTCTACTTAGTGTTATGTAACACTACTGATTACGTAATCCATCCTAATGGCACGTAATCCTACTTAATGGCACTTAATCCTACTTAGTGTCATGTTATCCTACTTAATGCAACGTAATTCTACTTAGTGCCATGTAACACTACTGATTACGTAATCCATCTTGATGGCACGAAATCCTACTTAATGGCACGTGATCCTACTTAGTGTCATGTAATCCTACTTAATGCTACGTAATTCTACTTAGTGCCATGTAACACTACTGATTACGTAATACATCTTAATGGCACGTAATCCTACTTAATGGCACGTAATCCTACTTAGTGTCATGTAATCCTACATAATGCTACGTAATTCTACTTAGTGCCATGTAACACTACTGATTACGTAATCCATCTTAATGGCACGTAATCCTACTTAATGGCACGTAATCCTACTTAGTGTCATGTAATCTTACTCAATGCTACGTAATTCTACTTAGTGCCATGTAACACTACTGATTACGTAATCCATCTTAATGGCACTTAATCCTACTTAATGGCACGTAATCCTACTTAGTGTCATGTAATCCTACTTAATGCGACGTAATTCTACTTAGTGCCATGTAACACTACTGATTACGTAATCCATCTTAATGGCACGAAATCCTACTTAATGGCACGTAATCCTACTTAGTGTCATGTAATCCTACTTAATGCTACGTAATTCTACTTAGTGCCATGTAACACTACTGATTACGTAATCCATCTTACTGGCACGTAATCCTATTTAATGGCACGTAATCTTACTTAGTGTCATGTAATCCTACTTAATGCTACTTAATTCTACTTAGTGCCATGTAACACTACTGATTACATAATCCATTTTAATGGCACGTAATCCTAGTTAATGGCACGTAATCCTACTTAGTGTCATGTAATCCTACTTCATGCTACGTAATTTTACTTAGTGCCATGTAACACTACTAACTACGTAATCCATCTTAATGGCACGTAATCCTACTTAATGGCACGTAATCCTACTTAGTGTCATGTAATCCTACTTAATGCTTCGTAATTCTTCTTAGTGCCATGTAACACTACTGATTACGTAACCCATCTTAATGGCACGTAATCCTACTTAATGGTACGAAATCCTACTTGGTGTCATGTAATCCTACTTAATGCTACGTAATTCTACTTAGTGCCATGTAACACTACTGATTACGTAATCCATATTAATGGCACGTAATCCTACTTAATGGCACGTAATCCTACTTAGTGTCATGTAATCCTACTTAATGCTACGTAATTCTACTTAGTGCCATGTAACACTACTGATTACGTAATCCTTCTTAATTGCACGTAATCCTACTTAATGGCACGTAATCTTACTTAGTGTCATGTAATCCTACTTAATGCTACGTAATTCTACTTAGTGCCATGTAACACTACTGATTACGTAATCCTTATTAATGGCACGTAATCCTACTTAATGGCACGTAATCCTACTTAATGGCACGTAATCCTACTTAGTGTCATGTAATCCTACTGAATGCTACGTAATTCTACTTAGTGCCATGTAACACTACTGATTACGTAATCCTTATTAATGGCACGTAATCCTACTTAATGGCACGTAATCCTACTTAATGGCACGTAATCTTACTTAGTGTCATGTAATCCTACTTAATGCTACGTAATTCTACTTAGTGCCATGTAACACTACTGATTACGTAATCCATATTAATGGCACGTAATCCTACTTAATGGCACGTAATCCTACTTAATAGCACGTAATCCTACTTAGTGTCATGTAATCCTACTGAATGCTACGTAAATCTACTTAGTGCCATGTAACACTACTAATTACGTAATCTATCTTAATGGCACGTAATCCTACTTAATGGCACGTAATCCTACTTAGTGTCATGTAATCCTACTTAATGCTATGTAATTTTACTTAGTGCCATGTAACACTACTGATTACGTAATCCATCTTAATGGCACGTAATCCTACTTAATGTCACGTAATCCTACTTAGTGTCATGTAATCCTACTTAATGCTACTTAATTCTACTTAGTGCCATGTAACACTACTGATTACGTAATCCATCTTAATGGCACGTAATCCTACTTAGTGTCATGTAATCCTACTTAATGCTACGTAATTCTACTTAGTGCCATGTAACACTACTGAATACGTAATCCATCTTAATGGCACGTAATCCTACTTAATGGCACGTAATCCTACTTAGTGTCATGTAATTCTACTTAATGCTACGTAATTCTACTTAGTGCCATGTAACACTACTGATTACGTAATCCATCTTAATGGCACATAATCCTATTTAATGGCACGTAATCTTACTTAGTGTCATGTAATCCTACTTAATGCTACGTAATTCTACTTAGTGTCATGTAACACTACTGATTACGTAATCCATCTTAATGGCACGTAATCCTACTTAGTGTCATGTAATCCTACTTAATGCTACGTAATTCTACTTAGTGCCATGTAACACTACTGATTACGTAATCCATCTTAATGGCACGTAATCCTACTTAATGGCACGTAATCCTACTTAGTGTCATGTAATCCTACTTAATTCTACGTAATTCTACTTAGTGCCATGTAACACTACTGATTACGTAATCCATTTTAATGGCACGTAATCCTACTTAATGGCACGTAATCCTACTTAGTGTCATGTAATCCTACTTAATGCTACGTAATTCTACTTAGTGTCATGTAACACTACTGATTACGCAGTACATCTTAATGGCACGTAATCCTACTTAATGGCACGTAATCCTACTTAGTGTCATGTAATCCTACTTAATGCTACGTAATTCTACTTAGTGCCATGTAACACTACTGATTACGTAATCCATTTTAATGGCACGTAATCCTTCTTAATGGCACGTAATCCTACTTAGTGTCATGTAATCCTACTTAATGCTACGTAATTCTACTTAGCGCCATGTAACACTACTGATTACGTAATCCATCTTAATGGCACGTAATCCTACTTAATGGCACGCAATCCTACTTAGTGTCATGTAATCCTTCTTAATGCTACGTAATTCTACTTAGTTCCATGTAACACTACTGATTACGTAATCCATCTTAATGGCACGTAATCCTTCTTAATGGCACGTAATCCTACTTAGTGTCATGTAATCCTACTTAATGCTACGTAATTCTACTTAGTGCCATGTAACACTACTGATTACGTAATCCATCTTAATGGCACGTAATTCTACTTAATGGCACGTAATCCTACTTAGTGTCATGTATTCCTACTTAGTGCTACGTAATTCTACTTAGCGCCATGTAACACCACTGATTACGTAGTACATCTTAATGGCACGTAATCCTACTTAATGGCACGTAATCCTACTTAGTGTCATGTAATCCTACTTAATGCTACGTAATTCTACTTAGTGCCATTTAACACTACTGATTACGTAATCCATCTTAATGGCACGTAATCCTACTTAGTGTCATGTAATCCTACTTAATGCTACGTAATTCTACTTAGTGCCATGTAAAACTACTGATTACCTAATCCATCTCAATGGCACGTAATCCTACTTAATGGCACGTAATCCTACTTAATGTTATGTAATCCTACTTAATGCTACGTAATTCTACTTAGTGCCGTGTAACACTACTGATTACGTAATCGATCTTAATGGCACGTAATCCTACTTAGTGTCATGTAATTCTACTTAATGCTACGTAATTCTACTTAGTGCCATGTAACACTACTGATTACCTAATCCATATTAATGGCACGTAATCCTACTTAATGGCACGTACTCCTACTTAGTGTCATGTAATCCTACTGAATGCTACGTAATTCTTGTTAGTGGCATGTAACACAAATGATTACGTAATCCATCTTAATGGCACGTAACCCTATTTAATGGCACGTAATCCTACTTACTGTCATGTAAACTTACTTAATGCTACGTAATTTTACTTAGTGCCATGTAACACTACTGATTACGTAATCCATCTTAATAGCACGTAATCCTACTTAATGGCACGTAATCCTACTTATTGTCATGTAATCCTACATAATGCTACCTAATTCTACTTAGTGCCATGTAACACTACTGATTACGTAATCCATCTTAATGGCACGTAATCCTACTTAATGGCACGTAATCCTACTTAATGGCACGTAATCCTACTTAGTGTCATGTAATCCTACTTAATGCTACGTAATTCTACTTAGTGCCATGTAACACTACTGATTACGTAATACATCTTAATGGCACGTAATTCTACTTAATGGCACGTAATCCTACTTAGTGTCATGTAATCCTACTTAATGCTACGTAATTCTACTTAGTGCCATGTAACACTACTGATTACGTAATCCATATTAATGGCACGTAATCCTACTTAATGGCACGTAATCCTACTTAGTGTCATGTAATCCTACTTAATGCTACGTAATTCTACTTAGTGCCATGTAACACTACTGATTACCTAATCCATCTTAATGGCACGTAATCCTACTTAATGGCACGTAATCCTACTTAGTGTCATGTAATCCTACTTGATGCTACGTAATTCTACTTAGTACCATGTAACACTACTGATTACGTAATCCATCTTAATGGCACGTAATCCTACTTAATGGCACGTAATCCTACTTAGTGTCATGTAATTCTACTTAATGCTACGTAATTCTACTTAGTGCCATGTAACACTACTGATTACGTAATCCATCTTAACGGCACGTAATCCTACTTATTGGCACGTAATCCTACTTAGTGTCATGTAATCCTACTTAATGCTACGTAATTCTACTTAGTGCCATGTAACACTACTGATTACGTAATTTATCTTAATGGCACGTAATCCTACTTAATGGCACGTAATCCTACTTAGTTTCATGTAATCCTACTTAATGCTACGTAATTCTACTTAGTGCCATGTAACACTACTGATTACATAATCCATCTTAAGGCACGTAATCCTACTTAGTGGCACGTAATCCTACTTAGTGTCATGTAATCCTACTTAATGCTACGTAATTCTATTGAGTGCCATGTAACACTACTGATTACGTAATCCATCACAAAGGCACGTAATCCTACTTAATGGCACGTAATCCTACTTAGTGTCATGTAATCCTTTTTAAAGCAACGTAATTCTACTTAGTGCTATGTAACACTACTGATTACGTAATCCATCTTAATGGCACGTAATCCTACTTAATGGCACGTAATCTTACTTAGTGTCATGTAATCCTACTTAATACTACGTAATTCTACTTAGTGCCATGTAACACAACTGATTACGTAATCCATCTTAATGGTACGTAATCTTACTTAATGGCACGTAATCCTACTTAGTGTCATGTAATTTTACTTAATGCTACGTAATTCTACTTAGTGCCATGTAACACTACTGATTACATAATCCATCTTAATGGCACGTAATCCTACTTAATGGCACGTAATTCTACTTAGAGTCATGTAATCTTACTTTATGCTACGTAATTCTACTTAGTGCCATTCAACACTACTGATTACGTAATTTATCTTAATGGCACGTAATCCTACTTAATGGCACGTAATCCTACTTAGTGTCATGTAATCCTACTTAATGCAACGTAATTCTACTTAGTGCCATGTAACACTACTGATTACGTAATCCATCTTGATGGCACGTAATCTTACTTAATGGCACGTGATCCTACTTATTGTCATGTAATCCTACTTAATGGCACGTAATCCTACTTAGTGTCATGTAATCCTACTTAATGCAACGTAATTCTACTTAGTGCCATGTAACACTACTGATTACGTAATACATCTTAATGGCACGTAATCCTACTTAATGGCACGTAATCCTACTTAGTGTCATGTAATCTTACTTAATGCTACGTAATTCTACTTAGTGCCATGTAACACTACTGATTACGTAATCCATCTTAATGGCACGTAATCCTACTTAATGGAACGTAAACCTACTTAATGGAACGTAATCCCACTTAATGGAACGTAATTCTACTTAGTGCTATGTAACACTACTGATTACGTAATCCATCTCAATGGCACGTAATAGCACGTAATCTTACTTAGTGTCATGTAATCCTACTTCATGCTACGTAATTTTACTTAGTGCCATGTAACACTACTAATTACGTAATCCATCTTAATGGCACGTAATCCTACTTAATGGCACGTAATCCTACTTAGTGTCATGTAATCCTACTTAATGCTTCGTAATTCTTCTTAGTGCCATGTAACACTACTGATTACGCAACCCATCTTAATGGCACGTAATCCTACTTAATGGTACGAAATCCTACTTAGTGTCATGCAATCCTACTTAATGCTACGTAATTCTACTTAGTGCCATGTAACACTACTGATTACGTAATCCATATTAATGGCACGTAATCCTACTTAATGGCACGTAATCCTACATAATGTCATGTAATCCTACTTAATGCTACGTAATTCTACTTAGTGCCTTGTAACACTACTGATTACGTAATCCATCTTTATGGCACGTAATCCTACTTAATGGCAAGTAATCCTACTTAGTGTCATGTAATCCTACTTAATGCTACGTAATTCTACTTAGTGCCTTGTAACAATACTGATTACGTAATCCATCTTAATGGCACGTAATCCTACTTAATGGCACGTAATCCTACTTAGTGTCATGTAATCCTACTAAATGCTACGTAATTCTACTTAGTGCCATGTAACACTACTGATTACGTAATCCTTCTTAATGGCACGTAATCCTACTTAATGGCACGTAATCTTACTTACTGTCATGTAATCCTACTTAATGCTACGTAATTCTACTTAGTGCCATGTAACACTACTGATTACGTAATCAATTTTAATGACACGTAATCCTACTTAATGGCACGTAATCCTACTTAGTGTCATGTAATCCTACTTAATGCTACGTAATTCTACTTAGCGCCTTGTAACACTACTGATTACGTAATCCATCTTAATGGCACGTAATCCTACTTAATGGCACGTAATCCTACTTAGTGTCATGTAATCCTACTTAATGCTACGTAGTTCTACTTAGTGTCATGTAGCACTACTGATTACCTAATCCATCTTAATGGCACGTAATTCTACTTAATGGCACGTAATCCTACTTAGTGTCATGTAATCCTACTTAATGCTACGTAATTCTACTTAGTACCATGTAACACTACTGATTACGTAATCCATCTTAATGGCACGTAATCCTACTAAATGGCACGTAATCCTACTTAGTGTCATGTAATCCCACTTAATGCTACGTAATTCTACTTAGTGCCATGTAACACTACTGATTACGTAATCAATTTTAATGACACGTAATCCTACTTAATGGCACGTAATCCTACTTAGTGTCATGTAATCCTACTTAATGCTACGTAATTGTACTTAGCGCCTTGTAACACTACTGATTACGTAATCCATCTTAATGGCACGTAGTCCTACTTAATGGCACGTAATCCTACTTAGTTTCATGTAATCCTACTTAATGCTACGTAATTCTACTTAGTGCCATGTCACACTACTGATTACATAATCCATCTTAATGGCACGTAATCCTACTTAATGGCACGTAATCCTACTTAGTGTCATGTAATCCTACTTAATGCTACGTAATTCTATTTAGTGCCATGTAACACTACTGATTACGTAATCCATCTTAATGGCACGTAATCCTACTTAATGGCACGTAATCCTACTTAGTGTCATGTAATCCTTTTTAATGCTACGTAATTCTACTTAGTGCTATGTAACCCTACTGATTACGTAATCCATTTTAATGGCACGTAATCCTACTTAATGGCACGTAATCTTACTTAGTGTCATGTAATCCTACTTAATGCTACGTAATTCTACTTAGTGCCATGTAACACAACTGATTACGTAATCCATCTTAATGGTACGTAATCCTACTTAATGGCACGTAATCCAACTTAGTGTCATGTAATCCTACTTAATGCTACGTAATTCTACTTAGTGCCATGTAACACTACTGATTACGTAATCCATCTTAATGGCACGTAATCCTACTTAATGGCACGTAATCCTACTTAGTGTCATGTAATCCTACTTATTGCAACGTAATTCTACTTAGTGCCATGTAACACTACTGATTACGTAATCCATCTTGATGGCACGTAATCCTACTTAATGGCACGTGATCCTACTTAGTGTCATGTAATCCTACTTAATGCTACGTAATTCTACTTAGTGCCATGTAACACTACTGATTACGTAATACATCTTAATGGCACGTAATCCTACTTAATGGCACGTAATCCTACTTAGTGTCATGTAATCCTACATAATGCTACGTAATTCTACTTAGTGCCATGTAACACTGCTGATTACGTAATCCATCTTAATGGCACGTAATCCTACTTAATGGCACGTAATCCTACTTAGTGTTATGTAATCTTACATAATGCTACGTAATTCTACTTAGTGCCATGTAACACTACTGATTACGTAATCCATCTTAATGGCACGTAATCCTACTTAATGAAACGTAATCCTACTTAATGGAACGTAATCCTACTTAATGGAACGTAATTCTACTTAGTGATATGTAACACTACTGATTACGTAATCCATCTCAATGGCACGTAATAGCACGCAATCTTACTTAGTGTCATGTAATCCTACTTCATGCTACGTAATTTTACTTAGTGCCATGTAACACTACTAATTACGTAATCCATCTTAATGGCACGTAATCCTACTTAATGGCACGTAATCCTACTTAGTGTCATGTAATCCTACATAATGCTACGTAATTCTACTTAGTGCCATGTAACACTACTGATTACGTAATCCATTTTAATGGCACGTAATCCTACTTAATGGCACGTAATCTTACTTAGTGTTATGTAATCTTACATAATGCTACGTAATTCTACTTAGTGCCATGTAACACTACTGATTACGTAATCCATCTTAATGGCACGTAATCCTACTTAATGAAACGTAATCCTACTTAATGGAACGTAATCCTACTTAATGGAACGTAATTCTACTTAGTGATATGTAACACTACTGATTACGTAATCCATCTCAATGGCACGTAATAGCACGCAATCTTACTTAGTGTCATGTAATCCTACTTCATGCTACGTAATTTTACTTAGTGCCATGTAACACTACTAATTACGTAATCCATCTTAATGGCACGTAATCCTACTTAATGGCACGTAATCCTACTTAGTGTCATGTAATCCTACTTAATGCTTCGTAATTCTTCTTAGTGCCATGTAACACTACTGATTACCTAACCCATCTTAATGGCACGTAATCCTACTTAATGGTACGAAATCCTACTTGGTGTCATGTAATCCTACTTAATGCTACGTAATTCTACTTAGTGCCATGTAACACTACTGATTACGTAATCCATCTTAATGGCACGTAATCCATCTTAATGGCACGTAATCCTACTTAATGGCACGTAATCCTACTTAGTGTCATGTAATCCTACTTAATGCTACGTAATTCTACTTAGTGCCATGTAACACTACTGATTACGTAATCCATCTTAATGACACGTAATCCTACTTAATGGCACGTAATCCTACTTAGTGTCATGTAATCCTACTTAATGCTACGTAATTCTACTTAGTGCCATGTAACACTTCTGATTACGTAATACATCTTAATGGCACGTAATCCTACTTAATGGCACGTAATCCTACTTAGTGTCATGTAATCCTACTTAATGCTACGTAATTCTACTTAGTGCCATGTAACACTACTGATTACGTAATCCATCTTAATGGCACGTAATCCTACTTAATGGCACGTAATCCTACTTAGTTTCATGTAATCCTATTTAATGCTACGTAATTCTACTTAGTGCCATGTAGCACTACTGATTACCTAATTTATCTTAATGGCACGTAATCCTACTTAATGGCACGTAATCCTACTTAGTGTCATGTAATCCTACTTAATGCTACGTAATTCTACTTAGTACCATGTAACACTACTGATCACGTAATCCATCTTAATGGCACGTAATCCTACTAAATGGCACGTAATCCTACTTAGTGTCATGTAATCCTACTTAATGCCACGTAATTCTACTTAGTGCCATGTAACACTACTGATTACGTAATCCATCTTAATGGCACTTAATCCTACTTAATGGCACGTAATCCTACTTAGTGTCATGTAATCCTACTTAATGCTACGTAATTCTACTTAGTGCCATGTAACACTACTGATTACGTAATCTATCTTAATGGCACGTAATCCTACTTAATGGCACGTAATCCTACTTAGTTTCATGTAATCCTACTTAATGCTACGTAATTCTACTTAGTGCCATGTAACACTACTGATTACATAATCCATCTTAAGGCACGTAATCCTACTTAATGGCACGTCATCCTACTTAGTGTCATGTAATCCTACTTAATGCTACGTAATTCTATTTAGTGCCATGTAACACTACTGATTACGTAATCCATCATAAAGGCACGTAATCCTACTTAATGGCACGTAATCCTACTTAGTGTCATGTAATCCTTTTTAATGCTACGTAATTCTACTTAGTGCTATGTAACCCTACTGATTACGTAATCCATTTTAATGGCACGTAATCCTACTTAATGGCACGTAATCTTACTTAGTGTCATGTAATCCTACTTAATGCTACGTAATTCTACTTAGTGCCATGTAACACAACTGATTACGTAATCCATCTTAATGGTACGTAATCCTACTTAATGGCACGTAATCCAACTTAGTGTCATGTAATCCTACTTAATGCTACGTAATTCTACTTAGTGCCATGTAACACTACTGATTACGTAATCCATCTTAATGGCACGTAATCCTACTTAATGGCACGTAATCCTACTTAGTGTCATGTAATCCTACATAATGCTACGTAATTCTACTTAGTGTCATGTAATCTTACTTAATGCTACGTAATTCTACTTAGTGTTATGTAACACTACTGATTACGTAATCCATCCTAATGGTACGTAATCCTACTTAATGGCACTTAATCCTACTTAGTGTCATGTTATCCTACTTAATGCAACGTAATTCTACTTAGTGCCATGTAACACTACTGATTACGTAATCCATCTTGATGGCACGAAATCCTACTTAATGGCACGTGATCCTACTTAGTGTCATGTAATCCTACTTAATGCTACGTAATTCTACTTAGTGCCATGTAACACTACTGATTACGTAATACATCTTAATGGCACGTAATCCTACTTAATGGCACGTAATCCTACTTAGTGTCATGTAATCCTACATAATGCTACGTAATTCTACTTAGTGCCATGTAACACTACTGATTACGTAATCCATCTTAATGGCACGTAATCCTACTTAATGGCACGTAATCCTACTTAGTGTCATGTAATCTTACTCAATGCTACGTAATTCTACTTAGTGCCATGTAACACTACTGATTACGTAATCCATCTTAATGGCACTTAATCCTACTTAATGGCACGTAATCCTACTTAGTGTCATGTAATCCTACTTAATGCGACGTAATTCTACTTAGTGCCATGTAACACTACTGATTACGTAATCCATCTTAATGGCACGAAATCCTACTTAATGGCACGTAATCCTACTTAGTGTCATGTAATCCTACTTAATGCTACGTAATTCTACTTAGTGCCATGTAACACTACTGATTACGTAATCCATCTTACTGGCACGTAATCCTATTTAATGGCACGTAATCTTACTTAGTGTCATGTAATCCTACTTAATGCTACTTAATTCTACTTAGTGCCATGTAACACTACTGATTACATAATCCATTTTAATGGCACGTAATCCTACTTAATGGCACGTAATCCTACTTAGTGTCATGTAATCCTACTTCATGCTACGTAATTTTACTTAGTGCCATGTAACACTACTAACTACGTAATCCATCTTAATGGCACGTAATCCTACTTAATGGCACGTAATCCTACTTAGTGTCATGTAATCCTACTTAATGCTTCGTAATTCTTCTTAGTGCCATGTAACACTACTGATTACGTAACCCATCTTAATGGCACGTAATCCTACTTAATGGTACGAAATCCTACTTGGTGTCATGTAATCCTACTTAATGCTACGTAATTCTACTTAGTGCCATGTAACACTACTGATTACGTAATCCATATTAATGGCACGTAATCCTACTTAATGGCACGTAATCCTACTTAGTGTCATGTAATCCTACTTAATGCTACGTAATTCTACTTAGTGCCATGTAACACTACTGATTACGTAATCCTTCTTAATTGCACGTAATCCTACTTAATGGCACGTAGTCTTACTTAGTGTCATGTAATCCTACTTAATGCTACGTAATTCTACTTAGTGCCATGTAACACTACTGATTACGTAATCCTTATTAATGGCACGTAATCCTACTTAATGGCACGTAATCCTACTTAATGGCACGTAATCCTACTTAGTGTCATGTAATCCTACTGAATGCTACGTAATTCTACTTAGTGCCATGTAACACTACTGATTACGTAATCCTTATTAATGGCACGTAATCCTACTTAATGGCACGTAATCCTACTTAATGGCACGTAATCTTACTTAGTGTCATGTAATCCTACTTAATGCTACGTAATTCTACTTAGTGCCATGTAACACTACTGATTACGTAATCCATATTAATGGCACGTAATCCTACTTAATGGCACGTAATCCTACTTAATAGCACGTAATCCTACTTAGTGTCATGTAATCCTACTGAATGCTACGTAAATCTACTTAGTGCCATGTAACACTACTAATTACGTAATCTATCTTAATGGCACGTAATCCTACTTAATGGCACGTAATCCTACTTAGTGTCATGTAATCCTACTTAATGCTATGTAATTCTACTTAGTGCCATGTAACACTACTGATTACGTAATCCATCTTAATGGCACGTAATCCTACTTAATGTCACGTAATCCTACTTAGTGTCATGTAATCCTACTTAATGCTACTTAATTCTACTTAGTGCCATGTAACACTACTGATTACGTAATCCATCTTAATGGCACGTAATCCTACTTAGTGTCATGTAATCCTACTTAATGCTACGTAATTCTACTTAGTGCCATGTAACACTACTGATTACGTAATCCATCTTAATGGCACGTAATCCTACTTAATGGCACGTAATCCTACTTAGTGTCATGTAATTCTACTTAATGCTACGTAATTCTACTTAGTGCCATGTAACACTACTGATTACGTAATCCATCTTAATGGCACGTAATCCTATTTAATGGCACGTAATCTTACTTAGTGTCATGTAATCCTACTTAATGCTACGTAATTCTACTTAGTGTCATGTAACACTACTGATTACGTAATCCATCTTAATGGCACGTAATCCTACTTAGTGTCATGTAATCCTACTTAATGCTACGTAATTCTACTTAGTGCCATGTAACACTACTGATTACGTAATCCATCTTAATGGCACGTAATCCTACTTAATGGCACGTAATCCTACTTAGTGTCATGTAATCCTACTTAATTCTACGTAATTCTACTTAGTGCCATGTAACACTACTGATTACGTAATCCATTTTAATGGCACGTAATCCTACTTAATGGCACGTAATCCTACTTAGTGTCATGTAATCCTACTTAATGCTACGTAATTCTACTTAGTGTCATGTAACACTACTGATTACGCAGTACATCTTAATGGCACGTAATCCTACTTAATGGCACGTAATCCTACTTAGTGTCATGTAATCCTACTTAATGCTACGTAATTCTACTTAGTGCCATGTAACACTACTGATTACGTAATCCATTTTAATGGCACGTAATCCTACTTAATGGCACGTAATCCTACTTAGTGTCATGTAATCCTACTTAATGCTACGTAATTCTACTTAGCGCCATGTAACACTACTGATTACGTAATCCATCTTAATGGCACGTAATCCTACTTAATGGCACGCAATCTCACTTAGTGTCATGTAATCCTTCTTAATGCTACGTAATTCTACTTAGTTCCATGTAACACTACTGATTACGTAATCCATCTTAATGGCACGTAATCCTTCTTAATGGCACGTAATCCTACTTAGTGTCATGTAATCCTACTTAATGCTACGTAATTCTACTTAGTGCCATGTAACACTACTGATTACGTAATCCATCTTAATGGCACGTAATTCTACTTAATGGCACGTAATCCTACTTAGTGTCATGTATTCCTACTTAGTGCTACGTAATTCTACTTAGTTCCATGTAACACTACTGATTACGTAGTACATCTTAATGGCACGTAATCCTACTTAATGGCACGTAATCCTACTTAGTGTCATGTAATCCTACTTAATGCTACGTAATTCTACTTAGTGCCGTGTAACACTACTGATTACGTAATCGATCTTAATGGCACGTAATCCTACTTAGTGTCATGTAATTCTACTTAATGCTGCGTAATTCTACTTAGTGCCATGTAACACTACTGATTACCTAATCCATATTAATGGCACGTAATCCTACTTAATGGCACGTACTCCTACTTAGTGTCATGTAATCCTACTGAATGCTACGTAATTCTTGTTAGTGGCATGTAACACAAATGATTACGTAATCCATCTTAATGGCACGTAACCCTATTTAATGGCACGTAATCCTACTTACTGTCATGTAAACTTACTTAATGCTACGTAATTTTACTTAGTGCCATGTAACACTACTGATTACGTAATCCATCTTAATAGCACGTAATCCTACTTAATGGCACGTAATCCTACTTAGTGTCATGTAATCCTACATAATGCTACCTAATTCTACTTAGTGCCATGTAACACTACTGATTACGTAATCCATCTTAATGGCACGTAATCCTACTTAATGGCACGTAATCCTACTTAATGGCACGTAATCCTACTTAGTGTCATGTAATCCTACTTAATGCTACGTAATTCTACTTAGTGCCATGTAACACTACTGATTACGTAATACATCTTAATGGCACGTAATTCTACTTAATGGCACGTAATCCTACTTAGTGTCATGTAATCCTACTTAATGCTACGTAATTCTACTTAGTGCCATGTAACACTACTGATTACGTAATCCATATTAATGGCACGTAATCCTACTTTATGGCACGTAATCCTACTTAGTGTCATGTAATCCTACTTAATGCTACGTAATTCTACTTAGTGCCATGTAACACTACTGATTACCTAATCCATCTTAATGGCACGTAATCCTACTTAATGGCACGTAATCCTACTTAGTGTCATGTAATCCTACTTGATGCTACGTAATTCTACTTAGTACCATGTAACACTACTGATTACGTAATCCATCTTAATGGCACGTAATCCTACTTAATGGCACGTAATCCTACTTAGTGTCATGTAATTCTACTTAATGCTACGTAATTCTACTTAGTGCCATGTAACACTACTGATTACGTAATCCATCTTAACGGCACGTAATCCTACTTATTGGCACGTAATCCTACTTAGTGTCATGTAATCCTACTTAATGCTACGTAATTCTACTTAGTGCCATGTAACACTACTGATTACGTAATTTATCTTAATGGCACGTAATCCTACTTAATGGCACGTAATCCTACTTAGTTTCATGTAATCCTACTTAATGCTACGTAATTCTACTTAGTGCCATGTAACACTACTGATTACATAATCCATCTTAAGGCACGTAATCCTACTTAGTGGCACGTAATCCTACTTAGTGTCATGTAATCCTACTTAATGCTACGTAATTCTATTGAGTGCCATGTAACACTACTGATTACGTAATCCATCACAAAGGCACGTAATCCTACTTAATGGCACGTAATCCTACTTAGTGTCATGTAATCCTTTTTAAAGCTACGTAATTCTACTTAGTGCTATGTAACACTACTGATTACGTAATCCATCTTAATGGCACGTAATCCTACTTAATGGCACGTAATCTTACTTAGTGTCATGTAATCCTACTTAATGCTACGTAATTCTACTTAGTGCCATGTAACACAACTGATTACGTAATCCATCTTAATGGTACGTAATCTTACTTAATGGCACGTAATCCTACTTAGTGTCATGTAATTTTACTTAATGCTACGTAATTCTACTTAGTGCCATGTAACACTACTGATTACATAATCCATCTTAATGGCACGTAATCCTACTTAATGGCACGTAATTCTACTTAGAGTCATGTAATCTTACTTTATGCTACGTAATTCTACTTAGTGCCATTCAACACTACTGATTACGTAATTTATCTTAATGGCACGTAATCCTACTTAATGGCACGTAATCCTACTTAGTGTCATGTAATCCTACTTAATGCAACGTAATTCTACTTAGTGCCATGTAACACTACTGATTACGTAATCCATCTTGATGGCACGTAATCTTACTTAATGGCACGTGATCCTACTTAGTGTCATGTAATCCTACTTAATGCTACGTAATTCTACTTAGTGCCATGTAACACTACTGATTACGTAATACATCTTAATGGCACGTAATCCTACTTAATGGCACGTAATCCTACTTAGTGTCATGTAATCTTACTTAATGCTACGTAATTCTACTTAGTGCCATGTAACACTACTGATTACGTAATCCATCTTAATGGCACGTAATCCTACTTAATGGAACGTAAACCTACTTAATGGAACGTAATCCCACTTAATGGAACGTAATTCTACTTAGTGCTATGTAACACTACTGATTACGTAATCCATCTCAATGGCACGTAATAGCACGTAATCTTACTTAGTGTCATGTAATCCTACTTCATGCTACGTAATTTTACTTAGTGCCATGTAACACTACTAATTACGTAATCCATCTTAATGGCACGTAATCCTACTTAATGGCACGTAATCCTACTTAGTGTCATGTAATCCTACTTAATGCTTCGTAATTCTTCTTAGTGCCATGTAACACTACTGATTACGCAACCCATCTTAATGGCACGTAATCCTACTTAATGGCACGTAATCCTACTTAATGGTACGAAATCCTACTTAGTGTCATGCAATCCTACTTAATGCTACGTAATTCTACTTAGTGCCATGTAACACTACTGATTACGTAATCCATATTAATGGCACGTAATCCTACTTAATGGCACGTAATCCTACATAATGTCATGTAATCCTACTTAATGCTACGTAATTCTACTTAGTGCCTTGTAACACTACTGATTACGTAATCCATCTTTATGGCACGTAATCCTACTTAATGGCAAGTAATCCTACTTAGTGTCATGTAATCCTACTTAATGCTACGTAATTCTACTTAGTGCCTTGTAACAATACTGATTACGTAATCCATCTTAATGGCACGTAATCCTACTTAATGGCACGTAATCCTACTTAGTGTCATGTAATCCTACTAAATGCTACGTAATTCTACTTAGTGCCATGTAACACTACTGATTACGTAATCCTTCTTAATGGCACGTAATCCTACTTAATGGCACGTAATCTTACTTACTGTCATGTAATCCTACTTAATGCTACGTAATTCTACTTAGTGCCATGTAACACTACTGATTACGTAATCCATATTAATGGCACGTAATTTTACTTAATGGCACGTAATCCTACTTAATGGCACGTAATCCTACTTAGTGTCATGTAATCCTACTGAATGCTACGTAAATCTACTTAGTGCCATGTAACACTACTAATTACGTAATCTATCTTAATGGCACGTAATCCTACTTAATGGCACGTAATCCTACTTAGTGTCATGTAATCCTACTTAATGCTATGTAATTCTACTTAGTGCCATGTAACACTACTGATTACGTAATCCATCTTAATGGCACGTAATCCTACTTAATGGCGCGTAATCCTACTAAGTGTCATGTAATCCTACTTAATGCTACGTAATTTTACTTAGTGCTATGTAGCACTACTGATTACGTAATCCATCTTAATGGCACGTAATCCTACTTAATGGCACGTAATCCTACTTAGTGCCATGTAATCCTACTTAATGCTACGTAGTTCTACTTAGTGCCATGTAACACTACTGATTACGTAATCCATCTTAATGGCACGTAATCCTATTTAATGGCACGTAATCTTACTTAGTGTCATGCAGTCCTACTTAATGCTACGTAATTCTACTTAGTGCCATGTAACACTACTGATTACGCAGTACATCTTAATGGCACGTAATCCTACTTAATGGCACGTAATCCTACTTAGTGTCATGTAATCCTACTTAATGCTACGTAATTTTACTTAGTGCCATGTAACACTACTGATTACGTAATCAATTTTAATGACACGTAATCCTACTTAATGGCACGAAATCCTACTTAGTGTCATGTAATCCTACTTAATGCTACGTAATTCTACTTAGCGCCTTGTAACACTACTGATTACGTAATCCATCTTAATGGCACGTAGTCCTACTTAATGGCACGTAATCCTACTTAGTTTCATGTAATCCTACTTAATGCTACGTAATTCTACTTAGTGCCATGTAACACTACTGATTACATAATCCATCTTAATGGCACGTAATCCTACTTAATGGCACGTAATCCTACTTAGTGACATGTAATCCTACTTAATGCTACGTAATTCTACTTAGTGCCATGTAACACTACTGATTACGTAATCCATCTTAATGACACGTAATCCTACTTAATGGCACGTAATCCTACTTAGTGTAATGTAATCCTACTTAATGCTACGTAATTCTACTTAGTGCCATGTAACACTTCTGATTACGTAATACATCTTAATGGCACGTAATCCTACTTAATGGCACGTAATCCTACTTAGTGTCATGTAATCCTACTTAATGCTACGTAATTCTACTTAGTGCCATGTAACACTACTGATTACGTAATCCATCTTAATGGCACGTAATCCTACTTAATGGCACGTAATCCTACTTAGTTTCATGTAATCCTATTTAATGCTACGTAATTCTACTTAGTGCCATGTAACACTTCTGATTACGTAATACATCTTAATGGCACGTAATCCTACTTAATGGCACGTAATCCTACTTAGTGTCATGTAATCCTACTTAATGCTACGTAATTCTACTTAGTGCCATGTAACACTACTGATTACCTAATCCATCTTAATGGCACGTAATCCTACTTAATGGCACGTAATCCTACTTAGTGTCATGTAATCCTACTTGATGCTACGTAATTTTACTTAGTACCATGTAACACTACTGATTACGTAATCCATCTTAATGGCACGTAATCCTACTTAATGGCACGTAATCCTACTTAGTGTCATGTAATTCTACTTAATGCTACGTAATTCTACTTAGTGCCATGTAACACTACTGATTACGTAATCCATCTTAACGGCACGTAATCCTACTTATTGGCACGTAATCCTACTTAGTGTCATGTAATCCTACATAATGCTACGTAATTCTACTTAGTGCCATGTAACACTACTGATTACGTAATTTATCTTAATGGCACGTAATCCTACTTAATGGCACGTAATCCTACTTAGTTTCATGTAATCCTACTTAATGCTACGTAATTCTACTTAGTGCCATGTAACACTACTGATTACATAATCCATCTTAAGGCACGTAATCCTACTTAGTGGCACGTAATCCTACTTAGTGTCATGTAATCCTACTTAATGCTACGTAATTCTATTGAGTGCCATGTAACACTACTGATTACGTAATCCATCACAAAGGCACGTAATCCTACTTAATGGCACGTAATCCTACTTAGTGTCATGTAATCCTTTTTAAAGCTACGTAATTCTACTTAGTGCTATGTAACACTACTGATTACGTAATCCATCTTAATGGCACGTAATCCTACTTAATGGCACGTAATCTTACTTAGTGTCATGTAATCCTACTTAATGCTACGTAATTCTACTTAGTGCCATGTAACACAACTGATTACGTAATCCATCTTAATGGTACGTAATCTTACTTAATGGCACGTAATCCTACTTAGTGTCATGTAATTTTACTTAATGCTACGTAATTCTACTTAGTGCCATGTAACACTACTGATTACATAATCCATCTTAATGGCACGTAATCCTACTTAATGGCACGTAATTCTACTTAGAGTCATGTAATCTTACTTTATGCTACGTAATTCTACTTAGTGCCATTCAACACTACTGATTACGTAATTTATCTTAATGGCACGTAATCCTACTTAATGGCACGTAATCCTACTTAGTGTCATGTAATCCTACTTAATGCAACGTAATTCTACTTAGTGCCATGTAACACTACTGATTACGTAATCCATCTTGATGGCACGTAATCTTACTTAATGGCACGTGATCCTACTTAGTGTCATGTAATCCTACTTAATGCTACGTAATTCTACTTAGTGCCATGTAACACTACTGATTACGTAATACATCTTAATGGCACGTAATCCTACTTAATGGCACGTAATCCTACTTAGTGTCATGTAATCTTACTTAATGCTACGTAATTCTACTTAGTGCCATGTAACACTACTGATTACGTAATCCATCTTAATGGCACGTAATCCTACTTAATGGAACGTAAACCTACTTAATGGAACGTAATCCCACTTAATGGAACGTAATTCTACTTAGTGCTATGTAACACTACTGATTACGTAATCCATCTCAATGGCACGTAATAGCACGTAATCTTACTTAGTGTCATGTAATCCTACTTCATGCTACGTAATTTTACTTAGTGCCATGTAACACTACTAATTACGTAATCCATCTTAATGGCACGTAATCCTACTTAATGGCACGTAATCCTACTTAGTGTCATGTAATCCTACTTAATGCTTCGTAATTCTTCTTAGTGCCATGTAACACTACTGATTACGCAACCCATCTTAATGGCACGTAATCCTACTTAATGGTACGAAATCCTACTTAGTGTCATGCAATCCTACTTAATGCTACGTAATTCTACTTAGTGCCATGTAACACTACTGATTACGTAATCCATATTAATGGCACGTAATCCTACTTAATGGCACGTAATCCTACATAATGTCATGTAATCCTACTTAATGCTACGTAATTCTACTTAGTGCCTTGTAACACTACTGATTACGTAATCCATCTTTATGGCACGTAATCCTACTTAATGGCAAGTAATCCTACTTAGTGTCATGTAATCCTACTTAATGCTACGTAATTCTACTTAGTGCCTTGTAACAATACTGATTACGTAATCCATCTTAATGGCACGTAATCCTACTTAATGGCACGTAATCCTACTTAGTGTCATGTAATCCTACTAAATGCTACGTAATTCTACTTAGTGCCATGTAACACTACTGATTACGTAATCCTTCTTAATGGCACGTAATCCTACTTAATGGCACGTAATCTTACTTACTGTCATGTAATCCTACTTAATGCTACGTAATTCTACTTAGTGCCATGTAACACTACTGATTACGTAATCCATATTAATGGCACGTAATTTTACTTAATGGCACGTAATCCTACTTAATGGCACGTAATCCTACTTAGTGTCATGTAATCCTACTGAATGCTACGTAAATCTACTTAGTGCCATGTAACACTACTAATTACGTAATCTATCTTAATGGCACGTAATCCTACTTAATGGCACGTAATCCTACTTAGTGTCATGTAATCCTACTTAATGCTATGTAATTCTACTTAGTGCCATGTAACACTACTGATTACGTAATCCATCTTAATGGCACGTAATCCTACTTAATGGCGCGTAATCCTACTAAGTGTCATGTAATCCTACTTAATGCTACGTAATTTTACTTAGTGCTATGTAGCACTACTGATTACGTAATCCATCTTAATGGCACGTAATCCTACTTAATGGCACGTAATCCTACTTAGTGCCATGTAATCCTACTTAATGCTACGTAGTTCTACTTAGTGCCATGTAACACTACTGATTACGTAATCCATCTTAATGGCACGTAATCCTATTTAATGGCACGTAATCTTACTTAGTGTCATGCAGTCCTACTTAATGCTACGTAATTCTACTTAGTGCCATGTAACACTACTGATTACGCAGTACATCTTAATGGCACGTAATCCTACTTAATGGCACGTAATCCTACTTAGTGTCATGTAATCCTACTTAATGCTACGTAATTTTACTTAGTGCCATGTAACACTACTGATTACGTAATCAATTTTAATGACACGTAATCCTACTTAATGGCACGAAATCCTACTTAGTGTCATGTAATCCTACTTAATGCTACGTAATTCTACTTAGCGCCTTGTAACACTACTGATTACGTAATCCATCTTAATGGCACGTAGTCCTACTTAATGGCACGTAATCCTACTTAGTTTCATGTAATCCTACTTAATGCTACGTAATTCTACTTAGTGCCATGTAACACTACTGATTACATAATCCATCTTAATGGCACGTAATCCTACTTAATGGCACGTAATCCTACTTAGTGACATGTAATCCTACTTAATGCTACGTAATTCTACTTAGTGCCATGTAACACTACTGATTACGTAATCCATCTTAATGACACGTAATCCTACTTAATGGCACGTAATCCTACTTAGTGTAATGTAATCCTACTTAATGCTACGTAATTCTACTTAGTGCCATGTAACACTTCTGATTACGTAATACATCTTAATGGCACGTAATCCTACTTAATGGCACGTAATCCTACTTAGTGTCATGTAATCCTACTTAATGCTACGTAATTCTACTTAGTGCCATGTAACACTACTGATTACGTAATCCATCTTAATGGCACGTAATCCTACTTAATGGCACGTAATCCTACTTAGTTTCATGTAATCCTATTTAATGCTACGTAATTCTACTTAGTGCCATGTAGCACTACTGATTACCTAATCCATCTTAATGGCACGTAATCCTACTTAATGGCACGTAATCCTACTTAGTGTCATGTAATCCTACTTAATGCTACGTAATTCTACTTAGTACCATGTAACACTACTGATTACGTAATCCATCTTAATGGCACGTAATCCTACTAAATGGCACGTAATCCTACTTAGTGTCATGTAATCCTACTTAATGCCACGTAATTCTACTTAGTGCCATGTAACACTACTGATTACGCAGTACATCTTAATGGCACTTAATCCTACTTAATGGCACGTAATCCTACTTAGTGTCATGTAATCCTACTTAATGCTACGTAATTCTACTTAGTGCCATGTAACACTACTGATTACGTAATCTATCTTAATGGCACGTAATCCTACTTAATGGCACGTAATCCTACTTAGTTTCATGTAATCCTACTTAATGCTACGTAATTCTACTTAGTGCCATGTAACACTACTGATTACATAATCCATCTTAAGGCACGTAATCCTACTTAATGGCACGTCATCCTACTTAGTGTCATGTAATCCTACTTAATGCTACGTAATTCTATTTAGTGCCATGTAACACTACTGATTACGTAATCCATCATAAAGGCACGTAATCCTACTTAATGGCACGTAATCCTACTTAGTGTCATGTAATCCTTTTTAATGCTACGTAATTCTACTTAGTGCTATGTAACCCTACTGATTACGTAATCCATTTTAATGGCACGTAATCCTACTTAATGGCACGTAATCTTACTTAGTGTCATGTAATCCTACTTAATGCTACGTAATTCTACTTAGTGCCATGTAACACAACTGATTACGTAATCCATCTTAATGGTACGTAATCCTACTTAATGGCACGTAATCCAACTTAGTGTCATGTAATCCTACTTAATGCTACGTAATTCTACTTAGTTCCATGTAACACTACTGATTACGTAATCCATCTTAATGGCACGTAATCCTTCTTAATGGCACGTAATCCTACTTAGTGTCATGTAATCCTACTTAATGCTACGTAATTCTACTTAGTGCCAAGTAACACTACTGATTACGTAATCCATTTTAATGGCACGTAATCCTACTTAATGGCACGTAATCCTACTTAGTGTCATGTAATCCTACTTAATGCTACGTAATTCTACTTAGCGCCATGTAACACTACTGATTACGTAATCCATCTTAATGGCACGTAATCCTACTTAATGGCACGCAATCCTACTTAGTGTCATGTAATCCTACTTAATGCTACGTAATTCTACTTAGTGTCATGTAACACTACTGATTACGCAGTACATCTTAATGGCACGTAATCCTACTTAACGGCACGTAATCCTACTTAGTGTCATGTAATCCTACTTAATGCTACGTAATTCTACTTAGTGTCATGTAACACTACTGATTACGCAGTACATCTTAATGGCACGTAATCCTACTTAATAGCACGTAATCCTACTTAGTGTCATGTAATCCTACTTAATGCTACGTAATTCTACTTAGTGCCATGTAACACTACTGATTACGTAATCCATTTTAATGGCACGTAATCCTACTTAATGGCACGTAATCCTACTTAGTGTCATGTCATCCTACTTAATGCTACGTAATTCTACTTAGCGCCATGTAACACTACTGATTACGTAATCCATCTTAATGGCACGTAATCCTACTTAATGGCACGCAATCCTACTTAGTGTCATGTAATCCTACTTAATGCTACGTGATTCTACTTAGTGCCATTTAACACTACTGATTACGTAATCCATCTTAATGGCACGTAATCCTACTTAGTGTCATGTAATCCTACTTAATGCTACGTAATTCTACTTAGTGCCATGTAAAACTACTGATTACCTAATCCATCTTAATGGTACGTAATCCTACTTAATGGCACGTAATCCTACTTAGTGTTATGTAATCCTACTTAATGCTACGTAATTCTACTTAGTGCCGTGTAACACTACTGATTACGTAATCGATCTTAATGGCACGTAATCCTACTTAGTGTCATGTAATTCTACTTAATGCAAGGTAATTCTATTTAGTGCCGTGTAACACTACTGATTACGTAATCCATCATAAAGGCACGTAATCCTACTTAATGGCACGTAATCCTACTTTGTGTCATGTAATCCTACTTAATGCTACGTAATTCTACTTAGTGCCATGTAACACTACTGATTACGTAATCCATCTTAATAGCACGTAATCCTACTTAATGGCACGTAATTCTACTTAGTGTCATGTAATCTTACTTAATGCTACGTAATTCTACTTAGTGCCATGTAACACTACTGATTACGTAATCCATCTTAATGGCACGTAATCCTACTTAATGGCACGTAATCCTACTTAGTGTCATGTAATCCTACTTAATGCAACGTAATTCTACTTAGTGCCATGTAACACTACTGATTACGTAATACATCTTAATGGCACGTAATCCTACTTAATGGCACGTAATCCTACTTAATGGAACGTAATCCTACTTAATGGAACGTAATTCTACTTAGTGCTATGTAACACTACTGATTACGTAATCCATCTCAATGGCACGTAATTGCACGTAATCTTACTTAGTGTCATGTAATCCTACTTTATGCTACGTAATTTTACTTAGTGCCATGTAACACTACTAATTACGTAATCTATCTTAATGGCACGTAATCCTACTTAATGGCACGTAATTCTACTTATTGTCATGTAATCCTACTTAATGCTTCGTAATTCTTCTTAGTGCCATGTAACACTACTGATTACGTAATACATCTTAATGGCACGTAATCCTACTTAATGGCACGTGATCCTACTTAGTGTCATGTAATCCTACTTAATGCTACGTAATTCTACTTAGTGCCATGTAACACTACTGATTACGTAATACATCTTAATGGCACGAAATCCTACTTAATGGCACGTGATCCTACTTAGTGTCATGTAATCCTACTTAATGCTACGTAATTCTACTTAGTGCCATGTAACACTACTGATTACGTAATACATCTTAATGGCACGTAATCCTACTTAATGGCACGTAATCCTACTTAGTGTCATGTAATCCTACATAATGCTACGTAATTCTACTCAGTGCCATGTAACACTACTGATTACGTAATCCATCTTAATGGCACGTAATCCTACTTAATGGCACGTAATCCTACTTAGTGTCATGAAATCTTACTTAATGCTACGTAATTTTACTTAGTGCCATGTAACACTACTGATTACGTAATCCATCTTAATGGCACGTAATCCTACTTAATGGCACGCAATCCTACTTAGTGTCATGTAATCCTACTTAATGCTACGTAATTCTACTTAGTTCCATGTAACACTACTGATTACGTAATCCATCTTAATGGCACGTAATCCTTCTTAATGGCACGTAATCCTACTTAGTGTCATGTAATCCTACTTAATGCTACGTAATTCTACTTAGTGCCAAGTAACACTACTGATTACGTAATCCATCTTAATGGCACGTAATTCTACTTAATGGCACGTAATCCTACTTAGTGTCATGTATTCCTACTTAGTGCTACGTAATTCTACTTAGCGCCATGTAACACCACTGATTACGTAGTACATCTTAATGGCACGTAATCCTACTTAATGGCACGTAATCCTACTTAGTGTCATGTAATCCTACTTAATGCTACGTAATTCTACTTAGTGCCATTTAACACTACTGATTACGTAATCCATCTTAATGGCACGTAATCCTACTTAGTGTCATGTAATCCTACTTAATGCTACGTAATTCTACTTAGTGCCATGTAAAACTACTGATTACCTAATCCATCTTAATGGTACGTAATCCTACTTAATGGCACGTAATCCTACTTAGTGTTATGTAATCCTACTTAATGCTACGTAATTCTACTTAGTGCCGTGTAACACTACTGATTACGTAATCGATCTTAATGGCACGTAATCCTACTTAGTGTCATGTAATTCTACTTAATGCTACGTAATTCTACTTAGTGCCATGTAACACTACTGATTACCTAATCCATATTAATGGCACGTAATCCTACTTATTGGCACGTACTCCTACTTAGTGTCATGTAATCCTACTGAATGCTACGTAATTCTTGTTAGTGGCATGTAACACAACTGATTACGTAATCCATCTTAATGGCACGTAACGCTATTTAATGGCACGTAATCCTACTTACTGTCATGTAAACCTACTTAATGCTACGTAATTTTACTTAGTGCCATGTAACACTACTGATTACGTAATCCATCTTAATGGCACGTAATCCTACTTAATGGCACGTAATCCTACTTAGTGTCATGTAATCCTACATAATGCTACCTAATTCTACTTAGTGCCATGTAACACTACTGATTACGTAATCCATCTTAATGGCACGTAATCCTACTTAATGGCACGTAATCCTACTTAGTGTCATGTAATCCTACTTAATGCTACGTAATTCTACTTAGTGCCATGTAACACTACTGATTACGTAATACATCTTAATGGCACGAAATCCTACTTAATGGCACGTGATCCTACTTACTGTCATGTAATCCTACTTAATGCTACGTAATTCTACTTAGTGCCATGTAACACTACTGATTACGTAATACATCTTAATGGCACGTAATCCTACTTAATGGCACGTAATCCTACTTAGTGTCATGTAATCCTACATAATGCTACGTAATTCTACTCAGTGCCATGTAACACTACTGATTACGTAATCCATCTTAATGGCACGTAATCCTACTTAATGGCACGTAATCCTACTTAGTGTCATGAAATCTTACTTAATGCTACGTAATTTTACTTAGTGCCATGTAACACTACTGATTACGTAATCCATCTTAATGGCACGTAATCCTACTTAATGGAACGTAATCCTACTTAATGGAACGTAATCCTACTTAATGGAACGTAATTCTACTTAGTGCTATGTAACACTACTGATTACGTAATCCATCTCAATGGCACGTAATAGCACGTAATCTTACTTAGTGTCATGTAATCCTACTTCATGCTACGTAATTTTACTTAGTGCCATGTAACACTACTAATTACGTAATCTATCTTAATGGCACGTAATCCTACTTAATGGCACGTAATTCTACTTATTGTCATGTAATCCTACTTAATGCTTCGTAATTCTTCTTAGTGCCATGTAACACTATTGATTACGTAACCCATCTTAGTGGCACGTAATCCTACTTAATGGTACGAAATCCTACTTGGTGTCATGTAATCCTACTTAATGCTACGTAATTCTACTTAGTGCCATGTAACACTACTGATTACGTTATCCATATTAATGGCACGTAATCCTACTTAATGGCACGTAATCCTACTTAGTGTCATGTAATCCTACTTAATGCTACGTAATTCAACTTAGTGCCTTGTAACACTACTGATTACGTAATCCATCTTAATGGCACGTATTCCTACTTAATGGCACGTAATCCTACTTAGTGTCACGTAATCCTACTTAATGCTACGTAATTCTACTTAGTGCCATGTAACACTACTGATTACGTAATCCTTCTTAATGGCATCTAATCCTACTTAATGGCACGTAATCCTACTTAGTGTCATGTAATCCTACTTAATGCTACGTAAATCTACTTAGTGCCATGTAACACTACTAATTACGTAATCTATCTTAATGGCACGTAATCCTACTTAATGGCACGTAATCCTACTTAGTGTCATGTAATCCTACTTAATGCTATGTAATTCTACTTAGTGCCATGTAACACTACTGATTACGTAATCCATCTTAATGGCACGTAATCCTACTTAATGTCACGTAATCCTACTTAGTGTCATGTAATCCTACTTAATGCTACTTAATTCTACTTAGTGCCATGTAACACTACTGATTACGTAATCCATCTTAATGGCACGTAATCCTACTTAGTGTCATGTAATCCTACTTAATGCTACGTAATTCTACTTAGTGCCATGTAACACTACTGATTACGTAATCCATTTTAATGGCACGTAATCCTACTTAATGGCACGTAATCCTACTTAGTGTCATGTAATCCTACTTAATGCTACGTAATTCTACTTAGTGTCATGTAACACTACTGATTACGCAGTACATCTTAATGGCACGTAATCCTACTTAATAGCACGTAATCCTACTTAGTGTCATGTAATCCTACTTAATGCTACGTAATTCTACTTAGTGCCATGTAACACTACTGATTACGTAATCCATTTTAATGGCACGTAATCCTACTTAATGGCACGTAATCCTACTTAGTGTCATGTAATCCTACTTAATGCTACGTAATTCTACTTAGCGCCATGTAACACTACTGATTACGTAATCCATCTTAATGGCACGTAATCCTACTTAATGGCACGCAATCCTACTTAGTGTCATGTAATCCTACTTAATGCTACGTAATTCTACTTAGTTCCATGTAACACTACTGATTACGTAATCCATCTTAATGGTACGTAATCCTTCTTAATGGCACGTAATCCTACTTAGTGTCATGTAATCCTACTTAATGCTACGTAATTCTACTTAGTGCCAAGTAACACTACTGATTACGTAATCCATCTTAATGGCACGTAATTCTACTTAATGGCACGTAATCCTACTTAGTGTCATGTAATCCTACTTAATGCTACGTAATTCTACTTAGTGCCATTTAACACTACTGATTACGTAATCCATCTTAATGGCACGTAATCCTACTTAGTGTCATGTAATCCTACTTAATGCTACGTAATTCTACTTAGTGCCATGTAAAACTACTGATTACCTAATCCATCTTAATGGTACGTAATCCTACTTAATGGCACGTAATCCTACTTAGTGTTATGTAATCCTACTTAATGCTACGTAATTCTACTTAGTGCCGTGTAACACTACTGATTACGTAATCGATCTTAATGGTACGTAATCCTACTTAGTGTCATGTAATTCTACTTAATGCTACGTAATTCTACTTAGTGCCATGTAACACTACTGATTACCTAATCCATATTAATGGCACGTAATCCTACTTAATGGCACGTACTCCTACTTAGTGTCATGTAATCCTACTGAATGCTACGTAATTCTTGTTAGTGGTATGTAACACAACTGATTACGTAATCCATCTTAATGGCACGTAACGCTATTTAATGGCACGTAATCCTACTTACTGTCATGTAAACCTACTTAATGCTACGTAATTTTACTTAGTGCCATGTAACACTACTGATTACGTAATCCATCTTAATGGCACGTAATCCTACTTAATGGCACGTAATCCTACTTAGTGTCATGTAATCCTACATAATGCTACCTAATTCTACTTAGTGCCATGTAACACTACTGATTACGTAATCCATCTTAATGGCACGTAATCCTACTTAATGGCACGTAATCCTACTTAGTGGCATGTAATCCTACTTAATGCTACGTAATTCTACTTAGTGCCATGTAACACTACTGATTACGTAATACATCTTAATGGCATCTAATCCTACTTAATGGCACGTAATCCTACTTAGTGTCATGTAATCCTACTTAATGCTACGTAAATCTACTTAGTGCCATGTAACACTACTAATTACGTAATCTATCTTAATGGCACGTAATCCTACTTAATGGCACGTAATCCTACTTAGTGTCATGTAATCCTACTTAATGCTATGTAATTCTACTTAGTGCCATGTAACACTACTGATTACGTAATCCATCTTAATGGCACGTAATCCTACTTAATGTCACGTAATCCTACTTAGTGTCATGTAATCCTACTTAATGCTACTTAATTCTACTTAGTGCCATGTAACACTACTGATTACGTAATCCATCTTAATGGCACGTAATCCTACTTAGTGTCATGTAATCCTACTTAATGCTACGTAATTCTACTTAGTGCCATGTAACACTACTGATTACGTAATCCATTTTAATGGCACGTAATCCTACTTAATGGCACGTAATCCTACTTAGTGTCATGTAATCCTACTTAATGCTACGTGATTCTACTTAGTGTCATGTAACACTACTGATTACGCAGTACATCTTAATGGCACGTAATCCTACTTAATAGCACGTAATCCTACTTAGTGTCATGTAATCCTACTTAATGCTACGTAATTCTACTTAGTGCCATGTAACACTACTGATTACGTAATCCATTTTAATGGCACGTAATCCTACTTAATGGCACGTAATCCTACTTAGTGTCATGTAATCCTACTTAATGCTACGTAATTCTACTTAGCGCCATGTAACACTACTGATTACGTAATCCATCTTAATGGCACGTAATCCTACTTAATGGCACGCAATCCTACTTAGTGTCATGTAATCCTACTTAATGCTACGTAATTCTACTTAGTTCCATGTAACACTACTGATTACGTAATCCATCTTAATGGTACGTAATCCTTCTTAATGGCACGTAATCCTACTTAGTGTCATGTAATCCTACTTAATGCTACGTAATTCTACTTAGTGCCAAGTAACACTACTGATTACGTAATTCATCTTAATGGCACGTAATTCTACTTAATGGCACGTAATCCTACTTAGTGTCATGTATTCCTACTTAGTGCTACGTAATTCTACTTAGCGCCATGTAACACCACTGATTACGTAGTACATCTTAATGGCACGTAATCCTACTTAATGGCACGTAATCCTACTTAGTGTCATGTAATCCTACTTAATGCTACGTAATTCTACTTAGTGCCATTTAACACTACTGATTACGTAATCCATCTTAATGGCACGTAATCCTACTTAGTGTCATGTAATCCTACTTAATGCTACGTAATTCTACTTAGTGCCATGTAAAACTACTGATTACCTAATCCATCTTAATGGTACGTAATCCTACTTAATGGCACGTAATCCTACTTAGTGTTATGTAATCCTACTTAATGCTACGTAATTCTACTTAGTGCCGTGTAACACTACTGATTACGTAATCGATCTTAATGGCACGTAATCCTACTTAGTGTCATGTAATTCTACTTAATGCTACGTAATTCTACTTAGTGCCATGTAACACTACTGATTACCTAATCCATATTAATGGCACGTAATCCTACTTAATGGCACGTACTCCTACTTAGTGTCATGTAATCCTACTGAATGCTACGTAATTCTTGTTAGTGGTATGTAACACAACTGATTACGTAATCCATCTTAATGGCACGTAACGCTATTTAATGGCACGTAATCCTACTTACTGTCATGTAAACCTACTTAATGCTACGTAATTTTACTTAGTGCCATGTAACACTACTGATTACGTAATCCATCTTAATGGCACGTAATCCTACTTAATGGCACGTAATCCTACTTAGTGTCATGTAATCCTACATAATGCTACCTAATTCTACTTAGTGCCATGTAACACTACTGATTACGTAATCCATCTTAATGGCACGTAATCCTACTTAATGGCACGTAATCCTACTTAGTGTCATGTAATCCTACTTAATGCTACGTAATTCTACTTAGTGCCATGTAACACTACTGATTACGTAATACATCTTAATGGCACGAAATCCTACTTAATGGCACGTGATCCTACTTAGTGTCATGTAATCCTACTTAATGCTACGTAATTCTACTTAGTGCCATGTAACACTACTGATTACGAAATACATCTTAATGGCACGTAATCCTACTTAATGGCACGTAATCCTACTTAGTGTCATGTAATTCTACATAATGCTACGTAATTCTACTCAGTGCCATGTAACACTACGGATTACGTAATCCATCTTAATGGCACGTAATCCTACTTAATGGCACGTAATCCTACTTAGTGTCATGAAATCTTACTTAATGCTACGTAATTTTACTTAGTGCCATGTAACACTACTGATTACGTAATCCATCTTAATGGCACGTAATCCTACTTAATGGAACGTAATCCTACTTAATGGAACGTAATCCTACTTAATGGAACGTAATTCTACTTAGTGCTATGTAACACTACTGATTACGTAATCCATCTCAATGGCACGTAATAGCACGTAATCTTACTTAGTGTCATGTAATCCTACTTCATGCTACGTAATTTTACTTAGTGCCATGTAACACTACTAATTACGTAATCTATCTTAATGGCACGTAATCCTACTTAATGGCACGTAATTCTACTTATTGTCATGTAATCCTACTTAATGCTACGTAATTCTACTTAGTGCCATGTAACACTACTGATTACGTAATCCATTTTAATGGCACGTAATCCTACTTAATGGCACGTAATCCTACTTAGTGTCATGTAATCCTACTTAATGCTACGTAATTCTACTTAGCGCCATGTAATCTCACTTAATGCTACGTAATTCTACTTAGTGCCATGTAACACTACTGATTACGTAACCCATCTAAATGGCACGTAATCCTACTTAATGGTACGAAATCCTACTTAGTGTCATGTAATCCTACTTAATGCTACGTAATTCTATTTAGTGCCATGTAACACTACTGATTACGTAATCCATCATAAAGGGACGTAATCCTACTTAATGGCACGTAATTCTACTTATTGTCATGTAATCCTACTTAATGCTTCGTAATTCTTCTTAGTGCCATGTAACACTACTGATTACGTAACCCATCTTAATGGCACGTAATCCTACTTAATGGTACGAAATCCGACTTGGTGTCATGTAATCCTACTTAATACTACGTAATTCTACTTAGTGCCATGTAACACTACTGATTACGTAATCCATCTTAAGGCACGTAATCCTACTTAATGGCACGTAATCCTACTTAGTGTCATGTAATCCTACTTAATGCTACGTAATTCTATTTAGTGCCATGTAACACTACTGATTACGTAATCTATCATAAAGGCACGTAATCCTACTTTATGGCACGTAATCCTACTTAGTGTCATGTAATCCTTTTTAATGCTACGTAATTTTACTTAGTGCTATGTAACACTACTGATTACGTAATCCATCTTAATGGCACGTAATCCTACTTAATGGCACGTAATCTTACTTAGTGTCATGTAATCCTACTTAATGCTACTTAATTCTACTTAGTGCCATGTAACACTACTGATTACGTAATCCATCTTAATGGCACGTAATCCTACTTAGTGTCATGTAATCCTACTTAATGCTACGTAATTCTACTTAGTGCCATGTAACACTACTGATTACGTAATCCATCTTAATGGCACGTAATCCTACTTAATGGCACGTAATCCTACTTAGTGTCATGTAATCCTACTTAATGCTACGTAATTCTACTTAGTGCCATGTAACACTACTGATTACGTAATCCATCTTAATGGCACGTAATCCTATTTAATGGCACGTAATCTTACTTAGTGTCATGTAATCCTACTTAATGCTATGTAATTCTACTTAGTGTCATGTAACACTACTGATTACGCAGTACATCTTAAAGGCACGTAATCCTACTTAATGGCACGTAATCCTACTTAGTGTCATGTAATCCTACTTAATGCTACGTAATTCTACTTAGTGCCATGTAACACTACTGATTACGTAATCCATTTTAATGGCACGTAATCCTACTTAATGGCACGTAATCCTACTTAGTGTCATGTAATCCTACTTAATGCTACGTAATTCTACTTAGCGCCATGTAATCTCACTTAATGCTACGTAATTTTACTTAGTGCCATGTAACACTACTGATTACGTAATCCATCTTAATGGCACGTAATCCTACTTAATGGCACGTAATCCTACTTAGTGTCATGTAATCCTACATAATGCTACCTAATTCTACTTAGTGCCATGTAACACTACTGATTACGTAATCCATCTTAATGGCACGTAATCCTACTTAATGGCACGTAATCCTACTTAGTGGCATGTAATCCTACTTAATGCTACGTAATTCTACTTAGTGCCATGTAACACTACTGATTACGTAATACATCTTAATGGCATCTAATCCTACTTAATGGCACGTAATCCTACTTAGTGTCATGTAATCCTACTTAATGCTACGTAAATCTACTTAGTGCCATGTAACACTACTAATTACGTAATCTATCTTAATGGCACGTAATCCTACTTAATGGCACGTAATCCTACTTAGTGTCATGTAATCCTACTTAATGCTATGTAATTCTACTTAGTGCCATGTAACACTACTGATTACGTAATCCATCTTAATGGCACGTAATCCTACTTAATGTCACGTAATCCTACTTAGTGTCATGTAATCCTACTTAATGCTACTTAATTCTACTTAGTGCCATGTAACACTACTGATTACGTAATCCATCTTAATGGCACGTAATCCTACTTAGTGTCATGTAATCCTACTTAATGCTACGTAATTCTACTTAGTGCCATGTAACACTACTGATTACGTAATCCATTTTAATGGCACGTAATCCTACTTAATGGCACGTAATCTTACTTAGTGTCATGTAATCCTACTTAATGCAACGTAATTCTATTTAGTGCCGTGTAACACTACTGATTACGTTATCCATCATAAAGGCACGTAATCCTACTTAATGGCACGTAATCCTACTTTGTGTCATGTAATCCTACTTAATGCTACGTAATTCTACTTAGTGCCATGTAACACTACTGATTACGTAATCCATCTTAATAGCACGTAATCCTACTTAATGGCACGTAATTCTACTTAGTGTCATGTAATCTTACTTAATGCTACGTAATTCTACTTAGTGCCATGTAACACTACTGATTACGTAATCCATCTTAATGGCACGTAATCCTAATTAATGGCACGTAATCCTACTTAGTGTCATGTAATCCTACTTAATGCTACGTAATTCTACTCAGTGCCATGTAACACTACTGATTACGTAATCCATCTTAATGGCACGTAATCCTAATTAATGGCACGTAATCCTACTTAGTGTCATGTAATCCTACTTAATGCTACGTAATTCTACTTAGTGCCATGTAACACTACTGATTACGTAATCCATTTTAATGGCACGTAATCCTACTTAATGGCACGTAATCCTACTTAGTGTCATGTAATCCTACATAATGGTACGTAATTCTACTCAGTGCCATGTAACACTACTGATTACGTAATCCATCTTAATGGCACGTAATCCTACTTAATGGCACGTCATCCTACTTAGTGTCATGTAATCTTACTTAATGCTACGTAATTTTACTTAGTGCCATGTAACACTACTGATTACGTAATCCATCTTAATGGCACGTAATCCTACTTAATGGAACGTAATCCTACTTAATGGAACGTAATCCTACTTAATGGAACGTAATTCTACTTAGTGCTATGTAACACTACTGATTACGTAATCCATCTCAATGGCACGTAATAGCACGTAATCTTACTTAGTGTCATGTAATCCTACTTCATGTTACGTAATTTTACTTAGTGCCATGTAACACTACTAATTACGTAATCTATCTTAATGGCACGTAATCCTACTTAATGGCACGTAATTCTACTTATTGTCATGTAATCCTACTTAATGCTTCGTAATTCTCCTTAGTGCCATGTAACACTACTGATTACGTAACCCATCTTAGTGGCACGTAATCCTACTTAATGGTACGAAATCCTACTTGGTGTCATGTAATCCTACTTAATGCTACGTAATTCTACTTAGTGCCATGTAACACTACTGATTACGTTATTCATATTAATGGCACGTAATCCTACTTAATGGCACGTAATCCTACTTAGTGTCATGTAATCCTACTTAATGCTACGTAATTCTACTTAGTGCCTTGTAACACTACTGATTACGTAATCCATGTTAATGGCACGTAATCCTACTTAATGGCACGTAATCCTACTTAGTGTCATGTAATCCTACTTAATGCTACGTAATTCTACTTAGTGCCATGTAACACTACTGATTACGTAATCCTTCTTAATGGCACCTAATCCTACTTAATGGCACGTAATCCTACTTAGTGTCATGTAATCCTACTTAATGCTACGTAAATCTACTTAGTGCCATGTAACACTACTAATTACGTAATCTGTCTTAATGGCACGTAATCCTACTTAATGGCACGTAATCCTACTTAGTGTCATGTAATCCTACTTAATGCTATGTAATTCTACTTAGTGCCATGTAACACTACTGATTACGTAATCCATCTTAATGGCACGTAATCCTACTTAATGTCACGTAATCCTACTTTGTGTCATGTAATCCTACTTAATGCTACTTAATTCTACTTAGTGCCATGTAACACTACTGATTACGTAATCCATCTTAATAGCACGTAATCCTACTTAGTGTCATGTAATCCTACTTAATGCTACGTAATTCTACTTAGTGCCATGTAACACTACTGATTACGTAATCCATCTTAATGGCACGTAATCCTACTTAATGGCACGTAATCCTACTTAGTGTCATGTAATCCTACTTAATGCTACGTAATTCTACTTAGTGCCATGTAACAGTACTGATTACGTAATCCATCTTAATGGCACGTAATCCTATTTAATGGCACGTAATCTTACTTAGTGTCATGAAATCCTGCTTAATGCTACGTAATTCTACTTAGTGCCATGTAACACTACTGATTACGTAATCCATTTTAATGGCACGTAATCCTACTTAATGGCACGTAATCCTACTTAGTGTCATGATATCCTACTTAATGCTACGTAATTCTACTTAGTGCCATGTAACACTACTGATTACGTAATCCATTTTAATGGCACGTAATCCTACTTAATGGCACGTAATCCTACTTAGTGTTATGTAACACTACTGATTACGCAGTACATCTTAATGGCACGTAATCCTACTTAATGGCACGTAATCCTACTTAGTGTCATGTAATCCTACTTAATGCTACGTAATTCTACTTAGTGCCATGTAACACTACTGATTACGTAATCCATTTTAATGGCACGTAATCCTACTTAATGGCACGTAATCCTACTTAGTGTCATGATATCCTACTTAATGCTACGTAATTCTACTTAGTGCCATGTAACACTACTAACTACGTAATCCATCTTAATGGCACGTAATCCTACTTAATGGCACGTAATCCTACTTAGTGTCATGTAATCCTACTTAATGCTTCGTAATTCTTCTTAGTGCCATGTAACACTACTGATTACGTAACCCATCTTAATGGCACGTAATCCTACTTGGTGTCATGTAATCCTACTTAATGCTACGTAATTCTACTTAGTGCCATGTAACACTACTGATTACGTAATCCATATTAATGGCACGTAATCCTACTTAATGGCACGTAATCTTACTTAGTGTCATGTAATCCTACTTAATGCAACGTAATTCTATTTAGTGCCGTGTAACACTACTGATTACGTAATCCATCATAAAGGCACGTAATCCTACTTAATGGCACGTAATCCTACTTTGTGTCAAATAATCCTACTTAATGCTACGTAATTCTACTTAGTGCCATGTAACACTACTGATTACGTAATCCATCTTAATAGCACGTAATCCTACTTAATGGCACGTAATTCTACTTAGTGTCATGTAATCTTACTTAATGCTACGTAATTCTACTTAGTGCCATGTAACACTACTGATTACGTAATCCATCTTAATGGCACGTAATCCTACTTAATGGCACGTAATGCTACTTAGTGTCATGTAATCCTACTTAATGCAACGTAATTCTACTTAATGCCATGTAACACTACTGATTACGTAATCCATCTTGATGGCACGAAATCCTACTTAATGGCACGTGATCCTACTTAGTGTCATGTAATCCTACTTAATGCTACGTAATTCTACTTAGTGCCATGTAACACTACTGATTACGTAATACATCTTAATGGCACGTAATCCTACTTAATAGCACGTAATCCTACTTAGTGTCATGTAATCCTACATAATGCTACGTAATTCTACTTAGTGCCATGTAACACTACTGATTACGTTATCCATCTTAATGGCACGTAATCCTACTTAATGGCACGTAATCCTACTTAGTGTCATGTAATCTTACTTAATGCTACGTAATTCTACTTAGTGCCATGTAACACTACTGATTACGTAATCCATCTTAATGGCACGTAATCCTACTTAATGGAACGTAATCCTACTTAATGGAACGTAATCCTACATAATGCTACGTAATTCTACTTAGTGCCATGTAACACTACTGATTACGTAATCCATCTTAATGGCACGTAATCCTACTTAATGGCACGTAATTCTACTTATTGTCATGTAATCCTACTTAATGCTTCGTAATTCTTCTTAGTGCCATGTAACACTACTGATTACGTAATCCATATTAATGGCACGTAATCCTACTTAATGGCACGTAATCCTACTTAGTGTCATGATATCCTACTTAATGCTACGTAATTCTACTTAGTGCCATGTAACACTACTGATTACGTAATCCATATTAATGGCACGTAATCCTACTTAATGGCACGTAATCCTACTTAGTGTCATGATATCCTACTTAATGCTACGTAATTCTACTTAGTGCCATGTAACACTACTGATTACGTAATCCATCTTAAGGCACGTAATCCTACTTAATGGCACGTAATCCTACTTAGTGTCATGTAATCCTACTTAATGCTACGTAATTCTATTTAGTGCCATGTAACACTACTGATTACGTAATCCATCATAAAGGCACGTAATCCTACTTGATGGCACGTAATCCTACTTAGTGTCATGTAATCCTTTTTAATGCTACGTAATTCTACTTAGTGCTATGTAACACTACTGATTACGTAATCCATCTTAATGACACGTAATCCTACTTAATGGCACGTAATCTTATTTAGTGTCATGTAATCCTACTTAATGCAACGTAATTCTATTTAGTGCCATGTAACACTACTGATTACGTAATCCATCATAAAGGCACGTAATCCTACTTAATGGCACGTAATCCTACTTTGTGTCATGTAATCCTACTTAATGCTACGTAATTCTACTTAGTGCCATGTAACACTACTGATTACGTAATCCATCTTAATAGCACGTAATCCTACTTAATGTCACGTAATTCTACTTAGTGTCATGTAATCTCACTTAATGCTACGTAATTCTACTTAGTGCCATGTAACACTACTGATTACGTAACCCATCTAAATGGCACGTAATCCTACTTAATGGTACGAAATCCTACTTAGTGTCATGTAATCCTACTTAATGCTACGTAATTCTATTTAGTGCCATGTAACACTACTGATTACGTAATCCATCATAAAAGGCACGTAATCCTACTTAATGGCACGTAATCCTACTTAGTGTCATGTAATCCTACTTAATGCTACGTAATTCTACTTAGTGCCATGTAACACTACTGATTTCGTAATCCATCTTAATGGCACGTAATCCTACTTAATGGCACGTAATCCTACTTAGTTTCATGTAATCCTACTTAACGCTACGTAATTCTACTTAGTGCCATGTAACACTACTGATTACCTAATCCATCTTAATGGCACGTAATCCTACTTAATGGCACGTAATCCTACTTAGTGTCATGTAATCCTACTTAATGCTACGTAATTCTACTTAGTACCATGTAACACTACTGATTACGTAATCCATCTTAATGGCACGTAATCCTACTTAATGGCACGTAATCCTACTTAGTGTCATGTAATTCTACTTAATGCTACGTAATACTACTTAGTGCCATTTAACACTACTGATTACGTAATCCATCTTAATGGCACTTAATCCTACTTAATGGCACGTAATCCTACTTAGTGTCATGTAATCCTACTTAATGCTACGTAATTCTACTTAGTGCCATGTAACACTACTGATTACGTAATCCATCTTAATGGCACGTACTCCTACTTAATGGCACGTAATCCTACTTAGTTTCATGTAATCCTACTTAATGCTACGTAATTCTACTTAGTGCCATGTAACACTACTGATTACATAATCCATCTTAAGGCACGTAATCCTACTTCATGGCACGTAATCCTACTTAGTGTCATGTAATCCTACTTAATGCTACGTAATTCTATTTAGTGCCATGTAACACTACTGATTACGTAATCCATCATAAAGGCACGTAATCCTACTTAATGGCACGTAATCCTATTTAGTGTCATGTAATCCTTTTTTAAGCTACGTAATTCTACTTAGTGCTATGTAACACTACTGATTACGTAATCCATCTTAATGGCACGTAATCCTACTTAATGGCACGTAATCTTACTTAGTGTCATGTAATCCTACTTAATGCTACGTAATTCTACTTAGTGCCATGTAACACAACTGATTACGTAATCCATCTTAATGGTACGTAATCCTACTTAATGGCACGTAATCCTACTTTGTGTCATGTAATCTTACTTAATGCTACGTAATTCTACTTAGTGCCATGTAACACTACTGATTACGTAATCCATCTTAATGGCACGTAATCCTACTTAATGGCACGTAATTCTTTTTAGTGTCATGTAATCTTACTTAATGCTACGTAATTCTACTTAGTGTTATGTAACACTACTGATTACGTAATCCATCTTAATGGCACGTAATCCTACTTAATGGCACGTAATCCTACTTAGTGTCATGTTATCCTACTTAATGCAACGTAATTCTACTTAGTGCCATGTAACACTACTGATTAAGTAATCCATCTTGATGGCACGAAATCCTACTTAATGGCACGTGATCCTACTTAGTGTCATGTAATCCTACTTATGGCTACGTAATTCTACTTAGTGCCATGTAACACTACTGATTACGTAATACATCTTAATGGCACGTAATCCTACTTAATGGCACGTAATCCTACTTAGTGTCATGTAATCCTACATAATGCTACGTAATTCTACTTAGTGCCATGTAACACTACTGATTACGTAATCCATCTTAATGGCACGTAATCCTACTTAATGGCACGTAATCCTACTTAGTGTCATGTAATCTTACTCAATGCTACGTAATTCTACTTAGTGCCATGTAACACTACTGATTACGTAATCCATCTTAATGGCACTTAATCCTACTTAATGGCACGTAATCCTACTTAGTGTCATGTAATCCTACTTAATGCGACGTAATTCTACTTAGTGCCATGTAACACTACTGATTACGTAATCCATCTTAATGGCACGTAATCCTACTTAATGGCACGTAATCCTACTTAGTGTCATGTAATCCTACTTAATGCTACGTAATTCTACTTAGTGCCATGTAACACTACTGATTACGTAATCCATCTTACTGGCACGTAATCCTATTTAATAGCACGTAATCTTACTTAGTGTCATGTAATCCTACTTAATGCTACTTAATTCTACTTAGTGCCATGTAACACTACTGATTACATAATCCATTTTAATGGCACGTAATCCTACTTAATGGCACGTAATCCTACTTAGTGTCATGTAATCCTACTTCATGCTACGTAATTTTACTTAGTGCCATGTAACACTACTAACTACGTAATCCATCTTAATGGCACGTAATCCTACTTAATGGCACGTAATCCTACTTAGTGTCATGTAATCCTACTTAATGCTTCGTAATTCTTCTTAGTGCCATGTAACACTACTGATTACGTAACCCATCTTAATGGCACGTAATCCTACTTAATGGTACGAAATCCTACTTGGTGTCATGTAATCCTACTTAATGCTACGTAATTCTACTTAGTGCCATGTAACACTACTGATTACGTAATCCATATTAATGGCACGTAATCCTACTTAATGGCACGTAATCCTACTTAGTGTCATGTTATCCTACTTAATGCTACGTAATTCTACTTAGTGCCATGTAACACTACTGATTACGTAATCCTTCTTAATTGCACGTAATCCTACTTAATGGCACGTAATCTTACTTAGTGTCATGTAATCCTACTTAATGCTACGTAATTCTACTTAGTGCCATGTAACACTACTGATTACGTAATCCTTATTAATGGCACATAATCCTACTTAATGGCACGTAATCCTACTTAATGGCACGTAATCCTACTTAGTGTCATGTAATCCTACTGAATGCTACGTAAATCTACTTAGTGCCATGTAACACTACTAATTACGTAATCTATCTTAATGGCACGTAATCCTACTTAATGGCACGTAATCCTACTTAGTATCATGTAATCCTACTTAATGCTATGTAATTCTACTTAGTGCCATGTAACACTACTGATTACGTAATCCATCTTAATGGCACGTAATCCTACTTAATGGCACGTAATCCTACTTAGTGTCATGTAATCCTACTTAATGCTACTTAATTCTACTTAGTGCCATGTAACACTACTGATTACGTAATCCATCTTAATGGCACGTAATCCTACTTAGTGTCATGTAATCCTACTTAATGCTATGTAATTCTACTTAGTGCCATGTAACACTACTGATTACGTAATCCATCTTAATGGCACGTAATCCTACTTAATGGCACGTAATCCTACTTAGTGTCATGTAATCCTACTTAATCCTAGGTAATTCTGCTAAGTACTATGTAACACTACTGATTAAGTAATCCATCTTAATGGCACTTAATCCTACTTAATGGCACGTAATCCTACTTAGTGTCATGTAATCCTACTTATTGCGACTAAATTCTACTTAGTGCTATGTAACACTACTGATTACGTAATCCATCTTAATGGCACGTAATCCTACTTAATGGCACGTAATCCTACTTAGTGTCATGTAATCCTACTTAATGCTACGTAATTCTACTTAGTGCCATGTAACACTACTGATTACGTAATCCATCTTAATGGCACGTAATCCTACTTAATGGCACGTAATCCTATTTAGTGTCATGTAATCCTACTTAATGCTACTTAATTCTACTTAGTGCCATGTTACACTACTAATTACATAATCCATTTTTATGGCACGTAATCCTACTTAATGGCACGTATTCCTACTTAGTGTCATGTAATTCTACTTAATGCTACGTAATTCTACTTAGTACCATGTAACACTACTGATTACGTAATACATCTTAATGGCACGTAATCCTACTTAATGGCACGTAATCCTACTTAGTGTCATGATATCCTACTTAATGCTACGTAATTCTACTTAGTGCCATGTAACACTACTGATTACGTAATCCATCTTAAGGCACGTAATCCTACTTAATGGCACGTAATCCTACTTAGTGTCAAATAATCCTACTTAATGCTACGTAATTCTACTTAGTGCCATGTAACACTACTGATTACGTAATCCATCTTAATAGCACGTAATCCTACTTAATGGCACGTAATTCTACTTAGTGTCATGTAATCTTACTTAATGCTACGTAATTCTACTTAGTGCCATGTAACACTACTGATTACGTAATCCATCTTAATGGCACGTAATCCTACTTAATGGCACGTAATGCTACTTAGTGTCATGTAATCCTACTTAATGCAACGTAATTCTACTTAGTGCCATGTAACACTACTGATTACGTAATCCATCTTGATGGCACGGAATCCTACTTAATGGCACGTGATCCTACTTAGTGTCATGTAATCCTACTTAATGCTACGTAATTCTACTTAGTGCCATGTAACACTACTGATTACGTAATACATCTTAATGGCACGTAATCCTACTTAATAGCACGTAATCCTACTTAGTGTCATGTAATCTTACTTAATGCTACGTAATTCTACTTAGTGCCATGTAACACTACTGATTACGTAATCCATCTTAATGGCACGTAATCCTACTTAATGGAACGTAATCCTACTTAATGGAACGTAATCCTACTTAATGGAACGTAATTCTACTTAGTGCTATGTAACACTACTGATTACGTAATCCATCTCAATGGCACGTAATAGCACGTAATCTTACTTAGTGTCATGTAATCCTACTTCATGCTACGTAATTTTACTTAGTGCCATGTAACACTACTAATTACCTAATCTATCTTAATGGCACGTAGTCCTACTTAATGGCACGTAATTCTACTTATTGTCATGTAATCCTACTTAATGCTTCGTAATTCTTCTTAGTGCCATGTAACACTACTGATTACGTAACCCATCTTAATGGCACGTAATCCTACTTAATGGTACAAAATCCTACTTGGTGTCATGTAATCCTACTTATTGCTACGTAATTTTACTTAGTGCCATGTAACACTACTAATTACCTAATCTATCTTAATGGCACGTAATCCTACTTAATGGCACGTAATCCTACTTAGTGTCATGTAATCCTACTTAATGCTACGTAATTCTACTTAGTACCATGTAACACTACTGATTACGTAATCCATCTTAATGGCACGTAATCCTACTTAATGGCACGTAATCCTACTTAGTGTCATGTAATTCTACTTAATGCTACGTAATACTACTTAGTGCCATTTAACACTACTGATTACGTAATCCATCTTAATGGCACTTAATCCTACTTAATGGCACGTAATCCTACTTAGTGTCATGTAATCCTACTTAATGCTACGTAATTCTACTTAGTGCCATGTAACACTACTGATTACGTAATCCATCTTAATGGCACGTACTCCTACTTAATGGCACGTAATCCTACTTAGTTTCATGTAATCCTACTTAATGCTACGTAATTCTACTTAGTGCCATGTAACACTACTGATTACATAATCCATCTTAAGGCACGTAATCCTACTTCATGGCACGTAATCCTACTTAGTGTCATGTAATCCTACTTAATGCTACGTAATTCTATTTAGTGCCATGTAACACTACTGATTACGTAATCCATCATAAAGGCACGTAATCCTACTTAATGGCACGTAATCCTATTTAGTGTCATGTAATCCTTTTTTAAGCTACGTAATTCTACTTAGTGCTATGTAACACTACTGATTACGTAATCCATCTTAATGGCACGTAATCCTACTTAATGGCACGTAATCTTACTTAGTGTCATGTAATCCTACTTAATGCTACGTAATTCTACTTAGTGCCATGTAACACAACTGATTACGTAATCCATCTTAATGGTACGTAATCCTACTTAATGGCACGTAATCCTACTTTGTGTCATGTAATCTTACTTAATGCTACGTAATTCTACTTAGTGCCATGTAACACTACTGATTACGTAATCCATCTTAATGGCACGTAATCCTACTTAATGGCACGTAATTCTTCTTAGTGTCATGTAATCTTACTTAATGCTACGTAATTCTACTTAGTGTTATGTAACACTACTGATTACGTAATCCATCTTAATGGCACGTAATCCTACTTAATGGCACGTAATCCTACTTAGTGTCATGTTATCCTACTTAATGCAACGTAATTCTACTTAGTGCCATGTAACACTACTGATTAAGTAATCCATCTTGATGGCACGAAATCCTACTTAATGGCACGTGATCCTACTTAGTGTCATGTAATCCTACTTATGGCTACGTAATTCTACTTAGTGCCATGTAACACTACTGATTACGTAATACATCTTAATGGCACGTAATCCTACTTAATGGCACGTAATCCTACTTAGTGTCATGTAATCCTACATAATGCTACGTAATTCTACTTAGTGCCATGTAACACTACTGATTACGTAATCCATCTTAATGGCACGTAATCCTACTTAATGGCACGTAATCCTACTTAGTGTCATGTAATCTTACTCAATGCTACGTAATTCTACTTAGTGCCATGTAACACTACTGATTACGTAATCCATCTTAATGGCACTTAATCCTACTTAATGGCACGTAATCCTACTTAGTGTCATGTAATCCTACTTAATGCGACGTAATTCTACTTAGTGCCATGTAACACTACTGATTACGTAATCCATCTTAATGGCACGTAATCCTACTTAATGGCACGTAATCCTACTTAGTGTCATGTAATCCTACTTAATGCTACGTAATTCTACTTAGTGCCATGTAACACTACTGATTACGTAATCCATCTTACTGGCACGTAATCCTATTTAATAGCACGTAATCTTACTTAGTGTCATGTAATCCTACTTAATGCTACTTAATTCTACTTAGTGCCATGTAACACTACTGATTACATAATCCATTTTAATGGCACGTAATCCTACTTAATGGCACGTAATCCTACTTAGTGTCATGTAATCCTACTTCATGCTACGTAATTTTACTTAGTGCCATGTAACACTACTAACTACGTAATCCATCTTAATGGCACGTAATCCTACTTAATGGCACGTAATCCTACTTAGTGTCATGTAATCCTACTTAATGCTTCGTAATTCTTCTTAGTGCCATGTAACACTACTGATTACGTAACCCATCTTAATGGCACGTAATCCTACTTAATGGTACGAAATCCTACTTGGTGTCATGTAATCCTACTTAATGCTACGTAATTCTACTTAGTGCCATGTAACACTACTGATTACGTAATCCATATTAATGGCACGTAATCCTACTTAATGGCACGTAATCCTACTTAGTGTCATGTTATCCTACTTAATGCTACGTAATTCTACTTAGTGCCATGTAACACTACTGATTACGTAATCCTTCTTAATTGCACGTAATCCTACTTAATGGCACGTAATCTTACTTAGTGTCATGTAATCCTACTTAATGCTACGTAATTCTACTTAGTGCCATGTAACACTACTGATTACGTAATCCTTATTAATGGCACATAATCCTACTTAATGGCACGTAATCCTACTTAATGGCACGTAATCCTACTTAGTGTCATGTAATCCTACTGAATGCTACGTAAATCTACTTAGTGCCATGTAACACTACTAATTACGTAATCTATCTTAATGGCACGTAATCCTACTTAATGGCACGTAATCCTACTTAGTATCATGTAATCCTACTTAATGCTATGTAATTCTACTTAGTGCCATGTAACACTACTGATTACGTAATCCATCTTAATGGCACGTAATCCTACTTAATGGCACGTAATCCTACTTAGTGTCATGTAATCCTACTTAATGCTACTTAATTCTACTTAGTGCCATGTAACACTACTGATTACGTAATCCATCTTAATGGCACGTAATCCTACTTAGTGTCATGTAATCCTACTTAATGCTATGTAATTCTACTTAGTGCCATGTAACACTACTGATTACGTAATCCATCTTAATGGCACGTAATCCTACTTAATGGCACGTAATCCTACTTAGTGTCATGTAATCCTACTTAATCCTAGGTAATTCTGCTAAGTACTATGTAACACTACTGATTAAGTAATCCATCTTAATGGCACTTAATCCTACTTAATGGCACGTAATCCTACTTAGTGTCATGTAATCCTACTTATTGCGACTAAATTCTACTTAGTGCTATGTAACACTACTGATTACGTAATCCATCTTAATGGCACGTAATCCTACTTAATGGCACGTAATCCTACTTAGTGTCATGTAATCCTACTTAATGCTACGTAATTCTACTTAGTGCCATGTAACACTACTGATTACGTAATCCATCTTAATGGCACGTAATCCTACTTAATGGCACGTAATCCTATTTAGTGTCATGTAATCCTACTTAATGCTACTTAATTCTACTTAGTGCCATGTTACACTACTAATTACATAATCCATTTTTATGGCACGTAATCCTACTTAATGGCACGTATTCCTACTTAGTGTCATGTAATTCTACTTAATGCTACGTAATTCTACTTAGTACCATGTAACACTACTGATTACGTAATACATCTTAATGGCACGTAATCCTACTTAATGGCACGTAATCCTACTTAGTGTCATGATATCCTACTTAATGCTACGTAATTCTACTTAGTGCCATGTAACACTACTGATTACGTAATCCATCTTAAGGCACGTAATCCTACTTAATGGCACGTAATCCTACTTAGTGTCAAATAATCCTACTTAATGCTACGTAATTCTACTTAGTGCCATGTAACACTACTGATTACGTAATCCATCTTAATAGCACGTAATCCTACTTAATGGCACGTAATTCTACTTAGTGTCATGTAATCTTACTTAATGCTACGTAATTCTACTTAGTGCCATGTAACACTACTGATTACGTAATCCATCTTAATGGCACGTAATCCTACTTAATGGCACGTAATGCTACTTAGTGTCATGTAATCCTACTTAATGCAACGTAATTCTACTTAGTGCCATGTAACACTACTGATTACGTAATCCATCTTGATGGCACGGAATCCTACTTAATGGCACGTGATCCTACTTAGTGTCATGTAATCCTACTTAATGCTACGTAATTCTACTTAGTGCCATGTAACACTACTGATTACGTAATACATCTTAATGGCACGTAATCCTACTTAATAGCACGTAATCCTACTTAGTGTCATGTAATCTTACTTAATGCTACGTAATTCTACTTAGTGCCATGTAACACTACTGATTACGTAATCCATCTTAATGGCACGTAATCCTACTTAATGGAACGTAATCCTACTTAATGGAACGTAATCCTACTTAATGGAACGTAATTCTACTTAGTGCTATGTAACACTACTGATTACGTAATCCATCTCAATGGCACGTAATAGCACGTAATCTTACTTAGTGTCATGTAATCCTACTTCATGCTACGTAATTTTACTTAGTGCCATGTAACACTACTAATTACCTAATCTATCTTAATGGCACGTAGTCCTACTTAATGGCACGTAATTCTACTTATTGTCATGTAATCCTACTTAATGCTTCGTAATTCTTCTTAGTGCCATGTAACACTACTGATTACGTAACCCATCTTAATGGCACGTAATCCTACTTAATGGTACAAAATCCTACTTGGTGTCATGTAATCCTACTTATTGCTACGTAATTCTACTTAGTGCCATGTAACACTACTGATTACGTAATCCATATTAATGGCACGTAATCCTACTTAATGGCACGTAATCCTACTTAGTGTCATGATATCCTACTTAATGCTACGTAATTCTACTTAGTGCCATGTAACACTACTGATTACGTAATCCATATTAATGGCACGTAATCCTACTTAATGGCACGTAATCCTACTTAGTGTCATGTAATCCTTTTTAATGCTACGTAATTCTACTTAGTGCTATGTAACACTACTGATTACGTAATCCATCTTAATGGCACGTAATCCTACTTAATGGCACGTAATCTTATTTAGTGTCATGTAATCCTACTTAATGCAACGTAATTCTATTTAGTGCCATGTAACACTACTGATTACGTAATCCATCATAAAGGCACGTAGTCCTACTTAATGGCACGTAATCCTACTTTGTGTCATGTAATCCTACTTAATGCTACGTAATTCTACTTAGTGCCATGTAACACTACTGATTACGTAATCCATCTCAATGGCACGTAATAGCACGTAATCTTACTTAGTGTCATGTAATCCTACTTCATGCTACGTAATTTTACTTAGTGCCATGTAACACTACTAATTACGTAATCTATCTTAATGGCACGTAATCCTACTTAATGGCACGTAATTCTACTTATTGTCATGTAATCCTACTTAATGCTTCGTAAATCTTCTTAGTGCCATGTAACACTACTGATTACGTAACCCATCTTAATGGCACGTAATCCTACTTAATGGTACGAAACCCTACTTGGTGTCATGTAATCCTACTTAATGCTACGTAATTCTACTTAGTGCCATGTAACACTACTGATTACATTATCCATATTAATGGCACGTAATCCTACTTAATGGCACGTAATCCTACTTAGTGTCATGTAATCCTACTTAATGCTACGTAATTCTACTTAGTGCCTTGTAACACTACTGATTACGTAATCCATCTTAATGGCACGTAATCCTACTTAATGGCACGTAATCCTACTTAGTGTCATGTAATCCTACTTAATGCTACGTAATTCTACTTAGTGCCATGTAACACTACTGATTACGTAATCCTTCTTAATGGCACCTAATCCTACTTAATGGCACGTAATCTTACTTAGTGTCATGTAATCCTACTTAATGCTACGTAATTCTACTTAGTGCCATGTAACACTACTGATTACGTAATCCATATTAATAGCACGTAATCCTACTTAATGGCACGTAATCCTACTTAATAGCACGTAATCCTACTTAGTGTCATGTAATCCTACTGAATGCTACGTAAATCTACTTAGTGCCATGTAACACTACTGATTACGTAATCCATCTTAATGGCACGTAATCCTACTTAATGTCACGTAATCTTACTTAGTGTCATGTAATCCTACTTAATGCTACTTAATTCTACTTAGTGCCATGTAACACTACTGATTACGTAATCCATCTTAATGGCACGTAATCCTACTTAGTGTCATGTAATCCTACTTAATGCTACGTAATTCTACTTAGTGCTATGTAACACTACTGATTACGTAATCCTTCTTAATGGCACCTAATCCTACTTAATGGCACGTAATCTTACTTAGTGTCATGTAATCCTACTTAATGCTACGTAATTCTACTTAGTGCCATGTAACACTACTGATTACGTAATCCATATTAATAGCACGTAATCCTACTTAATGGCACGTAATCCTACTTAATAGCACGTAATCCTACTTAGTGTCATGTAATCCTACTTAATGCTACGTAATTCTACTTAGTGCCATGTAACACTACTGATTACGTAATCCATCTTAATGGCACGTAATCCTATTTAATGGCACGTAATCTTACTTAGTGTCATGTAATCCTACTTAATGCTATGTAATTCTACTTAGTGTCATGTAACACTACTGATTACGCAGTACATCTTAAAGGCACGTAATCCTACTTAATGGCACGTAATCCTACTTAGTGTCATGTAATCCTACTTAATGCTACGTAATTCTACTTAGTGCCATGTAACACTACTGATTACGTAATCCATTTTAATGGCACGTAATCCTACTTAATGGCACGTAATCCTACTTAGTGTCATGTAATCCTACTTAATGCTACGTAATTCTACTTAGCGCCATGTAATCTCACTTAATGCTACGTAATTCTACTTAGTGCCATGTAACACTACTGATTACGTAACCCATCTAAATGGCACGTAATCCTACTTAATGGTACGAAATCCTACTTAGTGTCATGTAATCCTACTTAATGCTACGTAATTCTATTTAGTGCCATGTAACACTACTGATTACGTAATCCATCATAAAGGGACGTAATCCTACTTAATGGCACGTAATTCTACTTATTGTCATGTAATCCTACTTAATGCTTCGTAATTCTTCTTAGTGCCATGTAACACTACTGATTACGTAACCCATCTTAATGGCACGTAATCCTACTTAATGGTACGAAATCCGACTTGGTGTCATGTAATCCTACTTAATACTACGTAATTCTACTTAGTGCCATGTAACACTACTGATTACGTAATCCATCTTAAGGCACGTAATCCTACTTAATGGCACGTAATCCTACTTAGTGTCATGTAATCCTACTTAATGCTACGTAATTCTATTTAGTGCCATGTAACACTACTGATTACGTAATCTATCATAAAGGCACGTAATCCTACTTTATGGCACGTAATCCTACTTAGTGTCATGTAATCCTTTTTAATGCTACGTAATTTTACTTAGTGCTATGTAACACTACTGATTACGTAATCCATCTTAATGGCACGTAATCCTACTTAATGGCACGTAATCTTACTTAGTGTCATGTAATCCTACTTAATGCTACTTAATTCTACTTAGTGCCATGTAACACTACTGATTACGTAATCCATCTTAATGGCACGTAATCCTACTTAGTGTCATGTAATCCTACTTAATGCTACGTAATTCTACTTAGTGCCATGTAACACTACTGATTACGTAATCCATCTTAATGGCACGTAATCCTACTTAATGGCACGTAATCCTACTTAGTGTCATGTAATCCTACTTAATGCTACGTAATTCTACTTAGTGCCATGTAACACTACTGATTACGTAATCCATCTTAATGGCACGTAATCCTATTTAATGGCACGTAATCTTACTTAGTGTCATGTAATCCTACTTAATGCTATGTAATTCTACTTAGTGTCATGTAACACTACTGATTACGCAGTACATCTTAAAGGCACGTAATCCTACTTAATGGCACGTAATCCTACTTAGTGTCATGTAATCCTACTTAATGCTACGTAATTCTACTTAGTGCCATGTAACACTACTGATTACGTAATCCATTTTAATGGCACGTAATCCTACTTAATGGCACGTAATCCTACTTAGTGTCATGTAATCCTACTTAATGCTACGTAATTCTACTTAGCGCCATGTAATCTCACTTAATGCTACGTAATTCTACTTAGTGCCATGTAACACTACTGATTACGTAACCCATCTAAATGGCACGTAATCCTACTTAATGGTACGAAATCCTACTTAGTGTCATGTAATCCTACTTAATGCTACGTAATTCTATTTAGTGCCATGTAACACTACTGATTACGTAATCCATCATAAAGGCACGTAATCCTACTTAATGGCACGTAATTCTACTTATTGTCATGTAATCCTACTTAATGCTTCGTAATTCTTCTTAGTGCCATGTAACACTACTGATTACGTAACCCATCTTAATGGCACGTAATCCTACTTAATGGTACGGAATCCGACTTGGTGTCATGTAATCCTACTTAATACTACGTAATTCTACTTAGTGCCATGTAACACTACTGATTACGTAATCCATCTTAAGGCACGTAATCCTACTTAATGGCACGTAATCCTACTTAGTGTCATGTAATCCTACTTAATGCTACGTAATTCTATTTAGTGCCATGTAACACTACTGATTACGTAATCTATCATAAAGGCACGTAATCCTACTTTATGGCACGTAATCCTACTTAGTGTCATGTAATCCTTTTTAATGCTACGTAATTTTACTTAGTGCTATGTAACACTACTGATTACGTAATCCATCTTAATGGCACGTAATCCTACTTAATGGCACGTAATCTTACTTAGTGTCATGTAATCCTACTTAATGCAACGTAATTCTATTTAGTGCCGTGTAACACTACTGATTACGTTATCCATCATAAAGGCACGTAATCCTACTTAATGGCACGTAATCCTACTTTGTGTCATGTAATCCTACTTAATGCTACGTAATTCTACTTAGTGCCATGTAACACTACTGATTACGTAATCCATCTTAATAGCACGTAATCCTACTTAATGGCACGTAATTCTACTTAGTGTCATGTAATCTTACTTAATGCTACGTAATTCTACTTAGTGCCATGTAACACTACTGATTACGTAATCCATCTTAATGGCACGTAATCCTAATTAATGGCACGTAATCCTACTTAGTGTCATGTAATCCTACTTAATGCTACGTAATTCTACTCAGTGCCATGTAACACTACTGATTACGTAATCCATCTTAATGGCACGTAATCCTAATTAATGGCACGTAATCCTACTTAGTGTCATGTAATCCTACTTAATGCTACGTAATTCTACTTAGTGCCATGTAACACTACTGATTACGTAATCCATTTTAATGGCACGTAATCCTACTTAATGGCACGTAATCCTACTTAGTGTCATGTAATCCTACATAATGCTACGTAATTCTACTCAGTGCCATGTAACACTACTGATTACGTAATCCATCTAAATGGCACGTAATCCTACTTAATGGCACGTCATCCTACTTAGTGTCATGTAATCTTACTTAATGCTACGTAATTTTACTTAGTGCCATGTAACACTACTGATTACGTAATCCATCTTAATGGCACGTAATCCTACTTAATGGAACGTAATCCTACTTAATGGAACGTAATCCTACTTAATGGAACGTAATTCTACTTAGTGCTATGTAACACTACTGATTACGTAATCCATCTCAATGGCACGTAATAGCACGTAATCTTACTTAGTGTCATGTAATCCTACTTCATGTTACGTAATTTTACTTAGTGCCATGTAACACTACTAATTACGTAATCTATCTTAATGGCACGTAATCCTACTTAATGGCACGTAATTCTACTTATTGTCATGTAATCCTACTTAATGCTTCGTAATTCTCCTTAGTGCCATGTAACACTACTGATTACGTAACCCATCTTAGTGGCACGTAATCCTACTTAATGGTACGAAATCCTACTTGGTGTCATGTAATCCTACTTAATGCTACGTAATTCTACTTAGTGCCATGTAACACTACTGATTACGTTATTCATATTAATGGCACGTAATCCTACTTAATGGCACGTAATCCTACTTAGTGTCATGTAATCCTACTTAATGCTACGTAATTCTACTTAGTGCCTTGTAACACTACTGATTACGTAATCCATGTTAATGGCACGTAATCCTACTTAATGGCACGTAATCCTACTTAGTGTCATGTAATCCTACTTAATGCTACGTAATTCTACTTAGTGCCATGTAACACTACTGATTACGTAATCCTTCTTAATGGCACCTAATCCTACTTAATGGCACGTAATCCTACTTAGTGTCATGTAATCCTACTTAATGCTACGTAAATCTACTTAGTGCCATGTAACACTACTAATTACGTAATCTATCTTAATGGCACGTAATCCTACTTAATGGCACGTAATCCTACTTAGTGTCATGTAATCCTACTTAATGCTATGTAATTCTACTTAGTGCCATGTAACACTACTGATTACGTAATCCATCTTAATGGCACGTAATCCTACTTAATGTCACGTAATCCTACTTTGTGTCATGTAATCCTACTTAATGCTACTTAATTCTACTTAGTGCCATGTAACACTACTGATTACGTAATCCATCTTAATAGCACGTAATCCTACTTAGTGTCATGTAATCCTACTTAATGCTACGTAATTCTACTTAGTGCCATGTAACACTACTGATTACGTAATCCATCTTAATGGCACGTAATCCTACTTAATGGCACGTAATCCTACTTAGTGTCATGTAATCCTACTTAATGCTACGTAATTCTACTTAGTGCCATGTAACAGTACTGATTACGTAATCCATCTTAATGGCACGTAATCCTATTTAATGGCACGTAATCTTACTTAGTGTCATGAAATCCTGCTTAATGCTACGTAATTCTACTTAGTGCCATGTAACACTACTGATTACGTAATCCATTTTAATGGCACGTAATCCTACTTAATGGCACGTAATCCTACTTAGTGTCATGATATCCTACTTAATGCTACGTAATTCTACTTAGTGCCATGTAACACTACTGATTACGTAATCCATTTTAATGGCACGTAATCCTACTTAATGGCACGTAATCCTACTTAGTGTTATGTAACACTACTGATTACGCAGTACATCTTAATGGCACGTAATCCTACTTAATGGCACGTAATCCTACTTAGTGTCATGATATCCTACTTAATGCTACGTAATTCTACTTAGTGCCATGTAACACTACTAACTACGTAATCCATCTTAAAAGCACGTAATCCTACTTAATGGCACGTAATCCTACTTAGTGTCATGTAATCCTACTTAATGCTTCGTAATTCTTCTTAGTGCCATGTAACACTACTGATTACGTAACCCATCTTAATGGCACGTAATCCTACTTGGTGTCATGTAATCCTACTTAATGCTACGTAATTCTACTTAGTGCCATGTAACACTACTGATTACGTAATCCATATTAATGGCACGTAATCCTACTTAATGGCACGTAATCTTACTTAGTGTCATGTAATCCTACTTAATGCAACGTAATTCTATTTAGTGCCGTGTAACACTACTGATTACGTAATCCATCATAAAGGCACGTAATCCTACTTAATGGCACGTAATCCTACTTTGTGTCAAATAATCCTACTTAATGCTACGTAATTCTACTTAGTGCCATGTAACACTACTGATTACGTAATCCATCTTAATAGCACGTAATCCTACTTAATGGCACGTAATTCTACTTAGTGTCATGTAATCTTACTTAATGCTACGTTATTCTACTTAGTGCCATGTAACACTACTGATTACGTAATCCATCTTAATGGCACGTAATCCTACTTAATGGCACGTAATGCTACTTAGTGTCATGTAATCCTACTTAATGCAACGTAATTCTACTTAATGCCATGTAACACTACTGATTACGTAATCCATCTTGATGGCACGAAATCCTACTTAATGGCACGTGATCCTACTTAGTGTCATGTAATCCTACTTAATGCTACGTAATTCTACTTAGTGCCATGTAACACTACTGATTACGTAATACATCTTAATGGCACGTAATCCTACTTAATAGCACGTAATCCTACTTAGTGTCATGTAATCCTACATAATGCTACGTAATTCTACTTAGTGCCATGTAACACTACTGATTACGTTATCCATCTTAATGGCACGTAATCCTACTTAATGGCACGTAATCCTACTTAGTGTCATGTAATCTTACTTAATGCTACGTAATTCTACTTAGTGCCATGTAACACTACTGATTACGTAATCCATCTTAATGGCACGTAATTCTACTTAATGGAACGTAATCCTACTTAATGGAACGTAATCCTACATAATGCTACGTAATTCTACTTAGTGCCATGTAACACTACTGATTACGTAATCCATCTTAATGGCACGTAATCCTACTTAATGGCACGTAATTCTACTTATTGTCATGTAATCCTACTTAATGCTTCGTAATTCTTCTTAGTGCCATGTAACACTACTGATTACGTAACCCATCTTAATGGCACGTAATCCTACTTAATGGTACAAAATCCTACTTGGTGTCATGTAATCCTACTTATTGCTACGTAATTCTACTTAGTGCCATGTAACACTACTGATTACGTAATCCATATTAATGGCACGTAATCCTACTTAATGGCACGTAATCCTACTTAGTGTCATGATATCCTACTTAATGCTACGTAATTCTACTTAGTGCCATGTAACACTACTGATTACGTAATCCATCTTAAGGCACGTAATCCTACTTAATGGCACGTAATCCTACTTAGTGTCATGTAATCCTACTTAATGCTACGTAATTCTATTTAGTGCCATGTAACACTACTGATTACGTAATCCATCATAAAGGCACGTAATCCTACTTGATGGCACGTAATCCTACTTAGTGTCATGTAATCCTTTTTAATGCTACGTAATTCTACTTAGTGCTATGTAACACTACTGATTACGTAATCCATCTTAATGGCACGTAATCCTACTTAATGGCACGTAATCTTATTTAGTGTCATGTAATCCTACTTAATGCAACGTAATTCTATTAAGTGCCATGTAACACTACTGATTACGTAATCCATCATAAAGGCACGTAATCCTACTTAATGGCACGTAATCCTACTTTGTGTCATGTAATCCTACTTAATGCTACGTAATTCTACTTAGTGCCATGTAACACTACTGATTACGTAATCCATCTTAATAGCACGTAATCCTACTTAATGTCACGTAATTCTACTTAGTGTCATGTAATCTCACTTAATGCTACGTAATTCTACTTAGTGCCATGTAACACTACTGATTACGTAACCCATCTAAATGGCACGTAATCCTACTTAATGGTACGAAATCCTACTTAGTGTCATGTAATCCTACTTAATGCTACGTAATTCTATTTAGTGCCATGTAACACTACTGATTACGTAATCCATCATAAAAGGCACGTAATCCTACTTAATGGCACGTAATCCTACTTAGTGTCATGTAATCCTACTTAATGCTACGTAATTCTACTTAGTGCCATGTAACACTACTGATTTCGTAATCCATCTTAATGGCACGTAATCCTACTTAATGGCACGTAATCCTACTTAGTTTCATGTAATCCTACTTAACGCTACGTAATTCTACTTAGTGCCATGTAACACTACTGATTACCTAATCCATCTTAATGGCACGTAATCCTACTTAATGGCACGTAATCCTACTTAGTGTCATGTAATCCTACTTAATGCTACGTAATTCTACTTAGTACCATGTAACACTACTGATTACGTAATCCATCTTAATGGCACGTAATCCTACTTAATGGCACGTAATCCTACTTAGTGTCATGTAATTCTACTTAATGCTACGTAATACTACTTAGTGCCATTTAACACTACTGATTACGTAATCCATCTTAATGGCACTTAATCCTACTTAATGGCACGTAATCCTACTTAGTGTCATGTAATCCTACTTAATGCTACGTAATTCTACTTAGTGCCATGTAACACTACTGATTACGTAATCCATCTTAATGGCACGTACTCCTACTTAATGGCACGTAATCCTACTTAGTTTCATGTAATCCTACTTAATGCTACGTAATTCTACTTAGTGCCATGTAACACTACTGATTACATAATCCATCTTAAGGCACGTAATCCTACTTCATGGCACGTAATCCTACTTAGTGTCATGTAATCCTACTTAATGCTACGTAATTCTATTTAGTGCCATGTAACACTACTGATTACGTAATCCATCATAAAGGCACGTAATCCTACTTAATGGCACGTAATCCTATTTAGTGTCATGTAATCCTTTTTTAAGCTACGTAATTCTACTTAGTGCTATGTAACACTACTGATTACGTAATCCATCTTAATGGCACGTAATCCTACTTAATGGCACGTAATCTTACTTAGTGTCATGTAATCCTACTTAATGCTACGTAATTCTACTTAGTGCCATGTAACACAACTGATTACGTAATCCATCTTAATGGTACGTAATCCTACTTAATGGCACGTAATCCTACTTTGTGTCATGTAATCTTACTTAATGCTACGTAATTCTACTTAGTGCCATGTAACACTACTGATTACGTAATCCATCTTTATGGCACGTAATCCTACTTAATGGCACGTAATTCTTCTTAGTGTCATGTAATCTTACTTAATGCTACGTAATTCTACTTAGTGTTATGTAACACTACTGATTACGTAATCCATCTTAATGGCACGTAATCCTACTTAATGGCACGTAATCCTACTTAGTGTCATGTTATCCTACTTAATGCAACGTAATTCTACTTAGTGCCATGTAACACTACTGATTAAGTAATCCATCTTGATGGCACGAAATCCTACTTAATGGCACGTGATCCTACTTAGTGTCATGTAATCCTACTTATGGCTACGTAATTCTACTTAGTGCCATGTAACACTACTGATTACGTAATACATCTTAATGGCACGTAATCCTACTTAATGGCACGTAATCCTACTTAGTGTCATGTAATCCTACATAATGCTACGTAATTCTACTTAGTGCCATGTAACACTACTGATTACGTAATCCATCTTAATGGCACGTAATCCTACTTAATGGCACGTAATCCTACTTAGTGTCATGTAATCTTACTCAATGCTACGTAATTCTACTTAGTGCCATGTAACACTACTGATTACGTAATCCATCTTAATGGCACTTAATCCTACTTAATGGCACGTAATCCTACTTAGTGTCATGTAATCCTACTTAATGCGACGTAATTCTACTTAGTGCCATGTAACACTACTGATTACGTAATCCATCTTAATGGCACGTAATCCTACTTAATGGCACGTAATCCTACTTAGTGTCATGTAATCCTACTTAATGCTACGTAATTCTACTTAGTGCCATGTAACACTACTGATTACGTAATCCATCTTACTGGCACGTAATCCTATTTAATAGCACGTAATCTTACTTAGTGTCATGTAATCCTACTTAATGCTACTTAATTCTACTTAGTGCCATGTAACACTACTGATTACATAATCCATTTTAATGGCACGTAATCCTACTTAATGGCACGTAATCCTACTTAGTGTCATGTAATCCTACTTCATGCTACGTAATTTTACTTAGTGCCATGTAACACTACTAACTACGTAATCCATCTTAATGGCACGTAATCCTACTTAATGGCACGTAATCCTACTTAGTGTCATGTAATCCTACTTAATGCTTCGTAATTCTTCTTAGTGCCATGTAACACTACTGATTACGTAACCCATCTTAATGGCACGTAATCCTACTTAATGGTACGAAATCCTACTTGGTGTCATGTAATCCTACTTAATGCTACGTAATTCTACTTAGTGCCATGTAACACTACTGATTACGTAATCCATATTAATGGCACGTAATCCTACTTAATGGCACGTAATCCTACTTAGTGTCATGTTATCCTACTTAATGCTACGTAATTCTACTTAGTGCCATGTAACACTACTGATTACGTAATCCTTCTTAATTGCACGTAATCCTACTTAATGGCACGTAATCTTACTTAGTGTCATGTAATCCTACTTAATGCTACGTAATTCTACTTAGTGCCATGTAACACTACTGATTACGTAATCCTTATTAATGGCACATAATCCTACTTAATGGCACGTAATCCTACTTAATGGCACGTAATCCTACTTAGTGTCATGTAATCCTACTGAATGCTACGTAAATCTACTTAGTGCCATGTAACACTACTAATTACGTAATCTATCTTAATGGCACGTAATCCTACTTAATGGCACGTAATCCTACTTAGTATCATGTAATCCTACTTAATGCTATGTAATTCTACTTAGTGCCATGTAACACTACTGATTACGTAATCCATCTTAATGGCACGTAATCCTACTTAATGGCACGTAATCCTACTTAGTGTCATGTAATCCTACTTAATGCTACTTAATTCTACTTAGTGCCATGTAACACTACTGATTACGTAATCCATCTTAATGGCACGTAATCCTACTTAGTGTCATGTAATCCTACTTAATGCTATGTAATTCTACTTAGTGCCATGTAACACTACTGATTACGTAATCCATCTTAATGGCACGTAATCCTACTTAATGGCACGTAATCCTACTTAGTGTCATGTAATCCTACTTAATCCTAGGTAATTCTGCTAAGTACTATGTAACACTACTGATTAAGTAATCCATCTTAATGGCACTTAATCCTACTTAATGGCACGTAATCCTACTTAGTGTCATGTAATCCTACTTATTGCGACTAAATTCTACTTAGTGCTATGTAACACTACTGATTACGTAATCCATCTTAATGGCACGTAATCCTACTTAATGGCACGTAATCCTACTTAGTGTCATGTAATCCTACTTAATGCTACGTAATTCTACTTAGTGCCATGTAACACTACTGATTACGTAATCCATCTTAATGGCACGTAATCCTACTTAATGGCACGTAATCCTATTTAGTGTCATGTAATCCTACTTAATGCTACTTAATTCTACTTAGTGCCATGTTACACTACTGATTACATAATCCATTTTTATGGCACGTAATCCTACTTAATGGCACGTATTCCTACTTAGTGTCATGTAATTCTACTTAATGCTACGTAATTCTACTTAGTACCATGTAACACTACTGATTACGTAATACATCTTAATGGCACGTAATCCTACTTAATGGCACGTAATCCTACTTAGTGTCATGATATCCTACTTAATGCTACGTAATTCTACTTAGTGCCATGTAACACTACTGATTACGTAATCCATCTTAAGGCACGTAATCCTACTTAATGGCACGTAATCCTACTTAGTGTCAAATAATCCTACTTAATGCTACGTAATTCTACTTAGTGCCATGTAACACTACTGATTACGTAATCCATCTTAATAGCACGTAATCCTACTTAATGGCACGTAATTCTACTTAGTGTCATGTAATCTTACTTAATGCTACGTAATTCTACTTAGTGCCATGTAACACTACTGATTACGTAATCCATCTTAATGGCACGTAATCCTACTTAATGGCACGTAATGCTACTTAGTGTCATGTAATCCTACTTAATGCAACGTAATTCTACTTAGTGCCATGTAACACTACTGATTACGTAATCCATCTTGATGGCACGGAATCCTACTTAATGGCACGTGATCCTACTTAGTGTCATGTAATCCTACTTAATGCTACGTAATTCTACTTAGTGCCATGTAACACTACTGATTACGTAATACATCTTAATGGCACGTAATCCTACTTAATAGCACGTAATCCTACTTAGTGTCATGTAATCTTACTTAATGCTACGTAATTCTACTTAGTGCCATGTAACACTACTGATTACGTAATCCATCTTAATGGCACGTAATCCTACTTAATGGAACGTAATCCTACTTAATGGAACGTAATCCTACTTAATGGAACGTAATTCTACTTAGTGCTATGTAACACTACTGATTACGTAATCCATCTCAATGGCACGTAATAGCACGTAATCTTACTTAGTGTCATGTAATCCTACTTCATGCTACGTAATTTTACTTAGTGCCATGTAACACTACTAATTACCTAATCTATCTTAATGGCACGTAGTCCTACTTAATGGCACGTAATTCTACTTATTGTCATGTAATCCTACTTAATGCTTCGTAATTCTTCTTAGTGCCATGTAACACTACTGATTACGTAACCCATCTTAATGGCACGTAATCCTACTTAATGGTACAAAATCCTACTTGGTGTCATGTAATCCTACTTATTGCTACGTAATTCTACTTAGTGCCATGTAACACTACTGATTACGTAATCCATATTAATGGCACGTAATCCTACTTAATGGCTCGTAATCCTACTTAGTGTCATGATATCCTACTTAATGCTACGTAATTCTACTTAGTGCCATGTAACACTACTGATTACGTAATCCATATTAATGGCACGTAATCCTACTTAATGGCACGTAATCCTACTTAGTGTCATGTAATCCTTTTTAATGCTACGTAATTCTACTTAGTGCTATGTAACACTACTGATTACGTAATCCATCTTAATGGCACGTAATCCTACTTAATGGCACGTAATCTTATTTAGTGTCATGTAATCCTACTTAATGCAACGTAATTCTATTTAGTGCCATGTAACACTACTGATTACGTAATCCATCATAAAGGCACGTAGTCCTACTTAATGGCACGTAATCCTACTTTGTGTCATGTAATCCTACTTAATGCTACGTAATTCTACTTAGTGCCATGTAACACTACTGATTACGTAATCTATCTCAATGGCACGTAATAGCACGTAATCTTACTTAGTGTCATGTAATCCTACTTCATGCTACGTAATTTTACTTAGTGCCATGTAACACTACTAATTACGTAATCTATCTTAATGGCACGTAATCCTACTTAATGGCACGTAATTCTACTTATTGTCATGTAATCCTACTTAATGCTTCGTAAATCTTCTTAGTGCCATGTAACACTACTGATTACGTAACCCATCTTAATGGCACGTAATCCTACTTAATGGTACGAAACCCTACTTGGTGTCATGTAATCCTACTTAATGCTACGTAATTCTACTTAGTGCCATGTAACACTACTGATTACATTATCCATATTAATGGCACGTAATCCTACTTAATGGCACGTAATCCTACTTAGTGTCATGTAATCCTACTTAATGCTACGTAATTCTACTTAGTGCCTTGTAACACTACTGATTACGTAATCCATCTTAATGGCACGTAATCCTACTTAATGGAACGTAATCCTACTTAGTGTCATGTAATCCTACTTAATGCTACGTAATTCTACTTAGTGCCATGTAACACTAGTGATTACGTAATCCTTCTTAATGGCACCTAATCCTACTTAATGGCACGTAATCTTACTTAGTGTCATGTAATCCTACTTAATGCTACGTAATTCTACTTAGTGCCATGTAACACTACTGATTACATAATCCATTTTAATGGCACGTAATCCTACTTAATGGCACGTAATCCTACTTAGTGTCATGTAATCCTACTTCATGCTACGTAATTTTACTTAGTGCCATGTAACACTACTAACTACGTAATCCATCTTAATGGCACGTAATCCTACTTAATGGCACGTAATCCTACTTAGTGTCATGTAATCCTACTTAATGCTTCGTAATTCTTCTTAGTGCCATGTAACACTACTGATTACGTAACCCATCTTAATGGCACGTAATCCTACTTAATGGTACGAAATCCTACTTGGTGTCATGTAATCCTACTTAATGCTACGTAATTCTACTTAGTGCCATGTAACACTACTGATTACGTAATCCATATTAATGGCACGTAATCCTACTTAATGGCACGTAATCCTACTTAGTGTCATGTTATCCTACTTAATGCTACGTAATTCTACTTAGTGCCATGTAACACTACTGATTACGTAATCCTTCTTAATTGCACGTAATCCTACTTAATGGCACGTAATCTTACTTAGTGTCATGTAATCCTACTTAATGCTACGTAATTCTACTTAGTGCCATGTAACACTACTGATTACATAATCCTTATTAATGGCACATAATCCTACTTAATGGCACGTAATCCTACTTAATGGCACGTAATCCTACTTAGTGTCATGTAATCCTACTGAATGCTACGTAAATCTACTTAGTGCCATGTAACACTACTAATTACGTAATCTATCTTAATGGCACGTAATCCTACTTAATGGCACGTAATCCTACTTAGTATCATGTAATCCTACTTAATGCTATGTAATTCTACTTAGTGCCATGTAACACTACTGATTACGTAATCCATCTTAATGGCACGTAATCCTACTTAATGGCACGTAATCCTACTTAGTGTCATGTAATCTTACTTAATGCTACTTAATTCTACTTAGTGCCATGTAGCACTACTGATTACGTAATCCATCTTAATGGCACGTAATCCTACTTAGTGTCATGTAATCCTACTTAATGCTATGTAATTCTACTTAGTGCCATGTAACACTACTAATTACGTAATCCATCTTAATGGCACGTAATCCTACTTAATGGCACGTAATCCTACTTAGTGTCATGTAATCCTACTTAATCCTAGGTAATTCTGCTAAGTACTATGTAACACTACTGATTAAGTAATCCATCTTAATGGCACTTAATCCTACTTAATGGCACGTAATCCTACTTAGTGTCATGTAATCCTACTTAATGCGACTAAATTCTACTTAGTGCTATGTAACACTACTGATTACGTAATCCATCTTAATAGCACGTAATCCTACTTAATGGCACGTAATCCTACTTAGTGTCATGTAATCCTACTTAATGCTACGTAATTCTACTTAGTGCCATGTAACACTACTGATTACGTAATCCATCTTAATGGCACGTAATCCTACTTAATGGCACGTAATCCTATTTAGTGTCATGTAATCCTACTTAATGCTACTTAATTCTACTTAGTGCCATGTAACACTACTGATTACATAATCCATTTTTATGGCACGTAATCCTACTTAATGGCACGTATTCCTACTTAGTGTCATGTAATTCTACTTGATGCTACGTAATTCTACTTAGTGCCATGTAACACTACTGATTACGTAATACATCTTAATGGCACGTAATCCTACTTAATGGCACGTAATCCTACTTAGTGTCATGATATCCTACTTAATGCTACGTAATTCTACTTAGTGCCATGTAACACTACTGATTACGTAATCCATCTTAAGGCACGTAATCCTACTTAATGGCACGTAATCCTACTTAGTGTCAAATAATCCTACTTAATGCTACGTAATTCTACTTAGTGCCATGTAACACTACTGATTACGTAATCCATCTTAATAGCACGTAATCCTACTTAATGGCACGTAATTCTACTTAGTGTCATGTAATCTTACTTAATGCTACGTAATTCTACTTAGTGCCATGTAACACTACTGATTACGTAATCCATCTTAATGGCACGTAATCCTACTTAATGGCACGTAATGCTACTTAGTGTCATGTAATCCTACTTAATGCAACGTAATTCTACTTAGTGCCATGTAACACTACTGATTACATAATCCATCTTGATGGCACGAAATCCTACTTAATGGCACGTGATCCTACTTAGTGTCATGTAATCCTACTTAATGCTACGTAATTCTACTTAGTGCCATGTAACACTACTGATTACGTAATACATCTTAATGGCACGTAATCCTACTTAATAGCACGTAATCCTACTTAGTGTCATGTAATCTTACTTAATGCTACGTAATTCTACTTAGTGCCATGTAACACTTCTGATTACGTAATCCATCTTAATGGCACGTAATCCTACTTAATGGAACGTAATCCTACTTAATGGAACGTAATCCTACTTAATGGAACGTAATTCTACTTAGTGCTATGTAACACTACTGATTACGTAATCCATCTCAATGGCACGTAATAGCACGTAATCTTACTTAGTGTCATGTAATCCTACTTCATGCTACGTAATTTTACTTAGTGCCATGTAACACTACTAATTACCTAATCTATCTTAATGGCACGTAGTCCTACTTAATGGCACGTAATTCTACTTATTGTCATGTAATCCTACTTAATGCTTCGTAATTCTTCTTAGTGCCATGTAACACTACTGATTACGTAACCCATCTTAATGGCACGTAATCCTACTTAATGGTACAAAATCCTACTTGGTGTCATGTAATCCTACTTATTGCTACGTAATTCTACTTAGTGCCATGTAACACTACTGATTACGTAATCCATATTAATGGCACGTAATCCTACTTAATGGCACGTAATCCTACTTAGTGTCATGATATCCTACTTAATGCTACGTAATTCTACTTAGTGCCATGTAACACTACTGATTACGTAATCCATCTTAAGGCACGTAATCCTACTTAATGGCACGTAATCCTACTTAGTGTCATGTAATCCTACTTAATGCTACGTAATTCTATTTAGTGCCATGTAACACTACTGATTACGTAATCCATCATAAAGGCACGTAATCCTACTTGATGGCACGTAATCCTACTTAGTGTCATGTAATCCTTTTTAATGCTACGTAATTCTACTTAGTGCTATGTAACACTACTGATTACGTAATCCATCATAAAGGCACGTAATCCTACTTAATGGCACGTAATCCTACTTTGTGTCATGTAATCCTACTTAATGCTACGTAATTCTACTTAGTGCCATGTAACACTACTGATTACGTAATCCATCTCAATGGCACGTAATAGCACGTAATCTTACTTAGTGTCATGTAATCCTACTTCATGCTACGTAATTTTACTTAGTGCCATGTAACACTACTAATTACGTAATCTATCTTAATGGCACGTAATCCTACTTAATGGCACGTAATTCTACTTATTGTCATGTAATCCTACTTAATGCTTCGTAAATCTTCTTAGTGCCATGTAACACTACTGATTACGTAACCCATCTTAATGGCACGTAATCCTACTTAATGGTACGAAATCCTACTTGGTGTCATGTAATCCTACTTAATGCTACGTAATTCTACTTAGTGCCATGTAACACTACTGATTACATTATCCATATTAATGGCACGTAATCCTACTTAATGGCACGTAATCCTACTTAGTGTCATGTAATCCTACTTAATGCTACGTAATTCTACTTAGTGCCTTGTAACACTACTGATTACGTAATCCATCTTAATGGCACGTAATCCTACTTAATGGAACGTAATCCTACTTAGTGTCATGTAATCCTACTTAATGCTACGTAATTCTACTTAGTGCCATGTAACACTAGTGATTACGTAATCCTTCTTAATGGCACCTAATCCTACTTAATGGCACGTAATCTTACTTAGTGTCATGTAATCCTACTTAATGCTACGTAATTCTACTTAGTGCCATGTAACACTACTGATTACGTAATCCATATTAATGGCACGTAATCCTACTTAATGGCACGTAATCCTACTTAATAGCACGTAATCCTACTTAGTGTCATGTAATCCTACTGAATGCTACGTAAATCTACTTAGTGCCATGTAACACTACTAATTACGTAATCTATTTTAATGGCACGTAATCTTACTTAATGGCACGTAATCCTACTTAGTGTCATGTAATCCTACTTAATGCTATGTAATTTTACTTAGTGCCATGTAACACTACTGATTACGTAATCCATCTTAATGGCACGTAATCCTACTTAATGTCACGTAATCCTACTTAGTGTCATGTAATCCTACTTAATGCTACTTAATTCTACTTAGTGCCATGTAACACTACTGATTACATAATCCATCTTAATGGCACGTAATCCTACTTAGTGTCATGTAATCCTACTTAATGCTACGTTATTCTACTTAGTGCCATGTAACACTACTGATTACGTAATCCATCTTAATGGCACGAAATCCTACTTAATGGCACGTAATCCTACTTAGTGTCATGTAATCCTACTTAATGCTACGTAATTCTACTTAGTGCCATGGAACACTACTGATTACGTAATCCATCTTAATGGCACGTAATCCTATTTAATGGCACGTAATCTTACTTAGTGTCATGTAATCCTACTTAATGCTACGTAATTCTACTTAGTGTCATGTAACACTACTGATTACGCAGTACATCTTAATGGCACGTAATCCTACTTAACGGCACGTAATCCTACTTAGTGTCATGTAATCCTACTTAATGCTACGTAATTCTACTTAGTGCCATGTAACACTACTGATTACGTAATCCATTTTAATGGCACGTAATCCTACTTAATGGCACGTAATCCTACTTAGTGTCATGTAATCCTACTTAATGCTACGTAATTCAACTTAGTGTCATGTAACACTACTGATTACGCAGTACATCTTAATGGCACGTAATCCTACTTAATGGCACGTAATCCTACTTAGTGTCATGTAATCCTACTTAATGCTACGTAATTCTACTTAGTGCCATGTAACACTACTGATTACGTAATCCATTTTAATGGCACGTAATCCTACTTAATGGCACGTAATCCTACTTAGTGTCATGTAATCCTACTTAATGCTACGTAATTCTACTTAGCGCCATGTAACACTACTGATTACGTAATCCATCTTAATGGCACGTAATCCTACTTAATGGCACGCAATCCTACTTAGTGTCATGTAATCCTACTTAATGCTACGTAATTCTACTTAGTTCCATGTAACACTACTGATTACGTAATCCATCATAAAGGCACGTAATCCTACTTAATGGCACGTAATCCTACTTTGTGTCATGTAATCCTACTTAATGCTACGTAATTCTACTTAGTGCCATGTAACACTACTGATTACCTAATCCATTTTAATAGCACGTAATCCTACTTAATGGCACGTAATTCTACTTAGTGTCATGTAATCTTACTTAATGCTACGTAATTCTACTTAGTGCCATGTAACACTACTGATTACGTAATCCATCTTAATGGCACGTAATCCTACTTAATGGCACGTAATCCTACTTAGTGTCATGTAATCCTACTTAATGCAACGTAATTCTACTTAGTGCCATGTAACACTACTGATTACGTAATCCATCTTGATGGCACGAAATCCTACTTAATGGCACGTGATCCTACTTAGTGTCATGTAATCCTACTTAATGCTACGTAATTCTACTTAGTGCCATGTAACACTACTGATTACGTAATACATCTTAATGGCACGTAATCCTACTTAATGGCACGTAATCCTACTTAGTGTCATGTAATCCTACATAATGCTACGTAATTCTACTCAGTGCCATGTAACACTACTGATTACGTAATCCATCTTAATGGCACGTAATCCTACTTAATGGCACGTAATCCTACTTAGTGTCATGTAATCTTACTTAATGCTACGTAATTCTACTTAGTGCCATGTAACACTACTGATTACGTAATCCATCTTAATGGCACGTAATCCTACTTAATGGAACGTAATCCTACTTAATGGAACGTAAAACTACTTAATGGAACGTTATTCTACTTAGTGCTATGTAACACTACTGACTACGTAATCCATCTCAATGGCACGTAATAGCACGTAATCTTACTTAGTGTCATGTAATCCTACTTCATGCTACGTAAATTTACTTAGTGCCATGTAACACTACTAATTACGTAATCTACCTTAATGGCACGTAATCCTACTTAATGGCACGTAATTCTACTTATTGTCATGTAATCCTACTTAATGCTTCGTAATTCTTCTTAGTGCCATGTAACACTACTGATTACGTAACCCATCTTAATGGCACGTAATCCTACTTAATGGTACGAAATCCTACTTGGTGTCATGTAATCCTACTTAATGCTACGTAATTCTACTTAGTGCTATGTAACACTACTGATTACGTTATCCATATTAATGGCACGTAATCCTACTTAATGGCACGTAATCCTACTTAGTGTCATGTAATCCTACTTAATGCTACGTAATTCTACTTAGTGCTTTGTAACACTACTGATTACGTAATCCATCTTAATGGCACGTAATCCTACTTAATGGCACGTAATCCTACTTAGTGTCATGTAATCCTACTTAATGCTACGTAATTCTACTTAGTGCCATGTAACACTACTGATTACGTAATCCTTCTTAATGGCACCTAATCCTACTTAATGGCACGTAATCTTACTTAGTGTCATGTAATCCTACTTAATGCTACGTAATTCTACTTAGTGCCATGTAACACTACTGATTACCTAATCCATATTAATAGCACGTAATCCTACTTAATGGCACGTAATCCTACTTAATAGCACGTAATCCTACTTAGTGTCATGTAATCCTACTGAATGCTACGTAAATCTACTTAGTGCCATGTAACACTACTGATTACGTAATCCATCTTAATGGCACGTAATCCTACTTAATGTCACGTAATCTTACTTAGTGTCATGTAATCCTACTTAATGCTACTTAATTCTACTTAGTGCCATGTAACACTACTGATTACGTAATCCATCTTAATGGCACGTAATCCTACTTAGTGTCATGTAATCCTACTTAATGCTACGTAATTCTACTTAGTGCTATGTAACACTACTGATTACGTAATCCATCTTAATGGCACGTAATCCTACATAATGGCACGTAATCCTACTTAGTGTCATGTAATCCTACTTAATGCTACGTAATTCTACTTAGTGCCATGTAACACTACTGATTACGTAATCCATCTTAATGGCACGTAATCCTATTTAATGGCACGTAATCTTACTTAGTGTCATGTAATCCTACTTAATGCTATGTAATTCTACTTAGTGTCATGTAACACTACTGATTACGCAGTACATCTTAAAGGCACGTAATCCTACTTAATGGCACGTAATCCTACTTAGTGTCATGTAATCCTACTTAATGCTACGTAATTCTACTTAGTGCCATGTAACACTACTGATTACGTAATCCATTTTAATGGCACGTAATCCTACTTAATGGCACGTAATCCTACTTAGTGTCATGTAATCCTACTTAATGCTACGTAATTCTACTTAGCGCCATGTAATCTCACTTAATGCTACGTAATTCTACTTAGTGCCATGTAACACTACTGATTACGTAACCCATCTAAATGGCACGTAATCCTACTTAATGGTACGAAATCCTACTTAGTGTCATGTAATCCTACTTAATGCTACGTAATTCTATTTAGTGCCATGTAACACTACTGATTACGTAATCCATCATAAAGGCACGTAATCCTACTTAATGGCACGTAATTCTACTTATTGTCATGTAATCCTACTTAATGCTTCGTAATTCTTCTTAGTGCCATGTAACACTACTGATTACGTAACCCATCTTAATGGCACGTAATCCTACTTAATGGTACGAAATCCGACTTGGTGTCATGTAATCCTACTTAATACTACGTAATTCTACTTAGTGCCATGTAACACTACTGATTACGTAATCCATCTTAAGGCACGTAATCCTACTTAATGGCACGTAATCCTACTTAGTGTCATGTAATCCTACTTAATGCTACGTAATTCTATTTAGTGCCATGTAACACTACTGATTACGTAATCTATCATAAAGGCACGTAATCCTACTTTATGGCACGTAATCCTACTTAGTGTCATGTAATCCTTTTTAATGCTACGTAATTTTACTTAGTGCTATGTAACACTACTGATTACGTAATCCATCTTAATGGCACGTAATCCTACTTAATGGCACGTAATCTTACTTAGTGTCATGTAATCCTACTTAATGCTACTTAATTCTACTTAGTGCCATGTAACACTACTGATTACGTAATCCATCTTAATGGCACGTAATCCTACTTAGTGTCATGTAATCCTACTTAATGCTACGTAATTCTACTTAGTGCCATGTAACACTACTGATTACGTAATCCATCTTAATGGCACGTAATCCTACTTAATGGCACGTAATCCTACTTAGTGTCATGTAATCCTACTTAATGCTACGTAATTCTACTTAGTGCCATGTAACACTACTGATTACGTAATCCATCTTAATGGCACGTAATCCTATTTAATAGCACGTAATCTTACTTAGTGTCATGTAATCCTACTTAATGCTATGTAATTCTACTTAGTGTCATGTAACACTACTGATTACGCAGTACATCTTAAAGGCACGTAATCCTACTTAATGGCACGTAATCCTACTTAGTGTCATGTAATCCTACTTAATGCTACGTAATTCTACTTAGTGCCATGTAACACTACTGATTACGTAATCCATTTTAATGGCACGTAATCCTACTTAATGGCACGTAATCCTACTTAGTGTCATGTAATCCTACTTAATGCTACGTAATTCTACTTAGCGCCATGTAATCTCACTTAATGCTACGTAATTCTACTTAGTGCCATGTAACACTACTGATTACGTAACCCATCTAAATGGCACGTAATCCTACTTAATGGTACGAAATCCTACTTAGTGTCATGTAATCCTACTTAATGCTACGTAATTCTATTTAGTGCCATGTAACACTACTGATTACGTAATCCATCATAAAGGCACGTAATCCTACTTAATGGCACGTAATTCTACTTATTGTCATGTAATCCTACTAAATGCTTCGTAATTCTTCTTAGTGCCATGTAACACTACTGATTACGTAACCCATCTTAATGGCACGTAATCCTACTTAATGGTACGAAATCCGACTTGGTGTCATGTAATCCTACTTAATACTACGTAATTCTACTTAGTGCCATGTAACACTACTGATTACGTAATCCATCTTAAGGCACGTAATCCTACTTAATGGCACGTAATCCTACTTAGTGTCATGTAATCCTACTTAATGCTACGTAATTCTATTTAGTGCCATGTAACACTACTGATTACGTAATCTATCATAAAGGCACGTAATCCTACTTTATGGCACGTAATCCTACTTAGTGTCATGTAATTCTTTTTAATGCTACGTAATTTTACTTAGTGCTATGTAACACTACTGATTACGTAATCCATCTTAATGGCACGTAATCCTACTTAATGGCACGTAATCTTACTTAGTGTCATGTAATCCTACTTAATGCAACGTAATTCTATTTAGTGCCGTGTAACACTACTGATTACGTTATCCATCATAAAGGCACGTAATCCTACTTAATGGCACGTAATCCTACTTTGTGTCATGTAATCCTACTTAATGCTACGTAATTCTACTTAGTGCCATGTAACACTACTGATTACGTAATCCATCTTAATAGCACGTAATCCTACTTAATGGCACGTAATTCTACTTAGTGTCATGTAATCTTACTTAATGCTACGTAATTCTACTTAGTGCCATGTAACACTACTGATTACGTAATCCATCTTAATGGCACGTAATCCTAATTAATGGCACGTAATCCTACTTAGTGTCATGTAATCCTACTTAATGCTACGTAATTCTACTCAGTGCCATGTAACACTACTGATTACGTAATCCATCTTAATGGCACGTAATCCTACTTAATGGCACGTAATCCTACTTAGTGTCATGTAATCCTACATAATGCTACGTAATTCTACTCAGTGCCATGTAACACTACTGATTACGTAATCCATCTTAATGGCACGTAATCCTACTTAATGGCACGTCATCCTACTTAGTGTCATGTAATCTTACTTAATGCTACGTAATTTTACTTAGTGCCATGTAACACTACTGATTACGTAATCCATCTTAATGGCACGTAATCCTACTTAATGGAACGTAATCCTACTTAATGGAACGTAATCCTACTTAATGGAACGTAATTCTACTTAGTGCTATGTAACACTACTGATTACGTAATCCATCTCAATGGCACGTAATAGCACGTAATCTTACTTAGTGTCATGTAATCCTACTTCATGTTACGTAATTTTACTTAGTGCCATGTAACACTACTAATTACGTAATCTATCTTAATGGCACGTAATCCTACTTAATGGCACGTAATTCTACTTATTGTCATGTAATCCTACTTAATGCTTCGTAATTCTCCTTAGTGCCATGTAACACTACTGATTACGTAACCCATCTTAGTGGCACGTAATCCTACTTAATGGTACCAAATCCTACTTGGTGTCATGTAATCCTACTTAATGCTACGTAATTCTACTTAGTGCCATGTAACACTACTGATTACGTTATCCATATTAATGGCACGTAATCCTACTTAATGGCACGTAATCCTACTTAGTGTCATGTAATCCTACTTAACGCTACGTAATTCTACTTAGTGCCTTGTAACACTACTGATTACGTAATCCATGTTAATGGCACGTAATCCTACTTAATGGCACGTAATCCTACTTAGTGTCATGTAATCCTACTTAATGCTACGTAATTCTACTTAGTGCCATGTAACACTACTGATTACGTAATCCTTCTTAATGGCACCTAATCCTACTTAATGGCACGTAATCCTACTTAGTGTCATGTAATCCTACTTAATGCTACGTAAATCTACTTAGTGCCATGTAACACTACTAATTACGTAATCTATCTTAATAGCACGTAATCCTACTTAATGGCACGTAATCCTACTTAGTGTCATGTAATCCTACTTAATGCAACGTAATTCTACTTAGTGCCATGTAACACTACTGATTACGTAATCCATCTTGATGGCACGAAATCCTACTTAATGGCACGTGATCCTACTTAGTGTCATGTAATCCTACTTAATGCTACGTAATTCTACTTAGTGCCATGTAACACTACTGATTACGTAATACATCTTAATGGCACGTAATCCTACTTAATGGCACGTAATCCTACTTAGTGTCATGTAATCCTACATAATGCTACGTAATTCTACTCAGTGCCATGTAACACTACTGATTACGTAATCCATCTTAATGGCACGTAATCCTACTTAATGGCACGTAATCCTACTTAGTGTCATGTAATCTTACTTAATGCTACGTAATTCTACTTAGTGCCATGTAACACTACTGATTACGTAATCCATCTTAATGGCACGTAATCTTACTTAATGGAACGTAATCCTACTTAATGGAACGTAAAACTACTTAATGGAACGTTATTCTACTTAGTGCTATGTAACACTACTGACTACGTAATCCATCTCAATGGCACGTAATAGCACGTAATCTTACTTAGTGTCATGTAATCCTACTTCATGCTACGTAAATTTACTTAGTGCCATGTAACACTACTAATTACGTAATCTACCTTAATGGCACGTAATCCTACTTAATGGCACGTAATTCTACTTATTGTCATGTAATCCTACTTAATGCTTCGTAATTCTTCTTAGTGCCATGTAACACTACTGATTACGTAACCCATCTTAATGGCACGTAATCCTACTTAATGGTACGAAATCCTACTTGGTGTCATGTAATCCTACTTAATGCTACGTAATTCTACTTAGTGCTATGTAACACTACTGATTACGTTATCCATATTAATGGCACGTAATCCTACTTAATGGCACGTAATCCTACTTAGTGTCATGTAATCCTACTTAATGCTACGTAATTCTACTTAGTGCCTTGTAACACTACTGATTACGTAATCCATCTTAATGGCACGTAATCCTACTTAATGGCACGTAATCCTACTTAGTGTCATGTAATCCTACTTAATGCTACGTAATTCTACTTAGTGCCATGTAACACTACTGATTACGTAATCCTTCTTAATGGCACCTAATCCTACTTAATGGCACGTAATCTTACTTAGTGTCATGTAATCCTACTTAATGCTACGTAATTCTACTTAGTGCCATGTAACACTACTGATTACCTAATCCATATTAATAGCACGTAATCCTACTTAATGGCACGTAATCCTACTTAATAGCACGTAATCCTACTTAGTGTCATGTAATCCTACTGAATGCTACGTAAATCTACTTAGTGCCATGTAACACTACTGATTACGTAATCCATCTTAATGGCACGTAATCCTACTTAATGTCACGTAATCTTACTTAGTGTCATGTAATCCTACTTAATGCTACTTAATTCTACTTAGTGCCATGTAACACTACTGATTACGTAATCCATCTTAATGGCACGTAATCCTACTTAGTGTCATGTAATCCTACTTAATCCTACGTAATTCTACTTAGTGCTATGTAACACTACTGATTACGTAATCCATCTTAATGGCACGTAATCCTACATAATGGCACGTAATCCTACTTAGTGTCATGTAATCCTACTTAATGCTACGTAATTCTACTTAGTGCCATGTAACACTACTGATTACGTAATCCATCTTAATGGCACGTAATCCTATTTAATGGCACGTAATCTTACTTAGTGTCATGTAATCCTACTTAATGCTATGTAATTCTACTTAGTGTCATGTAACACTACTGATTACGCAGTACATCTTAAAGGCACGTAATCCTACTTAATGGCACGTAATCCTACTTAGTGTCATGTAATCCTACTTAATGCTACGTAATTCTACTTAGTGCCATGTAACACTACTGATTACGTAATCCATTTTAATGGCACGTAATCCTACTTAATGGCACGTAATCCTACTTAGTGTCATGTAATCCTACTTAATGCTACGTAATTCTACTTAGCGCCATGTAATCTCACTTAATGCTACGTAATTCTACTTAGTGCCATGTAACACTACTGATTACGTAACCCATCTAAATGGCACGTAATCCTACTTAATGGTACGAAATCCTACTTAGTGTCATGTAATCCTACTTAATGCTACGTAATTCTATTTAGTGCCATGTAACACTACTGATTACGTAATCCATCATAAAGGCACGTAATCCTACTTAATGGCACGTAATTCTACTTATTGTCATGTAATCCTACTTAATGCTTCGTAATTCTTCTTAGTGCCATGTAACACTACTGATTACGTAACCCATCTTAATGGCACGTAATCCTACTTAATGGTACGAAATCCGACTTGGTGTCATGTAATCCTACTTAATACTACGTAATTCTACTTAGTGCCATGTAACACTACTGATTACGTAATCCATCTTAAGGCACGTAATCCTACTTAATGGCACGTAATCCTACTTAGTGTCATGTAATCCTACTTAATGCTACGTAATTCTATTTAGTGCCATGTAACACTACTGATTACGTAATCTATCATAAAGGCACGTAATCCTACTTTATGGCACGTAATCCTACTTAGTGTCATGTAATCCTTTTTAATGCTACGTAATTTTACTTAGTGCTATGTAACACTACTGATTACGTAATCCATCTTAATGGCACGTAATCCTACTTAATGGCACGTAATCTTACTTAGTGTCATGTAATCCTACTTAATGCTACTTAATTCTACTTAGTGCCATGTAACACTACTGATTACGTAATCCATCTTAATGGCACGTAATCCTACTTAGTGTCATGTAATCCTACTTAATGCTACGTAATTCTACTTAGTGCCATGTAACACTACTGATTACGTAATCCATCTTAATGGCACGTAATCCTACTTAATGGCACGTAATCCTACTTAGTGTCATGTAATCCTACTTAATGCTACGTAATTCTACTTAGTGCCATGTAACACTACTGATTACGTAATCCATCTTAATGGCACGTAATCCTATTTAATAGCACGTAATCTTACTTAGTGTCATGTAATCCTACTTAATGCTATGTAATTCTACTTAGTGTCATGTAACACTACTGATTACGCAGTACATCTTAAAGGCACGTAATCCTACTTAATGGCACGTAATCCTACTTAGTGTCATGTAATCCTACTTAATGCTACGTAATTCTACTTAGTGCCATGTAACACTACTGATTACGTAATCCATTTTAATGGCACGTAATCCTACTTAATGGCACGTAATCCTACTTAGTGTCATGTAATCCTACTTAATGCTACGTAATTCTACTTAGCGCCATGTAATCTCACTTAATGCTACGTAATTCTACTTAGTGCCATGTAACACTACTGATTACGTAACCCATCTAAATGGCACGTAATCCTACTTAATGGTACGAAATCCTACTTAGTGTCATGTAATCCTACTTAATGCTACGTAATTCTATTTAGTGCCATGTAACACTACTGATTACGTAATCCATCATAAAGGCACGTAATCCTACTTAATGGCACGTAATTCTACTTATTGTCATGTAATCCTACTTAATGCTTCGTAATTCTTCTTAGTGCCATGTAACACTACTGATTACGTAACCCATCTTAATGGCACGTAATCCTACTTAATGGTACGAAATCCGACTTGGTGTCATGTAATCCTACTTAATACTACGTAATTCTACTTAGTGCCATGTAACACTACTGATTACGTAATCCATCTTAAGGCACGTAATCCTACTTAATGGCACGTAATCCTACTTAGTGTCATGTAATCCTACTTAATGCTACGTAATTCTATTTAGTGCCATGTAACACTACTGATTACGTAATCTATCATAAAGGCACGTAATCCTACTTTATGGCACGTAATCCTACTTAGTGTCATGTAATTCTTTTTAATGCTACGTAATTTTACTTAGTGCTATGTAACACTACTGATTACGTAATCCATCTTAATGGCACGTAATCCTACTTAATGGCACGTAATCTTACTTAGTGTCATGTAATCCTACTTAATGCAACGTAATTCTATTTAGTGCCGTGTAACACTACTGATTACGTTATCCATCATAAAGGCACGTAATCCTACTTAATGGCACGTAATCCTACTTTGTGTCATGTAATCCTACTTAATGCTACGTAATTCTACTTAGTGCCATGTAACACTACTGATTACGTAATCCATCTTAATAGCACGTAATCCTACTTAATGGCACGTAATTCTACTTAGTGTCATGTAATCTTACTTAATGCTACGTAGTTCTACTTAGTGCCATGTAACACTACTGATTACGTAATCCATCTTAATGGCACGTAATCCTAATTAATGGCACGTAATCCTACTTAGTGTCATGTAATCCTACTTAATGCTACGTAATTCTACTCAGTGCCATGTAACACTACTGATTACGTAATCCATCTTAATGGCACGTAATCCTACTTAATGGCACGTAATCCTACTTAGTGTCATGTAATCCTACATAATGCTACGTAATTCTACTCAGTGCCATGTAACACTACTGATTACGTAATCCATCTTAATGGCACGTAATCCTACTTAATGGCACGTCATCCTACTTAGTGTCATGTAATCTTACTTAATGCTACGTAATTTTACTTAGTGCCATGTAACACTACTGATTACGTAATCCATCTTAATGGCACGTAATCCTACTTAATGGAACGTAATCCTACTTAATGGAACGTAATCCTACTTAATGGAACGTAATTCTACTTAGTGCTATGTAACACTACTGATTACGTAATCCATCTCAATGGCACGTAATAGCACGTAATCTTACTTAGTGTCATGTAATCCTACTTCATGTTACGTAATTTTACTTAGTGCCATGTAACACTACTAATTACGTAATCTATCTTAATGGCACGTAATCCTACTTAATGGCACGTAATTCTACTTATTGTCATGTAATCCTACTTAATGCTTCGTAATTCTCCTTAGTGCCATGTAACACTACTGATTACGTAACCCATCTTAGTGGCACGTAATCCTACTTAATGGTACGAAATCCTACTTGGTGTCATGTAATCCTACTTAATGCTACGTAATTCTACTTAGTGCCATGTAACACTACTGATTACGTTATCCATATTAATGGCACGTAATCCTACTTAATGGCACGTAATCCTACTTAGTGTCATGTAATCCTACTTAACGCTACGTAATTCTACTTAGTGCCTTGTAACACTACTGATTACGTAATCCATGTTAATGGCACGTAATCCTACTTAATGGCACGTAATCCTACTTAGTGTCATGTAATCCTACTTAATGCTACGTAATTCTACTTAGTGCCATGTAACACTACTGATTACGTAATCCTTCTTAATGGCACCTAATCCTACTTAATGGCACGTAATCCTACTTAGTGTCATGTAATCCTACTTAATGCTACGTAAATCTACTTAGTGCCATGTAACACTACTAATTACGTAATCTATCTTAATAGCACGTAATCCTACTTAATGGCACGTAATCCTACTTAGTGTCATGTAATCCTACTTAATGCTATGTAATTCTACTTAGTGCCATGTAACACTACTGATTACGTAATCCATCTTAATGGCACGTAATCCTACTTAATGTCACGTAATCCTACTTTGTGTCATGTAATCCTACTTAATGCTACTTAATTCTACTTAGTGCCATGTAACACTACTGATTACGTAATCCATCTTAATAGCACGTAATCCTACTTAGTGTCATGTAATCCTACTTAATGCTACGTAATTCTACTTAGTGCCATGTAACACTACTGATTACGTAATCCATCTTAATGGCACGTAATCCTACTTAATGGCACGTAATCCTACTTAGTGTCATGTAATCCTACTTAATGCTACGTAATTCTACTTAGTGCCATGTAACAGTACTGATTACGTAATCCATCTTAATGGCACGTAATCCTATTTAATGGCACGTAATCTTACTTAGTGTCATGTAATCCTACTTAATGCTATGTAATTCTACTTAGTGTCATGTAACACTACTGATTACGCAGTACATCTTAAAGGCACGTAATCCTACTTAATGGCACGTAATCCTACTTAGTGTCATGTAATCCTACTTAATGCTACGTAATTCTACTTAGTGCCATGTAACACTACTGATTACGTAATCCATTTTAATGGCACGTAATCCTACTTAATGGCACGTAATCCTACTTAGTGTCATGTAATCCTACTTAATGCTACGTAATTCTACTTAGCGCCATGTAATCTCACTTAATGCTACGTAATTCTACTTAGTGCCATGTAACACTACTGATTACGTAACCCATCTAAATGGCACGTAATCCTACTTAATGGTACGAAATCCTACTTAGTGTCATGTAATCCTACTTAATGCTACGTAATTCTATTTAGTGCCATGTAACACTACTGATTACGTAATCCATCATAAAGGCACGTAATCCTACTTAATGGCACGTAATTCTACTTATTGTCATGTAATCCTACTTAATGCTTCGTAATTCTTCTTAGTGCCATGTAACACTACTGATTACGTAACCCATCTTAATGGCACGTAATCCTACTTAATGGTACGAAATCCGACTTGGTGTCATGTAATCCTACTTAATACTACGTAATTCTACTTAGTGCCATGTAACACTACTGATTACGTAATCCATCTTAAGGCACGTAATCCTACTTAATGGCACGTAATCCTACTTAGTGTCATGTAATCCTACTTAATGCTACGTAATTCTATTTAGTGCCATGTAACACTACTGATTACGTAATCTATCATAAAGGCACGTAATCCTACTTTATGGCACGTAATCCTACTTAGTGTCATGTAATCCTTTTTAATGCTACGTAATTTTACTTAGTGCTATGTAACACTACTGATTACGTAATCCATCTTAATGGCACGTAATCCTACTTAATGGCACGTAATCTTACTTAGTGTCATGTAATCCTACTTAATGCTACTTAATTCTACTTAGTGCCATGTAACACTACTGATTACGTAATCCATCTTAATGGCACGTAATCCTACTTAGTGTCATGTAATCCTACTTAATGCTACGTAATTCTACTTAGTGCCATGTAACACTACTGATTACGTAATCCATCTTAATGGCACGTAATCCTACTTAATGGCACGTAATCCTACTTAGTGTCATGTAATCCTACTTAATGCTACGTAATTCTACTTAGTGCCATGTAACACTACTGATTACGTAATCCATCTTAATGGCACGTAATCCTATTTAATAGCACGTAATCTTACTTAGTGTCATGTAATCCTACTTAATGCTATGTAATTCTACTTAGTGTCATGTAACACTACTGATTACGCAGTACATCTTAAAGGCACGTAATCCTACTTAATGGCACGTAATCCTACTTAGTGTCATGTAATCCTACTTAATGCTACGTAATTCTACTTAGTGCCATGTAACACTACTGATTACGTAATCCATTTTAATGGCACGTAATCCTACTTAATGGCACGTAATCCTACTTAGTGTCATGTAATCCTACTTAATGCTACGTAATTCTACTTAGCGCCATGTAATCTCACTTAATGCTACGTAATTCTACTTAGTGCCATGTAACACTACTGATTACGTAACCCATCTAAATGGCACGTAATCCTACTTAATGGTACGAAATCCTACTTAGTGTCATGTAATCCTACTTAATGCTACGTAATTCTATTTAGTGCCATGTAACACTACTGATTACGTAATCCATCATAAAGGCACGTAATCCTACTTAATGGCACGTAATTCTACTTATTGTCATGTAATCCTACTTAATGCTTCGTAATTCTTCTTAGTGCCATGTAACACTACTGATTACGTAACCCATCTTAATGGCACGTAATCCTACTTAATGGTACGAAATCCGACTTGGTGTCATGTAATCCTACTTAATACTACGTAATTCTACTTAGTGCCATGTAACACTACTGATTACGTAATCCATCTTAAGGCACGTAATCCTACTTAATGGCACGTAATCCTACTTAGTGTCATGTAATCCTACTTAATGCTACGTAATTCTATTTAGTGCCATGTAACACTACTGATTACGTAATCTATCATAAAGGCACGTAATCCTACTTTATGGCACGTAATCCTACTTAGTGTCATGTAATTCTTTTTAATGCTACGTAATTTTACTTAGTGCTATGTAACACTACTGATTACGTAATCCATCTTAATGGCACGTAATCCTACTTAATGGCACGTAATCTTACTTAGTGTCATGTAATCCTACTTAATGCAACGTAATTCTATTTAGTGCCGTGTAACACTACTGATTACGTTATCCATCATAAAGGCACGTAATCCTACTTAATGGCACGTAATCCTACTTTGTGTCATGTAATCCTACTTAATGCTACGTAATTCTACTTAGTGCCATGTAACACTACTGATTACGTAATCCATCTTAATAGCACGTAATCCTACTTAATGGCACGTAATTCTACTTAGTGTCATGTAATCTTACTTAATGCTACGTAATTCTACTTAGTGCCATGTAACACTACTGATTACGTAATCCATCTTAATGGCACGTAATCCTAATTAATGGCACGTAATCCTACTTAGTGTCATGTAATCCTACTTAATGCTACGTAATTCTACTCAGTGCCATGTAACACTACTGATTACGTAATCCATCTTAATGGCACGTAATCCTACTTAATGGCACGTAATCCTACTTAGTGTCATGTAATCCTACATAATGCTACGTAATTCTACTCAGTGCCATGTAACACTACTGATTACGTAATCCATCTTAATGGCACGTAATCCTACTTAATGGCACGTCATCCTACTTAGTGTCATGTAATCTTACTTAATGCTACGTAATTTTACTTAGTGCCATGTAACACTACTGATTACGTAATCCATCTTAATGGCACGTAATCCTACTTAATGGAACGTAATCCTACTTAATGGAACGTAATCCTACTTAATGGAACGTAATTCTACTTAGTGCTATGTAACACTACTGATTACGTAATCCATCTCAATGGCACGTAATAGCACGTAATCTTACTTAGTGTCATGTAATCCTACTTCATGTTACGTAATTTTACTTAGTGCCATGTAACACTACTAATTACGTAATCTATCTTAATGGCACGTAATCCTACTTAATGGCACGTAATTCTACTTATTGTCATGTAATCCTACTTAATGCTTCGTAATTCTCCTTAGTGCCATGTAACACTACTGATTACGTAACCCATCTTAGTGGCACGTAATCCTACTTAATGGTACGAAATCCTACTTGGTGTCATGTAATCCTACTTAATGCTACGTAATTCTACTTAGTGCCATGTAACACTACTGATTACGTTATCCATATTAATGGCACGTAATCCTACTTAATGGCACGTAATCCTACTTAGTGTCATGTAATCCTACTTAACGCTACGTAATTCTACTTAGTGCCTTGTAACACTACTGATTACGTAATCCATGTTAATGGCACGTAATCCTACTTAATGGCACGTAATCCTACTTAGTGTCATGTAATCCTACTTAATGCTACGTAATTCTACTTAGTGCCATGTAACACTACTGATTACGTAATCCTTCTTAATGGCACCTAATCCTACTTAATGGCACGTAATCCTACTTAGTGTCATGTAATCCTACTTAATGCTACGTAAATCTACTTAGTGCCATGTAACACTACTAATTACGTAATCTATCTTAATAGCACGTAATCCTACTTAATGGCACGTAATCCTACTTAGTGTCATGTAATCCTACTTAATGCTATGTAATTCTACTTAGTGCCATGTAACACTACTGATTACGTAATCCATCTTAATGGCACGTAATCCTACTTAATGTCACGTAATCCTACTTTGTGTCATGTAATCCTACTTAATGCTACTTAATTCTACTTAGTGCCATGTAACACTACTGATTACGTAATCCATCTTAATAGCACGTAATCCTACTTAGTGTCATGTAATCCTACTTAATGCTACGTAATTCTACTTAGTGCCATGTAACACTACTGATTACGTAATCCATCTTAATGGCACGTAATCCTACTTAATGGCACGTAATCCTACTTAGTGTCATGTAATCCTACTTAATGCTACGTAATTCTACTTAGTGCCATGTAACAGTACTGATTACGTAATCCATCTTAATGGCACGTAATCCTATTTAATGGCACGTAATCTTACTTAGTGTCATGAAATCCTGCTTAATGCTACGTAATTCTACTTAGTGCCATGTAACACTACTGATTACGTAATCCATTTTAATGGCACGTAATCCTACTTAATGGCACGTAATCCTACTTAGTGTCATGTAACACTACTGATTACGCAGTACATCTTAATGGCACGTAATCCTACTTAATGGCACGTAATCCTACTTAGTGTCATGTAATCCTACTTAATGCTACGTAATTCTACTTAGTGCCATGTAACACTACTGATTACGTAATCCATTTTAATGGCACGTAATCCTACTTAATGGCACGTAATCCTACTTAGTGTCATGATATCCTACTTAATGCTACGTAATTCTACTTAGTGCCATGTAACACTACTAACTACGTAATCCATCTTAATGGCACGTAATCCTACTTAATGGCACGTAATCCTACTTAGTGTCATGTAATCCTACTTAATGCTTCGTAATTCTTCTTAGTGCCATGTAACACTACTGATTACGTAACCCATCTTAATGGCACGTAATCCTACTTAATGGTACGAAATCCTACTTGGTGTCATGTAATCCTACTTAATGCTACGTAATTCTACTTAGTGCCATGTAACACTACTGATTACGTAATCCATATTAATGGCACGTAATCCTACTTAATGGCACGTAATCTTACTTAGTGTCATGTAATCCTACTTAATGCAACGTAATTCTATTTAGTGCCGTGTAACACTACTGATTACGTAATCCATCATAAAGGCACGTAATCCTACTTAATGGCACGTAATCCTACTTTGTGTCAAATAATCCTACTTAATGCTACGTAATTCTACTTAGTGCCATGTAACACTACTGATTACGTAATCCATCTTAATAGCACGTAATCCTACTTAATGGCACGTAATTCTACTTAGTGTCATGTAATCTTACTTAATGCTACGTAATTCTACTTAGTGCCATGTAACACTACTGATTACGTAATCCATCTTAATGGCACGTAATCCTACTTAATGGCACGTAATGCTACTTAGTGTCATGTAATCCTACTTAGTGCAACGTAATTCTACTTAATGCCATGTAACACTACTGATTACGTAATCCATCTTGATGGCACGAAATCCTACTTAATGGCACGTGATCCTACTTAGTGTCATGTAATCCTACTTAATGCTACGTAATTCTACTTAGTGCCATGTAACACTACTGATTACGTAATACATCTTAATGGCACGTAATCCTACTTAATAGCACGTAATCCTACTTAGTGTCATGTAATCCTACATAATGCTACGTAATTCTACTTAGTGCCATGTAACACTACTGATTACGTAATCCATCTTAATGGCACGTAATCCTACTTAATGGCACGTAATCCTACTTAGTGTCATGTAATCTTACTTAATGCTACGTAATTCTACTTAGTGCCATGTAACACTACTGATTACGTAATCCATCTTAATGGCACGTAATCCTACTTAATGGAACGTAATCCTACTTAATGGAACGTAATCCTACATAATGCTACGTAATTCTACTTAGTGCCATGTAACACTACTGATTACGTAATCCATCTTAATGGCACGTAATCCTACTTAATGGCACGTAATTCTACTTATTGTCATGTAATCCTACTTAATGCTTCGTAATTCTTCTTAGTGCCATGTAACACTACTGATTACGTAACCCATCTTAATGGCACGTAATCCTACTTAATGGTACAAAATCCTACTTGGTGTCATGTAATCCTACTTATTGCTACGTAATTCTACTTAGTGCCATGTAACACTACTGATTAAGTAATCCATATTAATGGCACGTAATCCTACTTAATGGCACGTAATCCTACTTAGTGTCATGATATCCTACTTAATGCTACGTAATTCTACTTAGTGCCATGTAACACTACTGATTACGTAATCCATCTTAAGGCACGTAATCCTACTTAATGGCACGTAATCCTACTTAGTGTCATGTAATTCTACTTAATGCTACGTAATTCTACTTAGTGTCATGTAACACTACTGATTACGCAGTACATCTTAAAGGCACGTAATCCTACTTAATGGCACGTAATCCTACTTAGTGTCATGTAATCCTACTTAATGCTACGTAATTCTACTTAGTGCCATGTAACACTACTGATTACGTAATCCATTTTAATGGCACGTAATCCTACTTAATGGCACGTAATCCTACTTAGTGTCATGTAATCCTACTTAATGCTACGTAATTCTACTTAGCGCCATGTAATCTCACTTAATGCTACGTAATTCTACTTAGTGCCATGTAACACTACTGATTACGTAACCCATCTAAATGGCACGTAATCCTACTTAATGGTACGAAATCCTACTTAGTGTCATGTAATCCTACTTAATGCTACGTAATTCTATTTAGTGCCATGTAACACTACTGATTACGTAATCCATCATAAAGGCACGTAATCCTACTTAATGGCACGTAATTCTACTTATTGTCATGTAATCCTACTTAATGCTTCGTAATTCTTCTTAGTGCCATGTAACACTACTGATTACGTAACCCATCTTAATGGCACGTAATCCTACTTAATGGTACGAAATCCGACTTGGTGTCATGTAATCCTACTTAATACTACGTAATTCTACTTAGTGCCATGTAACACTACTGATTACGTAATCCATCTTAAGGCACGTAATCCTACTTAATGGCACGTAATCCTACTTAGTGTCATGTAATCCTACTTAATGCTACGTAATTCTATTTAGTGCCATGTAACACTACTGATTACGTAATCTATCATAAAGGCACGTAATCCTACTTTATGGCACGTAATCCTACTTAGTGTCATGTAATCCTTTTTAATGCTACGTAATTTTACTTAGTGCTATGTAACACTACTGATTACGTAATCCATCTTAATGGCACGTAATCCTACTTAATGGCACGTAATCTTACTTAGTGTCATGTAATCCTACTTAATGCTACTTAATTCTACTTAGTGCCATGTAACACTACTGATTACGTAATCCATCTTAATGGCACGTAATCCTACTTAGTGTCATGTAATCCTACTTAATGCTACGTAATTCTACTTAGTGCCATGTAACACTACTGATTACGTAATCCATCTTAATGGCACGTAATCCTACTTAATGGCACGTAATCCTACTTAGTGTCATGTAATCCTACTTAATGCTACGTAATTCTACTTAGTGCCATGTAACACTACTGATTACGTAATCCATCTTAATGGCACGTAATCCTATTTAATAGCACGTAATCTTACTTAGTGTCATGTAATCCTACTTAATGCTATGTAATTCTACTTAGTGTCATGTAACACTACTGATTACGCAGTACATCTTAAAGGCACGTAATCCTACTTAATGGCACGTAATCCTACTTAGTGTCATGTAATCCTACTTAATGCTACGTAATTCTACTTAGTGCCATGTAACACTACTGATTACGTAATCCATTTTAATGGCACGTAATCCTACTTAATGGCACGTAATCCTACTTAGTGTCATGTAATCCTACTTAATGCTACGTAATTCTACTTAGCGCCATGTAATCTCACTTAATGCTACGTAATTCTACTTAGTGCCATGTAACACTACTGATTACGTAACCCATCTAAATGGCACGTAATCCTACTTAATGGTACGAAATCCTACTTAGTGTCATGTAATCCTACTTAATGCTACGTAATTCTATTTAGTGCCATGTAACACTACTGATTACGTAATCCATCATAAAGGCACGTAATCCTACTTAATGGCACGTAATTCTACTTATTGTCATGTAATCCTACTTAATGCTTCGTAATTCTTCTTAGTGCCATGTAACACTACTGATTACGTAACCCATCTTAATGGCACGTAATCCTACTTAATGGTACGAAATCCGACTTGGTGTCATGTAATCCTACTTAATACTACGTAATTCTACTTAGTGCCATGTAACACTACTGATTACGTAATCCATCTTAAGGCACGTAATCCTACTTAATGGCACGTAATCCTACTTAGTGTCATGTAATCCTACTTAATGCTACGTAATTCTATTTAGTGCCATGTAACACTACTGATTACGTAATCTATCATAAAGGCACGTAATCCTACTTTATGGCACGTAATCCTACTTAGTGTCATGTAATTCTTTTTAATGCTACGTAATTTTACTTAGTGCTATGTAACACTACTGATTACGTAATCCATCTTAATGGCACGTAATCCTACTTAATGGCACGTAATCTTACTTAGTGTCATGTAATCCTACTTAATGCAACGTAATTCTATTTAGTGCCGTGTAACACTACTGATTACGTTATCCATCATAAAGGCACGTAATCCTACTTAATGGCACGTAATCCTACTTTGTGTCATGTAATCCTACTTAATGCTACGTAATTCTACTTAGTGCCATGTAACACTACTGATTACGTAATCCATCTTAATAGCACGTAATCCTACTTAATGGCACGTAATTCTACTTAGTGTCATGTAATCTTACTTAATGCTACGTAATTCTACTTAGTGCCATGTAACACTACTGATTACGTAATCCATCTTAATGGCACGTAATCCTAATTAATGGCACGTAATCCTACTTAGTGTCATGTAATCCTACTTAATGCTACGTAATTCTACTCAGTGCCATGTAACACTACTGATTACGTAATCCATCTTAATGGCACGTAATCCTACTTAATGGCACGTAATCCTACTTAGTGTCATGTAATCCTACATAATGCTACGTAATTCTACTCAGTGCCATGTAACACTACTGATTACGTAATCCATCTTAATGGCACGTAATCCTACTTAATGGCACGTCATCCTACTTAGTGTCATGTAATCTTACTTAATGCTACGTAATTTTACTTAGTGCCATGTAACACTACTGATTACGTAATCCATCTTAATGGCACGTAATCCTACTTAATGGAACGTAATCCTACTTAATGGAACGTAATCCTACTTAATGGAACGTAATTCTACTTAGTGCTATGTAACACTACTGATTACGTAATCCATCTCAATGGCACGTAATAGCACGTAATCTTACTTAGTGTCATGTAATCCTACTTCATGTTACGTAATTTTACTTAGTGCCATGTAACACTACTAATTACGTAATCTATCTTAATGGCACGTAATCCTACTTAATGGCACGTAATTCTACTTATTGTCATGTAATCCTACTTAATGCTTCGTAATTCTCCTTAGTGCCATGTAACACTACTGATTACGTAACCCATCTTAGTGGCACGTAATCCTACTTAATGGTACGAAATCCTACTTGGTGTCATGTAATCCTACTTAATGCTACGTAATTCTACTTAGTGCCATGTAACACTACTGATTACGTTATCCATATTAATGGCACGTAATCCTACTTAATGGCACGTAATCCTACTTAGTGTCATGTAATCCTACTTAATGCTACGTAATTCTACTTAGTGCCTTGTAACACTACTGATTACGTAATCCATGTTAATGGCACGTAATCCTACTTAATGGCACGTAATCCTACTTAGTGTCATGTAATCCTACTTAATGCTACGTAATTCTACTTAGTGCCATGTAACACTACTGATTACGTAATCCTTCTTAATGGCACCTAATCCTACTTAATGGCACGTAATCCTACTTAGTGTCATGTAATCCTACTTAATGCTACGTAAATCTACTTAGTGCCATGTAACACTACTAATTACGTAATCTATCTTAATGGCACGTAATCCTACTTAATGGCACGTAATCCTACTTAGTGTCATGTAATCCTACTTAATGCTATGTAATTCTACTTAGTGCCATGTAACACTACTGATTACGTAATCCATCTTAATGGCACGTAATCCTACTTAATGTCACGTAATCCTACTTTGTGTCATGTAATCCTACTTAATGCTACTTAATTCTACTTAGTGCCATGTAACACTACTGATTACGTAATCCATCTTAATAGCACGTAATCCTACTTAGTGTCATGTAATCCTACTTAATGCTACGTAATTCTACTTAGTGCCATGTAACACTACTGATTACGTAATCCATCTTAATGGCACGTAATCCTACTTAATGGCACGTAATCCTACTTAGTGTCATGTAATCCTACTTAATGCTACGTAATTCTACTTAGTGCCATGTAACAGTACTGATTACGTAATCCATCCTAATGGCACGTAATCCTATTTAATGGCACGTAATCTTACTTAGTGTCATGAAATCCTGCTTAATGCTACGTAATTCTACTTAGTGCCATGTAACACTACTGATTACGTAATCCATTTTAATGGCACGTAATCCTACTTAATGGCACGTAATCCTACTTAGTGTCATGTAACACTACTGATTACGCAGTACATCTTAATGGCACGTAATCCTACTTAATGGCACGTAATCCTACTTAGTGTCATGTAATCCTACTTAATGCTACGTAATTCTACTTAGTGCCATGTAACACTACTGATTACGTAATCCATTTTAATGGCACGTAATCCTACTTAATGGCACGTAATCCTACTTAGTGTCATGATATCCTACTTAATGCTACGTAATTCTACTTAGTGCCATGTAACACTACTAACTACGTAATCCATCTTAATGGCACGTAATCCTACTTAATGGCACGTAATCCTACTTAGTGTCATGTAATCCTACTTAATGCTTCGTAATTCTTCTTAGTGCCATGTAACACTACTGATTACGTAACCCATCTTAATGGCACGTAATCCTACTTAATGGTACGAAATCCTACTTGGTGTCATGTAATCCTACTTAATGCTACGTAATTCTACTTAGTGCCATGTAACACTACTGATTACGTAATCCATATTAATGGCACGTAATTCTACTTAATGGCACGTAATCTTACTTAGTGTCATGTAATCCTACTTAATGCAACGTAATTCTATTTAGTGCCGTGTAACACTACTGATTACGTAATCCATCATAAAGGCACGTAATCCTACTTAATGGCACGTAATCCTACTTTGTGTCAAATAATCCTACTTAATGCTACGTAATTCTACTTAGTGCCATGTAACACTACTGATTACGTAATCCATCTTAATAGCACGTAATCCTACTTAATGGCACGTAATTCTACTTAGTGTCATGTAATCTTACTTAATGCTACGTAATTCTACTTAGTGCCATGTAACACTACTGATTACGTAATCCATCTTAATGGCACGTAATCCTACTTAATGGCACGTAATGCTACTTAGTGTCATGTAATCCTACTTAATGCAACGTAATTCTACTTAATGCCATGTAACACTACTGATTACGTAATCCATCTTGATGGCACGAAATCCTACTTAATGGCACGTGATCCTACTTAGTGTCATGTAATCCTACTTAATGCTACGTAATTCTACTTAGTGCCATGTAACACTACTGATTACGTAATACATCTTAATGGCACGTAATCCTACTTAATAGCACGTAATCCTACTTAGTGTCATGTAATCCTACATAATGCTACGTAATTCTACTTAGTGCCATGTAACACTACTGATTACGTAATCCATCTTAATGGCACGTAATCCTACTTAATGGCACGTAATCCTACTTAGTGTCATGTAATCTTACTTAATGCTACGTAATTCTACTTAGTGCCATGTAACACTACTGATTACGTAATCCATCTTAATGGCACGTAATCCTACTTAATGGAACGTAATCCTACTTAATGGAACGTAATCCTACATAATGCTACGTAATTCTACTTAGTGCCATGTAACACTACTGATTACGTAATCCATCTTAATGGCACGTAATCCTACTTAATGGTACAAAATCCTACTTGGTGTCATGTAATCCTACTTATTGCTACGTAATTCTACTTAGTGCCATGTAACACTACTGATTAAGTAATCCATATTAATGGCACGTAATCCTACTTAATGGCACGTAATCCTACTTAGTGTCATGTAATTCTACTTAATGCTACGTAATTCTATTTAGTGCCATGTAACACTACTGATTACGTAATCCATCATAAAGGCACGTAATCCTACTTGATGGCACGTAATCCTACTTAGTGTCATGTAATCCTTTTTAATGCTACGTAATTCTACTTAGTGCTATGTAACACTACTGATTACGTAATCCATCTTAATGGCACGTAATCCTACTTAATGGCACGTAATCTTATTTAGTGTCATGTAATCCTACTTAATGCAACGTAATTCTATTTAGTGCCATGTAACACTACTGATTACGTAATCCATCATAAAGGCACGTAATCCTACTTAATGGCACGTAATCCTACTTTGTGTCATGTAATCCTACTTAATGCTACGTAATTCTACTTAGTGCCATGTAACACTACTGATTACGTAATCCATCTTAATAGCACGTAATCCTACTTAATGTCACGTAATTCTACTTAGTGTCATGTAATCTCACTTAATGCTACGTAATTCTACTTAGTGCCATGTAACACTACTGATTACGTAACCCATCTAAATGGCACGTAATCCTACTTAATGGTACGAAATCCTACTTAGTGTCATGTAATCCTACTTAATGCTACGTAATTCTATTTAGTGCCATGTAACACTACTGATTACGTAATCCATCATAAAGGCACGTAATCCTACTTAATGGCACGTAATCCTACTTAGTGTCATGTAATCCTACTTAATGCTACGTAATTCTACTTAGTGCCATGTAACACTACTGATTACGTAATCCATCTTAATGGCACGTAATCCTACTTAATGGCACGTAATCCTACTTAGTTTCATGTAATCCTACTTAACGCTACGTAATTCTACTTAGTGCCATGTAACACTACTGATTACCTAATTCATCTTAATGGCACGTAATCCTACTTAATGGCACGTAATCCTACTTAGTGTCATGTAATCCTACTTAATGCTACGTAATTCTACTTAGTACCATGTAACACTACTGATTACGTAATCCATCTTAATGGCACGTAATCCTACTTAATGGCACGTAATCCTACTTAGTGTCATGTAATTCTACTTAATGCTACGTAATTCTACTTAGTGCCATTTAACACTACTGATTACGTAATCCATCTTAATGGCACTTAATCCTACTTAATGGCACGTAATCCTACTTAGTGTCATGTAATCCTACTTAATGCTACGTAATTCTACTTAGTGCCATGAAACACTACTGATTACGTAATCCATCTTAATGGCACGTAATCCTACTTAATGGCACGTAATCCTACTTAGTTTCATGTAATCCTACTTAATGCTACGTAATTCTACTTAGTGCCATGTAACACTACTGATTACATAATCCATCTTAAGGCACGTAATCCTACTTCATGGCACGTAATCCTACTTAGTGTCATGTAATCCTACTTAATGCTACGTAATTCTATTTAGTGCCATGTAACACTACTGATTACGTAATCCATCATAAAGGCACGTAATCCTACTTAATGGCACGTAATCCTATTTAGTGTCATGTAATCCTTTTTTAAGCTACGTAATTCTACTTAGTGCTATGTAACACTACTGATTACGTAATCCATCTTAATGGCACGTAATCCTACTTAATGGCACGTAATCTTACTTAGTGTCATGTAATCCTACTTAATGCTACGTAATTCTACTTAGTGCCATGTAACACAACTGATTACGTAATCCATCTTAATGGTACGTAATCCTACTTAATGGCACGTAATCCTACTTTGTGTCATGTAATCCTACTTAATGCTACGTAATTCTACTTAGTGCCATGTAACACTACTGATTACGTAATCCATCTTAATGGCACGTAATCCTACTTAATGGCACGTAATTCTTCTTAGTGTCATGTAATCTTACTTAATGCTACGTAATTCTACTTAGTGTTATGTAACACTACTGATTACGTAATCCATCTTAATGGCACGTAATCCTACTTAATGGCACGTAATCCTACTTAGTGTCATGTTATCCTACTTAATGCAACGTAATTCTACTTAGTGCCATGTAACACTACTGATTACGTAATCCATCTTGATGGCACGAAATTCTACTTAATGGCACGTGATCCTACTTAGTGTCATGTAATCCTACTAAATGCTACGTAATTCTACTTAGTGCCATGTAACACTACTGATTACGTAATACATCTTAATGGCACGTAATCCTACTTAATGGCACGTAATCCTACTTAGTGTCATGTAATCCTACATAATGCTACGTAATTCTACTTAGTGCCATGTAACACTACTGATTACGTAATCCATCTTAATGGCACGTAATCCTACTTAATGGCACGTAATCCTACTTAGTGTCATGTAATCTTACTCAATGCTACGTAATTCTACTTAGTGCCATGTAACACTACTGATTACGTAATCCATCTTAATGGCACTTAATCCTACTTAATGGCACGTAATCCTACTTAGTGTCATGTAATCCTACTTAATGCGACGTAATTCTACTTAGTGCCATGTAACACTACTGATTACGTAATCCATCTTAATGGCACGTAATCCTACTTAATGGCACGTAATCCTACTTAGTGTCATGTAATCCTACTTAATGCTACGTAATTCTACTTAGTGCCATGTAACACTACTGATTACGTAATCCATCTTACTGGCACGTAATCCTATTTAATAGCACGTAATCTTACTTAGTGTCATGTAATCCTACTTAATGCTACTTAATTCTACTTAGTGCCATGTAACACTACTGATTACATAATCCATTTTAATGGCACGTAATCCTACTTAATGGCACGTAATCCTACTTAGTGTCATGTAATCCTACTTCATGCTACGTAATTTTACTTAGTGCCATGTAACACTACTAACTACGTAATCCATCTTAATGGCACGTAATCCTACTTAATGGCACGTAATCCTACTTAGTGTCATGTAATCCTACTTAATGCTTCGTAATTCTTCTTAGTGCCATGTAACACTACTGATTACGTAACCCATCTTAATGGCACGTAATCCTACTTAATGGTACGAAATCCTACTTGGTGTCATGTAATCCTACTTAATGCTACGTAATTCTACTTAGTGCCATGTAACACTACTGATTACGTAATCCATATTAATGGCACGTAATCCTACTTAATGGCACGTAATCCTACTTAATGGCACGTAATCCTACTTAGTGTCATGTAATCCTACTTCATGCTACGTAATTCTACTTAGTGCCATGTAACACTACTGATTACGTAATCCTTATTAATGGCACATAATCCTACTTAATGGCACGTAATCCTACTTAATGGCACGTAATCCTACTTAGTGTCATGTTATCCTACTTAATGCTACGTAATTCTACTTAGTGCCATGTAACACTACTGATTACGTAATCCTTCTTAATTGCACGTAATCCTACTTAATGGCACGTAATCTTACTTAGTGTCATGTAATCCTACTTAATGCTACGTAATTCTACTTAGTGCCATGTAACACTACTGATTACGTAATCCTTATTAATGGCACATAATCCTACTTAATGGCACGTAATCCTACTTAATGGCACGTAATCCTACTTAGTGTCAAGTAATCCTACTGAATGCTACGTAAATCTACTTAGTGCCATGTAACACTACTAATTACGTAATCTATCTTAATGGCACGTAATCCTACTTAATGGCACGTAATCCTACTTAGTATCATGTAATCCTACTTAATGCTATGTAATTCTACTTAGTGCCATGTAACACTACTGATTACGTAATCCATCTTAATGGCACGTAATCCTACTTAATGGCACGTAATCCTACTTAGTGTCATGTAATCCTACTTAATGCTACTTAATTCTACTTAGTGCCATGTAACACTACTGATTACGTAATCCATCTTAATGGCACGTAATCCTACTTAGTGTCATGTAATCCTACTTAATGCTATGTAATTCTACTTAGTGCCATGTAACACTACTGATTACGTAATCCATCTTAATGGCACGTAATCCTACTTAATGGCACGTAATCCTACTTAGTGTCATGTAATCCTACTTAATCTCACGTAATTCTGCTAAGTACTATGTAACACTACTGATTAAGTAATCCATCTTAATGGCACTTAATCCTACTTAATGGCACGTAATCCTACTTAGTGTCATGTAATCCTACTTAATGCGACTAAATTCTACTTAGTGCTATGTAACACTACTGATTACGTAATCCATCTTAATGGCACGTAATCCTACTTAATGGCACGTAATCCTACTTAGTGTCATGTAATCCTACTTAATGCTACGTAATTCTACTTAGTGCCATGTAACACTACTGATTACGTAATCCATCTTAATGGCACGTAATCCTACTTAATGGCACGTAATCCTATTTAGTGTCATGTAATCCTACTTAATGCTACTTAATTCTACTTAGTGCCATGTAACACTACTGATTACATAATACATTTTTATGGCACGTAATCCTACTTAATGGCACGTATTCCTACTTAGTGTCATGTAATTCTACTTAATGCTACGTAATTCTACTTAGTGCCATGTAACACTACTGATTACGTAATACATCTTAATGGCACGTAATCCTACTTAATGGCACGTAATCCTACTTAGTGTCATGATATCCTACTTAATGCTACGTAATTCTACTTAGTGCCATGTAACACTACTGATTACGTAATCCATCTTAAGGCACGTAATCCTACTTAATGGCACGTAATCCTACTTAGTGTCAAATAATCCTACTTAATGCTACGTAATTCTACTTAGTGCCATGTAACACTACTGATTACGTAATCCATCTTAATGACACGTAATCCTACTTAATGGTACGAAATCCTACTTGGTGTCATGTAATCCTACTTAATGCTACGTAATTCTACTTAGTGCCATGTAACACTACTGATTACGTAATCCATATTAATGGCACGTAATCCTACTTAATGGCACGTAATCCTACTTAGTGTCATGTTATCCTACTTAATGCTACGTAATTCTACTTAGTGCTATGTAACACTACTGATTACGTAATCCTTCTTAATTGCACGTAATCCTACTTAATGGCACGTAATCTTACTTAGTGTCATGTAATCCTACTTAATGCTACGTAATTCTACTTAGTGCCATGTAACACTACTAATTACGTAATCCTTATTAATGGCACATAATCCTACTTAATGGCACGTAATCCTACTTAATGGCACGTAATCCTACTTAGTGTCAAGTAATCCTACTGAATGCTACGTAAATCTACTTAGTGCCATGTAACACTACTAATTACGTAATCTATCTTAATGGCACGTAATCCTACTTAATGGCACGTAATCCTACTTAGTATCATGTAATCCTACTTAATGCTATGTAATTCTACTTAGTGCCATGTAACACTACTGATTACGTAATCCATCTTAATGGCACGTAATCCTACTTAATGGCACGTAATCCTACTTAGTGTCATGTAATCCTACTTAATGCTACTTAATTCTACTTAGTGCCATGTAACACTACTGATTACGTAATCCATCTTAATGGCACGTAATCCTACTTAGTGTCATGTAATCCTACTTAATGCTATGTAATTCTACTTAGTGCCATGTAACACTACTGATTACGTAATCCATCTTAATGGCACGTAATCCTACTTAATGGCACGTAATCCTACTTAGTGTCATGTAATCCTACTTAATCTCACGTAATTCTGCTAAGTACTATGTAACACTACTGATTAAGTAATCCATCTTAATGGCACTTAATCCTACTTAATGGCACGTAATCCTACTTAGTGTCATGTAATCCTACTTAATGCGACTAAATTCTACTTAGTGCTATGTAACACTACTGATTACGTAATCCATCTTAATGGCACGTAATCCTACTTAATGGCACGTAATCCTACTTAGTGTCATGTAATCCTACTTAATGCTACGTAATTCTACTTAGTGCCATGTAACACTACTGATTACGTAATCCATCTTAATGGCACGTAATCCTACTTAATGGCACGTAATCCTATTTAGTGTCATGTAATCCTACTTAATGCTACTTAATTCTACTTAGTGCCATGTAACACTACTGATTACATAATACATTTTTATGGCACGTAATCCTACTTAATGGCACGTATTCCTACTTAGTGTCATGTAATTCTACTTAATGCTACGTAATTCTACTTAGTGCCATGTAACACTACTGATTACGTAATACATCTTAATGGCACGTAATCCTACTTAATGGCACGTAATCCTACTTAGTGTCATGATATCCTACTTAATGCTACGTAATTCTACTTAGTGCCATGTAACACTACTTATTACGTAATCCATCTTAAGGCACGTAATCCTACTTAATGGCACGTAATCCTACTTAGTGTCAAATAATCCTACTTAATGCTACGTAATTCTACTTAGTGCCATGTAACACTACTGATTACGTAATCCATCTTAATGGCACGTAATCCTACTTAATGGCACGTAATTCTTCTTAGTGTCATGTAATCTTACTTAATGCTACGTAATTCTACTTAGTGTTATGTAACACTACTGATTACGTAATCCATCTTAATGGCACGTAATCCTACTTAATGGCACGTAATCCTACTTAGTGTCATGTTATCCTACTTAATGCAACGTAATTCTACTTAGTGCCATGTAACACTACTGATTACGTAATCCATCTTGATGGCACGAAATTCTACTTAATGGCACGTGATCCTACTTAGTGTCATGTAATCCTACTTAATGCTACGTAATTCTACTTAGTGCCATGTAACACTACTGATTACGTAATACATCTTAATGGCACGTAATCCTACTTAATGGCACGTAATCCTACTTAGTGTCATGTAATCCTACATAATGCTACGTAATTCTACTTAGTGCCATGTAACACTACTGATTACGTAATCCATCTTAATGGCACGTAATCCTACTTAATGGCACGTAATCCTACTTAGTGTCATGTAATCTTACTCAATGCTACGTAATTCTACTTAGTGCCATGTAACACTACTGATTACGTAATCCATCTTAATGGCACTTAATCCTACTTAATGGCACGTAATCCTACTTAGTGTCATGTAATCCTACTTAATGCGACGTAATTCTACTTAGTGCCATGTAACACTACTGATTACGTAATCCATCTTACTGGCACGTAATCCTATTTAATAGCACGTAATCTTACTTAGTGTCATGTAATCCTACTTAATGCTACTTAATTCTACTTAGTGCCATGTAACACTACTGATTACATAATCCATTTTAATGGCACGTAATCCTACTTAATGGCACGTAATCCTACTTAGTGTCATGATATCCTACTTAATGCTACGTAATTCTACTTAGTGCCATGTAACACTACTGATTACGTAATCCATCTTAAGGCACGTAATCCTACTTAATGGCACGTAATCCTACTTAGTGTCATGTAATTCTACTTAATGCTACGTAATTCTATTTAGTGCCATGTAACACTACTGATTACGTAATCCATCATAAAGGCACGTAATCCTACTTGATGGCACGTAATCCTACTTAGTGTCATGTAATCCTTTTTAATGCTACGTAATTCTACTTAGTGCTATGTAACACTACTGATTACGTAATCCATCTTAATGGCACGTAATCCTACTTAATGGCACGTAATCTTATTTAGTGTCATGTAATCCTACTTAATGCAACGTAATTCTATTTAGTGCCATGTAACACTACTGATTACGTAATCCATCATAAAGGCACGTAATCCTACTTAATGGCACGTAATCCTACTTTGTGTCATGTAATCCTACTTAATGCTACGTAATTCTACTTAGTGCCATGTAACACTACTGATTACGTAATCCATCTTAATAGCACGTAATCCTACTTAATGTCACGTAATTCTACTTAGTGTCATGTAATCTCACTTAATGCTACGTAATTCTACTTAGTGCCATGTAACACTACTGATTACGTAACCCATCTAAATGGCACGTAATCCTACTTAATGGTACGAAATCCTACTTAGTGTCATGTAATCCTACTTAATGCTACGTAATTCTATTTAGTGCCATGTAACACTACTGATTACGTAATCCATCATAAAGGCACGTAATCCTACTTAATGGCACGTAATCCTACTTAGTGTCATGTAATCCTACTTAATGCTACGTAATTCTACTTAGTGCCATGTAACACTACTGATTACGTAATCCATCTTAATGGCACGTAATCCTACTTAATGGCACGTAATCCTACTTAGTTTCATGTAATCCTACTTAACGCTACGTAATTCTACTTAGTGCCATGTAACACTACTGATTACCTAATTCATCTTAATGGCACGTAATCCTACTTAATGGCACGTAATCCTACTTAGTGTCATGTAATCCTACTTAATGCTACGTAATTCTACTTAGTACCATGTAACACTACTGATTACGTAATCCATCTTAATGGCACGTAATCCTACTTAATGGCACGTAATCCTACTTAGTGTCATGTAATTCTACTTAATGCTACGTAATTCTACTTAGTGCCATTTAACACTACTGATTACGTAATCCATCTTAATGGCACTTAATCCTACTTAATGGCACGTAATCCTACTTAGTGTCATGTAATCCTACTTAATGCTACGTAATTCTACTTAGTGCCATGAAACACTACTGATTACGTAATCCATCTTAATGGCACGTAATCCTACTTAATGGCACGTAATCCTACTTAGTTTCATGTAATCCTACTTAATGCTACGTAATTCTACTTAGTGCCATGTAACACTACTGATTACATAATCCATCTTAAGGCACGTAATCCTACTTCATGGCACGTAATCCTACTTAGTGTCATGTAATCCTACTTAATGCTACGTAATTCTATTTAGTGCCATGTAACACTACTGATTACGTAATCCATCATAAAGGCACGTAATCCTACTTAATGGCACGTAATCCTATTTAGTGTCATGTAATCCTTTTTTAAGCTACGTAATTCTACTTAGTGCTATGTAACACTACTGATTACGTAATCCATCTTAATGGCACGTAATCCTACTTAATGGCACGTAATCTTACTTAGTGTCATGTAATCCTACTTAATGCTACGTAATTCTACTTAGTGCCATGTAACACAACTGATTACGTAATCCATCTTAATGGTACGTAATCCTACTTAATGGCACGTAATCCTACTTTGTGTCATGTAATCCTACTTAATGCTACGTAATTCTACTTAGTGCCATGTAACACTACTGATTACGTAATCCATCTTAATGGCACGTAATCCTACTTAATGGCACGTAATTCTTCTTAGTGTCATGTAATCTTACTTAATGCTACGTAATTCTACTTAGTGTTATGTAACACTACTGATTACGTAATCCATCTTAATGGCACGTAATCCTACTTAATGGCACGTAATCCTACTTAGTGTCATGTTATCCTACTTAATGCAACGTAATTCTACTTAGTGCCATGTAACACTACTGATTACGTAATCCATCTTGATGGCACGAAATTCTACTTAATGGCACGTGATCCTACTTAGTGTCATGTAATCCTACTTAATGCTACGTAATTCTACTTAGTGCCATGTAACACTACTGATTACGTAATACATCTTAATGGCACGTAATCCTACTTAATGGCACGTAATCCTACTTAGTGTCATGTAATCCTACATAATGCTACGTAATTCTACTTAGTGCCATGTAACACTACTGATTACGTAATCCATCTTAATGGCACGTAATCCTACTTAATGGCACGTAATCCTACTTAGTGTCATGTAATCTTACTCAATGCTACGTAATTCTACTTAGTGCCATGTAACACTACTGATTACGTAATCCATCTTAATGGCACTTAATCCTACTTAATGGCACGTAATCCTACTTAGTGTCATGTAATCCTACTTAATGCGACGTAATTCTACTTAGTGCCATGTAACACTACTGATTACGTAATCCATCTTAATGGCACGTAATCCTACTTAATGGCACGTAATCCTACTTAGTGTCATGTAATCCTACTTAATGCTACGTAATTCTACTTAGTGCCATGTAACACTACTGATTACGTAATCCATCTTACTGGCACGTAATCCTATTTAATAGCACGTAATCTTACTTAGTGTCATGTAATCCTACTTAATGCTACTTAATTCTACTTAGTGCCATGTAACACTACTGATTACATAATCCATTTTAATGGCACGTAATCCTACTTAATGGCACGTAATCCTACTTAGTGTCATGTAATCCTACTTCATGCTACGTAATTTTACTTAGTGCCATGTAACACTACTAACTACGTAATCCATCTTAATGGCACGTAATCCTACTTAATGGCACGTAATCCTACTTAGTGTCATGTAATCCTACTTAATGCTTCGTAATTCTTCTTAGTGCCATGTAACACTACTGATTACGTAACCCATCTTAATGGCACGTAATCCTACTTAATGGTACGAAATCCTACTTGGTGTCATGTAATCCTACTTAATGCTACGTAATTCTACTTAGTGCCATGTAACACTACTGATTACGTAATCCATATTAATGGCACGTAATCCTACTTAATGGCACGTAATCCTACTTAATGGCACGTAATCCTACTTAGTGTCATGTAATCCTACTTCATGCTACGTAATTTTACTTAGTGCCATGTAACACTACTAACTACGTAATCCATCTTAATGGCACGTAATCCTACTTAATGGCACGTAATCCTACTTAGTGTCATGTTATCCTACTTAATGCTTCGTAATTCTTCTTAGTGCCATGTAACACTACTGATTACGTAACCCATCTTAATGGCACGTAATCCTACTTAATGGTACGAAATCCTACTTGGTGTCATGTAATCCTACTTAATGCTACGTAATTCTACTTAGTGCCATGTAACACTACTGATTACGTAATCCATATTAATGGCACGTAATCCTACTTAATGGCACGTAATCCTACTTAGTGTCATGTTATCCTACTTAATGCTACGTAATTCTACTTAGTGCCATGTAACACTACTGATTACGTAATCCTTCTTAATTGCACGTAATCCTACTTAATGGCACGTAATCTTACTTAGTGTCATGTAATCCTACTTAATGCTACGTAATTCTACTTAGTGCCATGTAACACTACTGATTACGTAATCCTTATTAATGGCACATAATCCTACTTAATGGCACGTAATCCTACTTAATGGCACGTAATCCTACTTAGTGTCAAGTAATCCTACTGAATGCTACGTAAATCTACTTAGTGCCATGTAACACTACTAATTACGTAATCTATCTTAATGGCACGTAATCCTACTTAATGGCACGTAATCCTACTTAGTATCATGTAATCCTACTTAATGCTATGTAATTCTACTTAGTGCCATGTAACACTACTGATTACGTAATCCATCTTAATGGCACGTAATCCTACTTAATGGCACGTAATCCTACTTAGTGTCATGTAATCCTACTTAATGCTACTTAATTCTACTTAGTGCCATGTAACACTACTGATTACGTAATCCATCTTAATGGCACGTAATCCTACTTAGTGTCATGTAATCCTACTTAATGCTATGTAATTCTACTTAGTGCCATGTAACACTACTGATTACGTAATCCATCTTAATGGCACGTAATCCTACTTAATGGCACGTAATCCTACTTAGTGTCATGTAATCCTACTTAATCTCACGTAATTCTGCTAAGTACTATGTAACACTACTGATTAAGTAATCCATCTTAATGGCACTTAATCCTACTTAATGGCACGTAATCCTACTTAGTGTCATGTAATCCTACTTAATGCGACTAAATTCTACTTAGTGCTATGTAACACTACTGATTACGTAATCCATCTTAATGGCACGTAATCCTACTTAATGGCACGTAATCCTACTTAGTGTCATGTAATCCTACTTAATGCTACGTAATTCTACTTAGTGCCATGTAACACTACTGATTACGTAATCCATCTTAATGGCACGTAATCCTACTTAATGGCACGTAATCCTATTTAGTGTCATGTAATCCTACTTAATGCTACTTAATTCTACTTAGTGCCATGTAACACTACTGATTACATAATACATTTTTATGGCACGTAATCCTACTTAATGGCACGTATTCCTACTTAGTGTCATGTAATTCTACTTAATGCTACGTAATTCTACTTAGTGCCATGTAACACTACTGATTACGTAATACATCTTAATGGCACGTAATCCTACTTAATGGCACGTAATCCTACTTAGTGTCATGATATCCTACTTAATGCTACGTAATTCTACTTAGTGCCATGTAACACTACTGATTACGTAATCCATCTTAAGGCACGTAATCCTACTTAATGGCACGTAATCCTACTTAGTGTCAAATAATCCTACTTAATGCTACGTAATTCTACTTAGTGCCATGTAACACTACTGATTACGTAATCCATCTTAATAGCACGTAATCCTACTTAATGGCACGTAATTCTACTTAGTGTCATGTAATCTTACTTAATGCTACGTAATTCTACTTAGTGCCATGTAACACTACTGATTACGTAATCCATCTTAATGGCACGTAATCCTACTTAATGGCACGTAATGCTACTTAGTGTCATGTAATCCTACTTAATGCAACGTAATTCTACTTAGTGTCATGTAACACTACTGATTACGTAATTCATCTTGATGGCACGAAATCCTACTTAATGGCACGTGATCCTACTTAGTGTCATGTAATCCTACTTAATGCTACGTAATTCTACTTAGTGCCATGTAACACTACTGATTACGTAATACATCTTAATGGCACCTAATCCTACTTAATAGCACGTAATCCTACTTAGTGTCATGTAATCCTACATAATGCTACGTAATTCTACTTAGTGCCATGTAACACTACTGATTACGTAATCCATCTTAATGGCACGTAATCCTACTTAATGGCACGTAATCCTACTTAGTGTCATGTAATCTTACTTAATGCTACGTAATTCTACTTAGTGCCATGTAACACTACTGATTACGTAATCCATCTTAATGGCACGTAATCCTACTTAATGGAACGTAATCCTACTTAATGGAACGTAATCCTACTTAATGGAACGTAATTCTACTTAGTGCTATGTAACACTACTGATTACGTAATCCATCTCAATGGCACGTAATAGCACGTAATCTTACTTAGTGTCATGTAATCCTACTTCATGCTACGTAATTTTACTTAGTGCCATGTAACACTACTAATTACCTAATCTATCTTAATGGCACGTAGTCCTACTTAATGGCACGTAATTCTACTTATTGTCATGTAATCCTACTTAATGCTTCGTAATTCTTCTTAGTGCCATGTAACACTACTGATTACGTAACCCATCTTAATGGCACGTAATCCTACTTAATGGTACAAAATCCTACTTGGTGTCATGTAATCCTACTTATTGCTACGTAATTCTACTTAGTGCCATGTAACACTACTGATTACGTAATCCATATTAATGGCACGTAATCCTACTTAATGGCACGTAATCCTACTTAGTGTCATGATATCCTACTTAATGCTACGTAATTCTACTTAGTGCCATGTAACACTACTGATTACGTAATCCATCTTAAGGCACGTAATCCTACTTAATAGCACGTAATCCTACTTAGTGTCATGTAATCCTACTTAATGCTACGTAAGTCTATTTAGTGCCATGTAACACTACTGATTACGTAATCCATCATAAAGGCACGTAATCCTACTTGATGGCATGTAATCCTACTTAGTGTCATGTAATCCTTTTTAATGCTACGTAATTCTACTTAGTGCTATGTAACACTACTGATTACGTAATCCATCTTAATGGCACGTAATCCTACTTAATGGCACGTAATCTTATTTAGTGTCATGTAATCCTACTTAATGCAACGTAATTCTATTTAGTGCCATGTAACACTACTGATTACGTAATCCATCATAAAGGCACGTAATCCTACTTAATGGCACGTAATCCTACTTTGTGTCATGTAATCCTACTTAATGCTACGTAATTCTACTTAGTGCCATGTAACACTACTGATTACGTAATCCATCTTAGTAGCACGTAATCCTACTTAATGTCACGTAATTCTACTTAGTGTCATGTAATCTCACTTAATGCTACGTAATTCTACTTAGTGCTATGTAATACTACTGATTACGTAACCCATCTAAATGGCACGTAATCCTACTTAATGGTACGAAATCCTACTTAGTGTCATGTAATCCTACTTAATGCTACTTAATTCTATTTAGTGCCATGTAACACTACTGATTACGTAATCCATCATAAAGGCACGTAATCCTACTTAATGGCACGTAATTCTACTTATTGTCATGTAATCCTACTTAATGCTTCGTAATTCTTCTTAGTGCCATGTAACACTACTGATTACGTAACCCATCTTAATGGCACGTAATCCTACTTAATGGTACGAAATCCGACTTGGTGTCATTTAATCCTACTTAATGCTACGTAATTCTACTTAGTGCCATGTAACACTACTGATTACGTAATCCATCTTAAGGCACGTAATCCTACTTAATGGCACGTAATCCTACTTAGTGTCATGTAATCCTACTTAATGCTACGTAATTCTATTTAGTGCCATGTAACACTACTGATTACGTAATCCATCATAAAGGCACGTAATCCTACTTAATGGCACGTAATCCTACTTAGTGTCATGTAATCCTTTTTAATGCTACGTAATTCTACTTAGTGCTATGTAACACTACTGATTACGTAATCCATCTTAATGGCACGTAATCCTACTTAATGGCACGTAATCTTACTTAGTGTCATGTAATCCTACTTAATGCAACGTAATTCTATTTAGTGCCGTGTAACACTACTGATTACGTAATCCATCATAAAGGCACGTAATCCTACTTAATGGCACGTAATTTTACTTTGTGTCAAATAATCCTACTTAATGCTACGTAATTCTACTTAGTGCCATGTAACACTACTGATTACGTAATCCATCTTAATAGCACGTAATCCTACTTAATGGCACGTAATTCTACTTAGTGTCATGTAATCTTACTTAATGCTACGTAATTCTACTTAGTGCCATGTAACACTACTGATTACGTAATCCATCTTAATGGCACGTAATCCTACTTAATGGCACGTAATGCTACTTAGTGTCATGTAATCCTACTTAATGCAACGTAATTCTACTTAGTGCCATGTAACACTACTGATTACGTAATCCATCTTGATGGCACGAAATCCTACTTAATGGCACGTGATCCCACTTAGTGTCATGTAATCCTACTTAATGCTACGTAATTCTACTTAGTGCCATGTAACACTACTGATTACGTAACACATCTTAATGGCACGTAATCCTACTTAATAGCACGTAATCCTACTTAGTGTCATGTAATCCTACATAATGCTACGTAATTCTACTTAGTGCCATGTAACACTACTGATTACGTAATCCATCTTAATGGCACGTAATCCTACTTAATGGCACGTAATCCTACTTAGTGTCATGTAATCTTACTTAATGCTACGTAATTCTACTTAGTGCCATGTAACACTACTGATTACATAATCCATCTTAATGGCACGTAATCCTACTTAATGGAACGTAATCCTACTTAATGGAACGTAATCCTACTTAATGGAACGTAATTCTACTTAGTGCTATGTAACACTACTGATTACGTAATCCATCTCAATGGCACGTAATAGCACGTAATCTTACTTAGTGTCATGTAATCCTACTTCATGCTACGTAATTTTACTTAGTGCCATGTAACACTACTAATTACGTAATCTATCTTAAAGGCACGTAATCCTACTTAATGGCACGTAATTCTACTTATTGTCATGTAATCCTACTTAATGCTTCGTAATTCTTCTTAGTGCCATGTAACACTACTGATTACGTAACCCATCTTAATGGCACGTAATCCTACTTAATGGTACAAAATCCAACTTAATGTCCTGTAATCCTACTTAATGCTACGTAATTCTACTTAGTGCCATGTAACACTACTGATTACGTAATCCATATTAATGGCACGTAATCCTACTTAATGGCACGTAATCCTACTTAGTGTCATGATATCCTACTTAATGCTACGTAATTCTACTTAGTGCCATGTAACACTACTGATTACGTAATCCATCTTAAGGCACGTAATCCTACTTAATGGCACGTAATCCTACTTAGTGTCATGTAATCCTACTTAATGCTACGTAATTCTATTTAGTGCCATGTAACACTACTGATTACGTAATCCATCATAAAGGCACGTAATCCTACTTGATGGCACGTAATCCTACTTAGTGTCATGTAATCCTTTTTAATGCTACGTAATTCTACTTAGTGCTATGTAACACTTCTGATTACGTAATCCATCTTAATGGCACGTTATCCTACTTAATGGCACGTAATCTTATTTAGTGTCATGTAATCCTACTTAATGCAACGTAATTCTATTTAGTGCCATGTAACACTACTGATTACGTAATCCATCTTAAAGGCACGTAATCCTACTTAATGGCACGTAATCCTACTTTGTGTCATGTAATCCTACTTAATGCTACGTAATTCTACTTAGTGCCATGTAACACTACTGATTACGTAATCCATCTTAATAGCACGTAATCCTACTTAATGTCACGTAATTCTACTTAGTGTCATGTAATCTCACTTAATGCTACGTAATTCTACTTAGTGCCATGTAACACTACTGATTACGTAATCTATCTTAATGGCACGTAATCCTACTTAATGGAACGTAATCCTACTTAATGGAACGTAAAACTACTTAATGGAACGTAATTCTACTTAGTGCTATGTAACACTACTGATTACGTAATCCATCTCAATGGCACGTAATAGCACGTAATCTTACTTAGTGTCATGTAATCCTACTTCATGCTACGTAATTTTACTTAGTGCCATGTAACACTACTAATTACGTAATCTATCTTAATGGCACGTAATCCTACTTAATGGCACGTAATTCTACTTATTGTCATGTAATCCTACTTAATGCTACGTAATTCTACTTAGTGCCATGTAACACTACTGATTACGTTATCCATATTAATGGCACGTAATCCTACTTAATGGCACGTAATCCTACTTAGTGTCATGTAATCCTACTTAATGCTACGTAATTCTACTTAGTGCCTTGTAACACTACTGATTATGTAATCCATCTTAATGGCACGTAATCCTACTTAATAGCACGTAATCCTACTTAGTGTCATGTAATCCTACTTAATGCTACGTAATTCTACTTAGTGCCATGTAACACTACTGATTACGTAATCCTTCTTAATGGCACCTAATCCTACTTAATGGCACGTAATCCTACTTAGTGTCATGTAATCCTACTTAATGCTACGTAATTCTACTTAGTGCTATGTAACACTACTGATTACGTAATCCATATTAATAGCACGTAATCCTACTTAATGGCACGTAATCCTACTTAATAGCACGTAATCCTACTTAGTGTCATGTAATCCTACTGAATGCTACGTAAATCTACTTAGTGCCATGTAACACTACTGATTACGTAATCCATCTTAATGGCACGTAATCCTACTTAATGTCACGTAATCCTACTTAGTGTCATGTAATCCTACTTAATGCTACTTAATTCTACTTAGTGCCATGTAACACTACTGATTACGTAATCCATCTTAATGGCACGTAATCCTACTTAGTGTCATGTAATCCTACTTAATGCTACGTAATTCTACTTAGTGCCATGTAACACTACTGATTACGTTATCCATCATAAAGGCACGTAATCCTACTTAATGGTACGAAATCTTACTTAGTGTCATGTAATCCTACTTAATGCTACGTAATTCTATTTAGTGCCATGTAACACTACTGATTACGTAATCCATCATAAAGGCACGTAATCCTACTTAATGGCACGTAATTCTACTTATTGTCATGTAATCCTACTTAATGCTTCGTAATTCTTCTTAGTGCCATGTAACACTACTGATTACGTAACCCATCTTAATGGCACGTAATCCTACTTAATGGTACGAAATCCGACTTGGTGTCATGTAATCCTACTTAATACTACGTAATTCTACTTAGTGCCATGTAACACTACTGATTACGTAATCCATCTTAAGGCACGTAATCCTATTTAATGGCACGTAATCCTACTTAGTGTCATGTAATCCTACTTAATGCTACGTAATTCTATTTAGTGCCATGTAACACTACTGATTACGTAATCTATCATAAAGGCACGTAATCCTACTTTATGGCACGTAATCCTACTTAGTGTCATGTAATCCTTTTTAATGCTACGTAATTTTACTTAGTGCTATGTAACACTACTGATTACGTAATCCATCTTAATGGCACGTAATCCTACTTAATGGCACGTAATCTTACTTAGTGTCATGTAATCCTACTTAATGCAACGTAATTCTATTTAGTGCCGTGTAACACTACTGATTACGTTATCCATCATAAAGGCACGTAATCCTACTTAATGGCACGTAATCCTACTTTGTGTCATGTAATCCTACTTAATGCTACGTAATTCTACTTAGTGCCATGTAACACTACTGATTACGTAATCCATCTTAATAGCACGTAATCCTACTTAATGGCACGTAATTCTACTTAGTGTCATGTAATCTTACTTAATGCTACGTAATTCTACTTAGTGCCATGTAACACTACTGATTACGTAATCCATCTTAATGGCACGTAATCCTAATTAATGGCACGTAATCCTACTTAGTGTCATGTAATCCTACTTAATGCTACGTAATTCTACTCAGTGCCATGTAACACTACTGATTACGTAATCCATCTTAATGGCACGTAATCCTACTTAATGGCACGTAATCCTACTTAGTGTCATGTAATCCTACATAATGCTACGTAATTCTACTCAGTGCCATGTAACACTACTGATTACGTAATCCATCTTAATGGCACGTAATCCTACTTAATGGCACGTCATCCTACTTAGTGTCATGTAATCTTACTTAATGCTACGCAATTTTACTTAGTGCCATGTAACACTACTGATTACGTAATCCATCTTAATGGCACGTAATCCTACTTAATGGAACGTAATCCTACTTAATGGAACGTAATCCTACTTAATGGAACGTAATTCTACTTAGTGCTATGTAACACTACTGATTACGTAATCCATCTCAATGGCACGTAATAGCACGTAATCTTACTTAGTGTCATGTAATCCTACTTCATGTTACGTAATTTTACTTAGTGCCATGTAACACTACTAATTACGTAATCTATCTTAATGGCACGTAATCCTACTTAATGGCACGTAATTCTACTTATTGTCATGTAATCCTACTTAATGCTTCGTAATTCTCCTTAGTGCCATGTAACACTACTGATTACGTAACCCATCTTAGTGGCACGTAATCCTACTTAATGGTACGAAATCCTACTTGGTGTCATGTAATCCTACTTAATGCTACGTAATTCTACTTAGTGCCATGTAACACTACTGATTACGTTATCCATATTAATGGCACGTAATTCTACTTAATGGCACGTAATCCTACTTAGTGTCATGTAATCCTACTTCATGCTACGTAATTTTACTTAGTGCCATGTAACACTACTAATTACGTAATCTATCTTAATGGCACGTAATCCTACTTAATGGCACGTAATTCTACTTATTGTCATGTAATCCTACTTAATGCTACGTAATTCTACTTAGTGCCATGTAACACTACTGATTACGTTATCCATATTAATGGCACGTAATCCTACTTAATGGCACGTAATCCTACTTAGTGTCATGTAATCCTACTTAATGCTACGTAATTCTACTTAGTGCCTTGTAACACTACTGATTATGTAATCCATCTTAATGGCACGTAATCCTACTTAATAGCACGTAATCCTACTTAGTGTCATGTAATCCTACTTAATGCTACGTAATTCTACTTAGTGCCATGTAACACTACTGATTACGTAATCCTTCTTAATGGCACCTAATCCTACTTAATGGCACGTAATCCTACTTAGTGTCATGTAATCCTACTTAATGCTACGTAATTCTACTTAGTGCTATGTAACACTACTGATTACGTAATCCATATTAATAGCACGTAATCCTACTTAATGGCACGTAATCCTACTTAATAGCACGTAATCCTACTTAGTGTCATGTAATCCTACTGAATGCTACGTAAATCTACTTAGTGCCATGTAACACTACTGATTACGTAATCCATCTTAATGGCACGTAATCCTACTTAATGTCACGTAATCCTACTTAGTGTCATGTAATCCTACTTAATGCTACTTAATTCTACTTAGTGCCATGTAACACTACTGATTACGTAATCCATCTTAATGGCACGTAATCCTACTTAGTGTCATGTAATCCTACTTAATGCTACGTAATTCTACTTAGTGCCATGTAACACTACTGATTACGTTATCTATCATAAAGGCACGTAATCCTACTTAATGGTACGAAATCTTACTTAGTGTCATGTAATCCTACTTAATGCTACGTAATTCTATTTAGTGCCATGTAACACTACTGATTACGTAATCCATCATAAAGGCACGTAATCCTACTTAATGGCACGTAATTCTACTTATTGTCATGTAATCCTACTTAATGCTTCGTAATTCTTCTTAGTGCCATGTAACACTACTGATTACGTAACCCATCTTAATGGCACGTAATCCTACTTAATGGTACGAAATCCGACTTGGTGTCATGTAATCCTACTTAATACTACGTAATTCTACTTAGTGCCATGTAACACTACTGATTACGTAATCCATCTTAAGGCACGTAATCCTATTTAATGGCACGTAATCCTACTTAGTGTCATGTAATCCTACTTAATGCTACGTAATTCTATTTAGTGCCATGTAACACTACTGATTACGTAATCTATCATAAAGGCACGTAATCCTACTTTATGGCACGTAATCCTACTTAGTGTCATGTAATCCTTTTTAATGCTACGTAATTTTACTTAGTGCTATGTAACACTACTGATTACGTAATCCATCTTAATGGCACGTAATCCTACTTAATGGCACGTAATCTTACTTAGTGTCATGTAATCCTACTTAATGCAACGTAATTCTATTTAGTGCCGTGTAACACTACTGATTACGTTATCCATCATAAAGGCACGTAATCCTACTTAATGGCACGTAATCCTACTTTGTGTCATGTAATCCTACTTAATGCTACGTAATTCTACTTAGTGCCATGTAACACTACTGATTACGTAATCCATCTTAATAGCACGTAATCCTACTTAATGGCACGTAATTCTACTTAGTGTCATGTAATCTTACTTAATGCTACGTAATTCTACTTAGTGCCATGTAACACTACTAATTACGTAATCCATCTTAATGGCACGTAATCCTAATTAATGGCACGTAATCCTACTTAGTGTCATGTAATCCTACTTAATGCTACGTAATTCTACTCAGTGCCATGTAACACTACTGATTACGTAATCCATCTTAATGGCACGTAATCCTACTTAATGGCACGTAATCCTACATAGTGTCATGTAATCCTACATAATGCTACGTAATTCTACTCAGTGCCATGTAACACTACTGATTACGTAATCCATCTTAATGGCACGTAATCCTACTTAATGGCACGTCATCCTACTTAGTGTCATGTAATCTTACTTAATGCTACGTAATTTTACTTAGTGCCATGTAACACTACTGATTACGTAATCCATCTTAATGGCACGTAATCCTACTTAATGGAACGTAATCCTACTTAATGGAACGTAATCCTACTTAATGGAACGTAATTCTACTTAGTGCTATGTAACACTACTGATTACGTAATCCATCTCAATGGCACGTAATAGCACGTAATCTTACTTAGTGTCATGTAATCCTACTTCATGTTACGTAATTTTACTTAGTGCCATGTAACACTACTAATTACGTAATCTATCTTAATGGCACGTAATCCTACTTAATGGCACGTAATTCTACTTATTGTCATGTAATCCTACTTAATGCTTCGTAATTCTCCTTAGTGCCATGTAACACTACTGATTACGTAACCCATCTTAGTGGCACGTAATCCTACTTAATGGTACGAAATCCTACTTGGTGTCATGTAATCCTACTTAATGCTACGTAATTCTACTTAGTGCCATGTAACACTACTGATTACGTTATCCATATTAATGGCACGTAATCCTACTTAATGGCACGTAATCCTACTTAGTGTCATGTAATCCTACTTAATGCTACGTAATTCTACTTAGTGCCTTGTAACACTACTGATTACGTAATCCATGTTAATGGCACGTAATCCTACTTAATGGCACGTAATCCTACTTAGTGTCATGTAATCCTACTTAATGCTACGTAATTCTACTTAGTGCCATGTAACACTACTGATTACGTAATCCTTCTTAATGGCACCTAATCCTACTTAATGGCACGTAATCCTACTTAGTGTCATGTAATCCTACTTAATGCTACGTAAATCTACTTAGTGCCATGTAACACTACTAATTACGTAATCTATCTTAATGGCACGTAATCCTACTTAATGGCACGTAATCCTACTTAGTGTCATGTAATCCTACTTAATGCTATGTAATTCTACTTAGTGCCATGTAACACTGCTGATTACGTAATCCATCTTAATGGCACGTAATCCTACTTAATGTCACGTAATCCTACTTTGTGTCATGTAATCCTACTTAATGCTACTTAATTCTACTTAGTGCCATGTAACACTACTGATTACGTAATCCATCTTAATAGCACGTAATCCTACTTAGTGTCATGTAATCCTACTTAATGCTACGTAATTCTACTTAGTGCCATGTAACACTACTGATTACGTAATCCATCTTAATGGCACGTAATCCTACTTAATGGCACGTAATCCTACTTAGTGTCATGTAATCCTACTTAATGCTACGTAATTCTACTTAGTGCCATGTAACAGTACTGATTACGTAATCCATCTTAATGGCACGTAATCCTATTTAATGGCACGTAATCTTACTTAGTGTCATGAAATCCTGCTTAATGCTACGTAATTCTACTTAGTGCCATGTAACACTACTGATTACGTAATCCATTTTAATGGCACGTAATCCTACTTAATGGCACGTAATCCTACTTAGTGTCATGTAACACTACTGATTACGCAGTACATCTTAATGGCACGTAATCCTACTTAATGGCACGTAATCCTACTTAGTGTCATGTAATCCTACTTAATGCTACGTAATTCTACTTAGTGCCATGTAACACTACTGATTACGTAATCCATCTTAATAGCACGTAATCCTACTTAATGGCACGTAATTCTACTTAATGGCACGTAATCCTACTTAGTGTCATGTAATCCTACTTAATGCTTCGTAATTCTTCTTAGTGCCATGTAACACTACTGATTACGTAACCCATCTTAATGGCACGTAATCCTACTTAATGGTACGAAATCCTACTTGGTGTCATGTAATCCTACTTAATGCTACGTAATTCTACTTAGTGCCATGTAACACTACTGATTACGTAATCCATATTAATGGCACGTAATCCTACTTAATGGCACGTAATCCTACTTAGTGTCATGTTATCCTACTTAATGCTACGTAATTCTACTTAGTGCCATGTAACACTACTGATTACGTAATCCATCTTAATGGCACTTAATCCTACTTAATGGCACGTAATCCTACTTAGTGTCATGTAATCTTACTCAATGCTACGTAATTCTACTTAGTGCCATGTAACACTACTGATTACGTAATCCATCTTAATGGCACTTAATCCTACTTAATGGCACGTAATCCTACTTAGTGTCATGTAATCCTACTTAATGCGACGTAATTCTACTTAGTGCCATGTAACACTACTGATTACGTAATCCATCTTAATGGCACGTAATCCTACTTAATGGCACGTAATCCTACTTAGTGTCATGTAATCCTACTTAATGCTACGTAATTCTACTTAGTGCCATGTAACACTACTGATTACGTAATCCATCTTACTGGCACGTAATCCTATTTAATAGCACGTAATCTTACTTAGTGTCATGTAATCCTACTTAATGCTACTTAATTCTACTTAGTGCCATGTAACACTACTGATTACATAATCCATTTTAATGGCACGTAATCCTACTTAATGGCACGTAATCCTACTTAGTGTCATGTAATCCTACTTCATGCTACGTAATTTTACTTAGTGCCATGTAACACTACTAACTACGTAATCCATTTTAATGGCACGTAATCCTACTTAATGGCACGTAATCCTACTTAGTGTCATGTAATCCTACTTAATGCTTCGTAATTCTTCTTAGTGCCATGTAACACTACTGATTACGTAACCCATCTTAATGGCACGTAATCCTACTTAATGGTACGAAATCCTACTTGGTGTCATGTAATCCTACTTAATGCTACGTAATTCTACTTAGTGCCATGTAACACTACTGATTACGTAATCCATATTAATGGCACGTAATCCTACTTAATGGCACGTAATCCTACTTAATGGCACGTAATCCTACTTAGTGTCATGTAATCCTACTTCATGCTACGTAATTTTACTTAGTGCCATGTAACACTACTAACTACGTAATCCATCTTAATGGCACGTAATCCTACTTAATGGCACGTAATCCTACTTAGTGTCATGTAATCCTACTTAATGCTTCGTAATTCTTCTTAGTGCCATGTAACACTACTGATTACGTAACCCATCTTAATGGCACGTAATCCTACTTAATGGTACGAAATCCTACTTGGTGTCATGTAATCCTACTTAATGCTACGTAATTCTACTTAGTGCCATGTAACACTACTGATTACGTAATCCATATTAATGGCACGTAATCCTACTTAATGGCACGTAATCCTACTTAGTGTCTTGTTATCCTACTTAATGCTACGTAATTCTACTTAGTGCCATGTAACACTACTGATTACGTAATCCTTCTTAATTGCACGTAATCCTACTTAATGGCACGTAATCTTACTTAGTGTCATGTAATCCTACTTAATGCTACGTAATTCTACTTAGTGCCATGTAACACTACTGATTACGTAATCCTTATTAATGGCACATAATCCTACTTAATGGCACGTAATCCTACTTAATGGCACGTAATCCTACTTAGTGTCAAGTAATCCTACTGAATGCTACGTAAATCTACTTAGTGCCATGTAACACTACTAATTACGTAATCTATCTTAATGGCACGTAATCCTACTTAATGGCACGTAATCCTACTTAGTATCATGTAATCCTACTTAATGCTATGTAATTCTACTTAGTGCCATGTAACACTACTGATTACGTAATCCATCTTAATGGCACGTAATCCTACTTAATGGCACGTAATCCTACTTAGTGTCATGTAATCCTACTTAATGCTACTTAATTCTACTTAGTGCCATGTAACACTACTGATTACGTAATCCATCTTAATGGCACGTAATCCTACTTAGTGTCATGTAATCCTACTTAATGCTATGTAATTCTACTTAGTGCCATGTAACACTACTGATTACGTAATCCATCTTAATGGCACGTAATCCTACTTAATGGCACGTAATCCTACTTAGTGTCATGTAATCCTACTTAATCTCACGTAATTCTGCTAAGTACTATGTAACACTACTGATTAAGTAATCCATCTTAATGGCACTTAATCCTACTTAATGGCACGTAATCCTACTTAGTGTCATGTAATCCTACTTAATGCGACTAAATTCTACTTAGTGCTATGTAACACTACTGATTACGTAATCCATCTTAATGGCACGTAATCCTACTTAATGGCACGTAATCCTACTTAGTGTCATGTAATCCTACTTAATGCTACGTAATTCTACTTAGTGCCATGTAACACTACTGATTACGTAATCCATCTTAATGGCACGTAATCCTACTTAATGGCACGTAATCCTATTTAGTGTCATGTAATCCTACTTAATGCTACTTAATTCTACTTAGTGCCATGTAACACTACTGATTACATAATACATTTTTATGGCACGTAATCCTACTTAATGGCACGTATTCCTACTTAGTGTCATGTAATTCTACTTAATGCTACGTAATTCTACTTAGTGCCATGTAACACTACTGATTACGTAATACATCTTAATGGCACGTAATCCTACTTAATGGCACGTAATCCTACTTAGTGTCATGATATCCTACTTAATGCTACGTAATTCTACTTAGTGCCATGTAACACTACTGATTACGTAATCCATCTTAAGGCACGTAATCCTACTTAATGGCACGTAATCCTACTTAGTGTCAAATAATCCTACTTAATGCTACGTAATTCTACTTAGTGCCATGTAACACTACTGATTACGTAATCCATCTTAATAGCACGTAATCCTACTTAATGGCACGTAATTCTACTTAGTGTCATGTAATCTTACTTAATGCTACGTAATTCTACTTAGTGCCATGTAACACTACTGATTACGTAATCCATCTTAAGGCACGTAATCCTACTTAATGGCACGTAATCCTACTTAGTGTCAAATAATCCTACTTAATGCTACGTAATTCTACTTAGTGCCATGTAACACTACTGATTACGTAATCCATCTTAATAGCACGTAATCCTACTTAATGGCACGTAATTCTACTTAGTGTCATGTAATCTTACTTAATGCTACGTAATTCTACTTAGTGCCATGTAACACTACTGATTACGTAATCCATCTTAATGGCACGTAATCCTACTTAATGGCACGTAATGCTACTTAGTGTCATGTAATCCTACTTAATGCAACGTAATTCTACTTAGTGCCATGTAACACTACTGATTACGTAATCCATCTTGATGGCACGAAATCCTACTTAATGGCACGTGATCCTACTTAGTGTCATGTAATCCTACTTAATGCTACGTAATTCTACTTAGTGCCATGTAACACTACTGATTACGTAATACATCTTAATGGCACGTAATCCTACTTAATAGCACGTAATCCTACTTAGTGTCATGTAATCCTACATAATGCTACGTAATTCTACTTAGTGCCATGTAACACTACTGATTACGTAATCCATCTTAATGGCACGTAATCCTACTTAATGGCACGTAATCCTACTTAGTGTCATGTAATCTTACTTAATGCTACGTAATTCTACTTAGTGCCATGTAACACTACTGATTACGTAATCCATCTTAATGGCACGTAATCCTACTTAATGGAACGTAATCCTACTTAATGGAACGTAATCCTACTTAATGGAACGTAATTCTACTTAGTGCTATGTAACACTACTGATTACGTAATCCATCTCAATGGCACGTAATAGCACGTAATCTTACTTAGTGTCATGTAATCCTACTTCATGCTACGTAATTTTACTTAGTGCCATGTAACACTACTAATTACCTAATCTATCTTAATGGCACGTAGTCCTACTTAATGGCACGTAATTCTACTTATTGTCATGTAATCCTACTTAATGCTTCGTAATTCTTCTTAGTGCCATGTAACACTACTGATTACGTAACCCATCTTAATGGCACGTAATCCTACTTAATGGTACAAAATCCTACTTGGTGTCATGTAATCCTACTTATTGCTACGTAATTCTACTTAGTGCCATGTAACACTACTGATTACGTAATCCATATTAATGGCACGTAATCCTACTTAATGGCACGTAATCCTACTTAGTGTCATGATATCCTACTTAATGCTACGTAATTCTACTTAGTGCCATGTAACACTACTGATTACGTAATCCATCTTAAGGCACGTAATCCTACTTAATAGCACGTAATCCTACTTAGTGTCATGTAATCCTACTTAATGCTACGTAAGTCTATTTAGTGCCATGTAACACTACTGATTACGTAATCCATCATAAAGGCACGTAATCCTACTTGATGGCATGTAATCCTACTTAGTGTCATGTAATCCTTTTTAATGCTACGTAATTCTACTTAGTGCTATGTAACACTACTGATTACGTAATCCATCTTAATGGCACGTAATCCTACTTAATGGCACGTAATCTTATTTAGTGTCATGTAATCCTACTTAATGCAACGTAATTCTATTTAGTGCCATGTAACACTACTGATTACGTAATCCATCATAAAGGCACGTAATCCTACTTAATGGCACGTAATCCTACTTTGTGTCATGTAATCCTACTTAATGCTACGTAATTCTACTTAGTGCCATGTAACACTACTGATTACGTAATCCATCTTAGTAGCACGTAATCCTACTTAATGTCACGTAATTCTACTTAGTGTCATGTAATCTCACTTAATGCTACGTAATTCTACTTAGTGCTATGTAACACTACTGATTACGTAACCCATCTAAATGGCACGTAATCCTACTTAATGGTACGAAATCCTACTTAGTGTCATGTAATCCTACTTAATGCTACTTAATTCTATTTAGTGCCATGTAACACTACTGATTACGTAATCCATCATAAAGGCACGTAATCCTACTTAATGGCACGTAATTCTACTTATTGTCATGTAATCCTACTTAATGCTTCGTAATTCTTCTTAGTGCCATGTAACACTACTGATTACGTAACCCATCTTAATGGCACGTAATCCTACTTAATGGTACGAAATCCGACTTGGTGTCATTTAATCCTACTTAATGCTACGTAATTCTACTTAGTGCCATGTAACACTACTGATTACGTAATCCATCTTAAGGCACGTAATCCTACTTAATGGCACGTAATCCTACTTAGTGTCATGTAATCCTACTTAATGCTACGTAATTCTATTTAGTGCCATGTAACACTACTGATTACGTAATCCATCATAAAGGCACGTAATCCTACTTAATGGCACGTAATCCTACTTAGTGTCATGTAATCCTTTTTAATGCTACGTAATTCTACTTAGTGCTATGTAACACTACTGATTACGTAATCCATCTTAATGGCACGTAATCCTACTTAATGGCACGTAATCTTACTTAGTGTCATGTAATCCTACTTAATGCAACGTAATTCTATTTAGTGCCGTGTAACACTACTGATTACGTAATCCATCATAAAGGCACGTAATCCTACTTAATGGCACGTAATTTTACTTTGTGTCAAATAATCCTACTTAATGCTACGTAATTCTACTTAGTGCCATGTAACACTACTGATTACGTAATCCATCTTAATAGCACGTAATCCTACTTAATGGCACGTAATTCTACTTAGTGTCATGTAATCTTACTTAATGCTACGTAATTCTACTTAGTGCCATGTAACACTACTGATTACGTAATCCATCTTAATGGCACGTAATCCTACTTAATGGCACGTAATGCTACTTAGTGTCATGTAATCCTACTTAATGCAACGTAATTCTACTTAGTGCCATGTAACACTACTGATTACGTAATCCATCTTGATGGCACGAAATCCTACTTAATGGCACGTGATCCCACTTAGTGTCATGTAATCCTACTTAATGCTACGTAATTCTACTTAGTGCCATGTAACACTACTGATTACGTAACACATCTTAATGGCACGTAATCCTACTTAATAGCACGTAATCCTACTTAGTGTCATGTAATCCTACATAATGCTACGTAATTCTACTTAGTGCCATGTAACACTACTGATTACGTAATCCATCTTAATGGCACGTAATCCTACTTAATGGCACGTAATCCTACTTAGTGTCATGTAATCTTACTTAATGCTACGTAATTCTACTTAGTGCCATGTAACACTACTGATTACATAATCCATCTTAATGGCACGTAATCCTACTTAATGGAACGTAATCCTACTTAATGGAACGTAATCCTACTTAATGGAACGTAATTCTACTTAGTGCTATGTAACACTACTGATTACGTAATCCATCTCAATGGCACGTAATAGCACGTAATCTTACTTAGTGTCATGTAATCCTACTTCATGCTACGTAATTTTACTTAGTGCCATGTAACACTACTAATTACGTAATCTATCTTAAAGGCACGTAATCCTACTTAATGGCACGTAATTCTACTTATTGTCATGTAATCCTACTTAATGCTTCGTAATTCTTCTTAGTGCCATGTAACACTACTGATTACGTAACCCATCTTAATGGCACGTAATCCTACTTAATGGTACAAAATCCAACTTAATGTCCTGTAATCCTACTTAATGCTACGTAATTCTACTTAGTGCCATGTAACACTACTGATTACGTAATCCATATTAATGGCACGTAATCCTACTTAATGGCACGTAATCCTACTTAGTGTCATGATATCCTACTTAATGCTACGTAATTCTACTTAGTGCCATGTAACACTACTGATTACGTAATCCATCTTAAGGCACGTAATCCTACTTAATGGCACGTAATCCTACTTAGTGTCATGTAATCCTACTTAATGCTACGTAATTCTATTTAGTGCCATGTAACACTACTGATTACGTAATCCATCATAAAGGCACGTAATCCTACTTGATGGCACGTAATCCTACTTAGTGTCATGTAATCCTTTTTAATGCTACGTAATTCTACTTAGTGCTATGTAACACTTCTGATTACGTAATCCATCTTAATAGCACGTTATCCTACTTAATGGCACGTAATCTTATTTAGTGTCATGTAACCCTACTTAATGCAACGTAATTCTATTTAGTGCCATGTAACACTACTGATTACGTAATCCATCTTAAAGGCACGTAATCCTACTTAATGGCACGTAATCCTACTTTGTGTCATGTAATCCTACTTAATGCTACGTAATTCTACTTAGTGCCATGTAACACTACTGATTACGTAATCCATCTTAATAGCACGTAATCCTACTTAATGTCACGTAATTCTACTTAGTGTCATGTAATCTCACTTAATGCTACGTAATTCTACTTAGTGCCATGTAACACTACTGATTACGTAATCTATCTTAATGGCACGTAATCCTACTTAATGGAACGTAATCCTACTTAATGGAACGTAAAACTACTTAATGGAACGTAATTCTACTTAGTGCTATGTAACACTACTGATTACGTAATCCATCTCAATGGCACGTAATAGCACGTAATCTTACTTAGTGTCATGTAATCCTACTTCATGCTACGTAATTTTACTTAGTGCCATGTAACACTACTAATTACGTAATCTATCTTAATGGCACGTAATCCTACTTAATGGCACGTAATTCTACTTATTGTCATGTAATCCTACTTAATGCCACGTAATTCTACTTAGTGCCATGTAACACTACTGATTACGTTATCCATATTAATGGCACGTAATCCTACTTAATGGCACGTAATCCTACTTAGTGTCATGTAATCCTACTTAATGCTACGTAATTCTACTTAGTGCCTTGTAACACTACTGATTATGTAATCCATCTTAATGGCACGTAATCCTACTTAATAGCACGTAATCCTACTTAGTGTCATGTAATCCTACTTAATGCTACGTAATTCTACTTAGTGCCATGTAACACTACTGATTACGTAATCCTTCTTAATGGCACCTAATCCTACTTAATGGCACGTAATCCTACTTAGTGTCATGTAATCCTACTTAATGCTACGTAATTCTACTTAGTGCTATGTAACACTACTGATTACGTAATCCATATTAATAGCACGTAATCCTACTTAATGGCACGTAATCCTACTTAATAGCACGTAATCCTACTTAGTGTCATGTAATCCTACTGAATGCTACGTAAATCTACTTAGTGCCATGTAACACTACTGATTACGTAATCCATCTTAATGGCACGTAATCCTACTTAATGTCACGTAATCCTACTTAGTGTCATGTAATCCTACTTAATGCTACTTAATTCTACTTAGTGCCATGTAACACTACTGATTACGTAATCCATCTTAATGGCACGTAATCCTACTTAGTGTCATGTAATCCTACTTAATGCTACGTAATTCTACTTAGTGCCATGTAACACTACTGATTACGTTATCCATCATAAAGGCACGTAATCCTACTTAATGGTACGAAATCTTACTTAGTGTCATGTAATCCTACTTAATGCTACGTAATTCTATTTAGTGCCATGTAACACTACTGATTACGTAATCCATCATAAAGGCACGTAATCCTACTTAATGGCACGTAATTCTACTTATTGTCATGTAATCCTACTTAATGCTTCGTAATTCTTCTTAGTGCCATGTAACACTACTGATTACGTAACCCATCTTAATGGCACGTAATCCTACTTAATGGTACGAAATCCGACTTGGTGTCATGTAATCCTACTTAATACTACGTAATTCTACTTAGTGCCATGTAACACTACTGATTACGTAATCCATCTTAAGGCACGTAATCCTATTTAATGGCACGTAATCCTACTTAGTGTCATGTAATCCTACTTAATGCTACGTAATTCTATTTAGTGCCATGTAACACTACTGATTACGTAATCTATCATAAAGGCACGTAATCCTACTTTATGGCACGTAATCCTACTTAGTGTCATGTAATCCTTTTTAATGCTACGTAATTTTACTTAGTGCTATGTAACACTACTGATTACGTAATCCATCTTAATGGCACGTAATCCTACTTAATGGCACGTAATCTTACTTAGTGTCATGTAATCCTACTTAATGCAACGTAATTCTATTTAGTGCCGTGTAACACTACTGATTACGTTATCCATCATAAAGGCACGTAATCCTACTTAATGGCACGTAATCCTACTTTGTGTCATGTAATCCTACTTAATGCTACGTAATTCTACTTAGTGCCATGTAACACTACTGATTACGTAATCCATCTTAATAGCACGTAATCCTACTTAATGGCACGTAATTCTACTTAGTGTCATGTAATCTTACTTAATGCTACGTAATTCTACTTAGTGCCATGTAACACTACTGATTACGTAATCCATCTTAATGGCACGTAATCCTAATTAATGGCACGTAATCCTACTTAGTGTCATGTAATCCTACTTAATGCTACGTAATTCTACTCAGTGCCATGTAACACTACTGATTACGTAATCCATCTTAATGGCACGTAATCCTACTTAATGGCACGTAATCCTACTTAGTGTCATGTAATCCTACATAATGCTACGTAATTCTACTCAGTGCCATGTAACACTACTGATTACGTAATCCATCTTAATGGCACGTAATCCTACTTAATGGCACGTCATCCTACTTAGTGTCATGTAATCTTACTTAATGCTACGTAATTTTACTTAGTGCCATGTAACACTACTGATTACGTAATCCATCTTAATGGCACGTAATCCTACTTAATGGAACGTAATCCTACTTAATGGAACGTAATCCTACTTAATGGAACGTAATTCTACTTAGTGCTATGTAACACTACTGATTACGTAATCCATCTCAATGGCACGTAATAGCACGTAATCTTACTTAGTGTCATGTAATCCTACTTCATGTTACGTAATTTTACTTAGTGCCATGTAACACTACTAATTACGTAATCTATCTTAATGGCACGTAATCCTACTTAATGGCACGTAATTCTACTTATTGTCATGTAATCCTACTTAATGCTTCGTAATTCTCCTTAGTGCCATGTAACACTACTGATTACGTAACCCATCTTAGTGGCACGTAATCCTACTTAATGGTACGAAATCCTACTTGGTGTCATGTAATCCTACTTAATGCTACGTAATTCTACTTAGTGCCATGTAACACTACTGATTACGTTATCCATATTAATGGCACGTAATCCTACTTAATGGCACGTAATCCTACTTAGTGTCATGTAATCCTACTTAATGCTACGTAATTCTACTTAGTGCCTTGTAACACTACTGATTACGTAATCCATGTTAATGGCACGTAATCCTACTTAATGGCACGTAATCCTACTTAGTGTCATGTAATCCTACTTAATGCTACGTAATTCTACTTAGTGCCATGTAACACTACTGATTACGTAATCCTTCTTAATGGCACCTAATCCTACTTAATGGCACGTAATCCTACTTAGTGTCATGTAATCCTACTTAATGCTACGTAAATCTACTTAGTGCCATGTAACACTACTAATTACGTAATCTATCTTAATGGCACGTAATCCTACTTAATGGCACGTAATCCTACTTAGTGTCATGTAATCCTACTTAATGCTATGTAATTCTACTTAGTGCCATGTAACACTACTGATTACGTAATCCATCTTAATGGCACGTAATCCTACTTAATGTCACGTAATCCTACTTTGTGTCATGTAATCCTACTTAATGCTACTTAATTCTACTTAGTGCCATGTAACACTACTGATTACGTAATCCATCTTAATAGCACGTAATCCTACTTAGTGTCATGTAATCCTACTTAATGCTACGTAATTCTACTTAGTGCCATGTAACACTACTGATTACGTAATCCATCTTAATGGCACGTAATCCTACTTAATGGCACGTAATCCTACTTAGTGTCATGTAATCCTACTTAATGCTACGTAATTCTACTTAGTGCCATGTAACAGTACTGATTACGTAATCCATCTTAATGGCACGTAATCCTATTTAATGGCACGTAATCTTACTTAGTGTCATGAAATCCTGCTTAATGCTACGTAATTCTACTTAGTGCCATGTAACACTACTGATTACGTAATCCATTTTAATGGCACGTAATCCTACTTAATGGCACGTAATCCTACTTAGTGTCATGTAACACTACTGATTACGCAGTACATCTTAATGGCACGTAATCCTACTTAATGGCACGTAATCCTACTTAGTGTCATGTAATCCTACTTAATGCTACGTAATTCTACTTAGTGCCATGTAACACTACTGATTACGTAATCCATTTTAATGGCACGTAATCCTACTTAATGGCACGTAATCCTACTTAGTGTCATGATATCCTACTTAATGCTACGTAATTCTACTTAGTGCCATGTAACACTACTAACTACGTAATCCATCTTAATGGCACGTAATCCTACTTAATGGCACGTAATCCTACTTAGTGTTATGTAATCCTACTTAATGCTTCGTAATTCTTCTTAGTGCCATGTAACACTTCTGATTACGTAACCCATCTTAATGGCACGTAATCCTACTTAATGGTACGAAATCCTACTTGGTGTCATGTAATCCTACTTAATGCTACGTAATTCTACTTAGTGCCATGTAACACTACTGATTACGTAATCCATATTAATGGCACGTAATCCTACTTAATGGCACGTAATCTTACTTAGTGTCATGTAATCCTACTTAATGCAACGTAATTCTATTTAGTGCCGTGTAACACTACTGATTACGTAATCCATCATAAAGGCACGTAATCCTACTTAATGGCACGTAATCCTACTTTGTGTCAAATAATCCTACTTAATGCTACGTAATTCTACTTAGTGCCATGTAACACTACTGATTACGTAATCCATCTTAATAGCACGTAATCCTACTTAATGGCACGTAATTCTACTTAGTGTCATGTAATCTTACTTAATGCTACGTAATTCTACTTAGTGCCATGTAACACTACTGATTACGTAATCCATCTTAATGGCACGTAATCCTACTTAATGGCACGTAATGCTACTTAGTGTCATGTAATCCTACTTAATGCAACGTAATTCTACTTAATGCCATGTAACACTACTGATTACGTAATCCATCTTGATGGCACGAAATCCTACTTAATGGCACGTGATCCTACTTAGTGTCATGTAATCCTACTTAATGCTACGTAATTCTACTTAGTGCCATGTAACACTACTGATTACGTAATACATCTTAATGGCACGTAATCCTACTTAATAGAACGTAATCCTACTTAGTGTCATGTAATCCTACATAATGCTACGTAATTCTACTTAGTGCCATGTAACACTACTGATTACGTAATCCATCTTAATGGCACGTAATCCTACTTAATGGCACGTAATCCTACTTAGTGTCATGTAATCTTACTTAATGCTACGTAATTCTACTTAGTGCCATGTAACACTACTGATTACGTAATCCATCTTAATGGCACGTAATCCTACTTAATGGAACGTAATCCTACTTAATGGAACGTAATCCTACATAATGCTACGTAATTCTACTTAGTGCCATGTAACACTACTGATTACGTAATCCATCTTAATGGCACGTAATCCTACTTAATGGCACGTAATTCTACTTATTGTCATGTAATCCTACTTAATGCTTCGTAATTCTTCTTAGTGCCATGTAACACTACTGATTACGTAACCCATCTTAATGGCACGTAATCCTACTTAATGGTACAAAATCCTACTTGGTGTCATGTAATCCTACTTATTGCTACGTAATTCTACTTAGTGCCATGTAACACTACTGATTAAGTAATCCATATTAATGGCACGTAATCCTACTTAATGGCACGTAATCCTACTTAGTGTCATGATATCCTACTTAATGCTACGTAATTCTACTTAGTGCCATGTAACACTACTGATTACGTAATCCATCTTAAGGCACGTAATCCTACTTAATGGCACGTAATCCTACTTAGTGTCATGTAATTCTACTTAATGCTACGTAATTCTACTTAGTGTCATGTAACACTACTGATTACGCAGTACATCTTAAAGGCACGTAATCCTACTTAATGGCACGTAATCCTACTTAGTGTCATGTAATCCTACTTAATGCTACGTAATTCTACTTAGTGCCATGTAACACTACTGATTACGTAATCCATTTTAATGGCACGTAATCCTACTTAATGGCACGTAATCCTACTTAGTGTCATGTAATCCTACTTAATGCTACGTAATTCTACTTAGCGCCATGTAATCTCACTTAATGCTACGTAATTCTACTTAGTGCCATGTAACACTACTGATTACGTAACCCATCTAAATGGCACGTAATCCTACTTAATGGTACGAAATCCTACTTAGTGTCATGTAATCCTACTTAACCCATTAAGTACCAAGCACTTTTTTTTTAGATTTTAGTGTTTTTTTTCTTTGAAATTGCTTGCAAAAAAATAGTTGTTCAAAAATGTCTCTTATCATTTTTTGATTTTATGACTGTATGTCTGAGATAAATGCCGTCTTCAAATGAGGACATTGGGATAATATGTGTACGTTTTCTTTGCTATTCAAATTTTTATCTAATAGAACAGAAGCGAATGAAGTTTATTAATAAAATAGATAAAACAAATTTTTTATTAACATTTGAAACATATTATTACAATAAATTACAAATTTTTAAATATTTAGGGTTAATTAGTTAGAGGAAAACAAATTTCCCGAGGCGCTTGGTGGAAAACAAATTTTCTCATTTAAAGTTTTTTCACTTATGTGTGTATGTTGGGGTTCATTTACAACGTATTAGATCTATATTATTACAATCATAAAATGTACAATAATCTTATTATAGGAAAAATTTGTATAATTATGTAAGCAATATTTACCTAGGTTGATTTTGTGTGATAGTTTTCGAAGCATTCTACACACAACTGGGCTAAAATTTTTGTAGTTTTATTTTATATTATTCATTGTCTCTTTTACATGTTTACTGTTTCCTTCAGGTAGCTGTTTGTAATTTGGTTTCTCACTAGTCTACTCACCTTCTTTTTTTGTAAGTTTTCGTTTTTTAGAAACATTTTTTCGATTTTTCGCGACGTTGTACTGTACTTATCTGTCTAGATGTCGAGGGCTGCTGCTCCAAAAAAGATGTTTCTGGCTGTTCCCCTTCTAAATGGCATTTTATTTCAAATGTACCTGCAACGTCGTGTATTTCAGGTGTGTCAATTAACGTTGTATCGTCATCGACTTCGTCTTCATCGATGATTTCATCGACATTGGGTGGTATCAAAATAATATCAAGATTATCCTCCTCATCTGATTTATAGAAGTCATACGCATTTACGATATCCTCAAGTTCAGCTAAAGATAGAGCTTTTTCATGTGGTACGACATACCTGCTTAAAATATGAATAGTACTACTTACTGAATTACTGATAAATTAAAAAATAAAACTTACCGATAGACGTAAGTAAAACAGGTGTAACTACTAGGTAAACAACAATTTATCACTTTCACGAAATAAGAAGTAATAACAAGAACGCTTTTTGACACAACTACACACCTAATCAATGCATGTACAAAAAATATTAAAAATTTTAAAAACCAACCCCAAAAGCAATAAAATCGTACAAATAGCGTGACTGAAATAAATTCTGTTAAGAAAAATCAAAATTTATTTGTAGTGTCAACCACCGTATATATTTTCAATTTACTACCATATTCTCCCAACGTCCTCATTCGATGACACCCAAATTTTAACTCAAATTGAACGTAAACTATTTATTATTTACGATCATAAATATTTTTAACACAATTCCTCAACATTTCAGATATGCCTAATATTTTTTTTGTTCTAATATAATGACCTTGTTGAACGATAAAAAACAATAAGTCTAACCTACAAATTCGTTTACGACACACTCTCGTAAACTTATTTATTTCAGTACTTGAAATTTGATATTTTTAAAAAATAAAAATATAAATACGATGAGTGACATTTACTAATTTTAGAAAAAATTTTTGTTATAAGAATTCATCATTTTTTAGGCCTTAAAAAAATTGTATAAGACACTGTCATCAAATGAGGACATTGGTACTTAATGGGTTAATGCTACGTAATTCTATTTAGTGCCATGTAACACTACTGATTACGTAATCCATCTTAAGGCACGTAATCCTACTTAATGGCACGTAATCCTACTTAGTGTCATGTAATCCTACTTAATGCTACGTAATTCTATTTAGTGCCATGTAACACTACTGATTACGTAATCTATCATAAAGGCACGTAATCCTACTTTATGGCACGTAATCCTACTTAGTGTCATGTAATCCTTTTTAATGCTACGTAATTTTACTTAGTGCTATGTAACACTACTGATTACGTAATCCATCTTAATGGCACGTAATCCTACTTAATGGCACGTAATCTTACTTAGTGTCATGTAATCCTACTTAATGCTACTTAATTCTACTTAGTGCCATGTAACACTACTGATTACGTAATCCATCTTAATGGCACGTAATCCTACTTAGTGTCATGTAATCCTACTTAATGCTACGTAATTCTACTTAGTGCCATGTAACACTACTGATTACGTAATCCATCTTAATGGCACGTAATCCTACTTAATGGCACGTAATCCTACTTAGTGTCATGTAATCCTACTTAATGCTACGTAATTCTACTTAGTGCCATGTAACACTACTGATTACGTAATCCATCTTAATGGCACGTAATCCTATTTAATAGCACGTAATCTTACTTAGTGTCATGTAATCCTACTTAATGCTATGTAATTCTACTTAGTGTCATGTAACACTACTGATTACGCAGTACATCTTAAAGGCACGTAATCCTACTTAATGGCACGTAATCCTACTTAGTGTCATGTAATCCTACTTAATGCTACGTAATTCTACTTAGTGCCATGTAACACTACTGATTACGTAATCCATTTTAATGGCACGTAATCCTACTTAATGGCACGTAATCCTACTTAGTGTCATGTAATCCTACTTAATGCTACGTAATTCTACTTAGCGCCATGTAATCTCACTTAATGCTACGTAATTCTACTTAGTGCCATGTAACACTACTGATTACGTAACCCATCTAAATGGCACGTAATCCTACTTAATGGTACGAAATCCTACTTAGTGTCATGTAATCCTACTTAATGCTACGTAATTCTATTTAGTGCCATGTAACACTACTGATTACGTAATCCATCATAAAGGCACGTAATCCTACTTAATGGCACGTAATTCTACTTATTGTCATGTAATCCTACTTAATGCTTCGTAATTCTTCTTAGTGCCATGTAACACTACTGATTACGTAACCCATCTTAATGGCACGTAATCCTACTTAATGGTACGAAATCCGACTTGGTGTCATGTAATCCTACTTAATACTACGTAATTCTACTTAGTGCCATGTAACACTACTGATTACGTAATCCATCTTAAGGCACGTAATCCTACTTAATGGCACGTAATCCTACTTAGTGTCATGTAATCCTACTTAATGCTACGTAATTCTATTTAGTGCCATGTAACACTACTGATTACGTAATCTATCATAAAGGCACGTAATCCTACTTTATGGCACGTAATCCTACTTAGTGTCATGTAATTCTTTTAAATGCTACGTAATTTTACTTAGTGCTATGTAACACTACTGATTACGTAATCCATCTTAATGGCACGTAATCCTACTTAATGGCACGTAATCTTACTTAGTGTCATGTAATCCTACTTAATGCAACGTAATTCTATTTAGTGCCGTGTAACACTACTGATTACGTTATCCATCATAAAGGCACGTAATCCTACTTAATGGCACGTAATCCTACTTTGTGTCATGTAATCCTACTTAATGCTACGTAATTCTACTTAGTGCCATGTAACACTACTGATTACGTAATCCATCTTAATAGCACGTAATCCTACTTAATGGCACGTAATTCTACTTAGTGTCATGTAATCTTACTTAATGCTACGTAATTCTACTTAGTGCCATGTAACACTACTGATTACGTAATCCATCTTAATGGCACGTAATCCTAATTAATGGCACGTAATCCTACTTAGTGTCATGTAATCCTACTTAATGCTACGTAATTCTACTCAGTGCCATGTAACACTACTGATTACGTAATCCATCTTAATGGCACGTAATCCTACTTAATGGCACGTAATCCTACTTAGTGTCATGTAATCCTACATAATGCTACGTAATTCTACTCAGTGCCATGTAACACTACTAATTACGTAATCCATCTTAATGGCACGTAATCCTACTTAATGGCACGTCATCCTACTTAGTGTCATGTAATCTTACTTAATGCTACGTAATTTTACTTAGTGCCATGTAACACTACTGATTACGTAATCCATCTTAATGGCACGTAATCCTACTTAATGGAACGTAATCCTACTTAATGGAACGTAATCCTACTTAATGGAACGTAATTCTACTTAGTGCTATGTAACACTACTGATTACGTAATCCATCTCAATGGCACGTAATAGCACGTAATCTTACTTAGTGTCATGTAATCCTACTTCATGTTACGTAATTTTACTTAGTGCCATGTAACACTACTAATTACGTAATCTATCTTAATGGCACGTAATCCTACTTAATGGCACGTAATTCTACTTATTGTCATGTAATCCTACTTAATGCTTCGTAATTCTCCTTAGTGCCATGTAACACTACTGATTACGTAACCCATCTTAGTGGCACGTAATCCTACTTAATGGTACGAAATCCTACTTGGTGTCATGTAATCCTACTTAATGCTACGTAATTCTACTTAGTGCCATGTAACACTACTGATTACGTAATCCATTTTAATGGCACGTAATCCTACTTAATGGCACGTAATCCTACTTAGTGTCATGTAATCCTACTTAATGCTACGTAATTCAACTTAGTGTCATGTAACACTACTGATTACGCAGTACATCTTAATGGCACGTAATCCTACTTAATGGCACGTAATCCTACTTAGTGTCATGTAATCCTACTTAATGCTACGTAATTCTACTTAGTGCCATGTAACACTACTGATTACGTAATCCATTTTAATGGCACGTAATCCTACTTAATGGCACGTAATCCTACTTAGTGTCATGTAATCCTACTTAATGCTACGTAATTCTACTTAGCGCCATGTAACACTACTGATTACGTAATCCATCTTAATGGCACGTAATCCTACTTAATGGCACGCAATCCTACTTAGTGTCATGTAATCCTACTTAATGCTACGTAATTCTACTTAGTTCCATGTAACACTACTGATTACGTAATCCATCTTAATGGCACGTAATCCTACTTAATGTCACGTAATCCTACTTTGTGTCATGTAATCCTACTTAATGCTACTTAATTCTACTTAGTGCCATGTAACACTACTGATTACGTAATCCATCTTAATAGCACGTAATCCTACTTAGTGTCATGTAATCCTACTTAATGCTACGTAATTCTACTTAGTGCCATGTAACACTACTGATTACGTAATCCATCTTAATGGCACGTAATCCTACTTAATGGCACGTAATCCTACTTAGTGTCATGTAATCCTACTTAATGCTACGTAATTCTACTTAGTGCCATGTAACAGTACTGATTACGTAATCCATCTTAATGGCACGTAATCCTATTTAATGGCACGTAATCTTACTTAGTGTCATGAAATCCTGCTTAATGCTACGTAATTCTACTTAGTGCCATGTAACACTACTGATTACGTAATCCATTTTAATGGCACGTAATCCTACTTAATGGCACGTAATCCTACTTAGTGTCATGTAACACTACTGATTACGCAGTACATCTTAATGGCACGTAATCCTACTTAATGGCACGTAATCCTACTTAGTGTCATGTAATCCTACTTAATGCTACGTAATTCTACTTAGTGCCATGTAACACTACTGATTACGTAATCCATTTTAATGGCACGTAATCCTACTTAATGGCACGTAATCCTACTTAGTGTCATGATATCCTACTTAATGCTACGTAATTCTACTTAGTGCCATGTAACACTACTAACTACGTAATCCATCTTAATGGCACGTAATCCTACTTAATGGCACGTAATCCTACTTAGTGTCATGTAATCCTACTTAATGCTTCGTAATTCTTCTTAGTGCCATGTAACACTACTGATTACGTAACCCATCTTAATGGCACGTAATCCTACTTAATGGTACGAAATCCTACTTGGTGTCATGTAATCCTACTTAATGCTACGTAATTCTACTTAGTGCCATGTAACACTACTGATTACGTAATCCATATTAATGGCACGTAATCCTACTTAATGGCACGTAATCTTACTTAGTGTCATGTAATCCTACTTAATGCAACGTAATTCTATTTAGTGCCGTGTAACACTACTGATTACGTAATCCATCATAAAGGCACGTAATCCTACTTAATGGCACGTAATCCTACTTTGTGTCAAATAATCCTACTTAATGCTACGTAATTCTACTTAGTGCCATGTAACACTACTGATTACGTAATCCATCTTAATAGCACGTAATCCTACTTAATGGCACGTAATTCTACTTAGTGTCATGTAATCTTACTTAATGCTACGTAATTCTACTTAGTGCCATGTAACACTACTGATTACGTAATCCATCTTAATGGCACGTAATCCTACTTAATGGCACGTAATGCTACTTAGTGTCATGTAATCCTACTTAATGCAACGTAATTCTACTTAATGCCATGTAACACTACTGATTACGTAATCCATCTTGATGGCACGAAATCCTACTTAATGGCACGTGATCCTACTTAGTGTCATGTAATCCTACTTAATGCTACGTAATTCTACTTAGTGCCATGTAACACTACTGATTACGTAATACATCTTAATGGCACGTAATCCTACTTAATAGCACGTAATCCTACTTAGTGTCATGTAATCCTACATAATGCTACGTAATTCTACTTAGTGCCATGTAACACTACTGATTACGTAATCCATCTTAATGGCACGTAATCCTACTTAATGGCACGTAATCCTACTTAGTGTCATGTAATCTTACTTAATGCTACGTAATTCTACTTAGTGCCATGTAACACTACTGATTACGTAATCCATCTTAATGGCACGTAATCCTACTTAATGGAACGTAATCCTACTTAATGGAACGTAATCCTACATAATGCTACGTAATTCTACTTAGTGCCATGTAACACTACTGATTACGTAATCCATCTTAATGGCACGTAATCCTACTTAATGGCACGTAATTCTACTTATTGTCATGTAATCCTACTTAATGCTTCGTAATTCTTCTTAGTGCCATGTAACACTACTGATTACGTAACCCATCTTAATGGCACGTAATCCTACTTAATGGTACAAAATCCTACTTGGTGTCATGTAATCCTACTTATTGCTACGTAATTCTACTTAGTGCCATGTAACACTACTGATTAAGTAATCCATATTAATGGCACGTAATCCTACTTAATGGCACGTAATCCTACTTAGTGTCATGATATCCTACTTAATGCTACGTAATTCTACTTAGTGCCATGTAACACTACTGATTACGTAATCCATCTTAAGGCACGTAATCCTACTTAATGGCACGTAATCCTACTTAGTGTCATGTAATTCTACTTAATGCTACGTAATTCTATTTAGTGCCATGTAACACTACTGATTACGTAATCCATTATAAAGGCACGTAATCCTACTTGATGGCACGTAATCCTACTTAGTGTCATGTAATCCTTTTTAATGCTACGTAATTCTACTTAGTGCTATGTAACACTACTGATTACGTAATCCATCTTAATGGCACGTAATCCTACTTAATGGCACGTAATCTTATTTAGTGTCATGTAATCCTACTTAATGCAACGTAATTCTATTTAGTGCCATGTAACACTACTGATTACGTAATCCATCATAAAGGCACGTAATCCTACTTAATGGCACGTAATCCTACTTTGTGTCATGTAATCCTACTTAATGCTACGTAATTCTACTTAGTGCCATGTAACACTACTGATTACGTAATCCATCTTAATAGCACGTAATCCTACTTAATGTCACGTAATTCTACTTAGTGTCATGTAATCTCACTTAATGCTACGTAATTCTACTTAGTGCCATGTAACACTACTGATTACGTAACCCATCTAAATGGCACGTAATCCTACTTAATGGTACGAAATCCTACTTAGTGTCATGTAATCCTACTTAATGCTACGTAATTCTATTTAGTGCCATGTAACAATACTGATTACGTAATCCATCATAAAGGCACGTAATCCTACTTAATGGCACGTAATCCTACTTAGTGTCATGTAATCCTACTTAATGCTACGTAATTCTACTTAGTGCCATGTAACACTACTGATTACGTAATCCATCTTAATGGCACGTAATCCTACTTAATGGCACGTAATCCTACTTAGTTTCATGTAATCCTACTTAACGCTACGTAATTCTACTTAGTGCCATGTAACACTACTGATTACCTAATTCATCTTAATGGCACGTAATCCTACTTAATGGCACGTAATCCTACTTAGTGTCATGTAATCCTACTTAATGCTACGTAATTCTACTTAGTACCATGTAACACTACTGATTACGTAATCCATCTTAATGGCACGTAATCCTACTTAATGGCACGTAATCCTACTTAGTGTCATGTAATTCTACTTAATGCTACGTAATTCTACTTAGTGCCATTTAACACTACTGATTACGTAATCCATCTTAATGGCACTTAATCCTACTTAATGGCACGTAATCCTACTTAGTGTCATGTAATCCTACTTAATGCTACGTAATTCTACTTAGTGCCATGAAACACTACTGATTACGTAATCCATCTTAATGGCACGTAATCCTACTTAATGGCACGTAATCCTACTTAGTTTCATGTAATCCTACTTAATGCTACGTAATTCTACTTAGTGCCATGTAACACTACTGATTACATAATCCATCTTAAGGCACGTAATCCTACTTCATGGCACGTAATCCTACTTAGTGTCATGTAATCCTACTTAATGCTACGTAATTCTATTTAGTGCCATGTAACACTACTGATTACGTAATCCATCATAAAGGCACGTAATCCTACTTAATGGCACGTAATCCTATTTAGTGTCATGTAATCCTTTTTTAAGCTACGTAATTCTACTTAGTGCTATGTAACACTACTGATTACGTAATCCATCTTAATGGCACGTAATCCTACTTAATGGCACGTAATCTTACTTAGTGTCATGTAATCCTACTTAATGCTACGTAATTCTACTTAGTGCCATGTAACACAACTGATTACGTAATCCATCTTAATGGTACGTAATCCTACTTAATGGCACGTAATCCTACTTTGTGTCATGTAATCCTACTTAATGCTACGTAATTCTACTTAGTGCCATGTAACACTACTGATTACGTAATCCATCTTAATGGCACGTAATCCTACTTAATGGCACGTAATTCTTCTTAGTGTCATGTAATCTTACTTAATGCTACGTAATTCTACTTAGTGTTATGTAACACTACTGATTACGTAATCCATCTTAATGGCACGTAATCCTACTTAATGGCACGTAATCTTACTTAGTGTCATGTAATCCTACTTAATGCTACGTAATTCTACTTAGTGCCATGTAACACAACTGATTACGTAATCCATCTTAATGGTACGTAATCCTACTTAATGGCACGTAATCCTACTTTGTGTCATGTAATCCTACTTAATGCTACGTAATTCTACTTAGTGCCATGTAACACAACTGATTACGTAATCCATCTTAATGGCACGTAATCCTACTTAATGGCACGTAATCCTACTTAGTGTCATGTTATCCTACTTAATGCAACGTAATTCTACTTAGTGCCATGTAACACTACTGATTACGTAATCCATCTTGATGGCACGAAATTCTACTTAATGGCACGTGATCCTACTTAGTGTCATGTAATCCTACTTAATGCTACGTAATTCTACTTAGTGCCATGTAACACTACTGATTACGTAATACATCTTAATGGCACGTAATCCTACTTAATGGCACGTAATCCTACTTAGTGTCATGTAATCCTACATAATGCTACGTAATTCTACTTAGTGCCATGTAACACTACTGATTACGTAATCCATCTTAATGGCACGTAATCCTACTTAATGGCACGTAATCCTACTTAGTGTCATGTAATCTTACTCAATGCTACGTAATTCTACTTAGTGCCATGTAACACTACTGATTACGTAATCCATCTTAATGGCACTTAATCCTACTTAATGGCACGTAATCCTACTTAGTGTCATGTAATCCTACTTAATGCGACGTAATTCTACTTAGTGCCATGTAACACTACTGATTACGTAATCCATCTTAATGGCACGTAATCCTACTTAATGGCACGTAATCCTACTTAGTGTCATGTAATCCTACTTAATGCTACGTAATTCTACTTAGTGCCATGTAACACTACTGATTACGTAATCCATCTTACTGGCACGTAATCCTATTTAATAGCACGTAATCTTACTTAGTGTCATGTAATCCTACTTAATGCTACTTAATTCTACTTAGTGCCATGTAACACTACTGATTACATAATCCATTTTAATGGCACGTAATCCTACTTAATGGCACGTAATCCTACTTAGTGTCATGTAATCCTACTTCATGCTACGTAATTTTACTTAGTGCCATGTAACACTACTAACTACGTAATCCATCTTAATGGCACGTAATCCTACTTAATGGCACGTAATCCTACTTAGTGTCATGTAATCCTACTTAATGCTTCGTAATTCTTCTTAGTGCCATGTAACACTACTGATTACGTAACCCATCTTAATGGCACGTAATCCTACTTAATGGTACGAAATCCTACTTGGTGTCATGTAATCCTACTTAATGCTACGTAATTCTACTTAGTGCCATGTAACACTACTAATTACGTAATCCATATTAATGGCACGTAATCCTACTTAATGGCACGTAATCCTACTTAATGGCACGTAATCCTACTTAGTGTCATGTAATCCTACTTTATGCTATGTAATTTTACTTAGTGCCATGTAACACTACTAACTACGTAATCCATCTTAATGGCACGTAATCCTACTTAATGGCACGTAATCCTACTTAGTGTCATGTAATCCTACTTAATGCTTCGTAATTCTTCTTAGTGCCATGTAACACTACTGATTACGTAACCCATCTTAATGGCACGTAATCCTACTTAATGGTACGAAATCCTACTTGGTGTCATGTAATCCTACTTAATGCTACGTAATTCTACTTAGTGCCATGTAACACTACTGATTACGTAATCCATATTAATGGCACGTAATCCTACTTAATGGCACGTAATCCTACTTAGTGTCATGTTATCCTACTTAATGCTACGTAATTCTACTTAGTGCCATGTAACACTACTGATTACGTAATCCTTCTTAATTGCACGTAATCCTACTTAATGGCACGTAATCTTACTTAGTGTCATGTAATCCTACTTAATGCTACGTAATTCTACTTAGTGCCATGTAACACTACTGATTACGTAATCCTTATTAATGGCACATAATCCTACTTAATGGCACGTAATCCTACTTAGTGTCAAGTAATCCTACTGAATGCTACGTAAATCTACTTAGTGCCATGTAACACTACTAATTACGTAATCTATCTTAATGGCACGTAATCCTACTTAATGGCACGTAATCCTACTTAGTATCATGTAATCCTACTTAATGCTATGTAATTCTACTTAGTGCCATGTAACACTACTGATTACGTAATCCATCTTAATGGCACGTAATCCTACTTAATGGCACGTAATCCTACTTAGTGTCATGTAATCCTACTTAATGCTACTTAATTCTACTTAGTGCCATGTAACACTACTGATTACGTAATCCATCTTAATGGCACGTAATCCTACTTAGTGTCATGTAATCCTACTTAATGCTATGTAATTCTACTTAGTGCCATGTAACACTACTGATTAAGTAATCCATCTTAATGGCACTTAATCCTACTTAATGGCACGTAATCCTACTTAGTGTCATGTAATCCTACTTAATGCGACTAAATTCTACTTAGTGCTATGTAACACTACTGATTACGTAATCCATCTTAATGGCACGTAATCCTACTTAATGGCACGTAATCCTACTTAGTGTCATGTAATCCTACTTAATGCTACGTAATTCTACTTAGTGCCATGTAACACTACTGATTACGTAATCCATCTTAATGGCACGTAATCCTACTTAATGGCACGTAATCCTATTTAGTGTCATGTAATCCTACTTAATGCTACTTAATTCTACTTAGTGCCATGTAACACTACTGATTACATAATACATTTTTATGGCACGTAATCCTACTTAATGGCACGTATTCCTACTTAGTGTCATGTAATTCTACTTAATGCTACGTAATTCTACTTAGTGCCATGTAACACTACTGATTACGTAATACATCTTAATGGCACGTAATCCTACTTAATGGCACGTAATCCTACTTAGTGTCATGATATCCTACTTAATGCTACGTAATTCTACTTAGTGCCATGTAACACTACTGATTACGTAATCCATCTTAAGGCACGTAATCCTACTTAATGGCACGTAATCCTACTTAGTGTCAAATAATCCTACTTTATGCTACGTAATTCTACTTAGTGCCATGTAACACTACTGATTACGTAATCCATCTTAATGGCACGTAATCCTACTTAATGGTACGAAATCCTACTTGGTGTCATGTAATCCTACTTAATGCTACGTAATTCTACTTAGTGCCATGTAACACTACTGATTACGTAATCCATATTAATGGCACGTAATCCTACTTAATGGCACGTAATCCTACTTAGTGTCATGTTATCCTACTTAATGCTACGTAATTCTACTTAGTGCCATGTAACACTACTGATTACGTAATCCTTCTTAATTGCACGTAATCCTACTTAATGGCACGTAATCTTACTTAGTGTCATGTAATCCTACTTAATGCTACGTAATTCTACTTAGTGCCATGTAACACTACTAATTACGTAATCCTTATTAATGGCACATAATCCTACTTAATGGCACGTAATCCTACTTAATGGCACGTAATCCTACTTAGTGTCAAGTAATCCTACTGAATGCTACGTAAATCTACTTAGTGCCATGTAACACTACTAATTACGTAATCTATCTTAATGGCACGTAATCCTACTTAATGGCACGTAATCCTACTTAGTATCATGTAATCCTACTTAATGCTATGTAATTCTACTTAGTGCCATGTAACACTACTGATTACGTAATCCATCTTAATGGCACGTAATCCTACTTAATGGCACGTAATCCTACTTAGTGTCATGTAATCCTACTTAATGCTACTTAATTCTACTTAGTGCCATGTAACACTACTGATTACGTAATCCATCTTAATGGCACGTAATCCTACTTAGTGTCATGTAATCCTACTTAATGCTATGTAATTCTACTTAGTGCCATGTAACACTACTGATTACGTAATCCATCTTAATGGCACGTAATCCTACTTAATGGCACGTAATCCTACTTAGTGTCATGTAATCCTACTTAATGCTACGTAATTCTACTTAGTGCCATGAAACACTACTGATTACGTAATCCATCTTAATGGCACGTAATCCTACTTAATGGCACGTAATCCTACTTAGTTTCATGTAATCCTACTTAATGCTACGTAATTCTACTTAGTGCCATGTAACACTACTGATTACATAATCCATCTTAAGGCACGTAATCCTACTTCATGGCACGTAATCCTACTTAGTGTCATGTAATCCTACTTAATGCTACGTAATTCTATTTAGTGCCATGTAACACTACTGATTACGTAATCCATCATAAAGGCACGTAATCCTACTTAATGGCACGTAATCCTATTTAGTGTCATGTAATCCTTTTTTAAGCTACGTAATTCTACTTAGTGCTATGTAACACTACTGATTACGTAATCCATCTTAATGGCACGTAATCCTACTTAATGGCACGTAATCTTACTTAGTGTCATGTAATCCTACTTAATGCTACGTAATTCTACTTAGTGCCATGTAACACTACTGATTACGTAATCCATCTTAATGGCACGTAATCCTACTTAATGGCACGTAATTCTTCTTAGTGTCATGTAATCTTACTTAATGCTACGTAATTCTACTTAGTGTTATGTAACACTACTGATTACGTAATCCATCTTAATGGCACGTAATCCTACTTAATGGCACGTAATCCTACTTAGTGTCATGTTATCCTACTTAATGCAACGTAATTCTACTTAGTGCCATGTAACACTACTGATTACGTAATCCATCTTGATGGCACGAAATTCTACTTAATGGCACGTGATCCTACTTAGTGTCATGTAATCCTACTTAATGCTACGTAATTCTACTTAGTGCCATGTAACACTACTGATTACGTAATACATCTTAATGGCACGTAATCCTACTTAATGGCACGTAATCCTACTTAGTGTCATGTAATCCTACATAATGCTACGTAATTCTACTTAGTGCCATGTAACACTACTGATTACGTAATCCATCTTAATGGCACGTAATCCTACTTAATGGCACGTAATCCTACTTAGTGTCATGTAATCTTACTCAATGCTACGTAATTCTACTTAGTGCCATGTAACACTACTGATTACGTAATCCATCTTAATGGCACTTAATCCTACTTAATGGCACGTAATCCTACTTAGTGTCATGTAATCCTACTTAATGCGACGTAATTCTACTTAGTGCCATGTAACACTACTGATTACGTAATCCATCTTAATGGCACGTAATCCTACTTAATGGCACGTAATCCTACTTAGTGTCATGTAATCCTACTTAATGCTACGTAATTCTACTTAGTGCCATGTAACACTACTGATTACGTAATCCATCTTACTGGCACGTAATCCTATTTAATAGCACGTAATCTTACTTAGTGTCATGTAATCCTACTTAATGCTACTTAATTCTACTTAGTGCCATGTAACACTACTGATTACATAATCCATTTTAATGGCACGTAATCCTACTTAATGGCACGTAATCCTACTTAGTGTCATGTAATCCTACTTCATGCTACGTAATTTTACTTAGTGCCATGTAACACTACTAACTACGTAATCCATCTTAATGGCACGTAATCCTACTTAATGGCACGTAATCCTACTTAGTGTCATGTAATCCTACTTAATGCTTCGTAATTCTTCTTAGTGCCATGTAACACTACTGATTACGTAACCCATCTTAATGGCACGTAATCCTACTTAATGGTACGAAATCCTACTTGGTGTCATGTAATCCTACTTAATGCTACGTAATTCTACTTAGTGCCATGTAACACTACTGATTACGTAATCCATATTAATGGCACGTAATCCTACTTAATGGCACGTAATCCTACTTAATGGCACGTAATCCTACTTAGTGTCATGTAATCCTACTTCATGCTACGTAATTTTACTTAGTGCCATGTAACACTACTAACTACGTAATCCATCTTAATGGCACGTAATCCTACTTAATGGCACGTAATCCTACTTAGTGTCATGTAATCCTACTTAATGCTTCGTAATTCTTCTTAGTGCCATGTAACACTACTGATTACGTAACCCATCTTAATGGCACGTAATCCTACTTAATGGTACGAAATCCTACTTGGTGTCATGTAATCCTACTTAATGCTACGTAATTCTACTTAGTGCCATGTAACACTACTGATTACGTAATCCATATTAATGGCACGTAATCCTACTTAATGGCACGTAATCCTACTTAGTGTCATGTTATCCTACTTAATGCTACGTAATTCTACTTAGTGCCATGTAACACTACTGATTACGTAATCCTTCTTAATTGCACGTAATCCTACTTAATGGCACGTAATCTTACTTAGTGTCATGTAATCCTACTTAATGCTACGTAATTCTACTTAGTGCCATGTAACACTACTGATTACGTAATCCTTATTAATGGCACATAATCCTACTTAATGGCACGTAATCCTACTTAATGGCACGTAATCCTACTTAGTGTCAAGTAATCCTACTGAATGCTACGTAAATCTACTTAGTGCCATGTAACACTACTAATTACGTAATCTATCTTAATGGCACGTAATCCTACTTAATGGCACGTAATCCTACTTAGTATCATGTAATCCTACTTAATGCTATGTAATTCTACTTAGTGCCATGTAACACTACTGATTACGTAATCCATCTTAATAACACGTAATCCTACTTAATGGCACGTAATCCTACTTAGTGTCATGTAATCCTACTTAATGCTACTTAATTCTACTTAGTGCCATGTAACACTACTGATTACGTAATCCATCTTAATGGCACGTAATCCTACTTAGTGTCATGTAATCCTACTTAATGCTATGTAATTCTACTTAGTGCCATGTAACACTACTGATTACGTAATCCATCTTAATGGCACGTAATCCTACTTAATGGCACGTAATCCTACTTAGTGTCATGTAATCCTACTTAATCTCACGTAATTCTGCTAAGTACTATGTAACACTACTGATTAAGTAATCCATCTTAATGGCACTTAATCCTACTTAATGGCACGTAATCCTACTTAGTGTCATGTAATCCTACTTAATGCGACTAAATTCTACTTAGTGCTATGTAACACTACTGATTACGTAATCCATCTTAATGGCACGTAATCCTACTTAATGGCACGTAATCCTACTTAGTGTCATGTAATCCTACTTAATGCTACGTAATTCTACTTAGTGCCATGTAACACTACTGATTACGTAATCCATCTTAATGGCACGTAATCCTACTTAATGGCACGTAATCCTATTTAGTGTCATGTAATCCTACTTAATGCTACTTAATTCTACTTAGTGCCATGTAACACTACTGATTACATAATACATTTTTATGGCACGTAATCCTACTTAATGGCACGTATTCCTACTTAGTGTCATGTAATTCTACTTAATGCTACGTAATTCTACTTAGTGCCATGTAACACTACTGATTACGTAATACATCTTAATGGCACGTAATCCTACTTAATGGCACGTAATCCTACTTAGTGTCATGATATCCTACTTAATGCTACGTAATTCTACTTAGTGCCATGTAACACTACTGATTACGTAATCCATCTTAAGGCACGTAATCCTACTTAATGGCACGTAATCCTACTTAGTGTCAAATAATCCTACTTAATGCTACGTAATTCTACTTAGTGCCATGTAACACTACTGATTACGTAATCCATCTTAATAGCACGTAATCCTACTTAATGGCACGTAATTCTACTTAGTGTCATGTAATCTTACTTAATGCTACGTAATTCTACTTAGTGCCATGTAACACTACTGATTACGTAATCCATCTTAATGGCACGTAATCCTACTTAATGGCACGTAATGCTACTTAGTGTCATGTAATCCTACTTAATGCAACGTAATTCTACTTAGTGCCATGTAACACTACTGATTACGTAATCCATCTTGATGGCACGAAATCCTACTTAATGGCACGTGATCCTACTTAGTGTCATGTAATCCTACTTAATGCTACGTAATTCTACTTAGTGCCATGTAACACTACTGATTACGTAATACATCTTAATGGCACGTAATCCTACTTAATAGCACGTAATCCTACTTAGTGTCATGTAATCCTACATAATGCTACGTAATTCTACTTAGTGCCATGTAACACTACTGATTACGTAATCCATCTTAATGGCACGTAATCCTACTTAATGGCACGTAATCCTACTTAGTGTCATGTAATCTTACTTAATGCTACGTAATTCTACTTAGTGCCATGTAACACTACTGATTACGTAATCCATCTTAATGGCACGTAATCCTACTTAATGGAACGTAATCCTACTTAATGGAACGTAATCCTACTTAATGGAACGTAATTCTACTTAGTGCTATGTAACACTACTGATTACGTAATCCATCTCAATGGCACGTAATAGCACGTAATCTTACTTAGTGTCATGTAATCCTACTTCATGCTACGTAATTTTACTTAGTGCCATGTAACACTACTAATTACCTAATCTATCTTAATGGCACGTAGTCCTACTTAATGGCACGTAATTCTACTTATTGTCATGTAATCCTACTTAATGCTTCGTAATTCTTCTTAGTGCCATGTAACACTACTGATTACGTAACCCATCTTAATGGCACGTAATCCTACTTAATGGTACAAAATCCTACTTGGTGTCATGTAATCCTACTTATTGCTACGTAATTCTACTTAGTGCCATGTAACACTACTGATTACGTAATCCATATTAATGGCACGTAATCCTACTTAATGGCACGTAATCCTACTTAGTGTCATGATATCCTACTTAATGCTACGTAATTCTACTTAGTGCCATGTAACACTACTGATTACGTAATCCATCTTAAGGCACGTAATCCTACTTAATAGCACGTAATCCTACTTAGTGTCATGTAATCCTACTTAATGCTACGTAAGTCTATTTAGTGCCATGTAACACTACTGATTACGTAATCCATCATAAAGGCACGTAATCCTACTTGATGGCATGTAATCCTACTTAGTGTCATGTAATCCTTTTTAATGCTACGTAATTCTACTTAGTGCTATGTAACACTACTGATTACGTAATCCATCTTAATGGCACGTAATCCTACTTAATGGCACGTAATCTTATTTAGTGTCATGTAATCCTACTTAATGCAACGTAATTCTATTTAGTGCCATGTAACACTACTGATTACGTAATCCATCATAAAGGCACGTAATCCTACTTAATGGCACGTAATCCTACTTTGTGTCATGTAATCCTACTTAATGCTACGTAATTCTACTTAGTGCCATGTAACACTACTGATTACGTAATCCATCTTAGTAGCACGTAATCCTACTTAATGTCACGTAATTCTACTTAGTGTCATGTAATCTCACTTAATGCTACGTAATTCTACTTAGTGCTATGTAACACTACTGATTACGTAACCCATCTAAATGGCACGTAATCCTACTTAATGGTACGAAATCCTACTTAGTGTCATGTAATCCTACTTAATGCTACTTAATTCTATTTAGTGCCATGTAACACTACTGATTACGTAATCCATCATAAAGGCACGTAATCCTACTTAATGGCACGTAATTCTACTTATTGTCATGTAATCCTACTTAATGCTTCGTAATTCTTCTTAGTGCCATGTAACACTACTGATTACGTAACCCATCTTAATGGCACGTAATCCTACTTAATGGTACGAAATCCGACTTGGTGTCATTTAATCCTACTTAATGCTACGTAATTCTACTTAGTGCCATGTAACACTACTGATTACGTAATCCATCTTAAGGCACGTAATCCTACTTAATGGCACGTAATCCTACTTAGTGTCATGTAATCCTACTTAATGCTACGTAATTCTATTTAGTGCCATGTAACACTACTGATTACGTAATCCATCATAAAGGCACGTAATCCTACTTAATGGCACGTAATCCTACTTAGTGTCATGTAATCCTTTTTAATGCTACGTAATTCTACTTAGTGCTATGTAACACTACTGATTACGTAATCCATTTTAATGGCACGTAATCCTACTTAATGGCACGTAATCTTACTTAGTGTCATGTAATCCTACTTAATGCAACGTAATTCTATTTAGTGCCGTGTAACACTACTGATTACGTAATCCATCATAAAGGCACGTAATCCTACTTAATGGCACGTAATTTTACTTTGTGTCAAATAATCCTACTTAATGCTACGTAATTCTACTTAGTGCCATGTAACACTACTGATTACGTAATCCATCTTAATAGCACGTAATCCTACTTAATGGCACGTAATTCTACTTAGTGTCATGTAATCTTACTTAATGCTACGTAATTCTACTTAGTGCCATGTAACACTACTGATTACGTAATCCATCTTAATGGCACGTAATCCTACTTAATGGCACGTAATGCTACTTAGTGTCATGTAATCCTACTTAATGCAACGTAATTCTACTTAGTGCCATGTAACACTACTGATTACGTAATCCATCTTGATGGCACGAAATCCTACTTAATGGCACGTGATCCCACTTAGTGTCATGTAATCCTACTTAATGCTACGTAATTCTACTTAGTGCCATGTAACACTACTGATTACGTAACACATCTTAATGGCACGTAATCCTACTTAATAGCACGTAATCCTACTTAGTGTCATGTAATCCTACATAATGCTACGTAATTCTACTTAGTGCCATGTAACACTACTGATTACGTAATCCATCTTAATGGCACGTAATCCTACTTAATGGCACGTAATCCTACTTAGTGTCATGTAATCTTACTTAATGCTACGTAATTCTACTTAGTGCCATGTAACACTACTGATTACATAATCCATCTTAATGGCACGTAATCCTACTTAATGGAACGTAATCCTACTTAATGGAACGTAATCCTACTTAATGGAACGTAATTCTACTTAGTGCTATGTAACACTACTGATTACGTAATCCATCTCAATGGCACGTAATAGCACGTAATCTTACTTAGTGTCATGTAATCCTACTTCATGCTACGTAATTTTACTTAGTGCCATGTAACACTACTAATTACGTAATCTATCTTAAAGGCACGTAATCCTACTTAATGGCACGTAATTCTACTTATTGTCATGTAATCCTACTTAATGCTTCGTAATTCTTCTTAGTGCCATGTAACACTACTGATTACGTAACCCATCTTAATGGCACGTAATCCTACTTAATGGTACAAAATCCAACTTAATGTCCTGTAATCCTACTTAATGCTACGTAATTCTACTTAGTGCCATGTAACACTACTGATTACGTAATCCATATTAATGGCACGTAATCCTACTTAATGGCACGTAATCCTACTTAGTGTCATGATATCCTACTTAATGCTACGTAATTCTACTTAGTGCCATGTAACACTACTGATTACGTAATCCATCTTAAGGCACGTAATCCTACTTAATGGCACGTAATCCTACTTAGTGTCATGTAATCCTACTTAATGCTACGTAATTCTATTTAGTGCCATGTAACACTACTGATTACGTAATCCATCATAAAGGCACGTAATCCTACTTGATGGCACGTAATCCTACTTAGTGTCATGTAATCCTTTTTAATGCTACGTAATTCTACTTAGTGCTATGTAACACTTCTGATTACGTAATCCATCTTAATGGCACGTTATCCTACTTAATGGCACGTAATCTTATTTAGTGTCATGTAATCCTACTTAATGCAACGTAATTCTATTTAGTGCCATGTAACACTACTGATTACGTAATCCATCTTAAAGGCACGTAATCCTACTTAATGGCACGTAATCCTACTTTGTGTCATGTAATCCTACTTAATGCTACGTAATTCTACTTAGTGCCATGTAACACTACTGATTACGTAATCCATCTTAATAGCACGTAATCCTACTTAATGTCACGTAATTCTACTTAGTGTCATGTAATCTCACTTAATGCTACGTAATTCTACTTAGTGCCATGTAACACTACTGATTACGTAATCCATCTTAAGGCACGTAATCCTACTTAATGGCACGTAATCCTACTTAGTGTCATGTAATCCTACTTAATGCTACGTAATTCTATTTAGTGCCACGTAACACTACTGATTACGTAACCCATCTAAATGGCACGTAATCCTACTTAATGGTACGAAATCCTACTTAGTGTCATGTAATTCTACTTAATGCTACGTAATTCTTCTTAGTGCCATGTAACACTACTGACTACGTAACCCATCATAAAGGCACGTAATCCTACTTAATGGCACGTAATTCTACTTATTGTCATGTAATCCTACTTAATGCTTCGTAATTCTTCTTAGTGCCATGTAACACTACTGACTACGTAACCCATCTTAATGGCACGTAATCCTACTTAATGGTACGAAATCCGACTTGGTGTCATGTAATCCTACTTAATGCTACGTAATTCTACTTAGTGCCATGTAACACTACTGATTACGTAATCCATTTTAATAGCACGTAATCCTACTTAATGGCACGTAATTCTACTTAGTGTCATGTAATCTTACTTAATGCTACGTAATTCTACTTAGTGCCATGTAACACTACTGATTACGTAATCCATCTTAATGGCACGTAATCCTACTTAATGGCACGTAATCCTACTTAGTGTCATGTAATCCTACTTAATGCAACGTAATTCTACTTAGTGCCATGTAACACTACTGATTACGTAATCCATCTTGATGGCACGAAATCCTACTTAATGGCACGTGATCCTACTTAGTGTCATGTAATCCTACTTAATGCTACGTAATTCTACTTAGTGCCATGTAATACTACTGATTACGTAATACATCATAAAGGCACGTAATCCTACTTAATGGCACGTAATTCTACTTATTGTCATGTAATCCTACTTAATGCTTCGTAATTCTTCTTAGTGCCATGTAACACTACTGATTACGTAACCCATCTTAATGGCACGTAATCCTACTTAATGGCACGTAATCCTACTTAGTGTCATGTAATCCTACTTAATGCTACGTAATTCTACTTAGTGCCATGTAACACTACTGATTACGTAATCCATTTTAATGGCACGTAATCCTACTTAATGGCACGTAATCCTACTTAGTGTCATGTAATCCTACTTAATGCTACGTAATTCTACTTAGCGCCATGTAACACTACTGATTACGTAATCCATCTTAATGGCACGTAATCCTACTTAATGGCACGCAATCCTACTTAGTGTCATGTAATCCTACTTAATGCTACGTAATTCTACTTAGTTCCATGTAACACTACTGATTACGTAATCCATCTTAATGGCACGTAATCCTACTTAATGTCACGTAATCCTACTTTGTGTCATGTAATCCTACTTAATGCTACTTAATTCTACTTAGTGCCATGTAACACTACTGATTACGTAATCCATCTTAATAGCACGTAATCCTACTTAGTGTCATGTAATCCTACTTAATGCTACGTAATTCTACTTAGTGCCATGTAACACTACTGATTACGTAATCCATCTTAATGGCACGTAATCCTACTTAATGGCACGTAATCCTACTTAGTGTCATGTAATCCTACTTAATGCTACGTAATTCTACTTAGTGCCATGTAACAGTACTGATTACGTAATCCATCTTAATGGCACGTAATCCTATTTAATGGCACGTAATCTTACTTAGTGTCATGAAATCCTGCTTAATGCTACGTAATTCTACTTAGTGCCATGTAACACTACTGATTACGTAATCCATTTTAATGGCACGTAATCCTACTTAATGGCACGTAATCCTACTTAGTGTCATGTAACACTACTGATTACGCAGTACATCTTAATGGCACGTAATCCTACTTAATGGCACGTAATCCTACTTAGTGTCATGTAATCCTACTTAATGCTACGTAATTCTACTTAGTGCCATGTAACACTACTGATTACGTAATCCATTTTAATGGCACGTAATCCTACTTAATGGCACGTAATCCTACTTAGTGTCATGATATCCTACTTAATGCTACGTAATTCTACTTAGTGCCATGTAACACTACTAACTACGTAATCCATCTTAATGGCACGTAATCCTACTTAATGGCACGTAATCCTACTTAGTGTCATGTAATCCTACTTAATGCTTCGTAATTCTTCTTAGTGCCATGTAACACTACTGATTACGTAACCCATCTTAATGGCACGTAATCCTACTTAATGGTACGAAATCCTACTTGGTGTCATGTAATCCTACTTAATGCTACGTAATTCTACTTAGTGCCATGTAACACTACTGATTACGTAATCCATATTAATGGCACGTAATCCTACTTAATGGCACGTAATCTTACTTAGTGTCATGTAATCCTACTTAATGCAACGTAATTCTATTTAGTGCCGTGTAACACTACTGATTACGTAATCCATCATAAAGGCACGTAATCCTACTTAATGGCACGTAATCCTACTTTGTGTCAAATAATCCTACTTAATGCTACGTAATTCTACTTAGTGCCATGTAACACTACTGATTACGTAATCCATCTTAATAGCACGTAATCCTACTTAATGGCACGTAATTCTACTTAGTGTCATGTAATCTTACTTAATGCTACGTAATTCTACTTAGTGCCATGTAACACTACTGATTACGTAATCCATCTTAATGGCACGTAATCCTACTTAATGGCACGTAATGCTACTTAGTGTCATGTAATCCTACTTAATGCAACGTAATTCTACTTAATGCCATGTAACACTACTGATTACGTAATCCATCTTGATGGCACGAAATCCTACTTAATGGCACGTGATCCTACTTAGTGTCATGTAATCCTACTTAATGCTACGTAATTCTACTTAGTGCCATGTAACACTACTGATTACGTAATACATCTTAATGGCACGTAATCCTACTTAATAGCACGTAATCCTACTTAGTGTCATGTAATCCTACATAATGCTACGTAATTCTACTTAGTGCCATGTAACACTACTGATTACGTAATCCATCTTAATGGCACGTAATCCTACTTAATGGCACGTAATCCTACTTAGTGTCATGTAATCTTACTTAATGCTACGTAATTCTACTTAGTGCCATGTAACACTACTGATTACGTAATCCATCTTAATGGCACGTAATCCTACTTAATGGAACGTAATCCTACTTAATGGAACGTAATCCTACATAATGCTACGTAATTCTACTTAGTGCCATGTAACACTACTGATTACGTAATCCATCTTAATGGCACGTAATCCTACTTAATGGCACGTAATTCTACTTATTGTCATGTAATCCTACTTAATGCTTCGTAATTCTTCTTAGTGCCATGTAACACTACTGATTACGTAACCCATCTTAATGGCACGTAATCCTACTTAATGGTACAAAATCCTACTTGGTGTCATGTAATCCTACTTATTGCTACGTAATTCTACTTAGTGCCATGTAACACTACTGATTAAGTAATCCATATTAATGGCACGTAATCCTACTTAATGGCACGTAATCCTACTTAGTGTCATGATATCCTACTTAATGCTACGTAATTCTACTTAGTGCCATGTAACACTACTGATTACGTAATCCATCTTAAGGCACGTAATCCTACTTAATGGCACGTAATCCTACTTAGTGTCATGTAATTCTACTTAATGCTACGTAATTCTATTTAGTGCCATGTAACACTACTGATTACGTAATCCATCATAAAGGCACGTAATCCTACTTGATGGCACGTAATCCTACTTAGTGTCATGTAATCCTTTTTAATGCTACGTAATTCTACTTAGTGCTATGTAACACTACTGATTACGTAATCCATCTTAATGGCACGTAATCCTACTTAATGGCACGTAATCTTATTTAGTGTCATGTAATCCTACTTAATGCAACGTAATTCTATTTAGTGCCATGTAACACTACTGATTACGTAATCCATCATAAAGGCACGTAATCCTACTTAATGGCACGTAATCCTACTTTGTGTCATGTAATCCTACTTAATGCTACGTAATTCTACTTAGTGCCATGTAACACTACTGATTACGTAATCCATCTTAATAGCACGTAATCCTACTTAATGTCACGTAATTCTACTTAGTGTCATGTAATCTCACTTAATGCTACGTAATTCTACTTAGTGCCATGTAACACTACTGATTACGTAACCCATCTAAATGGCACGTAATCCTACTTAATGGTACGAAATCCTACTTAGTGTCATGTAATCCTACTTAATGCTACGTAATTCTATTTAGTGCCATGTAACACTACTGATTACGTAATCCATCATAAAGGCACGTAATCCTACTTAATGGCACGTAATCCTACTTAGTGTCATGTAATCCTACTTAATGCTACGTAATTCTACTTAGTGCCATGTAACACTACTGATTACGTAATCCATCTTAATGGCACGTAATCCTACTTAATGGCACGTAATCCTACTTAGTTTCATGTAATCCTACTTAACGCTACGTAATTCTACTTAGTGCCATGTAACACTACTGATTACCTAATTCATCTTAATGGCACGTAATCCTACTTAATGGCACGTAATCCTACTTAGTGTCATGTAATCCTACTTAATGCTACGTAATTCTACTTAGTACCATGTAACACTACTGATTACGTAATCCATCTTAATGGCACGTAATCCTACTTAATGGCACGTAATCCTACTTAGTGTCATGTAATTCTACTTAATGCTACGTAATTCTACTTAGTGCCATTTAACACTACTGATTACGTAATCCATCTTAATGGCACTTAATCCTACTTAATGGCACGTAATCCTACTTAGTGTCATGTAATCCTACTTAATGCTACGTAATTCTACTTAGTGCCATGAAACACTACTGATTACGTAATCCATCTTAATGGCACGTAATCCTACTTAATGGCACGTAATCCTACTTAGTTTCATGTAATCCTACTTAATGCTACGTAATTCTACTTAGTGCCATGTAACACTACTGATTACATAATCCATCTTAAGGCACGTAATCCTACTTCATGGCACGTAATCCTACTTAGTGTCATGTAATCCTACTTAATGCTACGTAATTCTATTTAGTGCCATGTAACACTACTGATTACGTAATCCATCATAAAGGCACGTAATCCTACTTAATGGCACGTAATCCTATTTAGTGTCATGTAATCCTTTTTTAAGCTACGTAATTCTACTTAGTGCTATGTAACACTACTGATTACGTAATCCATCTTAATGGCACGTAATCCTACTTAATGGCACGTAATCTTACTTAGTGTCATGTAATCCTACTTAATGCTACGTAATTCTACTTAGTGCCATGTAACACAACTGATTACGTAATCCATCTTAATGGTACGTAATCCTACTTAATGGCACGTAATCCTACTTTGTGTCATGTAATCCTACTTAATGCTACGTAATTCTACTTAGTGCCATGTAACACTACTGATTACGTAATCCATCTTAATGGCACGTAATCCTACTTAATGGCACGTAATTCTTCTTAGTGTCATGTAATCTTACTTAATGCTACGTAATTCTACTTAGTGTTATGTAACACTACTGATTACGTAATCCATCTTAATGGCACGTAATCCTACTTAATGGCACGTAATCCTACTTAGTGTCATGTTATCCTACTTAATGCAACGTAATTCTACTTAGTGCCATGTAACACTACTGATTACGTAATCCATCTTGATGGCACGAAATTCTACTTAATGGCACGTGATCCTACTTAGTGTCATGTAATCTTACTTAATGCTACGTAATTCTACTTAGTGCCATGTAACACTACTGATTACGTAATACATCTTAATGGCACGTAATCCTACTTAATGGCACGTAATCCTACTTAGTGTCATGTAATCCTACATAATGCTACGTAATTCTACTTAGTGCCATGTAACACTACTGATTACGTAATCCATCTTAATGGCACGTAATCCTACTTAATGGCACGTAATCCTACTTAGTGTCATGTAATCTTACTCAATGCTACGTAATTCTACTTAGTGCCATGTAACACTACTGATTACGTAATCCATCTTAATGGCACTTAATCCTACTTAATGGCACGTAATCCTACTTAGTGTCATGTAATCCTACTTAATGCGACGTAATTCTACTTAGTGCCATGTAACACTACTGATTACGTAATCCATCTTAATGGCACGTAATCCTACTTAATGGCACGTAATCCTACTTAGTGTCATGTAATCCTACTTAATGCTACGTAATTCTACTTAGTGCCATGTAACACTACTGATTACGTAATCCATCTTACTGGCACGTAATCCTATTTAATAGCACGTAATCTTACTTAGTGTCATGTAATCCTACTTAATGCTACTTAATTCTACTTAGTGCCATGTAACACTACTGATTACATAATCCATTTTAATGGCACGTAATCCTACTTAATGGCACGTAATCCTACTTAGTGTCATGTAATCCTACTTCATGCTACGTAATTTTACTTAGTGCCATGTAACACTACTAACTACGTAATCCATCTTAATGGCACGTAATCCTACTTAATGGCACGTAATCCTACTTAGTGTCATGTAATCCTACTTAATGCTTCGTAATTCTTCTTAGTGCCATGTAACACTACTGATTACGTAACCCATCTTAATGGCACGTAATCCTACTTAATGGTACGAAATCCTACTTGGTGTCATGTAATCCTACTTAATGCTACGTAATTCTACTTAGTGCCATGTAACACTACTGATTACGTAATCCATATTAATGGCACGTAATCCTACTTAATGGCACGTAATCCTACTTAATGGCACGTAATCCTACTTAGTGTCATGTAATCCTACTTCATGCTATGTAATTTTACTTAGTGCCATGTAACACTACTAACTACGTAATCCATCTTAATGGCACGTAATCCTACTTAATGGCACGTAATCCTACTTAGTGTCATGTAATCCTACTTAATGCTTCGTAATTCTTCTTAGTGCCATGTAACACTACTGATTACGTAACCCATCTTAATGGCACGTAATCCTACTTAATGGTACGAAATCCTACTTGGTGTCATGTAATCCTACTTAATGCTACGTAATTCTACTTAGTGCCATGTAACACTACTGATTACGTAATCCATATTAATGGCACGTAATCCTACTTAATGGCACGTAATCCTACTTAGTGTCATGTTATCCTACTTAATGCTACGTAATTCTACTTAGTGCCATGTAACACTACTGATTACGTAATCCTTCTTAATTGCACGTAATCCTACTTAATGGCACGTAATCTTACTTAGTGTCATGGAATCCTACTTAATGCTACGTAATTCTACTTAGTGCCATGTAACACTACTGATTACGTAATCCTTATTAATGGCACATAATCCTACTTAATGGCACGTAATCCTACTTAGTGTCAAGTAATCCTACTGAATGCTACGTAAATCTACTTAGTGCCATGTAACACTACTAATTACGTAATCTATCTTAATGGCACGTAATCCTACTTAATGGCACGTAATCCTACTTAGTATCATGTAATCCTACTTAATGCTATGTAATTCTACTTAGTGCCATGTAACACTACTGATTACGTAATCCATCTTAATGGCACGTAATCCTACTTAATGGCACGTAATCCTACTTAGTGTCATGTAATCCTACTTAATGCTACTTAATTCTACTTAGTGCCATGTAACACTACTGATTACGTAATCCATCTTAATGGCACGTAATCCTACTTAGTGTCATGTAATCCTACTTAATGCTATGTAATTCTACTTAGTGCCATGTAACACTACTGATTAAGTAATCCATCTTAATGGCACTTAATCCTACTTAATGGCACGTAATCCTACTTAGTGTCATGTAATCCTACTTAATGCGACTAAATTCTACTTAGTGCTATGTAACACTACTGATTACGTAATCCATCTTAATGGCACGTAATCCTACTTAATGGCACGTAATCCTACTTAGTGTCATGTAATCCTACTTAATGCTACGTAATTCTACTTAGTGCCATGTAACACTACTGATTACGTAATCCATCTTAATGGCACGTAATCCTACTTAATGGCACGTAATCCTATTTAGTGTCATGTAATCCTACTTAATGCTACTTAATTCTACTTAGTGCCATGTAACACTACTGATTACATAATACATTTTTATGGCACGTAATCCTACTTAATGGCACGTATTCCTACTTAGTGTCATGTAATTCTACTTAATGCTACGTAATTCTACTTAGTGCCATGTAACACTACTGATTACGTAATACATCTTAATGGCACGTAATCCTACTTAATGGCACGTAATCCTACTTAGTGTCATGATATCCTACTTAATGCTACGTAATTCTACTTAGTGCCATGTAACACTACTGATTACGTAATCCATCTTAAGGCACGTAATCCTACTTAATGGCACGTAATCCTACTTAGTGTCAAATAATCCTACTTTATGCTACGTAATTCTACTTAGTGCCATGTAACACTACTGATTACGTAATCCATCTTAATGGCACGTAATCCTACTTAATGGTACGAAATCCTACTTGGTGTCATGTAATCCTACTTAATGCTACGTAATTCTACTTAGTGCCATGTAACACTACTGATTACGTAATCCATATTAATGGCACGTAATCCTACTTAATGGCACGTAATCCTACTTAGTGTCATGTTATCCTACTTAATGCTACGTAATTCTACTTAGTGCCATGTAACACTACTGATTACGTAATCCTTCTTAATTGCACGTAATCCTACTTAATGGCACGTAATCTTACTTAGTGTCATGTAATCCTACTTAATGCTACGTAATTCTACTTAGTGCCATGTAACACTACTAATTACGTAATCCTTATTAATGGCACATAATCCTACTTAATGGCACGTAATCCTACTTAATGGCACGTAATCCTACTTAGTGTCAAGTAATCCTACTGAATGCTACGTAAATCTACTTAGTGCCATGTAACACTACTAATTACGTAATCTATCTTAATGGCACGTAATCCTACTTAATGGCACGTAATCCTACTTAGTATCATGTAATCCTACTTAATGCTATGTAATTCTACTTAGTGCCATGTAACACTACTGATTACGTAATCCATCTTAATGGCACGTAATCCTACTTAATGGCACGTAATCCTACTTAGTGTCATGTAATCCTACTTAATGCTACTTAATTCTACTTAGTGCCATGTAACACTACTGATTACGTAATCCATCTTAATGGCACGTAATCCTACTTAGTGTCATGTAATCCTACTTAATGCTATGTAATTCTACTTAGTGCCATGTAACACTACTGATTACGTAATCCATCTTAATGGCACGTAATCCTACTTAATGGCACGTAATCCTACTTAGTGTCATGTAATCCTACTTAATCTCACGTAATTCTGCTAAGTACTATGTAACACTACTGATTAAGTAATCCATCTTAATGGCACTTAATCCTACTTAATGGCACGTAATCCTACTTAGTGTCATGTAATCCTACTTAATGCGACTAAATTCTACTTAGTGCTATGTAACACTACTGATTACGTAATCCATCTTAATGGCACGTAATCCTACTTAATGGCACGTAATCCTACTTAGTGTCATGTAATCCTACTTAATGCTACGTAATTCTACTTAGTGCCATGTAACACTACTGATTACGTAATCCATCTTAATGGCACGTAATCCTACTTAATGGCACGTAATCCTATTTAGTGTCATGTAATCCTACTTAATGCTACTTAATTCTACTTAGTGCCATGTAACACTACTGATTACATAATACATTTTTATGGCACGTAATCCTACTTAATGGCACGTATTCCTACTTAGTGTCATGTAATTCTACTTAATGCTACGTAATTCTACTTAGTGCCATGTAACACTACTGATTACGTAATACATCTTAATGGCACGTAATCCTACTTAATGGCACGTAATCCTACTTAGTGTCATGATATCCTACTTAATGCTACGTAATTCTACTTAGTGCCATGTAACACTACTGATTACGTAATCCATATTAAGGCACGTAATCCTACTTAATGGCACGTAATCCTACTTAGTGTCAAATAATCCTACTTAATGCTACGTAATTCTACTTAGTGCCATGTAACACTACTGATTACGTAATCCATCTTAATGGCACGTAATCCTACTTAATGGCACGTAATTCTTCTTAGTGTCATGTAATCTTACTTAATGCTACGTAATTCTACTTAGTGTTATGTAACACTACTGATTACGTAATCCATCTTAATGGCACGTAATCCTACTTAATGGCACGTAATCCTACTTAGTGTCATGTTATCCTACTTAATGCAACGTAATTCTACTTAGTGCCATGTAACACTACTGATTACGTAATCCATCTTGATGGCACGAAATTCTACTTAATGGCACGTGATCCTACTTAGTGTCATGTAATCCTACTTAATGCTACGTAATTCTACTTAGTGCCATGTAACACTACTGATTACGTAATACATCTTAATGGCACGTAATCCTACTTAATGGCACGTAATCCTACTTAGTGTCATGTAATCCTACATAATGCTACGTAATTCTACTTAGTGCCATGTAACACTACTGATTACGTAATCCATCTTAATGGCACGTAATCCTACTTAATGGCACGTAATCCTACTTAGTGTCATGTAATCTTACTCAATGCTACGTAATTCTACTTAGTGCCATGTAACACTACTGATTACGTAATCCATCTTAATGGCACTTAATCCTACTTAATGGCACGTAATCCTACTTAGTGTCATGTAATCCTACTTAATGCGACGTAATTCTACTTAGTGCCATGTAACACTACTGATTACGTAATCCATCTTACTGGCACGTAATCCTATTTAATAGCACGTAATCTTACTTAGTGTCATGTAATCCTACTTAATGCTACTTAATTCTACTTAGTGCCATGTAACACTACTGATTACATAATCCATTTTAATGGCACGTAATCCTACTTAATGGCACGTAATCCTACTTAGTGTCATGATATCCTACTTAATGCTACGTAATTCTACTTAGTGCCATGTAACACTACTGATTACGTAATCCATCTTAAGGCACGTAATCCTACTTAATGGCACGTAATCCTACTTAGTGTCATGTAATTCTACTTAATGCTACGTAATTCTATTTAGTGCCATGTAACACTACTGATTACGTAATCCATCATAAAGGCACGTAATCCTACTTGATGGCACGTAATCCTACTTAGTGTCATGTAATCCTTTTAAATGCTACGTAATTCTACTTAGTGCTATGTAACACTACTGATTACGTAATCCATCTTAATGGCACGTAATCCTACTTAATGGCACGTAATCTTATTTAGTGTCATGTAATCCTACTTAATGCAACGTAATTCTATTTAGTGCCATGTAACACTACTGATTACGTAATCCATCATAAAGGCACGTAATCCTACTTAATGGCACGTAATCCTACTTTGTGTCATGTAATCCTACTTAATGCTACGTAATTCTACTTAGTGCCATGTAACACTACTGATTACGTAATCCATCTTAATAGCACGTAATCCTACTTAATGTCACGTAATTCTACTTAGTGTTATGTAATCTCACTTAATGCTACGTAATTCTACTTAGTGCCATGTAACACTACTGATTACGTAACCCATCTAAATGGCACGTAATCCTACTTAATGGTACGAAATCCTACTTAGTGTCATGTAATCCTACTTAATGCTACGTAATTCTATTTAGTGCCATGTAACACTACTGATTACGTAATCCATCATAAAGGCACGTAATCCTACTTAATGGCACGTAATCCTACTTAGTGTCATGTAATCCTACTTAATGCTACGTAATTCTACTTAGTGCCATGTAACACTACTGATTACGTAATCCATCTTAATGGCACGTAATCCTACTTAATGGCACGTAATCCTACTTAGTTTCATGTAATCCTACTTAACGCTACGTAATTCTACTTAGTGCCATGTAACACTACTGATTACCTAATTCATCTTAATGGCACGTAATCCTACTTAATGGCACGTAATCCTACTTAGTGTCATGTAATCCTACTTAATGCTACGTAATTCTACTTAGTACCATGTAACACTACTGATTACGTAATCCATCTTAATGGCACGTAATCCTACTTAATGGCACGTAATCCTACTTAGTGTCATGTAATTCTACTTAATGCTACGTAATTCTACTTAGTGCCATTTAACACTACTGATTACGTAATCCATCTTAATGGCACTTAATCCTACTTAATGGCACGTAATCCTACTTAGTGTCATGTAATCCTACTTAATGCTACGTAATTCTACTTAGTGCCATGAAACACTACTGATTACGTAATCCATCTTAATGGCACGTAATCCTACTTAATGGCACGTAATCCTACTTAGTTTCATGTAATCCTACTTAATGCTACGTAATTCTACTTAGTGCCATGTAACACTACTGATTACATAATCCATCTTAAGGCACGTAATCCTACTTCATGGCACGTAATCCTACTTAGTGTCATGTAATCCTACTTAATGCTACGTAATTCTATTTAGTGCCATGTAACACTACTGATTACGTAATCCATCATAAAGGCACGTAATCCTACTTAATGGCACGTAATCCTATTTAGTGTCATGTAATCCTTTTTTAAGCTACGTAATTCTACTTAGTGCTATGTAACACTACTGATTACGTAATCCATCTTAATGGCACGTAATCCTACTTAATGGCACGTAATCTTACTTAGTGTCATGTAATCCTACTTAATGCTACGTAATTCTACTTAGTGCCATGTAACACTACTGATTACGTAATCCATCTTAATGGCACGTAATCCTACTTAATGGCACGTAATTCTTCTTAGTGTCATGTAATCTTACTTAATGCTACGTAATTCTACTTAGTGTTATGTAACACTACTGATTACGTAATCCATCTTAATGGCACGTAATCCTACTTAATGGCACGTAATCCTACTTAGTGTCATGTTATCCTACTTAATGCAACGTAATTCTACTTAGTGCCATGTAACACTACTGATTACGTAATCCATCTTGATGGCACGAAATTCTACTTAATGGCACGTGATCCTACTTAGTGTCATGTAATCCTACTTAATGCTACGTAATTCTACTTAGTGCCATGTAACACTACTGATTACGTAATACATCTTAATGGCACGTAATCCTACTTAATGGCACGTAATCCTACTTAGTGTCATGTAATCCTACATAATGCTACGTAATTCTACTTAGTGCCATGTAACACTACTGATTACGTAATCCATCTTAATGGCACGTAATCCTACTTAATGGCACGTAATCCTACTTAGTGTCATGTAATCTTACTCAATGCTACGTAATTCTACTTAGTGCCATGTAACACTACTGATTACGTAATCCATCTTAATGGCACTTAATCCTACTTAATGGCACGTAATCCTACTTAGTGTCATGTAATCCTACTTAATGCGACGTAATTCTACTTAGTGCCATGTAACACTACTGATTACGTAATCCATCTTAATGGCACGTAATCCTACTTAATGGCACGTAATCCTACTTAGTGTCATGTAATCCTACTTAATGCTACGTAATTCTACTTAGTGCCATGTAACACTACTGATTACGTAATCCATCTTACTGGCACGTAATCCTATTTAATAGCACGTAATCTTACTTAGTGTCATGTAATCCTACTTAATGCTACTTAATTCTACTTAGTGCCATGTAACACTACTGATTACATAATCCATTTTAATGGCACGTAATCCTACTTAATGGCACGTAATCCTACTTAGTGTCATGTAATCCTACTTCATGCTACGTAATTTTACTTAGTGCCATGTAACACTACTAACTACGTAATCCATCTTAATGGCACGTAATCCTACTTAATGGCACGTAATCCTACTTAGTGTCATGTAATCCTACTTAATGCTTCGTAATTCTTCTTAGTGCCATGTAACACTACTGATTACGTAACCCATCTTAATGGCACGTAATCCTACTTAATGGTACGAAATCCTACTTGGTGTCATGTAATCCTACTTAATGCTACGTAATTCTACTTAGTGCCATGTAACACTACTGATTACGTAATCCATATTAATGGCACGTAATCCTACTTAATGGCACGTAATCCTACTTAATGGCACGTAATCCTACTTAGTGTCATGTAATCCTACTTCATGCTACGTAATTTTACTTAGTGCCATGTAACACTACTAACTACGTAATCCATCTTAATGGCACGTAATCCTACTTAATGGCACGTAATCCTACTTAGTGTCATGTAATCCTACTTAATGCTTCGTAATTCTTCTTAGTGCCATGTAACACTACTGATTACGTAACCCATCTTAATGGCACGTAATCCTACTTAATGGTACGAAATCCTACTTGGTGTCATGTAATCCTACTTAATGCTACGTAATTCTACTTAGTGCCATGTAACACTACTGATTACGTAATCCATATTAATGGCACGTAATCCTACTTAATGGCACGTAATCCTACTTAGTGTCATGTTATCCTACTTAATGCTACGTAATTCTACTTAGTGCCATGTAACACTACTGATTACGTAATCCTTCTTAATTGCACGTAATCCTACTTAATGGCACGTAATCTTACTTAGTGTCATGTAATCCTACTTAATGCTACGTAATTCTACTTAGTGCCATGTAACACTACTGATTACGTAATCCTTATTAATGGCACATAATCCTACTTAATGGCACGTAATCCTACTTAATGGCACGTAATCCTACTTAGTGTCAAGTAATCCTACTGAATGCTACGTAAATCTACTTAGTGCCATGTAACACTACTAATTACGTAATCTATCTTAATGGCACGTAATCCTACTTAATGGCACGTAATCCTACTTAGTATCATGTAATCCTACTTAATGCTATGTAATTCTACTTAGTGCCATGTAACACTACTGATTACGTAATCCATCTTAATGGCACGTAATCCTACTTAATGGCACGTAATCCTACTTAGTGTCATGTAATCCTACTTAATGCTACTTAATTCTACTTAGTGCCATGTAACACTACTGATTACGTAATCCATCTTAATGGCACGTAATCCTACTTAGTGTCATGTAATCCTGCTTAATGCTATGTAATTCTACTTAGTGCCATGTAACACTACTGATTACGTAATCCATCTTAATGGCACGTAATCCTACTTAATGGCACGTAATCCTACTTAGTGTCATGTAATCCTACTTAATCTCACGTAATTCTGCTAAGTACTATGTAACACTACTGATTAAGTAATCCATCTTAATGGCACTTAATCCTACTTAATGGCACGTAATCCTACTTAGTGTCATGTAATTCTACTTAATGCTACGTAATTCTACTTAGTGCCATGTAACACTACTGATTACGTAATACATCTTAATGGCACGTAATCCTACTTAATGGCACGTATTCCTACTTAGTGTCATGTAATTCTACTTAATGCTACGTAATTCTACTTAGTGCCATGTAACACTACTGATTACGTAATACATCTTAATGGCACGTAATCCTACTTAATGGCACGTAATCCTACTTAGTGTCATGATATCCTACTTAATGCTACGTAATTCTACTTAGTGCCATGTAACACTACTGATTACGTAATCCATATTAAGGCACGTAATCCTACTTAATGGCACGTAATCCTACTTAGTGTCAAATAATCCTACTTAATGCTACGTAATTCTACTTAGTGCCATGTAACACTACTGATTACGTAATCCATCTTAATGGCACGTAATCCTACTTAATGGCACGTAATTCTTCTTAGTGTCATGTAATCTTACTTAATGCTACGTAATTCTACTTAGTGTTATGTAACACTACTGATTACGTAATCCATCTTAATGGCACGTAATCCTACTTAATGGCACGTAATCCTACTTAGTGTCATGTTATCCTACTTAATGCAACGTAATTCTACTTAGTGCCATGTAACACTACTGATTACGTAATCCATCTTGATGGCACGAAATTCTACTTAATGGCACGTGATCCTACTTAGTGTCATGTAATCCTACTTAATGCTACGTAATTCTACTTAGTGCCATGTAACACTACTGATTACGTAATACATCTTAATGGCACGTAATCCTACTTAATGGCACGTAATCCTACTTAGTGTCATGTAATCCTACATAATGCTACGTAATTCTACTTAGTGCCATGTAACACTACTGATTACGTAATCCATCTTAATGGCACGTAATCCTACTTAATGGCACGTAATCCTACTTAGTGTCATGTAATCTTACTCAATGCTACGTAATTCTACTTAGTGCCATGTAACACTACTGATTACGTAATCCATCTTAATGGCACTTAATCCTACTTAATGGCACGTAATCCTACTTAGTGTCATGTAATCCTACTTAATGCGACGTAATTCTACTTAGTGCCATGTAACACTACTGATTACGTAATCCATCTTACTGGCACGTAATCCTATTTAATAGCACGTAATCTTACTTAGTGTCATGTAATCCTACTTAATGCTACTTAATTCTACTTAGTGCCATGTAACACTACTGATTACATAATCCATTTTAATGGCACGTAATCCTACTTAATGGCACGTAATCCTACTTAGTGTCATGATATCCTACTTAATGCTACGTAATTCTACTTAGTGCCATGTAACACTACTGATTACGTAATCCATCTTAAGGCACGTAATCCTACTTAATGGCACGTAATCCTACTTAGTGTCATGTAATTCTACTTAATGCTACGTAATTCTATTTAGTGCCATGTAACACTACTGATTACGTAATCCATCATAAAGGCACGTAATCCTACTTGATGGCACGTAATCCTACTTAGTGTCATGTAATCCTTTTAAATGCTACGTAATTCTACTTAGTGCTATGTAACACTACTGATTACGTAATCCATCTTAATGGCACGTAATCCTACTTAATGGCACGTAATCTTATTTAGTGTCATGTAATCCTACTTAATGCAACGTAATTCTATTTAGTGCCATGTAACACTACTGATTACGTAATCCATCATAAAGGCACGTAATCCTACTTAATGGCACGTAATCCTACTTTGTGTCATGTAATCCTACTTAATGCTACGTAATTCTACTTAGTGCCATGTAACACTACTGATTACGTAATCCATCTTAATAGCACGTAATCCTACTTAATGTCACGTAATTCTACTTAGTGTTATGTAATCTCACTTAATGCTACGTAATTCTACTTAGTGCCATGTAACACTACTGATTACGTAACCCATCTAAATGGCACGTAATCCTACTTAATGGTACGAAATCCTACTTAGTGTCATGTAATCCTACTTAATGCTACGTAATTCTATTTAGTGCCATGTAACACTACTGATTACGTAATCCATCATAAAGGCACGTAATCCTACTTAATGGCACGTAATCCTACTTAGTGTCATGTAATCCTACTTAATGCTACGTAATTCTACTTAGTGCCATGTAACACTACTGATTACGTAATCCATCTTAATGGCACGTAATCCTACTTAATGGCACGTAATCCTACTTAGTTTCATGTAATCCTACTTAACGCTACGTAATTCTACTTAGTGCCATGTAACACTACTGATTACCTAATTCATCTTAATGGCACGTAATCCTACTTAATGGCACGTAATCCTACTTAGTGTCATGTAATCCTACTTAATGCTACGTAATTCTACTTAGTACCATGTAACACTACTGATTACGTAATCCATCTTAATGGCACGTAATCCTACTTAATGGCACGTAATCCTACTTAGTGTCATGTAATTCTACTTAATGCTACGTAATTCTACTTAGTGCCATTTAACACTACTGATTACGTAATCCATCTTAATGGCACTTAATCCTACTTAATGGCACGTAATCCTACTTAGTGTCATGTAATCCTACTTAATGCTACGTAATTCTACTTAGTGCCATGAAACACTACTGATTACGTAATCCATCTTAATGGCACGTAATCCTACTTAATGGCACGTAATCCTACTTAGTTTCATGTAATCCTACTTAATGCTACGTAATTCTACTTAGTGCCATGTAACACTACTGATTACATAATCCATCTTAAGGCACGTAATCCTACTTCATGGCACGTAATCCTACTTAGTGTCATGTAATCCTACTTAATGCTACGTAATTCTATTTAGTGCCATGTAACACTACTGATTACGTAATCCATCATAAAGGCACGTAATCCTACTTAATGGCACGTAATCCTATTTAGTGTCATGTAATCCTTTTTTAAGCTACGTAATTCTACTTAGTGCTATGTAACACTACTGATTACGTAATCCATCTTAATGGCACGTAATCCTACTTAATGGCACGTAATCTTACTTAGTGTCATGTAATCCTACTTAATGCTACGTAATTCTACTTAGTGCCATGTAACACTACTGATTACGTAATCCATCTTAATGGCACGTAATCCTACTTAATGGCACGTAATTCTTCTTAGTGTCATGTAATCTTACTTAATGCTACGTAATTCTACTTAGTGTTATGTAACACTACTGATTACGTAATCCATCTTAATGGCACGTAATCCTACTTAATGGCACGTAATCCTACTTAGTGTCATGTTATCCTACTTAATGCAACGTAATTCTACTTAGTGCCATGTAACACTACTGATTACGTAATCCATCTTGATGGCACGAAATTCTACTTAATGGCACGTGATCCTACTTAGTGTCATGTAATCCTACTTAATGCTACGTAATTCTACTTAGTGCCATGTAACACTACTGATTACGTAATACATCTTAATGGCACGTAATCCTACTTAATGGCACGTAATCCTACTTAGTGTCATGTAATCCTACATAATGCTACGTAATTCTACTTAGTGCCATGTAACACTACTGATTACGTAATCCATCTTAATGGCACGTAATCCTACTTAATGGCACGTAATCCTACTTAGTGTCATGTAATCTTACTCAATGCTACGTAATTCTACTTAGTGCCATGTAACACTACTGATTACGTAATCCATCTTAATGGCACTTAATCCTACTTAATGGCACGTAATCCTACTTAGTGTCATGTAATCCTACTTAATGCGACGTAATTCTACTTAGTGCCATGTAACACTACTGATTACGTAATCCATCTTAATGGCACGTAATCCTACTTAATGGCACGTAATCCTACTTAGTGTCATGTAATCCTACTTAATGCTACGTAATTCTACTTAGTGCCATGTAACACTACTGATTACGTAATCCATCTTACTGGCACGTAATCCTATTTAATAGCACGTAATCTTACTTAGTGTCATGTAATCCTACTTAATGCTACTTAATTCTACTTAGTGCCATGTAACACTACTGATTACATAATCCATTTTAATGGCACGTAATCCTACTTAATGGCACGTAATCCTACTTAGTGTCATGTAATCCTACTTCATGCTACGTAATTTTACTTAGTGCCATGTAACACTACTAACTACGTAATCCATCTTAATGGCACGTAATCCTACTTAATGGCACGTAATCCTACTTAGTGTCATGTAATCCTACTTAATGCTTCGTAATTCTTCTTAGTGCCATGTAACACTACTGATTACGTAACCCATCTTAATGGCACGTAATCCTACTTAATGGTACGAAATCCTACTTGGTGTCATGTAATCCTACTTAATGCTACGTAATTCTACTTAGTGCCATGTAACACTACTGATTACGTAATCCATATTAATGGCACGTAATCCTACTTAATGGCACGTAATCCTACTTAATGGCACGTAATCCTACTTAGTGTCATGTAATCCTACTTCATGCTACGTAATTTTACTTAGTGCCATGTAACACTACTAACTACGTAATCCATCTTAATGGCACGTAATCCTACTTAATGGCACGTAATCCTACTTAGTGTCATGTAATCCTACTTAATGCTTCGTAATTCTTCTTAGTGCCATGTAACACTACTGATTACGTAACCCATCTTAATGGCACGTAATCCTACTTAATGGTACGAAATCCTACTTGGTGTCATGTAATCCTACTTAATGCTACGTAATTCTACTTAGTGCCATGTAACACTACTGATTACGTAATCCATATTAATGGCACGTAATCCTACTTAATGGCACGTAATCCTACTTAGTGTCATGTTATCCTACTTAATGCTACGTAATTCTACTTAGTGCCATGTAACACTACTGATTACGTAATCCTTCTTAATTGCACGTAATCCTACTTAATGGCACGTAATCTTACTTAGTGTCATGTAATCCTACTTAATGCTACGTAATTCTACTTAGTGCCATGTAACACTACTGATTACGTAATCCTTATTAATGGCACATAATCCTACTTAATGGCACGTAATCCTACTTAATGGCACGTAATCCTACTTAGTGTCAAGTAATCCTACTGAATGCTACGTAAATCTACTTAGTGCCATGTAACACTACTAATTACGTAATCTATCTTAATGGCACGTAATCCTACTTAATGGCACGTAATCCTACTTAGTATCATGTAATCCTACTTAATGCTATGTAATTCTACTTAGTGCCATGTAACACTACTGATTACGTAATCCATCTTAATGGCACGTAATCCTACTTAATGGCACGTAATCCTACTTAGTGTCATGTAATCCTACTTAATGCTACTTAATTCTACTTAGTGCCATGTAACACTACTGATTACGTAATCCATCTTAATGGCACGTAATCCTACTTAGTGTCATGTAATCCTGCTTAATGCTATGTAATTCTACTTAGTGCCATGTAACACTACTGATTACGTAATCCATCTTAATGGCACGTAATCCTACTTAATGGCACGTAATCCTACTTAGTGTCATGTAATCCTACTTAATCTCACGTAATTCTGCTAAGTACTATGTAACACTACTGATTAAGTAATCCATCTTAATGGCACTTAATCCTACTTAATGGCACGTAATCCTACTTAGTGTCATGTAATCCTACTTAATGCGACTAAATTCTACTTAGTGCTATGTAACACTACTGATTACGTAATCCATCTTAATGGCACGTAATCCTACTTAATGGCACGTAATCCTACTTAGTGTCATGTAATCCTACTTAATGCTACGTAATTCTACTTAGTGCCATGTAACACTACTGATTACGTAATCCATCTTAATGGCACGTAATCCTACTTAATGGCACGTAATCCTATTTAGTGTCATGTAATCCTACTTAATGCTACTTAATTCTACTTAGTGCCATGTAACACTACTGATTACATAATACATTTTTATGGCACGTAATCCTACTTAATGGCACGTATTCCTACTTAGTGTCATGTAATTCTACTTAATGCTACGTAATTCTACTTAGTGCCATGTAACACTACTGATTACGTAATACATCTTAATGGCACGTAATCCTACTTAATGGCACGTAATCCTACTTAGTGTCATGATATCCTACTTAATGCTACGTAATTCTACTTAGTGCCATGTAACACTACTGATTACGTAATCCATCTTAAGGCACGTAATCCTACTTAATGGCACGTAATCCTACTTAGTGTCAAATAATCCTACTTAATGCTACGTAATTCTACTTAGTGCCATGTAACACTACTGATTACGTAATCCATCTTAATAGCACGTAATCCTACTTAATGGCACGTAATTCTACTTAGTGTCATGTAATCTTACTTAATGCTACGTAATTCTACTTAGTGCCATGTAACACTACTGATTACGTAATCCATCTTAATGGCACGTAATCCTACTTAATGGCACGTAATGCTACTTAGTGTCATGTAATCCTACTTAATGCAACGTAATTCTACTTAGTGCCATGTAACACTACTGATTACGTAATCCATCTTGATGGCACGAAATCCTACTTAATGGCACGTGATCCTACTTAGTGTCATGTAATCCTACTTAATGCTACGTAATTCTACTTAGTGCCATGTAACACTACTGATTACGTAATACATCTTAATGGCACGTAATCCTACTTAATAGCACGTAATCCTACTTAGTGTCATGTAATCCTACATAATGCTACGTAATTCTACTTAGTGCCATGTAACACTACTGATTACGTAATCCATCTTAATGGCACGTAATCCTACTTAATGGCACGTAATCCTACTTAGTGTCATGTAATCTTACTTAATGCTACGTAATTCTACTTAGTGCCATGTAACACTACTGATTACGTAATCCATCTTAATGGCACGTAATCCTACTTAATGGAACGTAATCCTACTTAATGGAACGTAATCCTACTTAATGGAACGTAATTCTACTTAGTGCTATGTAACACTACTGATTACGTAATCCATCTCAATGGCACGTAATAGCACGTAATCTTACTTAGTGTCATGTAATCCTACTTCATGCTACGTAATTTTACTTAGTGCCATGTAACACTACTAATTACCTAATCTATCTTAATGGCACGTAGTCCTACTTAATGGCACGTAATTCTACTTATTGTCATGTAATCCTACTTAATGCTTCGTAATTCTTCTTAGTGCCATGTAACACTACTGATTACGTAACCCATCTTAATGGCACGTAATCCTACTTAATGGTACAAAATCCTACTTGGTGTCATGTAATCCTACTTATTGCTACGTAATTCTACTTAGTGCCATGTAACACTACTGATTACGTAATCCATATTAATGGCACGTAATCCTACTTAATGGCACGTAATCCTACTTAGTGTCATGATATCCTACTTAATGCTACGTAATTCTACTTAGTGCCATGTAACACTACTGATTACGTAATCCATCTTAAGGCACGTAATCCTACTTAATAGCACGTAATCCTACTTAGTGTCATGTAATCCTACTTAATGCTACGTAAGTCTATTTAGTGCCATGTAACACTACTGATTACGTAATCCATCAAAAAGGCACGTAATCCTACTTGATGGCATGTAATCCTACTTAGTGTCATGTAATCCTTTTTAATGCTACGTAATTCTACTTAGTGCTATGTAACACTACTGATTACGTAATCCATCTTAATGGCACGTAATCCTACTTAATGGCACGTAATCTTATTTAGTGTCATGTAATCCTACTTAATGCAACGTAATTCTATTTAGTGCCATGTAACACTACTGATTACGTAATCCATCATAAAGGCACGTAATCCTACTTAATGGCACGTAATCCTACTTGGTGTCATGTAATCCTACTTAATGCTACGTAATTCTACTTAGTGCCATGTAACACTACTGATTACGTAATCCATCTTAGTAGCACGTAATCCTACTTAATGTCACGTAATTCTACTTAGTGTCATGTAATCTCACTTAATGCTACGTAATTCTACTTAGTGCTATGTAACACTACTGATTACGTAACCCATCTAAATGGCACGTAATCCTACTTAATGGTACGAAATCCTACTTAGTGTCATGTAATCCTACTTAATGCTACTTAATTCTATTTAGTGCCATGTAACACTACTGATTACGTAATCCATCATAAAGGCACGTAATCCTACTTAATGGCACGTAATTCTACTTATTGTCATGTAATCCTACTTAATGCTTCGTAATTCTTCTTAGTGCCATGTAACACTACTGATTACGTAACCCATCTTAATGGCACGTAATCCTACTTAATGGTACGAAATCCGACTTGGTGTCATTTAATCCTACTTAATGCTACGTAATTCTACTTAGTGCCATGTAACACTACTGATTACGTAATCCATCTTAAGGCACGTAATCCTACTTAATGGCACGTAATCCTACTTAGTGTCATGTAATCCTACTTAATGCTACGTAATTCTATTTAGTGCCATGTAACACTACTGATTACGTAATCCATCATAAAGGCACGTAATCCTACTTAATGGCACGTAATCCTACTTAGTGTCATGTAATCCTTTTTAATGCTACGTAATTCTACTTAGTGCTATGTAACACTACTGATTACGTAATCCATCTTAATGGCACGTAATCCTACTTAATGGCACGTAATCTTACTTAGTGTCATGTAATCCTACTTAATGCAACGTAATTCTATTTAGTGCCGTGTAACACTACTGATTACGTAATCCATCATAAAGGCACGTAATCCTACTTAATGGCACGTAATTTTACTTTGTGTCAAATAATCCTACTTAATGCTACGTAATTCTACTTAGTGCCATGTAACACTACTGATTACGTAATCCATCTTAATAGCACGTAATCCTACTTAATGGCACGTAATTCTACTTAGTGTCATGTAATCTTACTTAATGCTACGTAATTCTACTTAGTGCCATGTAACACTACTGATTACGTAATCCATCTTAATGGCACGTAATCCTACTTAATGGCACGTAATGCTACTTAGTGTCATGTAATCCTACTTAATGCAACGTAATTCTACTTAGTGCCATGTAACACTACTGATTACGTAATCCATCTTGATGGCACGAAATCCTACTTAATGGCACGTGATCCCACTTAGTGTCATGTAATCCTACTTAATGCTACGTAATTCTACTTAGTGCCATGTAACACTACTGATTACGTAACACATCTTAATGGCACGTAATCCTACTTAATAGCACGTAATCCTACTTAGTGTCATGTAATCCTACATAATGCTACGTAATTCTACTTAGTGCTATGTAACACTACTGATTACGTAATCCATCTTAATGGCACGTAATCCTACTTAATGGCACGTAATCCTACTTAGTGTCATGTAATCTTACTTAATGCTACGTAATTCTACTTAGTGCCATGTAACACTACTGATTACATAATCCATCTTAATGGCACGTAATCCTACTTAATGGAACGTAATCCTACTTAATGGAACGTAATCCTACTTAATGGAACGTAATTCTACTTAGTGCTATGTAACACTACTGATTACGTAATCCATCTCAATGGCACGTAATAGCACGTAATCTTACTTAGTGTCATGTAATCCTACTTCATGCTACGTAATTTTACTTAGTGCCATGTAACACTACTAATTACGTAATCTATCTTAAAGGCACGTAATCCTACTTAATGGCACGTAATTCTACTTATTGTCATGTAATCCTACTTAATGCTTCGTAATTCTTCTTAGTGCCATGTAACACTACTGATTACGTAACCCATCTTAATGGCACGTAATCCTACTTAATGGTACAAAATCCAACTTAATGTCCTGTAATCCTACTTAATGCTACGTAATTCTACTTAGTGCCATGTAACACTACTGATTACGTAATCCATATTAATGGCACGTAATCCTACTTAATGGCACGTAATCCTACTTAGTGTCATGATATCCTACTTAATGCTACGTAATTCTACTTAGTGCCATGTAACACTACTGATTACGTAATCCATCTTAAGGCACGTAATCCTACTTAATGGCACGTAATCCTACTTAGTGTCATGTAATCCTACTTAATGCTACGTAATTCTATTTAGTGCCATGTAACACTACTGATTACGTAATCCATCATAAAGGCACGTAATCCTACTTGATGGCACGTAATCCTACTTAGTGTCATGTAATCCTTTTTAATGCTACGTAATTCTACTTAGTGCTATGTAACACTTCTGATTACCTAATCCATCTTAATGGCACGTTATCCTACTTAATGGCACGTAATCTTATTTAGTGTCATGTAATCCTACTTAATGCAACGTAATTCTATTTAGTGCCATGTAACACTACTGATTACGTAATCCATCTTAAAGGCACGTAATCCTACTTAATGGCACGTAATCCTACTTTGTGTCATGTAATCCTACTTAATGCTACGTAATTCTACTTAGTGCCATGTAACACTACTGATTACGTAATCCATCTTAATAGCACGTAATCCTACTTAATGTCACGTAATTCTACTTAGTGTCATGTAATCTCACTTAATGCTACGTAATTCTACTTAGTGCCATGTAACACTACTGATTACGTAATCCATCTTAAGGCACGTAATCCTACTTAATGGCACGTAATCCTACTTAGTGTCATGTAATCCTACTTAATGCTACGTAATTCTATTTAGTGCCACGTAACACTACTGATTACGTAACCCATCTAAATGGCACGTAATCCTACTTAATGGTACGAAATCCTACTTAGTGTCATGTAATTCTACTTAATGCTACGTAATTCTATTTAGTGCCATGTAACACTACTGATTACGTAATCCATCATAAAGGCACGTAATCCTACTTAATGGCACGTAATTCTACTTATTGTCATGTAATCCTACTTAATGCTTCGTAATTCTTCTTAGTGCCATGTAACACTACTGACTACGTAACCCATCTTAATGGCACGTAATCCTACTTAATGGTACGAAATCCGACTTGGTGTCATGTAATCCTACTTAATGCTACGTAATTCTACTTAGTGCCATGTAACACTACTGATTACGTAATCCATTTTAATAGCACGTAATCCTACTTAATGGCACGTAATTCTACTTAGTGTCATGTAATCTTACTTAATGCTACGTAATTCTACTTAGTGCCATGTAACACTACTGATTACGTAATCCATCTTAATGGCACGTAATCCTACTTAATGGCACGTAATCCTACTTAGTGTCATGTAATCCTACTTAATGCAACGTAATTCTACTTAGTGCCATGTAACACTACTGATTACGTAATCCATCTTGATGGCACGAAATCCTACTTAATGGCACGTGATCCTACTTAGTGTCATGTAATCCTACTTAATGCTACGTAATTCTACTTAGTGCCATGTAACACTACTGATTACGTAATACATCTTAATGGCACGCAATCCTACTTAATGGCACGTAATCCTACTTAGTGTCATGTAATCCTACATAATGCTACGTAATTCTACTCAGTGCCATGTAACACTACTGATTACGTAATCCATCTTAATGGCACGTAATCCTACTTAATGGCACGTAATCCTACTTAGTGTCATGTAATCTAACTTAATGCTACGTAATTCTACTTAGTGCCATGTAACACTACTGATTACGTAATCTATCTTAATGGCACGTAATCCTACTTAATGGAACGTAATCCTACTTAATGGAACGTAAAACTACTTAATGGAACGTAATTCTACTTAGTGCTATGTAACACTACTGATTACGTAATCCATCTCAATGGCACGTAATAGCACGTAATCTTACTTAGTGTCATGTAATCCTACTTCATGCTACGTAATTTTACTTAGTGCCATGTAACACTACTAATTACGTAATCTATCTTAATGGCACGTAATCCTACTTTATGGCACGTAATTCTACTTATTGTCATGTAATCCTACTTAATGCTTCGTAATTCTTCTTAGTGCCATGTAACACTACTGATTACGTAACCCATCTTAATGGCACGTAATCCTACTTAATGGTACGAAATCCTACTTGGTGTCATGTAATCCTACTTAATGCTACGTAATTCTACTTAGTGCCATGTAACACTACTGATTACGTAATACATCTTAATGGCACGTAATCCTACTTAATGGCACGTAATCCTACTTAGTGTCATGTAATCCTACATAATGCTACGTAATTCTACTCAGTGCCATGTAACACTACTGATTACGTAATCCATCTTAATGGCACGTAATCCTACTTAATGGCACGTAATCCTACTTAGTGTCATGTAATCTTACTTAATGCTAGGTAATTCTACTTAGTGCCATGTAACACTACTGATTACATAATCCATCTTAATGGCACGTAATCCTACTTAATGGAACGTAATCCTACTTAATGGAACGTAATCCTAATTAATGGAACGTAATTCTACTTAGTGCTATGTAACACTACTGATTACGTAATCCATCTCAATGGCACGTAATAGCACGTAATCTTACTTAGTGTCATGTAATCCTACTTCATGCTACGTAATTTTACTTAGTGCCATGTAACACTACTAATTACGTAATCTATCTTAAAGGCACGTAATCCTACTTAATGGCACGTAATTCTACTTATTGTCATGTAATCCTACTTAATGCTTCGTAATTCTTCTTAGTGCCATGTAACACTACTGATTACGTAACCCATCTTAATGGCACGTAATCCTACTTAATGGTACAAAATCCAACTTAATGTCCTGTAATCCTACTTAATGCTACGTAATTCTACTTAGTGCCATGTAACACTACTGATTACGTAATCCATATTAATGGCACGTAATCCTACTTAATGGCACGTAATCTTACTTAGTGTCATGTAATCCTACTTAATGCAACGTAATTCTACTTAGTGCCATGTAACACTACTGATTACGTAATCCATCTTAAGGCACGTAATCCTACTTAATGGCACGTAATCCTACTTAGTGTCATGTAATCCTACTTAATGCTACGTAATTCTATTTAGTGCCATGTAACACTACTGATTACGTAATCCATCATAAAGGCACGTAATCCTACTTGATGGCACGTAATCCTACTTAGTGTCATGTAATCCTTTTTAATGGTACGTAATTCTACTTAGTGCTATGTAACACTTCTGATTACGTAATCCATCTTAATGGCACGTTATCCTACTTAATGGCACGTAATCTTATTTAGTGTCATGTAATCCTACTTAATGCAACGTAATTCTATTTAGTGCTATGTAACACTACTGATTACGTAATCCATCTTAAAGGCACGTAATCCTACTTAATGGCACGTAATCCTACTTTGTGTCATGTAATCCTACTTAATGCTACGTAATTCTACTTAGTGCCATGTAACACTACTGATTACGTAATCCATCTTAATAGCACGTAATCCTACTTAATGTCACGTAATTCTACTTAGTGTCATGTAATCTCACTTAATGCTACGTAATTCTACTTAGTGCCATGTAACACTACTGATTACGTAATCCATCTTAAGGCACGTAATCCTACTTAATGGCACGTAATCCTACTTAGTGTCATGTAATCCTACTTAATGCTACGTAATTCTATTTAGTGCCACGTAACACTACTGATTACGTAACCCATCTAAATGGCACGTAATCCTACTTAATGGTACGAAATCCTACTTAGTGTCATGTAATTCTACTTAATGCTACGTAATTCTATTTAGTGCCATGTAACACTACTGATTACGTAATCCATCATAAAGGCACGTAATCCTACTTAATGGCACGTAATTCTACTTATTGTCATGTAATCCTACTTAATGCTTCGTAATTCTTCTTAGTGCCATGTAACACTACTGACTACGTAACCCATCTTAATGGCACGTAATCCTACTTAATGGTACGAAATCCGACTTGGTGTCATGTAATCCTACTTAATGCTACGTAATTCTACTTAGTGCCATGTAACACTACTGATTACGTAATCCATTTTAATAGCACGTAATCCTACTTAATGGCACGTAATTCTACTTAGTGTCATGTAATCTTACTTAATGCTACGTAATTCTACTTAGTGCCATGTAACACTACTGATTACGTAATCCATCTTAATGGCACGTAATCCTACTTAATGGCACGTAATCCTACTTAGTGTCATGTAATCCTACTTAATGCAACGTAATTCTACTTAGTGCCATGTAACACTACTGATTACGTAATCCATCTTGATGGCACGAAATCCTACTTAATGGCACGTGATCCTACTTAGTGTCATGTAATCCTACTTAATGCTACGTAATTCTACTTAGTGCCATGTAACACTACTGATTACGTAATACATCTTAATGGCACGCAATCCTACTTAATGGCACGTAATCCTACTTAGTGTCATGTAATCCTACATAATGCTACGTAATTCTACTCAGTGCCATGTAACACTACTGATTACGTAATCCATCTTAATGGCACGTAATCCTACTTAATGGCACGTAATCCTACTTAGTGTCATGTAATCTAACTTAATGCTACGTAATTCTACTTAGTGCCATGTAACACTACTGATTACGTAATCTATCTTAATGGCACGTAATCCTACTTAATGGAACGTAATCCTACTTAATGGAACGTAAAACTACTTAATGGAACGTAATTCTACTTAGTGCTATGTAACACTACTGATTACGTAATCCATCTCAATGGCACGTAATAGCACGTAATCTTACTTAGTGTCATGTAATCCTACTTCATGCTACGTAATTTTACTTAGTGCCATGTAACACTACTAATTACGTAATCTATCTTAATGGCACGTAATCCTACTTTATGGCACGTAATTCTACTTATTGTCATGTAATCCTACTTAATGCTTCGTAATTCTTCTTAGTGCCATGTAACACTACTGATTACGTAACCCATCTTAATGGCACGTAATCCTACTTAATGGTACGAAATCCTACTTGGTGTCATGTAATCCTACTTAATGCTACGTAATTCTACTTAGTGCCATGTAACACTACTGATTACGTAATACATCTTAATGGCACGTAATCCTACTTAATGGCACGTAATCCTACTTAGTGTCATGTAATCCTACATAATGCTACGTAATTCTACTCAGTGCCATGTAACACTACTGATTACGTAATTCATCTTAATGGCACGTAATCCTACTTAATGGCACGTAATCCTACTTAGTGTCATGTAATCCTACTTAATGCTACGTAATTCTACTTAGTGCCATGTAACACTACTGATTACGTTATCCATATTAATGGCACGTAATCCTACTTAATGGCACGTAATCCTACTTAGTGTCATGTAATCCTACTTAATGCTACGTAATTCTACTTAGTGCCTTGTAACACTACTGATTATGTAATCCATCTTAATGGCACGTAATCCTACTTAATAGCACGTAATCCTACTTAGTGTCATGTAATCCTACTTAATGCTACGTAATTCTACTTAGTGCCATGTAACACTACTGATTACGTAATCCTTCTTAATGGCACCTAATCCTACTTAATGGCACGTAATCCTACTTAGTGTCATGTAATCCTACTTAATGCTACGTAATTCTACTTAGTGCTATGTAACACTACTGATTACGTAATCCATATTAATAGCACGTAATCCTACTTAATGGCACGTAATCCTACTTAATAGCACGTAATCCTACTTAGTGTCATGTAATCCTACTGAATGCTACGTAAATCTACTTAGTGCCATGTAACACTACTGATTACGTAATCCATCTTAATGGCACGTAATCCTACTTAATGTCACGTAATCCTACTTAGTGTCATGTAATCCTACTTAATGCTACTTAATTCTACTTAGTGCCATGTAACACTACTGATTACGTTATCCATCATAAAGGCACGTAATCCTACTTAATGGTACGAAATCTTACTTAGTGTCATGTAATCCTACTTAATGCTACGTAATTCTATTTAGTGCCATGTAACACTACTGATTACGTAATCCATCTTAATGGCACGTAATCCTACTTAGTGTCATGTAATCCTACTTAATGCTACGTAATTCTACTTAGTGCCATGTAACACTACTGATTACGTTATCCATCATAAAGGCACGTAATCCTACTTAATGGTACGAAATCTTACTTAGTGTCATGTAATCCTACTTAATGCTACGTAATTCTATTTAGTGCCATGTAACACTACTGATTACGTAATCCATCATAAAGGCACGTAATCCTACTTAATGGCACGTAATTCTACTTATTGTCATGTAATCCTACTTAATGCTTCGTAATTCTTCTTAGTGCCATGTAACACTACTGATTACGTAACCCATCTTAATGGCACGTAATCCTACTTAATGGTACGAAATCCGACTTGGTGTCATGTAATCCTACTTAATACTACGTAATTCTACTTAGTGCCATGTAACACTACTGATTACGTAATCCATCTTAAGGCACGTAATCCTATTTAATGGCACGTAATCCTACTTAGTGTCATGTAATCCTACTTAATGCTACGTAATTCTATTTAGTGCCATGTAACACTACTGATTACGTAATCTATCATAAAGGCACGTAATCCTACTTTATGGCACGTAATCCTACTTAGTGTCATGTAATCCTTTTTAATGCTACGTAATTTTACTTAGTGCTATGTAACACTACTGATTACGTAATCCATCTTAATGGCACGTAATCCTACTTAATGGCACGTAATCTTACTTAGTGTCATGTAATCCTACTTAATGCAACGTAATTCTATTTAGTGCCGTGTAACACTACTGATTACGTTATCCATCATAAAGGCACGTAATCCTACTTAATGGCACGTAATCCTACTTTGTGTCATGTAATCCTACTTAATGCTACGTAATTCTACTTAGTGCCATGTAACACTACTGATTACGTAATCCATCTTAATAGCACGTAATCCTACTTAATGGCACGTAATTCTACTTAGTGTCATGTAATCTTACTTAATGCTACGTAATTCTACTTAGTGCCATGTAACACTACTGATTACGTAATCCATCTTAATGGCACGTAATCCTAATTAATGGCACGTAATCCTACTTAGTGTCATGTAATCCTACTTAATGCTACGTAATTCTACTCAGTGCCATGTAACACTACTGATTACGTAATCCATCTTAATGGCACGTAATCCTACTTAATGGCACGTAATCCTACTTAGTGTCATGTAATCCTACATAATGCTACGTAATTCTACTCAGTGCCATGTAACACTACTGATTACGTAATCCATCTTAATGGCACGTAATCCTACTTAATGGCACGTAATCCTACTTAGTGTCATGTAATCTTACTTAATGCTACGTAATTTTACTTAGTGCCATGTAACACTACTGATTACGTAATCCATCTTAATGGCACGTAATCCTACTTAATGGAACGTAATCCTACTTAATGGAACGTAATTCTACTTAATGGAACGTAATTCTACTTAGTGCTATGTAACACTACTGATTACGTAATCCATCTCAATGGCACGTAATAGCACGTAATCTTACTTAGTGTCATGTAATCCTACTTCATGTTACGTAATTTTACTTAGTGCCATGTAACACTACTAATTACGTAATCTATCTTAATGGCACGTAATCCTACTTAATGGCACGTAATTCTACTTATTGTCATGTAATCCTACTTAATGCTTTGTAATTCTCCTTAGTGCCATGTAACACTACTGATTACGTAACCCATCTTAGTGGCACGTAATCCTACTTAATGGTACGAAATCCTACTTGGTGTCATGTAATCCTACTTAATGCTACGTAATTCTACTTAGTGCCATGTAACACTACTGATTACGTTATCCATATTAATGGCACGTAATCCTACTTAATGGCACGTAATCCTACTTAGTGTCATGTAATCCTACTTAATGCTACGTAATTCTACTTAGTGCCTTGTAACACTACTGATTACGTAATCCATGTTAATGGCACGTAATCCTACTTAACGGCACGTAATCCTACTTAGTGTCATGTAATCCTACTTAATGCTACGTAATTCTACTTAGTGCCATGTAACACTACTGATTACGTAATCCTTCTTAATGGCACCTAATCCTACTTAATGGCACGTAATCCTACTTAGTGTCATGTAATCCTACTTAATGCTACGTAAATCTACTTAGTGCCATGTAACACTACTAATTACGTAATCTATCTTAATGGCACGTAATCCTACTTAATGGCACGTAATCCTACTTAGTGTCATGTAATCCTACTTAATGCTATGTAATTCTACTTAGTGCCATGTAACACTACTGATTACGTAATCCATCTTAATGGCACGTAATCCTACTTAATGTCACGTAATCCTACTTTGTGTCATGTAATCCTACTTAATGCTACTTAATTCTACTTAGTGCCATGTAACACTACTGATTACGTAATCCATCTTAATGGCACGTAATCCTACTTAGTGTCATGTAATCCTACTTAATGCTACGTAATTCTACTTAGTGCCATGTAACACTACTGATTACGTAATCCATCTTAATGGCACGTAATCCTACTTAATGGCACGTAATCCTACTTAGTGTCATATAATCCTACTTAATGCTACGTAATTCTACTTAGTGCCATGTAACAGTACTGATTACGTAATCCATCTTAATGGCACGTAATCCTATTTAATGGCACGTAATCCTACTTAGTGTCATGAAATCCTGCTTAATGCTACGTAATTCTACTTAGTGCCATGTAACACTACTGATTACGTAATCCATTTTAATGGCACGTAATCCTACTTAATGGCACGTAATCCTACTTAGTGTCATGATATCCTACTTAATGCTACGTAATTCTACTTAGTGCCATGTAACACTACTGATTACGTAATCCATTTTAATGGCACGTAATCCTACTTAATGGCACGTAATCCTACTTAGTGTCATGTAACACTACTGATTACGCAGTACATCTTAATGGCACGTAATCCTACTTAATGGCACGTAATCCTACTTAGTGTCATGATATCCTACTTAATGCTACGTAATTCTACTTAGTGCCATGTAACACTACTAACTACCTAATCCATCTTAATGGCACGTAATCCTACTTAATGGCACGTAATCCTACTTAGTGTCATGTAATCCTACTTAATGCTTCGTAATTCTTCTTAGTGCCATGTAACACTACTGATTACGTAACCCATCTTAATGGCACGTAATCCTACTTAATGGTACGAAATCCTACTTGGTGTCATGTAATCCTACTTAATGCTACGTAATTCTACTTAGTGCCATGTAACACTACTGATTACGTAATCCATATTAATGGCACGTAATCCTACTTAATGGCACGTAATCTTACTTAGTGTCATGTAATCCTACTTAATGCAACGTAATTCTATTTAGTGCCGTGTAACACTATTGATTACGTAATCCATCATAAAGGCACGTAATCCTACTTAATGGCACGTAATCCTACTTTGTGTCAAATAATCCTACTTAATGCTACGTAATTCTACTTAGTGCCATGTAACACTACTGATTACGTAATCCATCTTAATAGCACGTAATCCTACTTAATGGCACGTAATTCTACTTAGTGTCATGTAATCTTACTTAATGCTACGTAATTCTACTTAGTGCCATGTAACACTACTGATTACGTAATCCATCTTAATGGCACGTAATCCTACTTAATGGCACGTAATTCTACTTAGTGTCATGTAATCCTACTTAATGCAACGTAATTCTACTTAATGCCATGTAACACTACTGATTACGTAATCCATCTTGATGGCACGAAATCCTACTTAATGGCACGTGATCCTACTTAGTGTCATGTAATCCTACTTAATGCTACGTAATTCTACTTAGTGCCATGTAACACTACTGATTACGTAATACATCTTAATGGCACGTAATCCTACTTAATAGCACGTAATCCTACTTAGTGTCATGTAATCCTACATAATGCTACGTAATTCTACTTAGTGCCATGTAACACTACTGATTACGTAATCCATCTTAATGGCACGTAATCCTACTTAATGGCACGTAATCCTACTTAGTGTCATGTAATCTTACTTAATGCTACGTAATTCTACTTAGTGCCATGTAACACTACTGATTACGTAATCCATCTTAATGGCACGTAATCCTACTTAATGGAACGTAATCCTACTTAATGGAACGTAATCCTACATAATGCTACGTAATTCTACTTAGTGCCATGTAACACTACTGATTACGTAATCCATCTTAATGGCACGTAATCCTACTTAATGGCACGTAATTCTACTTATTGTCATGTAATCCTACTTAATGCTTCGTAATTCTTCTTAGTGCCATGTAACACTACTGATTACGTAACCCATCTTAATGGCACGTAATCCTACTTAATGGTACAAAATCCTACTTGGTGTCATGTAATCCTACTTATTGCTACGTAATTCTACTTAGTGCCATGTAACACTACTGATTACGTAATCCATATTAATGGCACGTAATCCTACTTAATGGCACGTAATCCTACTTAGTGTCATGATATCCTACTTAATGCTACGTAATTCTACTTAGTGCCATGTAACACTACTGATTACGTAATCCATCTTAAGGCACGTAATCCTACTTAATGGCACGTAATCCTACTTAGTGTCATGTAATCCTACTTAATGCTACGTAATTCTATTTAGTGCCATGTAACACTACTGATTACGTAATCCATCATAAAGGCACGTAATCCTACTTGATGGCACGTAATCCTACTTAGTGTCATGTAATCCTTTTTAATGCTACGTAATTCTACTTAGTGCTATGTAACACTACTGATTACGTAATCCATCTTAATGGCACGTAATCCTACTTAATGGCACGTAATCTTATTTAGTGTCATGTAATCCTACTTAATGCAACGTAATTCTATTTAGTGCCATGTAACACTACTGATTACGTAATCCATCATAAAGGCACGTAATCCTACTTAATGGCACGTAATCCTACTTTGTGTCATGTAATCCTACTTAATGCTACGTAATTCTACTTAGTGCCATGTAACACTACTGATTACGTAATCCATCTTAATAGCACGTAATCCTACTTAATGTCACGTAATTCTACTTAGTGTCATGTAATCTCACTTAATGCTACGTAATTCTACTTAGTGCCATGTAACACTACTGATTACGTAACCCATCTAAATGGCACGTAATGCTACTTAATGGTACGAAATCCTACTTAGTGTCATGTAATCCTACTTAATGCTACGTAATTCTATTTAGTGCCATGTAACACTACTGATTACGTAATCCATCATAAAGGCACGTAATCCTACTTAATGGCACGTAATCCTACTTAGTGTCATGTAATCCTACTTAATGCTACGTAATTCTACTTAGTGCCATGTAACACTACTGATTACGTAATCCATCTTAATGGCACGTAATCCTACTTAATGGCACGTAATCCTACTTAGTTTCATGTAATCCTACTTAACGCTACGTAATTCTACTTAGTGCCATGTAACACTACTGATTACCTAATCCATCTTAATGGCACGTAATCCTACTTAGTGTCATGTAATCCTACTTAATGCTACTTAATTCTACTTAGTGCCATGTAACACTACTGATTACGTAATCCATCTTAATGGCACGTAATCCTATTTAATGGCACGTAATCTTACTTAGTGTCATGTAATCCTACTTAATGCTATGTAATTCTACTTAGTGTCATGTAACACTACTGATTACGTAACCCATCTAAATGGCACGTAATCCTACTTAGTTTCATGTAATCCTACTTAACGCTACGTAATTCTACTTAGTGCCATGTAACACTACTGATTACCTAATCCATCTTAATGGCACGTAATCCTACTTAGTGTCATGTAATCCTACTTAATGCTACGTAATTCTACTTAGTGCCATGTAACACTACTGATTACCTAATCCATCTTAATGGCACGTAATCCTATTTAATGGCACGTAATCTTACTTAGTGTCATGTAATCCTACTTAATGCTATGTAATTCTACTTAGTGTCATGTAACACTACTGATTACGTAACCCATCTAAATGGCACGTAATCCTACTTAATGGTACGAAATCCTACTTAGTGTCATGTAATCCTACTTAATGCTACGTAATTCTACTTAGTGCCATGTAACACTACTGATTACGTAATCCATCTTAATGGCACGTAATCCTATTTAATGGCACGTAATCTTACTTAGTGTCATGTAATCCTACTTAATGCTACGTAATTCTACTTAGTGCCATGTAACACTACTGATTACGTAACCCATCTAAATGGCACGTAATCCTACTTAATGGTACGAAATCTTACTTAGTGTCATGTAATCCTACTTAATGCTACGTAATTCTATTTAGTGCCATGTAACACTACTGATTACGTAATCCATCATAAAGGCACGTAATCCTACTTAATGGCACGTAATTCTACTTATTGTCATGTAATCCTACTTAATGCTTCGTAATTCTTCTTAGTGCCATGTAACACTACTGATTACGTAACCCATCTTAATGGCACGTAATCCTACTTAATGGTACGAAATCCGACTTGGTGTCATGTAATTCTACTTAATACTACGTAATTCTACTTAGTGCCATGTAACACTACTGATTACGTAATCCATCTTAAGGCACGTAATCCTACTTAATGGCACGTAATCCTACTTAGTGTCATGTAATCCTACTTAATGCTACGTAATTCTATTTAGTGCCATGTAACACTACTGATTACGTAATCTATCATAAAGGCACGTAATCCTACTTTATGGCACGTAATCCTACTTAGTGTCATGTAATCCTTTTTAATGCTACGTAATTTTACTTAGTGCTATGTAACACTACTGATTACGTAATCCATCTTAATGGCACGTAATCCTAATTAATGGCACGTAATCCTACTTAGTGTCATGTAATCCTACTTAATGCTACGTAATTCTACTCAGTGCCATGTAACACTACTGATTACGTAATCCATCTTAATGGCACGTAATCCTACTTAATGGCACGTAATCCTACTTAGTGTCATGTAATCCTACATAATGCTACGTAATTCTACTCAGTGCCATGTAACACTACTGATTACGTAATCCATCTTAATGGCACGTAATCCTACTTAATGGCACGTAATCCTACTTAGTGTCATGTAATCTTACTTAATGCTACGTAATTTTACTTAGTGCCATGTAACACTACTGATTACGTAATCCATCTTAATGGCACGTAATCCTACTTAATGGAACGTAATCCTACTTAATGGAACGTAATCCTACTTAATGGAACGTAATTCTACTTAGTGCTATGTAACACTACTGATTACGTAATCCATCTCAATGGCACGTAATAGCACGTAATCTTACTTAGTGTCATGTAATCCTACTTCATGTTACGTAATTTTACTTAGTGCCATGTAACACTACTAATTACGTAATCTATCTTAATGGCACGTAATCCTACTTAATGGCACGTAATTCTACTTATTGTCATGTAATCCTACTTAATGCTTCGTAATTCTCCTTAGTGCCATGTAACACTACTGATTACGTAACCCATCTTAGTGGCACGTAATCCTACTTAATGGTACGAAATCCTACTTGGTGTCATGTAATCTTACTTAATGCTACGTAATTTTACTTAGTGCCATGTAACACTACTGATTACGTAATTCATCTTAATGGCACGTAATCCTACTTAATGGAACGTAATCCTACTTAATGGAACGTAATCCTACTTAATGGAACGTAATTCTACTTAGTGCTATGTAACACTACTGATTACGTAATCCATCTCAATGGCACGTAATAGCACGTAATCTTACTTAGTGTCATGTAATCCTACTTCATGTTACGTAATTTTACTTAGTGCCATGTAACACTACTAATTACGTAATCTATCTTAATGGCACGTAATCCTACTTAGTGTCATGTAATCCTACATAATGCTACGTAATTCTACTCAGTGCCATGTAACACTACTGATTACGTAATCCATCTTAATGGCACGTAATCCTACTTAATGGCACGTAATCCTACTTAGTGTCATGTAATCTTACTTAATGCTACGTAATTTTACTTAGTGCCATGTAACACTACTGATTACGTAATCCATCTTAATGGCACGTAATCCTACTTAATGGAACGTAATCCTACTTAATGGAACGTAATCCTACTTAATGGAACGTAATTCTACTTAGTGCTATGTAACACTACTGATTACGTAATCCATCTCAATGGCACGTAATAGCACGTAATCTTACTTAGTGTCATGTAATCCTACTTCATGTTACGTAATTTTACTTAGTGCCATGTAACACTACTAATTACGTAATCTATCTTAATGGCACGTAATCCTACTTAATGGCACGTAATTCTACTTATTGTCATGTAATCCTACTTAATGCTTTGTAATTCTCCTTAGTGCCATGTAACACTACTGATTACGTAACCCATCTTAGTGGCACGTAATCCTACTTAATGGTACGAAATCCTACTTGGTGTCATGTAATCCTACTTAATGCTACGTAATTCTACTTAGTGCCATGTAACACTACTGATTACGTTATCCATATTAATGGCACGTAATCCTACTTAATGGCACGTAATCCTACTTAGTGTCATGTAATCCTACTTAATGCTACGTAATTCTACTTAGTGCCTTGTAACACTACTGATTACGTAATCCATGTTAATGGCACGTAATCCTACTTAACGGCACGTAATCCTACTTAGTGTCATGTAATCCTACTTAATGCTACGTAATTCTACTTAGTGCCATGTAACACTACTGATTACGTAATCCTTCTTAATGGCACCTAATCCTACTTAATGGCACGTAATCCTACTTAGTGTCATGTAATCCTACTTAATGCTACGTAAATCTACTTAGTGCCATGTAACACTACTAATTACGTAATCTATCTTAATGGCACGTAATCCTACTTAATGGCACGTAATCCTACTTAGTGTCATGTAATCCTACTTAATGCTATGTAATTCTACTTAGTGCCATGTAACACTACTGATTACGTAATCCATCTTAATGGCACGTAATCCTACTTAATGTCACGTAATCCTACTTTGTGTCATGTAATCCTACTTAATGCTACTTAATTCTACTTAGTGCCATGTAACACTACTGATTACGTAATCCATCTTAATGGCACGTAATCCTACTTAGTGTCATGTAATCCTACTTAATGCTACGTAATTCTACTTAGTGCCATGTAACACTACTGATTACGTAATCCATCTTAATGGCACGTAATCCTACTTAATGGCACGTAATCCTACTTAGTGTCATGTAATCCTACTTAATGCTACGTAATTCTACTTAGTGCCATGTAACAGTACTGATTACGTAATCCATCTTAATGGCACGTAATCCTATTTAATGGCACGTAATCTTACTTAGTGTCATGAAATCCTGCTTAATGCTACGTAATTCTACTTAGTGCCATGTAACACTACTGATTACGTAATCCATTTTAATGGCACGTAATCCTACTTAATGGCACGTAATCCTACTTAGTGTCATGATATCCTACTTAATGCTACGTAATTCTACTTAGTGCCATGTAACACTACTGATTACGTAATCCATTTTAATGGCACGTAATCCTACTTAATGGCACGTAATCCTACTTAGTGTCATGTAACACTACTGATTACGCAGTACATCTTAATGGCACGTAATCCTACTTAATGGCACGTAATCCTACTTAGTGTCATGTAATCCTACTTAATGCTACGTAATTCTACTTAGTGCCATGTAACACTACTGATTACGTAATCCATTTTAATGGCACGTAATCCTACTTAATGGCACGTAATCCTACTTAGTGTCATGATATCCTACTTAATGCTACGTAATTCTACTTAGTGCCATGTAACACTACTAACTACCTAATCCATCTTAATGGCACGTAATCCTACTTAATGGCACGTAATCCTACTTAGTGTCATGTAATCCTACTTAATGCTTCGTAATTCTTCTTAGTGCCATGTAACACTACTGATTACGTAACCCATCTTAATGGCACGTAATCCTACTTAATGGTACGAAATCCTACTTGGTGTCATGTAATCCTACTTAATGCTACGTAATTCTACTTAGTGCCATGTAACACTACTGATTACGTAATCCATATTAATGGCACGTAATCCTACTTAATGGCACGTAATCTTACTTAGTGTCATGTAATCCTACTTAATGCAACGTAATTCTATTTAGTGCCGTGTAACACTACTGATTACGTAATCCATCATAAAGGCACGTAATCCTACTTAATGGCACGTAATCCTACTTTGTGTCAAATAATCCTACTTAATGCTACGTAATTCTACTTAGTGCCATGTAACACTACTGATTACGTAATCCATCTTAATAGCACGTAATCCTACTTAATGGCACGTAATTCTACTTAGTGTCATGTAATCTTACTTAATGCTACGTAATTCTACTTAGTGCCATGTAACACTACTGATTACGTAATCCATCTTAATGGCACGTAATCCTACTTAATGGCACGTAATTCTACTTAGTGTCATGTAATCCTACTTAATGCAACGTAATTCTACTTAATGCCATGTAACACTACTGATTACGTAATCCATCTTGATGGCACGAAATCCTACTTAATGGCACGTGATCCTACTTAGTGTCATGTAATCCTACTTAATGCTACGTAATTCTACTTAGTGCCATGTAACACTACTGATTACGTAATACATCTTAATGGCACGTAATCCTACTTAATAGCACGTAATCCTACTTAGTGTCATGTAATCCTACATAATGCTACGTAATTCTACTTAGTGCCATGTAACACTACTGATTACGTAATCCATCTTAATGGCACGTAATCCTACTTAATGGCACGTAATCCTACTTAGTGTCATGTAATCTTACTTAATGCTACGTAATTCTACTTAGTGCCATGTAACACTACTGATTACGTAATCCATCTTAATGGCACGTAATCCTACTTAATGGAACGTAATCCTACTTAATGGAACGTAATCCTACATAATGCTACGTAATTCTACTTAGTGCCATGTAACACTACTGATTACGTAATCCATCTTAATGGCACGTAATCCTACTTAATGGCACGTAATTCTACTTATTGTCATGTAATCCTACTTAATGCTTCGTAATTCTTCTTAGTGCCATGTAACACTACTGATTACGTAACCCATCTTAATGGCACGTAATCCTACTTAATGGTACAAAATCCTACTTGGTGTCATGTAATCCTACTTATTGCTACGTAATTCTACTTAGTGCCATGTAACACTACTGATTACGTAATCCATATTAATGGCACGTAATCCATATTAATGGCACGTAATCCTACTTAATGGCACGTAATCCTACTTAGTGTCATGATATCCTACTTAATGCTACGTAATTCTATTTAGTGCCATGTAACACTACTGATTACGTAATCCATCATAAAGGCACGTAATCCTACTTGATGGCACGTAATCCTACTTAGTGTCATGTAATCCTTTTTAATGCTACGTAATTCTACTTAGTGCTATGTAACACTACTGATTACGTAATCCATCTTAATGGCACGTAATCCTACTTAATGGCACGTAATCTTATTTAGTGTCATGTAATCCTACTTAATGCAACGTAATTCTATTTAGTGCCATGTAACACTACTGATTACGTAATCCATCATAAAGGCACGTAATCCTACTTAATGGCACGTAATCCTACTTTGTGTCATGTAATCCTACTTAATGCTACGTAATTCTACTTAGTGCCATGTAACACTACTGATTACGTAATCCATCTTAATAGCACGTAATCCTACTTAATGTCACGTAATTCTACTTAGTGTCATGTAATCTCACTTAATGCTACGTAATTCTACTTAGTGCCATGTAACACTACTGATTACGTAACCCATCTAAATGGCACGTAATGCTACTTAATGGTACGAAATCCTACTTAGTGTCATGTAATCCTACTTAATGCTACGTAATTCTATTTAGTGCCATGTAACACTACTGATTACGTAATCCATCATAAAGGCACGTAATCCTACTTAATGGCACGTAATCCTACTTAGTGTCATGTAATCCTACTTAATGCTACGTAATTCTACTTAGTGCCATGTAACACTACTGATTACGTAATCCATCTTAATGGCACGTAATCTTACTTAATGGCACGTAATCCTACTTAGTGTCATGTAATCCTACTTAATGCTACTTAATTCTACTTAGTGCCATGTAACACTACTGATTACGTAATCCATCTTAATGGCACGTAATCCTACTTAGTGTCATGTAATCCTACTTAATGCTACGTAATTCTACTTAGTGCCATGTAACACTACTGATTACGTAATCCATCTTAATGGCACGTAATCCTATTTAATGGCACGTAATCTTACTTAGTGTCATGTAATCCTACTTAATGCTATGTAATTCTACTTAGTGTCATGTAACACTACTGATTACGTAACCCATCTAAATGGCACGTAATCCTACTTAATGGTACGAAATCCTACTTAGTGTCATGTAATCCTACTTAATGCTACGTAATTCTACTTAGTGCCATGTAACACTACTGATTACGTAATCCATCTTAATGGCACGTAATCCTATTTAATGGCACGTAATCTTACTTAGTGTCATGTAATCCTACTTAATGCTACGTAATTCTACTTAGTGCCATGTAACACTACTGATTACGTAACCCATCTAAATGGCACGTAATCCTACTTAATGGTACGAAATCTTACTTAGTGTCATGTAATCCTACTTAATGCTACGTAATTCTATTTAGTGCCATGTAACACTACTGATTACGTAATCCATCATAAAGGCACGTAATCCTACTTAATGGCACGTAATTCTACTTATTGTCATGTAATCCTACTTAATGCTTCGTAATTCTTCTTAGTGCCATGTAACACTACTGATTACGTAACCCATCTTAATGGCACGTAATCCTACTTAATGGTACGAAATCCGACTTGGTGTCATGTAATTCTACTTAATACTACGTAATTCTACTTAGTGCCATGTAACACTACTGATTACGTAATCCATCTTAAGGCACGTAATCCTACTTAATGGCACGTAATCCTACTTAGTGTCATGTAATCCTACTGAATGCTACGTAATTCTATTTAGTGCCATGTAACACTACTGATTACGTAATCTATCATAAAGGCACGTAATCCTACTTTATGGCACGTAATCCTACTTAGTGTCATGTAATCCTTTTTAATGCAACGTAATTTTACTTAGTGCTATGTAACACTACTGATTACGTAATCCATCTTAATGGCACGTAATCCTAATTAATGGCACGTAATCCTACTTAGTGTCATGTAATCCTACTTAATGCTACGTAATTCTACTCAGTGCCATGTAACACTACTGATTACGTAATCCATCTTAATGGCACGTAATCCTACTTAATGGCACGTAATCCTACTTAGTGTCATGTAATCCTACATAATGCTACGTAATTCTACTCAGTGCCATGTAACACTACTGATTACGTAATCCATCTTAATGGCACGTAATCCTACTTAATGGCACGTAATCCTACTTAGTGTCATGTAATCTTACTTAATGCTACGTAATTTTACTTAGTGCCATGTAACACTACTGATTACGTAATCCATCTTAATGGCACGTAATCCTACTTAATGGAACGTAATCCTACTTAATGGAACGTAATCCTACTTAATGGAACGTAATTCTACTTAGTGCTATGTAACACTACTGATTACGTAATCCATCTCAATGGCACGTAATAGCACGTAATCTTACTTAGTGTCATGTAATCCTACTTCATGTTACGTAATTTTACTTAGTGCCATGTAACACTACTAATTACGTAATCTATCTTAATGGCACGTAATCCTACTTAATGGCACGTAATTCTACTTATTGTCATGTAATCCTACTTAATGCTTCGTAATTCTCCTTAGTGCCATGTAACACTACTGATTACGTAACCCATCTTAGTGGCACGTAATCCTACTTAATGGTACGAAATCCTACTTGGTGTCATGTAATCCTACTTAATGCTACGTAATTCTACTTAGTGCCATGTAACACTACTGATTACGTTATCCATATAAATGGCACGTAATCCTACTTAATGTCACGTAATCCTACTTAGTTTCATGTAATCCTACTTAAGGCTACGTAATTCTACTTAGTGCCATGTAACACTACTGATTACCTAATCCATCTTAATGGCACGTAATCCTACTTAGTGTCATGTAATCCTACTTAATGCTACTTAATTCTACTTAGTGCCATGTAACACTACTGATTACCTAATCCATCTTAATGGCACGTAATCCTACTTAGTGTCATGTAATCCTACTTAATGCTACGTAATTCTACTTAGTGCCATGTAACACTACTGATTACGTAATCCATCTTAATGGCACGTAATCCTATTTAATGGCACGTAATCTTACTTAGTGTCATGTAATCCTACTTAATGCTATGTAATTCTACTAAGTGTCATGTAACACTACTGATTACGTAACCCATCTAAATGGCACGTAATCCTACTTAATGGTACGAAATCCTACTTAGTGTCATGTAATCCTACTTAATGCTACGTAATTCTACTTAGTGCCATGTAACACTACTGATTACGTAATCCATCTTAATGGCACGTAATCCTATTTAATGGCACGTAATCTTACTTAGTGTCATGTAATCCTACTTAATGCTACGTAATTCTACTTAGTGCCATGTAACACTACTGATTACGTAACCCATCTAAATGGCACGTAATCCTACTTAATGGTACGAAATCTTACTTAGTGTCATGTAATCCTACTTAATGCTACGTAATTCTATTTAGTGCCATGTAACACTACTGATTACGTAATCCATCATAAAGGCACGTAATCCTACTTAATAGCACGTAATTCTACTTATTGTCATGTAATCCTACTTAATGCTTCGTAATTCTTCTTAGTGCCATGTAACACTACTGATTACGTAACCCATCTTAATGGCACGTAATCCTACTTAATGGTACGAAATCCGACTTGGTGTCATGTAATTCTACTTAATACTACGTAATTCTACTTAGTGCCATGTAACACTACTGATTACGTAATCCATCTTAAGGCACGTAATCCTACTTAATGGCACGTAATCCTACTTAGTGTCATGTAATCCTACTTAATGCTACGTAATTCTATTTAGTGCCATGTAACACTACTGATTACGTAATCTATCATAAAGGCACGTAATCCTACTTTATGGCACGTAATCCTACTTAGTGTCATGTAATCCTTTTTAATGCTACGTAATTTTACTTAGTGCTATGTAACACTACTGATTACGTAATCCATCTTAATGGCACGTAATCCTACTTAATGGCACGTAATCTTACTTAGTGTCATGTAATCCTACTTAATGCAACGTAATTCTATTTAGTGCCGTGTAACACTACTGATTACGTTATCCATCATAAAGACACGTAATCCTACTTAATGGCACGTAATCCTACTTGTGTCATGTAATCCTACTTAATGCTACGTAATTCTACTTAGTGCCATGTAACACTACTGATTACGTAATCCATCTTAATGGCACGTAATCCTACTTAATGGCACGTAATTCTACTTAGTGTCATGTAATCTTACTTAATGCTACGTAATTCTACTTAGTGCCATGTAACACTACTGATTACGTAATCCATCTTAATGGCACGTAATCCTAATTAATGGCACGTAATCCTACTTAGTGTCATGTAATCCTACTTAATGCTACGTAATTCTACTCAGTGCCATGTAACACTACTGATTACGTAATCCATCTTAATGGCACGTAATCCTACTTAATGGCACGTAATCCTACTTAGTGTCATGTAATCCTACATAATGCTACGTAATTCTACTCAGTGCCATGTAACACTACTGATTACGTAATCCATCTTAATGGCACGTAATCCTACTTAATGGCACGTAATCCTACTTAGTGTCATGTAATCTTACTTAATGCTACGTAATTTTACTTAGTGCCATGTAACACTACTGATTACGTAATCCATCTTAATGGCACGTAATCCTACTTAATGGAACGTAATCCTACTTAATGGAACGTAATCCTACTTAATGGAACGTAATTCTACTTAGTGCTATGTAACACTACTGATTACGTAATCCATCTCAATGGCACGTAATAGCACGTAATCTTACTTAGTGTCATGTAATCCTACTTCATGTTACGTAATTTTACTTAGTGCCATGTAACACTACTAATTACGTAATCTATCTTAATGGCACGTAATCCTACTTAATGGCACGTAATTCTACTTATTGTCATGTAATCCTACTTAATGCTTCGTAATTCTCCTTAGTGCCATGTAACACTACTGATTACGTAACCCATCTTAGTGGCACGTAATCCTACTTAATGGTACGAAATCCTACTTGGTGTCATGTAATCCTACTTAATGCTACGTAATTCTACTTAGTGCCATGTAACACTACTGATTACGTTATCCATATAAATGGCACGTAATCCTACTTAATGGCACGTAATCCTACTTAGTGTCATGTAATCCTACCTAATGCTACGTAATTCTACTTAGTGCCTTGTAACACTACTGATTACGTAATCCATGTTAATGGCACGTAATCCTACTTAATGGCACGTAATCCTACTTAGTGTCATGTAATCCTACTTAATGCTACGTAATTCTACTTAGTGCCATGTAACACTACTGATTACGTAATCCTTCTTAATGGCACCTAATCCTACTTAATGGCACGTAATCCTACTTAGTGTCATGTAATCCTACTTAATGCTACGTAAATCTACTTAGTGCCGTGTAACACTACTAATTACGTAATCTATCTTAATGGCACGTAATCCTACTTAATGGCACGTAATCCTACTTAGTGTCATGTAATCCTACTTAATGCTATGTAATTCTACTTAGTGCCATGTAACACTACTGATTACGTAATCCATCTTAATGGCACGTAATCCTACTTAATGTCACGTAATCCTACTTTGTGTCATGTAATCCTACTTAATGCTACTTAATTCTACTTAGTGCCATGTAACACTACTGATTACGTAATCCATCTTAATGGCACGTAATCCTACTTAGTGTCATGTAATCCTACTTAATGCTACGTAATTCTACTTAGTGCCATGTAACACTACTGATTACGTAATCCATCTTAATGGCACGTAATCCTACTTAATGGCACGTAATCCTACTTAGTGTCATGTAATCCTACTTAATGCTACGTAATTCTACTTAGTGCCATGTAACAGTACTGATTACGTAATCCATCTTAATGGCACGTAATCCTATTTAATGGCACGTAATCTTACTTAGTGTCATGAAATCCTGCTTAATGCTACGTAATTCTACTTAGTGCCATGTAACACTACTGATTACGTAATCCATTTTAATGGCACGTAATCCTACTTAATGGCACGTAATCCTACTTAGTGTCATGATATCCTACTTAATGCTACGTAATTCTACTTAGTGCCATGTAACACTACTGATTACGTAATCCATTTTAATGGCACGTAATCCTACTTAATGGCACGTAATCCTACTTAGTGTCATGTAACACTACTGATTACGCAGTACATCTTAATGGCACGTAATCCTACTTAATGGCACGTAATCCTACTTAGTGTCATGTAATCCTACTTAATGCTACGTAATTCTACTTAGTGCCATGTAACACTACTGATTACGTAATCCATTTTTATGGCACGTAATCCTACTTAATGGCACGTAATCCTACTTAGTGTCATGATATCCTACTTAATGCTACGTAATTCTACTTAGTGCCATGTAACACTACTAACTACGTAATCCATCTTAATGGCACGTAATCCTACTTAATGGCACGTAATCCTACTTAGTGTCATGTAATCCTACTTAATGCTTCGTAATTCTTCTTAGTGCCATGTAACACTACTGATTACGTAACCCATCTTAATGGCACGTAATCCTACTTAATGGTACGAAATCCTACTTGGTGTCATGTAATCCTACTTAATGCTACGTAATTCTACTTAGTGTTATGTAACACTACTGATTACGTAATCCATATTAATGGCACGTAATCCTACTTAATGGCACGTAATCTTACTTAGTGTCATGTAATCCTACTTAATGCAACGTAATTCTATTTAGTGCCGTGTAACACTACTGATTACGTAATCCATCATAAAGGCACGTAATCCTACTTAATGGCACGTAATCCTACTTTGTGTCAAATAATCCTACTTAATGCTACGTAATTCTACTTAGTGCCATGTAACACTACTGATTACGTAATCCATCTTAATAGCACGTAATCCTACTTAATGGCACGTAATTCTACTTAGTGTCATGTAATCTTACTTAATGCTACGTAATTCTACTTAGTGCCATGTAACACTACTGATTACGTAATCCATCTTAATGGCACGTAATCCTACTTAATGGCACGTAATTCTACTTAGTGTCATGTAATCCTACTTAATGCAACGTAATTCTACTTAATGCCATGTAACACTACTGATTACGTAATCCATCTTGATGGCACGAAATCCTACTTAATGGCACGTGATCCTACTTAGTGTCATGTAATCCTACTTAATGCTACGTAATTCTACTTAGTGCCATGTAACACTACTGATTACGTAATACATCTTAATGGCACGTAATCCTACTTAATAGCACGTAATCCTACTTAGTGTCATGTAATCCTACATAATGCTACGTAATTCTACTTAGTGCCATGTAACACTACTGATTACGTAATCCATCTTAATAGCACGTAATCCTACTTAATGGCACGTAATTCTACTTAGTGTCATGTAATCTTACTTAATGCTACGTAATTCTACTTAGTGCCATGTAACACTACTGATTACGTAATTTATCTTAATGGCACGTAATCCTACTTAATGGCACGTAATTCTACTTAGTGTCATGTAATCCTACTTAATGCAACGTAATTCTACTTAGTGCCATGTAACACTACTGATTACGTAATCCATCTTGATGGCACGAAATCCTACTTAATGGCACGTGATCCTACTTAGTGTCATGTAATCCTACTTAATGCTACGTAATTCTACTTAGTGCCATGTAACACTACTGATTACGTAATACATCTTAATGGCACGTAATCCTACTTAATAGCACGTAATCCTACTTAGTGTCATGTAATCCTACATAATGCTACGTAATTCTACTTAGTGCCATGTAACACTACTGATTACGTAATCCATCTTAATGGCACGTAATCCTACTTAATGGCACGTAATTCTACTTATTGTCATGTAATCCTACTTAATGCTTCGTAATTCTTCTTAGTGCCATGTAACACTACTGATTACGTAACCCATCTTAATGGCACGTAATCCTACTTAATGGTACAAAATCCTACTTGGTGTCATGTAATCCTACTTATTGCTCCGTAATTCTACTTAGTGCCATGTAACACTACTGATTACGTAATCCATATTAATGGCACGTAATCCTACTTAATGGCACGTAATCCTACTTAGTGTCATGATATCCTACTTAATGCTACGTAATTCTACTTAGTGCCATGTAACACTACTGATTACGTAATCCATCTTAAGGCACGTAATCCTACTTAATGGCACGTAATCCTACTTAGTGTCATGTAATCCTACTTAATGCTACGTAATTCTATTTAGTGCCATGTAACACTACTGATTACGTAATCCATCATAAAGGCACGTAATCCTACTTGATGGCACGTAATCCTACTTAGTGTCATGTAATCCTTTTTAATGCTACGTAATTCTACTTAGTGCTATGTAACACTACTGATTACGTAATCCATCATAAAGGCACGTAATCCTACTTAATGGCACGTAATCCTACTTTGTGTCATGTAATCCTACTTAATGCTACGTAATTCTACTTAGTGCCATGTAACACTACTGATTACGTAATCCATCTTAATAGCACGTAATCCTACTTAATGTCACGTAATTCTACTTAGTGTCATGTAATCTCACTTAATGCTACGTAATTCTACTTAGTGCCATGTAACACTACTGATTACGTAACCCATCTAAATGGCACGTAATGCTACTTAATGGTACGAAATCCTACTTAGTGTCATGTAATCCTACTTAATGCTACGTAATTCTACTTAGTGCCATGTAACACTACTGATTACGTAATCCATCTTAATAGCACGTAATCCTACTTAATGTCACGTAATTCTACTTAGTGTCATGTAATCTCACTTAATGCTACGTAATTCTACTTAGTGCCATGTAACACTACTGATTACGTAACCCATCTAAATGGCACGTAATGCTACTTAATGGTACGAAATCCTACTTACTGTCATGTAATCCTACTTAATGCTACGTAATTCTATTTAGTGCCATGTAACACTACTGATTACGTAATCCATCATAAAGGCACGTAATCCTACTTAATGGCACGTAATCCTACTTAGTGTCATGTAATCCTACTTAATGCTACGTAATTCTACTTAGTGCCATGTAACACTACTGATTACGTAATCCATCTTAATGGCACGTAATCCTACTTAATGGCACGTAATCCTACTTAGTTTCATGTAATCCTACTTAACGCTACGTAATTTTACTTAGTGCCATGTAACACTACTGATTACCTAATCCATCTTAATGGCACGTAATCCTACTTAATGGCACGTAATCCTACTTAGTGTCATGTAATCCTACTTAATGCTACGTAATTCTACTTAGTACCATGTAACACTACTGATTACGTAATCCATCTTAATGGCACGTAATCCTACTTAATGGCACGTAATCCTACTTAGTGTCATGTAATTCTACTTAATGCTACGTAATTCTACTTAGTGCCATTTAACACTACTGATTACGTAATCCATCTTAATGGCACTTAATCCTACTTAATGGCACGTAATCCTACTTAGTGTCATGTAATCCTACTTAATGCTACGTAATTCTACTTAGTGCCATGTAACACTACTGATTACGTAATCCATCTTAATGGCACGTAATCCTACTTAATGGCACGTAATCCTACTTAGTTTCATGTAATCCTACTTAATGCTACGTAATTCTACTTAGTGCCATGTAACACTACTGATTACATAATCCATCTTAAGGCACGTAATCCTACTTCATGGCACGTAATCCTACTTAGTGTCATGTAATCCTACTTAATGCTACGTAATTCTATTTAGTGCCATGTAACACTACTGATTACGTAATCCATCATAAAGGCACGTAATCCTACTTAATGGCACGTAATCCTATTTAGTGTCATGTAATCCTTTTTTAAGCTACGTAATTCTACTTAGTGCTATGTAACACTACTGATTACGTAATCCATCTTAATGGCACGTAATCCTACTTAATGGCACGTAATCTTACTTAGTGTCATGTAATCCTACTTAATGCTACGTATTTCTACTTAGTGCCATGTAACACAACTGATTACGTAATCCATCTTAATGGTACGTAATCCTACTTAATGGCACGTAATCCTACTTTGTGTCATGTAATCCTACTTAATGCTACGTAATTCTACTTAGTGCCATGTAACACTACTGATTACGTAATCCATCTTAATGGCACGTAATCCTACTTAATGGCACGTAATTCTTCTTAGTGTCATGTAATCTTACTTAATGCTACGTAATTCTACTTAGTGTTATGTAACACTACTGATTACGTAATCCATCTTAATGGCACGTAATCCTACTTAATGGCACGTAATCCTACTTAATGTCATGTTATCCTACTTAATGCAACGTAATTCTACTTAGTGCCATGTAACACTACTGATTACGTAATCCATCTTGATGGCACGAAATTCTACTTAATGGCACGTGATCCTACTTAGTGTCATGTAATCCTACTTAATGCTACGTAATTCTACTTAGTGCCATGTAACACTACTGATTACGTAATACATCTTAATGGCACGTAATCCTACTTAATGGCACGTAATCCTACTTAGTGTCATGTAATCCTACATAATGCTACGTAATTCTACTTAGTGCCATGTAACACTACTGATTACGTAATCCATCTTAATGGCACGTAATCCTACTTAATGGCACGTAATCCTACTTAGTGTCATGTAATCTTACTCAATGCTACGTAATTCTACTTAGTGCCATGTAACACTACTGATTACGTAATCCATCTTAATGGCACTTAATCCTACTTAATGGCACGTAATCCTACTTAGTGTCATGTAATCCTACTTAATGCGACGTAATTCTACTTAGTGCCATGTAACACTACTGATTACGTAATCCATCTTAATGGCACGTAATCCTACTTAATGGCACGTAATCCTACTTAGTGTCATGTAATCCTACTTAATGCTACGTAATTCTACTTAGTGCCATGTAACACTACTGATTACGTAATCCATCTTACTGGCACGTAATCCTATTTAATAGCACGTAATCTTACTTAGTGTCATGTAATCCTACTTAATGCTACTTAATTCTACTTAGTGCCATGTAACACTACTAACTACGTAAACCATCTTAATGGCACGTAATCCTACTTAATGGCACGTAATCCTACTTAGTGTCATGTAATCCTACTTTATGCTACGTAATTTTACTTAGTGCCATGTAACACTACTAACTACGTAAACCATCTTAATGGCACGTAATCCTACTTAATGGCGCGTAATCCTACTTAGTGTCATGTAATCCTACTTTATGCTACGTAATTTTACTTAGTGCCATGTAACACTACTAACTACGTAAACCATCTTAATGGCACGTAATCCTACTTAATGGCACGTAATCCTACTTAGTGTCATGTAATCCTACTTAATGCTTCGTAATTCTTCTTAGTGCCATGTAACACTACTGATTACGTAACCCATCTTAATGGCACGTAATCCTACTTAATGGTACGAAATCCTACTTTGTGTCATGTAATCCTACTTAATGCTACTTAATTCTACTTAGTGCCATGTAACACTACTGATTACGTAATCCATCTTAATGGCACGTAATCCTACTTAGTGTCATGTAATCCTACTTAATGCTACGTAATTCTACTTAGTGCCATGTAACACTACTGATTACGTAATCCATCTTAATGGCACGTAATCCTACTTAATGGCACGTAATCCTACTTAGTGTCATGTAATCCTACTAAATGCTACGTAATTCTACTTAGTGCCATGTAACAGTACTGATTACGTAATCCATCTTAATGGCACGTAATCCTATTTAATGGCACGTAATCTTACTTAGTGTCATGAAATCCTGCTTAATGCTACGTAATTCTACTTAGTGCCATGTAACACTACTGATTACGTAATCCATTTTAATGGCACGTAATCCTACTTAATGGCACGTAATCCTACTTAGTGTCATGATATCCTACTTAATGCTACGTAATTCTACTTAGTGCCATGTAACACTACTGATTACGTAATCCATTTTAATGGCACGTAATCCTACTTAATGGCACGTAATCCTACTTAGTGTCATGTAACACTACTGATTACGCAGTACATCTTAATGGCACGTAATCCTACTTAATGGCACGTAATCCTACTTAGTGTCATGTAATCCTACTTAATGCTACGTAATTCTACTTAGTGCCATGTAACACTACTGATTACATAATCCATTTTAATGGCACGTAATCCTACTTAATGGCACGTAATCCTACTTAGTGTCATGTAATCCTACTTAATGCTTCGTAATTCTTCTTAGTGCCATGTAACACTACTGATTACGTAACCCATCTTAATGGCACGTAATCCTACTTAATGGTACGAAATCCTACTTGGTGTCATGTAATCCTACTTAATGCTACGTAATTCTACTTAGTGCCATGTAACACTACTGATTACGTAATCCATATTAATGGCACGTAATCCTACTTAATGGCACGTAATCTTACTTAGTGTCATGTAATCCTACTTAATGCAACGTAATTCTATTTAGTGCCGTGTAACACTACTGATTACGTAATCCATCATAAAGGCACGTAATCCTACTTAATGGCACGTAATCCTACTTTGTGTCAAATAATCCTACTTAATGCTACGTAATTCTACTTAGTGCCATGTAACACTACTGATTACGTAATCCATCTTAATAGCACGTAATCCTACTTAATGGCACGTAATTCTACTTAGTGTCATGTAATCTTACTTAATGCTACGTAATTCTACTTAGTGCCATGTAACACTACTGATTACGTAATCCATCTTAATGGCACGTAATCCTACTTAATGGCACGTAATTCTACTTAGTGTCATGTAATCCTACTTAATGCAACGTAATTCTACTTAATGCCATGTAACACTACTGATTACGTAATCCATCTTGATGGCACGAAATCCTACTTAATGGCACGTGATCCTACTTAGTGTCATGTAATCCTACTTAATGCTACGTAATTCTACTTAGTGCCATGTAACACTACTGATTACGTAATACATCTTAATGGCACGTAATCCTACTTAATAGCACGTAATCCTACTTAGTGTCATGTAATCCTACATAATGCTACGTAATTCTACTTAGTGCCATGTAACACTACTGATTACGTAATCCATCTTAATGGCACGTAATCCTACTTAATGGCACGTAATTCTACTTATTGTCATGTAATCCTACTTAATGCTTCGTAATTCTTCTTAGTGCCATGTAACACTACTGATTACGTAACCCATCTTAATGGCACGTAATCCTACTTAATGGTACAAAATCCTACTTGGTGTCATGTAATCCTACTTATTGCTCCGTAATTCTACTTAGTGCCATGTAACACTACTGATTACGTAATCCATATTAATGGCACGTAATCCTACTTAATGGCACGTAATCCTACTTAGTGTCATGATATCCTACTTAATGCTACGTAATTTTACTTAGTGCCATGTAACACTACTGATTACGTAATCCATCTTAAGGCACGTAATCCTACTTATTGGCACGTAATCCTACTTAGTGTCATGTAATCCTACTTAATGCTACGTAATTCTATTTAGTGCCATGTAACACTACTGATTACGTAATCCATCATAAAGGCACGTAATCCTACTTGATGGCACGTAATCCTACTTAGTGTCATGTAATCCTTTTTAATGCTACGTAATTCTACTTAGTGCTATGTAACACTACTGATTACGTAATCCATCATAAAGGCACGTAATCCTACTTAATGGCACGTAATCCTACTTTGTGTCATGTAATCCTACTTAATGCTACGTAATTCTACTTAGTGCCATGTAACACTACTGATTACGTAATCCATCTTAATAGCACGTAATCCTACTTAATGTCACGTAATTCTTCTTAGTGTCATGTAATCTCACTTAATGCTACGTAATTCTACTTAGTGCCATGTAACACTACTGATTACGTAACCCATCTAAATGGCACGTAATGCTACTTAATGGTACGAAATCCTACTTAGTGTCATGTAATCCTACTTAATGCTACGTAATTCTACTTAGTGCCATGTAACACTACTGATTACGTAATCCATCTTAATAGCACGTAATCCTACTTAATGTCACGTAATTCTACTTAGTGTCATGTAATCTCACTTAATGCTACGTAATTCTACTTAGTGCCATGTAACACTACTGATTACGTAACCCATCTAAATGGCACGTAATGCTACTTAATGGTACGAAATCCTACTTAGTGTCATGTAATCCTACTTAATGCTACGTAATTCTATTTAGTGCCATGTAACACTACTGATTACGTAATCCATCATAAAGGCACGTAATCCTACTTAATGGCACGTAATCCTACTTAGTGTCATGTAATCCTACTTAATGCTACGTAATTCTACTTAGTGCCATGTAACACTACTGATTACGTAATCCATCTTAATGGCACGTAATCCTACTTAATGGCACGTAATCCTACTTAGTTTCATGTAATCCTACTTAACGCTACGTAATTTTACTTAGTGCCATGTAACACTACTGATTACCTAATCCATCTTAATGGCACGTAATCCTACTTAATGGCACGTAATCCTACTTAGTGTCATGTAATCCTACTTAATGCTACGTAATTCTACTTAGTACCATGTAACACTACTGATTACGTAATCCATCTTAATGGCACGTAATCCTACTTAATGGCACGTAATCCTACTTAGTGTCATGTAATTCTACTTAATGCTACGTAATTCTACTTAGTGCCATTTAACACTACTGATTACGTAATCCATCTTAATGGCACTTAATCCTACTTAATGGCACGTAATCCTACTTAGTGTCATGTAATCCTACTTAATGCTACGTAATTCTACTTAGTGCCATGTAACACTACTGATTACGTAATCCATCTTAATGGCACGTAATCCTACTTAATGGCACGTAATCCTACTTAGTTTCATGTAATCCTACTTAATGCTACGTAATTCTACTTAGTGCCATGTACCACTACTGATTACATAATCCATCTTAAGGCACGTAATCCTACTTCATGGCACGTAATCCTACTTAGTGTCATGTAATCCTACTTAATGCTACGTAATTCTATTTAGTGCCATGTAACACTACTGATTACGTAATCCATCATAAAGGCACGTAATCCTACTTAATGGCACGTAATCCTATTTAGTGTCATGTAATCCTTTTTTAAGCTACGTAATTCTACTTAGTGCTATGTAACACTACTGATTACGTAATTCATCTTAATGGCACGTAATCCTACTTAATGGCACGTAATCTTACTTAGTGTCATGTAATCCTACTTAATGCTACGTATTTCTACTTAGTGCCATGTAACACAACTGATTACGTAATCCATCTTAATGGTACGTAATCCTACTTAATGGCACGTAATCCTACTTTGTGTCATGTAATCCTACTTAATGCTACGTAATTCTACTTAGTGCCATGTAACACTACTGATTACGTAATCCATCTTAATGGCACGTAATCCTACTTAATGGCACGTAATTCTTCTTAGTGTCATGTAATCTTACTTAATGCTACGTAATTCTACTTAGTGTTATGTAACACTACTGATTACGTAATCCATCTTAATGGCACGTAATCCTACTTAATGGCACGTAATCCTACTTAATGTCATGTTATCCTACTTAATGCAACGTAATTCTACTTAGTGCCATGTAACACTACTGATTACGTAATCCATCTTGATGGCACGAAATTCTACTTAATGGCACGTGATCCTACTTAGTGTCATGTAATCCTACTTAATGCTACGTAATTCTACTTAGTGCCATGTAACACTACTGATTACGTAATACATCTTAATGGAACGTAATCCTACTTAATGGCACGTAATCCTACTTAGTGTCATGTAATCCTACATAATGCTACGTAATTCTACTTAGTGCCATGTAACACTACTGATTACGTAATCCATCTTAATGGCACGTAATCCTACTTAATGGCACGTAATCCTACTTAGTGTCATGTAATCTTACTCAATGCTACGTAATTCTACTTAGTGCCATGTAACACTACTGATTACGTAATCCATCTTAATGGCACTTAATCCTACTTAATGGCACGTAATCCTACTTAGTGTCATGTAATCCTACTTAATGCGACGTAATTCTACTTAGTGCCATGTAACACTACTGATTACGTAATCCATCTTAATGGCACGTAATCCTATTTAATAGCACGTAATCTTACTTAGTGTCATGTAATCCTACTTAATGCTACTTAATTCTACTTAGTGCCATGTAACACTACTGATTACATAATCCATTTTAATGGCACGTAATCCTACTTAATGGCGCGTAATCCTACTTAGTGTCATGTAATCCTACTTTATGCTACGTAATTTTACTTAGTGCCATGTAACACTACTAACTACGTAAACCATTTTAATGGCACGTAATCCTACTTAATGGCACGTAATCCTACTTAGTGTCATGTAATCCTACTTAATGCTTCGTAATTCTTCTTAGTGCCATGTAACACTACTGATTACGTAACCCATCTTAATGGCACGTAATCCTACTTAATGGTACGAAATCCTACTTTGTGTCATGTAATCCTACTTAATGCTACTTAATTCTACTTAGTGCCATGTAACACTACTGATTACGTAATCCATCTTAATGGCACGTAATCCTACTTAGTGTCATGTAATCCTACTTAATGCTACGTAATTCTACTTAGTGCCATGTAACACTACTGATTACGTAATCCATCTTAATGGCACGTAATCCTACTTAATGGCACGTAATCCTACTTAGTGTCATGTAATCCTACTTAATGCTACGTAATTCTACTTAGTGCCATGTAACAGTACTGATTACGTAATCCATCTTAATGGCACGTAATCCTATTTAATGGCACGTAATCTTACTTAGTGTCATGAAATCCTGCTTAATGCTACGTAATTCTACTTAGTGCCATGTAACACTACTGATTACGTAATCCATTTTAATGGCACGTAATCCTACTTAATGGCACGTAATCCTACTTAGTGTCATGATATCCTACTTAATGCTACGTAATTCTACTTAGTGTCATGTAACACTACTGATTACGTAATCCATTTTAATGGCACGTAATCCTACTTAATGGCACGTAATCCTACTTAGTGTCATGTAACACTACTGATTACGCAGTACATCTTAATGGCACGTAATCCTACTTAATGGCACGTAATCCTACTTAGTGTCATGTAATCCTACTTAATGCTACGTAATTCTACTTAGTGCCATGTAACACTACTGATTACGTAATCCATTTTAATGGCACGTAATCCTACTTAATGGCACGTAATCCTACTTAGTGTCATGTAATCCTACTTAATGCTTCGTAATTCTTCTTAGTGCCATGTAACACTACTGATTACGTAACCCATCTTAATGGCACGTAATCCTACTTAATGGTACGAAATCCTACTTGGTGTCATGTAATCCTACTTAATGCTACGTAATTCTACTTAGTGCCATGTAACACTACTGATTACGTAATCCATATTAATGGCACGTAATCCTACTTAATGGCACGTAATCTTACTTAGTGTCATGTAATCCTACTTAATGCAACGTAATTCTATTTAGTGCCGTGTAACACTACTGATTACGTAATCCATCATAAAGGCACGTAATCCTACTTAATGGCACGTAATCCTACTTTGTGTCAAATAATCCTACTTAATGCTACGTAATTCTACTTAGTGCCATGTAACACTACTGATTACGTAATCCATCTTAATAGCACGTAATCCTACTTAATGGCACGTAATTCTACTTAGTGTCATGTAATCTTACTTAATGCTACGTAATTCTACTTAGTGCCATGTAACACTACTGATTACGTAATCCATCTTAATGGCACGTAATCCTACTTAATGGCACGTAATTCTACTTAGTGTCATGTAATCCTACTTAATGCAACGTAATTCTACTTAATGCCATGTAACACTACTGATTACGTAATCCATCTTGATGGCACGAAATCCTACTTAATGGCACGTGATCCTACTTAGTGTCATGTAATCCTACTTAATGCTACGTAATTCTACTTAGTGCCATGTAACACTACTGATTACGTAATACATCTTAATGGCACGTAATCCTACTTAATAGCACGTAATCCTACTTAGTGTCATGTAATCCTACATAATGCTACGTAATTCTACTTAGTGCCATGTAACACTACTGATTACGTAATCCATCTTAATGGCACGTAATCCTACTTAATGGCACGTAATCCTACTTAGTGTCATGTAATCTTACTTAATGCTACGTAATTCTACTTAGTGCCATGTTACACTACTGATTACGTAATCCATCTTAATGGCACGTAATCCTACTTAATGGAACGTAATCCTACTTAATGGAACGTAATCCTACATAATGCTACGTAATTCTACTTAGTGCCATGTAACACTACTGATTACGTAATCCATCTTAATGGCACGTAATCCTACTTAATGGCACGTAATCCTACTTTGTGTCATGTAATCCTACTTAATGCTACGTAACTCTACTTAGTGCCATGTAACACTACTGATTACGTAATCCATCTTAATAGCACGTAATCCTACTTAATGTCACGTAATTCTTCTTAGTGTCATGTAATCTCACTTAATGCTACGTAATTCTACTTAGTGCCATGTAACACTACTGATTACGTAACCCATCTAAATGGCACGTAATGCTACTTAATGGTACGAAATCCTACTTAGTGTCATGTAATCCTACTTAATGCTACGTAATTCTACTTAGTGCCATGTAACACTACTGATTACGTAATCCATCTTAATAGCACGTAATCCTACTTAATGTCACGTAATTCTACTTAGTGTCATGTAATCTCACTTAATGCTACGTAATTCTACTTAGTGCCATGTAACACTACTGATTACGTAACCCATCTAAATGGCACGTAATGCTACTTAATGGTACGAAATCCTACTTAGTGTCATGTAATCCTACTTAATGCTACGTAATTCTATTTAGTGCCATGTAACACTACTGATTACGTAATCCATCATAAAGGCACGTAATCCTACTTAATGGCACGTAATCCTACTTAGTGTCATGTAATCCTACTTAATGCTACGTAATTCTACTTAGTGCCATGTAACACTACTGATTACGTAATCCATCTTAATGGCACGTAATCCTACTTAATGGCACGTAATCCTACTTAGTTTCATGTAATCCTACTTAACGCTACGTAATTTTACTTAGTGCCATGTAACACTACTGATTACCTAATCCATCTTAATGGCACGTAATCCTACTTAATGGCACGTAATCCTACTTAGTGTCATGTAATCCTACTTAATGCTACGTAATTCTACTTAGTACCATGTAACACTACTGATTACGTAATCCATCTTAATGGCACGTAATCCTACTTAATGGCACGTAATCCTACTTAGTGTCATGTAATTCTACTTAATGCTACGTAATTCTACTTAGTGCCATTTAACACTACTGATTACGTAATCCATCTTAATGGCACTTAATCCTACTTAATGGCACGTAATCCTACTTAGTGTCATGTAATCCTACTTAATGCTACGTAATTCTACTTAGTGCCATGTAACACTACTGATTACGTAATCCATCTTAATGGCACGTAATCCTACTTAATGGCACGTAATCCTACTTAGTTTCATGTAATCCTACTTAATGCTACGTAATTCTACTTAGTGCCATGTACCACTACTGATTACATAATCCATCTTAAGGCACGTAATCCTACTTCATGGCACGTAATCCTACTTAGTGTCATGTAATCCTACTTAATGCTACGTAATTCTATTTAGTGCCATGTAACACTACTGATTACGTAATCCATCATAAAGGCACGTAATCCTACTTAATGGCACGTAATCCTATTTAGTGTCATGTAATCCTTTTTTAAGCTACGTAATTCTACTTAGTGCTATGTAACACTACTGATTACGTAATCCATCTTAATGGCACGTAATCCTACTTAATGGCACGTAATCTTACTTAGTGTCATGTAATCCTACTTAATGCTACGTAATTCTACTTAGTGCCATGTAACACAACTGATTACGTAATCCATCTTAATGGTACGTAATCCTACTTAATGGCACGTAATCCTACTTTGTGTCATGTAATCCTACTTAATGCTACGTAATTCTACTTAGTGCCATGTAACACTACTGATTACGTAATCCATCTTAATGGCACGTAATCCTACTTAATGGCACGTAATTCTTCTTAGTGTCATGTAATCTTACTTAATGCTACGTAATTCTACTTAGTGTTATGTAACACTACTGATTACGTAATCCATCTTAATGGCACGTAATCCTACTTAATGGCACGTAATCCTACTTAATGTCATGTTATCCTACTTAATGCAACGTAATTCTACTTAGTGCCATGTAACACTACTGATTACGTAATCCATCTTGATGGCACGAAATTCTACTTAATGGCACGTGATCCTACTTAGTGTCATGTAATCCTACTTAATGCTACGTAATTCTACTTAGTGCCATGTAACACTACTGATTACGTAATACATCTTAATGGAACGTAATCCTACTTAATGGCACGTAATCCTACTTAGTGTCATGTAATCCTACATAATGCTACGTAATTCTACTTAGTGCCATGTAACACTACTGATTACGTAATCCATCTTAATGGCACGTAATCCTACTTAATGGCACGTAATCCTACTTAGTGTCATGTAATCTTACTCAATGCTACGTAATTCTACTTAGTGCCATGTAACACTACTGATTACGTAATCCATCTTAATGGCACTTAATCCTACTTAATGGCACGTAATCCTACTTAGTGTCATGTAATCCTACTTAATGCGACGTAATTCTACTTAGTGCCATGTAACACTACTGATTACGTAATCCATCTTAATGGCACGTAATCCTACTTAATGGCACGTAATCCTACTTAGTGTCATGTAATCCTACTTAATGCTACGTAATTCTACTTAGTGCCATGTAACACTACTGATTACGTAATCCATCTTACTGGCACGTAATCCTATTTAATAGCACGTAATCTTACTTAGTGTCATGTAATCCTACTTAATGCTACTTAATTCTACTTAGTGCCATGTAACACTACTGATTACATAATCCATTTTAATGGCACGTAATCCTACTTAATGGCGCGTAATCCTACTTAGTGTCATGTAATCCTACTTTATGCTACGTAATTTTACTTAGTGCCATGTAACACTACTAACTACGTAAACCATTTTAATGGCACGTAATCCTACTTAATGGCACGTAATCCTACTTAGTGTCATGTAATCCTACTTAATGCTTCGTAATTCTTCTTAGTGCCATGTAACACTACTGATTACGTAACCCATCTTAATGGCACGTAATCCTACTTAATGGTACGAAATCCTACTTTGTGTCATGTAATCCTACTTAATGCTACTTAATTCTACTTAGTGCCATGTAACACTACTGATTACGTAATCCATCTTAATGGCACGTAATCCTACTTAGTGTCATGTAATCCTACTTAATGCTACGTAATTCTACTTAGTGCCATGTAACACTACTGATTACGTAATCCATCTTAATGGCACGTAATCCTACTTAATGGCACGTAATCCTACTTAGTGTCATGTAATCCTACTTAATGCTACGTAATTCTACTTAGTGCCATGTAACAGTACTGATTACGTAATCCATCTTAATGGCACGTAATCCTATTTAATGGCACGTAATCTTACTTAGTGTCATGAAATCCTGCTTAATGCTACGTAATTCTACTTAGTGCCATGTAACACTACTGATTACGTAATCCATCTTAATGGCACGTAATCCTACTTAATGGCACGTAATCCTACTTAGTTTCATGTAATCCTACTTAACGCTACGTAATTTTACTTAGTGCCATGTAACACTACTGATTACCTAATCCATCTTAATGGCACGTAATCCTACTTAATGGCACGTAATCCTACTTAGTGTCATGTAATCCTACTTAATGCTACGTAATTCTACTTAGTACCATGTAACACTACTGATTACGTAATCCATCTTAATGGCACGTAATCCTACTTAATGGCACGTAATCCTACTTAGTGTCATGTAATTCTACTTAATGCTACGTAATTCTACTTAGTGCCATTTAACACTACTGATTACGTAATCCATCTTAATGGCACTTAATCCTACTTAATGGCACGTAATCCTACTTAGTGTCATGTAATCCTACTTAATGCTACGTAATTCTACTTAGTGCCATGTAACACTACTGATTACGTAATCCATCTTAATGGCACGTAATCCTACTTAATGGCACGTAATCCTACTTAGTTTCATGTAATCCTACTTAATGCTACGTAATTCTACTTAGTGCCATGTACCACTACTGATTACATAATCCATCTTAAGGCACGTAATCCTACTTCATGGCACGTAATCCTACTTAGTGTCATGTAATCCTACTTAATGCTACGTAATTCTATTTAGTGCCATGTAACACTACTGATTACGTAATCCATCATAAAGGCACGTAATCCTACTTAATGGCACGTAATCCTATTTAGTGTCATGTAATCCTTTTTTAAGCTACGTAATTCTACTTAGTGCTATGTAACACTACTGATTACGTAATCCATCTTAATGGCACGTAATCCTACTTAATGGCACGTAATCTTACTTAGTGTCATGTAATCCTACTTAATGCTACGTAATTCTACTTAGTGCCATGTAACACAACTGATTACGTAATCCATCTTAATGGTACGTAATCCTACTTAATGGCACGTAATCCTACTTTGTGTCATGTAATCCTACTTAATGCTACGTAATTCTACTTAGTGCCATGTAACACTACTGATTACGTAATCCATCTTAATGGCACGTAATCCTACTTAATGGCACGTAATTCTTCTTAGTGTCATGTAATCTTACTTAATGCTACGTAATTCTACTTAGTGTTATGTAACACTACTGATTACGTAATCCATCTTAATGGCACGTAATCCTACTTAATGGCACGTAATCCTACTTAATGTCATGTTATCCTACTTAATGCAACGTAATTCTACTTAGTGCCATGTAACACTACTGATTACGTAATCCATCTTGATGGCACGAAATTCTACTTAATGGCACGTGATCCTACTTAGTGTCATGTAATCCTACTTAATGCTACGTAATTCTACTTAGTGCCATGTAACACTACTGATTACGTAATACATCTTAATGGAACGTAATCCTACTTAATGGCACGTAATCCTACTTAGTGTCATGTAATCCTACATAATGCTACGTAATTCTACTTAGTGCCATGTAACACTACTGATTACGTAATCCATCTTAATGGCACGTAATCCTACTTAATGGCACGTAATCCTACTTAGTGTCATGTAATCTTACTCAATGCTACGTAATTCTACTTAGTGCCATGTAACACTACTGATTACGTAATCCATCTTAATGGCACTTAATCCTACTTAATGGCACGTAATCCTACTTAGTGTCATGTAATCCTACTTAATGCGACGTAATTCTACTTAGTGCCATGTAACACTACTGATTACGTAATCCATCTTAATGGCACGTAATCCTACTTAATGGCACGTAATCCTACTTAGTGTCATGTAATCCTACTTAATGCTACGTAATTCTACTTAGTGCCATGTAACACTACTGATTACGTAATCCATCTTACTGGCACGTAATCCTATTTAATAGCACGTAATCTTACTTAGTGTCATGTAATCCTACTTAATGCTACTTAATTCTACTTAGTGCCATGTAACACTACTGATTACATAATCCATTTTAATGGCACGTAATCCTACTTAATGGCGCGTAATCCTACTTAGTGTCATGTAATCCTACTTTATGCTACGTAATTTTACTTAGTGCCATGTAACACTACTAACTACGTAAACCATTTTAATGGCACGTAATCCTACTTAATGGCACGTAATCCTACTTAGTGTCATGTAATCCTACTTAATGCTTCGTAATTCTTCTTAGTGCCATGTAACACTACTGATTACGTAACCCATCTTAATGGCACGTAATCCTACTTAATGGTACGAAATCCTACTTTGTGTCATGTAATCCTACTTAATGCTACTTAATTCTACTTAGTGCCATGTAACACTACTGATTACGTAATCCATCTTAATGGCACGTAATCCTACTTAGTGTCATGTAATCCTACTTAATGCTACGTAATTCTACTTAGTGCCATGTAACACTACTGATTACGTAATCCATCTTAATGGCACGTAATCCTACTTAATGGCACGTAATCCTACTTAGTGTCATGTAATCCTACTTAATGCTACGTAATTCTACTTAGTGCCATGTAACAGTACTGATTACGTAATCCATCTTAATGGCACGTAATCCTATTTAATGGCACGTAATCTTACTTAGTGTCATGAAATCCTGCTTAATGCTACGTAATTCTACTTAGTGCCATGTAACACTACTGATTACGTAATCCATTTTAATGGCACGTAATCCTACTTAATGGCACGTAATCCTACTTAGTGTCATGATATCCTACTTAATGCTACGTAATTCTACTTAGTGCCATGTAACACTACTGATTACGTAATCCATTTTAATGGCACGTAATCCTACTTAATGGCACGTAATCCTACTTAGTGTCATGTAACACTACTGATTACGCAGTACATCTTAATGGCACGTAATCCTACTTAATGGCACGTAATCCTACTTAGTGTCATGTAATCCTACTTAATGCTACGTAATTCTACTTAGTGCCATGTAACACTACTGATTACGTAATCCATTTTAATGGCACGTAATCCTACTTAATGGCACGTAATCCTACTTAGTGTCATGTAATCCTACTTAATGCTTCGTAATTCTTCTTAGTGCCATGTAACACTACTGATTACGTAACCCATCTTAATGGCACGTAATCCTACTTAATGGTACGAAATCCTACTTGGTGTCATGTAATCCTACTTAATGCTACGTAATTCTACTTAGTGCCATGTAACACTACTGATTACGTAATCCATATTAATGGCACGTAATCCTACTTAATGGCACGTAATCTTACTTAGTGTCATGTAATCCTACTTAATGCAACGTAATTCTATTTAGTGCCGTGTAACACTACTGATTACGTAATCCATCATAAAGGCACGTAATCCTACTTAATGGCACGTAATCCTACTTTGTGTCAAATAATCCTACTTAATGCTACGTAATTCTACTTAGTGCCATGTAACACTACTGATTACGTAATCCATCTTAATAGCACGTAATCCTACTTAATGGCACGTAATTCTACTTAGTGTCATGTAATCTTACTTAATGCTACGTAATTCTACTTAGTGCCATGTAACACTACTGATTACGTAATCCATCTTAATGGCACGTAATCCTACTTAATGGCACGTAATTCTACTTAGTGTCATGTAATCCTACTTAATGCAACGTAATTCTACTTAATGCCATGTAACACTACTGATTACGTAATCCATCTTGATGGCACGAAATCCTACTTAATGGCACGTGATCCTACTTAGTGTCATGTAATCCTACTTAATGCTACGTAATTCTACTTAGTGCCATGTAACACTACTGATTACGTAATACATCTTAATGGCACGTAATCCTACTTAATAGCACGTAATCCTACTTAGTGTCATGTAATCCTACATAATGCTACGTAATTCTACTTAGTGCCATGTAACACTACTGATTACGTAATCCATCTTAATGGCACGTAATCCTACTTAATGGCACGTAATCCTACTTAGTGTCATGTAATCTTACTTAATGCTACGTAATTCTACTTAGTGCCATGTTACACTACTGATTACGTAATCCATCTTAATGGCACGTAATCCTACTTAATGGAACGTAATCCTACTTAATGGAACGTAATCCTACATAATGCTACGTAATTCTACTTAGTGCCATGTAACACTACTGATTACGTAATCCATCTTAATGGCACGTAATCCTACTTAATGGCACGTAATTCTACTTATTGTCATGTAATCCTACTTAATGCTTCGTAATTCTTCTTAGTGCCATGTAACACTACTGATTACGTTACCCATCTTAATGGCACGTAATCCTACTTAATGGTACAAAATCCTACTTGGTGTCATGTAATCCTACTTATTGCTACGTAATTCTACTTAGTGCCATGTAACACTACTGATTACGTAATCCATATTAATGGCACGTAATCCTACTTAATGGCACGTAATCCTACTTAGTGTCATGATATCCTACTTAATGCTACGTAATTCTACTTAGTGCCATGTAACACTACTGATTACGTAATCCATCTTAAGGCACGTAATCCTACTTAATGGCACGTAATCCTACTTAGTGTCATGTAATCCTACTTAATGCTACGTAATTCTATTTAGTGCCATGTAACACTACTGATTACGTAATCCATCATAAAGGCACGTAATCCTACTTGATGGCACGTAATCCTACTTAGTGTCATGTAATCCTTTTTAATGCTACGTAATTCTACTTAGTGCTATGTAACACTACTGATTACGTAATCCATCTTAATGGCACGTAATCCTACTTAATGGCACGTAATCTTATTTAGTGTCATGTAATCCTACTTAATGCAACGTAATTCTATTTAGTGCCATGTAACACTACTGATTACGTAATCCATCATAAAGGCACGTAATCCTACTTAATGGCACGTAATCCTACTTAGTGTCATGTAATCCTACTTAATGCTACGTAATTCTACTTAGTGCCATGTAACACTACTGATTACGTAATCCATCTTAATGGCACGTAATCCTACCTAATGGCACGTAATCTTATTTAGTGTCATGTAATCCTACTTAATGCTACGTAATTCTATTTACTGCCATGTAACACTACTGATTACGTAATCCATCATAAAGGCACGTAATCCTACTTAATGGCACGTACTCCTACTTAGTGTCATGTAATCCTACTTAATGCTACGTAATTCTACTTAGTGCCATGTAACACTACTGATTACGTAATCCATCTTAATGGCACGTAATCCTACTTAATGGCACGTAATCCTACTTAGTTTCATGTAATCCTACTTAACGCTACGTAATTCTACTTAGTGCCATGTAACACTACTGATTACCTAATCCATCTTAATGGCACGTAATCCTACTTAATGGCACGTAATCCTACTTAGTGTCATGTAATCCTACATAATGCTACGTAATTCTACTTAGTACCATGTAACACTACTGATTACGTAATCCATCTTAATGGCACGTAATCCTACTTAATGGCACGTAATCCTACTTAGTGTCATGTAATTCTACTTAATGCTACGTAATTCTACTTAGTGCCATTTAACACTACTGATTACGTAATCCATCTTAATGGCACTTAATCCTACTTAATGGCACGTAATCCTACTTAGTGTCATGTAATCCTACTTAATGCTACGTAATTCTACTTAGTGCCATGTAACACTACTGATTACGTAATCCATCTTAATGGCACGTAATCCTACTTAATGGCACGTAATCCTACTTAGTTTCATGTAATCCTACTTAATGCTACGTAATTCTACTTAGTGCCATGTAACACTACTGATTACATAATCCATCTTAAGGCACGTAATCCTACTTCATGGCACGTAATCCTACTTAGTGTCATGTAATCCTACTTAATGCTACGTAATTCTATTTAGTGCCATGTAACACTACTGATTACGTAATCCATCATAAAGGCACGTAATCCTACTTAATGGCACGTAATCCTATTTAGTGTCATGTAATCCTTTTTTAAGCTACGTAATTCTACTTAGTGCTATGTAACACTACTGATTACGTAATCCATCTTAATGGCACGTAATCCTACTTAATGGCACGTAATCTTACTTAGTGTCATGTAATCCTACTTAATGCTACGTAATTCTACTTAGTGCCATGTAACACAACTGATTACGTAATCCATCTTAATGGTACGTAATCCTACTTAATGGCACGTAATCCTACTTTGTGTCATGTAATCCTACTTAATGCTACGTAATTCTACTTAGTGCCATGTAACACTACTGATTACGTAATCCATCTTAATGGCACGTAATCCTACTTAATGGCACGTAATTCTTCTTAGTGTCATGTAATCTTACTTAATGCTACGTAATTCTACTTAGTGTTATGTAACACTACTGATTACGTAATCCATCTTAATGGCACGTAATCCTACTTAATGGCACGTAATCCTACTTAATGTCATGTTATCCTACTTAATGCAACGTAATTCTACTTAGTGCCATGTAACACTACTGATTACGTAATCCATCTTGATGGCACGAAATTCTACTTAATGGCACGTGATCCTACTTAGTGTCATGTAATCCTACTTAATGCTACGTAATTCTACTTAGTGCCATGTAACACTACTGATTACGTAATACATCTTAATGGCACGTAATCCTACTTAATGGCACGTAATCCTACTTAGTGTCATGTAATCCTACATAATGCTACGTAATTCTACTTAGTGCCATGTAATACTACTGATTACGTAATCCATCTTAATGGCACGTAATCCTACTTAATGGCACGTAATCCTACTTAGTGTCATGTAATCTTACTCAATGCTACGTAATTCTACTTAGTGCCATGTAACACTACTGATTACGTAATCCATCTTAATGGCACTTAATCCTACTTAATGGCACGTAATCCTACTTAGTGTCATGTAATCCTACTTAATGCGACGTAATTCTACTTAGTGCCATGTAACACTACTGATTACGTAATCCATCTTAATGGCACGTAATCCTACTTAATGGCACGTAATCCTACTTAGTGTCATGTAATCCTACTTAATGCTACGTAATTCTACTTAGTGCCATGTAACACTACTGATTACGTAATCCATCTTACTGGCACGTAATCCTATTTAATAGCACGTAATCTTACTTAGTGTCATGTAATCCTACTTAATGCTACTTAATTCTACTTAGTGCCATGTAACACTACTGATTACATAATCCATTTTAATGGCACGTAATCCTACTTAATGGCACGTAATCCTACTTAGTGTCATGTAATCCTACTTCATGCTACGTAATTTTACTTAGTGCCATGTAACACTACTAACTACGTAATCCATCTTAATGGCACGTAATCCTACTTAATGGCACGTAATCCTACTTAGTGTCATGTAATCCTACTTAATGCTTCGTAATTCTTCTTAGTGCCATGTAACACTACTGATTACGTAACCCATCTTAATGGCACGTAATCCTACTTAATGGTACGAAATCCTACTTGGTGTCATGTAATCCTACTTAATGCTACGTAATTCTACTTAGTGCCATGTAACACTACTAATTACGAATTCCATATTAATGGCACGTAATCCTACTTAATGGCACGTAATCCTACTTAGTGTCATGTTATCCTACTTAATGCTACGTAATTCTACTTAGTGCCATGTAACACTACTGATTACGTAATCCTTCTTAATTGGACGTAATCCTACTTAATGGCACGTAATCTTACTTAGTGTCATGTAATCCTACTTAATGCTACGTAATTCTACTTAGTGCCATGTAACACTACTGATTACGTAATCCTTATTAATGGCACATAATCCTACTTAATGGCACGTAATCCTACTTAATGGCACGTAATCCTACTTAGTGTCATGTAATCCTACTGAATGCTACGTAAATCTACTTAGTGCCATGTAACACTACTAATTACGTAATCTATCTTAATGGCACGTAATCCTACTTAATGGCACGTAATCCTACTTAGTATCATGTAATCCTACTTAATGCTATGTAATTCTACTTAGTGCCATGAAACACTACTGATTACGTAATCCATCTTAATGGCACGTAATCCTACTTAATGGCACGTAATCCTACTTAGTGTCATGTAATCCTACTTAATGCTACTTAATTCTACTTAGTGCCATGTAACACTACTGATTACGTAATCCATCTTAATGGCACGTAATCCTACTTAGTGTCATGTAATCCTACTTAATGCTATGTAATTCTACTTAGTGCCATGTAACACTACTGATTACGTAATCCATCTTAATGGCACGTAATCCTACTTAATGGCACGTAATCCTACTTAGTGTCATGTAATCCTACTTAATCCTACGTAATTCTGCTAAGTACTATGTAACACTACTGATTAAGTAATCCATCTTAATGGCACTTAATCCTACTTAATGGCACGTAATCCTACTTAGTGTCATGTAATCCTACTTAATGCGACTAAATTCTACTTAGTGCCATGTAACACTACTGATTACGTAACCCATCTTAATGGCACGTAATCCTACTTAATGGCACGTAATCCTACTTAGTGTCATGTAATCCTACTTAATGCTACGTAATTCTACTTAGTGCCATGTAACACTACTGATTACGTAATCCATCTTAATGGCACGTAATCCTACTTAATGGCACGTAATCCTATTTAGTGTCATGTAATCCTACTTAATGCTACTTAATTCTACTTAGTGCCATGTAACACTACTGATTACATAATCCATTTTTATGGCACGTAATCCTACTTAATGGCACGTATTCCTACTTAGTGTCATGTAATTCTACTTAATGCTACGTAATTCTACTTAGTGCCATGTAACACTACTGATTACGTAATACATCTTAATGGCACGTAATCCTACTTAATGGCACGTAATCCTACTTAGTGTCATGATATCCTACTTAATGCTACGTAATTCTACTTAGTGCCATGTAACACTACTGATTACGTAATCCATCTTAAGGCACGTAATCCTACTTAATGGCACGTAATCCTACTTAGTGTCAAATAATCCTACTTAATGCTACGTAATTCTACTTAGTGCCATGTAACACTACTGATTACGTAATCCATCTTAATAGCACGTAATCCTACTTAATGGCACGTAATTCTACTTAGTGTCATGTAATCTTACTTAATGCTACGTAATTCTACTTAGTGCCATGTAACACTACTGATTACGTAATCCATCTTAATGGCACGTAATCCTACTTAATGGCACGTAATGCTACTTAGTGTCATGTAATCCTACTTAGTGCAACGTAATTCTACTTAGTGCCATGTAACACTACTGATTACGTAATCCATCTTGATGGCACGAAATCCTACTTAATGGCACGTGATCCTACTTAGTGTCATGTAATCCTACTTAATGCTACGTAATTCTACTTAGTGCCATGTAACACTACTGATTACGTAATACATCTTAATGGCACGTAATCCTACTTAATAGCACGTAATCCTACTTAGTGTCATGTAATCCTACATAATGCTACGTAATTCTACTTAGTGCCATGTAACACTACTGATTACGTAATCCATCTTAATGGCACGTAATCCTACTTAATGGCACGTAATCCTACTTAGTGTCATGTAATCTTACTTAATGCTACGTAATTCTACTTAGTGCCATGTAACACTACTGATTACGTAATCCATCTTAATAGCACGTAATCCTACTTAATGGAACGTAATCCTACTTAATGGAACGTAATCCTACTTAATGGAACGTAATTCTACTTAGTGCTATGTAACACTACTGATTACGTAATCTATCTCAATGGCACGTAATAGCACGTAATCTTACTTAGTGTCATGTAATCCTACTTAATGCTTCGTAGTTCTTCTTAGTGCCATGTAACACTACTGATTACGTAACCCATCTTAATGGCACGTAATCCTACTTAATGGTACGAAATCCGACTTGGTGTCATGTAATCCTACTTAATGCTACGTAATTCTACTTAGTGCCATGTAACACTACTGATTACGTAATCCATCTTAAGGCACGTAATCCTACTTAATGGCACGTAATCCTACTTAGTGTCATGTAATCCTACTTAATGCTACGTAATTCTATTTAGTGCCATGTAACACTACTGATTACGTAATCCATCATAAAGGCACGTAATCCTACTTAATGGCACGTAATCCTACTTAGTGTCATGTAATCCTTTTTAATGCTACGTAATTCTACTTAGTGCTATGTAACACTACTGATTACGTAATCCATCTTAATGGCACGTAATCCTACTTAATGGCACGTAATCTTACTTAGTGTCATGTAATCCTACTTAATGCAACGTAATTCTATTTAGTGCCGTGTAACACTACTGATTACGTAATCCATCATAAAGGCACGTAATCCTACTTAATGGCACGTAATCCTACTTTGTGTCAAATAATCCTACTTAATGCTACGTAATTCTACTTAGTGCCATGTAACACTACTGATTACGTAATCCATCTTAATAGCACGTAATCCTACTTAATGGCACGTAATTCTACTTAGTGTCATGTAATCTTACTTAATGCTACGTAATTCTACTTAGTGCCATGTAACACTACTGATTACGTAATCCATCTTAATGGCACGTAATCCTACTTAATGGCACGTAATGCTACTTAGTGTCATGTAATCCTACTTAATGCAACGTAATTCTACTTAGTGCCATGTAACACTACTGATTACGTAATCCATCTTGATGGCACGAAATCCTACTTAATGGCACGTGATCCCACTTAGTGTCATGTAATCCTACTTAATGCTACGTAATTCTACTTAGTGCCATGTAACACTACTGATTACGTAATACATCTTAATGGCACGTAATCCTACTTAATAGCACGTAATCCTACTTAGTGTCATGTAATCCTACATAATGCTACGTAATTCTACTTAGTGCCATGTAACACTACTGATTACGTAATCCATCTTAATGGCACGTAATCCTACTTAATGGCACGTAATCCTACTTAGTGTCATGTAATCTTACTTAATGCTACGTAATTCTACTTAGTGCCATGTAACACTACTGATTACGTAATCCATCTAAATGGCACGTAATCCTACTTAATGGAACGTAATCCTACTTAATGGAACGTAATCCTACTTAATGGAACGTAATTCTACTTAGTGCTATGTAACACTACTGATTACGTAATCCATCTCAATGGCACGTAATAGCACGTAATCTTACTTAGTGTCATGTAATCCTACTTCATGCTACGTAATTTTACTTAGTGCCATGTAACACTACTAATTACGTAATCTATCTTAAAGGCACGTAATCCTACTTAATGGCACGTAATTCTACTTATTGTCATGTAATCCTACTTAATGCTTCGTAATTCTTCTTAGTGCCATGTAACACTACTGATTACGTAACCTATCTTAATGGCACGTAATCCTACTTAATGGTACAAAATCCAACTTGGTGTCATGTAATCCTACTTAATGCTACGTAATTCTACTTAGTGCCATGTAACACTACTGATTACGTAATCCATATTAATGGCACGTAATCCTACTTAATGGCACGTAATCCTACTTAGAGTCATGATATCCTACTTAATGCTACGTAATTCTACTTAGTGCCATGTAACACTACTGATTACGTAATCCATCTTAAGGCACGTAATCCTACTTAATGGCACGTAATCCTACTTAGTGTCATGTAATCCTACTTAATGCTACGTAATTTTATTTAGTGCCATGTAACACTACTGATTACGTAATCCATCATAAAGGCACGTAATCCTACTTGATGGCACGTAATCCTACTTAGTGTCATGTAATCCTTTTTAATGCTACGTAATTCTACTTAGTGCTATGTAACACTTCTGATTACGTAATCCATCTTAATGGCACGTAATCCTACTTAATGGCACGTAATCTTATTTAGTGTCATGTAATCCTACTTAATGCAACGTAATTCTATTTAGTGCCATGTAACACTACTGATTACGTAATCCATCATAAAGGCACGTAATCCTACTTAATGGCACGTAATCCTACTTTGTGTCATGTAATCCTACTTAATGCTACGTAATTCTACTTAGTGCCATGTAACACTACTGATTACGTAATCCATCTTAATAGCACGTAATCCTACTTAATGTCACGTAATTCTACTTAGTGTCATGTAATCTCACTTAATGCTACGTAATTCTACTTAGTGCCATGTAACACTACTGATTACGTAACCCATCTTAAGGCACGTAATCCTACTTAATGGCACGTAATCCTACTTAGTGTCATGTAATCCTACTTAATGCTACGTAATTCTATTTAGTGCCATGTAACACTACTGATTACGTAACCCATCTAAATGGCACGTAATCCTACTTAATGGTACGAAATCCTACTTAGTGTCATGTAATTCTACTTAATGCTACGTAATTCTATTTAGTGCCATGTAACACTACTGATTACGTAATCCATCATAAAGGCACGTAATCCTACTTAATGGCACGTAATTCTACTTATTGTCATGTAATCCTACTTAATGCTTCGTAACTCTTCTTAGTGCCATGTAACACTACTGATTACGTAACCCATCTTAATGGCACGTAATCCTACTTAATGGTACGAAATCCGACTTGGTGTCATGTAATCCTACTTAATGCTACGTAATTCTACTTAGTGCCATGTAACACTACTGATTACGTAATCCATCTTAAGGCACGTAATCCTACTTAATGGCACGTAATCCTACTTAGTGTCATGTAATCCTACTTAATGCTACGTAATTCTATTTAGTGCCATGTAACACTACTGATTACGTAATCCATCATAAAGGAACGTAATCCTACTTAATGGCACGTAATCCTACTTAGTGTCATGTAATCCTTTTTAATGCTACGTAATTCTACTTAGTGCTATGTAACACTACTGATTACGTAATCCATCTTAATGGCACGTAATCCTACTTAATGGCACGTAATCTTACTTAGTGTCATGTAATCCTACTTAATGCAACGTAATTCTATTTAGTGCCGTGTAACACTACTGATTACGTAATCCATCATAAAGGCACGTAATCCTACTTAATGGCACGTAATCCTACTTTGTGTCATGTAATCTTACTTAATGCTACGTAATTCTACTTAGTGCCATGTAACACTACTGATTACGTAATCCATTTTAATAGCACGTAATCCTACTTAATGGCACGTAATTCTACTTAGTGTCATGTAATCTTACTTAATGCTACGTAATTCTACTTAGTGCCATGTAACACTACTGATTACGTAATCCATCTTAATGGCACGTAATCCTCCTTAATGGCACGTAATCCTACTTAGTGTCATGTAATCCTACTTAATGCAACGTAATTCTACTTAGTGCCATGTAACACTACTGATTACGTAATCCATCTTGATGGCACGAAATCCTACTTAATGGCACGTGATCCTACTTAGTGTCATGTAATCCTACTTAATGCTACGTAATTCTACTTAGTGCCATGTAACACTACTGATTACGTAATACATCTTAATGGCACGTAATCCTACTTAATGGCACGTAATCCTACTTAGTGTCATGTAATCCTACATAATGCTACGTAATTCTACTCAGTACCATGTAACACTACTGATTACGTAATCCATCTTAATGGCACGTAATCCTACTTAATGGCACGTAATCCTACTTAGTGTCATGTAATCTTACTTAATGCTACGTAATTCTACTTAGTGCCATGTAACACTACTGATTACGTAATCTATCTTAATGGCACGTAATAGCACGTAATCTTACTTAGTGTCATGTAATCCTACTTCATGCTACGTAATTTTACTTAGTGCCATGTAACACTACTAATTACGTAATCTATCTTAATGGCACGTAATCCTACTTAATGGAACGTAAAACTACTTAATGGAACGTAATTCTACTTAGTGCTATGTAACACTACTGATTACGTAATCCATCTCAATGGCACGTAATAGCACGTAATCTTACTTAGTGTCATGTAATCCTACTTCATGCTACGTAATTTTACTTAGTGCCATGTAACACTACTAATTACGTAATCTATCTTAATGGCACGTAATCCTACTTAATGGCACGTAATTCTACTTATTGTCATGTAATCCTACTTAATGCTTCGTAATTCTTCTTAGTGCCATGTAACACTACTGATTACGTAACCCATCTTAATGGCACGTAATCCTACTTAATGGTACGAAATCCTACTTGGTGTCATGTAATCCTACTTAATGCTACGTAATTCTACTTAGTGCCATGTAACACTACTGATTACGTTATCCATATTAATGGCACGTAATCCTACTTAATGGCACGTAATCCTACTTAGTGTCATGTAATCCTACTTAATGCTACGTAATTCTACTTAGTGCCTTGTAACACTACTGATTATGTAATCCATCTTAATGGCACGTAATCCTACTTAATAGCACGTAATCCTACTTAGTGTCATGTAATCCTACTTAATGCTACGTAATTCTACTTAGTGCCATGTAACACTACTGATTACGTAATCCTTCTTAATGGCACCTAATCCTACTTAATGGCACGTAATCTTACTTAGTGTCATGTAATCCTACTTAATGCTACGTAATTCTACTTAGTGCTATGTAACACTACTGATTACGTAATCCATATTAATAGCACGTAATCCTACTTAATGGCACGTAATCCTACTTAATAGCACGTAATCCTACTTAGTGTCATGTAATCCTACTGAATGCTACGTAAATCTACTTAGTGCCATGTAACACTACTGATTACGTAATCCATCTTAATGGCACGTAATCCTACTTAATGTCACGTAATCCTACTTAGTGTCATGTAATCCTACTTAATGCTACTTAATTCTACTTAGTGCCATGTAACACTACTGATTACGTAATCCATCTTAATGGCACGTAATCCTACTTAATGTCACGTAATCCTACTTAGTGTCATGTAATCCTACTTAATGCTACGTAATTCTACTTAGTGCCATGTAACACTACTGATTACGTAATCCATCTTACTGGCACGTAATCCTATTTAATAGCACGTAATCTTACTTAGTGTCATGTAATCCTACTTAATGCTACTTAATTCTACTTAGTGCCATGTAACACTACTGATTACATAATCCATTTTAATGGCACGTAATCCTACTTAATGGCACGTAATCCTACTTAGTGTCATGTAATCCTACTTCATGCTACGTAATTTTACTTAGTGCCATGTAACACTACTAACTACGTAATCCATCTTAATGGCACGTAATCCTACTTAATGGCACGTAATCCTACTTAGTGTCATGTAATCCTACTTAATGCTTCGTAATTCTTCTTAGTGCCATGTAACACTACTGATTACGTAACCCATCTTAATGGCACGTAATCCTACTTAATGGTACGAAATCCTACTTGGTGTCATGTAATCCTACTTAATGCTACGTAATTCTACTTAGTGCCATGTAACACTACTAATTACGTAATCCATATTAATGGCACGTAATCCTACTTAATGGCACGTAATCCTACTTAGTGTCATGTTATCCTACTTAATGCTACGTAATTCTACTTAGTGCCATGTAACACTACTGATTACGTAATCCTTCTTAATTGGACGTAATCCTACTTAATGGCACGTAATCTTACTTAGTGTCATGTAATCCTACTTAATGCTACGTAATTCTACTTAGTGCCATGTAACACTACTGATTACGTAATCCTTATTAATGGCACATAATCCTACTTAATGGCACGTAATCCTACTTAATGGCACGTAATCCTACTTAGTGTCATGTAATCCTACTGAATGCTACGTAAATCTACTTAGTGCCATGTAACACTACTAATTACGTAATCTATCTTAATGGCACGTAATCCTACTTAATGGCACGTAATCCTACTTAGTATCATGTAATCCTACTTAATGCTATGTAATTCTACTTAGTGCCATGAAACACTACTGATTACGTAATCCATCTTAATGGCACGTAATCCTCCTTAATGGCACGTAATCCTACTTAGTGTCATGTAATCCTACTTAATGCAACGTAATTCTACTTAGTGCCATGTAACACTACTGATTACGTAATCCATCTTGATGGCACGAAATCCTACTTAATGGCACGTGATCCTACTTAGTGTCATGTAATCCTACTTAATGCTACGTAATTCTACTTAGTGCCATGTAACACTACTGATTACGTAATACATCTTAATGGCACGTAATCCTACTTAATGGCACGTAATCCTACTTAGTGTCATGTAATCCTACATAATGCTACGTAATTCTACTCAGTGCCATGTAACACTACTGATTACGTAATCCATCTTAATGGCACGTAATCCTACTTAATGGCACGTAATCCTACTTAGTGTCATGTAATCTTACTTAATGCTACGTAATTCTACTTAGTGCCATGTAACACTACTGATTACGTAATCTATCTTAATGGCACGTAATAGCACGTAATCTTACTTAGTGTCATGTAATCCTACTTCATGCTACGTAATTTTACTTAGTGCCATGTAACACTACTAATTACGTAATCTATCTTAATGGCACGTAATCCTACTTAATGGAACGTAAAACTACTTAATGGAACGTAATTCTACTTAGTGCTATGTAACACTACTGATTACGTAATCTATCTCAATGGCACGTAATAGCACGTAATCTTACTTAGTGTCATGTAATCCTACTTCATGCTACGTAATTTTACTTAGTGCCATGTAACACTACTAATTACGTAATCTATCTTAATGGCACGTAATCCTACTTAATGGCACGTAATTCTACTTATTGTCATGTAATCCTACTTAATGCTTCGTAATTCTTCTTAGTGCCATGTAACACTACTGATTACGTAACCCATCTTAATGGCACGTAATCCTACTTAATGGTACGAAATCCTACTTGGTGTCATGTAATCCTACTTAATGCTACGTAATTCTACTTAGTGCCATGTAACACTACTGATTACGTTATCCATATTAATGGCACGTAATCCTACTTAATGGCACGTAATCCTACTTAGTGTCATGTAATCCTACTTAATGCTACGTAATTCTACTTAGTGCCTTGTAACACTACTGATTATGTAATCCATCTTAATGGCACGTAATCCTACTTAATAGCACGTAATCCTACTTAGTGTCATGTAATCCTACTTAATGCTACGTAATTCTACTTAGTGCCATGTAACACTACTGATTACGTAATCCTTCTTAATGGCACCTAATCCTACTTAATGGCACGTAATCTTACTTAGTGTCATGTAATCCTACTTAATGCTACGTAATTCTACTTAGTGCTATGTAACACTACTGATTACGTAATCCATATTAATAGCACGTAATCCTACTTAATGGCACGTAATCCTACTTAATAGCACGTAATCCTACTTAGTGTCATGTAATCCTACTGAATGCTACGTAAATCTACTTAGTGCCATGTAACACTACTGATTACGTAATCCATCTTAATGGCACGTAATCCTACTTAATGTCACGTAATCCTACTTAGTGTCATGTAATCCTACTTAATGCTACTTAATTCTACTTAGTGCCATGTAACACTACTGATTACGTAATCCATCTTAATGGCACGTAATCCTACTTAATGTCACGTAATCCTACTTAGTGTCATGTAATCCTACTTAATGCTACGTAATTCTACTTAGTGCCATGTAACACTACTGATTACGTAATCCATCTTACTGGCACGTAATCCTATTTAATAGCACGTAATCTTACTTAGTGTCATGTAATCCTACTTAATGCTACTTAATTCTACTTAGTGCCATGTAACACTACTGATTACATAATCCATTTTAATGGCACGTAATCCTACTTAATGGCACGTAATCCTACTTAGTGTCATGTAATCCTACTTCATGCTACGTAATTTTACTTAGTGCCATGTAACACTACTAACTACGTAATCCATCTTAATGGCACGTAATCCTACTTAATGGCACGTAATCCTACTTAGTGTCATGTAATCCTACTTAATGCTTCGTAATTCTTCTTAGTGCCATGTAACACTACTGATTACGTAACCCATCTTAATGGCACGTAATCCTACTTAATGGTACGAAATCCTACTTGGTGTCATGTAATCCTACTTAATGCTACGTAATTCTACTTAGTGCCATGTAACACTACTAATTACGTAATCCATATTAATGGCACGTAATCCTACTTAATGGCACGTAATCCTACTTAGTGTCTTGTTATCCTACTTAATGCTACGTAATTCTACTTAGTGCCATGTAACACTACTGATTACGTAATCCTTCTTAATTGGACGTAATCCTACTTAATGGCACGTAATCTTACTTAGTGTCATGTAATCCTACTTAATGCTACGTAATTCTACTTAGTGCCATGTAACACTACTGATTACGTAATCCTTATTAATGGCACATAATCCTACTTAATGGCACGTAATCCTACTTAATGGCACGTAATCCTACTTAGTGTCATGTAATCCTACTGAATGCTACGTAAATCTACTTAGTGCCATGTAACACTACTAATTACGTAATCTATCTTAATGGCACGTAATCCTACTTAATGGCACGTAATCCTACTTAGTATCATGTAATCCTACTTAATGCTATGTAATTCTACTTAGTGCCATGAAACACTACTGATTACGTAATCCATCTTAATGGCACGTAATCCTACTTAATGGCACGTAATCCTACTTAGTGTCATGTAATCCTACTTAATGCTACTTAATTCTACTTAGTGCCATGTAACACTACTGATTACGTAATCCATCTTAATGGCACGTAATCCTACTTAGTGTCATGTAATCCTACTTAATGCTATGTAATTCTACTTAGTGCCATGTAACACTACTGATTACGTAATCCATCTTAATGGCACGTAATCCTACTTAATGGCACGTAATCCTACTTAGTGTCATGTAATCCTACTTAATCCTACGTAATTCTGCTAAGTACTATGTAACACTACTGATTAAGTAATCCATCTTAATGGCACTTAATCCTACTTAATGGCACGTAATCCTACTTAGTGTCATGTAATCCTACTTAATGCGACTAAATTCTACTTAGTGCCATGTAACACTACTGATTACGTAACCCATCTTAATGGCACGTAATCCTACTTAATGGCTCGTAATCCTACTTAGTGTCATGTAATCCTACTTAATGCTACGTAATTCTACTTAGTGCCATGTAACACTACTGATTACGTAATCCATCTTAATGGCACGTAATCCTACTTAATGGCACGTAATCCTATTTAGTGTCATGTAATCCTACTTAATGCTACTTAATTCTACTTAGTGCCATGTAACACTACTGATTACATAATCCATTTTTATGGCACGTAATCCTACTTAATGGCACGTATTCCTACTTAGTGTCATGTAATTCTACTTAATGCTACGTAATTCTACTTAGTGCCATGTAACACTACTGATTACGTAATACATCTTAATGGCACGTAATCCTACTTAATGGCACGTAATCCTACTTAGTGTCATGATATCCTACTTAATGCTACGTAATTCTACTTAGTGCCATGTAACACTACTGATTACGTAATCCATCTTAAGGCACGTAATCCTACTTAATGGCACGTAATCCTACTTAGTGTCAAATAATCCTACTTAATGCTACGTAATTCTACTTAGTGCCATGTAACACTACTGATTACGTAATCCATCTTAATAGCACGTAATCCTACTTAATGGCACGTAATTCTACTTAGTGTCATGTAATCTTACTTAATGCTACGTAATTCTACTTAGTGCCATGTAACACTACTGATTACGTAATCCATCTTAATGGCACGTAATCCTACTTAATGGCACGTAATGCTACTTAGTGTCATGTAATCCTACTTAGTGCAACGTAATTCTACTTAGTGCCATGTAACACTACTGATTACGTAATCCATCTTGATGGCACGAAATCCTACTTAATGGCACGTGATCCTACTTAGTGTCATGTAATCCTACTTAATGCTACGTAATTCTACTTAGTGCCATGTAACACTACTGATTACGTAATACATCTTAATGGCACGTAATCCTACTTAATAGCACGTAATCCTACTTAGTGTCATGTAATCCTACATAATGCTACGTAATTCTACTTAGTGCCATGTAACACTACTGATTACGTAATCCATCTTAATGGCACGTAATCCTACTTAATGGCACGTAATCCTACTTAGTGTCATGTAATCTTACTTAATGCTACGTAATTCTACTTAGTGCCATGTAACACTACTGATTACGTAATCCATCTTAATGGCACGTAATCCTACTTAATGGAACGTAATCCTACTTAATGGAACGTAATCCTACTTAATGGAACGTAATTCTACTTAGTGCTATGTAACACTACTGATTACGTAATCTATCTCAATGGCACGTAATAGCACGTAATCTTACTTAGTGTCATGTAATCCTACTTAATGCTTTGTAGTTCTTCTTAGTGCCATGTAACACTACTGATTACGTAACCCATCTTAATGGCACGTAATCCTACTTAATGGTACGAAGTCCGACTTGGTGTCATGTAATCCTACTTAATGCTACGTAATTCTACTTAGTGCCATGTAACACTACTGATTACGTAATCCATCTTAAGGCACGTAATCCTACTTAATGGCACGTAATCCTACTTAGTGTCATGTAATCCTACTTAATGCTACGTAATTCTATTTAGTGCCATGTAACACTACTGATTACGTAATCCATCATAAAGGCACGTAATCCTACTTAATGGCACGTAATCCTACTTAGTGTCATGTAATCCTTTTTAATGCTACGTAATTCTACTTAGTGCTATGTAACACTACTGATTACGTAATCCATCTTAATGGCACGTAATCCTACTTAATGGCACGTAATCTTACTTAGTGTCATGTAATCCTACTTAATGCAACGTAATTCTATTTAGTGCCGTGTAACACTACTGATTACGTAATCCATCATAAAGGCACGTAATCCTACTTAATGGCACGTAATCCTACTTTGTGTCAAATAATCCTACTTAATGCTACGTAATTCTACTTAGTGCCATGTAACACTACTGATTACGTAATCCATCTTAATGGCACGTAATCCTACTTAATGGCACGTAATGCTACTTAGTGTCATGTAATCCTACTTAATGCAACGTAATTCTACTTAGTGCCATGTAACACTACTGATTACGTAATCCATCTTGATGGCACGAAATCCTACTTAATGGCACGTGATCCCACTTAGTGTCATGTAATCCTACTTAATGCTACGTAATTCTACTTAGTGCCATGTAACACTACTGATTACGTAATACATCTTAATGGCACGTAATCCTACTTAATAGCACGTAATCCTACTTAGTGTCATGTAATCCTACATAATGCTACGTAATTCTACTTAGTGCCATGTAACACTACTGATTACGTAATCCATCTTAATGGCACGTAATCCTACTTAATGGCACGTAATCCTACTTAGTGTCATGTAATCTTACTTAATGCTACGTAATTCTACTTAGTGCCATGTAACACTACTGATTACGTAATCCATCTAAATGGCACGTAATCCTACTTAATGGAACGTAATCCTACTTAATGGAACGTAATCCTACTTAATGGAACGTAATTCTACTTAGTGCTATGTAACACTACTGATTACGTAATCCATCTCAATGGCACGTAATAGCACGTAATCTTACTTAGTGTCATGTAATCCTACTTCATGCTACGTAATTTTACTTAGTGCCATGTAACACTACTAATTACGTAATCTATCTTAAAGGCACGTAATCCTACTTAATGGCACGTAATTCTACTTATTGTCATGTAATCCTACTTAATGCTTCGTAATTCTTCTTAGTGCCATGTAACACTACTGATTACGTAACCCATCTTAATGGCACGTAATCCTACTTAATAGTACAAAATCCAACTTGGTGTCATGTAATCCTACTTAATGCTACGTAATTCTACTTAGTGCCATGTAACACTACTGATTACGTAATCCATATTAATGGCACGTAATCCTACTTAATGGCACGTAATCCTACTTAGAGTCATGATATCCTACTTAATGCTACGTAATTCTACTTAGTGCCATGTAACACTACTGATTACGTAATCCATCTTAAGGCACGTAATCCTACTTAATGGCACGTAATCCTACTTAGTGTCATGTAATCCTACTTAATGCTACGTAATATTATTTAGTGCCATGTAACACTACTGATTACGTAATCCATCATAAAGGCACGTAATCCTACTTGATGGCACGTAATCCTACTTAGTGTCATGTAATCCTTTTTAATGCTACGTAATTCTACTTAGTGCTATGTAACACTTCTGATTACGTAATCCATCTTAATGGCACGTAATCCTACTTAATGGCACGTAATCTTATTTAGTGTCATGTAATCCTACTTAATGCAACGTAATTCTATTTAGTGCCATGTAACACTACTGATTACGTAATCCATCATAAAGGCACGTAATCCTACTTAATGGCACGTAATCCTACTTTGTGTCATGTAATCCTACTTAATGCTACGTAATTCTACTTAGTGCCATGTAACACTACTGATTACGTAATCCATCTTAATAGCACGTAATCCTACTTAATGTCACGTAATTCTACTTAGTGTCATGTAATCTCACTTAATGCTACGTAATTCTACTTAGTGCCATGTAACACTACTGATTACGTAATCCATCTTAAGGCACGTAATCCTACTTAATGGCACGTAATCCTACTTAGTGTCATGTAATCCTACTTAATGCTACGTAATTCTATTTAGTGCCATGTAACACTACTGATTACGTAACCCATCTAAATGGCACGTAATCCTACTTAGTGTCATGTTATCCTACTTAATGCTACGTAATTCTACTTAATGCTACGTAATTCTATTTAGTGCCATGTAACACTACTGATTACGTAATCCATCATAAAGGCACGTAATCCTACTTAATGGCACGTAATTCTACTTATTGTCATGTAATCCTACTTAATGCTTCGTAACTCTTCTTAGTGCCATGTAACACTACTGATTACGTAACCCATCTTAATGGCACGTAATCCTACTTAATGGTACGAAATCCGACTTGGTGTCATGTAATCCTACTTAATGCTACGTAATTCTACTTAGTGCCATGTAACACTACTGATTACGTAATCCATCTTAAGGCACGTAATCCTACTTAATGGCACGTAATCCTACTTAGTGTCATGTAATCCTACTTAATGCTACGTAATTCTATTTAGTGCCATGTAACACTACTGATTACGTAATCCATCATAAAGGCACGTAATCCTACTTAATGGCACGTAATCCTACTTAGTGTCATGTAATCCTTTTTAATGCTACGTAATTCTACTTAGTGCTATGTAACACTACTGATTACGTAATCCATCTTAATGGCACGTAATCCTACTTAATGGCACGTAATCTTACTTAGTGGCATGTAATCCTACTTAATGCAACGTAATTCTATTTAGTGTCGTGTAACACTACTGATTACGTAATCCATCATAAAGGCACGTAATCCTACTTAATGGCACGTAATCCTACTTTGTGTCATGTAATCCTACTTAATGCTACGTAATTCTACTTAGTGCCATGTAACACTACTGATTACGTAATCCATTTTAATAGCACGTAATCCTACTTAATGGCACGTAATTCTACTTAGTGTCATGTAATCTTACTTAATGCTACGTAATTCTACTTAGTGCCATGTAACACTACTGATTACGTAATCCATCTTAATGGCACGTAATCCTCCTTAATGGCACGTAATCCTACTTAGTGTCATGTAATCCTACTTAATGCAACGTAATTCTACTTAGTGCCATGTAACACTACTGATTACGTAATCCATCTTGATGGCACGAAATCCTACTTAATGGCACGTGATCCTACTTAGTGTCATGTAATCCTACTTAATGCTACGTAATTCTACTTAGTGCCATGTAACACTACTGATTACGTAATACATCTTAATGGCACGTAATCCTACTTAATGGCACGTAATCCTACTTAGTGTCATGTAATCCTACATAATGCTACGTAATTCTACTCAGTGCCATGTAACACTACTGATTACGTAATCCATCTTAATGGCACGTAATCCTACTTAATGGCACGTAATCCTACTTAGTGTCATGTAATCTTACTTAATGCTACGTAATTCTACTTAGTGCCATGTAACACTACTGATTACGTAATCTATCTTAATGGCACGTAATAGCACGTAATCTTACTTAGTGTCATGTAATCCTACTTCATGCTACGTAATTTTACTTAGTGCCATGTAACACTACTAATTACGTAATCTATCTTAATGGCACGTAATCCTACTTAATGGAACGTAAAACTACTTAATGGAACGTAATTCTACTTAGTGCTATGTAACACTACTGATTACGTAATCCATCTTAATGGCACGTAATCCTATTTAATGGCACGTAATCTTACTTAGTGTCATGTAATCCTACTTAATGCTATGTAATTCTACTTAGTGTCATGTAACACTACTGATTACGCAGTACATCTTAATGGCACGTAATCCTACTTAATGGCACGTAATCCTACTTAGTGTCATGTAATCCTACTTAATGCTACGTAATTCTACTTAGTGCCATGTAACACTACTGATTACGTAATCCTTCTTAATGGCACCTAATCCTACTTAATGGCACGTAATCTTACTTAGTGTCATGTAATCCTACTTAATGCTACGTAATTCTACTTAGTGTCATGTAACACTACTGATTACGCAGTACATCTTAATGGCACGTAATCCTACTTAATGGCACGTAATCCTAGTTAGTGTCATGTAATCCTACTTAATGCTACGTAATTCTACTTAGTGCCATGTAACACTACTGATTACGTTATCCATTTTAATGGCACGTAATCCTACTAAATGGCACGTAATCCTACTTAGTGTCATGTAATCCTACTTAATGCTACGTAATTCTACTTAGCGCCATGTAACACTACTGATTACGTAATACATCTTAATGGCACGTAATCCTACTTAATGGCACGTAATCCTACTTAGTGTCATGTAATCTTACTTAATGCTACGTAATTCTACTTAGTGCCATGTAACACTACTGATTACGTAATCCATCTTAATGGCACGTAATCCTCCTTAATGGCACGTAATCCTACTTAGTGTCATGTAATCCTACTTAATGCTACGTAATTCTACTTAGTGCCATGTAACACTACTGATTACGTAATCCTTCTTAATGGCACCTAATCCTACTTAATGGCACGTAATCTTACTTAGTGTCATGTAATCCTACTTAATGCTACGTAATTCTACTTAGTGTCATGTAACACTACTGATTACGCAGTACATCTTAATGGCACGTAATCCTACTTAATGGCACGTAATCCTAGTTAGTGTCATGTAATCCTACTTAATGCTACGTAATTCTACTTAGTGCCATGTAACACTACTGATTACGTTATCCATTTTAATGGCACGTAATCCTACTTAATGGCACGTGATCCTACTTAGTGTCATGTAATCCTACTTAATGTTACGTAATTCTACTTAGTGCCATGTAACACTACTGATTACGTAATACATCTTAATGGCACGTAATCCTACTTAATGGCACGTAATCCTACTTAGTGTCATGTAATCCTACATAATGCTACGTAATTCTACTCAGTGCCATGTAACACTACTGATTACGTAATCCATCTTAATGGCACGTAATCCTACTTAATGGCACGTAATCCTACTTAGTGTCATGTAATCTTACTTAATGCTACGTAATTCTACTTAGTGCCATGTAACACTACTGATTACGTAATCTATCTTAATGGCACGTAATAGCACGTAATCTTACTTAGTGTCATGTAATCCTACTTCATGCTACGTCATTTTACTTAGTGCCATGTAACACTACTAATTACGTAATCTATCTTAATGGCACGTAATCCTACTTAATGGAACGTAAAACTACTTAATGGAACGTAATTCTACTTAGTGCTATGTAACACTACTGATTACGTAATCCATCTCAATGGCACGTAATAGCACGTAATCTTACTTAGTGTCATGTAATCCTACTTCATGCTACGTAATTTTACTTAGTGCCATGTAACACTACTAATTACGTAATCTATCTTAATGGCACGTAATCCTACTTAATGGCACGTAATTCTACTTATTGTCATGTAATCCTACTTATTGCTTCGTAATTCTTCTTAGTGCCATGTAACACTACTGATTACGTAACCCATCTTAATGGCACGTAATCCTACTTAATGGTACGAAATCCTACTTGGTGTCATGTAATCCTACTTAATGCTACGTAATTCTACTTAGTGCCATGTAACACTACTGATTACGTTATCCATATTAATGGCACGTAATCCTACTTAATGGCACGTAATCCTACTTAGTGTCATGTAATCCTACTTAATGCTACGTAATTCTACTTAGTGCCTTGTAACACTACTGATTATGTAATCCATCTTAATGGCACGTAATCCTACTTAATAGCACGTAATCCTACTTAGTGTCATGTAATCCTACTTAATGCTACGTAATTCTACTTAGTGCCATGTAACACTACTGATTACGTAATCCTTCTTAATGGCACCTAATCCTACTTAATGGCACGTAATCTTACTTAGTGTCATGTAATCCTACTTAATGCTACGTAATTCTACTTAGTGCTATGTAACACTACTGATTACGTAATCCATATTAATAGCACGTAATCCTACTTAATGGCACGTAATCCTACTTAATAGCACGTAATCCTACTTAGTGTCATGTAATCCTACTGAATGCTACGTAAATCTACTTAGTGCCATGTAACACTACTGATTACGTAATCCATCTTAATGGCACGTAATCCTACTTAATGTCACGTAATCCTACTTAGTGTCATGTAATCCTACTTAATGCTACTTAATTCTACTTAGTGCCATGTAACACTACTGATTACGTAATCCATCTTAATGGCACGTAATCCTACTTAGTGTCATGTAATCCTACTTAATGCTACGTAATTCTACTTAGTGCCATGTAACACTACTGATTACGTAATCCATCTTAATGGCACGTAATCCTACTTAATGGCACGTAATCCTACTTAGTGTCATGTAATCCTACTTAATGCTACGTAATTCTACTTAGTGCCATGTAACACTACTGATTACGTAATCCATCTTAATGGCACGTAATCCTATTTAATGGCACGTAATCTTACTTAGTGTCATGTAATCCTACTTAATGCTATGTAATTCTACTTAGTGTCATGTAACACTACTGATTACGCAGTACATCTTAATGGCACGTAATCCTACTTAATGGCACGTAATCCTACTTAGTGTCATGTAATCCTACTTAATGCTACGTAATTCTACTTAGTGCCATGTAACACTACTGATTACGTAATCCTTCTTAATGGCACCTAATCCTACTTAATGGCACGTAATCTTACTTAGTGTCATGTAATCCTACTTAATGCTACGTAATTCTACTTAGTGTCATGTAACACTACTGATTACGCAGTACATCTTAATGGCACGTAATCCTACTTAATGGCACGTAATCCTAGTTAGTGTCATGTAATCCTACTTAATGCTACGTAATTCTACTTAGTGCCATGTAACACTACTGATTACGTTATCCATTTTAATGGCACGTAATCCTACTTAATGGCACGTAATCCTACTTAGTGTCATGTAATCCTACTTAATGCTACGTAATTCTACTTAGCGCTATGTAATCTCACTTAATGCTACGTAATTCTACTTAGTGCCATGTAACACTACTGTTTACGTAACCCATCTAAATGGCACGTAATCCTACTTAATGGTACGAAATCCTACTTAGTGTCATGTAATCCTACTTAATGCTACGTAATTCTATTTAGTGCCATGTAACACTACTGATTACGTAATCCATCATAAAGGCACGTAATCCTACTTAATGGCACGTAATTCTACTTATTGTCATGTAATCCTACTTAATGCTTCGTAATTCTTCTTAGTGCCATGTAACACTACTGATTACGTAACCCATCTTAATGGCACGTAATCCTACTTAATGGTACGAAATCCGACTTGGTGTCATGTAATTCTACTTAATGCTACGTAATTCTACTTAGTGCCATGTAACACTACTGATTACGTAATCCATCTTAAGGCACGTAATCCTACTTAATGGCACGTAATCCTACTTAGTGTCATGTAATCCTTTTTAATGCTACGTAATTCTACTTAGTGCTATGTAACACTACTGATTACGTAATCCATCTTAATGGCACGTAATCCTACTTAATGGCACGTAATCTTACTTAGTGTCATGTAATCCTACTTAATGCAACGTAATTCTATTTAGTGCCGTGTAACACTACTGATTACGTAATCCATCATAAAGGCACGTAATCCTACTTAATGGCACGTAATCCTACTTTGTGTCATGTAATCCTACTTAATGCTACGTAATTCTACTTAGTGCCATGTAACACTACTGATTACGTAATCCATCTTGATGGCACGAAATCCTACTTAATGGCACGTGATCCTACTTAGTGTCATGTAATCCTACTTAATGCAACGTAATTCTACTTAGTGCCATGTAACACTACTGATTACGTAATACATCTTAATGGCACGTAATCCTACTTAATGGCACGTAATCCTACTTAGTGTCATGTAATCCTACATAATGCTACGTAATTCTACTCAGTGCCATGTAACACTACTGATTACGTAATCCATCTTAATGGCACGTAATCCTACTTAATGGCACGTAATCCTACTTAGTGTCATGTAATCTTACTTAATGCTACGTAATTTTACTTAGTGCCATGTAACACTACTGATTACGTAATCCATCTTAATGGCACGTAATCCTACTTAATGGAACGTAATCCTACTTAATGGAACGTAATCCTACTTAATGGCACGTAATCCTACTTAGTGTCATGTAATCCTTTTTAATGCTACGTAATTCTACTTAGTGCTATGTAACACTACTGATTACGTAATCCATCTTAATGGCACGTAATCCTACTTAATGGCACGTAATCTTACTTAGTGTCATGTAATCCTACTTAATGCAACGTAATTCTATTTAGTGCCGTGTAACACTACTGATTACGTAATCCATCATAAAGGCACGTAATCCTACTTAATGGCACGTAATCCTACTTTGTGTCATGTAATCCTACTTAATGCTACGTAATTCTACTTAGTGCCATGTAACACTACTGATTACGTAATCCATCTTAATAGCACGTAATCCTACTTAATGGCACGTAATTCTACTTAGTGTCATGTAATCTTACTTAATGCTACGTAATTCTACTTAGTGCCATGTAACACTACTGATTACGTAATCCATCTTGATGGCACGAAATCCTACTTAATGGCACGTGATCCTACTTAGTGTCATGTAATCCTACTTAATGCTACGTAATTCTACTTAGTGCCATGTAACACTACTGATTACGTAATACATCTTAATGGCACGTAATCCTACTTAATAGCACGTAATCCTACTTAGTGTCATGTAATTCTACATAATGCTACGTAATTCTACTTAGTGCCATGTAACACTACTGATTACGTAATCCATCTTAATGGCACGTAATCCTACTTAATGGCACGTAATCCTACTTAGTGTCATGTAATCTTACTTAATGCTACGTAATTCTACTTAGTGCCATGTAACACTACTGATTACGTAATCCATCTTAATGGCACGTAATCCTACTTAATGGAACGTAATCCTACTTAATGGAACGTAATCCTACTTAATGGAACGTAATTCTACTTAGTGCTATGTAACACTACTGATTACGTAATCCATCTCAATGGCACGTAATAGCACGTAATCTTACTTAGTGTCATGTAATCCTACTTCATGCTACGTAATTTTACTTAGTGCCATGTAACACTACTAATTACCTAATCTATCTTAATGGCACGTAGTCCTACTTAATGGCACGTAATTCTACTTATTGTCATGTAATCCTACTTAATGCTTCGTAATTCTTCTTAGTGCCATGTAACACTACTGATTACGTAACCCATCTTAATGGCACGTAATCCTACTTAATGGTACAAAATCCTACTTGGTGTCATGTAATCCTACTTATTGCTACGTAATTCTACTTAGTGCCATGTAACACTACTGATTACGTAATCCATATTAATGGCACGTAATCCTACTTAATGGCACGTAATCCTACTTAGTGTCATGATATCCTACTTAATGCTAAGTAATTCTACTTAGTGCCATGTAACACTACTGATTACGTAATCCATCTTAAGGCACGTAATCCTACTTAATGGCACGTAATCCTACTTAGTGTCATGTAATCCTACTTAATGCTACGTAATTCTATTTAGTGCCATGTAACACTACTGATTACGTAATCCATCATAAAGGCACGTAATCCTACTTGATGGCACGTAATCCTACTTAGTGTCATGTAATCCTTTTTAATGCTACGTAATTCTACTTAGTGCTATGTAACACTACTGATTACGTAATCCATATTAATGGCACGTAATCCTACTTAATGGCACGTAATCTTATTTAGTGTCATGTAATCCTACTTAATGCAACGTAATTCTATTTAGTGCCATGTAACACTACTGATTACGTAATCCATCATAAAGGCACGTAATCCTACTTAATGGCACGTAATCCTACTTTGTGTCATGTAATCCTACTTAATGCTACGTAATTCTACTTAGCGCTATGTAATCTCACTTAATGCTACGTAATTCTACTTAGTGCCATGTAACACTACTGTTTACGTAACCCATCTAAATGGCACGTAATCCTACTTAATGGTACGAAATCCTACTTAGTGTCATGTAATCCTACTTAATGCTACGTAATTCTATTTAGTGCCATGTAACACTACTGATTACGTAATCCATCATAAAGGCACGTAATCCTACTTAATGGCACGTAATTCTACTTATTGTCATGTAATCCTACTTAATGCTTCGTAATTCTTCTTAGTGCCATGTAACACTACTGATTACGTAACCCATCTTAATGGCACGTAATCCTACTTAATGGTACGAAATCCGACTTGGTGTCATGTAATTCTACTTAATGCTACGTAATTCTACTTAGTGCCATGTAACACTACTGATTACGTAATCCATCTTAAGGCACGTAATCCTACTTAATGGCACGTAATCCTACTTAGTGTCATGTAATCCTTTTTAATGCTACGTAATTCTACTTAGTGCTATGTAACACTACTGATTACGTAATCCATCTTAATGGCACGTAATCCTACTTAATGGCACGTAATCTTACTTAGTGTCATGTAATCCTACTTAATGCAACGTAATTCTATTTAGTGCCGTGTAACACTACTGATTACGTAATCCATCATAAAGGCACGTAATCCTACTTAATGGCACGTAATCCTACTTTGTGTCATGTAATCCTACTTAATGCTACGTAATTCTACTTAGTGCCATGTAACACTACTGATTACGTAATCCATCTTGATGGCACGAAATCCTACTTAATGGCACGTGATCCTACTTAGTGTCATGTAATCCTACTTAATGCAACGTAATTCTACTTAGTGCCATGTAACACTACTGATTACGTAATACATCTTAATGGCACGTAATCCTACTTAATGGCACGTAATCCTACTTAGTGTCATGTAATCCTACATAATGCTACGTAATTCTACTCAGTGCCATGTAACACTACTGATTACGTAATCCATCTTAATGGCACGTAATCCTACTTAATGGCACGTAATCCTACTTAGTGTCATGTAATCTTACTTAATGCTACGTAATTTTACTTAGTGCCATGTAACACTACTGATTACGTAATCCATCTTAATGGCACGTAATCCTACTTAATGGAACGTAATCCTACTTAATGGAACGTAATCCTACTTAATGGCACGTAATCCTACTTAGTGTCATGTAATCCTTTTTAATGCTACGTAATTCTACTTAGTGCTATGTAACACTACTGATTACGTAATCCATCTTAATGGCACGTAATCCTACTTAATGGCACGTAATCTTACTTAGTGTCATGTAATCCTACTTAATGCAACGTAATTCTATTTAGTGCCGTGTAACACTACTGATTACGTAATCCATCATAAAGGCACGTAATCCTACTTAATGGCACGTAATCCTACTTTGTGTCATGTAATCCTACTTAATGCTACGTAATTCTACTTAGTGCCATGTAACACTACTGATTACGTAATCCATCTTAATAGCACGTAATCCTACTTAATGGCACGTAATTCTACTTAGTGTCATGTAATCTTACTTAATGCTACGTAATTCTACTTAGTGCCATGTAACGCTACTGATTACGTAATCCATCTTGATGGCACGAAATCCTACTTAATGGCACGTGATCCTACTTAGTGTCATGTAATCCTACTTAATGCTACGTAATTCTACTTAGTGCCATGTAACACTACTGATTACGTAATACATCTTAATGGCACGTAATCCTACTTAATAGCACGTAATCCTACTTAGTGTCATGTAATTCTACATAATGCTACGTAATTCTACTTAGTGCCATGTAACACTACTGATTACGTAATCCATCTTAATGGCACGTAATCCTACTTAATGGCACGTAATCCTACTTAGTGTCATGTAATCTTACTTAATGCTACGTAATTCTACTTAGTGCCATGTAACACTACTGATTACGTAATCCATCTTAATGGCACGTAATCCTACTTAATGGAACGTAATCCTACTTAATGGAACGTAATCCTACTTAATGGAACGTAATTCTACTTAGTGCTATGTAACACTACTGATTACGTAATCCATCTCAATGGCACGTAATAGCACGTAATCTTACTTAGTGTCATGTAATCCTACTTCATGCTACGTAATTTTACTTAGTGCCATGTAACACTACTAATTACCTAATCTATCTTAATGGCACGTAGTCCTACTTAATGGCACGTAATTCTACTTATTGTCATGTAATCCTACTTAATGCTTCGTAATTCTTCTTAGTGCCATGTAACACTACTGATTACGTAACCCATCTTAATGGCACGTAATCCTACTTAATGGTACAAAATCCTACTTGGTGTCATGTAATCCTACTTATTGCTACGTAATTCTACTTAGTGCCATGTAACACTACTGATTACGTAATCCATATTAATGGCACGTAATCCTACTTAATGGCACGTAATCCTACTTAGTGTCATGATATCCTACTTAATGCTAAGTAATTCTACTTAGTGCCATGTAACACTACTGATTACGTAATCCATCTTAAGGCACGTAATCCTACTTAATGGCACGTAATCCTACTTAGTGTCATGTAATCCTACTTAATGCTACGTAATTCTATTTAGTGCCATGTAACACTACTGATTACGTAATCCATCATAAAGGCACGTAATCCTACTTGATGGCACGTAATCCTACTTAGTGTCATGTAATCCTTTTTAATGCTACGTAATTCTACTTAGTGCTATGTAACACTACTGATTACGTAATCCATATTAATGGCACGTAATCCTACTTAATGGCACGTAATCTTATTTAGTGTCATGTAATCCTACTTAATGCAACGTAATTCTATTTAGTGCCATGTAACACTACTGATTACGTAATCCATCATAAAGGCACGTAATCCTACTTAATGGCACGTAATCCTACTTTGTGTCATGTAATCCTACTTAATGCTACGTAATTCTACTTAGTGCCATGTAACACTACTGATTACGTAATCCATCTTAATAGCACGTAATCCTACTTAATGTCACGTAATTCTACTTAGTGTCATGTAATCTCACTTAATGCTACGTAATTCTACTTAGTGCCATGTAACACTACTGATTACGTAACCCATCTAAATGGCACGTAATCCTACTTAATGGTGCGAAATCCTACTTAGTGTCATGTAATCCTACTTAATGCTACGTAATTCTATTTAGTGCCATGTAACACTACTGATTACGTAATCCATCATAAAGGCACGTAATCCTACTTAATGGCACGTAATTCTACTTATTGTCATGTAATCCTACTTAATGCTTCGTAATTCTTCTTAGTGCCATGTAACACTACTGATTACGTAACCCATCTTAATGGCACGTAATCCTACTTAATGGTACGAAATCCGACTTGGTGTCATGTAATCCTACTTAATGCTACGTAATTCTACTTAGTGCCATGTAACACTACTGATTACGTAATCCATCTTAAGGCACGTAATCCTACTTAATGGCACGTAATCCTACTTAGTGTCATGTAATCCTACTTAATGCTACGTAATTCTATTTAGTGCCATGTAACACTACTGATTACGTAATCCATCATAAAGGCACGTAATCCTACTTAATGGCACGTAATCCTACTTAGTGTCATGTAATCCTTTTTAATGCTACGTAATTCTACTTAGTGCTATGTAACACTACTGATTACGTAATCCATCTTAATGGCACGTAATCCTACTTAATGGCACGTAATCTTACTTAGTGTCATGTAATCCTACTTAATGCAACGTAATTCTATTTAGTGCCGTGTAACACTACTGATTACGTAATCCATCATAAAGGCACGTAATCCTACTTAATGGCACGTAATCCTACTTTGTGTCAAATAATCCTACTTAATGCTACGTAATTCTACTTAGTGCCATGTAACACTACTGATTACGTAATCCATCTTAATAGCACGTAATCCTACTTAATGGCACGTAATTCTACTTAGTGTCATGTAATCTTACTTAATGCTACGTAATTCTACTTAGTGCCATGTAACACTACTGATTACGTAATCCATCTTAATGGCACGTAATCCTACTTAATGGCACGTAATGCTACTTAGTGTCATGTAATCCTACTTAACCCATTGACGCCCAGAACTATTTTTTTTGAAATTTTTTATTGATTTTCTAATATAATACTAATAATAATACAAGTTAAGGGTAAAAATACTCAAAATTAAAAAATTCGTACTGAGAGTATGTTTTTTTTAACGTATGATATATCATACGTTGGGAAATAAAGGTATATTTAAAAACTGAATAAATCTTTATTGGAACTTACATGTTAAAGACTGTAAACATTATACAGAAACGAAATAAATTTGAAAATGAAAATATAAGCAAAAAAAAATTATTTTAGGTGGTATATACGAAAACAGCCGTCGGGATGAAGTCCTATATTGCATTTTAGGCATTTAAATTTGGTGCATTTGCCACATTTAGCGCATCTCCTTTGAGTATCTTGCTTGTCAATCAAATGGTCCTTCCCGTCATACCTTATTTCTTCTAAAACTCCGGAATGCTTCTTAGGTTTAGGCCCGCTTGTAGATGTATTTGGAGAAGATGATAATATAGCCAGCACAATTCTTCGTAAAAACTCCACCATGCTTATATTCGGCTCTACATAACGATATAGGTACCACATGTTTACTATGGAACCATTAAGTAAGAATCTGAAAATGGGCCAATACCACTTCTTGCTCCTAATTCTTGATCTGTATAAGCCACGCATTTGATCAAATCGATCTACTCCACCCATTCCTTTGTTATAATAACTTATAATGCTTGGTTGCTCTACAGCAATTGATGATCTTTCTTGCCTTGACCAACGTTTGCAGGATCCCTTTGTGGTGGTGAATGTTTTGTCGTCTAAATTTGTTGCCATAGTCACCTGGCTGTTATCGTGCCAACGAGTTAGCGTAATATTAGAAGCACTGTCTTGCAAAGAATGGCTTGTACCTCGTTTCTGTTTTTTTAAATCTGCAACAGGTGCTTTTTCAATTCGATCAGATCGTATGGTTCCAACGCAAAATAACTGGTTTTCAGTCAAAGTTTCTAATAACGGCAAAGAGTTGAAGTAATTATCTAAAAAGACTAGACTGTTCTGGGGCAAAAAGTTTAAACACAATTTCTCAGTAACACTGCTTCCAAGAGTTTTTCCTTCCACCTTATCACCGGCTCCCTGATAAACGTCAAATTTTATAAGATAACCATCAAAAGTAGCCAAACACCAAAACTTAAACCCAAAACGTATTGGTTTACCGCGTATGAATTGTTTAATGCTGTGTCGACCGTAGTACGGCTCCATGGCTTCATCTAACGAAAAAAATTTACCCAATGGCTGAATACTTTCGGCACATATATTATTAATATGGTTAAGTAATGGCCTCACTTTATACACTTTATCTTCCTTATCAATTTTGCTATTGTCATTAAAATGAATAAACTTGTGGATAGTCTCAAATTTATTCCTGGACATACTGTTGGCTACAAGAGCATTATGAGTATCAGCTCTTGTTTCCCAATACATCCTTCTTGATGTCACTGGACAATACCCCGACAAAAGTATGATGGCTAAATACTTATACAAGTTATCCACTGTTAAATTAAAATCGTGGAAGCCTTTTTGATCTGCGTATATCTTACTCTGCTCACAAATAAAATTCATTATATTTTCATTATAGAATAGCTTAAAAATATCAATCGGTTTCCATTCTTCGTTTTTCATTTTTTGAACCAGATCCGGTTCTTCATTTCTTAAATTATCAATTTTTCCACCTCTTGGAACCAAATCTATTTGCTGCCATTGCCTTTCAAGTCTTTTAACTTTTTTGATTCCACCCTTCTTCTTAGATTTAAGCCTTTTCTGCTTATCCGCTAGGCTTTCTAAGTCGCTTTCGCTATCTGAGCTGACCATCTTCTCTTCAAAAACATTCTTTTCTCCGTCTTTTGATATAGTTACGACCTCCATATTTTGTGCCAGTACCCCTTTTCCAATATGTCTAATATTAGGCAATACTTCACCATCACTTGCTGCATCATCCTCGTCACTGTCGTTTCCGTCAGCCGGTGGCAAAAGAACAAATTCTAAAAAATCAGCATTATCTACTTGTTGATAATTTTCGTCATCAGACTGTAGCTCTTCCAAGTAGTTTAAAAGTTCTTCTGCATCTTCGGCGTTAGATGGATCATACTTCTTCTTATAATATCTGAAATATAATTTTTGTAGACTTAGATTCCCAACGTATGATATATCATACGCAAAATGTTTTTGATAATTGAGACATAAGAACATTAAAATTTTTGGAAAAATTTACGTAAAGGCGATGAAATAAACTTCAAAGAAAATAAAACCACTCACAGTAACTATTTTAGAAAATGAAATTTGGAAATACAAAATTAATACATACCTACTATCCATTTTTTAAGTTTTGAAAATTAAACCTTGTTTTTAAAAATTAATTTTGTTTAGCACACTGCACTTTATAATACAACAACACTTTGTGAGACTAAACTAACATATAAAGAACCAATTCCTACCGCGCAGCACATATTTTATCTTATCACTTCCCCGAAATAATATCATAAACACACGTGCTATTTGAGTATGATAAAACATACGCTGGGCGTTAATGGGTTAATGCAACGTAATTCTACTTAGTGCCATGTAACACTACTGATTACGTAATCCATCTTGATGGCACGAAATCCTACTTAATGGCACGTGATCCCACTTAGTGTCATGTAATCCTACTTAATGCTACGTAATTCTACTTAGTGCCATGTAACACTACTGATTACGTAATCCATCTTAATGGCACGTAATCCTACTTAATGGCACGTAATGCTACTTAGTGTCATGTAATCCTACTTAATGCAACGTAATTCTACTTAGTGCCATGTAACACTACTGATTACGTAATCCATCTTGATGGCACGAAATCCTACTTAATGGCACGTGATCCCACTTAGTGTCATGTAATCCTACTTAATGCTACGTAATTCTACTTAGTGCCATGTAACACTACTGATTACGTAATACATCTTAATGGCACGTAATCCTACTTAATAGCACGTAATCCTACTTAGTGTCATGTAATCCTACATAATGCTACGTAATTTTACTTAGTGCCATGTAACACTACTGATTACGTAATCCATCTTAATGGCACGTAATCCTACTTAATGGCACGTAATCCTACTTAGTGTCATGTAATCTTACTTAATGCTACGTAATTCTACTTAGTGCCATGTAACACTACTGATTACGTAATCCATCTTAATGGCACGTAATCCTACTTAATGGAACGTAATCCTACTTAATGAAACGTAATCCTACTTAATGGAACGTAATTCTACTTAGTGCTATGTAACACTACTGATTACGTAATCCATCTCAATGGCACGTAATAGCACGTAATCTTACTTAGTGTCATGTAATCCTACTTCATGCTACGTAATTTTACTTAGTGCCATGTAACACTACTAATTACGTAATCTATCTTAAAGGCACGTAATCCTACTTAATGGCACGTAATTCTACTTATTGTCATGTAATCCTACTTAATGCTTCGTAATTCTTCTTAGTGCCATGTAACACTACTGATTACGTAACCCATCTTAATGGCACGTAATCCTACTTAATGGTACAAAATCCAACTTGGTGTCATGTAATCCTACTTAATGCTACGTAATTCTACTTAGTGCCATGTAACACTACTGATTACGTAATACATCTTAATGGCACGTAATCCTACTTAATGGCACGTAATCCTACTTAGTGTCATGTAATCCTACATAATGCTACGTAATTCTACTCAGTGCCATGTAACACTACTGATTACGTAATCCATCTTAATGGCACGTAATCCTACTTAATGGCACGTAATCCTACTTAGTGTCACGTAATCTAACTTAATGCTACGTAATTCTACTTAGTGCCATGTAACACTACTGATTACGTAATCTATCTTAATGGCACGTAATCCTACTTAATGGAACGTAATCCTACTTAATGGAACGTAAAACTACTTAATGGAACGTAATTCTACTTAGTGCTATGTAACACTACTGATTACGTAATCCATCTCAATGGCACGTAATAGCACGTAATCTTACTTAGTGTCATGTAATCCTACTTCATGCTACGTAATTTTACTTAGTGCCATGTAACACTACTAATTACGTAATCTATCTTAATGGCACGTAATCCTACTTAATGGCACGTAATCCTACTTAGTGTCATGTAATCTTACATAATGCTACGTAATTCTACTCAGTGCCATGTAACACTACTGATTACGTAATCCATCTTAATGGCACGTAATCCTACTTAATGGCACGTAATCCTACTTAGTGTCACGTAATCTAACTTAATGCTACGTAATTCTACTTAGTGCCATGTAACACTACTGATTACGTAATTTATCTTAATGGCACGTAATCCTACTTAATGGAACGTAATCCTACTTAATGGAACGTAAAACTACTTAATGGAACGTAATTCTACTTAGTGCTATGTAACACTACTGATTACGTAATCCATCTCAATGGCACGTAATAGCACGTAATCTTACTTAGTGTCATGTAATCCTACTTCATGCTACGTAATTTTACTTAGTGCCATGTAACACTACTAATTACGTAATCTATCTTAATGGCACGTAATCCTACTTAATGGCACGTAATTCTACTTATTGTCATGTAATCCTACTTAATGCTACGTAATTCTACTTAGTGCCATGTAACACTACTGATTACGTTATCCATATTAATGGCACGTAATCCTACTTAATGGCACGTAATCCTACTTAGTGTCATGTAATCCTACTTAATGCTACGTAATTCTACTTAGTGCCTTGTAACACTACTGATTATGTAATCCATCTTAATCGCACGTAATCCTACTTAATAGCACGTAATCCTACTTAGTGTCATGTAATCCTACTTAATGCTACGTAATTCTACTTAGTGCCATGTAACACTACTGATTACGTAATCCTTCTTAATGGCACCTAATCCTACTTAATGGCACGTAATCCTACTTAGTGTCATGTAATCCTACTTAATGCTACGTAATTCTACTTAGTGCTATGTAACACTACTGATTACGTAATCCATATTAATAGCACGTAATCCTACTTAATGGCACGTAATACTACTTAATAGCACGTAATCCTACTTAGTGTCATGTAATCCTACTGAATGCTACGTAAATCTACTTAGTGCCATGTAACACTACTGATTACGTAATCCATCTTAATGGCACGTAATCCTACTTAATGTCACGTAATCCTACTTAGTGTCATGTAATCCTACTTAATGCTACTTAATTCTACTTAGTGCCATGTAACACTACTGATTACGTAATCCATCTTAATGGCACGTAATCCTACTTAGTGTCATGTAATCCTACTTAATGCTACGTAATTCTACTTAGTGCCATGTAACACTACTGATTACGTTATCCATCATAAAGGCACGTAATCCTACTTAATGGTACGAAATCTTACTTAGTGTCATGTAATCCTACTTAATGCTACGTAATTCTATTTAGTGCCATGTAACACTACTGATTACGTAATCCATCATAAAGGCACGTAATCCTACTTAATGGCACGTAATTCTACTTATTGTCATGTAATCCTACTTAATGCTTCGTAATTCTTCTTAGTGCCATGTAACACTACTGATTACGTAACCCATCTTAATGGCACGTAATCCTACTTAATGGTACGAAATCCGACTTGGTGTCATGTAATCCTACTTAATACTACGTAATTCTACTTAGTGCCATGTAACACTACTGATTACGTAATCCATCTTAAGGCACGTAATCCTACTTAATGGCACGTAATCCTACTTAGTGTCATGTAATCCTACTTAATGCTACGTAATTCTATTTAGTGCCATGTAACACTACTGATTACGTAATCTATCATAAAGGCACGTAATCCTACTTTATGGCACGTAATCCTACTTAGTGTCATGTAATCCTTTTTAATGCTACGTAATTTTACTTAGTGCTATGTAACACTACTGATTACCTAATCCATCTTAATGGCACGTAATCCTACTTAATGGCACGTAATCTTACTTAGTGTCATGTAATCCTACTTAATGCAACGTAATTCTATTTAGTGCCGTGTAACACTACTGATTACGTTATCCATCATAAAGGCACGTAATCCTACTTAATGGCACGTAATCCTACTTTGTGTCATGTAATCCTACTTAATGCTACGTAATTCTACTTAGTGCCATGTAACACTACTGATTACGTAATCCATCTTAATAGCACGTAATCCTACTTAATGGCACGTAATTCTACTTAGTGTCATGTAATCTTACTTAATGCTACGTAATTCTACTTAGTGCCATGTAACACTACTGATTACGTAATCCATCTTATTGGCACGTAATCCTAATTAATGGCACGTAATCCTACTTAGTGTCATGTAATCCTACTTAATGCTACGTAATTCTACTCAGTGCCATGTAACACTACTGATTACGTAATCCATCTTAATGGCACGTAATCCTACTTAATGGCACGTAATCCTACTTAGTGTCATGTAATCCTACATAATGCTACGTAATTCTACTCAGTGCCATGTAACACTACTGATTACGTAATCCATCTTAATGGCACGTAATCCTACTTAATGGCACGTAATCCTACTTAGTGTCATGTAATCTTACTTAATGCTACGTAATTTTACTTAGTGCCATGTAACACTACTGATTACGTAATCCATCTTAATGGCACGTAATCCTACTTAATGGAACGTAATCCTACTTAATGGAACGTAATCCTACTTAATGGAACGTAATTCTACTTAGTGCTATGTAACACTACTGATTACGTAATCCATCTCAATGGCACGTAATAGCACGTAATCTTACTTAGTGTCATGTAATCCTACTTCATGTTACGTAATTTTACTTAGTGCCATGTAACACTACTAATTACGTAATCTATCTTAATGGCACGTAATCCTACTTAATGGCACGTAATTCTACTTATTGTCATGTAATCCTACTTAATGCTTTGTAATTCTCCTTAGTGCCATGTAACACTACTGATTACGTAACCCATCTTAGTGGCACGTAATCCTACTTAATGGTACGAAATCCTACTTGGTGTCATGTAATCCTACTTAATGCTACGTAATTCTACTTAGCGCCATGTAACACTACTGATTACGTTATCCATATTATTGGCACGTAATCCTACTTAATGGCACGTAATCCTACTTAGTGTCATGTAATCCTACTTAATGCTACGTAATTCTACTTAGTGCCTTGTAACACTACTGATTACGTAATCCATGTTAATGGCACGTAATCCTACTTAACGGCACGTAATCCTACTTAGTGTCATGTAATCCTACTTAATGCTACGTAATTCTACTTAGTGCCATGTAACACTACTGATTACGTAATCCTTCTTAATGGCACCTAATCCTACTTAATGGCACGTAATCCTACTTAGTGTCATGTAATCCTACTTAATGCTACGTAAATCTACTTAGTGCCATGTAACACTACTAATTACGTAATCTATCTTAATGGCACGTAATCCTACTTAATGGCACGTAATCCTACTTAGTGTCATGTAATCCTACTTAATGCTATGTAATTCTACTTAGTGCCATGTAACACTACTGATTACGTAATCCATCTTAATGGCACGTAATCCTACTTAATGTCACGTAATCCTACTTTGTGTCATGTAATCCTACTTAATGCTACTTAATTCTACTTAGTGCCATGTAACACTACTGATTACGTAATCCATCTTAATGGCACGTAATCCTACTTAGTGTCATGTAATCCTACTTAATGCTACGTAATTCTACTTAGTGCCATGTAACACTACTGATTACGTAATCCATCTTAATGGCACGTAATCCTACTTAATGGCACGTAATCCTACTTAGTGTCATGTAATCCTACTTAATGCTACGTAATTCTACTTAGTGCCATGTAACAGTACTGATTACGTAATCCATCTTAATGGCACGTAATCCTATTTAATGGCACGTAATCTTACTTAGTGTCATGAAATCCTGCTTAATGCTACGTAATTCTACTTAGTGCCATGTAACACTACTGATTACGTAATCCATTTTAATGGCACGTAATCCTACTTAATGGCACGTAATCCTACTTAGTGTCATGATATCCTACTTAATGCTACGTAATTCTACTTAGTGCCATGTAACACTACTGATTACGTAATCCATTTTAATGGCACGTAATCCTACTTAATGGCACGTAATCCTACTTAGTGTCATGTAACACTACTGATTACGCAGTACATCTTAATGGCACGTAATCCTACTTAATGGCACGTAATCCTACTTAGTGTCATGTAATCCTACTTAATGCTACGTAATTCTACTTAGTGCCATGTAACACTACTGATTACGTAATCCTTTTTAATGGCACGTAATCCTACTTAATGGCACGTAATCCTACTTAGTGTCATGATATCCTACTTAATGCTACGTAATTCTACTTAGTGCCATGTAACACTACTAACTACCTAATCCATCTTAATGGCACGTAATCCTACTTAATGGCACGTAATCCTACTTAGTGTCATGTAATCCTACTTAATGCTTCGTAATTCTTCTTAGTGCCATGTAACACTACTGATTACGTAACCCATCTTAATGGCACGTAATCCTACTTAATGGTACGAAATCCTACTTGGTGTCATGTAATCCTACTTAATGCTACGTAATTCTACTTAGTGCCATGTAACACTACTGATTACGTAATCCATATTAATGGCACGTAATCCTACTTAATGGCACGTAATCTTACTTAGTGTCATGTAATCCTACTTAATGCAACGTAATTCTATTTAGTGCCGTGTAACACTACTGATTACGTAATCCATCATAAAGGCACGTAATCCTACTTAATGGCACGTAATCCTACTTTGTGTCAAATAATCCTACTTAATGCTACGTAATTCTACTTAGTGCCATGTAACACTACTGATTACGTAATCCATCTTAATAGCACGTAATCCTACTTAATGGCACGTAATTCTACTTAGTGTCATGTAATCTTACTTAATGCTACGTAATTCTACTTAGTGCCATGTAACACTACTGATTACGTAATCCATCTTAATGGCACGTAATCCTACTTAATGGCACGTAATTCTACTTAGTGTCATGTAATCCTACTTAATGCAACGTAATTCTACTTAATGCCATGTAACACTACTGATTACGTAATCCATCTTGATGGCACGAAATCCTACTTAATGGCACGTGATCCTACTTAGTGTCATGTAATCCTACTTAATGCTACGTAATTCTACTTAGTGCCATGTAACACTACTGATTACGTAATACATCTTAATGGCACGTAATCCTACTTAATAGCACGTAATCCTACTTAGTGTCATGTAATCCTACATAATGCTACGTAATTCTACTTAGTGCCATGTAACACTACTGATTACCTAATCCATCTTAATGGCACGTAATCCTACTTAATGGCACGTAATCCTACTTAGTGTCATGTAATCTTACTTAATGCTACGTAATTCTACTTAGTGCCATGTAACACTACTGATTACGTAATCCATCTTAATGGCACGTAATCCTACTTAATGGAACGTAATCCTACTTAATGGAACGTAATCCTACATAATGCTACGTAATTCTACTTAGTGCCATGTAACACTACTGATTACGTAATCCATCTTAATGGCACGTAATCCTACTTAATGGCACGTAATTCTACTTATTGTCATGTAATCCTACTTAATGCTTCGTAATTCTTCTTAGTGCCATGTAACACTACTGATTACGTAACCCATCTTAATGGCACGTAATCCTACTTAATGGTACAAAATCCTACTTGGTGTCATGTAATCCTACTTATTGCTACGTAATTCTACTTAGTGCCATGTAACACTACTGATTACGTAATCCATATTAATGGCACGTAATCCTACTTAATGGCACGTAATCCTACTTAGTGTCATGATATCCTACTTAATGCTACGTAATTCTACTTAGTGCCATGTAACACTACTGATTACGTAATCCATCTTAAGGCACGTAATCCTACTTAATGGCACGTAATCTTACTTAGTGTCATGTAATCCTACTTAATGCTATGTAATTCTACTTAGTGTCATGTAACACTACTGATTACGTAACCCATCTAAATGGCACGTAATCCTACTTAATGGTACGAAATCCTACTTAGTGTCATGTAATCCTACTTAATGCTACGTAATTCTACTTAGTGCCATGTAACACTACTGATTACGTAATCCATCTTAATGGCACGTAATCCTATTTAATGGCACGTAATCTTACTTAGTGTCATGTAATCCTACTTAATGCTACGTAATTCTACTTAGTGCCATGTAACACTACTGATTACGTAACCCATCTAAATGGCACGTAATCCTACTTAATGGTACGAAATCTTACTTAGTGTCATGTAATCCTACTTAATGCTACGTAATTCTATTTAGTGCCATGTAACACTACTGATTACGTAATCCATCATAAAGGCACGTAATCCTACTTAATGGCACGTAATTCTACTTATTGTCATGTAATCCTACTTAATGCTTCGTAATTCTTCTTAGTGCCATGTAACACTACTGATTACGTAACCCATCTTAATGGCACGTAATCCTACTTAATGGTACGAAATCCGACTTGGTGTCATGTAATTCTACTTAATACTACGTAATTCTACTTAGTGCCATGTAACACTACTGATTACGTAATCCATCTTAAGGCACGTAATCCTACTTAATGGCACGTAATCCTACTTAGTGTCATGTAATCCTACTTAATGCTACGTAATTCTATTTAGTGCCATGTAACACTACTGATTACGTAATCTATCATAAAGGCACGTAATCCTACTTTATGGCACGTAATCCTACTTAGTGTCATGTAATCCTTTTTAATGCTACGTAATTTTACTTAGTGCTATGTAACACTACTGATTACGTAATCCATCTTAATGGCACGTAATCCTACTTAATGGCACGTAATCTTACTTAGTGTCATGTAATCCTACTTAATGCAACGTAATTCTATTTAGTGCCGTGTAACACTACTGATTACGTTATCCATCATAAAGGCACGTAATCCTACTTAATGGCACGTAATCCTACTTGTGTCATGTAATCCTACTTAATGCTACGTAATTCTACTTAGTGCCATGTAACACTACTGATTACGTAATCCATCTTAATGGCACGTAATCCTACTTAATGGCACGTAATTCTACTTAGTGTCATGTAATCTTACTTAATGCTACGTAATTCTACTTAGTGCCATGTAACACTACTGATTACGTAATCCATCTTAATGGCACGTAATCCTAATTAATGGCACGTAATCCTACTTAGTGTCATGTAATCCTACTTAATGCTACGTAATTCTACTCAGTGCCATGTAACACTACTGATTACGTAATCCATCTTAATGGCACGTAATCCTACTTAATGGCACGTAATCCTACTTAGTGTCATGTAATCCTACATAATGCTACGTAATTCTACTCAGTGCCATGTAACACTACTGATTACGTAATCCATCTTAATGGCACGTAATCCTACTTAATGGCACGTAATCCTACTTAGTGTCATGTAATCTTACTTAATGCTACGTAATTTTACTTAGTGCCATGTAACACTACTGATTACGTAATCCATCTTAATGGCACGTAATCCTACTTAATGGAACGTAATCCTACTTAATGGAACGTAATCCTACTTAATGGAACGTAATTCTACTTAGTGCTATGTAACACTACTGATTACGTAATCCATCTCAATGGCACGTAATAGCACGTAATCTTACTTAGTGTCATGTAATCCTACTTCATGTTACGTAATTTTACTTAGTGCCATGTAACACTACTAATTACGTAATCTATCTTAATGGCACGTAATCCTACTTAATGGCACGTAATTCTACTTATTGTCATGTAATCCTACTTAATGCTTCGTAATTCTCCTTAGTGCCATGTAACACTACTGATTACGTAACCCATCTTAGTGGCACGTAATCCTACTTAATGGTACGAAATCCTACTTGGTGTCATGTAATCCTACTTAATGCTACGTAATTCTACTTAGTGCCATGTAACACTACTGATTACGTTATCCATATAAATGGCACGTAATCCTACTTAATGTCACGTAATCCTACTTAGTTTCATGTAATCCTACTTAACGCTACGTAATTCTACTTAGTGCCATGTAACACTACTGATTACCTAATCCATCTTAATGGCACGTAATCCTACTTAGTGTCATGTAATCCTACTTAATGCTACTTAATTCTACTTAGTGCCATGTAACACTACTGATTACGTAATCCATCTTAATGGCACGTAATCCTACTTAGTGTCATGTAATCCTACTTAATGCTACGTAATTCTACTTAGTGCCATGTAACACTACTGATTACGTAATCCATCTTAATGGCACGTAATCCTATTTAATGGCACGTAATCTTACTTAGTGTCATGTAATCCTACTTAATGCTATGTAATTCTACTTAGTGTCATGTAACACTACTGATTACGTAACCCATCTAAATGGCACGTAATCCTACTTAATGGTACGAAATCCTACTTAGTGTCATGTAATCCTACTTAATGCTACGTAATTCTACTTAGTGCCATGTAACACTACTGATTACGTAATCCATCTTAATGGCACGTAATCCTATTTAATGGCACGTAATCTTACTTAGTGTCATGTAATCCTACTTAATGCTACGTAATTCTACTTAGTGCCATGTAACACTACTGATTACGTAACCCATCTAAATGGCACGTAATCCTACTTAATGGTACGAAATCTTACTTAGTGTCATGTAATCCTACTTAATGCTACGTAATTCTATTTAGTGCCATGTAACACTACTGATTACGTAATCCATCATAAAGGCACGTAATCCTACTTAATGGCACGTAATTCTACTTATTGTCATGTAATCCTACTTAATGCTTCGTAATTCTTCTTAGTGCCATGTAACACTACTGATTACGTAACCCATCTTAATGGCACGTAATCCTACTTAATGGTACGAAATCCGACTTGGTGTCATGTAATTCTACTTAATACTACGTAATTCTACTTAGTGCCATGTAACACTACTGATTACGTAATCCATCTTAAGGCACGTAATCCTACTTAATGGCACGTAATCCTACTTAGTGTCATGTAATCCTACTTAATGCTACGTAATTCTATTTAGTGCCATGTAACACTACTGATTACGTAATCTATCATAAAGGCACGTAATCCTACTTAATGGCACGTAATCCTACTTAGTGTCATGTAATCCTACTTAATGCTACGTAATTCTATTTAGTGCCATGTAACACTACTGATTACGTAATACATCTTAATGGCACGTAATCCTACTTAATAGCACGTAATCCTACTTAGTGTCATGTAATCCTACATAATGCTACGTAATTCTACTTAGTGCCATGTAACACTACTGATTACGTAATCCATCTTAATGGCACATAATCCTACTTAATGGCACGTAATCCTACTTAGTGTCATGTAATCTTACTTAATGCTACGTAATTCTACTTAGTGCCATGTAACACTACTGATTACGTAATCCATCTTAATGGCACGTAATCCTACTTAATGGAACGTAATCCTACTTAATGGAACGTAATCCTACATAATGCTACGTAATTCTACTTAGTGCCATGTAACACTACTGATTACGTAATCCATCTTAATGGCACGTAATCCTACTTAATGGCACGTAATTCTACTTATTGTCATGTAATCCTACTTAATGCTTCGTAATTCTTCTTAGTGCCATGTAACACTACTGATTACGTAACCCATCTTAATGGCACGTAATCCTACTTAATGGTACAAAATCCTACTTGGTGTCATGTAATCCTACTTATTGCTACGTAATTCTACTTAGTGCCATGTAACACTACTGATTACGTAATCCATATTAATGGCACGTAATCCTACTTAATGGCACGTAATCCTACTTAGTGTCATGATATCCTACTTAATGCTACGTAATTCTACTTAGTGCCATGTAACACTACTGATTACGTAATCCATCTTAAGGCACGTAATCCTACTTAATGGCACGTAATCTTACTTAGTGTCATGTAATCCTACTTAATGCTATGTAATTCTACTTAGTGTCATGTAACACTACTGATTACGTAACCCATCTAAATGGCACGTAATCCTACTTAATGGTACGAAATCCTACTTAGTGTCATGTAATCCTACTTAATGCTACGTAATTCTACTTAGTGCCATGTAACACTACTGATTACGTAATCCATCTTAATGGCACGTAATCCTATTTAATGGCACGTAATCTTACTTAGTGTCATGTAATCCTACTTAATGCTACGTAATTCTACTTAGTGCCATGTAACACTACTGATTACGTAACCCATCTAAATGGCACGTAATCCTACTTAATGGTACGAAATCTTACTTAGTGTCATGTAATCCTACTTAATGCTACGTAATTCTATTTAGTGCCATGTAACACTACTGATTACGTAATCCATCATAAAGGCACGTAATCCTACTTAATGGCACGTAATTCTACTTATTGTCATGTAATCCTACTTAATGCTTCGTAATTCTTCTTAGTGCCATGTAACACTACTGATTACGTAACCCATCTTAATGGCACGTAATCCTACTTAATGGTACGAAATCCGACTTGGTGTCATGTAATTCTACTTAATACTACGTAATTCTACTTAGTGCCATGTAACACTACTGATTACGTAATCCATCTTAAGGCACGTAATCCTACTTAATGGCACGTAATCCTACTTAGTGTCATGTAATCCTACTTAATGCTACGTAATTCTATTTAGTGCCATGTAACACTACTGATTACGTAATCTATCATAAAGGCACGTAATCCTACTTTATGGCACGTAATCCTACTTAGTGTCATGTAATCCTTTTTAATGCTACGTAATTTTACTTAGTGCTATGTAACACTACTGATTACGTAATCCATCTTAATGGCACGTAATCCTACTTAATGGCACGTAATCTTACTTAGTGTCATGTAATCCTACTTAATGCAACGTAATTCTATTTAGTGCCGTGTAACACTACTGATTACGTTATCCATCATAAAGGCACGTAATCCTACTTAATGGCACGTAATCCTACTTGTGTCATGTAATCCTACTTAATGCTACGTAATTCTACTTAGTGCCATGTAACACTACTGATTACGTAATCCATCTTAATGGCACGTAATCCTACTTAATGGCACGTAATTCTACTTAGTGTCATGTAATCTTACTTAATGCTACGTAATTCTACTTAGTGCCATGTAACACTACTGATTACGTAATCCATCTTAATGGCACGTAATCCTAATTAATGGCACGTAATCCTACTTAGTGTCATGTAATCCTACTTAATGCTACGTAATTCTACTCAGTGCCATGTAACACTACTGATTACGTAATCCATCTTAATGGCACGTAATCCTACTTAATGGCACGTAATCCTACTTAGTGTCATGTAATCCTACATAATGCTACGTAATTCTACTCAGTGCCATGTAACACTACTGATTACGTAATCCATCTTAATGGCACGTAATCCTACTTAATGGCACGTAATCCTACTTAGTGTCATGTAATCTTACTTAATGCTACGTAATTTTACTTAGTGCCATGTAACACTACTGATTACGTAATCCATCTTAATGGCACGTAATCCTACTTAATGGAACGTAATCCTACTTAATGGAACGTAATCCTACTTAATGGAACGTAATTCTACTTAGTGCTATGTAACACTACTGATTACGTAATCCATCTCAATGGCACGTAATAGCACGTAATCTTACTTAGTGTCATGTAATCCTACTTCATGTTACGTAATTTTACTTAGTGCCATGTAACACTACTAATTACGTAATCTATCTTAATGGCACGTAATCCTACTTAATGGCACGTAATTCTACTTATTGTCATGTAATCCTACTTAATGCTTCGTAATTCTCCTTAGTGCCATGTAACACTACTGATTACGTAACCCATCTTAGTGGCACGTAATCCTACTTAATGGTACGAAATCCTACTTGGTGTCATGTAATCCTACTTAATGCTACGTAATTCTACTTAGTGCCATGTAACACTACTGATTACGTTATCCATATAAATGGCACGTAATCCTACTTAATGGCACGTAATCCTACTTAGTGTCATGTAATCCTACCTAATGCTACGTAATTCTACTTAGTGCCTTGTAACACTACTGATTACGTAATCCATGTTAATGGCACGTAATCCTACTTAATGGCACGTAATCCTACTTAGTGTCATGTAATCCTACTTAATGCTACGTAATTCTACTTAGTGCCATGTAACACTACTGATTACGTAATCCTTCTTAATGGCACCTAATCCTACTTAATGGCACGTAATCCTACTTAGTGTCATGTAATCCTACTTAATGCTACGTAAATCTACTTAGTGCCATGTAACACTACTAATTACGTAATCTATCTTAATGGCACGTAATCCTACTTAATGGCACGTAATCCTACTTAGTGTCATGTAATCCTACTTAATGCTATGTAATTCTACTTAGTGCCATGTAACACTACTGATTACGTAATCCATCTTAATGGCACGTAATCCTACTTAATGTCACGTAATCCTACTTTGTGTCATGTAATCCTACTTAATGCTACTTAATTCTACTTAGTGCCATGTAACACTACTGATTACGTAATCCATCTTAATGGCACGTAATCCTACTTAGTGTCATGTAATCCTACTTAATGCTACGTAATTCTACTTAGTGCCATGTAACACTACTGATTACGTAATCCATCTTAATGGCACGTAATCCTACTTAATGGCACGTAATCCTACTTAGTGTCATGTAATCCTACTTAATGCTACGTAATTCTACTTAGTGCCATGTAACAGTACTGATTACGTAATCCATCTTAATGGCACGTAATCCTATTTAATGGCACGTAATCTTACTTAGTGTCATGAAATCCTGCTTAATGCTACGTAATTCTACTTAGTGCCATGTAACACTACTGATTACGTAATCCATTTTAATGGCACGTAATCCTACTTAATGGCACGTAATCCTACTTAGTGTCATGATATCCTACTTAATGCTACGTAATTCTACTTAGTGCCATGTAACACTACTGATTACGTAATCCATTTTAATGGCACGTAATCCTACTTAATGGCACGTAATCCTACTTAGTGTCATGTAACACTACTGATTACGCAGTACATCTTAATGGCACGTAATCCTACTTAATGGCACGTAATCCTACTTAGTGTCATGTAATCCTACTTAATGCTACGTAATTCTACTTAGTGCCATGTAACACTACTGATTACGTAATCCATTTTTATGGCACGTAATCCTACTTAATGGCACGTAATCCTACTTAGTGTCATGATATCCTACTTAATGCTACGTAATTCTACTTAGTGCCATGTAACACTACTAACTACGTAATCCATCTTAATGGCACGTAATCCTACTTAATGGCACGTAATCCTACTTAGTGTCATGTAATCCAACTTAATGCTTCGTAATTCTTCTTAGTGCCATGTAACACTACTGATTACGTAACCCATCTTAATGGCACGTAATCCTACTTAATGGTACGAAATCCTACTTGGTGTCATGTAATCCTACTTAATGCTACGTAATTCTACTTAGTGCCATGTAACACTACTGATTACGTAATCCATATTAATGGCACGTAATCCTACTTAATGGCACGTAATCTTACTTAGTGTCATGTAATCCTACTTAATGCAACGTAATTCTATTTAGTGCCGTGTAACACTACTGATTACGTAATCCATCATAAAGGCACGTAATCCTACTTAATGGCACGTAATCCTACTTTGTGTCAAATAATCCTACTTAATGCTACGTAATTCTACTTAGTGCCATGTAACACTACTGATTACGTAATCCATCTTAATAGCACGTAATCCTACTTAATGGCACGTAATTCTACTTAGTGTCATGTAATCTTACTTAATGCTACGTAATTCTACTTAGTGCCATGTAACACTACTGATTACGTAATCCATCTTAATGGCACGTAATCCTACTTAATGGCACGTAATTCTACTTAGTGTCGTGTAATCCTACTTAATGCAACGTAATTCTACTTAATGCCATGTAACACTACTGATTACGTAATCCATCTTGATGGCACGAAATCCTACTTAATGGCACGTGATCCTACTTAGTGTCATGTAATCCTACTTAATGCTACGTAATTCTACTTAGTGCCATGTAACACTACTGATTACGTAATACATCTTAATGGCACGTAATCCTACTTAATAGCACGTAATCCTACTTAGTGTCATGTAATCCTACATAATGCTACGTAGTTCTACTTAGTGCCATGTAACACTACTGATTACGTAATCCATCTTAATAGCACGTAATCCTACTTAATGGCACGTAATTCTACTTAGTGTCATGTAATCTTACTTAATGCTACGTAATTCTACTTAGTGCCATGTAACACTACTGATTACGTAATCCATCTTAATGGCACGTAATCCTACTTAATGGCACGTAATTCTACTTAGTGTCATGTAATCCTACTTAATGCAACGTAATTCTACTTAATGCCATGTAACACTACTGATTACGTAATCCATCTTGATGGCACGAAATCCTACTTAATGGCACGTGATCCTACTTAGTGTCATGTAATCCTACTTAATGCTACGTAATTCTACTTAGTGCCATGTAACACTACTGATTACGTAATACATCTTAATGGCACGTAATCCTACTTAATAGCACGTAATCCTACTTAGTGTCATGTAATCCTACATAATGCTACGTAATTCTACTTAGTGCCATGTAACACTACTGATTACGTAATCCATCTTAATGGCACGTAATCCTACTTAATGGCACGTAATTCTACTTATTGTCATGTAATCCTACTTAATGCTTCGTAATTCTTCTTAGTGCCATGTAACACTACTGATTACGTAACCCATCTTAATGGCACGTAATCCTACTTAATGGTACAAAATCCTACTTGGTGTCATGTAATCCTACTTATTGCTACGTAATTCTACTTAGTGCCATGTAACACTACTGATTACGTAATCCATATTAATGGCACGTAATCCTACTTAATGGCACGTAATCCTACTTAGTGTCATGATATCCTACTTAATGCTACGTAATTCTACTTAGTGCCATGTAACACTACTGATTACGTAATCCATCTTAAGGCACGTAATCCTACTTAATGGCACGTAATCCTACTTAGTGTCATGTAATCCTACTTAATGCTACGTAATTCTATTTAGTGCCATGTAACACTACTGATTACGTAATCCATCATAAAGGCACGTAATCCTACTTGATGGCACGTAATCCTACTTAGTGTCATGTAATCCTTTTTAATGCTACGTAATTCTACTTAGTGCTATGTAACACTACTGATTACGTAATCCATCATAAAGGCACGTAATCCTACTTAATGGCACGTAATCCTACTTTGTGTCATGTAATCCTACTTAATGCTACGTAATTCTACTTAGTGCCATGTAACACTACTGATTACGTAATCCATCTTAAGGCACGTAATCCTACTTAATGGCACGTAATCCTACTTAGTGTCATGTAATCCTACTTAATGCTACGTAATTCTATTTAGTGCCACGTAACACTACTGATTACGTAATCTATCATAAAGGCACGTAATCCTACTTTATGGCACGTAATCCTACTTAGTGTCATGTAATCCTTTTTAATGCTACGTAATTTTACTTAGTGCTATGTAACACTACTGATTACGTAATCCATCTTAATGGCACGTAATCCTACTTAATGGCACGTAATCTTACTTAGTGTCATGTAATCCTACTTAATGCAACGTAATTCTATTTAGTGCCGTGTAACACTACTGATTACGTTATCCATCATAAAGGCACGTAATCCTACTTAATGGCACGTAATCCTACTTGTGTCATGTAATCCTACTTAATGCTACGTAATTCTACTTAGTGCCATGTAACACTACTGATTACGTAATCCATCTTAATGGCACGTAATCCTACTTAATGGCACGTAATTCTACTTAGTGTCATGTAATCTTACTTAATGCTACGTAATTCTACTTAGTGCCATGTAACACTACTGATTACGTAATCCATCTTAATGGCACGTAATCCTAATTAATGGCACGTAATCCTACTTAGTGTCATGTAATCCTACTTAATGCTACGTAATTCTACTCAGTGCCATGTAACACTACTGATTACGTAATCCATCTTAATGGCACGTAATCCTACTTAATGGCACGTAATCCTACTTAGTGTCATGTAATCCTACATAATGCTACGTAATTCTACTCAGTGCCATGTAACACTACTGATTACGTAATCCATCTTAATGGCACGTAATCCTACTTAATGGCACGTAATCCTACTTAGTGTCATGTAATCTTACTTAATGCTACGTAATTTTACTTAGTGCCATGTAACACTACTGATTACGTAATCCATCTTAATGGCACGTAATCCTACTTAATGGAACGTAATCCTACTTAATGGAACGTAATCCTACTTAATGGAACGTAATTCTACTTAGTGCTATGTAACATTACTGATTACGTAATCCATCTCAATGGCACGTAATAGCACGTTATCTTACTTAGTGTCATGTAATCCTACTTCATGTTACGTAATTTTACTTAGTGCCATGTAACACTACTAATTACGTAATCTATCTTAATGGCACGTAATCCTACTTAATGGCACGTAATTCTACTTATTGTCATGTAATCCTACTTAATGCTTCGTAATTCTCCTTAGTGCCATGTAACACTACTGATTACGTAACCCATCTTAGTGGCACGTAATCCTACTTAATGGTACGAAATCCTACTTGGTGTCATGTAATCCTACTTAATGCTACGTAATTCTACTTAGTGCCATGTAACACTACTGATTACGTTATCCATATAAATGGCACGTAATCCTACTTAATGTCACGTAATCCTACTTAGTTTCATGTAATCCTACTTAACGCTACGTAATTCTACTTAGTGCCATGTAACACTACTGATTACCTAATCCATCTTAATGGCACGTAATCCTACTTAGTGTCATGTAATCCTACTTAATGCTACTTAATTCTACTTAGTGCCATGTAACACTACTGATTACGTAATCCATCTTAATGGCACGTAATCCTACTTAGTGTCATGTAATCCTACTTAATGCTACGTAATTCTACTTAGTGCCATGTAACACTACTGATTACGTAATCCATCTTAATGGCACGTAATCCTATTTAATGGCACGTAATCTTACTTAGTGTCATGTAATCCTACTTAATGCTATGTAATTCTACTTAGTGTCATGTAACACTACTGATTACGTAACCCATCTAAATGGCACGTAATCCTACTTAATGGTACGAAATCCTACTTAGTGTCATGTAATCCTACTTAATGCTACGTAATTCTACTTAGTGCCATGTAACACTACTGATTACGTAATCCATCTTAATGGCACGTAATCCTATTTAATGGCACGTAATCTTACTTAGTGTCATGTAATCCTACTTAATGCTACGTAATTCTACTTAGTGCCATGTAACACTACTGATTACGTAACCCATCTAAATGGCACGTAATCCTACTTAATGGTACGAAATCTTACTTAGTGTCATGTAATCCTACTTAATGCTACGTAATTCTATTTAGTGCCATGTAACACTACTGATTACGTAATCCATCATAAAGGCACGTAATCCTACTTAATGGCACGTAATTCTACTTATTGTCATGTAATCCTACTTAATGCTTCGTAATTCTTCTTAGTGCCATGTAACACTACTGATTACGTAACCCATCTTAATGGCACGTAATCCTACTTAATGGTACGAAATCCGACTTGGTGTCATGTAATTCTACTTAATACTACGTAATTCTACTTAGTGCCATGTAACACTACTGATTACGTAATCCATCTTAAGGCACGTAATCCTACTTAATGGCACGTAATCCTACTTAGTGTCATGTAATCCTACTTAATGCTACGTAATTCTATTTAGTGCCATGTAACACTACTGATTACGTAATCTATCATAAAGGCACGTAATCCTACTTTATGGCACGTAATCCTACTTAGTGTCATGTAATCCTTTTTAATGCTACGTAATTTTACTTAGTGCTATGTAACACTACTGATTACGTAATCCATCTTAATGGCACGTAATCCTACTTAATGGCACGTAATCTTACTTAGTGTCATGTAATCCTACTTAATGCAACGTAATTCTATTTAGTGCCGTGTAACACTACTGATTACGTTATCCATCATAAAGGCACGTAATCCTACTTAATGGCACGTAATCCTACTTGTGTCATGTAATCCTACTTAATGCTACGTAATTCTACTTAGTGCCATGTAACACTACTGATTACGTAATCCATCTTAATGGCACGTAATCCTACTTAATGGCACGTAATTCTACTTAGTGTCATGTAATCTTACTTAATGCTACGTAATTCTACTTAGTGCCATGTAACACTACTGATTACGTAATCCATCTTAATGGCACGTAATCCTAATTAATGGCACGTAATCCTACTTAGTGTCATGTAATCCTACTTAATGCTACGTAATTCTACTCAGTGCCATGTAACACTACTGATTACGTAATCCATCTTAATGGCACGTAATCCTACTTAATGGCACGTAATCCTACTTAGTGTCATGTAATCCTACATAATGCTACGTAATTCTACTCAGTGCCATGTAACACTACTGATTACGTAATCCATCTTAATGGCACGTAATCCTACTTAATGGCACGTAATCCTACTTAGTGTCATGTAATCTTACTTAATGCTACGTAATTTTACTTAGTGCCATGTAACACTACTGATTACGTAATCCATCTTAATGGCACGTAATCCTACTTAATGGAACGTAATCCTACTTAATGGAACGTAATCCTACTTAATGGAACGTAATTCTACTTAGTGCTATGTAACACTACTGATTACGTAATCCATCTCAATGGCACGTAATAGCACGTAATCTTACTTAGTGTCATGTAATCCTACTTCATGTTACGTAATTTTACTTAGTGCCATGTAACACTACTAATTACGTAATCTATCTTAATGGCACGTAATCCTACTTAATGGCACGTAATTCTACTTATTGTCATGTAATCCTACTTAATGCTTCGTAATTCTCCTTAGTGCCATGTAACACTACTGATTACGTAACCCATCTTAGTGGCACGTAATCCTACTTAATGGTACGAAATCCTACTTGGTGTCATGTAATCCTACTTAATGCTACGTAATTCTACTTAGTGCCATGTAACACTACTGATTACGTTATCCATATAAATGGCACGTAATCCTACTTAATGGCACGTAATCCTACTTAGTGTCATGTAATCCTACCTAATGCTACGTAATTCTACTTAGTGCCTTGTAACACTACTGATTACGTAATCCATGTTAATGGCACGTAATCCTACTTAATGGCACGTAATCCTACTTAGTGTCATGTAATCCTACTTAATGCTACGTAATTCTACTTAGTGCCATGTAACACTACTGATTACGTAATCCTTCTTAATGGCACCTAATCCTACTTAATGGCACGTAATCCTACTTAGTGTCATGTAATCCTACTTAATGCTACGTAAATCTACTTAGTGCCATGTAACACTACTAATTACGTAATCTATCTTAATGGCACGTAATCCTACTTAATGGCACGTAATCCTACTTAGTGTCATGTAATCCTACTTAATGCTATGTAATTCTACTTAGTGCCATGTAACACTACTGATTACGTAATCCATCTTAATGGCACGTAATCCTACTTAATGTCACGTAATCCTACTTTGTGTCATGTAATCCTACTTAATGCTACTTAATTCTACTTAGTGCCATGTAACACTACTGATTACGTAATCCATCTTAATGGCACGTAATCCTACTTAGTGTCATGTAATCCTACTTAATGCTACGTAATTCTACTTAGTGCCATGTAACACTACTGATTACGTAATCCATCTTAATGGCACGTAATCCTACTTAATGGCACGTAATCCTACTTAGTGTCATGTAATCCTACTTAATGCTACGTAATTCTACTTAGTGCCATGTAACAGTACTGATTACGTAATCCATCTTAATGGCACGTAATCCTATTTAATGGCACGTAATCTTACTTAGTGTCATGAAATCCTGCTTAATGCTACGTAATTCTACTTAGTGCCATGTAACACTACTGATTACGTAATCCATTTTAATGGCACGTAATCCTACTTAATGGCACGTAATCCTACTTAGTGTCATGATATCCTACTTAATGCTACGTAATTCTACTTAGTGCCATGTAACACTACTGATTACGTAATCCATTTTAATGGCACGTAATCCTACTTAATGGCACGTAATCCTACTTAGTGTCATGTAACACTACTGATTACGCAGTACATCTTAATGGCACGTAATCCTACTTAATGGCACGTAATCCTACTTAGTGTCATGTAATCCTACTTAATGCTACGTAATTCTACTTAGTGCCATGTAACACTACTGATTACGTAATCCATTTTTATGGCACGTAATCCTACTTAATGGCACGTAATCCTACTTAGTGTCATGATATCCTACTTAATGCTACGTAATTCTACTTAGTGCCATGTAACACTACTAACTACGTAATCCATCTTAATGGCACGTAATCCTACTTAATGGCACGTAATCCTACTTAGTGTCATGTAATCCAACTTAATGCTTCGTAATTCTTCTTAGTGCCATGTAACACTACTGATTACGTAACCCATCTTAATGGCACGTAATCCTACTTAATGGTACGAAATCCTACTTGGTGTCATGTAATCCTACTTAATGCTACGTAATTCTACTTAGTGCCATGTAACACTACTGATTACGTAATCCATATTAATGGCACGTAATCCTACTTAATGGCACGTAATCTTACTTAGTGTCATGTAATCCTACTTAATGCAACGTAATTCTATTTAGTGCCGTGTAACACTACTGATTACGTAATCCATCATAAAGGCACGTAATCCTACTTAATGGCACGTAATCCTACTTTGTGTCAAATAATCCTACTTAATGCTACGTAATTCTACTTAGTGCCATGTAACACTACTGATTACGTAATCCATCTTAATAGCACGTAATCCTACTTAATGGCACGTAATTCTACTTAGTGTCATGTAATCTTACTTAATGCTACGTAATTCTACTTAGTGCCATGTAACACTACTGATTACGTAATCCATCTTAATGGCACGTAATCCTACTTAATGGCACGTAATTCTACTTATTGTCATGTAATCCTACTTAATGCTTCGTAATTCTTCTTAGTGCCATGTAACACTACTGATTACGTAACCCATCTTAATGGCACGTAATCCTACTTAATGGTACAAAATCCTACTTGGTGTCATGTAATCCTACTTATTGCTACGTAATTCTACTTAGTGCCATGTAACACTACTGATTACGTAATCCATATTAATGGCACGTAATCCTACTTAATGGCACGTAATCCTACTTAGTGTCATGATATCCTACTTAATGCTACGTAATTCTACTTAGTGCCATGTAACACTACTGATTACGTAATCCATCTTAAGGCACGTAATCCTACTTAATGGCACGTAATCCTACTTAGTGTCATGTAATCCTACTTAATGCTACGTAATTCTATTTAGTGCCATGTAACACTACTGATTACGTAATCCATCATAAAGGCACGTAATCCTACTTGATGGCACGTAATCCTACTTAGTGTCATGTAATCCTTTTTAATGCTACGTAATTCTACTTAGTGCTATGTAACACTACTGATTACGTAATCCATCATAAAGGCACGTAATCCTACTTAATGGCACGTAATCCTACTTTGTGTCATGTAATCCTACTTAATGCTACGTAATTCTACTTAGTGCCATGTAACACTACTGATTACGTAATCCATCTTAAGGCACGTAATCCTACTTAATGGCACGTAATCCTACTTAGTGTCATGTAATCCTACTTAATGCTACGTAATTCTATTTAGTGCCACGTAACACTACTGATTACGTAATCTATCATAAAGGCACGTAATCCTACTTTATGGCACGTAATCCTACTTAGTGTCATGTAATCCTTTTTAATGCTACGTAATTTTACTTAGTGCTATGTAACACTACTGATTACGTAATCCATCTTAATGGCACGTAATCCTACTTAATGGCACGTAATCTTACTTAGTGTCATGTAATCCTACTTAATGCAACGTAATTCTATTTAGTGCCGTGTAACACTACTGATTACGTTATCCATCATAAAGGCACGTAATCCTACTTAATGGCACGTAATCCTACTTGTGTCATGTAATCCTACTTAATGCTACGTAATTCTACTTAGTGCCATGTAACACTACTGATTACGTAATCCATCTTAATGGCACGTAATCCTACTTAATGGCACGTAATTCTACTTAGTGTCATGTAATCTTACTTAATGCTACGTAATTCTACTTAGTGCCATGTAACACTACTGATTACGTAATCCATCTTAATGGCACGTAATCCTAATTAATGGCACGTAATCCTACTTAGTGTCATGTAATCCTACTTAATGCTACGTAATTCTACTCAGTGCCATGTAACACTACTGATTACGTAATCCATCTTAATGGCACGTAATCCTACTTAATGGCACGTAATCCTACTTAGTGTCATGTAATCCTACATAATGCTACGTAATTCTACTCAGTGCCATGTAACACTACTGATTACGTAATCCATCTTAATGGCACGTAATCCTACTTAATGGCACGTAATCCTACTTAGTGTCATGTAATCTTACTTAATGCTACGTAATTTTACTTAGTGCCATGTAACACTACTGATTACGTAATCCATCTTAATGGCACGTAATCCTACTTAATGGAACGTAATCCTACTTAATGGAACGTAATCCTACTTAATGGAACGTAATTCTACTTAGTGCTATGTAACACTACTGATTACGTAATCCATCTCAATGGCACGTAATAGCACGTTATCTTACTTAGTGTCATGTAATCCTACTTCATGTTACGTAATTTTACTTAGTGCCATGTAACACTACTAATTACGTAATCTATCTTAATGGCACGTAATCCTACTTAATGGCACGTAATTCTACTTATTGTCATGTAATCCTACTTAATGCTTCGTAATTCTCCTTAGTGCCATGTAACACTACTGATTACGTAACCCATCTTAGTGGCACGTAATCCTACTTAATGGTACGAAATCCTACTTGGTGTCATGTAATCCTACTTAATGCTACGTAATTCTACTTAGTGCCATGTAACACTACTGATTACGTTATCCATATAAATGGCACGTAATCCTACTTAATGTCACGTAATCCTACTTAGTTTCATGTAATCCTACTTAACGCTACGTAATTCTACTTAGTGCCATGTAACACTACTGATTACCTAATCCATCTTAATGGCACGTAATCCTACTTAGTGTCATGTAATCCTACTTAATGCTACTTAATTCTACTTAGTGCCATGTAACACTACTGATTACGTAATCCATCTTAATGGCACGTAATCCTACTTAGTGTCATGTAATCCTACTTAATGCTACGTAATTCTACTTAGTGCCATGTAACACTACTGATTACGTAATCCATCTTAATGGCACGTAATCCTATTTAATGGCACGTAATCTTACTTAGTGTCATGTAATCCTACTTAATGCTATGTAATTCTACTTAGTGTCATGTAACACTACTGATTACGTAACCCATCTAAATGGCACGTAATCCTACTTAATGGTACGAAATCCTACTTAGTGTCATGTAATCCTACTTAATGCTACGTAATTCTACTTAGTGCCATGTAACACTACTGATTACGTAATCCATCTTAATGGCACGTAATCCTATTTAATGGCACGTAATCTTACTTAGTGTCATGTAATCCTACTTAATGCTACGTAATTCTACTTAGTGCCATGTAACACTACTGATTACGTAACCCATCTAAATGGCACGTAATCCTACTTAATGGTACGAAATCTTACTTAGTGTCATGTAATCCTACTTAATGCTACGTAATTCTATTTAGTGCCATGTAACACTACTGATTACGTAATCCATCATAAAGGCACGTAATCCTACTTAATGGCACGTAATTCTACTTATTGTCATGTAATCCTACTTAATGCTTCGTAATTCTTCTTAGTGCCATGTAACACTACTGATTACGTAACCCATCTTAATGGCACGTAATCCTACTTAATGGTACGAAATCCGACTTGGTGTCATGTAATTCTACTTAATACTACGTAATTCTACTTAGTGCCATGTAACACTACTGATTACGTAATCCATCTTAAGGCACGTAATCCTACTTAATGGCACGTAATCCTACTTAGTGTCATGTAATCCTACTTAATGCTACGTAATTCTATTTAGTGCCATGTAACACTACTGATTACGTAATCTATCATAAAGGCACGTAATCCTACTTTATGGCACGTAATCCTACTTAGTGTCATGTAATCCTTTTTAATGCTACGTAATTTTACTTAGTGCTATGTAACACTACTGATTACGTAATCCATCTTAATGGCACGTAATCCTACTTAATGGCACGTAATCTTACTTAGTGTCATGTAATCCTACTTAATGCAACGTAATTCTATTTAGTGCCGTGTAACACTACTGATTACGTTATCCATCATAAAGGCACGTAATCCTACTTAATGGCACGTAATCCTACTTGTGTCATGTAATCCTACTTAATGCTACGTAATTCTACTTAGTGCCATGTAACACTACTGATTACGTAATCCATCTTAATGGCACGTAATCCTACTTAATGGCACGTAATTCTACTTAGTGTCATGTAATCTTACTTAATGCTACGTAATTCTACTTAGTGCCATGTAACACTACTGATTACGTAATCCATCTTAATGGCACGTAATCCTAATTAATGGCACGTAATCCTACTTAGTGTCATGTAATCCTACTTAATGCTACGTAATTCTACTCAGTGCCATGTAACACTACTGATTACGTAATCCATCTTAATGGCACGTAATCCTACTTAATGGCACGTAATCCTACTTAGTGTCATGTAATCCTACATAATGCTACGTAATTCTACTCAGTGCCATGTAACACTACTGATTACGTAATCCATCTTAATGGCACGTAATCCTACTTAGTGGCACGTAATCCTACTTAGTGTCATGTAATCTTACTTAATGCTACGTAATTTTACTTAGTGCCATGTAACACTACTGATTACGTAATCCATCTTAATGGCACGTAATCCTACTTAATGGAACGTAATCCTACTTAATGGAACGTAATCCTACTTAATGGAACGTAATTCTACTTAGTGCTATGTAACACTACTGATTACGTAATCCATCTCAATGGCACGTAATAGCACGTAATCTTACTTAGTGTCATGTAATCCTACTTCATGTTACGTAATTTTACTTAGTGCCATGTAACACTACTAATTACGTAATCTATCTTAATGGCACGTAATCCTACTTAATGGCACGTAATTCTACTTATTGTCATGTAATCCTACTTAATGCTTCGTAATTCTCCTTAGTGCCATGTAACACTACTGATTACGTAACCCATCTTAGTGGCACGTAATCCTACTTAATGGTACGAAATCCTACTTGGTGTCATGTAATCCTACTTAATGCTACGTAATTCTACTTAGTGCCATGTAACACTACTGATTACGTTATCCATATAAATGGCACGTAATCCTACTTAATGGCACGTAATCCTACTTAGTGTCATGTAATCCTACCTAATGCTACGTAATTCTACTTAGTGCCTTGTAACACTACTGATTACGTAATCCATGTTAATGGCACGTAATCCTACTTAATGGCACGTAATCCTACTTAGTGTCATGTAATCCTACTTAATGCTACGTAATTCTACTTAGTGCCATGTAACACTACTGATTACGTAATCCTTCTTAATGGCACCTAATCCTACTTAATGGCACGTAATCCTACTTAGTGTCATGTAATCCTACTTAATGCTACGTAAATCTACTTAGTGCCATGTAACACTACTAATTACGTAATCTATCTTAATGGCACGTAATCCTACTTAATGGCACGTAATCCTACTTAGTGTCATGTAATCCTACTTAATGCTATGTAATTCTACTTAGTGCCATGTAACACTACTGATTACGTAATCCATCTTAATGGCACGTAATCCTACTTAATGTCACGTAATCCTACTTTGTGTCATGTAATCCTACTTAATGCTACTTAATTCTACTTAGTGCCATGTAACACTACTGATTACGTAATCCATCTTAATGGCACGTAATCCTACTTAGTGTCATGTAATCCTACTTAATGCTACGTAATTCTACTTAGTGCCATGTAACACTACTGATTACGTAATCCATCTTAATGGCACGTAATCCTACTTAATGGCACGTAATCCTACTTAGTGTCATGTAATCCTACTTAATGCTACGTAATTCTACTTAGTGCCATGTAACAGTACTGATTACGTAATCCATCTTAATGGCACGTAATCCTATTTAATGGCACGTAATCTTACTTAGTGTCATGAAATCCTGCTTAATGCTACGTAATTCTACTTAGTGCCATGTAACACTACTGATTACGTAATCCATTTTAATGGCACGTAATCCTACTTAATGGCACGTAATCCTACTTAGTGTCATGATATCCTACTTAATGCTACGTAATTCTACTTAGTGCCATGTAACACTACTGATTACGTAATCCATTTTAATGGCACGTAATCCTACTTAATGGCACGTAATCCTACTTAGTGTCATGTAACACTACTGATTACGCAGTACATCTTAATGGCACGTAATCCTACTTAATGGCACGTAATCCTACTTAGTGTCATGTAATCCTACTTAATGCTACGTAATTCTACTTAGTGCCATGTAACACTACTGATTACGTAATCCATTTTTATGGCACGTAATCCTACTTAATGGCACGTAATCCTACTTAGTGTCATGATATCCTACTTAATGCTACGTAATTCTACTTAGTGCCATGTAACACTACTAACTACGTAATCCATCTTAATGGCACGTAATCCTACTTAATGGCACGTAATCCTACTTAGTGTCATGTAATCCAACTTAATGCTTCGTAATTCTTCTTAGTGCCATGTAACACTACTGATTACGTAACCCATCTTAATGGCACGTAATCCTACTTAATGGTACGAAATCCTACTTGGTGTCATGTAATCCTACTTAATGCTACGTAATTCTACTTAGTGCCATGTAACACTACTGATTACGTAATCCATATTAATGGCACGTAATCCTACTTAATGGCACGTAATCTTACTTAGTGTCATGTAATCCTACTTAATGCAACGTAATTCTATTTAGTGCCGTGTAACACTACTGATTACGTAATCCATCATAAAGGCACGTAATCCTACTTAATGGCACGTAATCCTACTTTGTGTCAAATAATCCTACTTAATGCTACGTAATTCTACTTAGTGCCATGTAACACTACTGATTACGTAATCCATCTTAATAGCACGTAATCCTACTTAATGGCACGTAATTCTACTTAGTGTCATGTAATCTTACTTAATGCTACGTAATTCTACTTAGTGCCATGTAACACTACTGATTACGTAATCCATCTTAATGGCACGTAATCCTACTTAATGGCACGTAATTCTACTTAGTGTCATGTAATCCTACTTAATGCAACGTAATTCTACTTAATGCCATGTAACACTACTGATTACGTAATCCATCTTGATGGCACGAAATCCTACTTAATGGCACGTGATCCTACTTAGTGTCATGTAATCCTACTTAATGCTACGTAATTCTACTTAGTGCCATGTAACACTACTGATTACGTAATACATCTTAATGGCACGTAATCCTACTTAATAGCACGTAATCCTACTTAGTGTCATGTAATCCTACATAATGCTACGTAGTTCTACTTAGTGCCATGTAACACTACTGATTACGTAATCCATCTTAATAGCACGTAATCCTACTTAATGGCACGTAATTCTACTTAGTGTCATGTAATCTTACTTAATGCTACGTAATTCTACTTAGTGCCATGTAACACTACTGATTACGTAATCCATCTTAATGGCACGTAATCCTACTTAATGGCACGTAATTCTACTTAGTGTCATGTAATCCTACTTAATGCAACGTAATTCTACTTAATGCCATGTAACACTACTGATTACGTAATCCATCTTGATGGCACGAAATCCTACTTAATGGCACGTGATCCTACTTAGTGTCATGTAATCCTACTTAATGCTACGTAATTCTACTTAGTGCCATGTAACACTACTGATTACGTAATACATCTTAATGGCACGTAATCCTACTTAATAGCACGTAATCCTACTTAGTGTCATGTAATCCTACATAATGCTACGTAATTCTACTTAGTGCCATGTAACACTACTGATTACGTAATCCATCTTAATGGCACGTAATCCTACTTAATGGCACGTAATTCTACTTATTGTCATGTAATCCTACTTAATGCTTCGTAATTCTTCTTAGTGCCATGTAACACTACTGATTACGTAACCCATCTTAATGGCACGTAATCCTACTTAATGGTACAAAATCCTACTTGGTGTCATGTAATCCTACTTATTGCTACGTAATTCTACTTAGTGCCATGTAACACTACTGATTACGTAATCCATATTAATGGCACGTAATCCTACTTAATGGCACGTAATCCTACTTAGTGTCATGATATCCTACTTAATGCTACGTAATTCTACTTAGTGCCATGTAACACTACTGATTACGTAATCCATCTTAAGGCACGTAATCCTACTTAATGGCACGTAATCCTACTTAGTGTCATGTAATCCTACTTAATGCTACGTAATTCTATTTAGTGCCATGTAACACTACTGATTACGTAATCCATCATAAAGGCACGTAATCCTACTTGATGGCACGTAATCCTACTTAGTGTCATGTAATCCTTTTTAATGCTACGTAATTCTACTTAGTGCTATGTAACACTACTGATTACGTAATCCATCATAAAGGCACGTAATCCTACTTAATGGCACGTAATCCTACTTTGTGTCATGTAATCCTACTTAATGCTACGTAATTCTACTTAGTGCTATGTAACACTACTGATTACGTAATCCATCTTAATAGCACGTAATCCTACTTAATGTCACGTAATTCTACTTAGTGTCATGTAATCTCACTTAATGCTACGTAATTCTACTTAGTGCCATGTAACACTACTGATTACGTAACCCATCTAAATGGCACGTAATGCTACTTAATGGTACGAAATCCTACTTAGTGTCATGTAATCCTACTTAATGCTACGTAATTCTACTTAGTGCCATATAACACTACTGATTACGTAATCCATCTTAATAGCACGTAATCCTACTTAATGTCACGTAATTCTACTTAGTGTCATGTAATCTCACTTAATGCTACGTAATTCTACTTAGTGCCATGTAACACTACTGATTACGTAACCCATCTAAATGGCACGTAATGCTACTTAATGGTACGAAATCCTACTTAGTGTCATGTAATCCTACTTAATGCTACGTAATTCTATTTAGTGCCATGTAACACTACTGATTACGTAATCCATCATAAAGGCACGTAATCCTACTTAATGGCACGTAATCCTACTTAGTGTCATGTAATCCTACTTAATGCTACGTAATTCTACTTAGTGCCATGTAACACTACTGATTACGTAATCCATCTTAATGGCACGTAATCCTACTTAATGGCACGTAATCCTACTTAGTTTCATGTAATCCTACTTAACGCTACGTAATTCTACTTAGTGCCATGTAACACTACTGATTACCTAATCCATCTTAATGGCACGTAATCCTACTTAATGGCACGTAATCCTACTTAGTGTCATGTAATCCTACTTAATGCTACTTAATTCTACTTAGTACCATGTAACACTACTGATTACGTAATCCATCTTAATGGCACGTAATCCTACTTAATGGCACGTAATCCTACTTAGTGTCATGTAATTCTACTTAATGCTACGTAATTCTACTTAGTGCCATTTAACACTACTGATTACGTAATCCATCTTAATGGCACGTAATCCTACTTAATAGCACGTAATCCTACTTAGTGTCATGTAATCCTACTTAATGCTACGTAATTCTACTTAGTGCCATGTAACACTACTGATTACGTAATCCTTCTTAATGGCACCTAATCCTACTTAATGGCACGTAATCCTACTTAGTGTCATGTAATCCTACTTAATGCTACGTAATTCTACTTAGTGCTATGTAACACTACTGATTACGTAATCCATATTAATAGCACGTAATCCTACTTAATGGCACGTAATACTACTTAATAGCACGTAATCCTACTTAGTGTCATGTAATCCTACTGAATGCTACGTAAATCTACTTAGTGCCATGTAACACTACTGATTACGTAATCCATCTTAATGGCACGTAATCCTACTTAATGTCACGTAATCCTACTTAGTGTCATGTAATCCTACTTAATGCTACTTAATTCTACTTAGTGCCATGTAACACTACTGATTACGTAATCCATCTTAATGGCACGTAATCCTACTTAGTGTCATGTAATCCTACTTAATGCTACGTAATTCTACTTAGTGCCATGTAACACTACTGATTACGTTATCCATCATAAAGGCACGTAATCCTACTTAATGGTACGAAATCTTACTTAGTGTCATGTAATCCTACTTAATGCTACGTAATTCTATTTAGTGCCATGTAACACTACTGATTACGTAATCCATCATAAAGGCACGTAATCCTACTTAATGGCACGTAATTCTACTTATTGTCATGTAATCCTACTTAATGCTTCGTAATTCTTCTTAGTGCCATGTAACACTACTGATTACGTAACCCATCTTAATGGCACGTAATCCTACTTAATGGTACGAAATCCGACTTGGTGTCATGTAATCCTACTTAATACTACGTAATTCTACTTAGTGCCATGTAACACTACTGATTACGTAATCCATCTTAAGGCACGTAATCCTACTTAATGGCACGTAATCCTACTTAGTGTCATGTAATCCTACTTAATGCTACGTAATTCTATTTAGTGCCATGTAACACTACTGATTACGTAATCTATCATAAAGGCACGTAATCCTACTTTATGGCACGTAATCCTACTTAGTGTCATGTAATCCTTTTTAATGCTACGTAATTTTACTTAGTGCTATGTAACACTACTGATTACCTAATCCATCTTAATGGCACGTAATCCTACTTAATGGCACGTAATCTTACTTAGTGTCATGTAATCCTACTTAATGCAACGTAATTCTATTTAGTGCCGTGTAACACTACTGATTACGTTATCCATCATAAAGGCACGTAATCCTACTTAATGGCACGTAATCCTACTTTGTGTCATGTAATCCTACTTAATGCTACGTAATTCTACTTAGTGCCATGTAACACTACTGATTACGTAATCCATCTTAATAGCACGTAATCCTACTTAATGGCACGTAATTCTACTTAGTGTCATGTAATCTTACTTAATGCTACGTAATTCTACTTAGTGCCATGTAACACTACTGATTACGTAATCCATCTTATTGGCACGTAATCCTAATTAATGGCACGTAATCCTACTTAGTGTCATGTAATCCTACTTAATGCTACGTAATTCTACTCAGTGCCATGTAACACTACTGATTACGTAATCCATCTTAATGGCACGTAATCCTACTTAATGGCACGTAATCCTACTTAGTGTCATGTAATCCTACATAATGCTACGTAATTCTACTCAGTGCCATGTAACACTACTGATTACGTAATCCATCTTAATGGCACGTAATCCTACTTAATGGCACGTAATCCTACTTAGTGTCATGTAATCTTACTTAATGCTACGTAATTTTACTTAGTGCCATGTAACACTACTGATTACGTAATCCATCTTAATGGCACGTAATCCTACTTAATGGAACGTAATCCTACTTAATGGAACGTAATCCTACTTAATGGAACGTAATTCTACTTAGTGCTATGTAACACTACTGATTACGTAATCCATCTCAATGGCACGTAATAGCACGTAATCTTACTTAGTGTCATGTAATCCTACTTCATGTTACGTAATTTTACTTAGTGCCATGTAACACTACTAATTACGTAATCTATCTTAATGGCACGTAATCCTACTTAATGGCACGTAATTCTACTTATTGTCATGTAATCCTACTTAATGCTTTGTAATTCTCCTTAGTGCCATGTAACACTACTGATTACGTAACCCATCTTAGTGGCACGTAATCCTACTTAATGGTACGAAATCCTACTTGGTGTCATGTAATCCTACTTAATGCTACGTAATTCTACTTAGCGCCATGTAACACTACTGATTACGTTATCCATATTATTGGCACGTAATCCTACTTAATGGCACGTAATCCTACTTAGTGTCATGTAATCCTACTTAATGCTACGTAATTCTACTTAGTGCCTTGTAACACTACTGATTACGTAATCCATGTTAATGGCACGTAATCCTACTTAACGGCACGTAATCCTACTTAGTGTCATGTAATCCTACTTAATGCTACGTAATTCTACTTAGTGCCATGTAACACTACTGATTACGTAATCCTTCTTAATGGCACCTAATCCTACTTAATGGCACGTAATCCTACTTAGTGTCATGTAATCCTACTTAATGCTACGTAAATCTACTTAGTGCCATGTAACACTACTAATTACGTAATCTATCTTAATGGCACGTAATCCTACTTAATGGCACGTAATCCTACTTAGTGTCATGTAATCCTACTTAATGCTATGTAATTCTACTTAGTGCCATGTAACACTACTGATTACGTAATCCATCTTAATGGCACGTAATCCTACTTAATGTCACGTAATCCTACTTTGTGTCATGTAATCCTACTTAATGCTACTTAATTCTACTTAGTGCCATGTAACACTACTGATTACGTAATCCATCTTAATGGCACGTAATCCTACTTAGTGTCATGTAATCCTACTTAATGCTACGTAATTCTACTTAGTGCCATGTAACACTACTGATTACGTAATCCATCTTAATGGCACGTAATCCTACTTAATGGCACGTAATCCTACTTAGTGTCATGTAATCCTACTTAATGCTACGTAATTCTACTTAGTGCCATGTAACAGTACTGATTACGTAATCCATCTTAATGGCACGTAATCCTATTTAATGGCACGTAATCTTACTTAGTGTCATGAAATCCTGCTTAATGCTACGTAATTCTACTTAGTGCCATGTAACACTACTGATTACGTAATCCATTTTAATGGCACGTAATCCTACTTAATGGCACGTAATCCTACTTAGTGTCATGATATCCTACTTAATGCTACGTAATTCTACTTAGTGCCATGTAACACTACTGATTACGTAATCCATTTTAATGGCACGTAATCCTACTTAATGGCACGTAATCCTACTTAGTGTCATGTAACACTACTGATTACGCAGTACATCTTAATGGCACGTAATCCTACTTAATGGCACGTAATCCTACTTAGTGTCATGTAATCCTACTTAATGCTACGTAATTCTACTTAGTGCCATGTAACACTACTGATTACGTAATCCTTTTTAATGGCACGTAATCCTACTTAATGGCACGTAATCCTACTTAGTGTCATGATATCCTACTTAATGCTACGTAATTCTACTTAGTGCCATGTAACACTACTAACTACCTAATCCATCTTAATGGCACGTAATCCTACTTAATGGCACGTAATCCTACTTAGTGTCATGTAATCCTACTTAATGCTTCGTAATTCTTCTTAGTGCCATGTAACACTACTGATTACGTAACCCATCTTAATGGCACGTAATCCTACTTAATGGTACGAAATCCTACTTGGTGTCATGTAATCCTACTTAATGCTACGTAATTCTACTTAGTGCCATGTAACACTACTGATTACGTAATCCATATTAATGGCACGTAATCCTACTTAATGGCACGTAATCTTACTTAGTGTCATGTAATCCTACTTAATGCAACGTAATTCTATTTAGTGCCGTGTAACACTACTGATTACGTAATCCATCATAAAGGCACGTAATCCTACTTAATGGCACGTAATCCTACTTTGTGTCAAATAATCCTACTTAATGCTACGTAATTCTACTTAGTGCCATGTAACACTACTGATTACGTAATCCATCTTAATAGCACGTAATCCTACTTAATGGCACGTAATTCTACTTAGTGTCATGTAATCTTACTTAATGCTACGTAATTCTACTTAGTGCCATGTAACACTACTGATTACGTAATCCATCTTAATGGCACGTAATCCTACTTAATGGCACGTAATTCTACTTAGTGTCATGTAATCCTACTTAATGCAACGTAATTCTACTTAATGCCATGTAACACTACTGATTACGTAATCCATCTTGATGGCACGAAATCCTACTTAATGGCACGTGATCCTACTTAGTGTCATGTAATCCTACTTAATGCTACGTAATTCTATTTAGTGCCATGTAACACTACTGATTACGTAATACATCTTAATGGCACGTAATCCTACTTAATAGCACGTAATCCTACTTAGTGTCATGTAATCCTACATAATGCTACGTAATTCTACTTAGTGCCATGTAACACTACTGATTACGTAATCCATCTTAATGGCACGTAATCCTACTTAATGGCACGTAATCCTACTTAGTGTCATGTAATCTTACTTAATGCTACGTAATTCTACTTAGTGCCATGTAACACTACTGATTACGTAATCCATCTTAATGGCACGTAATCCTACTTAATGGAACGTAATCCTACTTAATGGAACGTAATCCTACATAATGCTACGTAATTCTACTTAGTGCCATGTAACACTACTGATTACGTAATCCATCTTAATGGCACGTAATCCTACTTAATGGCACGTAATTCTACTTATTGTCATGTAATCCTACTTAATGCTTCGTAATTCTTCTTAGTGCCATGTAACACTACTGATTACGTAACCCATCTTAATGGCACGTAATCCTACTTAATGGTACAAAATCCTACTTGGTGTCATGTAATCCTACTTATTGCTACGTAATTCTACTTAGTGCCATGTAACACTACTGATTACGTAATCCATATTAATGGCACGTAATCCTACTTAATGGCACGTAATCCTACTTAGTGTCATGATATCCTACTTAATGCTACGTAATTCTACTTAGTGCCATGTAACACTACTGATTACGTAATCCATCTTAAGGCACGTAATCCTACTTAATGGCACGTAATCTTACTTAGTGTCATGTAATCCTACTTAATGCTATGTAATTCTACTTAGTGTCATGTAACACTACTGATTACGTAACCCATCTAAATGGCACGTAATCCTACTTAATGGTACAAAATCCTACTTAGTGTCATGTAATCCTACTTAATGCTACGTAATTCTACTTAGTGCCATGTAACACTACTGATTACGTAATCCATCTTAATGGCACGTAATCCTATTTAATGGCACGTAATCTTACTTAGTGTCATGTAATCCTACTTAATGCTACGTAATTCTACTTAGTGCCATGTAACACTACTGATTACGTAACCCATCTAAATGGCACGTAATCCTACTTAATGGTACGAAATCTTACTTAGTGTCATGTAATCCTACTTAATGCTACGTAATTCTATTTAGTGCCATGTAACACTACTGATTACGTAATCCATCATAAAGGCACGTAATCCTACTTAATGGCACGTAATTCTACTTATTGTCATGTAATCCTACTTAATGCTTCGTAATTCTTCTTAGTGCCATGTAACACTACTGATTACGTAACCCATCTTAATGGCACGTAATCCTACTTAATGGTACGAAATCCGACTTGGTGTCATGTAATTCTACTTAATACTACGTAATTCTACTTAGTGCCATGTAACACTACTGATTACGTAATCCATCTTAAGGCACGTAATCCTACTTAATGGCACGTAATCCTACTTAGTGTCATGTAATCCTACTTAATGCTACGTAATTCTATTTAGTGCCATGTAACACTACTGATTACGTAATCTATCATAAAGGCACGTAATCCTACTTTATGGCACGTAATCCTACTTAGTGTCATGTAATCCTTTTTAATGCTACGTAATTTTACTTAGTGCTATGTAACACTACTGATTACGTAATCCATCTTAATGGCACGTAATCCTACTTAATGGCACGTAATCTTACTTAGTGTCATGTAATCCTACTTAATGCAACGTAATTCTATTTAGTGCCGTGTAACACTACTGATTACGTTATCCATCATAAAGGCACGTAATCCTACTTAATGGCACGTAATCCTACTTGTGTCATGTAATCCTACTTAATGCTACGTAATTCTACTTAGTGCCATGTAACACTACTGATTACGTAATCCATCTTAATGGCACGTAATCCTACTTAATGGCACGTAATTCTACTTAGTGTCATGTAATCTTACTTAATGCTACGTAATTCTACTTAGTGCCATGTAACACTACTGATTACGTAATCCATCTTAATGGCACGTAATCCTAATTAATGGCACGTAATCCTACTTAGTGTCATGTAATCCTACTTAATGCTACGTAATTCTACTCAGTGCCATGTAACACTACTGATTACGTAATCCATCTTAATGGCACGTAATCCTACTTAATGGCACGTAATCCTACTTAGTGTCATGTAATCCTACATAATGCTACGTAATTCTACTCAGTGCCATGTAACACTACTGATTACGTAATCCATCTTAATGGCACGTAATCCTACTTAATGGCACGTAATCCTACTTAGTGTCATGTAATCTTACTTAATGCTACGTAATTTTACTTAGTGCCATGTAACACTACTGATTACGTAATCCATCTTAATGGCACGTAATCCTACTTAATGGAACGTAATCCTACTTAATGGAACGTAATCCTACTTAATGGAACGTAATTCTACTTAGTGCTATGTAACACTACTGATTACGTAATCCATCTCAATGGCACGTAATAGCACGTAATCTTACTTAGTGTCATGTAATCCTACTTCATGTTACGTAATTTTACTTAGTGCCATGTAACACTACTAATTACGTAATCTATCTTAATGGCACGTAATCCTACTTAATGGCACGTAATTCTACTTATTGTCATGTAATCCTACTTAATGCTTCGTAATTCTCCTTAGTGCCATGTAACACTACTGATTACGTAACCCATCTTAGTGGCACGTAATCCTACTTAATGGTACGAAATCCTACTTGGTGTCATGTAATCCTACTTAATGCTACGTAATTCTACTTAGTGCCATGTAACACTACTGATTACGTTATCCATATAAATGGCACGTAATCCTACTTAATGGCACGTAATCCTACTTAGTGTCATGTAATCCTACCTAATGCTACGTAATTCTACTTAGTGCCTTGTAACACTACTGATTACGTAATCCATGTTAATGGCACGTAATCCTACTTAATGGCACGTAATCCTACTTAGTGTCATGTAATCCTACTTAATGCTACGTAATTCTACTTAGTGCCATGTAACACTACTGATTACGTAATCCTTCTTAATGGCACCTAATCCTACTTAATGGCACGTAATCCTACTTAGTGTCATGTAATCCTACTTAATGCTACGTAAATCTACTTAGTGCCATGTAACACTACTAATTACGTAATCTATCTTAATGGCACGTAATCCTACTTAATGGCACGTAATCCTACTTAGTGTCATGTAATCCTACTTAATGCTATGTAATTCTACTTAGTGCCATGTAACACTACTGATTACGTAATCCATCTTAATGGCACGTAATCCTACTTAATGTCACGTAATCCTACTTTGTGTCATGTAATCCTACTTAATGCTACTTAATTCTACTTAGTGCCATGTAACACTACTGATTACGTAATCCATCTTAATGGCACGTAATCCTACTTAGTGTCATGTAATCCTACTTAATGCTACGTAATTCTACTTAGTGCCATGTAACACTACTGATTACGTAATCCATCTTAATGGCACGTAATCCTACTTAATGGCACGTAATCCTACTTAGTGTCATGTAATCCTACTTAATGCTACGTAATTCTACTTAGTGCCATGTAACAGTACTGATTACGTAATCCATCTTAATGGCACGTAATCCTATTTAATGGCACGTAATCTTACTTAGTGTCATGAAATCCTGCTTAATGCTACGTAATTCTACTTAGTGCCATGTAACACTACTGATTACGTAATCCATTTTAATGGCACGTAATCCTACTTAATGGCACGTAATCCTACTTAGTGTCATGATATCCTACTTAATGCTACGTAATTCTACTTAGTGCCATGTAACACTACTGATTACGTAATCCATTTTAATGGCACGTAATCCTACTTAATGGCACGTAATCCTACTTAGTGTCATGTAACACTACTGATTACGCAGTACATCTTAATGGCACGTAATCCTACTTAATGGCACGTAATCCTACTTAGTGTCATGTAATCCTACTTAATGCTACGTAATTCTACTTAGTGCCATGTAACACTACTGATTACGTAATCCATTTTTATGGCACGTAATCCTACTTAATGGCACGTAATCCTACTTAGTGTCATGATATCCTACTTAATGCTACGTAATTCTACTTAGTGCCATGTAACACTACTAACTACGTAATCCATCTTAATGGCACGTAATCCTACTTAATGGCACGTAATCCTACTTAGTGTCATGTAATCCAACTTAATGCTTCGTAATTCTTCTTAGTGCCATGTAACACTACTGATTACGTAACCCATCTTAATGGCACGTAATCCTACTTAATGGTACGAAATCCTACTTGGTGTCATGTAATCCTACTTAATGCTACGTAATTCTACTTAGTGCCATGTAACACTACTGATTACGTAATCCATATTAATGGCACGTAATCCTACTTAATGGCACGTAATCTTACTTAGTGTCATGTAATCCTACTTAATGCAACGTAATTCTATTTAGTGCCGTGTAACACTACTGATTACGTAATCCATCATAAAGGCACGTAATCCTACTTAATGGCACGTAATCCTACTTTGTGTCAAATAATCCTACTTAATGCTACGTAATTCTACTTAGTGCCATGTAACACTACTGATTACGTAATCCATCTTAATAGCACGTAATCCTACTTAATGGCACGTAATTCTACTTAGTGTCATGTAATCTTACTTAATGCTACGTAATTCTACTTAGTGCCATGTAACACTACTGATTACGTAATCCATCTTAATGGCACGTAATCCTACTTAATGGCACGTAATTCTACTTAGTGTCATGTAATCCTACTTAATGCAACGTAATTCTACTTAATGCCATGTAACACTACTGATTACGTAATCCATCTTGATGGCACGAAATCCTACTTAATGGCACGTGATCCTACTTAGTGTCATGTAATCCTACTTAATGCTACGTAATTCTACTTAGTGCCATGTAACACTACTGATTACGTAATACATCTTAATGGCACGTAATCCTACTTAATAGCACGTAATCCTACTTAGTGTCATGTAATCCTACATAATGCTACGTAGTTCTACTTAGTGCCATGTAACACTACTGATTACGTAATCCATCTTAATAGCACGTAATCCTACTTAATGGCACGTAATTCTACTTAGTGTCATGTAATCTTACTTAATGCTACGTAATTCTACTTAGTGCCATGTAACACTACTGATTACGTAATCCATCTTAATGGCACGTAATCCTACTTAATGGCACGTAATTCTACTTAGTGTCATGTAATCCTACTTAATGCAACGTAATTCTACTTAATGCCATGTAACACTACTGATTACGTAATCCATCTTGATGGCACGAAATCCTACTTAATGGCACGTGATCCTACTTAGTGTCATGTAATCCTACTTAATGCTACGTAATTCTACTTAGTGCCATGTAACACTACTGATTACGTAATACATCTTAATGGCACGTAATCCTACTTAATAGCACGTAATCCTACTTAGTGTCATGTAATCCTACATAATGCTACGTAATTCTACTTAGTGCCATGTAACACTACTGATTACGTAATCCATCTTAATGGCACGTAATCCTACTTAATGGCACGTAATTCTACTTATTGTCATGTAATCCTACTTAATGCTTCGTAATTCTTCTTAGTGCCATGTAACACTACTGATTACGTAACCCATCTTAATGGCACGTAATCCTACTTAATGGTACAAAATCCTACTTGGTGTCATGTAATCCTACTTATTGCTACGTAATTCTACTTAGTGCCATGTAACACTACTGATTACGTAATCCATATTAATGGCACGTAATCCTACTTAATGGCACGTAATCCTACTTAGTGTCATGATATCCTACTTAATGCTACGTAATTCTACTTAGTGCCATGTAACACTACTGATTACGTAATCCATCTTAAGGCACGTAATCCTACTTAATGGCACGTAATCCTACTTAGTGTCATGTAATCCTACTTAATGCTACGTAATTCTATTTAGTGCCATGTAACACTACTGATTACGTAATCCATCATAAAGGCACGTAATCCTACTTGATGGCACGTAATCCTACTTAGTGTCATGTAATCCTTTTTAATGCTACGTAATTCTACTTAGTGCTATGTAACACTACTGATTACGTAATCCATCATAAAGGCACGTAATCCTACTTAATGGCACGTAATCCTACTTTGTGTCATGTAATCCTACTTAATGCTACGTAATTCTACTTAGTGCCATGTAACACTACTGATTACGTAATCCATCTTAAGGCACGTAATCCTACTTAATGGCACGTAATCCTACTTAGTGTCATGTAATCCTACTTAATGCTACGTAATTCTATTTAGTGCCACGTAACACTACTGATTACGTAATCTATCATAAAGGCACGTAATCCTACTTTATGGCACGTAATCCTACTTAGTGTCATGTAATCCTTTTTAATGCTACGTAATTTTACTTAGTGCTATGTAACACTACTGATTACGTAATCCATCTTAATGGCACGTAATCCTACTTAATGGCACGTAATCTTACTTAGTGTCATGTAATCCTACTTAATGCAACGTAATTCTATTTAGTGCCGTGTAACACTACTGATTACGTTATCCATCATAAAGGCACGTAATCCTACTTAATGGCACGTAATCCTACTTGTGTCATGTAATCCTACTTAATGCTACGTAATTCTACTTAGTGCCATGTAACACTACTGATTACGTAATCCATCTTAATGGCACGTAATCCTACTTAATGGCACGTAATTCTACTTAGTGTCATGTAATCTTACTTAATGCTACGTAATTCTACTTAGTGCCATGTAACACTACTGATTACGTAATCCATCTTAATGGCACGTAATCCTAATTAATGGCACGTAATCCTACTTAGTGTCATGTAATCCTACTTAATGCTACGTAATTCTACTCAGTGCCATGTAACACTACTGATTACGTAATCCATCTTAATGGCACGTAATCCTACTTAATGGCACGTAATCCTACTTAGTGTCATGTAATCCTACATAATGCTACGTAATTCTACTCAGTGCCATGTAACACTACTGATTACGTAATCCATCTTAATGGCACGTAATCCTACTTAATGGCACGTAATCCTACTTAGTGTCATGTAATCTTACTTAATGCTACGTAATTTTACTTAGTGCCATGTAACACTACTGATTACGTAATCCATCTTAATGGCACGTAATCCTACTTAATGGAACGTAATCCTACTTAATGGAACGTAATCCTACTTAATGGAACGTAATTCTACTTAGTGCTATGTAACATTACTGATTACGTAATCCATCTCAATGGCACGTAATAGCACGTTATCTTACTTAGTGTCATGTAATCCTACTTCATGTTACGTAATTTTACTTAGTGCCATGTAACACTACTAATTACGTAATCTATCTTAATGGCACGTAATCCTACTTAATGGCACGTAATTCTACTTATTGTCATGTAATCCTACTTAATGCTTCGTAATTCTCCTTAGTGCCATGTAACACTACTGATTACGTAACCCATCTTAGTGGCACGTAATCCTACTTAATGGTACGAAATCCTACTTGGTGTCATGTAATCCTACTTAATGCTACGTAATTCTACTTAGTGCCATGTAACACTACTGATTACGTTATCCATATAAATGGCACGTAATCCTACTTAATGTCACGTAATCCTACTTAGTTTCATGTAATCCTACTTAACGCTACGTAATTCTACTTAGTGCCATGTAACACTACTGATTACCTAATCCATCTTAATGGCACGTAATCCTACTTAGTGTCATGTAATCCTACTTAATGCTACTTAATTCTACTTAGTGCCATGTAACACTACTGATTACGTAATCCATCTTAATGGCACGTAATCCTACTTAGTGTCATGTAATCCTACTTAATGCTACGTAATTCTACTTAGTGCCATGTAACACTACTGATTACGTAATCCATCTTAATGGCACGTAATCCTATTTAATGGCACGTAATCTTACTTAGTGTCATGTAATCCTACTTAATGCTATGTAATTCTACTTAGTGTCATGTAACACTACTGATTACGTAACCCATCTAAATGGCACGTAATCCTACTTAATGGTACGAAATCCTACTTAGTGTCATGTAATCCTACTTAATGCTACGTAATTCTACTTAGTGCCATGTAACACTACTGATTACGTAATCCATCTTAATGGCACGTAATCCTATTTAATGGCACGTAATCTTACTTAGTGTCATGTAATCCTACTTAATGCTACGTAATTCTACTTAGTGCCATGTAACACTACTGATTACGTAACCCATCTAAATGGCACGTAATCCTACTTAATGGTACGAAATCTTACTTAGTGTCATGTAATCCTACTTAATGCTACGTAATTCTATTTAGTGCCATGTAACACTACTGATTACGTAATCCATCATAAAGGCACGTAATCCTACTTAATGGCACGTAATTCTACTTATTGTCATGTAATCCTACTTAATGCTTCGTAATTCTTCTTAGTGCCATGTAACACTACTGATTACGTAACCCATCTTAATGGCACGTAATCCTACTTAATGGTACGAAATCCGACTTGGTGTCATGTAATTCTACTTAATACTACGTAATTCTACTTAGTGCCATGTAACACTACTGATTACGTAATCCATCTTAAGGCACGTAATCCTACTTAATGGCACGTAATCCTACTTAGTGTCATGTAATCCTACTTAATGCTACGTAATTCTATTTAGTGCCATGTAACACTACTGATTACGTAATCTATCATAAAGGCACGTAATCCTACTTTATGGCACGTAATCCTACTTAGTGTCATGTAATCCTTTTTAATGCTACGTAATTTTACTTAGTGCTATGTAACACTACTGATTACGTAATCCATCTTAATGGCACGTAATCCTACTTAATGGCACGTAATCTTACTTAGTGTCATGTAATCCTACTTAATGCAACGTAATTCTATTTAGTGCCGTGTAACACTACTGATTACGTTATCCATCATAAAGGCACGTAATCCTACTTAATGGCACGTAATCCTACTTGTGTCATGTAATCCTACTTAATGCTACGTAATTCTACTTAGTGCCATGTAACACTACTGATTACGTAATCCATCTTAATGGCACGTAATCCTACTTAATGGCACGTAATTCTACTTAGTGTCATGTAATCTTACTTAATGCTACGTAATTCTACTTAGTGCCATGTAACACTACTGATTACGTAATCCATCTTAATGGCACGTAATCCTAATTAATGGCACGTAATCCTACTTAGTGTCATGTAATCCTACTTAATGCTACGTAATTCTACTCAGTGCCATGTAACACTACTGATTACGTAATCCATCTTAATGGCACGTAATCCTACTTAATGGCACGTAATCCTACTTAGTGTCATGTAATCCTACATAATGCTACGTAATTCTACTCAGTGCCATGTAACACTACTGATTACGTAATCCATCTTAATGGCACGTAATCCTACTTAATGGCACGTAATCCTACTTAGTGTCATGTAATCTTACTTAATGCTACGTAATTTTACTTAGTGCCATGTAACACTACTGATTACGTAATCCATCTTAATGGCACGTAATCCTACTTAATGGAACGTAATCCTACTTAATGGAACGTAATCCTACTTAATGGAACGTAATTCTACTTAGTGCTATGTAACACTACTGATTACGTAATCCATCTCAATGGCACGTAATAGCACGTAATCTTACTTAGTGTCATGTAATCCTACTTCATGTTACGTAATTTTACTTAGTGCCATGTAACACTACTAATTACGTAATCTATCTTAATGGCACGTAATCCTACTTAATGGCACGTAATTCTACTTATTGTCATGTAATCCTACTTAATGCTTCGTAATTCTCCTTAGTGCCATGTAACACTACTGATTACGTAACCCATCTTAGTGGCACGTAATCCTACTTAATGGTACGAAATCCTACTTGGTGTCATGTAATCCTACTTAATGCTACGTAATTCTACTTAGTGCCATGTAACACTACTGATTACGTTATCCATATAAATGGCACGTAATCCTACTTAATGGCACGTAATCCTACTTAGTGTCATGTAATCCTACCTAATGCTACGTAATTCTACTTAGTGCCTTGTAACACTACTGATTACGTAATCCATGTTAATGGCACGTAATCCTACTTAATGGCACGTAATCCTACTTAGTGTCATGTAATCCTACTTAATGCTACGTAATTCTACTTAGTGCCATGTAACACTACTGATTACGTAATCCTTCTTAATGGCACCTAATCCTACTTAATGGCACGTAATCCTACTTAGTGTCATGTAATCCTACTTAATGCTACGTAAATCTACTTAGTGCCATGTAACACTACTAATTACGTAATCTATCTTAATGGCACGTAATCCTACTTAATGGCACGTAATCCTACTTAGTGTCATGTAATCCTACTTAATGCTATGTAATTCTACTTAGTGCCATGTAACACTACTGATTACGTAATCCATCTTAATGGCACGTAATCCTACTTAATGTCACGTAATCCTACTTTGTGTCATGTAATCCTACTTAATGCTACTTAATTCTACTTAGTGCCATGTAACACTACTGATTACGTAATCCATCTTAATGGCACGTAATCCTACTTAGTGTCATGTAATCCTACTTAATGCTACGTAATTCTACTTAGTGCCATGTAACACTACTGATTACGTAATCCATCTTAATGGCACGTAATCCTACTTAATGGCACGTAATCCTACTTAGTGTCATGTAATCCTACTTAATGCTACGTAATTCTACTTAGTGCCATGTAACAGTACTGATTACGTAATCCATCTTAATGGCACGTAATCCTATTTAATGGCACGTAATCTTACTTAGTGTCATGAAATCCTGCTTAATGCTACGTAATTCTACTTAGTGCCATGTAACACTACTGATTACGTAATCCATTTTAATGGCACGTAATCCTACTTAATGGCACGTAATCCTACTTAGTGTCATGATATCCTACTTAATGCTACGTAATTCTACTTAGTGCCATGTAACACTACTGATTACGTAATCCATTTTAATGGCACGTAATCCTACTTAATGGCACGTAATCCTACTTAGTGTCATGTAACACTACTGATTACGCAGTACATCTTAATGGCACGTAATCCTACTTAATGGCACGTAATCCTACTTAGTGTCATGTAATCCTACTTAATGCTACGTAATTCTACTTAGTGCCATGTAACACTACTGATTACGTAATCCATTTTTATGGCACGTAATCCTACTTAATGGCACGTAATCCTACTTAGTGTCATGATATCCTACTTAATGCTACGTAATTCTACTTAGTGCCATGTAACACTACTAACTACGTAATCCATCTTAATGGCACGTAATCCTACTTAATGGCACGTAATCCTACTTAGTGTCATGTAATCCAACTTAATGCTTCGTAATTCTTCTTAGTGCCATGTAACACTACTGATTACGTAACCCATCTTAATGGCACGTAATCCTACTTAATGGTACGAAATCCTACTTGGTGTCATGTAATCCTACTTAATGCTACGTAATTCTACTTAGTGCCATGTAACACTACTGATTACGTAATCCATATTAATGGCACGTAATCCTACTTAATGGCACGTAATCTTACTTAGTGTCATGTAATCCTACTTAATGCAACGTAATTCTATTTAGTGCCGTGTAACACTACTGATTACGTAATCCATCATAAAGGCACGTAATCCTACTTAATGGCACGTAATCCTACTTTGTGTCAAATAATCCTACTTAATGCTACGTAATTCTACTTAGTGCCATGTAACACTACTGATTACGTAATCCATCTTAATAGCACGTAATCCTACTTAATGGCACGTAATTCTACTTAGTGTCATGTAATCTTACTTAATGCTACGTAATTCTACTTAGTGCCATGTAACACTACTGATTACGTAATCCATCTTAATGGCACGTAATCCTACTTAATGGCACGTAATTCTACTTATTGTCATGTAATCCTACTTAATGCTTCGTAATTCTTCTTAGTGCCATGTAACACTACTGATTACGTAACCCATCTTAATGGCACGTAATCCTACTTAATGGTACAAAATCCTACTTGGTGTCATGTAATCCTACTTATTGCTACGTAATTCTACTTAGTGCCATGTAACACTACTGATTACGTAATCCATATTAATGGCACGTAATCCTACTTAATGGCACGTAATCCTACTTAGTGTCATGATATCCTACTTAATGCTACGTAATTCTACTTAGTGCCATGTAACACTACTGATTACGTAATCCATCTTAAGGCACGTAATCCTACTTAATGGCACGTAATCCTACTTAGTGTCATGTAATCCTACTTAATGCTACGTAATTCTATTTAGTGCCATGTAACACTACTGATTACGTAATCCATCATAAAGGCACGTAATCCTACTTGATGGCACGTAATCCTACTTAGTGTCATGTAATCCTTTTTAATGCTACGTAATTCTACTTAGTGCTATGTAACACTACTGATTACGTAATCCATCATAAAGGCACGTAATCCTACTTAATGGCACGTAATCCTACTTTGTGTCATGTAATCCTACTTAATGCTACGTAATTCTACTTAGTGCCATGTAACACTACTGATTACGTAATCCATCTTAAGGCACGTAATCCTACTTAATGGCACGTAATCCTACTTAGTGTCATGTAATCCTACTTAATGCTACGTAATTCTATTTAGTGCCACGTAACACTACTGATTACGTAATCTATCATAAAGGCACGTAATCCTACTTTATGGCACGTAATCCTACTTAGTGTCATGTAATCCTTTTTAATGCTACGTAATTTTACTTAGTGCTATGTAACACTACTGATTACGTAATCCATCTTAATGGCACGTAATCCTACTTAATGGCACGTAATCTTACTTAGTGTCATGTAATCCTACTTAATGCAACGTAATTCTATTTAGTGCCGTGTAACACTACTGATTACGTTATCCATCATAAAGGCACGTAATCCTACTTAATGGCACGTAATCCTACTTGTGTCATGTAATCCTACTTAATGCTACGTAATTCTACTTAGTGCCATGTAACACTACTGATTACGTAATCCATCTTAATGGCACGTAATCCTACTTAATGGCACGTAATTCTACTTAGTGTCATGTAATCTTACTTAATGCTACGTAATTCTACTTAGTGCCATGTAACACTACTGATTACGTAATCCATCTTAATGGCACGTAATCCTAATTAATGGCACGTAATCCTACTTAGTGTCATGTAATCCTACTTAATGCTACGTAATTCTACTCAGTGCCATGTAACACTACTGATTACGTAATCCATCTTAATGGCACGTAATCCTACTTAATGGCACGTAATCCTACTTAGTGTCATGTAATCCTACATAATGCTACGTAATTCTACTCAGTGCCATGTAACACTACTGATTACGTAATCCATCTTAATGGCACGTAATCCTACTTAATGGCACGTAATCCTACTTAGTGTCATGTAATCTTACTTAATGCTACGTAATTTTACTTAGTGCCATGTAACACTACTGATTACGTAATCCATCTTAATGGCACGTAATCCTACTTAATGGAACGTAATCCTACTTAATGGAACGTAATCCTACTTAATGGAACGTAATTCTACTTAGTGCTATGTAACACTACTGATTACGTAATCCATCTCAATGGCACGTAATAGCACGTTATCTTACTTAGTGTCATGTAATCCTACTTCATGTTACGTAATTTTACTTAGTGCCATGTAACACTACTAATTACGTAATCTATCTTAATGGCACGTAATCCTACTTAATGGCACGTAATTCTACTTATTGTCATGTAATCCTACTTAATGCTTCGTAATTCTCCTTAGTGCCATGTAACACTACTGATTACGTAACCCATCTTAGTGGCACGTAATCCTACTTAATGGTACGAAATCCTACTTGGTGTCATGTAATCCTACTTAATGCTACGTAATTCTACTTAGTGCCATGTAACACTACTGATTACGTTATCCATATAAATGGCACGTAATCCTACTTAATGTCACGTAATCCTACTTAGTTTCATGTAATCCTACTTAACGCTACGTAATTCTACTTAGTGCCATGTAACACTACTGATTACCTAATCCATCTTAATGGCACGTAATCCTACTTAGTGTCATGTAATCCTACTTAATGCTACTTAATTCTACTTAGTGCCATGTAACACTACTGATTACGTAATCCATCTTAATGGCACGTAATCCTACTTAGTGTCATGTAATCCTACTTAATGCTACGTAATTCTACTTAGTGCCATGTAACACTACTGATTACGTAATCCATCTTAATGGCACGTAATCCTATTTAATGGCACGTAATCTTACTTAGTGTCATGTAATCCTACTTAATGCTATGTAATTCTACTTAGTGTCATGTAACACTACTGATTACGTAACCCATCTAAATGGCACGTAATCCTACTTAATGGTACGAAATCCTACTTAGTGTCATGTAATCCTACTTAATGCTACGTAATTCTACTTAGTGCCATGTAACACTACTGATTACGTAATCCATCTTAATGGCACGTAATCCTATTTAATGGCACGTAATCTTACTTAGTGTCATGTAATCCTACTTAATGCTACGTAATTCTACTTAGTGCCATGTAACACTACTGATTACGTAACCCATCTAAATGGCACGTAATCCTACTTAATGGTACGAAATCTTACTTAGTGTCATGTAATCCTACTTAATGCTACGTAATTCTATTTAGTGCCATGTAACACTACTGATTACGTAATCCATCATAAAGGCACGTAATCCTACTTAATGGCACGTAATTCTACTTATTGTCATGTAATCCTACTTAATGCTTCGTAATTCTTCTTAGTGCCATGTAACACTACTGATTACGTAACCCATCTTAATGGCACGTAATCCTACTTAATGGTACGAAATCCGACTTGGTGTCATGTAATTCTACTTAATACTACGTAATTCTACTTAGTGCCATGTAACACTACTGATTACGTAATCCATCTTAAGGCACGTAATCCTACTTAATGGCACGTAATCCTACTTAGTGTCATGTAATCCTACTTAATGCTACGTAATTCTATTTAGTGCCATGTAACACTACTGATTACGTAATCTATCATAAAGGCACGTAATCCTACTTTATGGCACGTAATCCTACTTAGTGTCATGTAATCCTTTTTAATGCTACGTAATTTTACTTAGTGCTATGTAACACTACTGATTACGTAATCCATCTTAATGGCACGTAATCCTACTTAATGGCACGTAATCTTACTTAGTGTCATGTAATCCTACTTAATGCAACGTAATTCTATTTAGTGCCGTGTAACACTACTGATTACGTTATCCATCATAAAGGCACGTAATCCTACTTAATGGCACGTAATCCTACTTGTGTCATGTAATCCTACTTAATGCTACGTAATTCTACTTAGTGCCATGTAACACTACTGATTACGTAATCCATCTTAATGGCACGTAATCCTACTTAATGGCACGTAATTCTACTTAGTGTCATGTAATCTTACTTAATGCTACGTAATTCTACTTAGTGCCATGTAACACTACTGATTACGTAATCCATCTTAATGGCACGTAATCCTAATTAATGGCACGTAATCCTACTTAGTGTCATGTAATCCTACTTAATGCTACGTAATTCTACTCAGTGCCATGTAACACTACTGATTACGTAATCCATCTTAATGGCACGTAATCCTACTTAATGGCACGTAATCCTACTTAGTGTCATGTAATCCTACATAATGCTACGTAATTCTACTCAGTGCCATGTAACACTACTGATTACGTAATCCATCTTAATGGCACGTAATCCTACTTAATGGCACGTAATCCTACTTAGTGTCATGTAATCTTACTTAATGCTACGTAATTTTACTTAGTGCCATGTAACACTACTGATTACGTAATCCATCTTAATGGCACGTAATCCTACTTAATGGAACGTAATCCTACTTAATGGAACGTAATCCTACTTAATGGAACGTAATTCTACTTAGTGCTATGTAACACTACTGATTACGTAATCCATCTCAATGGCACGTAATAGCACGTAATCTTACTTAGTGTCATGTAATCCTACTTCATGTTACGTAATTTTACTTAGTGCCATGTAACACTACTAATTACGTAATCTATCTTAATGGCACGTAATCCTACTTAATGGCACGTAATTCTACTTATTGTCATGTAATCCTACTTAATGCTTCGTAATTCTCCTTAGTGCCATGTAACACTACTGATTACGTAACCCATCTTAGTGGCACGTAATCCTACTTAATGGTACGAAATCCTACTTGGTGTCATGTAATCCTACTTAATGCTACGTAATTCTACTTAGTGCCATGTAACACTACTGATTACGTTATCCATATAAATGGCACGTAATCCTACTTAATGGCACGTAATCCTACTTAGTGTCATGTAATCCTACCTAATGCTACGTAATTCTACTTAGTGCCTTGTAACACTACTGATTACGTAATCCATGTTAATGGCACGTAATCCTACTTAATGGCACGTAATCCTACTTAGTGTCATGTAATCCTACTTAATGCTACGTAATTCTACTTAGTGCCATGTAACACTACTGATTACGTAATCCTTCTTAATGGCACCTAATCCTACTTAATGGCACGTAATCCTACTTAGTGTCATGTAATCCTACTTAATGCTACGTAAATCTACTTAGTGCCATGTAACACTACTAATTACGTAATCTATCTTAATGGCACGTAATCCTACTTAATGGCACGTAATCCTACTTAGTGTCATGTAATCCTACTTAATGCTATGTAATTCTACTTAGTGCCATGTAACACTACTGATTACGTAATCCATCTTAATGGCACGTAATCCTACTTAATGTCACGTAATCCTACTTTGTGTCATGTAATCCTACTTAATGCTACTTAATTCTACTTAGTGCCATGTAACACTACTGATTACGTAATCCATCTTAATGGCACGTAATCCTACTTAGTGTCATGTAATCCTACTTAATGCTACGTAATTCTACTTAGTGCCATGTAACACTACTGATTACGTAATCCATCTTAATGGCACGTAATCCTACTTAATGGCACGTAATCCTACTTAGTGTCATGTAATCCTACTTAATGCTACGTAATTCTACTTAGTGCCATGTAACAGTACTGATTACGTAATCCATCTTAATGGCACGTAATCTTATTTAATGGCACGTAATCTTACTTAGTGTCATGAAATCCTGCTTAATGCTACGTAATTCTACTTAGTGCCATGTAACACTACTGATTACGTAATCCATTTTAATGGCACGTAATCCTACTTAATGGCACGTAATCCTACTTAGTGTCATGATATCCTACTTAATGCTACGTAATTCTACTTAGTGCCATGTAACACTACTGATTACGTAATCCATTTTAATGGCACGTAATCCTACTTAATGGCACGTAATCCTACTTAGTGTCATGTAACACTACTGATTACGCAGTACATCTTAATGGCACGTAATCCTACTTAATGGCACGTAATCCTACTTAGTGTCATGTAATCCTACTTAATGCTACGTAATTCTACTTAGTGCCATGTAACACTACTGATTACGTAATCCATTTTTATGGCACGTAATCCTACTTAATGGCACGTAATCCTACTTAGTGTCATGATATCCTACTTAATGCTACGTAATTCTACTTAGTGCCATGTAACACTACTAACTACGTAATCCATCTTAATGGCACGTAATCCTACTTAATGGCACGTAATCCTACTTAGTGTCATGTAATCCAACTTAATGCTTCGTAATTCTTCTTAGTGCCATGTAACACTACTGATTACGTAACCCATCTTAATGGCACGTAATCCTACTTAATGGTACGAAATCCTACTTGGTGTCATGTAATCCTACTTAATGCTACGTAATTCTACTTAGTGCCATGTAACACTACTGATTACGTAATCCATATTAATGGCACGTAATCCTACTTAATGGCACGTAATCTTACTTAGTGTCATGTAATCCTACTTAATGCAACGTAATTCTATTTAGTGCCGTGTAACACTACTGATTACGTAATCCATCATAAAGGCACGTAATCCTACTTAATGGCACGTAATCCTACTTTGTGTCAAATAATCCTACTTAATGCTACGTAATTCTACTTAGTGCCATGTAACACTACTGATTACGTAATCCATCTTAATAGCACGTAATCCTACTTAATGGCACGTAATTCTACTTAGTGTCATGTAATCTTACTTAATGCTACGTAATTCTACTTAGTGCCATGTAACACTACTGATTACGTAATCCATCTTAATGGCACGTAATCCTACTTAATGGCACGTAATTCTACTTAGTGTCATGTAATCCTACTTAATGCAACGTAATTCTACTTAATGCCATGTAACACTACTGATTACGTAATCCATCTTGATGGCACGAAATCCTACTTAATGGCACGTGATCCTACTTAGTGTCATGTAATCCTACTTAATGCTACGTAATTCTACTTAGTGCCATGTAACACTACTGATTACGTAATACATCTTAATGGCACGTAATCCTACTTAATAGCACGTAATCCTACTTAGTGTCATGTAATCCTACATAATGCTACGTAGTTCTACTTAGTGCCATGTAACACTACTGATTACGTAATCCATCTTAATAGCACGTAATCCTACTTAATGGCACGTAATTCTACTTAGTGTCATGTAATCTTACTTAATGCTACGTAATTCTACTTAGTGCCATGTAACACTACTGATTACGTAATCCATCTTAATGGCACGTAATCCTACTTAATGGCACGTAATTCTACTTAGTGTCATGTAATCCTACTTAATGCAACGTAATTCTACTTAATGCCATGTAACACTACTGATTACGTAATCCATCTTGATGGCACGAAATCCTACTTAATGGCACGTGATCCTACTTAGTGTCATGTAATCCTACTTAATGCTACGTAATTCTACTTAGTGCCATGTAACACTACTGATTACGTAATACATCTTAATGGCACGTAATCCTACTTAATAGCACGTAATCCTACTTAGTGTCATGTAATCCTACATAATGCTACGTAATTCTACTTAGTGCCATGTAACACTACTGATTACGTAATCCATCTTAATGGCACGTAATCCTACTTAATGGCACGTAATTCTACTTATTGTCATGTAATCCTACTTAATGCTTCGTAATTCTTCTTAGTGCCATGTAACACTACTGATTACGTAACCCATCTTAATGGCACGTAATCCTACTTAATGGTACAAAATCCTACTTGGTGTCATGTAATCCTACTTATTGCTACGTAATTCTACTTAGTGCCATGTAACACTACTGATTACGTAATCCATATTAATGGCACGTAATCCTACTTAATGGCACGTAATCCTACTTAGTGTCATGATATCCTACTTAATGCTACGTAATTCTACTTAGTGCCATGTAACACTACTGATTACGTAATCCATCTTAAGGCACGTAATCCTACTTAATGGCACGTAATCCTACTTAGTGTCATGTAATCCTACTTAATGCTACGTAATTCTATTTAGTGCCATGTAACACTACTGATTACGTAATCCATCATAAAGGCACGTAATCCTACTTGATGGCACGTAATCCTACTTAGTGTCATGTAATCCTTTTTAATGCTACGTAATTCTACTTAGTGCTATGTAACACTACTGATTACGTAATCCATCATAAAGGCACGTAATCCTACTTAATGGCACGTAATCCTACTTTGTGTCATGTAATCCTACTTAATGCTACGTAATTCTACTTAGTGCTATGTAACACTACTGATTACGTAATCCATCTTAATAGCACGTAATCCTACTTAATGTCACGTAATTCTACTTAGTGTCATGTAATCTCACTTAATGCTACGTAATTCTACTTAGTGCCATGTAACACTACTGATTACGTAACCCATCTAAATGGCACGTAATGCTACTTAATGGTACGAAATCCTACTTAGTGTCATGTAATCCTACTTAATGCTACGTAATTCTACTTAGTGCCATATAACACTACTGATTACGTAATCCATCTTAATAGCACGTAATCCTACTTAATGTCACGTAATTCTACTTAGTGTCATGTAATCTCACTTAATGCTACGTAATTCTACTTAGTGCCATGTAACACTACTGATTACGTAACCCATCTAAATGGCACGTAATGCTACTTAATGGTACGAAATCCTACTTAGTGTCATGTAATCCTACTTAATGCTACGTAATTCTATTTAGTGCCATGTAACACTACTGATTACGTAATCCATCATAAAGGCACGTAATCCTACTTAATGGCACGTAATCCTACTTAGTGTCATGTAATCCTACTTAATGCTACGTAATTCTACTTAGTGCCATGTAACACTACTGATTACGTAATCCATCTTAATGGCACGTAATCCTACTTAATGGCACGTAATCCTACTTAGTTTCATGTAATCCTACTTAACGCTACGTAATTCTACTTAGTGCCATGTAACACTACTGATTACCTAATCCATCTTAATGGCACGTAATCCTACTTAATGGCACGTAATCCTACTTAGTGTCATGTAATCCTACTTAATGCTACTTAATTCTACTTAGTACCATGTAACACTACTGATTACGTAATCCATCTTAATGGCACGTAATCCTACTTAATGGCACGTAATCCTACTTAGTGTCATGTAATTCTACTTAATGCTACGTAATTCTACTTAGTGCCATTTAACACTACTGATTACGTAATCCATCTTAATGGCACTTAATCCTACTTAATGGCACGTAATCCTACTTAGTGTCATGTAATCCTACTTAATGCTACGTAATTCTACTTAGTGCCATGTAACACTACTGATTACGTAATCCATCTTAATGGCACGTAATCCTACTTAATGGCACGTAATCCTACTTAGTTTCATGTAATCCTACTTAATGCTACGTAATTCTACTTAGTGCCATGTAACACTACTGATTACATAATCCATCTTAAGGCACGTAATCCTACTTCATGGCACGTAATCCTACTTAGTGTCATGTAATCCTACTTAATGCTACGTAATTCTATTTAGTGCCATGTAACACTACTGATTACGTAATCCATCATAAAGGCACGTAATCCTACTTAATGGCACGTAATCCTATTTAGTGTCATGTAATCCTTTTTTAAGCTACGTAATTCTACTTAGTGCTATGTAACACTACTGATTACGTAATCCATCTTAATGGCACGTAATCCTACTTAATGGCACGTAATCTTACTTAGTGTCATGTAATCCTACTTAATGCTACGTAATTCTACTTAGTGCCATGTAACACTACTGATTACGTAATACATCTTAATGGCACGTAATCCTACTTAATGGCACGTAATCCTACTTAGTGTCATGTAATCCTACATAATGCTACGTAATTCTACTTAGTGCCATGTAACACTACTGATTACGTAATCCATCTTAATGGCACGTAATCCTACTTAATGGCACGTAATCCTACTTAGTGTCATGTAATCTTACTCAATGCTACGTAATTCTACTTAGTGCCATGTAACACTACTGATTACGTAATCCATCTTAATGGCACTTAATCCTACTTAATGGCACGTAATCCTACTTAGTGTCATGTAATCCTACTTAATGCGACGTAATTCTACTTAGTGCCATGTAACACTACTGATTACGTAATCCATCTTAATGGCACGTAATCCTACTTAATGGCACGTAATCCTACTTAGTGTCATGTAATCCTACTTAATGCTACGTAATTCTACTTAGTGCCATGTAACACTACTGATTACGTAATCCATCTTACTGGCACGTAATCCTATTTAATAGCACGTAATCTTACTTAGTGTCATGTAATCCTACTTAATGCTACTTAATTCTACTTAGTGCCATGTAACACTACTGATTACATAATCCATTTTAATGGCACGTAATCCTACTTAATGGCGCGTAATCCTACTTAGTGTCATGTAATCCTACTTTATGCTACGTAATTTTACTTAGTGCCATGTAACACTACTAACTACGTAATCCATCTTAATGGCACGTAATCCTACTTAATGGCACGTAATCCTACTTAGTGTCATGTAATCCTACTTAATGCTTCGTAATTCTTCTTAGTGCCATGTAACACTACTGATTACGTAACCTATCTTAATGGCACGTAATCCTACTTAATGGTACGAAATCCTACTTTGTGTCATGTAATCCTACTTAATGCTACTTAATTCTACTTAGTGCCATGTAACACTACTGATTACGTAATCCATCTTAATGGCACGTAATCCTACTTAGTGTCATGTAATCCTACTTAATGCTACGTAATTCTACTTAGTGCCATGTAACACTACTGATTACGTAATCCATCTTAATGGCACGTAATCCTACTTAATGGCACGTAATCCTACTTAGTGTCATGTAATCCTACTTAATGCTACGTAATTCTACTTAGTGCCATGTAACAGTACTGATTACGTAATCCATCTTAATGGCACGTAATCCTATTTAATGGCACGTAATCTTACTTAGTGTCATGAAATCCTGCTTAATGCTACGTAATTCTACTTAGTGCCATGTAACACTACTGATTACGTAATCCATTTTAATGGCACGTAATCCTACTTAATGGCACGTAATCCTACTTAGTGTCATGATATCCTACTTAATGCTACGTAATTCTACTTAGTGCCATGTAACACTACTGATTACGTAATCCATTTTAATGGCACGTAATCCTACTTAATGGCACGTAATCCTACTTAATAGCACGTAATCCTACTTAGTGTCATGTAATCCTACTTAATGCTACGTAATTCTACTTAGTGCCATGTAACACTACTGATTACGTAATCCTTCTTAATGGCACCTAATCCTACTTAATGGCACGTAATCTTACTTAGTGTCATGTAATCCTACTTAATGCTACGTAATTCTACTTAGTGCTATGTAACACTACTGATTACGTAATCCATATTAATAGCACGTAATCCTACTTAATGGCACGTAATCCTACTTAATAGCACGTAATCCTACTTAGTGTCATGTAATCCTACTGAATGCTACGTAAATCTACTTAGTGCCATGTAACACTACTGATTACGTAATCCATCTTAATGGCACGTAATCCTACTTAATGTCACGTAATCCTACTTAGTGTCATGTAATCCTACTTAATGCTACTTAATTCTACTTAGTGCCATGTAACACTACTGATTACGTAATCCATCTTAATGGCACGTAATCCTACTTAGTGTCATGTAATCCTACTTAATGCTACGTAATTCTACTTAGTGCCATGTAACACTACTGATTACGTAATCCATCTTAATGGCACGTAATCCTACTTAATGGCACGTAATCCTACTTAGTGTCATGTAATCCTACTTAATGCTACGTAATTCTACTTAGTGCCATGTAACACTACTGATTACGTAATCCATCTTAATGGCACGTAATCCTATTTAATGGCACGTAATCTTACTTAGTGTCATGTAATCCTACTTAATGCTATGTAATTCTACTTAGTGTCATGTAACACTACTGATTACGCAGTACATCTTAATGGCACGTAATCCTACTTAATGGCACGTAATCCTACTTAGTGTCATGTAATCCTACTTAATGCTACGTAATTCTACTTAGTGCCATGTAACACTACTGATTACGTAATCCTTCTTAATGGCACCTAATCCTACTTAATGGCACGTAATCTTACTTAGTGTCATGTAATCCTACTTAATGCTACGTAATTCTACTTAGTGTCATGTAACACTACTGATTACGCAGTACATCTTAATGGCACGTAATCCTACTTAATGGCACGTAATCCTAGTTAGTGTCATGTAATCCTACTTAATGCTACGTAATTCTACTTAGTGCCATGTAACACTACTGATTACGTTATCCATTTTAATGGCACGTAATCCTACTTAATGGCACGTAATCCTACTTAGTGTCATGTAATCCTACTTAATGCTACGTAATTCTACTTAGCGCCATGTAATCTCACTTAATGCTACGTAATTCTACTTAGTGCCATGTAACACTACTGTTTACGTAACCCATCTAAATGGCACGTAATCCTACTTAATGGTACGAAATCCTACTTAGTGTCATGTAATCCTACTTAATGCTACGTAATTCTATTTAGTGCCATGTAACACTACTGATTACGTAATCCATCATAAAGGCACGTAATCCTACTTAATGGCACGTAATTCTACTTATTGTCATGTAATCCTACTTAATGCTTCGTAATTCTTCTTAGTGCCATGTAACACTACTGATTACGTAACCCATCTTAATGGCACGTAATCCTACTTAATGGTACGAAATCCTACTTGGTGTCATGTAATCCTACTTAATGCTACGTAATTCTACTTAGTGCCATGTAACACTACTGATTACGTTATCCATATTAATGGCACGTAATCCTACTTAATGGCACGTAATCCTACTTAGTGTCATGTAATCCTACTTAATGCTACGTAATTCTACTTAGTGCCTTGTAACACTACTGATTATGTAATCCATCTTAATGGCACGTAATCCTACTTAATAGCACGTAATCCTACTTAGTGTCATGTAATCCTACTTAATGCTACGTAATTCTACTTAGTGCCATGTAACACTACTGATTACGTAATCCTTCTTAATGGCACCTAATCCTACTTAATGGCACGTAATCTTACTTAGTGTCATGTAATCCTACTTAATGCTACGTAATTCTACTTAGTGCTATGTAACACTACTGATTACGTAATCCATATTAATAGCACGTAATCCTACTTAATGGCACGTAATCCTACTTAATAGCACGTAATCCTACTTAGTGTCATGTAATCCTACTGAATGCTACGTAAATCTACTTAGTGCCATGTAACACTACTGATTACGTAATCCATCTTAATGGCACGTAATCCTACTTAATGTCACGTAATCCTACTTAGTGTCATGTAATCCTACTTAATGCTACTTAATTCTACTTAGTGCCATGTAACACTACTGATTACGTAATCCATCTTAATGGCACGTAATCCTACTTAGTGTCATGTAATCCTACTTAATGCTACGTAATTCTACTTAGTGCCATGTAACACTACTGATTACGTAATCCATCTTAATGGCACGTAATCCTACTTAATGGCACGTAATCCTACTTAGTGTCATGTAATCCTACTTAATGCTACGTAATTCTACTTAGTGCCATGTAACACTACTGATTACGTAATCCATCTTAATGGCACGTAATCCTATTTAATGGCACGTAATCTTACTTAGTGTCATGTAATCCTACTTAATGCTATGTAATTCTACTTAGTGTCATGTAACACTACTGATTACGCAGTACATCTTAATGGCACGTAATCCTACTTAATGGCACGTAATCCTACTTAGTGTCATGTAATCCTACTTAATGCTACGTAATTCTACTTAGTGCCATGTAACACTACTGATTACGTAATCCTTCTTAATGGCACCTAATCCTACTTAATGGCACGTAATCTTACTTAGTGTCATGTAATCCTACTTAATGCTACGTAATTCTACTTAGTGTCATGTAACACTACTGATTACGCAGTACATCTTAATGGCACGTAATCCTACTTAATGGCACGTAATCCTAGTTAGTGTCATGTAATCCTACTTAATGCTACGTAATTCTACTTAGTGCCATGTAACACTACTGATTACGTTATCCATTTTAATGGCACGTAATCCTACTTAATGGCACGTAATCCTACTTAGTGTCATGTAATCCTACTTAATGCTACGTAATTCTACTTAGCGCCATGTAATCTCACTTAATGCTACGTAATTCTACTTAGTGCCATGTAACACTACTGTTTACGTAACCCATCTAAATGGCACGTAATCCTACTTAATGGTACGAAATCCTACTTAGTGTCATGTAATCCTACTTAATGCTACGTAATTCTATTTAGTGCCATGTAACACTACTGATTACGTAATCCATCATAAAGGCACGTAATCCTACTTAATGGCACGTAATTCTACTTATTGTCATGTAATCCTACTTAATGCTTCGTAATTCTTCTTAGTGCCATGTAACACTACTGATTACGTAACCCATCTTAATGGCACGTAATCCTACTTAATGGTACGAAATCCGACTTGGTGTCATGTAATTCTACTTAATGCTACGTAATTCTACTTAGTGCCATGTAACACTACTGATTACGTAATCCATCTTAAGGCACGTAATCCTACTTAATGGCACGTAATCCTACTTAGTGTCATGTAATCCTTTTTAATGCTACGTAATTCTACTTAGTGCTATGTAACACTACTGATTACGTAATCCATCTTAATGGCACGTAATCCTACTTAATGGCACGTAATCTTACTTAGTGTCATGTAATCCTACTTAATGCAACGTAATTCTATTTAGTGCCGTGTAACACTACTGATTACGTAATCCATCATAAAGGCACGTAATCCTACTTAATGGCACGTAATCCTACTTTGTGTCATGTAATCCTACTTAATGCTACGTAATTCTACTTAGTGCCATGTAACACTACTGATTACGTAATCCATCTTGATGGCACGAAATCCTACTTAATGGCACGTGATCCTACTTAGTGTCATGTAATCCTACTTAATGCAACGTAATTCTACTTAGTGCCATGTAACACTACTGATTACGTAATACATCTTAATGGCACGTAATCCTACTTAATGGCACGTAATCCTACTTAGTGTCATGTAATCCTACATAATGCTACGTAATTCTACTCAGTGCCATGTAACACTACTGATTACGTAATCCATCTTAATGGCACGTAATCCTACTTAATGGCACGTAATCCTACTTAGTGTCATGTAATCTTACTTAATGCTACGTAATTTTACTTAGTGCCATGTAACACTACTGATTACGTAATCCATCTTAATGGCACGTAATCCTACTTAATGGAACGTAATCCTACTTAATGGAACGTAATCCTACTTAATGGCACGTAATCCTACTTAGTGTCATGTAATCCTTTTTAATGCTACGTAATTCTACTTAGTGCTATGTAACACTACTGATTACGTAATCCATCTTAATGGCACGTAATCCTACTTAATGGCACGTAATCTTACTTAGTGTCATGTAATCCTACTTAATGCAACGTAATTCTATTTAGTGCCGTGTAACACTACTGATTACGTAATCCATCATAAAGGCACGTAATCCTACTTAATGGCACGTAATCCTACTTTGTGTCATGTAATCCTACTTAATGCTACGTAATTCTACTTAGTGCCATGTAACACTACTGATTACGTAATCCATCTTAATAGCACGTAATCCTACTTAATGGCACGTAATTCTACTTAGTGTCATGTAATCTTACTTAATGCTACGTAATTCTACTTAGTGCCATGTAACACTACTGATTACGTAATCCATCTTGATGGCACGAAATCCTACTTAATGGCACGTGATCCTACTTAGTGTCATGTAATCCTACTTAATGCTACGTAATTCTACTTAGTGCCATGTAACACTACTGATTACGTAATACATCTTAATGGCACGTAATCCTACTTAATAGCACGTAATCCTACTTAGTGTCATGTAATTCTACATAATGCTACGTAATTCTACTTAGTGCCATGTAACACTACTGATTACGTAATCCATCTTAATGGCACGTAATCCTACTTAATGGCACGTAATCCTACTTAGTGTCATGTAATCTTACTTAATGCTACGTAATTCTACTTAGTGCCATGTAACACTACTGATTACGTAATCCATCTTAATGGCACGTAATCCTACTTAATGGAACGTAATCCTACTTAATGGAACGTAATCCTACTTAATGGAACGTAATTCTACTTAGTGCTATGTAACACTACTGATTACGTAATCCATCTCAATGGCACGTAATAGCACGTAATCTTACTTAGTGTCATGTAATCCTACTTCATGCTACGTAATTTTACTTAGTGCCATGTAACACTACTAATTACCTAATCTATCTTAATGGCACGTAGTCCTACTTAATGGCACGTAATTCTACTTATTGTCATGTAATCCTACTTAATGCTTCGTAATTCTTCTTAGTGCCATGTAACACTACTGATTACGTAACCCATCTTAATGGCACGTAATCCTACTTAATGGTACAAAATCCTACTTGGTGTCATGTAATCCTACTTATTGCTACGTAATTCTACTTAGTGCCATGTAACACTACTGATTACGTAATCCATATTAATGGCACGTAATCCTACTTAATGGCACGTAATCCTACTTAGTGTCATGATATCCTACTTAATGCTAAGTAATTCTACTTAGTGCCATGTAACACTACTGATTACGTAATCCATCTTAAGGCACGTAATCCTACTTAATGGCACGTAATCCTACTTAGTGTCATGTAATCCTACTTAATGCTACGTAATTCTATTTAGTGCCATGTAACACTACTGATTACGTAATCCATCATAAAGGCACGTAATCCTACTTGATGGCACGTAATCCTACTTAGTGTCATGTAATCCTTTTTAATGCTACGTAATTCTACTTAGTGCTATGTAACACTACTGATTACGTAATCCATATTAATGGCACGTAATCCTACTTAATGGCACGTAATCTTATTTAGTGTCATGTAATCCTACTTAATGCAACGTAATTCTATTTAGTGCCATGTAACACTACTGATTACGTAATCCATCATAAAGGCACGTAATCCTACTTAATGGCACGTAATCCTACTTTGTGTCATGTAATCCTACTTAATGCTACGTAATTCTACTTAGTGCCATGTAACACTACTGATTACGTAATCCATCTTAATAGCACGTAATCCTACTTAATGTCACGTAATTCTACTTAGTGTCATGTAATCTCACTTAATGCTACGTAATTCTACTTAGTGCCATGTAACACTACTGATTACGTAACCCATCTAAATGGCACGTAATCCTACTTAATGGTGCGAAATCCTACTTAGTGTCATGTAATCCTACTTAATGCTACGTAATTCTATTTAGTGCCATGTAACACTACTGATTACGTAATCCATCATAAAGGCACGTAATCCTACTTAATGGCACGTAATTCTACTTATTGTCATGTAATCCTACTTAATGCTTCGTAATTCTTCTTAGTGCCATGTAACACTACTGATTACGTAACCCATCTTAATGGCACGTAATCCTACTTAATGGTACGAAATCCAACTTGGTGTCATGTAATCCTACTTAATGCTACGTAATTCTACTTAGTGCCATGTAACACTACTGATTACGTAATCCATCTTAAGGCACGTAATCCTACTTAATGGCACGTAATCCTACTTAGTGTCATGTAATCCTACTTAATGCTACGTAATTCTATTTAGTGCCATGTAACACTACTGATTACGTAATCCATCATAAAGGCACGTAATCCTACTTAATGGCACGTAATCCTACTTAGTGTCATGTAATCCTTTTTAATGCTACGTAATTCTACTTAGTGCTATGTAACACTACTGATTACGTAATCCATCTTAATGGCACGTAATCCTACTTAATGGCACGTAATCTTACTTAGTGTCATGTAATCCTACTTAATGCAACGTAATTCTATTTAGTGCCGTGTAACACTACTGATTACGTAATCCATCATAAAGGCACGTAATCCTACTTAATGGCACGTAATCCTACTTTGTGTCAAATAATCCTACTTAATGCTACGTAATTCTACTTAGTGCCATGTAACACTACTGATTACGTAATCCATCTTAATAGCACGTAATCCTACTTAATGGCACGTAATTCTACTTAGTGTCATGTAATCTTACTTAATGCTACGTAATTCTACTTAGTGCCATGTAACACTACTGATTACGTAATCCATCTTAATGGCACGTAATCCTACTTAATGGCACGTAATGCTACTTAGTGTCATGTAATCCTACTTAACCCATTGACGCCCAGAACTATTTTTTTTGAAATTTTTTATTGATTTTCTAATATAATACTAATAATAATACAAGTTAAGGGTAAAAATACTCAAAATTAAAAAATTCGTACTGAGAGTATGTTTTTTTTAACGTATGATATATCATACGTTGGGAAATAAAGGTATATTTAAAAACTGAATAAATCTTTATTGGAACTTACATGTTAAAGACTGTAAACATTATACAGAAACGAAATAAATTTGAAAATGAAAATATAAGCAAAAAAAAATTATTTTAGGTGGTATATACGAAAACAGCCGTCGGGATGAAGTCCTATATTGCATTTTAGGCATTTAAATTTGGTGCATTTGCCACATTTAGCGCATCTCCTTTGAGTATCTTGCTTGTCAATCAAATGGTCCTTCCCGTCATACCTTATTTCTTCTAAAACTCCGGAATGCTTCTTAGGTTTAGGCCCGCTTGTAGATGTATTTGGAGAAGATGATAATATAGCCAGCACAATTCTTCGTAAAAACTCCACCATGCTTATATTCGGCTCTACATAACGATATAGGTACCACATGTTTACTATGGAACCATTAAGTAAGAATCTGAAAATGGGCCAATACCACTTCTTGCTCCTAATTCTTGATCTGTATAAGCCACGCATTTGATCAAATCGATCTACTCCACCCATTCCTTTGTTATAATAACTTATAATGCTTGGTTGCTCTACAGCAATTGATGATCTTTCTTGCCTTGACCAACGTTTGCAGGATCCCTTTGTGGTGGTGAATGTTTTGTCGTCTAAATTTGTTGCCATAGTCACCTGGCTGTTATCGTGCCAACGAGTTAGCGTAATATTAGAAGCACTGTCTTGCAAAGAATGGCTTGTACCTCGTTTCTGTTTTTTTAAATCTGCAACAGGTGCTTTTTCAATTCGATCAGATCGTATGGTTCCAACGCAAAATAACTGGTTTTCAGTCAAAGTTTCTAATAACGGCAAAGAGTTGAAGTAATTATCTAAAAAGACTAGACTGTTCTGGGGCAAAAAGTTTAAACACAATTTCTCAGTAACACTGCTTCCAAGAGTTTTTCCTTCCACCTTATCACCGGCTCCCTGATAAACGTCAAATTTTATAAGATAACCATCAAAAGTAGCCAAACACCAAAACTTAAACCCAAAACGTATTGGTTTACCGCGTATGAATTGTTTAATGCTGTGTCGACCGTAGTACGGCTCCATGGCTTCATCTAACGAAAAAAATTTACCCAATGGCTGAATACTTTCGGCACATATATTATTAATATGGTTAAGTAATGGCCTCACTTTATACACTTTATCTTCCTTATCAATTTTGCTATTGTCATTAAAATGAATAAACTTGTGGATAGTCTCAAATTTATTCCTGGACATACTGTTGGCTACAAGAGCATTATGAGTATCAGCTCTTGTTTCCCAATACATCCTTCTTGATGTCACTGGACAATACCCCGACAAAAGTATGATGGCTAAATACTTATACAAGTTATCCACTGTTAAATTAAAATCGTGGAAGCCTTTTTGATCTGCGTATATCTTACTCTGCTCACAAATAAAATTCATTATATTTTCATTATAGAATAGCTTAAAAATATCAATCGGTTTCCATTCTTCGTTTTTCATTTTTTGAACCAGATCCGGTTCTTCATTTCTTAAATTATCAATTTTTCCACCTCTTGGAACCAAATCTATTTGCTGCCATTGCCTTTCAAGTCTTTTAACTTTTTTGATTCCACCCTTCTTCTTAGATTTAAGCCTTTTCTGCTTATCCGCTAGGCTTTCTAAGTCGCTTTCGCTATCTGAGCTGACCATCTTCTCTTCAAAAACATTCTTTTCTCCGTCTTTTGATATAGTTACGACCTCCATATTTTGTGCCAGTACCCCTTTTCCAATATGTCTAATATTAGGCAATACTTCACCATCACTTGCTGCATCATCCTCGTCACTGTCGTTTCCGTCAGCCGGTGGCAAAAGAACAAATTCTAAAAAATCAGCATTATCTACTTGTTGATAATTTTCGTCATCAGACTGTAGCTCTTCCAAGTAGTTTAAAAGTTCTTCTGCATCTTCGGCGTTAGATGGATCATACTTCTTCTTATAATATCTGAAATATAATTTTTGTAGACTTAGATTCCCAACGTATGATATATCATACGCAAAATGTTTTTGATAATTGAGACATAAGAACATTAAAATTTTTGGAAAAATTTACGTAAAGGCGATGAAATAAACTTCAAAGAAAATAAAACCACTCACAGTAACTATTTTAGAAAATGAAATTTGGAAATACAAAATTAATACATACCTACTATCCATTTTTTAAGTTTTGAAAATTAAACCTTGTTTTTAAAAATTAATTTTGTTTAGCACACTGCACTTTATAATACAACAACACTTTGTGAGACTAAACTAACATATAAAGAACCAATTCCTACCGCGCAGCACATATTTTATCTTATCACTTCCCCGAAATAATATCATAAACACACGTGCTATTTGAGTATGATAAAACATACGCTGGGCGTTAATGGGTTAATGCAACGTAATTCTACTTAGTGCCATGTAACACTACTGATTACGTAATCCATCTTGATGGCACGAAATCCTACTTAATGGCACGTGATCCCACTTAGTGTCATGTAATCCTACTTAATGCTACGTAATTCTACTTAGTGCCATGTAACACTACTGATTACGTAATCCATCTTAATGGCACGTAATCCTACTTAATGGCACGTAATGCTACTTAGTGTCATGTAATCCTACTTAATGCAACGTAATTCTACTTAGTGCCATGTAACACTACTGATTACGTAATCCATCTTGATGGCACGAAATCCTACTTAATGGCACGTGATCCCACTTAGTGGCATGTAATCCTACTTAATGCTACGTAATTCTACTTAGTGCCATGTAACACTACTGATTACGTAATACATCTTAATGGCACGTAATCCTACTTAATAGCACGTAATCCTACTTAGTGTCATGTAATCCTACATAATGCTACGTAATTTTACTTAGTGCCATGTAACACTACTGATTACGTAATCCATCTTAATGGCACGTAATCCTACTTAATGGCACGTAATCCTACTTAGTGTCATGTAATCTTACTTAATGCTACGTAATTCTACTTAGTGCCATGTAACACTACTGATTACGTAATCCATCTTAATGGCACGTAATCCTACTTAATGGAACGTAATCCTACTTAATGGAACGTAATCCTACTTAATGGAACGTAATTCTACTTAGTGCTATGTAACACTACTGATTACGTAATCCATCTCAATGGCACGTAATAGCACGTAATCTTACTTAGTGTCATGTAATCCTACTTCATGCTACGTAATTTTACTTAGTGCCATGTAACACTACTAATTACGTAATCTATCTTAAAGGCACGTAATCCTACTTAATGGCACGTAATTCTACTTATTGTCATGTAATCCTACTTAATGCTTCGTAATTCTTCTTAGTGCCATGTAACACTACTGATTACGTAACCCATCTTAATGGCACGTAATCCTACTTAATGGTACAAAATCCAACTTGGTGTCATGTAATCCTACTTAATGCTACGTAATTCTACTTAGTGCCATGTAACACTACTGATTACGTAATACATCTTAATGGCACGTAATCCTACTTAATGGCACGTAATCCTACTTAGTGTCATGTAATCCTACATAATGCTACGTAATTCTTCTTAGTGCCATGTAACACTACTGATTACCTAACCCATCTTAATGGCACGTAATCCTACTTAATGGTACAAAATCCAACTTGGTGTCATGTAATCCTACTTAATGCTACGTAATTCTACTTAGTGCCATGTAACACTACTGATTACGTAATACATCTTAATGGCACGTAATCCTACTTAATGGCACGTAATCCTACTTAGTGTCATGTAATCCTACATAATGCTACGTAATTCTACTCAGTGCCATGTAACACTACTGATTACGTAATCCATCTTAATGGCACGTAATCCTACTTAATGGCACGTAATCCTACTTAGTGTCACGTAATCTAACTTAATGCTACGTAATTCTACTTAGTGCCATGTAACACTACTGATTACGTAATCCATCTTAATAGCACGTAATCCTACTTAATGTCACGTAATTCTACTTAGTGTCATGTAATCTCACTTAATGCTACGTAATTCTACTTAGTGCCATGTAACACTACTGATTACGTAACCCATCTAAATGGCACGTAATCCTACTTAATGGTGCGAAATCCTACTTAGTGTCATGTAATCCTACTTAATGCTACGTAATTCTATTTAGTGCCATGTAACACTACTGATTACGTAATCCATCATAAAGGCACGTAATCCTACTTAATGGCACGTAATTCTACTTATTGTCATGTAATCCTACTTAATGCTTCGTAATTCTTCTTAGTGCCATGTAACACTACTGATTACGTAACCCATCTTAATGGCACGTAATCCTACTTAATGGTACGAAATCCAACTTGGTGTCATGTAATCCTACTTAATGCTACGTAATTCTACTTAGTGCCATGTAACACTACTGATTACGTAATCCATCTTAAGGCACGTAATCCTACTTAATGACACGTAATCCTACTTAGTGTCATGTAATCCTACTTAATGCTACGTAATTCTATTTAGTGCCATGTAACACTACTGATTACGTAATCCATCATAAAGGCACGTAATCCTACTTAATGGCACGTAATCCTACTTAGTGTCATGTAATCCTTTTTAATGCTACGTAATTCTACTTAGTGCTATGTAACACTACTGATTACGTAATCCATCTTAATGGCACGTAATCCTACTTAATGGCACGTAATCTTACTTAGTGTCATGTAATCCTACTTAATGCAACGTAATTCTATTTAGTGCCGTGTAACACTACTGATTACGTAATCCATCATAAAGGCACGTAATCCTACTTAATGGCACGTAATCCTACTTTGTGTCAAATAATCCTACTTAATGCTACGTAATTCTACTTAGTGCCATGTAACACTACTGATTACGTAATCCATCTTAATAGCACGTAATCCTACTTAATGGCACGTAATTCTACTTAGTGTCATGTAATCTTACTTAATGCTACGTAATTCTACTTAGTGCCATGTAACACTACTGATTACGTAATCCATCTTAATGGCACGTAATCCTACTTAATGGCACGTAATGCTACTTAGTGTCATGTAATCCTACTTAACCCATTGACGCCCAGAACTATTTTTTTTGAAATTTTTTATTGATTTTCTAATATAATACTAATAATAATACAAGTTAAGGGTAAAAATACTCAAAATTAAAAAATTCGTACTGAGAGTATGTTTTTTTTAACGTATGATATATCATACGTTGGGAAATAAAGGTATATTTAAAAACTGAATAAATCTTTATTGGAACTTACATGTTAAAGACTGTAAACATTATACAGAAACGAAATAAATTTGAAAATGAAAATATAAGCAAAAAAAAATTATTTTAGGTGGTATATACGAAAACAGCCGTCGGGATGAAGTCCTATATTGCATTTTAGGCATTTAAATTTGGTGCATTTGCCACATTTAGCGCATCTCCTTTGAGTATCTTGCTTGTCAATCAAATGGTCCTTCCCGTCATACCTTATTTCTTCTAAAACTCCGGAATGCTTCTTAGGTTTAGGCCCGCTTGTAGATGTATTTGGAGAAGATGATAATATAGCCAGCACAATTCTTCGTAAAAACTCCACCATGCTTATATTCGGCTCTACATAACGATATAGGTACCACATGTTTACTATGGAACCATTAAGTAAGAATCTGAAAATGGGCCAATACCACTTCTTGCTCCTAATTCTTGATCTGTATAAGCCACGCATTTGATCAAATCGATCTACTCCACCCATTCCTTTGTTATAATAACTTATAATGCTTGGTTGCTCTACAGCAATTGATGATCTTTCTTGCCTTGACCAACGTTTGCAGGATCCCTTTGTGGTGGTGAATGTTTTGTCGTCTAAATTTGTTGCCATAGTCACCTGGCTGTTATCGTGCCAACGAGTTAGCGTAATATTAGAAGCACTGTCTTGCAAAGAATGGCTTGTACCTCGTTTCTGTTTTTTTAAATCTGCAACAGGTGCTTTTTCAATTCGATCAGATCGTATGGTTCCAACGCAAAATAACTGGTTTTCAGTCAAAGTTTCTAATAACGGCAAAGAGTTGAAGTAATTATCTAAAAAGACTAGACTGTTCTGGGGCAAAAAGTTTAAACACAATTTCTCAGTAACACTGCTTCCAAGAGTTTTTCCTTCCACCTTATCACCGGCTCCCTGATAAACGTCAAATTTTATAAGATAACCATCAAAAGTAGCCAAACACCAAAACTTAAACCCAAAACGTATTGGTTTACCGCGTATGAATTGTTTAATGCTGTGTCGACCGTAGTACGGCTCCATGGCTTCATCTAACGAAAAAAATTTACCCAATGGCTGAATACTTTCGGCACATATATTATTAATATGGTTAAGTAATGGCCTCACTTTATACACTTTATCTTCCTTATCAATTTTGCTATTGTCATTAAAATGAATAAACTTGTGGATAGTCTCAAATTTATTCCTGGACATACTGTTGGCTACAAGAGCATTATGAGTATCAGCTCTTGTTTCCCAATACATCCTTCTTGATGTCACTGGACAATACCCCGACAAAAGTATGATGGCTAAATACTTATACAAGTTATCCACTGTTAAATTAAAATCGTGGAAGCCTTTTTGATCTGCGTATATCTTACTCTGCTCACAAATAAAATTCATTATATTTTCATTATAGAATAGCTTAAAAATATCAATCGGTTTCCATTCTTCGTTTTTCATTTTTTGAACCAGATCCGGTTCTTCATTTCTTAAATTATCAATTTTTCCACCTCTTGGAACCAAATCTATTTGCTGCCATTGCCTTTCAAGTCTTTTAACTTTTTTGATTCCACCCTTCTTCTTAGATTTAAGCCTTTTCTGCTTATCCGCTAGGCTTTCTAAGTCGCTTTCGCTATCTGAGCTGACCATCTTCTCTTCAAAAACATTCTTTTCTCCGTCTTTTGATATAGTTACGACCTCCATATTTTGTGCCAGTACCCCTTTTCCAATATGTCTAATATTAGGCAATACTTCACCATCACTTGCTGCATCATCCTCGTCACTGTCGTTTCCGTCAGCCGGTGGCAAAAGAACAAATTCTAAAAAATCAGCATTATCTACTTGTTGATAATTTTCGTCATCAGACTGTAGCTCTTCCAAGTAGTTTAAAAGTTCTTCTGCATCTTCGGCGTTAGATGGATCATACTTCTTCTTATAATATCTGAAATATAATTTTTGTAGACTTAGATTCCCAACGTATGATATATCATACGCAAAATGTTTTTGATAATTGAGACATAAGAACATTAAAATTTTTGGAAAAATTTACGTAAAGGCGATGAAATAAACTTCAAAGAAAATAAAACCACTCACAGTAACTATTTTAGAAAATGAAATTTGGAAATACAAAATTAATACATACCTACTATCCATTTTTTAAGTTTTGAAAATTAAACCTTGTTTTTAAAAATTAATTTTGTTTAGCACACTGCACTTTATAATACAACAACACTTTGTGAGACTAAACTAACATATAAAGAACCAATTCCTACCGCGCAGCACATATTTTATCTTATCACTTCCCCGAAATAATATCATAAACACACGTGCTATTTGAGTATGATAAAACATACGCTGGGCGTTAATGGGTTAATGCAACGTAATTCTACTTAGTGCCATGTAACACTACTGATTACGTAATCCATCTTGATGGCACGAAATCCTACTTAATGGCACGTGATCCCACTTAGTGTCATGTAATCCTACTTAATGCTACGTAATTCTACTTAGTGCCATGTAACACTACTGATTACGTAATCCATCTTAATGGCACGTAATCCTACTTAATGGCACGTAATGCTACTTAGTGTCATGTAATCCTACTTAATGCAACGTAATTCTACTTAGTGCCATGTAACACTACTGATTACGTAATCCATCTTGATGGCACGAAATCCTACTTAATGGCACGTGATCCCACTTAGTGGCATGTAATCCTACTTAATGCTACGTAATTCTACTTAGTGCCATGTAACACTACTGATTACGTAATACATCTTAATGGCACGTAATCCTACTTAATAGCACGTAATCCTACTTAGTGTCATGTAATCCTACATAATGCTACGTAATTTTACTTAGTGCCATGTAACACTACTGATTACGTAATCCATCTTAATGGCACGTAATCCTACTTAATGGCACGTAATCCTACTTAGTGTCATGTAATCTTACTTAATGCTACGTAATTCTACTTAGTGCCATGTAACACTACTGATTACGTAATCCATCTTAATGGCACGTGATCCTACTTAATGGAACGTAATCCTACTTAATGGAACGTAATCCTACTTAATGGAACGTAATTCTACTTAGTGCTATGTAACACTACTGATTACGTAATCCATCTCAATGGCACGTAATAGCACGTAATCTTACTTAGTGTCATGTAATCCTACTTCATGCTACGTAATTTTACTTAGTGCCATGTAACACTACTAATTACGTAATCTATCTTAAAGGCACGTAATCCTACTTAATGGCACGTAATTCTACTTATTGTCATGTAATCCTACTTAATGCTTCGTAATTCTTCTTAGTGCCATGTAACACTACTGATTACGTAACCCATCTTAATGGCACGTAATCCTACTTAATGGTACAAAATCCAACTTGGTGTCATGTAATCCTACTTAATGCTACGTAATTCTACTTAGTGCCATGTAACACTACTGATTACGTAATACATCTTAATGGCACGTAATCCTACTTAATGGCACGTAATCCTACTTAGTGTCATGTAATCCTACATAATGCTACGTAATTCTACTCAGTGCCATGTAACACTACTGATTACGTAATCCATCTTAATGGCACGTAATCCTACTTAATGGCACGTAATCCTACTTAGTGTCACGTAATCTAACTTAATGCTACGTAATTCTACTTAGTGCCATGTAACACTACTGATTACGTAATCTATCTTAATGGCACGTAATCCTACTTAATGGAACGTAATCCTACTTAATGGAACGTAAAACTACTTAATGGAACGTAATTCTACTTAGTGCTATGTAACACTACTGATTACGTAATCCATCTCAATGGCACGTAATAGCACGTAATCTTACTTAGTGTCATGTAATCCTACTTCATGCTACGTAATTTTACTTAGTGCCATGTAACACTACTAATTACGTAATCTATCTTAATGGCACGTAATCCTACTTAATGGCACGTAATTCTACTTATTGTCATGTAATCCTACTTAATGCTACGTAATTCTACTTAGTGCCATGTAACACTACTGATTACGTTATCCATATTAATGGCACGTAATCCTACTTAATGGCACGTAATCCTACTTAGTGTCATGTAATCCTACTTAATGCTACGTAATTCTACTTAGTGCCTTGTAACACTACTGATTATGTAATCCATCTTAATCGCACGTAATCCTACTTAATAGCACGTAATCCTACTTAGTGTCATGTAATCCTACTTAATGCTACGTAATTCTACTTAGTGCCATGTAACACTACTGATTACGTAATCCTTCTTAATGGCACCTAATCCTACTTAATGGCACGTAATCCTACTTAGTGTCATGTAATCCTACTTAATGCTACGTAATTCTACTTAGTGCTATGTAACACTACTGATTACGTAATCCATATTAATAGCACGTAATCCTACTTAATGGCACGTAATCCTACTTAATAGCACGTAATCCTACTTAGTGTCATGTAATCCTACTGAATGCTACGTAAATCTACTTAGTGCCATGTAACACTACTGATTACGTAATCCATCTTAATGGCACGTAATCCTACTTAATGTCACGTAATCCTACTTAGTGTCATGTAATCCTACTTAATGCTACTTAATTCTACTTAGTGCCATGTAACACTACTGATTACGTAATCCATCTTAATGGCACGTAATCCTACTTAGTGTCATGTAATCCTACTTAATGCTACGTAATTCTACTTAGTGCCATGTAACACTACTGATTACGTTATCCATCATAAAGGCACGTAATCCTACTTAATGGTACGAAATCTTACTTAGTGTCATGTAATCCTACTTAATGCTACGTAATTCTATTTAGTGCCATGTAACACTACTGATTACGTAATCCATCATAAAGGCACGTAATCCTACTTAATGGCACGTAATTCTACTTATTGTCATGTAATCCTACTTAATGCTTCGTAATTCTTCTTAGTGCCGTGTAACACTACTGATTACGTAACCCATCTTAATGGCACGTAATCCTACTTAATGGTACGAAATCCGACTTGGTGTCATGTAATCCTACTTAATACTACGTAATTCTACTTAGTGCCATGTAACACTACTGATTACGTAATCCATCTTAAGGCACGTAATCCTACTTAATGGCACGTAATCCTACTTAGTGTCATGTAATCCTACTTAATGCTACGTAATTCTATTTAGTGCCATGTAACACTACTGATTACGTAATCTATCATAAAGGCACGTAATCCTACTTTATGGCACGTAATCCTACTTAGTGTCATGTAATCCTTTTTAATGCTACGTAATTTTACTTAGTGCTATGTAACACTACTGATTACCTAATCCATCTTAATGGCACGTAATCCTACTTAATGGCACGTAATCTTACTTAGTGTCATGTAATCCTACTTAATGCAACGTAATTCTATTTAGTGCCGTGTAACACTACTGATTACGTTATCCATCATAAAGGCACGTAATCCTACTTAATGGCACGTAATCCTACTTTGTGTCATGTAATCCTACTTAATGCTACGTAATTCTACTTAGTGCCATGTAACACTACTGATTACGTAATCCATCTTAATAGCACGTAATCCTACTTAATGGCACGTAATTCTACTTAGTGTCATGTAATCTTACTTAATGCTACGTAATTCTACTTAGTGCCATGTAACACTACTGATTACGTAATCCATCTTATTGGCACGTAATCCTAATTAATGGCACGTAATCCTACTTAGTGTCATGTAATCCTACTTAATGCTACGTAATTCTACTCAGTGCCATGTAACACTACTGATTACGTAATCCATCTTAATGGCACGTAATCCTACTTAATGGCACGTAATCCTACTTAGTGTCATGTAATCCTACATAATGCTACGTAATTCTACTCAGTGCCATGTAACACTACTGATTACGTAATCCATCTTAATGGCACGTAATCCTACTTAATGGCACGTAATCCTACTTAGTGTCATGTAATCTTACTTAATGCTACGTAATTTTACTTAGTGCCATGTAACACTACTGATTACGTAATCCATCTTAATGGCACGTAATCCTACTTAATGGAACGTAATCCTACTTAATGGAACGTAATCCTACTTAATGGAACGTAATTCTACTTAGTGCTATGTAACACTACTGATTACGTAATCCATCTCAATGGCACGTAATAGCACGTAATCTTACTTAGTGTCATGTAATCCTACTTCATGTTACGTAATTTTACTTAGTGCCATGTAACACTACTAATTACGTAATCTATCTTAATGGCACGTAATCCTACTTAATGGCACGTAATTCTACTTATTGTCATGTAATCCTACTTAATGCTTTGTAATTCTCCTTAGTGCCATGTAACACTACTGATTACGTAACCCATCTTAGTGGCACGTAATCCTACTTAATGGTACGAAATCCTACTTGGTGTCATGTAATCCTACTTAATGCTACGTAATTCTACTTAGTGCCATGTAACACTACTGATTACGTTATCCATATTAATGGCACGTAATCCTACTTAATGGCACGTAATCCTACTTAGTGTCATGTAATCCTACTTAATGCTACGTAATACTACTTAGTGCCTTGTAACACTACTGATTACGTAATCCATGTTAATGGCACGTAATCCTACTTAACGGCACGTAATCCTACTTAGTGTCATGTAATCCTACTTAATGCTACGTAATTCTACTTAGTGCCATGTAACACTACTGATTACGTAATCCTTCTTAATGGCACCTAATCCTACTTAATGGCACGTAATCCTACTTAGTGTCATGTAATCCTACTTAATGCTACGTAAATCTACTTAGTGCCATGTAACACTACTAATTACGTAATCTATCTTAATGGCACGTAATCCTACTTAATGGCACGTAATCCTACTTAGTGTCATGTAATCCTACTTAATACTATGTAATTCTACTTAGTGCCATGTAACACTACTGATTACGTAATCCATCTTAATGGCACGTAATCCTACTTAATGTCACGTAATCCTACTTTGTGTCATGTAATCCTACTTAATGCTACTTAATTCTACTTAGTGCCATGTAACACTACTGATTACGTAATCCATCTTAATGGCACGTAATCCTACTTAGTGTCATGTAATCCTACTTAATGCTACGTATTTCTACTTAGTGCCATGTAACACTACTGATTACGTAATCCATCTTAATGGCACGTAATCCTACTTAATGGCACGTAATCCTACTTAGTGTCATGTAATCCTACTTAATGCTACGTAATTCTACTTAGTGCCATGTAACAGTACTGATTACGTAATCCATCTTAATGGCACGTAATCCTATTTAATGGCACGTAATCTTACTTAGTGTCATGAAATCCTGCTTAATGCTACGTAATTCTACTTAGTGCCATGTAACACTACTGATTACGTAATCCATTTTAATGGCACGTAATCCTACTTAATGGCACGTAATCCTACTTAGTGTCATGATATCCTACTTAATGCTACGTAATTCTACTTAGTGCCATGTAACACTACTGATTACGTAATCCATTTTAATGGCACGTAATCCTACTTAATGGCACGTAATCCTACTTAGTGTCATGTAACACTACTGATTACGCAGTACATCTTAATGGCACGTAATCCTACTTAATGGCACGTAATCCTACTTAGTGTCATGTAATCCTACTTAATGCTACGTAATTCTACTTAGTGCCATGTAACACTACTGATTACGTAATCAATTTTAATGGCACGTAATCCTACTTAATGGCACGTAATCCTACTTAGTGTCATGATATCCTACTTAATGCTACGTAATTCTACTTAGTGCCATGTAACACTACTAACTACCTAATCCATCTTAATGGCACGTAATCCTACTTAATGGCACGTAATCCTACTTAGTGTCATGTAATCCTACTTAATGCTTCGTAATTCTTCTTAGTGCCATGTAACACTACTGATTACGTAACCCATCTTAATGGCACGTAATCCTACTTAATGGTACGAAATCCTACTTGGTGTCATGTAATCCTACTTAATGCTACGTAATTCTACTTAGTGCCATGTAACACTACTGATTACGTAATCCATATTAATGGCACGTAATCCTACTTAATGGCACGTAATCTTACTTAGTGTCATGTAATCCTACTTAATGCAACGTAATTCTATTTAGTGCCGTGTAACACTACTGATTACGTAATCCATCATAAAGGCACGTAATCCTACTTAATGGCACGTAATCCTACTTTGTGTCAAATAATCCTACTTAATGCTACGTAATTCTACTTAGTGCCATGTAACACTACTGATTACGTAATCCATCTTAATAGCACGTAAACCTACTTAATGGCACGTAATTCTACTTAGTGTCATGTAATCTTACTTAATGCTACGTAATTCTACTTAGTGCCATGTAACACTACTGATTACGTAATCCATCTTAATGGCACGTAATCCTACTTAATGGCACGTAATTCTACTTAGTGTCATGTAATCCTACTTAATGCAACGTAATTCTACTTAATGCCATGTAACACTACTGATTACGTAATCCATCTTGATGGCACGAAATCCTACTTAATGGCACGTGATCCTACTTAGTGTCATGTAATCCTACTTAATGCTACGTAATTCTACTTAGTGCCATGTAACACTACTGATTACGTAATACATCTTAATGGCACGTAATCCTACTTAATAGCACGTAATCCTACTTAGTGTCATGTAATCCTACATAATGCTACGTAATTCTACTTAGTGCCATGTAACACTACTGATTACGTAATCCATCTTAATGGCACGTAATCCTACTTAATGGCACGTAATCCTACTTAGTGTCATGTAATCTTACTTAATGCTACGTAATTCTACTTAGTGCCATGTAACACTACTGATTACGTAATCCATCTTAATGGCACGTAATCCTACTTAATGGAACGTAATCCTACTTAATGGAACGTAATCCTACATAATGCTACGTAATTCAACTTAGTGCCATGTAACACTACTGATTACGTAATCCATCTTAATGGCACGTAATCCTACTTAATGGCACGTAATTCTACTTATTGTCATGTAATCCTACTTAATGCTTCGTAATTCTTCTTAGTGCCATGTAACACTACTGATTACGTAACCCATCTTAATGGCACGTAATCCTACTTAATGGTACAAAATCCTACTTGGTGTCATGTAATCCTACTTATTGCTACGTAATTCTACTTAGTGCCATGTAACACTACTGATTACGTAATCCATATTAATGGCACGTAATCCTACTTAATGGCACGTAATCCTACTTAGTGTCATGATATCCTACTTAATGCTACGTAATTCTACTTAGTGCCATGTAACACTACTGATTACGTAATCCATCTTAAGGCACGTAATCCTACTTAATGGCACGTAATATTACTTAGTGTCATGTAATCCTACTTAATGCTATGTAATTCTACTTAGTGTCATGTAACACTACTGATTACGTAACCCATCTAAATGGCACGTAATCCTACTTAATGGTACGAAATCCTACTTAGTGTCATGTAATCCTACTTAATGCTACGTAATTCTACTTAGTGCCATGTAACACTACTGATTACGTAATCCATCTTAATGGCACGTAATCCTATTTAATGGCACGTAATCTTACTTAGTGTCATGTAATCCTACTTAATGCTACGTAATTCTACTTAGTGCCATGTAACACTACTGATTACGTAACCCATCTAAATGGCACGTAATCCTACTTAATGGTACGAAATCTTACTTAGTGTCATGTAATCCTACTTAATGCTACGTAATTCTATTTAGTGCCATGTAACACTACTGATTACGTAATCCTTCATAAAGGCACGTAATCCTACTTAATGGCACGTAATTCTACTTATTGTCATGTAATCCTACTTAATGCTTCGTAATTCTTCTTAGTGCCATGTAACACTACTGATTACGTAACCCATCTTAATGGCACGTAATCCTACTTAATGGTACGTAATCCTACTTAGTGTCATGTAATCCTACTTAATGCTACGTAATTCTACTTAGTGCCATGTAACACTACTGATTACGTAACCCATCTTAATGGCACGTAATCCTACTTAATGGCACGTAATCCTACTTAGTGTCATGTAATCCTACTTAATGCTACGTAATTCTACTTAGTGCCATGTAACACTACTGATTACGTAATCAATTTTAATGGCACGTAATCCTACTTAATGGCACGTAATCCTACTTAGTGTCATGATATCCTACTTAATGCTACGTAATTCTACTTAGTGCCATGTAACACTACTAACTACCTAATCCATCTTAATGGCACGTAATCCTACTTAATGGCACGTAATCCTACTTAGTGTCATGTAATCCTACTTAATGCTTCGTAATTCTTCTTAGTGCCATGTAACACTACTGATTACGTAACCCATCTTAATGGCACGTAATCCTACTTAATGGTACGAAATCCTACTTGGTGTCATGTAATCCTACTTAATGCTACGTAATTCTACTTATTGTCATGTAATCCTACTTAATGCTTCGTAATTCTTCTTAGTGCCATGTAACACTACTGATTACGTAACCCATCTTAATGGCACGTAATCCTACTTAATGGCACGTAATCCTACTTAGTGTCATGTAATCCTACTTAATGCTACGTAATTCTACTTAGTGCCATGTAACACTACTGATTACGTAATCAATTTTAATGGCACGTAATCCTACTTAATGGCACGTAATCCTACTTAGTGTCATGATATCCTACTTAATGCTACGTAATTCTACTTAGTGCCATGTAACACTACTAACTACCTAATCCATCTTAATGGCACGTAATCCTACTTAATGGCACGTAATCCTACTTAGTGTCATGTAATCCTACTTAATGCTTCGTAATTCTTCTTAGTGCCATGTAACACTACTGATTACGTAACCCATCTTAATGGCACGTAATCCTACTTAATGGTACGAAATCCTACTTGGTGTCATGTAATCCTACTTAATGCTACGTAATTCTACTTAGTGCCATGTAACACTACTGATTACGTAATCCATATTAATGGCACGTAATCCTACTTAATGGCACGTAATCTTACTTAGTGTCATGTAATCCTACTTAATGCAACGTAATTCTATTTAGTGCCGTGTAACACTACTGATTACGTAATCCATCATAAAGGCACGTAATCCTACTTAATGGCACGTAATCCTACTTTGTGTCAAATAATCCTACTTAATGCTACGTAATTCTACTTAGTGCCATGTAACACTACTGATTACGTAATCCATCTTAATAGCACGTAAACCTACTTAATGGCACGTAATTCTACTTAGTGTCATGTAATCTTACTTAATGCTACGTAATTCTACTTAGTGCCATGTAACACTACTGATTACGTAATCCATCTTAATGGCACGTAATCCTACTTAATGGCACGTAATTCTACTTAGTGTCATGTAATCCTACTTAATGCAACGTAATTCTACTTAATGCCATGTAACACTACTGATTACGTAATCCATCTTGATGGCACGAAATCCTACTTAATGGCACGTGATCCTACTTAGTGTCATGTAATCCTACTTAATGCTACGTAATTCTACTTAGTGCCATGTAACACTACTGATTACGTAATACATCTTAATGGCACGTAATCCTACTTAATAGCACGTAATCCTACTTAGTGTCATGTAATCCTACATAATGCTACGTAATTCTACTTAGTGCCATGTAACACTACTGATTACGTAATCCATCTTAATGGCACGTAATCCTACTTAATGGCACGTAATCCTACTTAGTGTCATGTAATCTTACTTAATGCTACGTAATTCTACTTAGTGCCATGTAACACTACTGATTACGTAATCCATCTTAATGGCACGTAATCCTACTTAATGGAACGTAATCCTACTTAATGGAACGTAATCCTACATAATGCTACGTAATTCAACTTAGTGCCATGTAACACTACTGATTACGTAATCCATCTTAATGGCACGTAATCCTACTTAATGGCACGTAATTCTACTTATTGTCATGTAATCCTACTTAATGCTTCGTAATTCTTCTTAGTGCCATGTAACACTACTGATTACGTAACCCATCTTAATGGCACGTAATCCTACTTAATGGTACAAAATCCTACTTGGTGTCATGTAATCCTACTTATTGCTACGTAATTCTACTTAGTGCCATGTAACACTACTGATTACGTAATCCATATTAATGGCACGTAATCCTACTTAATGGCACGTAATCCTACTTAGTGTCATGATATCCTACTTAATGCTACGTAATTCTACTTAGTGCCATGTAACACTACTGATTACGTAATCCATCTTAAGGCACGTAATCCTACTTAATGGCACGTAATATTACTTAGTGTCATGTAATCCTACTTAATGCTATGTAATTCTACTTAGTGTCATGTAACACTACTGATTACGTAACCCATCTAAATGGCACGTAATCCTACTTAATGGTACGAAATCCTACTTAGTGTCATGTAATCCTACTTAATGCTACGTAATTCTACTTAGTGCCATGTAACACTACTGATTACGTAATCCATCTTAATGGCACGTAATCCTATTTAATGGCACGTAATCTTACTTAGTGTCATGTAATCCTACTTAATGCTACGTAATTCTACTTAGTGCCATGTAACACTACTGATTACGTAACCCATCTAAATGGCACGTAATCCTACTTAATGGTACGAAATCTTACTTAGTGTCATGTAATCCTACTTAATGCTACGTAATTCTATTTAGTGCCATGTAACACTACTGATTACGTAATCCTTCATAAAGGCACGTAATCCTACTTAATGGCACGTAATTCTACTTATTGTCATGTAATCCTACTTAATGCTTCGTAATTCTTCTTAGTGCCATGTAACACTACTGATTACGTAACCCATCTTAATGGCACGTAATCCTACTTAATGGTACGAAATCCGACTTGGTGTCATGTAATTCTACTTAATACTACGTAATTCTACTTAGTGCCATGTAACACTACTGATTACGTAATCCATCTTAAGGCACGTAATCCTACTTAATGGCACGTAATCCTACTTAGTGTCATGTAATCCTACTTAATGCTACGTAATTCTATTTAGTGCCATGTAACACTACTGATTACGTAATCTATCATAAAGGCACGTAATCCTACTTTATGGCACGTAATCCTACTTAGTGTCATGTAATCCTTTTTAATGCTACGTAATTTTACTTAGTGCTATGTAACACTACTGATTACGTAATCCATCTTAATGGCACGTAATCCTACTTAATGGCACGTAATCTTACTTAGTGTCATGTAATCCTACTTAATGCAACGTAATTCTATTTAGTGCCGTGTAACACTACTGATTACGTTATCCATCATAAAGGCACGTAATCCTACTTAATGGCACGTAATCCTACTTGTGTCATGTAATCCTACTTAATGCTACGTAATTCTACTTAGTGCCATGTAACACTACTGATTACGTAATCCATCTTAATGGCACGTAATCCTACTTAATGGCACGTAATTCTACTTAGTGTCATGTAATCTTACTTAATGCTACGTAATTCTACTTAGTGCCATGTAACACTACTGATTACGTAATCCATCTTAATGGCACGTAATCCTAATTAATGGCACGTAATCCTACTTAGTGTCATGTAATCCTACTTAATGCTACGTAATTCTACTCAGTGCCATGTAACACTACTGATTACGTAATCCATCTTAATGGCACGTAATCCTACTTAATGGCACGTAATCCTACTTAGTGTCATGTAATCCTACATAATGCTACGTAATCCTACTCAGTGCCATGTAACACTACTGATTACGTAATCCATCTTAATGGCACGTAATCCTACTTAATGGCACGTAATCCTACTTAGTGTCATGTAATCTTACTTAATGCTACGTAATTTTACTTAGTGCCATGTAACACTACTGATTACGTAATCCATCTTAATGGCACGTAATCCTACTTAATGGAACGTAATCCTACTTAATGGAACGTAATCCTACTTAATGGAACGTAATTCTACTTAGTGCTATGTAACACTACTGATTACGTAATCCATCTCAATGGCACGTAATAGCACGTAATCTTACTTAGTGTCATGTAATCCTACTTCATGTTACGTAATTTTACTTAGTGCCATGTAACACTACTAATTACGTAATCTATCTTAATGGCACGTAATCCTACTTAATGGCACGTAATTCTACTTATTGTCATGTAATCCTACTTAATGCTTCGTAATTCTCCTTAGTGCCATGTAACACTACTGATTACGTAACCCATCTTAGTGGCACGTAATCCTACTTAATGGTACGAAATCCTACTTGGTGTCATGTAATCCTACTTAATGCTACGTAATTCTACTTAGTGCCATGTAACACTACTGATTACGTTATCCATATAAATGGCACGTAATCCTACTTAATGTCACGTAATCCTACTTAGTTTCATGTAATCCTACTTAACGCTACGTAATTCTACTTAGTGCCATGTAACACTACTGATTACGTAATCCATCTTAATGGCACGTAATCCTACTTAGTGTCATGTAATCCTACTTAATGCTACGTAATTCTACTTAGTGCCATGTAACACTACTGATTACGTAATCCATCTAAATGGCACGTAATCCTATTTAATGGCACGTAATCTTACTTAGTGTCATGTAATCCTACTTAATGCTATGTAATTCTACTTAGTGTCATGTAACACTACTGATTACGTAACCCATCTAAATGGCACGTAATCCTACTTAATGGTACGAAATCCTACTTAGTGTCATGTAATCCTACTTAATGCTACGTAATTCTACTTAGTGCCATGTAACACTACTGATTACGTAATCCATCTTAATGGCACGTAATCCTATTTAATGGCACGTAATCTTACTTAGTGTCATGTAATCCTACTTAATGCTACGTAATTCTACTTAGTGCCATGTAACACTACTGATTACGTAACCCATCTAAATGGCACGTAATCCTACTTAATGGTACGAAATCTTACTTAGTGTCATGTAATCCTACTTAATGCTACGTAATTCTATTTAGTGCCATGTAACACTACTGATTACGTAATCCATCATAAAGGCACGTAATCCTACTTAATGGCACGTAATTCTACTTATTGTCATGTAATCCTACTTAATGCTTCGTAATTCTTCTTAGTGCCATGTAACACTACTGATTACGTAACCCATCTTAATGGCACGTAATCCTACTTAATGGTACGAAATCCGACTTGGTGTCATGTAATTCTACTTAATACTACGTAATTCTACTTAGTGCCATGTAACACTACTGATTACGTAATCCATCTTAAGGCACGTAATCCTACTTAATGGCACGTAATCCTACTTAGTGTCATGTAATCCTACTTAATGCTACGTAATTCTATTTAGTGCCATGTAACACTATTGATTACGTAATCTATCATAAAGGCACGTAATCCTACTTAATGGCACGTAATCCTACTTAGTGTCATGTAATCCTACTTAATGCTACGTAATTCTATTTAGTGCCATGTAACACTACTGATTACGTAATACATCTTAATGGCACGTAATCCTACTTAATAGCACGTAATCCTACTTAGTGTCATGTAATCCTACATAATGCTACGTAATTCTACTTAGTGCCATGTAACACTACTGATTACGTAATCCATCTTAATGGCACGTAATCCTACTTAATGGCACGTAATCCTACTTAGTGTCATGTAATCTTACTTAATGCTACGTAATTCTACTTAGTGCCATGTAACACTACTGATTACGTAATCCATCTTAATGGCACGTAATCCTACTTAATGGAACGTAATCCTACTTAATGGAACGTAATCCTACATAATGCTACGTAATTCTACTTAGTGCCATGTAACACTACTGATTACGTAATCCATCTTAATGGCACGTAATCCTACTTAATGGAACGTAATCCTACTTAATGGAACGTAATCCTACATAATGCTACGTAATTCTACTTAGTGCCATGTAACACTACTGATTACGTAATCCATCTTAAGGCACGTAATCCTACTTAATGGCACGTAATCTTACTTAGTGTCATGTAATCCTACTTAATGCTATGTAATTCTACTTAGTGTCATGTAACACTACTGATTACGTAACCCATCTAAATGGCACGTAATCCTACTTAATGGTACGAAATCCTACTTAGTGTCATGTAATCCTACTTAATGCTACGTAATTCTACTTAGTGCCATGTAACACTACTGATTACGTAATCCATCTTAATGGCACGTAATCCTATTTAATGGCACGTAATCTTACTTAGTGTCATGTAATCCTACTTAATGCTACGTAATTCTACTTAGTGCCATGTAACACTACTGATTACGTAACCCATCTAAATGGCACGTAATCCTACTTAATGGTACGAAATCTTACTTAGTGTCATGTAATCCTACTTAATGCTACGTAATTCTATTTAGTGCCATGTAACACTACTGATTACGTAATCCATCATAAAGGCACGTAATCCTACTTAATGGCACGTAATTCTACTTATTGTCATGTAATCCTACTTAATGCTTCGTAATTCTTCTTAGTGCCATGTAACACTACTGATTACGTAACCCATCTTAATGGCACGTAATCCTACTTAATGGTACGAAATCCGACTTGGTGTCATGTAATTCTACTTAATACTACGTAATTCTACTTAGTGCCATGTAACACTACTGATTACGTAATCCATCTTAAGGCACGTAATCCTACTTAATGGCACGTAATCCTACTTAGTGTCATGTAATCCTACTTAATGCTACGTAATTCTATTTAGTGCCATGTAACACTACTGATTACGTAATCTATCATAAAGGCACGTAATCCTACTTTATGGCACGTAATCCTACTTAGTGTCATGTAATCCTTTTTAATGCTACGTAATTTTACTTAGTGCTATGTAACACTACTGATTACGTAATCCATCTTAATGGCACGTAATCCTACTTAATGGCACGTAATCTTACTTAGTGTCATGTAATCCTACTTAATGCAACGTAATTCTATTTAGTGCCGTGTAACACTACTGATTACGTTATCCATCATAAAGGCACGTAATCCTACTTAATGGCACGTAATCCTACTTGTGTCATGTAATCCTACTTAATGCTACGTAATTCTACTTAGTGCCATGTAACACTACTGATTACGTAATCCATCTTAATGGCACGTAATCCTACTTTATGGCACGTAATTCTACTTAGTGTCATGTAATCTTACTTAATGCTACGTAATTCTACTTAGTGCCATGTAACACTACTGATTACGTAATCCATCTTAATGGCACGTAATCCTAATTAATGGCACGTAATCCTACTTAGTGTCATGTAATCCTACTTAATGCTACGTAATTCTACTCAGTGCCATGTAACACTACTGATTACGTAATCCATCTTAATGGCACGTAATCCTACTTAATGGCACGTAATCCTACTTAGTGTCATGTAATCCTACATAATGCTACGTAATTCTACTCAGTGCCATGTAACACTACTGATTACGTAATCCATCTTAATGGCACGTAATCCTACTTAATGGCACGTAATCCTACTTAGTGTCATGTAATCTTACTTAATGCTACGTAATTTTACTTAGTGCCATGTAACACTACTGATTACGTAATCCATCTTAATGGCACGTAATCCTACTTAATGGAACGTAATCCTACTTAATGGAACGTAATCCTACTTAATGGAACGTAATTCTACTTAGTGCTATGTAACACTACTGATTACGTAATCCATCTCAATGGCACGTAATAGCACGTAATCTTACTTAGTGTCATGTAATCCTACTTCATGTTACGTAATTTTACTTAGTGCCATGTAACACTACTAATTACGTAATCTATCTTAATGGCACGTAATCCTACTTAATGGCACGTAATTCTACTTATTGTCATGTAATCCTACTTAATGCTTCGTAATTCTCCTTAGTGCCATGTAACACTACTGATTACGTAACCCATCTTAGTGGCACGTAATCCTACTTAATGGTACGAAATCCTACTTGGTGTCATGTAATCCTACTTAATGCTACGTAATTCTACTTAGTGCCATGTAACACTACTGATTACGTTATCCATATAAATGGCACGTAATCCTACTTAATGTCACGTAATCCTACTTAGTTTCATGTAATCCTACTTAACGCTACGTAATTCTACTTAGTGCCATGTAACACTACTGATTACCTAATCCATCTTAATGGCACGTAATCCTACTTAGTGTCATGTAATCCTACTTAATGCTACTTAATTCTACTTAGTGCCATGTAACACTACTGATTACGTAATCCATCTTAATGGCACGTAATCCTACTTAGTGTCATGTAATCCTACTTAATGCTACGTAATTCTACTTAGTGCCATGTAACACTACTGATTACGTAATCCATCTTAATGGCACGTAATCCTATTTAATGGCACGTAATCTTACTTAGTGTCATGTAATCCTACTTAATGCTATGTAATTCTACTTAGTGTCATGTAACACTACTGATTACGTAACCCATCTAAATGGCACGTAATCCTACTTAATGGTACGAAATCCTACTTAGTGTCATGTAATCCTACTTAATGCTACGTAATTCTACTTAGTGCCATGTAACACTACTGATTACGTAATCCATCTTAATGGCACGTAATCCTATTTAATGGCACGTAATCTTACTTAGTGTCATGTAATCCTACTTAATGCTACGTAATTCTACTTAGTGCCATGTAACACTACTGATTACGTAACCCATCTAAATGGCACGTAATCCTACTTAATGGTACGAAATCTTACTTAGTGTCATGTAATCCTACTTAATGCTACGTAATTCTATTTAGTGCCATGTAACACTACTGATTACGTAATCCATCATAAAGGCACGTAATCCTACTTAATGGCACGTAATTCTACTTATTGTCATGTAATCCTACTTAATGCTTCGTAATTCTTCTTAGTGCCATGTAACACTACTGATTACGTAACCCATCTTAATGGCACGTAATCCTACTTAATGGTACGAAATCCGACTTGGTGTCATGTAATTCTACTTAATACTACGTAATTCTACTTAGTGCCATGTAACACTACTGATTACGTAATCCATCTTAAGGCTCGTAATCCTACTTAATGGCACGTAATCCTACTTAGTGTCATGTAATCCTACTTAATGCTACGTAATTCTATTTAGTGCCATGTAACACTACTGATTACGTAATCTATCATAAAGGCACGTAATCCTACTTTATGGCACGTAATCCTACTTAGTGTCATGTAATCCTTTTTAATGCTACGTAATTTTACTTAGTGCTATGTAACACTACTGATTACGTAATCCATCTTAATGGCACGTAATCCTACTTAATGGCACGTAATCTTACTTAGTGTCATGTAATCCTACTTAATGCAACGTAATTCTATTTAGTGCCGTGTAACACTACTGATTACGTTATCCATCATAAAGGCACGTAATCCTACTTAATGGCACGTAATCCTACTTGTGTCATGTAATCCTACTTAATGCTACGTAATTCTACTTAGTGCCATGTAACACTACTGATTACGTAATCCATCTTAATGGCACGTAATCCTACTTAATGGCACGTAATTCTACTTAGTGTCATGTAATCTTACTTAATGCTACGTAATTCTACTTAGTGCCATGTAACACTACTGATTACGTAATCCATCTTAATGGCACGTAATCCTAATTAATGGCACGTAATCCTACTTAGTGTCATGTAATCCTACTTAATGCTACGTAATTCTACTCAGTGCCATGTAACACTACTGATTACGTAATCCATCTTAATGGCACGTAATCCTACTTAATGGCACGTAATCCTACTTAGTGTCATGTAATCCTACATAATGCTACGTAATTCTACTCAGTGCCATGTAACACTACTGATTACGTAATCCATCTTAATGGCACGTAATCCTACTTAATGGCACGTAATCCTACTTAGTGTCATGTAATCTTACTTAATGCTACGTAATTTTACTTAGTGCCATGTAACACTACTGATTACGTAATCCATCTTAATGGCACGTAATCCTACTTAATGGAACGTAATCCTACTTAATGGAACGTAATCCTACTTAATGGAACGTAATTCTACTTAGTGCTATGTAACACTACTGATTACGTAATCCATCTCAATTGCACGTAATAGCACGTAATCTTACTTAGTGTCATGTAATCCTACTTCATGTTACGTAATTTTACTTAGTGCCATGTAACACTACTAATTACGTAATCTATCTTAATGGCACGTAATCCTACTTAATGGCACGTAATTCTACTTATTGTCATGTAATCCTACTTAATGCTTCGTAATTCTCCTTAGTGCCATGTAACACTACTGATTACGTAACCCATCTTAGTGGCACGTAATCCTACTTAATGGTACGAAATCCTACTTGGTGTCATGTAATCCTACTTAATGCTACGTAATTCTACTTAGTGCCATGTAACACTACTGATTACGTTATCCATATAAATGGCACGTAATCCTACTTAATGGCACGTAATCCTACTTAGTGTCATGTAATCCTACCTAATGCTACGTAATTCTACTTAGTGCCTTGTAACACTACTGATTACGTAATCCATGTTAATGGCACGTAATCCTACTTAATGGCACGTAATCCTACTTAGTGTCATGTAATCCTACTTAATGCTACGTAATTCTACTTAGTGCTATGTAACACTACTGATTACGTAATCCTTCTTAATGGCACCTAATCCTACTTAATGGCACGTAATCCTACTTAGTGTCATGTAATCCTACTTAATGCTACGTAAATCTACTTAGTGCCATGTAACACTACTAATTACGTAATCTATCTTAATGGCACGTAATCCTACTTAATGGCACGTAATCCTACTTAGTGTCATGTAATCCTACTTAATGCTATGTAATTCTACTTAGTGCCATGTAACACTACTGATTACGTAATCCATCTTAATGGCACGTAATCCTACTTAATGTCACGTAATCCTACTTTGTGTCATGTAATCCTACTTAATGCTACTTAATTCTACTTAGTGCCATGTAACACTACTGATTACGTAATCCATCTTAATGGCACGTAATCCTACTTAGTGTCATGTAATCCTACTTAATGCTACGTAATTCTACTTAGTGCCATGTAACACTACTGATTACGTAATCCATCTTAATGGCACGTAATCCTACTTAATGGCACGTAATCCTACTTAGTGTCATGTAATCCTACTTAATGCTACGTAATTCTACTTAGTGCCATGTAACAGTACTGATTACGTAATCCATCTTAATGGCACGTAATCCTATTTAATGGCACGTAATCTTACTTAGTGTCATGAAATCCTGCTTAATGCTACGTAATTCTACTTAGTGCCATGTAACACTACTGATTACGTAATCCATTTTAATGGCACGTAATCCTACTTAATGGCACGTAATCCTACTTAGTGTCATGATATCCTACTTAATGCTACGTAATTCTACTTAGTGCCATGTAACACTACTGATTACGTAATCCATTTTAATGGCACGTAATCCTACTTAATGGCACGTAATCCTACTTAGTGTCATGTAACACTACTGATTACGCAGTACATCTTAATGGCACGTAATCCTACTTAATGGCACGTAATCCTACTTAGTGTCATGTAATCCTACTTAATGCTACGTAATTCTACTTAGTGCCATGTAACACTACTGATTACGTAATCCATTTTTATGGCACGTAATCCTACTTAATGGCACGTAATCCTACTTAGTGTCATGATATCCTACTTAATGCTACGTAATTCTACTTAGTGCCATGTAACACTACTAACTACCTAATCCATCTTAATGGCACGTAATCCTACTTAATGGCACGTAATCCTACTTAGTGTCATGTAATCCAACTTAATGTTTCGTAATTCTTCTTAGTGCCATGTAACACTACTGATTACGTAACCCATCTTAATGGCACGTAATCCTACTTAATGGTACGAAATCCTACTTGGTGTCATGTAATCCTACTTAATGCTACGTAATTCTACTTAGTGCCATGTAACACTACTGATTACGTAATCCATATTAATGGCACGTAATCCTACTTAATGGCACGTAATCTTACTTAGTGTCATGTAATCCTACTTAATGCAACGTAATTCTATTTAGTGCCGTGTAACACTACTGATTACGTAATCCATCATAAAGGCACGTAATCCTACTTAATGGCACGTAATCCTACTTTGTGTCAAATAATCCTACTTAATGCTACGTAATTCTACTTAGTGCCATGTAACACTACTGATTACGTAATCCATCTTAATAGCACGTAATCCTACTTAATGGCACGTAATTCTACTTAGTGTCATGTAATCTTACTTAATGCTACGTAATTCTACTTAGTGCCATGTAACACTACTGATTACGTAATCCATCTTAATGGCACGTAATCCTACTTAATGGCACGTAATTCTACTTAGTGTCATGTAATCCTACTTAATGCAACGTAATTCTACTTAATGCCATGTAACACTACTGATTACGTAATCCATCTTGATGGCACGAAATCCTACTTAATGGCACGTGATCCTACTTAGTGTCATGTAATCCTACTTAATGCTACGTAATTCTACTTAGTGCCATGTAACACTACTGATTACGTAATACATCTTAATGGCACGTAATCCTACTTAATAGCACGTAATCCTACTTAGTGTCATGTAATCCTACATAATGCTACGTAATTCTACTTAGTGCCATGTAACACTACTGATTACGTAATCCATCTTAATAGCACGTAATCCTACTTAATGGCACGTAATTCTACTTAGTGTCATGTAATCTTACTTAATGCTACGTAATTCTACTTAGTGCCATGTAACACTACTGATTACGTAATCCATCTTAATGGCACGTAATCCTACTTAATGGCACGTAATTCTACTTAGTGTCATGTAATCCTACTTAATGCAACGTAATTCTACTTAATGCCATGTAACACTACTGATTACGTAATCCATCTTGATGGCACGAAATCCTACTTAATGGCACGTGATCCTACTTAGTGTCATGTAATCCTACTTAATGCTACGTAATTCTACTTAGTGCCATGTAACACTACTGATTACGTAATACATCTTAATGGCACGTAATCCTACTTAATAGCACGTAATCCTACTTAGTGTCATGTAATCCTACATAATGCTACGTAATTCTACTTAGTGCCATGTAACACTACTGATTACGTAATCCATCTTAATGGCACGTAATCCTACTTAATGGCACGTAATTCTACTTATTGTCATGTAATCCTACTTAATGCTTCGTAATTCTTCTTAGTGCCATGTAACACTACTGATTACGTAACCCATCTTAATGGCACGTAATCCTACTTAATGGTACAAAATCCTACTTGGTGTCATGTAATCCTACTTATTGCTACGTAATTCTACTTAGTGCCATGTAACACTACTGATTACGTAATCCATATTAATGGCACGTAATCCTACTTAATGGCACGTAATCCTACTTAGTGTCATGATATCCTACTTAATGCTACGTAATTCTACTTAGTGCCATGTAACACTACTGATTACGTAATCCATCTTAAGGCACGTAATCCTACTTAATGGCACGTAATCCTACTTAGTGTCATGTAATCCTACTTAATGCTACGTAATTCTATTTAGTGCCATGTAACACTACTGATTACGTAATCCATCATAAAGGCACGTAATCCTACTTGATGGCACGTAATCCTACTTAGTGTCATGTAATCCTTTTTAATGCTACGTAATTCTACTTAGTGCTATGTAACACTACTGATTACGTAATCCATCATAAAGGCACGTAATCCTACTTAATGGCACGTAATCCTACTTTGTGTCATGTAATCCTACTTAATGCTACGTAATTCTACTTAGTGCTATGTAACACTACTGATTACGTAATCCATCTTAATAGCACGTAATCCTACTTAATGTCACGTAATTCTACTTAGTGTCATGTAATCTCACTTAATGCTACGTAATTCTACTTAGTGCCATGTAACACTACTGATTACGTAACCCATCTAAATGGCACGTAATGCTACTTAATGGTACGAAATCCTACTTAGTGTCATGTAATCCTACTTAATGCTACGTAATTCTACTTAGTGCCATGTAACACTACTGATTACGTAATCCATCTTAATAGCACGTAATCCTACTTAATGTCACGTAATTCTACTTAGTGTCATGTAATCTCACTTAATGCTACGTAATTCTACTTAGTGCCATGTAACACTACTGATTACGTAACCCATCTAAATGGCACGTAATGCTACTTAATGGTACGAAATCCTACTTAGTGTCATGTAATCCTACTTAATGCTACGTAATTCTATTTAGTGCCATGTAACACTACTGATTACGTAATCCATCATAAAGGCACGTAATCCTACTTAATGGCACGTAATCCTACTTAGTGTCATGTAATCCTACTTAATGCTACGTAATTCTACTTAGTGCCATGTAACACTACTGATTACGTAATCCATCTTAATGGCACGTAATCCTACTTAATGGCACGTAATCCTACTTAGTTTCATGTAATCCTACTTAACGCTACGTAATTCTACTTAGTGCCATGTAACACTACTGATTACCTAATCCATCTTAATGGCACGTAATCCTACTTAATGGCACGTAATCCTACTTAGTGTCATGTAATCCTACTTAATGCTACGTAATTCTACTTAGTACCATGTAACACTACTGATTACGTAATCCATCTTAATGGCACGTAATCCTACTTAATGGCACGTAATCCTACTTAGTGTCATGTAATTCTACTTAATGCTACGTAATTCTACTTAGTGCCATGTAACACTACTGATTACCTAATCCATCTTAATGGCACGTAATCCTACTTAATGGCACGTAATCCTACTTAGTGTCATGTAATCCTACTTAATGCTACGTAATTCTACTTAGTACCATGTAACACTACTGATTACGTAATCCATCTTAATGGCACGTAATCCTACTTAATGGAACGTAATCCTACTTAATGGAACGTAATCCTACTTAATGGAACGTAATTCTACTTAGTGCTATGTAACACTACTGATTACGTAATCCATCTCAATGGCACGTAATAGCACGTAATCTTACTTAGTGTCATGTAATCCTACTTCATGTTACGTAATTTTACTTAGTGCCATGTAACACTACTAATTACGTAATCTATCTTAATGGCACGTAATCCTACTTAATGGCACGTAATTCTACTTATTGTCATGTAATCCTACTTAATGCTTCGTAATTCTCCTTAGTGCCATGTAACACTACTGATTACGTAACCCATCTTAGTGGCACGTAATCCTACTTAATGGTACGAAATCCTACTTGGTGTCATGTAATCCTACTTAATGCTACGTAATTCTACTTAGTGCCATGTAACACTACTGATTACGTTATCCATATAAATGGCACGTAATCCTACTTAATGTCACGTAATCCTACTTAGTTTCATGTAATCCTACTTAACGCTACGTAATTCTACTTAGTGCCATGTAACACTACTGATTACCTAATCCATCTTAATGGCACGTAATCCTACTTAGTGTCATGTAATCCTACTTAATGCTACTTAATTCTACTTAGTGCCATGTAACACTACTGATTACGTAATCCATCTTAATGGCACGTAATCCTACTTAGTGTCATGTAATCCTACTTAATGCTACGTAATTCTACTTAGTGCCATGTAACACTACTGATTACGTAATCCATCTTAATGGCACGTAATCCTATTTAATGGCACGTAATCTTACTTAGTGTCATGTAATCCTACTTAATGCTATGTAATTCTACTTAGTGTCATGTAACACTACTGATTACGTAACCCATCTAAATGGCACGTAATCCTACTTAATGGTACGAAATCCTACTTAGTGTCATGTAATCCTACTTAATGCTACGTAATTCTACTTAGTGCCATGTAACACTACTGATTACGTAATCCATCTTAATGGCACGTAATCCTATTTAATGGCACGTAATCTTACTTAGTGTCATGTAATCCTACTTAATGCTACGTAATTCTACTTAGTGCCATGTAACACTACTGATTACGTAACCCATCTAAATGGCACGTAATCCTACTTAATGGTACGAAATCTTACTTAGTGTCATGTAATCCTACTTAATGCTACGTAATTCTATTTAGTGCCATGTAACACTACTGATTACGTAATCCATCATAAAGGCACGTAATCCTACTTAATGGCACGTAATTCTACTTATTGTCATGTAATCCTACTTAATGCTTCGTAATTCTTCTTAGTGCCATGTAACACTACTGATTACGTAACCCATCTTAATGGCACGTAATCCTACTTAATGGTACGAAATCCGACTTGGTGTCATGTAATTCTACTTAATACTACGTAATTCTACTTAGTGCCATGTAACACTACTGATTACGTAATCCATCTTAAGGCACGTAATCCTACTTAATGGCACGTAATCCTACTTAGTGTCATGTAATCCTACTTAATGCTACGTAATTCTATTTAGTGCCATGTAACACTACTGATTACGTAATCTATCATAAAGGCACGTAATCCTACTTTATGGCACGTAATCCTACTTAGTGTCATGTAATCCTTTTTAATGCTACGTAATTTTACTTAGTGCTATGTAACACTACTGATTACGTAATCCATCTTAATGGCACGTAATCCTACTTAATGGCACGTAATCTTACTTAGTGTCATGTAATCCTACTTAATGCAACGTAATTCTATTTAGTGCCGTGTAACACTACTGATTACGTTATCCATCATAAAGGCACGTAATCCTACTTAATGGCACGTAATCCTACTTGTGTCATGTAATCCTACTTAATGCTACGTAATTCTACTTAGTGCCATGTAACACTACTGATTACGTAATCCATCTTAATGGCACGTAATCCTACTTAATGGCACGTAATTCTACTTAGTGTCATGTAATCTTACTTAATGCTACGTAATTCTACTTAGTGCCATGTAACACTACTGATTACGTAATCCATCTTAATGGCACGTAATCCTAATTAATGGCACGTAATCCTACTTAGTGTCATGTAATCCTACTTAATGCTACGTAATTCTACTCAGTGCCATGTAACACTACTGATTACGTAATCCATCTTAATGGCACGTAATCCTACTTAATGGCACGTAATCCTACTTAGTGTCATGTAATCCTACATAATGCTACGTAATTCTACTCAGTGCCATGTAACACTACTGATTACGTAATCCATCTTAATGGCACGTAATCCTACTTAATGGCACGTAATCCTACTTAGTGTCATGTAATCTTACTTAATGCTACGTAATTTTACTTAGTGCCATGTAACACTACTGATTACGTAATCCATCTTAATGGCACGTAATCCTACTTAATGGAACGTAATCCTACTTAATGGAACGTAATCCTACTTAATGGAACGTAATTCTACTTAGTGCTATGTAACACTACTGATTACGTAATCCATCTCAATTGCACGTAATAGCACGTAATCTTACTTAGTGTCATGTAATCCTACTTCATGTTACGTAATTTTACTTAGTGCCATGTAACACTACTAATTACGTAATCTATCTTAATGGCACGTAATCCTACTTAATGGCACGTAATTCTACTTATTGTCATGTAATCCTACTTAATGCTTCGTAATTCTCCTTAGTGCCATGTAACACTACTGATTACGTAACCCATCTTAGTGGCACGTAATCCTACTTAATGGTACGAAATCCTACTTGGTGTCATGTAATCTTACTTAATGCTACGTAATTCTACTTAGTGCCATGTAACACTACTGATTACGTTATCCATATAAATGGCACGTAATCCTACTTAATGGCACGTAATCCTACTTAGTGTCATGTAATCCTACCTAATGCTACGTAATTCTACTTAGTGCCTTGTAACACTACTGATTACGTAATCCATGTTAATGGCACGTAATCCTACTTAATGGCACGTAATCCTACTTAGTGTCATGTAATCCTACTTAATGCTACGTAATTCTACTTAGTGCCATGTAACACTACTGATTACGTAATCCTTCTTAATGGCACCTAATCCTACTTAATGGCACGTAATCCTACTTAGTGTCATGTAATCCTACTTAATGCTACGTAAATCTACTTAGTGCCATGTAACACTACTAATTACGTAATCTATCTTAATGGCACGTAATCCTACTTAATGGCACGTAATCCTACTTAGTGTCATGTAATCCTACTTAATGCTATGTAATTCTACTTAGTGCCATGTAACACTACTGATTACGTAATCCATCTTAATGGCACGTAATCCTACTTAATGTCACGTAATCCTACTTTGTGTCATGTAATCCTACTTAATGCTACTTAATTCTACTTAGTGCCATGTAACACTACTGATTACGTAATCCATCTTAATGGCACGTAATCCTACTTAGTGTCATGTAATCCTACTTAATGCTACGTAATTCTACTTAGTGCCATGTAACACTACTGATTACGTAATCCATCTTAATGGCACGTAATCCTACTTAATGGCACGTAATCCTACTTAGTGTCATGTAATCCTACTTAATGCTACGTAATTCTACTTAGTGCCATGTAACAGTACTGATTACGTAATCCATCTTAATGGCACGTAATCCTATTTAATGGCACGTAATCTTACTTAGTGTCACGAAATCCTGCTTAATGCTACGTAATTCTACTTAGTGCCATGTAACACTACTGATTACGTAATCCATTTTAATGGCACGTAATCCTACTTAATGGCACGTAATCCTACTTAGTGTCATGATATCCTACTTAATGCTACGTAATTCTACTTAGTGCCATGTAACACTACTGATTACGTAATCCATTTTAATGGCACGTAATCCTACTTAATGGCACGTAATCCTACTTAGTGTCATGTAACACTACTGATTACGCAGTACATCTTAATGGCACGTAATCCTACTTAATGGCACGTAATCCTACTTAGTGTCATGTAATCCTACTTAATGCTACGTAATTCTACTTAGTGCCATGTAACACTACTGATTACGTAATCCATTTTTATGGCACGTAATCCTACTTAATGGCACGTAATCCTACTTAGTGTCATGATATCCTACTTAATGCTACGTAATTCTACTTAGTGCCATGTAACACTACTAACTACCTAATCCATCTTAATGGCACGTAATCCTACTTAATGGCACGTAATCCTACTTAGTGTCATGTAATCCAACTTAATGTTTCGTAATTCTTCTTAGTGCCATGTAACACTACTGATTACGTAACCCATCTTAATGGCACGTAATCCTACTTAATGGTACGAAATCCTACTTGGTGTCATGTAATCCTACTTAATGCTACGTAATTCTACTTAGTGCCATGTAACACTACTGATTACGTAATCCATATTAATGGCACGTAATCCTACTTAATGGCACGTAATCTTACTTAGTGTCATGTAATCCTACTTAATGCAACGTAATTCTATTTAGTGCCGTGTAACACTACTGATTACGTAATCCATCATAAAGGCACGTAATCCTACTTAATGGCACGTAATCCTACTTTGTGTCAAATAATCCTACTTAATGCTACGTAATTCTACTTAGTGCCATGTAACACTACTGATTACGTAATCCATCTTAATAGCACGTAATCCTACTTAATGGCACGTAATTCTACTTAGTGTCATGTAATCTTACTTAATGCTACGTAATTCTACTTAGTGCCATGTAACACTACTGATTACGTAATCCATCTTAATGGCACGTAATCCTACTTAATGGCACGTAATTCTACTTAGTGTCATGTAATCCTACTTAATGCAACGTAATTCTACTTAATGCCATGTAACACTACTGATTACGTAATCCATCTTGATGGCACGAAATCCTACTTAATGGCACGTGATCCTACTTAGTGTCATGTAATCCTACTTAATGCTACGTAATTCTACTTAGTGCCATGTAACACTACTGATTACGTAATACATCTTAATGGCACGTAATCCTACTTAATAGCACGTAATCCTACTTAGTGTCATGTAATCCTACATAATGCTACGTAATTCTACTTAGTGCCATGTAACACTACTGATTACGTAATCCATCTTAATAGCACGTAATCCTACTTAATGGCACGTAATTCTACTTAGTGTCATGTAATCTTACTTAATGCTACGTAATTCTACTTAGTGCCATGTAACACTACTGATTACGTAATCCATCTTAATGGCACGTAATCCTACTTAATGGCACGTAATTCTACTTAGTGTCATGTAATCCTACTTAATGCAACGTAATTCTACTTAATGCCATGTAACACTACTGATTACGTAATCCATCTTGATGGCACGAAATCCTACTTAATGGCACGTGATCCTACTTAGTGTCATGTAATCCTACTTAATGCTACGTAATTCTACTTAGTGCCATGTAACACTACTGATTACGTAATACATCTTAATGGCACGTAATCCTACTTAATAGCACGTAATCCTACTTAGTGTCATGTAATCCTACATAATGCTACGTAATTCTACTTAGTGCCATGTAACACTACTGATTACGTAATCCATCTTAATGGCACGTAATCCTACTTAATGGCACGTAATTCTACTTATTGTCATGTAATCCTACTTAATGCTTCGTAATTCTTCTTAGTGCCATGTAACACTACTGATTACGTAACCCATCTTAATGGCACGTAATCCTACTTAATGGTACAAAATCCTACTTGGTGTCATGTAATCCTACTTATTGCTACGTAATTCTACTTAGTGCCATGTAACACTACTGATTACGTAATCCATATTAATGGCACGTAATCCTACTTAATGGCACGTAATCCTACTTAGTGTCATGATATCCTACTTAATGCTACGTAATTCTACTTAGTGCCATGTAACACTACTGATTACGTAATCCATCTTAAGGCACGTAATCCTACTTAATGGCACGTAATCCTACTTAGTGTCATGTAATCCTACTTAATGCTACGTAATTCTATTTAGTGCCATGTAACACTACTGATTACGTAATCCATCATAAAGGCACGTAATCCTACTTGATGGCACGTAATCCTACTTAGTGTCATGTAATCCTTTTTAATGCTACGTAATTCTACTTAGTGCTATGTAACACTACTGATTACGTAATCTATCATAAAGGCACGTAATCCTACTTAATGGCACGTAATCCTACTTTGTGTCATGTAATCCTACTTAATGCTACGTAATTCTACTTAGTGCTATGTAACACTACTGATTACGTAATCCATCTTAATAGCACGTAATCCTACTTAATGTCACGTAATTCTACTTAGTGTCATGTAATCTCACTTAATGCTACGTAATTCTACTTAGTGCCATGTAACACTACTGATTACGTAACCCATCTAAATGGCACGTAATGCTACTTAATGGTACGAAATCCTACTTAGTGTCATGTAATCCTACTTAATGCTACGTAATTCTACTTAGTGCCATGTAACACTACTGATTACGTAATCCATCTTAATAGCACGTAATCCTACTTAATGTCACGTAATTCTACTTAGTGTCATGTAATCTCACTTAATGCTACGTAATTCTACTTAGTGCCATGTAACACTACTGATTACGCAACCCATCTAAATGGCACGTAATGCTACTTAATGGTACGAAATCCTACTTAGTGTCATGTAATCCTACTTAATGCTACGTAATTCTATTTAGTGCCATGTAACACTACTGATTACGTAATCCATCATAAAGGCACGTAATCCTACTTAATGGCACGTAATCCTACTTAGTGTCATGTAATCCTACTTAATGCTACGTAATTCTACTTAGTGCCATGTAACACTACTGATTACGTAATCCATCTTAATGGCACGTAATCCTACTTAATGGCACGTAATCCTACTTAGTTTCATGTAATCCTACTTAACGCTACGTAATTCTACTTAGTGCCATGTAACACTACTGATTACCTAATCCATCTTAATGGCACGTAATCCTACTTAATGGCACGTAATCCTACTTAGTGTCATGTAATCCTACTTAATGCTACGTAATTCTACTTAGTACCATGTAACACTACTGATTACGTAATCCATCTTAATGGCACGTAATCCTACTTAATGGCACGTAATCCTACTTAGTGTCATGTAATTCTACTTAATGCTACGTAATTCTACTTAGTGCCATTTAACACTACTGATTACGTAATCCATCTTAATGGCACTTAATCCTACTTAATGGCACGTAATCCTACTTAGTGTCATGTAATCCTACTTAATGCTACGTAATTCTACTTAGTGCCATGTAACACTACTGATTACGTAATCCATCTTAATGGCACGTAATCCTACTTAATGGCACGTAATCCTACTTAGTTTCATGTAATCCTACTTAATGCTACGTAATTCTACTTAGTGCCATGTAACACTACTGATTACATAATCCATCTTAAGGCACGTAATCCTACTTCATGGCACGTAATCCTACTTAGTGTCATGTAATCCTACTTAATGCTACGTAATTCTATTTAGTGCCATGTAACACTACTGATTACGTAATCCATCATAAAGGCACGTAATCCTACTTAATGGCACGTAATCCTATTTAGTGTCATGTAATCCTTTTTTAAGCTACGTAATTCTACTTAGTGCTATGTAACACTACTGATTACGTAATCCATCTTAATGGCACGTAATCCTACTTAATGGCACGTAATCTTACTTAGTGTCATGTAATCCTACTTAATGCTACGTAATTCTACTTAGTGCCATGTAACACAACTGATTACGTAATCCATCTTAATGGTACGTAATCCTACTTAATGGCACGTAATCCTACTTTGTGTCATGTAATCCTACTTAATGCTACGTAATTCTACTTAGTGCCATGTAACACTACTGATTACGTAATCCATCTTAATGGCACGTAATTCTACTTAATGGCACGTAATTCTTCTTAGTGTCATGTAATCTTACTTAATGCTACGTAATTCTACTTAGTGTTATGTAACACTACTGATTACGTAATCCATCTTAATGGCACGTAATCCTACTTAATGGCACGTAATCCTACTTAATGTCATGTTATCCTACTTAATGCAACGTAATTCTACTTAGTGCCATGTAACACTACTGATTACGTAATCCATCTTGATGGCACGAAATTCTACTTAATGGCACGTGATCCTACTTAGTGTCATGTAATCCTACTTAATGCTACGTAATTCTACTTAGTGCCATGTAACACTACTGATTACGTAATACATCTTAATGGCACGTAATCCTACTTAATGGCACGTAATCCTACTTAGTGTCATGTAATCCTACATAATGCTACGTAATTCTACTTAGTGCCATGTAACACTACTGATTACGTAATCCATCTTAATGGCACGTAATCCTACTTAATGGCACGTAATCCTACTTAGTGTCATGTAATCTTACTCAATGCTACGTAATTCTACTTAGTGCCATGTAACACTACTGATTACGTAATCCATCTTAATGGCACTTAATCCTACTTAATGGCACGTAATCCTACTTAGTGTCATGTAATCCTACTTAATGCGACGTAATTCTACTTAGTGCCATGTAACACTACTGATTACGTAATCCATCTTAATGGCACGTAATCCTACTTAATGGCACGTAATCCTACTTAGTGTCATGTAATCCTACTTAATGCTACGTAATTCTACTTAGTGCCATGTAACACTACTGATTACGTAATCCATCTTACTGGCACGTAATCCTATTTAATAGCACGTAATCTTACTTAGTGTCATGTAATCCTACTTAATGCTACTTAATTCTACTTAGTGCCATGTAACACTACTGATTACATAATCCATTTTAATGGCACGTAATCCTACTTAATGGCGCGTAATCCTACTTAGTGTCATGTAATCCTACTTTATGCTACGTAATTTTACTTAGTGCCATGTAACACTACTAACTACGTAATCCATCTTAATGGCACGTAATCCTACTTAATGGCACGTAATCCTACTTAGTGTCATGTAATCCTACTTAATGCTTCGTAATTCTTCTTAGTGCCATGTAACACTACTGATTACGTAATCCATCTTAATGGCACGTAATCCTACTTAGTGTCATGTAATCCTACTTAATGCTACGTAATTCTACTTAGTGCCATGTAACACTACTGATTACGTAATCCATCTTAATGGCACGTAATCCTACTTAATGGCACGTAATCCTACTTAGTGTCATGTAATCCTACTTAATGCTACGTAATTCTACTTAGTGCCATGTAACAGTACTGATTACGTAATCCATCTTAATGGCACGTAATCCTATTTAATGGCACGTAATCTTACTTAGTGTCATGAAATCCTGCTTAATGCTACGTAATTCTACTTAGTGCCATGTAACACTACTGATTACGTAATCCATTTTAATGGCACGTAATCCTACTTAATGGCACGTAATCCTACTTAGTGTCATGATATCCTACTTAATGCTACGTAATTCTACTTAGTGCCATGTAACACTACTGATTACGTAATCCATTTTAATGGCACGTAATCCTACTTAATGGCACGTAATCCTACTTAGTGTCATGTAACACTACTGATTACGCAGTACATCTTAATGGCACGTAATCCTACTTAATGGCACGTAATCCTACTTAGTGTCATGTAATCCTACTTAATGCTACGTAATTCTACTTAGTGCCATGTAACACTACTGATTACGTAATCCATTTTAATGGCACGTAATCTTACTTAATGGCACGTAATCCTACTTAGTGTCATGTAATCCTACTTAATGCTTCGTAATTTTTCTTAGTGCCATGTAACACTACTGATTACGTAACCCATCTTAATGGCACGTAATCCTACTTAATGGTACGAAATCCTACTTGGTGTCATGTAATCCTACTTAATGCTACGTAATTCTACTTAGTGCCATGTAACACTACTGATTACGTAATCCATATTAATGGCACGTAATCCTACTTAATGGCACGTAATCTTACTTAGTGTCATGTAATCCTACTTAATGCAACGTAATTCTATTTAGTGCCGTGTAACACTACTGATTACGTAATCCATCATAAAGGCACGTAATCCTACTTAATGGCACGTAATCCTACTTTGTGTCAAATAATCCTACTTAATGCTACGTAATTCTACTTAGTGCCATGTAACACTACTGATTACGTAATCCATCTTAATAGCACGTAATCCTACTTAATGGCACGTAATTCTACTTAGTGTCATGTAATCTTACTTAATGCTACGTAATTCTACTTAGTGCCATGTAACACTCTTGATTACGTAATCCATCTTAATGGCACGTAATCCTACTTAATGGCACGTAATTCTACTTAGTGTCATGTAATCCTACTTAATGCAACGTAATTCTACTTAATGCCATGTAACACTACTGATTACGTAATCCATCTTGATGGCACGAAATCCTACTTAATGGCACGTGATCCTACTTAGTGTCATGTAATCCTACTTAATGCTACGTAATTCTACTTAGTGCCATGTAACACTACTGATTACGTAATACATCTTAATGGCACGTAATCCTACTTAATAGCACGTAATGCTACTTAGTGTCATGTAATCCTACATAATGCTACGTAATTCTACTTAGTGCCATGTAACACTACTGATTACGTAATCCATCTTAATGGCACGTAATCCTACTTAATGGCACGTAATCCTACTTAGTGTCATGTAATCTTACTTAATGCTACGTAATTCTACTTAGTGCCATGTTACACTACTGATTACGTAATCCATCTTAAAGGCACGTAATCCTACTTAATGGAACGTAATCCTACTTAATGGAACGTAATCCTACATAATGCTACGTAATTCTACTTAGTGCCATGTAACACTACTGATTACGTAATCCATCTTAATGGCACGTAATCCTACTTAATGGCACGTAATTCTACTTATTGTCATGTAATCCTACTTAATGCTTCGTAATTCTTCTTAGTGCCATGTAACACTACTGATTACGTAACCCATCTTAATGGCACGTAATCCTACTTAATGGTACAAAATCCTACTTGGTGTCATGTAATCCTACTTATTGCTACGTAATTCTACTTAGTGCCATGTAACACTACTGATTACGTAATCCATATTAATGGCACGTAATCCTACTTAATGGCACGTAATCCTACTTAGTGTCATGATATCCTACTTAATGCTACGTAATTCTACTTAGTGCCATGTAACACTACTGATTACGTAATCCATCTTAAGGCACGTAATCCTACTTAATGGCACGTAATCCTACTTAGTGTCATGTAATCCTACTTAATGCTACGTAATTCTATTTAGTGCCATGTAACACTACTGATTACGTAATCCATCATAAAGGCACGTAATCCTACTTGATGGCACGTAATCCTACTTAGTGTCATGTAATCCTTTTTAATGCTACGTAATTCTACTTAGTGCTATGTAACACTACTGATTACGTAATCCATCTTAATGGCACGTAATCCTACTTAATGGCACGTAATCTTATTTAGTGTCATGTAATCCTACTTAATGCAACGTAATTCTATTTAGTGCCATGTAACACTACTGATTACGTAATCCATTATAAAGGCACGTAATCCTACTTAATGGCACGTAATCCTACTTTGTGTCATGTAATCCTACTTAATGCTACGTAATTCTACTTAGTGCCATGTAACACTACTGATTACGTAATCCATCTTAATAGCACGTAATCCTACTTAATGTCACGTAATTCTACTTAGTGTCATGTAATCTCACTTAATGCTACGTAATTCTACTTAGTGCCATGTAACACTACTGATTACGTAACCCATCTAAATGGCACGTAATGCTACTTAATGGTACGAAATCCTACTTAGTGTCATGTAATCCTACTTAATGCTACGTAATTCTATTTAGTGCCATGTAACACTACTGATTACGTAATCCATCATAAAGGCACGTAATCCTACTTAATGGCACGTAATCCTACTTAGTGTCATGTAATCCTACTTAATGCTACGTAATTCTACTTAGTGCCATGTAACACTACTGATTACGTAATACATCTTAATGGCACGTAATCCTACTTAATAGCACGTAATCCTACTTAGTGTCATGTAATCCTACATAATGCTACGTAATTCTACTTAGTGCCATGTAACACTACTGATTACGTAATCCATCTTAATGGCACGTAATCCTACTTAATGGCACGTAATTCTACTTATTGTCATGTAATCCTACTTAATGCTTCGTAATTCTTCTTAGTGCCATGTAACACTACTGATTACGTAACCCATCTTAATGGCACGTAATCCTACTTAATGGTACAAAATCCTACTTGGTGTCATGTAATCCTACTTATTGCTACGTAATTCTACTTAGTGCCATGTAACACTACTGATTACGTAATCCATATTAATGGCACGTAATCCTACTTAATGGCACGTAATCCTACTTAGTGTCATGATATCCTACTAATTGCTACGTAATTCTACTTAGTGCCATGTAACACTACTGATTACGTAATCCATCTTAAGGCACGTAATCCTGCTTAATGGCACGTAATCCTACTTAGTGTCATGTAATCCTACTTAATGCTACGTAATTCTATTTAGTGCCATGTAACACTACTGATTACGTAATCCATCATAAAGGCACGTAATCCTACTTGATGGCACGTAATCCTACTTAGTGTCATGTAATCCTTTTTAATGCTACGTAATTCTACTTAGTGCTATGTAACACTACTGATTACGTAATCCATCATAAAGGCACGTAATCCTACTTAATGGCACGTAATCCTACTTTGTGTCATGTAATCCTACTTAATGCTACGTAATTCTACTTAGTGCTATGTAACACTACTGATTACGTAATCCATCTTAATAGCACGTAATCCTACTTAATGTCACGTAATTCTACTTAGTGTCATGTAATCTCACTTAATGCTACGTAATTCTACTTAGTGCCATGTAACACTACTGATTACGTAACCCATCTAAATGGCACGTAATGCTACTTAATGGTACGAAATCCTACTTAGTGTCATGTAATCCTACTTAATGCTACGTAATTCTACTTAGTGCCATGTAACACTACTGATTACGTAATCCATCTTAATAGCACGTAATCCTACTTAATGTCACGTAATTCTACTTAGTGTCATGTAATCTCACTTAATGCTACGTAATTCTACTTAGTGCCATGTAACACTACTGATTACGTAACCCATCTAAATGGCACGTAATGCTACTTAATGGTACGAAATCCTACTTAGTGTCATGTAATCCTACTTAATGCTACGTAATTCTATTTAGTGCCATGTAACACTACTGATTACGTAATCCATCATAAAGGCACGTAATCCTACTTAATGGCACGTAATCCTACTTAGTGTCATGTAATCCTACTTAATGCTACGTAATTCTACTTAGTGCCATGTAACACTACTGATTACGTAATCCATCTTAATGGCACGTAATCCTACTTAATGGCACGTAATCCTACTTAGTTTCATGTAATCCTACTTAACGCTACGTAATTCTACTTAGTGCCATGTAACACTACTGATTACCTAATCCATCTTAATGGCACGTAATCCTACTTAATGGCACGTAATCCTACTTAGTGTCATGTAATCCTACTTAATGCTACGTAATTCTACTTAGTACCATGTAACACTACTGATTACGTAATCCATCTTAATGGCACGTAATCCTACTTAATGACACGTAATCCTACTTAGTGTCATGTAATCCTACTTAATGCTACGTAATTCTACTTAGTGCCATGTAACAGTACTGATTACGTAATCCATCTTAATGGCACGTAATCCTATTTAATGGCACGTAATCTTACTTAGTGTCATGAAATCCTGCTTAATGCTACGTAATTCTACTTAGTGCCATGTAACACTACTGATTACGTAATCCATTTTAATGGCACGTAATCCTACTTAATGGCACGTAATCCTACTTAGTGTCATGATATCCTACTTAATGCTACGTAATTCTACTTAGTGCCATGTAACACTACTGATTACGTAATCCATTTTAATGGCACGTAATCCTACTTAATGGCACGTAATCCTACTTAGTGTCATGTAACACTACTGATTACGCAGTACATCTTAATGGCACGTAATCCTACTTAATGGCACGTAATCCTACTTAGTGTCATGTAATCCTACTTAATGCTACGTAATTCTACTTAGTGCCATGTAACACTACTGATTACGTAATCCATTTTAATGGCACGTAATCTTACTTAATGGCACGTAATCCTACTTAGTGTCATGTAATCCTACTTAATGCTTCGTAATTCTTCTTAGTGCCATGTAACACTACTGATTACGTAACCCATCTTAATGGCACGTAATCCTACTTAATGGTACGAAATCCTACTTGGTGTCATGTAATCCTACTTAATGCTACGTAATTCTACTTAGTGCCATGTAACACTACTGATTACGTAATCCATATTAATGGCACGTAATCCTACTTAATGGCACGTAATCTTACTTAGTGTCATGTAATCCTACTTAATGCAACGTAATTCTATTTAGTGCCGTGTAACACTACTGATTACGTAATCCATCATAAAGGCACGTAATCCTACTTAATGGCACGTAATCCTACTTTGTGTCAAATAATCCTACTTAATGCTACGTAATTCTACTTAGTGCCATGTAACACTACTGATTACGTAATCCATCTTAATAGCACGTAATCCTACTTAATGGCACGTAATTCTACTTAGTGTCATGTAATCTTACTTAATGCTACGTAATTCTACTTAGTGCCATGTAACACTCTTGATTACGTAATCCATCTTAATGGCACGTAATCCTACTTAATGGCACGTAATTCTACTTAGTGTCATGTAATCCTACTTAATGCAACGTAATTCTACTTAATGCCATGTAACACTACTGATTACGTAATCCATCTTGATGGCACGAAATCCTACTTAATGGCACGTGATCCTACTTAGTGTCATGTAATCCTACTTAATGCTACGTAATTCTACTTAGTGCCATGTAACACTACTGATTACGTAATACATCTTAATGGCACGTAATCCTACTTAATAGCACGTAATGCTACTTAGTGTCATGTAATCCTACATAATGCTACGTAATTCTACTTAGTGCCATGTAACACTACTGATTACGTAATCCATCTTAATGGCACGTAATCCTACTTAATGGCACGTAATCCTACTTAGTGTCATGTAATCTTACTTAATGCTACGTAATTCTACTTAGTGCCATGTTACACTACTGATTACGTAATCCATCTTAAAGGCACGTAATCCTACTTAATGGAACGTAATCCTACTTAATGGAACGTAATCCTACATAATGCTACGTAATTCTACTTAGTGCCATGTAACACTACTGATTACGTAATCCATCTTAATGGCACGTAATCCTACTTAATGGCACGTAATTCTACTTATTGTCATGTAATCCTACTTAATGCTTCGTAATTCTTCTTAGTGCCATGTAACACTACTGATTACGTAACCCATCTTAATGGCACGTAATCCTACTTAATGGTACAAAATCCTACTTGGTGTCATGTAATCCTACTTATTGCTACGTAATTCTACTTAGTGCCATGTAACACTACTGATTACGTAATCCATATTAATGGCACGTAATCCTACTTAATGGCACGTAATCCTACTTAGTGTCATGATATCCTACTTAATGCTACGTAATTCTACTTAGTGCCATGTAACACTACTGATTACGTAATCCATCTTAAGGCACGTAATCCTACTTAATGGCACGTAATCCTACTTAGTGTCATGTAATCCTACTTAATGCTACGTAATTCTATTTAGTGCCATGTAACACTACTGATTACGTAATCCATCATAAAGGCACGTAATCCTACTTGATGGCACGTAATCCTACTTAGTGTCATGTAATCCTTTTTAATGCTACGTAATTCTACTTAGTGCTATGTAACACTACTGATTACGTAATCCATCTTAATGGCACGTAATCCTACTTAATGGCACGTAATCTTATTTAGTGTCATGTAATCCTACTTAATGCAACGTAATTCTATTTAGTGCCATGTAACACTACTGATTACGTAATCCATTATAAAGGCACGTAATCCTACTTAATGGCACGTAATCCTACTTTGTGTCATGTAATCCTACTTAATGCTACGTAATTCTACTTAGTGCCATGTAACACTACTGATTACGTAATCCATCTTAATAGCACGTAATCCTACTTAATGTCACGTAATTCTACTTAGTGTCATGTAATCTCACTTAATGCTACGTAATTCTACTTAGTGCCATGTAACACTACTGATTACGTAACCCATCTAAATGGCACGTAATGCTACTTAATGGTACGAAATCCTACTTAGTGTCATGTAATCCTACTTAATGCTACGTAATTCTATTTAGTGCCATGTAACACTACTGATTACGTAATCCATCATAAAGGCACGTAATCCTACTTAATGGCACGTAATCCTACTTAGTGTCATGTAATCCTACTTAATGCTACGTAATTCTACTTAGTGCCATGTAACACTACTGATTACGTAATACATCTTAATGGCACGTAATCCTACTTAATAGCACGTAATCCTACTTAGTGTCATGTAATCCTACATAATGCTACGTAATTCTACTTAGTGCCATGTAACACTACTGATTACGTAATCCATCTTAATGGCACGTAATCCTACTTAATGGCACGTAATTCTACTTATTGTCATGTAATCCTACTTAATGCTTCGTAATTCTTCTTAGTGCCATGTAACACTACTGATTACGTAACCCATCTTAATGGCACGTAATCCTACTTAATGGTACAAAATCCTACTTGGTGTCATGTAATCCTACTTATTGCTACGTAATTCTACTTAGTGCCATGTAACACTACTGATTACGTAATCCATATTAATGGCACGTAATCCTACTTAATGGCACGTAATCCTACTTAGTGTCATGATATCCTACTAATTGCTACGTAATTCTACTTAGTGCCATGTAACACTACTGATTACGTAATCCATCTTAAGGCACGTAATCCTGCTTAATGGCACGTAATCCTACTTAGTGTCATGTAATCCTACTTAATGCTACGTAATTCTATTTAGTGCCATGTAACACTACTGATTACGTAATCCATCATAAAGGCACGTAATCCTACTTGATGGCACGTAATCCTACTTAGTGTCATGTAATCCTTTTTAATGCTACGTAATTCTACTTAGTGCTATGTAACACTACTGATTACGTAATCCATCATAAAGGCACGTAATCCTACTTAATGGCACGTAATCCTACTTTGTGTCATGTAATCCTACTTAATGCTACGTAATTCTACTTAGTGCTATGTAACACTACTGATTACGTAATCCATCTTAATAGCACGTAATCCTACTTAATGTCACGTAATTCTACTTAGTGTCATGTAATCTCACTTAATGCTACGTAATTCTACTTAGTGCCATGTAACACTACTGATTACGTAACCCATCTAAATGGCACGTAATGCTACTTAATGGTACGAAATCCTACTTAGTGTCATGTAATCCTACTTAATGCTACGTAATTCTACTTAGTGCCATGTAACACTACTGATTACGTAATCCATCTTAATAGCACGTAATCCTACTTAATGTCACGTAATTCTACTTAGTGTCATGTAATCTCACTTAATGCTACGTAATTCTACTTAGTGCCATGTAACACTACTGATTACGTAACCCATCTAAATGGCACGTAATGCTACTTAATGGTACGAAATCCTACTTAGTGTCATGTAATCCTACTTAATGCTACGTAATTCTATTTAGTGCCATGTAACACTACTGATTACGTAATCCATCATAAAGGCACGTAATCCTACTTAATGGCACGTAATCCTACTTAGTGTCATGTAATCCTACTTAATGCTACGTAATTCTACTTAGTGCCATGTAACACTACTGATTACGTAATCCATCTTAATGGCACGTAATCCTACTTAATGGCACGTAATCCTACTTAGTTTCATGTAATCCTACTTAACGCTACGTAATTCTACTTAGTGCCATGTAACACTACTGATTACCTAATCCATCTTAATGGCACGTAATCCTACTTAATGGCACGTAATCCTACTTAGTGTCATGTAATCCTACTTAATGCTACGTAATTCTACTTAGTACCATGTAACACTACTGATTACGTAATCCATCTTAATGGCACGTAATCCTACTTAATGGCACGTAATCCTACTTAGTGTCATGTAATTCTACTTAATGCTACGTAATTCTACTTAGTGCCATTTAACACTACTGATTACGTAATCCATCTTAATGGCACTTAATCCTACTTAATGGCACGTAATCCTACTTAGTGTCATGTAATCCTACTTAATGCTACGTAATTCTACTTAGTGCCATGTAACACTACTGATTACGTAATCCATCTTAATGGCACGTAATCCTACTTAATGGCACGTAATCCTACTTAGTTTCATGTAATCCTACTTAATGCTACGTAATTCTACTTAGTGCCATGTAACACTACTGATTACATAATCCATCTTAAGGCACGTAATCCTACTTCATGGCACGTAATCCTACTTAGTGTCATGTAATCCTACTTAATGCTACGTAATTCTATTTAGTGCCATGTAACACTACTGATTACGTAATCCATCATAAAGGCACGTAATCCTACTTAATGGCACGTAATCCTATTTAGTGTCATGTAATCCTTTTTTAAGCTACGTAATTCTACTTAGTGCTATGTAACACTACTGATTACGTAATCCATCTTAATGGCACGTAATCCTACTTAATGGCACGTAATCTTACTTAGTGTCATGTAATCCTACTTAATGCTACGTAATTCTACTTAGTGCCATGTAACACAACTGATTACGTAATCCATCTTAATGGTACGTAATCCTACTTAATGGCACGTAATCCTACTTTGTGTCATGTAATCCTACTTAATGCTACGTAATTCTACTTAGTGCCATGTAACACTACTGATTACGTAATCCATCTTAATGGCACGTAATTCTACTTAATGGCACGTAATTCTTCTTAGTGTCATGTAATCTTACTTAATGCTACGTAATTCTACTTAGTGTTATGTAACACTACTGATTACGTAATCCATCTTAATGGCACGTAATCCTACTTAATGGCACGTAATCCTACTTAATGTCATGTTATCCTACTTAATGCAACGTAATTCTACTTAGTGCCATGTAACACTACTGATTACGTAATCCATCTTGATGGCACGAAATTCTACTTAATGGCACGTGATCCTACTTAGTGTCATGTAATCCTACTTAATGCTACGTAATTCTACTTAGTGCCATGTAACACTACTGATTACGTAATACATCTTAATGGCACGTAATCCTACTTAATGGCACGTAATCCTACTTAGTGTCATGTAATCCTACATAATGCTACGTAATTCTACTTAGTGCCATGTAACACTACTGATTACGTAATCCATCTTAATGGCACGTAATCCTACTTAATGGCACGTAATCCTACTTAGTGTCATGTAATCTTACTCAATGCTACGTAATTCTACTTAGTGCCATGTAACACTACTGATTACGTAATCCATCTTAATGGCACTTAATCCTACTTAATGGCACGTAATCCTACTTAGTGTCATGTAATCCTACTTAATGCGACGTAATTCTACTTAGTGCCATGTAACACTACTGATTACGTAATCCATCTTAATGGCACGTAATCCTACTTAATGGCACGTAATCCTACTTAGTGTCATGTAATCCTACTTAATGCTACGTAATTCTACTTAGTGCCATGTAACACTACTGATTACGTAATCCATCTTACTGGCACGTAATCCTATTTAATAGCACGTAATCTTACTTAGTGTCATGTAATCCTACTTAATGCTACTTAATTCTACTTAGTGCCATGTAACACTACTGATTACATAATCCATTTTAATGGCACGTAATCCTACTTAATGGCGCGTAATCCTACTTAGTGTCATGTAATCCTACTTTATGCTACGTAATTTTACTTAGTGCCATGTAACACTACTAACTACGTAATCCATCTTAATGGCACGTAATCCTACTTAATGGCACGTAATCCTACTTAGTGTCATGTAATCCTACTTAATGCTTCGTAATTCTTCTTAGTGCCATGTAACACTACTGATTACGTAATCCATCTTAATGGCACGTAATCCTACTTAGTGTCATGTAATCCTACTTAATGCTACGTAATTCTACTTAGTGCCATGTAACACTACTGATTACGTAATCCATCTTAATGGCACGTAATCCTACTTAATGGCACGTAATCCTACTTAGTGTCATGTAATCCTACTTAATGCTACGTAATTCTACTTAGTGCCATGTAACAGTACTGATTACGTAATCCATCTTAATGGCACGTAATCCTATTTAATGGCACGTAATCTTACTTAGTGTCATGAAATCCTGCTTAATGCTACGTAATTCTACTTAGTGCCATGTAACACTACTGATTACGTAATCCATTTTAATGGCACGTAATCCTACTTAATGGCACGTAATCCTACTTAGTGTCATGATATCCTACTTAATGCTACGTAATTCTACTTAGTGCCATGTAACACTACTGATTACGTAATCCATTTTAATGGCACGTAATCCTACTTAATGGCACGTAATCCTACTTAGTGTCATGTAACACTACTGATTACGCAGTACATCTTAATGGCACGTAATCCTACTTAATGGCACGTAATCCTACTTAGTGTCATGTAATCCTACTTAATGCTACGTAATTCTACTTAGTGCCATGTAACACTACTGATTACGTAATCCATTTTAATGGCACGTAATCTTACTTAATGGCACGTAATCCTACTTAGTGTCATGTAATCCTACTTAATGCTTCGTAATTCTTCTTAGTGCCATGTAACACTACTGATTACGTAACCCATCTTAATGGCACGTAATCCTACTTAATGGTACGAAATCCTACTTGGTGTCATGTAATCCTACTTAATGCTACGTAATTCTACTTAGTGCCATGTAACACTACTGATTACGTAATCCATATTAATGGCACGTAATCCTACTTAATGGCACGTAATCTTACTTAGTGTCATGTAATCCTACTTAATGCAACGTAATTCTATTTAGTGCCGTGTAACACTACTGATTACGTAATCCATCATAAAGGCACGTAATCCTACTTAATGGCACGTAATCCTACTTTGTGTCAAATAATCCTACTTAATGCTACGTAATTCTACTTAGTGCCATGTAACACTACTGATTACGTAATCCATCTTAATAGCACGTAATCCTACTTAATGGCACGTAATTCTACTTAGTGTCATGTAATCTTACTTAATGCTACGTAATTCTACTTAGTGCCATGTAACACTCTTGATTACGTAATCCATCTTAATGGCACGTAATCCTACTTAATGGCACGTAATTCTACTTAGTGTCATGTAATCCTACTTAATGCAACGTAATTCTACTTAATGCCATGTAACACTACTGATTACGTAATCCATCTTGATGGCACGAAATCCTACTTAATGGCACGTGATCCTACTTAGTGTCATGTAATCCTACTTAATGCTACGTAATTCTACTTAGTGCCATGTAACACTACTGATTACGTAATACATCTTAATGGCACGTAATCCTACTTAATAGCACGTAATGCTACTTAGTGTCATGTAATCCTACATAATGCTACGTAATTCTACTTAGTGCCATGTAACACTACTGATTACGTAATCCATCTTAATGGCACGTAATCCTACTTAATGGCACGTAATCCTACTTAGTGTCATGTAATCTTACTTAATGCTACGTAATTCTACTTAGTGCCATGTTACACTACTGATTACGTAATCCATCTTAAAGGCACGTAATCCTACTTAATGGAACGTAATCCTACTTAATGGAACGTAATCCTACATAATGCTACGTAATTCTACTTAGTGCCATGTAACACTACTGATTACGTAATCCATCTTAATGGCACGTAATCCTACTTAATGGCACGTAATTCTACTTATTGTCATGTAATCCTACTTAATGCTTCGTAATTCTTCTTAGTGCCATGTAACACTACTGATTACGTAACCCATCTTAATGGCACGTAATCCTACTTAATGGTACAAAATCCTACTTGGTGTCATGTAATCCTACTTATTGCTACGTAATTCTACTTAGTGCCATGTAACACTACTGATTACGTAATCCATATTAATGGCACGTAATCCTACTTAATGGCACGTAATCCTACTTAGTGTCATGATATCCTACTTAATGCTACGTAATTCTACTTAGTGCCATGTAACACTACTGATTACGTAATCCATCTTAAGGCACGTAATCCTACTTAATGGCACGTAATCCTACTTAGTGTCATGTAATCCTACTTAATGCTACGTAATTCTATTTAGTGCCATGTAACACTACTGATTACGTAATCCATCATAAAGGCACGTAATCCTACTTGATGGCACGTAATCCTACTTAGTGTCATGTAATCCTTTTTAATGCTACGTAATTCTACTTAGTGCTATGTAACACTACTGATTACGTAATCCATCTTAATGGCACGTAATCCTACTTAATGGCACGTAATCTTATTTAGTGTCATGTAATCCTACTTAATGCAACGTAATTCTATTTAGTGCCATGTAACACTACTGATTACGTTATCCATTATAAAGGCACGTAATCCTACTTAATGGAACGTAATCCTACTTAATGGAACGTAATCCTACATAATGCTACGTAATTCTACTTAGTGCCATGTAACACTACTGATTACGTAATCCATCTTAATAGCACGTAATCCTACTTAATGTCACGTAATTCTACTTAGTGTCATGTAATCTCACTTAATGCTACGTAATTCTACTTAGTGCCATGTAACACTACTGATTACGTAACCCATCTAAATGGCACGTAATGCTACTTAATGGTACGAAATCCTACTTAGTGTCATGTAATCCTACTTAATGCTACGTAATTCTATTTAGTGCCATGTAACACTACTGATTACGTAATCCATCATAAAGGCACGTAATCCTACTTAATGGCACGTAATCCTACTTAGTGTCATGTAATCCTACTTAATGCTACGTAATTCTACTTAGTGCCATGTAACACTACTGATTACGTAATCCATCTTAATGGCACGTAATCCTACTTAATGGCACGTAATCCTACTTAGTTTCATGTAATCCTACTTAACGCTACGTAATTCTACTTAGTGCCATGTAACACTACTGATTACCTAATCCATCTTAATGGCACGTAATCCTACTTAATGGCACGTAATCCTACTTAGTGTCATGTAATCCTACTTAATGCTACGTAATTCTACTTAGTGCCATTTAACACTACTGATTACGTAATCCATCTTAATGGCACTTAATCCTACTTAATGGCACGTAATCCTACTTAGTGTCATGTAATCCTACTTAATGCTACGTAATTCTACTTAGTGCCATGTAACACTACTGATTACGTAATCCATCTTAATGGCACGTAATCCTACTTAATGGCACGTAATCCTACTTAGTGTCATGTAATTCTACTTAATGCTACGTAATTCTACTTAGTGCCATTTAACACTACTGATTACGTAATCCATCTTAATGGCACTTAATCCTACTTAATGGCACGTAATCCTACTTAGTGTCATGTAATCCTACTTAATGCTACGTAATTCTACTTAGTGCCATGTAACACTACTGATTACGTAATCCATCTTAATGGCACGTAATCCTACTTAATGGCACGTAATCCTACTTAGTTTCATGTAATCCTACTTAATGCTACGTAATTCTACTTAGTGCCATGTAACACTACTGATTACATAATCCATCTTAAGGCACGTAATCCTACTTCATGGCACGTAATCCTACTTAGTGTCATGTAATCCTACTTAATGCTACGTAATTCTATTTAGTGCCATGTAACACTACTGATTACGTAATCCATCATAAAGGCACGTAATCCTACTTAATGGCACGTAATCCTATTTAGTGTCATGTAATCCTTTTTTAAGCTACGTAATTCTACTTAGTGCTATGTAACACTACTGATTACGTAATCCATCTTAATGGCACGTAATCCTACTTAATGGCACGTAATCTTACTTAGTGTCATGTAATCCTACTTAATGCTACGTAATTCTACTTAGTGCCATGTAACACAACTGATTACGTAATCCATCTTAATGGTACGTAATCCTACTTAATGGCACGTAATCCTACTTTGTGTCATGTAATCCTACTTAATGCTACGTAATTCTACTTAGTGCCATGTAACACTACTGATTACGTAATCCATCTTAATGGCACGTAATCCTACTTAATGGCACGTAATTCTTCTTAGTGTCATGTAATCTTACTTAATGCTACGTAATTCTACTTAGTGTTATGTAACACTACTGATTACGTAATCCATCTTAATGGCACGTAATCCTACTTAATGGCACGTAATCCTACTTAATGTCATGTTATCCTACTTAATGCAACGTAATTCTACTTAGTGCCATGTAACACTACTGATTACGTAATCCATCTTGACGGCACGAAATTCTACTTAATGGCACGTGATCCTACTTAGTGTCATGTAATCCTACTTAATGCTACGTAATTCTACTTAGTGCCATGTAACACTACTGATTACGTAATACATCTTAATGGCACGTAATCCTACTTAATGGCACGTAATCCTACTTAGTGTCATGTAATCCTACATAATGCTACGTAATTCTACTTAGTGCCATGTAACACTACTGATTACGTAATCCATCTTAATGGCACGTAATCCTACTTAATGGCACGTAATCCTACTTAGTGTCATGTAATCTTACTCAATGCTACGTAATTCTACTTAGTGCCATGTAACACTACTGATTACGTAATCCATCTTAATGGCACTTAATCCTACTTAATGGCACGTAATCCTACTTAGTGTCATGTAATCCTACTTAATGCGACGTAATTCTACTTAGTGCCATGTAACACTACTGATTACGTAATCCATCTTAATGGCACGTAATCCTACTTAATGGCACGTAATCCTACTTAGTGTCATGTAATCCTACTTAATGCTACGTAATTCTACTTAGTGCCATGTAACACTACTGATTACGTAATCCATCTTACTGGCACGTAATCCTATTTAATAGCACGTAATCTTACTTAGTGTCATGTAATCCTACTTAATGCTACTTAATTCTACTTAGTGCCATGTAACACTACTGATTACATAATCCATTTTAATGGCACGTAATCCTACTTAATGGCACGTAATCCTACTTAGTGTCATGTAATCCTACTTCATGCTACGTAATTTTACTTAGTGCCATGTAACACTACTAACTACGTAATCCATCTTAATGGCACGTAATCCTACTTAATGGCACGTAATCCTACTTAGTGTCATGTAATCCTACTTAATGCTTCGTAATTCTTCTTAGTGCCATGTAACACTACTGATTACGTAACCCATCTTAATGGCACGTAATCCTACTTAATGGTACGAAATCCTACTTGGTGTCATGTAATCCTACTTAATGCTACGTAATTCTACTTAGTGCCATGTAACACTACTAATTACGTAATCCATATTAATGGCACGTAATCCTACTTAATGGCACGTAATCCTACTTAGTGTCATGTTATCCCACTTAATGCTACGTAATTCTACTTAGTGCCATGTAACACTACTGATTACGTAATCCTTCTTAATTGCACGTAATCCTACTTAATGGCACGTAATCTTACTTAGTGTCATGTAATCCTACTTAATGCTACGTAATTCTACTTAGTGCCATGTAACACTACTGATTACGTAATCCTTATTAATGGCACATAATCCTACTTAATGGCACGTAATCCTACTTAATGGCACGTAATCCTACTTAGTGTCATGTAATCCTACTGAATGCTACGTAAATCTACTTAGTGCCATGTAACACTACTAATTACGTAATCTATCTTAATGGCACGTAATCCTACTTAATGGCACGTAATCCTACTTAGTATCATGTAATCCTACTTAATGCTATGTAATTCTACTTAGTGCCATGAAACACTACTGATTACGTAATCCATCTTAATGGCACGTAATCCTACTTAATGGCACGTAATCCTACTTAGTGTCATGTAATCCTACTTAATGCTACTTAATTCTACTTAGTGCCATGTAACACTACTGATTACGTAATCCATCTTAATGGCACGTAATCCTACTTAGTGTCATGTAATCCTACTTAATGCTATGTAATTCTACTTAGTGCCATGTAACACTACTGATTACGTAATCCATCTTAATGGCACGTAATCCTACTTAATGGCACGTAATCCTACTTAGTGTCATGTAATCCTACTTAATCCTACGTAATTCTGCTAAGTACTATGTAACACTACTGATTAAGTAATCCATCTTAATGGCACTTAATCCTACTTAATGGCACGTAATCCTACTTAGTGTCATGTAATCCTACTTAATGCGACTAAATTCTACTTAGTGCCATGTAACACTACTGATTACGTAACCCATCTTAATGGCACGTAATCCTACTTAATGGCACGTAATCCTACTTAGTGTCATGTAATCCTACTTAATGCTACGTAATTCTACTTAGTGCCATGTAACACTACTGATTACGTAATCTATCTTAATGGCACGTAATCCTACTTAATGGCACGTAATCCTATTTAGTGTCATGTAATCCTACTTAATGCTACTTAATTCTACTTAGTGCCATGTAACACTACTGATTACATAATCCATTTTTATGGCACGTAATCCTACTTAATGGCACGTATTCCTACTTAGTGTCATGTAATTCTACTTAATGCTACGTAATTCTACTTAGTGCCATGTAACACTACTGATTACGTAATACATCTTAATGGCACGTAATCCTACTTAATGGCACGTAATCCTACTTAGTGTCATGATATCCTACTTAATGCTACGTAATTCTACTTAGTGCCATGTAACACTACTGATTACGTAATCCATCTTAAGGCACGTAATCCTACTTAATGGCACGTAATCCTACTTAGTGTCAAATAATCCTACTTAATGCTACGTAATTCTACTTAGTGCCATGTAACACTACTGATTACGTAATCCATCTTAATAGCACGTAATCCTACTTAATGGCACGTAATTCAACTTAGTGTCATGTAATCTTACTTAATGCTACGTAATTCTACTTAGTGCCATGTAACACTACTGATTACGTAATCCATCTTAATGGCACGTAATCCTACTTAATGGCACGTAATGCTACTTAGTGTCATGTAATCCTACTTAATGCAACGTAATTCTACTTAGTGCCATGTAACACTACTGATTACGTAATCCATCTTGATGGCACGAAATCCTACTTAATGGCACGTGATCCTACTTAGTGTCATGTAATCCTACTTAATGCTACGTAATTCTACTTAGTGCCATGTAACACTACTGATTACGTAATACATCTTAATGGCACGTAATCCTACTTAATAGCACGTAATCCTACTTAGTGTCATGTAATCCTACATAATGCTACGTAATTCTACTTAGTGCCATGTAACACTACTGATTACGTAATCCATCTTAATGGCACGTAATCCTACTTAATGGCACGTAATCCTACTTAGTGTCATGTAATCTTACTTAATGCTACGTAATTCTACTTAGTGCCATGTAACACTACTGATTACGTAATCCATCTTAATGGCACGTAATCCTACTTAATGGAACGTAATCCTACTTAATGGAACGTAATCCTACTTAATGGAACGTAATTCTACTTAGTGCTATGTAACACTACTGATTACGTAATCCATCTCAATGGCACGTAATAGCACGTAATCTTACTTAGTGTCATGTAATCCTACTTAATGCTTCGTAATTCTTCTTAGTGCCATGTAACACTACTGATTACGTAACCCATCTTAATGGCACGTAATCCTACTTAATGGTACGAAATCCGACTTGGTGTCATGTAATCCTACTTAATGCTACGTAATTCTACTTAGTGCCATGTAACACTACTGATTACGTAATCCATCTTAAGGCACGTAATCCTACTTAATGGCACGTAATCCTACTTAGTGTCATGTAATCCTACTTAATGCTACGTAATTCTATTTAGTGCCATGTAACACTACTGATTACGTAATCCATCATAAAGGCACGTAATCCTACTTAATGGCACGTAATCCTACTTAGTGTCATGTAATCCTTTTTAATGCTACGTAATTCTACTTAGTGCTATGTAACACTACTGATTACGTAATCCATCTTAATGGCACGTAATCCTACTTAATGGCACGTAATCTTACTTAGTGTCATGTAATCCTACTTAATGCAACGTAATTCTATTTAGTGCCGTGTAACACTACTGATTACGTAATCCATCATAAAGGCACGTAATCCTACTTAATGGCACGTAATCCTACTTTGTGTCAAATAATCCTACTTAATGCTACGTAATTCTACTTAGTGCCATGTAACACTACTGATTACGTAATCCATCTTAATAGCACGTAATCCTACTTAATGGCACGTAATTCTACTTAGTGTCATGTAATCTTACTTAATGCTACGTAATTCTACTTAGTGCCATGTAACACTACTGATTACGTAATCCATCTTAATGGCACGTAATCCTACTTAATGGCACGTAATGCTACTTAGTGTCATGTAATCCTACTTAATGCAACGTAATTCTACTTAGTGCCATGTAACACTACTGATTACGTAATCCATCTTGATGGCACGAAATCCTACTTAATGGCACGTGATCCCACTTAGTGTCATGTAATCCTACTTAATGCTACGTAATTCTACTTAGTGCCATGTAACACTACTGATTACGTAATACATCTTAATGGCACGTAATCCTACTTAATAGCACGTAATCCTACTTAGTGTCATGTAATCCTACATAATGCTACGTAATTCTACTTAGTGCCATGTAACACTACTGATTACGTAATCCATCTTAATGGCACGTAATCCTACTTAATGGCACGTAATCCTACTTAGTGTCATGTAATCTTACTTAATGCTACGTAATTCTACTTAGTGCCATGTAACACTACTGATTACGTAATCCATCTAAATGGCACGTAATCCTACTTAATGGAACGTAATCCTACTTAATGGAACGTAATCCTACTTAATGGAACGTAATTCTACTTAGTGCTATGTAACACTACTGATTACGTAATCCATCTCAATGGCACGTAATAGCACGTAATCTTACTTAGTGTCATGTAATCCTACTTCATGCTACGTAATTTTACTTAGTGCCATGTAACACTACTAATTACGTAATCTATCTTAAAGGCACGTAATCCTACTTAATGGCACGTAATTCTACTTATTGTCATGTAATCCTACTTAATGCTTCGTAATTCTTCTTAGTGCCATGTAACACTACTGATTACGTAACCCATCTTAATGGCACGTAATCCTACTTAATGGTACAAAATCCAACTTGGTGTCATGTAATCCTACTTAATGCTACGTAATTCTACTTAGTGCCATGTAACACTACTGATTACGTAATCCATATTAATGGCACGTAATCCTACTTAATGGCACGTAATCCTACTTAGTGTCATGATATCCTACTTAATGCTACGTAATTCTACTTAGTGCCATGTAACACTACTGATTACGTAATCCATCTTAAGGCACGTAATCCTACTTAATGGCACGTAATCCTACTTAGTGTCATGTAATCCTACTTAATGCTACGTAATTTTATTTAGTGCCATGTAACACTACTGATTACGTAATCCATCATAAAGGCACGTAATCCTACTTGATGGCACGTAATCCTACTTAGTGTCATGTAATCCTTTTTAATGCTACGTAATTCTACTTAGTGCTATGTAACACTTCTGATTACGTAATCCATCTTAATGGCACGTAATCCTACTTAATGGCACGTAATCTTATTTAGTGTCATGTAATCCTACTTAATGCAACGTAATTCTATTTAGTGCCATGTAACACTACTGATTACGTAATCCATCATAAAGGCACGTAATCCTACTTAATGGCACGTAATCCTACTTTGTGTCATGTAATCCTACTTAATGCTACGTAATTCTACTTAGTGCCATGTAACACTACTGATTACGTAATCCATCTTAATAGCACGTAATCCTACTTAATGTCACGTAATTCTACTTAGTGTCATGTAATCTCACTTAATGCTACGTAATTCTACTTAGTGCCATGTAACACTACTGATTACGTAATCCATCTTAAGGCACGTAATCCTACTTAATGGCACGTAATCCTACTTAGTGTCATGTAATCCTACTTAATGCTACGTAATTCTATTTAGTGCCATGTAACACTACTGATTACGTAACCCATCTAAATGGCACGTAATCCGACTTAATGGTACGAAATCCTACTTAGTGTCATGTAATTCTACTTAATGCTACGTAATTCTATTTAGTGCCATGTAACACTACTGATTACGTAATCCATCATAAAGGCACGTAATCCTACTTAATGGCACGTAATTCTACTTATTGTCATGTAATCCTACTTAATGCTTCGTAACTCTTCTTAGTGCCATGTAACACTACTGATTACGTAACCCATCTTAATGGCACGTAATCCTACTTAATGGTACGAAATCCGACTTGGTGTCATGTAATCCTACTTAATGCTACGTAATTCTACTTAGTGCCATGTAACACTACTGATTACGTAATCCATCTTAAGGCACGTAATCCTACTTAATGGCACGTAATCCTACTTAGTGTCATGTAATCCTACTTAATGCTACGTAATTCTATTTAGTGCCATGTAACACTACTGATTACGTAATCCATCATAAAGGCACGTAATCCTACTTAATGGCACGTAATCCTACTTAGTGTCATGTAATCCTTTTTAATGCTACGTAATTCTACTTAGTGCTATGTAACACTACTGACTACGTAATCCATCTTAATGGCACGTAATCCTACTTAATGGCACGTAATCTTACTTAGTGTCATGTAATCCTACTTAATGCAACGTAATTCTATTTAGTGCCGTGTAACACTACTGATTACGTAATCCATCATAAAGGCACGTAATCCTACTTAATGGCACGTAATCCTACTTTGTGTCATGTAATCCTACTTAATGCTACGTAATTCTACTTAGTGCCATGTAACACTACTGATTACGTAATCCATTTTAATAGCACGTAATCCTACTTAATGGCACGTAATTCTACTTAGTGTCATGTAATCTTACTTAATGCTACGTAATTCTACTTAGTGCCATGTAACACTACTGATTAAGTAATCCATCTTAATGGCACTTAATCCTACTTAATGGCACGTAATCCTATTTAGTGTCATGTAATCCTACTTAATGCGACTAAATTCTACTTAGTGCCATGTAACACTACTGATTACGTAACCCATCTTAATGGCACGTAATCCTACTTAATGGCACGTAATCCTACTTAGTGTCATGTAATCCTACTTAATGCTACGTAATTCTACTTAGTGCCATGTAACACTACTGATTACGTAATCCATCTTAATGGCACGTAATCCTACTTAATGGCACGTAATCCTATTTAGTGTCATGTAATCCTACTTAATGCTACTTAATTCTACTTAGTGCCATGTAACACTACTGATTACATAATCCATTTTTATGGCACGTAATCCTACTTAATGGCACGTATTCCTACTTAGTGTCATGTAATTCTACTTAATGCTACGTAATTCTACTTAGTGCCATGTAACACTACTGATTACGTAATACATCTTAATGGCACGTAATCCTACTTAATGGCACGTAATCCTACTTAGTGTCATGATATCCTACTTAATGCTACGTAATTCTACTTAGTGCCATGTAACACTACTGATTACGTAATCCATCTTAAGGCACGTAATCCTACTTAATGGCACGTAATCCTACTTAGTGTCAAATAATCCTACTTAATGCTACGTAATTCTACTTAGTGCCATGTAACACTACTGATTACGTAATCCATCTTAATAGCACGTAATCCTACTTAATGGCACGTAATTCTACTTAGTGTCATGTAATCTTACTTAATGCTACGTAATTCTACTTAGTGCCATGTAACACTACTGATTACGTAATCCATCTTAATGGCACGTAATCCTACTTAATGGCACGTAATGCTACTTAGTGTCATGTAATCCTACTTAATGCAACGTAATTCTACTTAGTGCCATGTAACACTACTGATTACGTAATCCATCTTGATGGCACGAAATCCTACTTAATGGCACGTGATCCTACTTAGTGTCATGTAATCCTACTTAATGCTACGTAATTCTACTTAGTGCCATGTAACACTACTGATTACGTAATACATCTTAATGGCACGTAATCCTACTTAATAGCACGTAATCCTACTTAGTGTCATGTAATCCTACATAATGCTACGTAATTCTACTTAGTGCCATGTAACACTACTGATTACGTAATCCATCTTAATGGCACGTAATCCTACTTAATGGCACGTAATCCTACTTAATGTCATGTAATCTTACTTAATGCTACGTAATTCTACTTAGTGCCATGTAACACTACTGATTACGTAATCCATCTTAATGGCACGTAATCCTACTTAATGGAACGTAATCCTACTTAATGGAACGTAATCCTACTTAATGGAACGTAATTCTACTTAGTGCTATGTAACACTACTGATTACGTAATCCATCTCAATGGCACGTAATAGCACGTAATCTTACTTAGTGTCATGTAATCCTACTTAATGCTTCGTAATTCTTCTTAGTGCCATGTAACACTACTGATTACGTAACCCATCTTAATGGCACGTAATCCTACTTAATGGTACGAAATCCGACTTGGTGTCATGTAATCCTACTTAATGCTACGTAATTCTACTTAGTGCCATGTAACACTACTGATTACGTAATCCATCTTAAGGCACGTAATCCTACTTAATGGCACGTAATCCTACTTAGTGTCATGTAATCCTACTTAATGCTACGTAATTCTATTTAGTGCCATGTAACACTACTGATTACGTAATCCATCATAAAGGCACGTAATCCTACTTAATGGCACGTAATCCTACTTAGTGCCATGTAATCCTTTTTAATGCTACGTAATTCTACTTAGTGCTATGTAACACTACTGATTACGTAATCCATCTTAATGGCACGTAATCCTACTTAATGGCACGTAATCTTACTTAGTGTCATGTAATCCTACTTAATGCAACGTAATTCTATTTAGTGCCGTGTAACACTACTGATTACGTAATCCATCATAAAGGCACGTAATCCTACTTAATGGCACGTAATCCTACTTTGTGTCAAATAATCCTACTTAATGCTACGTAATTCTACTTAGTGCCATGTAACACTACTGATTACGTAATCCATCTTAATAGCACGTAATCCTACTTAATGGCACGTAATTCTACTTAGTGTCATGTTATCTTACTTAATGCTACGTAATTCTACTTAGTGCCATGTAACACTACTGATTACGTAATCCATCTTAATGGCACGTAATCCTACTTAATGGTACGTAATGCTACTTAGTGTCATGTAATCCTACTTAATGCAACGTAATTCTACTTAGTGCCATGTAACACTACTGATTACGTAATCCATCTTGATGGCACGAAATCCTACTTAATGGCACGTGATCCCACTTAGTGTCATGTAATCCTACTTAATGCTACGTAATTCTACTTAGTGCCATGTAACACTACTGATTACGTAATACATCTTAATGGCACGTAATCCTACTTAATAGCACGTAATCCTACTTAGTGTCATGTAATCCTACATAATGCTACGTAATTCTACTTAGTGCCATGTAACACTACTGATTACGTAATCCATCTTAATGGCACGTAATCCTACTTAATGGCACGTAATCCTACTTAGTGTCATGTAATCTTACTTAATGCTACGTAATTCTACTTAGTGCCATGTAACACTACTGATTACGTAATCCATCTAAATGGCACGTAATCCTACTTAATGGAACGTAATCCTACTTAATGGAACGTAATCCTACTTAATGGAACGTAATTCTACTTAGTGCTATGTAACACTACTGATTACGTAATCCATCTCAATGGCACGTAATAGCACGTAATCTTACTTAGTGTCATGTAATCCTACTTCATGCTACGTAATTTTACTTAGTGCCATGTAACACTACTAATTACGTAATCTATCTTAAAGGCACGTAATCCTACTTAATGGCACGTAATTCTACTTATTGTCATGTAATCCTACTTAATGCTTCGTAATTCTTCTTAGTGCCATGTAACACTACTGATTACGTAACCCATCTTAATGGCACGTAATCCTACTTAATGGTACAAAATCCAACTTGGTGTCATGTAATCCTACTTAATGCTACGTAATTCTACTTAGTGCCATGTAACACTACTGATTACGTAATCCATATTAATGGCACGTAATCCTACTTAATGGCACGTAATCCTACTTAGTGTCATGATATCCTACTTAATGCTACGTAATTCTACTTAGTGCCATGTAACACTACTGATTACGTAATCCATCTTAAGGCACGTAATCCTACTTAATGGCACGTAATCCTACTTAGTGTCATGTAATCCTTTTTAATGCTACGTAATTCTACTTAGTGCTATGTAACACTTCTAATTACGTAATCCATCTTAATGGCACGTAATCCTACTTAATGGCACGTAATCTTATTTAGTGTCATGTAATCCTACTTAATGCAACGTAATTCTATTTAGTGCCATGTAACACTACTGATTACGTAATCCATCATAAAGGCACGTAATCCTACTTAATGGCACGTAATCCTACTTTGTGTCATGTAATCCTACTTAATGCTACGTAATTCTACTTAGTGCCATGTAACACTACTGATTACGTAATCCATCTTAATAGCACGTAATCCTACTTAATGTCACGTAATTCTACTTAGTGTCATGTAATCTCACTTAATGCTACGTAATTCTACTTAGTGCCATGTAACACTACTGATTACGTAATCCATCTTAAGGCACGTAATCCTACTTAATGGCACGTAATCCTACTTAGTGTCATGTAATCCTACTTAATGCTACGTAATTCTATTTAGTGCCATGTAACACTACTGATTACGTAACCCATCTAAATGGCACGTAATCCTACTTAATGGTACGAAATCCTACTTAGTGTCATGTAATTCTACTTAATGCTACGTAATTCTATTTAGTGCCATGTAACACTACTGATTACGTAATCCATCATAAAGGCACGTAATCCTACTTAATGGCACGTAATTCTACTTATTGTCATGTAATCCTACTTAATGCTTCGTAACTCTTCTTAGTGCCATGTAACACTACTGATTACGTAACCCATCTTAATGGCACGTAATCCTACTTAATGGTACGAAAACCGACTTGGTGTCATGTAATCCTACTTAATGCTACGTAATTCTACTTAGTGCCATGTAACACTACTGATTACGTAATCCATCTTAAGGCACGTAATCCTACTTAATGGCACGTAATCCTACTTAGTGTCATGTAATCCTACTTAATGCTACGTAATTCTATTTAGTGCCATGTAACACTACTGATTACGTAATCCATCATAAAGGCACGTAATCCTACTTAATGGCACGTAATCCTACTTAGTGTCATGTAATCCTTTTTAATGCTACGTAATTCTACTTAGTGCTATGTAACACTACTGATTACGTAATCCATCTTAATGGCACGTAATCCTACTTAATGGCACGTAATCTTACTTAGTGTCATGTAATCCTACTTAATGCAACGTAATTCTATTTAGTGCCGTGTAACACTACTGATTACGTAATCCATCATAAAGGCACGTAATCCTACTTAATGGCACGTAATCCTACTTTGTGTCATGTAATCCTACTTAATGCTACGTAATTCTACTTAGTGCCATGTAACACTACTGATTACGTAATCCATTTTAATAGCACGTAATCCTACTTAATGGCACGTAATTCTACTTAGTGTCATGTAATCTTACTTAATGCTACGTAATTCTACTTAGTGCCATGTAACACTACTGATTACGTAATCCATCTTAATGGCACGTAATCCTCCTTAATGGCACGTAATCCTACTTAGTGTCATGTAATCCTACTTAATGCAACGTAATTCTACTTAGTGCCATGTAACACTACTGATTACGTAATCCATCTTGATGGCACGAAATCCTACTTAATGGCACGTGATCCTACTTAGTGTCATGTAATCCTACTTAATGCTACGTAATTCTACTTAGTGCCATGTAACACTACTGATTACGTAATACATCTTAATGGCACGTAATCCTACTTAATGGCACGTAATCCTACTTAGTGTCATGTAATCCTACATAATGCTACGTAATTCTACTCAGTGCCATGTAACACTACTGATTACGTAATCCATCTTAATGGCACGTAATCCTACTTAATGGCACGTAATCCTACTTAGTGTCATGTAATCTTACTTAATGCTACGTAATTCTACTTAGTGCCATGTAACACTACTGATTACGTAATCTATCTTAATGGCACGTAATAGCACGTAATCTTACTTAGTGTCATGTAATCCTACTTCATGCTACGTAATTTTACTTAGTGCCATGTAACACTACTAATTACGTAATCTATCTTAATGGCACGTAATCCTACTTAATGGAACGTAAAACTACTTAATGGAACGTAATTCTACTTAGTGCTATGTAACACTACTGATTACGTAATCCATCTCAATGGCACGTAATAGCACGTAATCTTACTTAGTGTCATGTAATCCTACTTCATGCTACGTAATTTTACTTAGTGCCATGTAACACTACTAATTACGTAATCTATCTTAATGGCACGTAATCCTACTTAATGGCACGTAATTCTACTTATTGTCATGTAATCCTACTTAATGCTTCGTAATTCTTCTTAGTGCCATGTAACACTACTGATTACGTAACCCATCTTAATGGCACGTAATCCTACTTAATGGTACGAAATCCTACTTGGTGTCATGTAATCCTACTTAATGCTACGTAATTCTACTTAGTGCCATGTAACACTACTGATTACGTAATCCTTCTTAATGGCACCTAATCCTACTTAATAGCACGTAATTCTACTTAGTGTCATGTAATCCTACTTAATGCTACGTAATTCTACTTAGTGCCATGTAACACTACTGATTACGTAATCCTTCTTAATGGCACCTAATCCTACTTAATGGCACGTAATCTTACTTAGTGTCATGTAATCCTACTTAATGCTACGTAATTCTACTTAGTGCCATGTAACACTACTGATTACGTAATCCATCTTAATGGCACGTAATCCTACTTAATGGCACGTAATCCTACTTAGTGTCATGTAATCCTACTTAATGCTACGTAATTCTACTTAGTGCCATGTAACACTACTGATTACGTAATCCATCTTAATGGCACGTAATCCTATTTAATGGCACGTAATCTTACTTAGTGTCATGTAATCCTACTTAATGCTATGTAATTCTACTTAGTGTCATGTAACACTACTGATTACGCAGTACATCTTAATGGCACGTAATCCTACTTAATGGCACGTAATCCTACTTAGTGTCATGTAATCCTACTTAATGCTACGTAATTCTACTTAGTGCCATGTAACACTAGTGATTACGTAATCCTTCTTAATGGCACCTAATCCTACTTAATGGCACGTAATCTTACTTAGTGTCATGTAATCCTACTTAATGCTACGTAATTCTACTTAGTGTCATGTAACACTACTGATTACGCAGTACATCTTAATGGCACGTAATCCTACTTAATGGCACGTAATCCTAGTTAGTGTCATGTAATCCTACTTAATGCTACGTAATTCTACTTAGTGCCATGTAACACTACTGATTACGTTATCCATTTTAATGGCACGTAATCCTACTTAATGGCACGTAATCCTACTTAGTGTCATGTAATCCTACTTAATGCTACGTAATTCTACTTAGCGCCATGTAATCTCACTTAATGCTACGTAATTCTACTTAGTGCCATGTAACACTACTGTTTACGTAACCCATCTAAATGGCACGTAATCCTACTTAATGGTACGAAATCCTACTTAGTGTCATGTAATCCTACTTAATGCTACGTAATTCTATTTAGTGCCATGTAACACTACTGATTACGTAATCCATCATAAAGGCACGTAATCCTACTTAATGGCACGTAATTCTACTTATTGTCACGTAATCCTACTTAATGCTTCGTAATTCTTCTTAGTGCCATGTAACACTACTGATTACGTAACCCATCTTAATGGCACGTAATCCTACTTAATGGTACGAAATCCGACTTGGTGTCATGTAATTCTACTTAATGCTACGTAATTCTACTTAGTGCCATGTAACACTACTGATTACGTAATCCATCTTAAGGCACGTAATCCTACTTAATGGCACGTAATCCTACTTAGTGTCATGTAATCCTTTTTAATGCTACGTAATTCTACTTAGTGCTATGTAACACTACTGATTACGTAATCCATCTTAATGGCACGTAATCCTACTTAATGGCACGTAATCTTACTTAGTATCATGTAATCCTACTTAATGCAACGTAATTCTATTTAGTGCCGTGTAACACTACTGATTACGTAATCCATCATAAAGGCACGTAATCCTACTTAATGGCACGTAATCCTACTTTGTGTCATGTAATCCTACTTAATGCTACGTAATTCTACTTAGTGCCATGTAACACTACTGATTACGTAATCCATCTTAATGGCACGTAATTCTACTTAATGGCACGTAATTCTTCTTAGTGTCATGTAATCTTACTTAATGCTACGTAATTCTACTTAGTGTTATGTAACACTACTGATTACGTAATCCATCTTAATGGCACGTAATCCTACTTAATGGCACGTAATCCTACTTAATGTCATGTTATCCTACTTAATGCAACGTAATTCTACTTAGTGCCATGTAACACTACTGATTACGTAATCCATCTTGATGGCACGAAATTCTACTTAATGGCACGTGATCCTACTTAGTGTCATGTAATCCTACTTAATGCTACGTAATTCTACTTAGTGCCATGTAACACTACTGATTACGTAATACATCTTAATGGCACGTAATCCTACTTAATGGCACGTAATCCTACTTAGTGTCATGTAATCCTACATAATGCTACGTAATTCTACTTAGTGCCATGTAACACTACTGATTACGTAATCCATCTTAATGGCACGTAATCCTACTTAATGGCACGTAATCCTACTTAGTGTCATGTAATCTTACTCAATGCTACGTAATTCTACTTAGTGCCATGTAACACTACTGATTACGTAATCCATCTTAATGGCACTTAATCCTACTTAATGGCACGTAATCCTACTTAGTGTCATGTAATCCTACTTAATGCGACGTAATTCTACTTAGTGCCATGTAACACTACTGATTACGTAATCCATCTTAATGGCACGTAATCCTACTTAATGGCACGTAATCCTACTTAGTGTCATGTAATCCTACTTAATGCTACGTAATTCTACTTAGTGCCATGTAACACTACTGATTACGTAATCCATCTTACTGGCACGTAATCCTATTTAATAGCACGTAATCTTACTTAGTGTCATGTAATCCTACTTAATGCTACTTAATTCTACTTAGTGCCATGTAACACTACTGATTACATAATCCATTTTAATGGCACGTAATCCTACTTAATGGCGCGTAATCCTACTTAGTGTCATGTAATCCTACTTTATGCTACGTAATTTTACTTAGTGCCATGTAACACTACTAACTACGTAATCCATCTTAATGGCACGTAATCCTACTTAATGGCACGTAATCCTACTTAGTGTCATGTAATCCTACTTAATGCTTCGTAATTCTTCTTAGTGCCATGTAACACTACTGATTACGTAATCCATCTTAATGGCACGTAATCCTACTTAGTGTCATGTAATCCTACTTAATGCTACGTAATTCTACTTAGTGCCATGTAACACTACTGATTACGTAATCCATCTTAATGGCACGTAATCCTACTTAATGGCACGTAATCCTACTTAGTGTCATGTAATCCTACTTAATGCTACGTAATTCTACTTAGTGCCATGTAACAGTACTGATTACGTAATCCATCTTAATGGCACGTAATCCTATTTAATGGCACGTAATCTTACTTAGTGTCATGAAATCCTGCTTAATGCTACGTAATTCTACTTAGTGCCATGTAACACTACTGATTACGTAATCCATTTTAATGGCACGTAATCCTACTTAATGGCACGTAATCCTACTTAGTGTCATGATATCCTACTTAATGCTACGTAATTCTACTTAGTGCCATGTAACACTACTGATTACGTAATCCATTTTAATGGCACGTAATCCTACTTAATGGCACGTAATCCTACTTAGTGTCATGTAACACTACTGATTACGCAGTACATCTTAATGGCACGTAATCCTACTTAATGGCACGTAATCCTACTTAGTGTCATGTAATCCTACTTAATGCTACGTAATTCTACTTAGTGCCATGTAACACTACTGATTACGTAATCCATTTTAATGGCACGTAATCTTACTTAATGGCACGTAATCCTACTTAGTGTCATGTAATCCTACTTAATGCTTCGTAATTCTTCTTAGTGCCATGTAACACTACTGATTACGTAACCCATCTTAATGGCACGTAATCCTACTTAATGGTACGAAATCCTACTTGGTGTCATGTAATCCTACTTAATGCTACGTAATTCTACTTAGTGCCATGTAACACTACTGATTACGTAATCCATATTAATGGCACGTAATCCTACTTAATGGCACGTAATCTTACTTAGTGTCATGTAATCCTACTTAATGCAACGTAATTCTATTTAGTGCCGTGTAACACTACTGATTACGTAATCCATCATAAAGGCACGTAATCCTACTTAATGGCACGTAATCCTACTTTGTGTCAAATAATCCTACTTAATGCTACGTAATTCTACTTAGTGCCATGTAACACTACTGATTACGTAATCCATCTTAATAGCACGTAATCCTACTTAATGGCACGTAATTCTACTTAGTGTCATGTAATCTTACTTAATGCTACGTAATTCTACTTAGTGCCATGTAACACTACTGATTACGTAATCCATCTTAATGGCACGTAATCCTACTTAACGGCACGTAATTCTACTTAGTGTCATGTAATCCTACTTAATGCAACGTAATTCTACTTAATGCCATGTAACACTACTGATTACGTAATCCATCTTGATGGCACGAAATCCTACTTAATGGCACGTGATCCTACTTAGTGTCATGTAATCCTACTTAATGCTACGTAATTCTACTTAGTGCCATGTAACACTACTGATTACGTAATACATCTTAATGGCACGTAATCCTACTTAATAGCACGTAATGCTACTTAGTGTCATGTAATCCTACATAATGCTACGTAATTCTACTTAGTGCCATGTAACACTACTGATTACGTAATCCATCTTAATGGCACGTAATCCTACTTAATGGCACGTAATCCTACTTAGTGTCATGTAATCTTACTTAATGCTACGTAATTCTACTTAGTGCCATGTTACACTACTGATTACGTAATCCATCTTAAAGGCACGTAATCCTACTTAATGGAACGTAATCCTACTTAATGGAACGTAATCCTACATAATGCTACGTAATTCTACTTAGTGCCATGTAACACTACTGATTACATAATCCATCTTAATGGCACGTAATCCTACTTAATGGCACGTAATTCTACTTATTGTCATGTAATCCTACTTAATGCTTCGTAATTCTTCTTAGTGCCATGTAACACTACTGATTACGTAACCCATCTTAATGGCACGTAATCCTACTTAATGGTACAAAATCCTACTTGGTGTCATGTAATCCTACTTATTGCTACGTAATTCTACTTAGTGCCATGTAACACTACTGATTACGTAATCCATATTAATGGCACGTAATCCTACTTAATGGCACGTAATCCTACTTAGTGTCATGATATCCTACTTAATGCTACGTAATTCTACTTAGTGCCATGTAACACTACTGATTACGTAATCCATCTTAAGGCACGTAATCCTACTTAATGGCACGTAATCCTACTTAGTGTCATGTAATCCTACTTAATGCTACGTAATTCTATTTAGTGCCATGTAACACTACTGATTACGTAATCCATCATAAAGGCACGTAATCCTACTTGATGGCACGTAATCCTACTTAGTGTCATGTAATCCTTTTTAATGCTACGTAATTCTACTTAGTGCTATGTAACACTACTGATTACGTAATCCATCTTAATGGCACGTAATCCTACTTAATGGCACGTAATCTTATTTAGTGTCATGTAATCCTACTTAATGCAACGTAATTCTATTTAGTGCCATGTAACACTACTGATTACGTAATCCATTATAAAGGCACGTAATCCTACTTAATGGCACGTAATCCTACTTTGTGTCATGTAATCCTACTTAATGCTACGTAATTCTACTTAGTGCCATGTAACACTACTGATTACGTAATCCATCTTAATAGCACGTAATCCTACTTAATGTCACGTAATTCTACTTAGTGTCATGTAATCTCACTTAATGCTACGTAATTCTACTTAGTGCCATGTAACACTACTGATTACGTAACCCATCTAAATGGCACGTAATGCTACTTAATGGTACGAAATCCTACTTAGTGTCATGTAATCCTACTTAATGCTACGTAATTCTATTTAGTGCCATGTAACACTACTGATTACGTAATCCATCATAAAGGCACGTAATCCTACTTAATGGCACGTAATCCTACTTAGTGTCATGTAATCCTACTTAATGCTACGTAATTCTACTTAGTGCCATGTAACACTACTGATTACGTAATCCATCTTAATGGCACGTAATCCTACTTAATGGCACGTAATCCTACTTAGTTTCATGTAATCCTACTTAACGCTACGTAATTCTACTTAGTGCCATGTAACACTACTGATTACCTAATCCATCTTAATGGCACGTAATCCTACTTAATGGCACGTAATCCTACTTAGTGTCATGTAATCCTACTTAATGCTACGTAATTCTACTTAGTGCCATTTAACACTACTGATTACGTAATCCATCTTAATGGCACTTAATCCTACTTAATGGCACGTAATCCTACTTAGTGTCATGTAATCCTACTTAATGCTACGTAATTCTACTTAGTGCCATGTAACACTACTGATTACGTAATCCATCTTAATGGCACGTAATCCTACTTAATGGCACGTAATCCTACTTAGTGTCATGTAATTCTACTTAATGCTACGTAATTCTACTTAGTGCCATTTAACACTACTGATTACGTAATCCATCTTAATGGCACTTAATCCTACTTAATGGCACGTAATCCTACTTAGTGTCATGTAATCCTACTTAATGCTACGTAATTCTACTTAGTGCCATGTAACACTACTGATTACGTAATCCATCTTAATGGCACGTAATCCTACTTAATGGCACGTAATCCTACTTAGTTTCATGTAATCCTACTTAATGCTACGTAATTCTACTTAGTGCCATGTAACACTACTGATTACATAATCCATCTTAAGGCACGTAATCCTACTTCATGGCACGTAATCCTACTTAGTGTCATGTAATCCTACTTAATGCTACGTAATTCTATTTAGTGCCATGTAACACTACTGATTACGTAATCCATCATAAAGGCACGTAATCCTACTTAATGGCACGTAATCCTATTTAGTGTCATGTAATCCTTTTTTAAGCTACGTAATTCTACTTAGTGCTATGTAACACTACTGATTACGTAATCCATCTTAATGGCACGTAATCCTACTTAATGGCACGTAATCTTACTTAGTGTCATGTAATCCTACTTAATGCTACGTAATTCTACTTAGTGCCATGTAACACAACTGATTACGTAATCCATCTTAATGGTACGTAATCCTACTTAATGGCACGTAATCCTACTTTGTGTCATGTAATCCTACTTAATGCTACGTAATTCTACTTAGTGCCATGTAACACTACTGATTACGTAATCCATCTTAATGGCACGTAATCCTACTTAATGGCACGTAATTCTTCTTAGTGTCATGTAATCTTACTTAATGCTACGTAATTCTACTTAGTGTTATGTAACACTACTGATTACGTAATCCATCTTAATGGCACGTAATCCTACTTAATGGCACGTAATCCTACTTAATGTCATGTTATCCTACTTAATGCAACGTAATTCTACTTAGTGCCATGTAACACTACTGATTACGTAATCCATCTTGATGGCACGAAATTCTACTTAATGGCACGTGATCCTACTTAGTGTCATGTAATCCTACTTAATGCTACGTAATTCTACTTAGTGCCATGTAACACTACTGATTACGTAATACATCTTAATGGCACGTAATCCTACTTAATGGCACGTAATCCTACTTAGTGTCATGTAATCCTACATAATGCTACGTAATTCTACTTAGTGCCATGTAACACTACTGATTACGTAATCCATCTTAATGGCACGTAATCCTACTTAATGGCACGTAATCCTACTTAGTGTCATGTAATCTTACTCAATGCTACGTAATTCTACTTAGTGCCATGTAACACTACTGATTACGTAATCCATCTTAATGGCACTTAATCCTACTTAATGGCACGTAATCCTACTTAGTGTCATGTAATCCTACTTAATGCGACGTAATTCTACTTAGTGCCATGTAACACTACTGATTACGTAATCCATCTTAATGGCACGTAATCCTACTTAATGGCACGTAATCCTACTTAGTGTCATGTAATCCTACTTAATGCTACGTAATTCTACTTAGTGCCATGTAACACTACTGATTACGTAATCCATCTTACTGGCACGTAATCCTATTTAATAGCACGTAATCTTACTTAGTGTCATGTAATCCTACTTAATGCTACTTAATTCTACTTAGTGCCATGTAACACTACTGATTACATAATCCATTTTAATGGCACGTAATCCTACTTAATGGCACGTAATCCTACTTAGTGTCATGTAATCCTACTTCATGCTACGTAATTTTACTTAGTGCCATGTAACACTACTAACTACGTAATCCATCTTAATGGCACGTAATCCTACTTAATGGCACGTAATCCTACTTAGTGTCATGTAATCCTACTTAATGCTTCGTAATTCTTCTTAGTGCCATGTAACACTACTGATTACGTAACCCATCTTAATGGCACGTAATCCTACTTAATGGTACGAAATCCTACTTGGTGTCATGTAATCCTACTTAATGCTACGTAATTCTACTTAGTGCCATGTAACACTACTAATTACGTAATCCATATTAATGGCACGTAATCCTACTTAATGGCACGTAATCCTACTTAGTGTCATGTTATCCCACTTAATGCTACGTAATTCTACTTAGTGCCATGTAACACTACTGATTACGTAATCCTTCTTAATTGCACGTAATCCTACTTAATGGCACGTAATCTTACTTAGTGTCATGTAATCCTACTTAATGCTACGTAATTCTACTTAGTGCCATGTAACACTACTGATTACGTAATCCTTATTAATGGCACATAATCCTACTTAATGGCACGTAATCCTACTTAATGGCACGTAATCCTACTTAGTGTCATGTAATCCTACTGAATGCTACGTAAATCTACTTAGTGCCATGTAACACTACTAATTACGTAATCTATCTTAATGGCACGTAATCCTACTTAATGGCACGTAATCCTACTTAGTATCATGTAATCCTACTTAATGCTATGTAATTCTACTTAGTGCCATGAAACACTACTGATTACGTAATCCATCTTAATGGCACGTAATCCTACTTAATGGCACGTAATCCTACTTAGTGTCATGTAATCCTACTTAATGCTACTTAATTCTACTTAGTGCCATGTAACACTACTGATTACGTAATCCATCTTAATGGCACGTAATCCTACTTAGTGTCATGTAATCCTACTTAATGCTATGTAATTCTACTTAGTGCCATGTAACACTACTGATTACGTAATCCATCTTAATGGCACGTAATCCTACTTAATGGCACGTAATCCTACTTAGTGTCATGTAATCCTACTTAATCCTACGTAATTCTGCTAAGTACTATGTAACACTACTGATTAAGTAATCCATCTTAATGGCACTTAATCCTACTTAATGGCACGTAATCCTACTTAGTGTCATGTAATCCTACTTAATGCGACTAAATTCTACTTAGTGCCATGTAACACTACTGATTACGTAACCCATCTTAATGGCACGTAATCCTACTTAATGGCACGTAATCCTACTTAGTGTCATGTAATCCTACTTAATGCTACGTAATTCTACTTAGTGCCATGTAACACTACTGATTACGTAATCCATCTTAATGGCACGTAATCCTACTTAATGGCACGTAATCCTATTTAGTGTCATGTAATCCTACTTAATGCTACTTAATTCTACTTAGTGCCATGTAACACTACTGATTACATAATCCATTTTTATGGCACGTAATCCTACTTAATGGCACGTATTCCTACTTAGTGTCATGTAATTCTACTTAATGCTACGTAATTCTACTTAGTGCCATGTAACACTACTGATTACGTAATACATCTTAATGGCACGTAATCCTACTTAATGGCACGTAATCCTACTTAGTGTCATGATATCCTACTTAATGCTACGTAATTCTACTTAGTGCCATGTAACACTACTGATTACGTAATCCATCTTAAGGTACGTAATCCTACTTAATGGCACGTAATCCTACTTAGTGTCAAATAATCCTACTTAATGCTACGTAATTCTACTTAGTGCCATGTAACACTACTGATTACGTAATCCATCTTAATAGCACGTAATCCTACTTAATGGCACGTAATTCAACTTAGTGTCATGTAATCTTACTTAATGCTACGTAATTCTACTTAGTGCCATGTAACACTACTGATTACGTAATCCATCTTAATGGCACGTAATCCTACTTAATGGCACGTAATGCTACTTAGTGTCATGTAATCCTACTTAATGCAACGTAATTCTACTTAGTGCCATGTAACACTACTGATTACGTAATCCATCTTGATGGCACGAAATCCTACTTAATGGCACGTGATCCTACTTAGTGTCATGTAATCCTACTTAATGCTACGTAATTCTACTTAGTGCCATGTAACACTACTGATTACGTAATACATCTTAATGGCACGTAATCCTACTTAATAGCACGTAATCCTACTTAGTGTCATGTAATCCTACATAATGCTACGTAATTCTACTTAGTGCCATGTAACACTACTGATTACGTAATCCATCTTAATGGCACGTAATCCTACTTAATGGCACGTAATCCTACTTAGTGTCATGTAATCTTACTTAATGCTACGTAATTCTACTTAGTGCCATGTAACACTACTGATTACGTAATCCATCTTAATGGCACGTAATCCTACTTAATGGAACGTAATCCTACTTAATGGAACGTAATCCTACTTAATGGAACGTAATTCTACTTAGTGCTATGTAACACTACTGATTACGTAATCCATCTCAATGGCACGTAATAGCACGTAATCTTACTTAGTGTCATGTAATCCTACTTAATGCTTCGTAATTCTTCTTAGTGCCATGTAACACTACTGATTACGTAACCCATCTTAATGGCACGTAATCCTACTTAATGGTACGAAATCCGACTTGGTGTCATGTAATCCTACTTAATGCTACGTAATTCTACTTAGTGCCATGTAACACTACTGATTACGTAATCCATCTTAAGGCACGTAATCCTACTTAATGGCACGTAATCCTACTTAGTGTCATGTAATCCTACTTAATGCTACGTAATTCTATTTAGTGCCATGTAACACTACTGATTACGTAATCCATCATAAAGGCACGTAATCCTACTTAATGGCACGTAATCCTACTTAGTGTCATGTAATCCTTTTTAATGCTACGTAATTCTACTTAGTGCTATGTAACACTACTGATTACGTAATCCATCTTAATGGCACGTAATCCTACTTAATGGCACGTAATCTTACTTAGTGTCATGTAATCCTACTTAATGCAACGTAATTCTATTTAGTGCCGTGTAACACTACTGATTACGTAATCCATCATAAAGGCACGTAATCCTACTTAATGGCACGTAATCCTACTTTGTGTCAAATAATCCTACTTAATGCTACGTAATTCTACTTAGTGCCATGTAACACTACTGATTACGTAATCCATCTTAATAGCACGTAATCCTACTTAATGGCACGTAATTCTACTTAGTGTCATGTAATCTTACTTAATGCTACGTAATTCTACTTAGTGCCATGTAACACTACTGATTACGTAATCCATCTTAATGGCACGTAATCCTACTTAATGGCACGTAATGCTACTTAGTGTCATGTAATCCTACTTAATGCAACGTAATTCTACTTAGTGCCATGTAACACTACTGATTACGTAATCCATCTTGATGGCACGAAATCCTACTTAATGGCACGTGATCCCACTTAGTGTCATGTAATCCTACTTAATGCTACGTAATTCTACTTAGTGCCATGTAACACTACTGATTACGTAATACATCTTAATGGCACGTAATCCTACTTAATAGCACGTAATCCTACTTAGTGTCATGTAATCCTACATAATGCTACGTAATTCTACTTAGTGCCATGTAACACTACTGATTACGTAATCCATCTTAATGGCACGTAATCCTACTTAATGGCACGTAATCCTACTTAGTGTCATGTAATCTTACTTAATGCTACGTAATTCTACTTAGTGCCATGTAACACTACTGATTACGTAATCCATCTAAATGGCACGTAATCCTACTTAATGGAACGTAATCCTACTTAATGGAACGTAATCCTACTTAATGGAACGTAATTCTACTTAGTGCTATGTAACACTACTGATTACGTAATCCATCTCAATGGCACGTAATAGCACGTAATCTTACTTAGTGTCATGTAATCCTACTTCATGCTACGTAATTTTACTTAGTGCCATGTAACACTACTAATTACGTAATCTATCTTAAAGGCACGTAATCCTACTTAATGGCACGTAATTCTACTTATTGTCATGTAATCCTACTTAATGCTTCGTAATTCTTCTTAGTGCCATGTAACACTACTGATTACGTAACCCATCTTAATGGCACGTAATCCTACTTAATGGTACAAAATCCAACTTGGTGTCATGTAATCCTACTTAATGCTACGTAATTCTACTTAGTGCCATGTAACACTACTGATTACGTAATCCATATTAATGGCACGTAATCCTACTTAATGGCACGTAATCCTACTTAGTGTCATGATATCCTACTTAATGCTACGTAATTCTACTTAGTGCCATGTAACACTACTGATTACGTAATCCATCTTAAGGCACGTAATCCTACTTAATGGCACGTAATCCTACTTAGTGTCATGTAATCCTACTTAATGCTACGTAATTTTATTTAGTGCCATGTAACACTACTGATTACGTAATCCATCATAAAGGCACGTATTCCTACTTGATGGCACGTAATCCTACTTAGTGTCATGTAATCCTTTTTAATGCTACGTAATTCTACTTAGTGCTATGTAACACTTCTGATTACGTAATCCATCTTAATGGCACGTAATCCTACTTAATGGCACGTAATCTTATTTAGTGTCATGTAATCCTACTTAATGCAACGTAATTCTATTTAGTGCCATGTAACACTACTGATTACGTAATCCATCATAAAGGCACGTAATCCTACTTAATGGCACGTAATCCTACTTTGTGTCATGTAATCCTACTTAATGCTACGTAATTCTACTTAGTGCCATGTAACACTACTGATTACGTAATCCATCTTAATAGCACGTAATCCTACTTAATGTCACGTAATTCTACTTAGTGTCATGTAATCTCACTTAATGCTACGTAATTCTACTTAGTGCCATGTAACACTACTGATTACGTAATCCATCTTAAGGCACGTAATCCTACTTAATGGCACGTAATCCTACTTAGTGTCATGTAATCCTACTTAATGCTACGTAATTCTATTTAGTGCCATGTAACACTACTGATTACGTAACCCATCTAAATGGCACGTAATCCGACTTAATGGTACGAAATCCTACTTAGTGTCATGTAATTCTACTTAATGCTACGTAATTCTATTTAGTGCCATGTAACACTACTGATTACGTAATCCATCATAAAGGCACGTAATCCTACTTAATGGCACGTAATTCTACTTATTGTCATGTAATCCTACTTAATGCTTCGTAACTCTTCTTAGTGCCATGTAACACTACTGATTACGTAACCCATCTTAATGGCACGTAATCCTACTTAATGGTACGAAATCCGACTTGGTGTCATGTAATCCTACTTAATGCTACGTAATTCTACTTAGTGCCATGTAACACTACTGATTACGTAATCCATCTTAAGGCACGTAATCCTACTTAATGGCACGTAATCCTACTTAGTGTCATGTAATCCTACTTAATGCTACGTAATTTTATTTAGTGCCATGTAACACTACTGATTACGTAATCCATCATAAAGGCACGTAATCCTACTTAATGGCACGTAATCCTACTTAGTGTCATGTAATCCTTTTTAATGCTACGTAATTCTACTTAGTGCTATGTAACACTACTGACTACGTAATCCATCTTAATGGCACGTAATCCTACTTAATGGCACGTAATCTTACTTAGTGTCATGTAATCCTACTTAATGCAACGTAATTCTATTTAGTGCCGTGTAACACTACTGATTACGTAATCCATCATAAAGGCACGTAATCCTACTTAATGGCACGTAATCCTACTTTGTGTCATGTAATCCTACTTAATGCTACGTAATTCTACTTAGTGCCATGTAACACTACTGATTACGTAATCCATTTTAATAGCACGTAATCCTACTTAATGGCACGTAATTCTACTTAGTGTCATGTAATCTTACTTAATGCTACGTAATTCTACTTAGTGCCATGTAACACTACTGATTAAGTAATCCATCTTAATGGCACTTAATCCTACTTAATGGCACGTAATCCTATTTAGTGTCATGTAATCCTACTTAATGCGACTAAATTCTACTTAGTGCCATGTAACACTACTGATTACGTAACCCATCTTAATGGCACGTAATCCTACTTAATGGCACGTAATCCTACTTAGTGTCATGTAATCCTACTTAATGCTACGTAATTCTACTTAGTGCCATGTAACACTACTGATTACGTAATCCATCTTAATGGCACGTAATCCTACTTAATGGCACGTAATCCTATTTAGTGTCATGTAATCCTACTTAATGCTACTTAATTCTACTTAGTGCCATGTAACACTACTGATTACATAATCCATTTTTATGGCACGTAATCCTACTTAATGGCACGTATTCCTACTTAGTGTCATGTAATTCTACTTAATGCTACGTAATTCTACTTAGTGCCATGTAACACTACTGATTACGTAATACATCTTAATGGCACGTAATCCTACTTAATGGCACGTAATCCTACTTAGTGTCATGATATCCTACTTAATGCTACGTAATTCTACTTAGTGCCATGTAACACTACTGATTACGTAATCCATCTTAAGGCACGTAATCCTACTTAATGGCACGTAATCCTACTTAGTGTCAAATAATCCTACTTAATGCTACGTAATTCTACTTAGTGCCATGTAACACTACTGATTACGTAATCCATCTTAATAGCACGTAATCCTACTTAATGGCACGTAATTCTACTTAGTGTCATGTAATCTTACTTAATGCTACGTAATTCTACTTAGTGCCATGTAACACTACTGATTACGTAATCCATCTTAATGGCACGTAATCCTACTTAATGGCACGTAATGCTACTTAGTGTCATGTAATCCTACTTAATGCAACGTAATTCTACTTAGTGCCATGTAACACTACTGATTACGTAATCCATCTTGATGGCACGAAATCCTACTTAATGGCACGTGATCCTACTTAGTGTCATGTAATCCTACTTAATGCTACGTAATTCTACTTAGTGCCATGTAACACTACTGATTACGTAATACATCTTAATGGCACGTAATCCTACTTAATAGCACGTAATCCTACTTAGTGTCATGTAATCCTACATAATGCTACGTAATTCTACTTAGTGCCATGTAACACTACTGATTACGTAATCCATCTTAATGGCACGTAATCCTACTTAATGGCACGTAATCCTACTTAATGTCATGTAATCTTACTTAATGCTACGTAATTCTACTTAGTGCCATGTAACACTACTGATTACGTAATCCATCTTAATGGCACGTAATCCTACTTAATGGCACGTAATCCTACTTAGTGTCATGTAATCCTACTTAATGCTACTTAATTCTACTTAGTGCCATGTAACACTACTGATTACGTAATCCATCTTAATGGCACGTAATCCTACTTAGTGTCATGTAATCCTACTTAATGCTACGTAATTCTACTTAGTGCCATGTAACACTACTGATTACGTAATCCATCTTAATGGCACGTAATCCTACTTAATGGCACGTAATCCTACTTAATGTCATGTAATCCTACTGAATGCTACGTAAATCTACTTAGTGCCATGTAACACTACTAATTACGTAATCTATCTTAATGGCACGTAATCCTACTTAATGGCACGTAATCCTACTTAGTATCATGTAATCCTACTTAATGCTATGTAATTCTACTTAGTGCCATGAAACACTACTGATTACGTAATCCATCTTAATGGCACGTAATCCTACTTAATGGCACGTAATCCTACTTAGTGTCATGTAATCCTACTTAATGCTACTTAATTCTACTTAGTGCCATGTAACACTACTGATTACGTAATCCATCTTAATGGCACGTAATCCTACTTAATGGCACGTAATCCTACTTAATGTCATGTAATCCTACTGAATGCTACGTAAATCTACTTAGTGCCATGTAACACTACTAATTACGTAATCTATCTTAATGGCACGTAATCCTACTTAATGGCACGTAATCCTACTTAGTATCATGTAATCCTACTTAATGCTATGTAATTCTACTTAGTGCCATGAAACACTACTGATTACGTAATCCATCTTAATGGCACGTAATCCTACTTAATGGCACGTAATCCTACTTAGTGTCATGTAATCCTACTTAATGCTACTTAATTCTACTTAGTGCCATGTAACACTACTGATTACGTAATCCATCTTAATGGCACGTAATCCTACTTAGTGTCATGTAATCCTACTTAATGCTATGTAATTCTACTTAGTGCCATGTAACACTACTGATTACGTAATCCATCTTAATGGCACGTAATCCTACTTAATGGCACGTAATCCTACTTAGTGTCATGTAATCCTACTTAATCCTACGTAATTCTGCTAAGTACTATGTAACACTACTGATTAAGTAATCCATCTTAATGGCACTTAATCCTACTTAATGGCACGTAATCCTACTTAGTGTCATGTAATCCTACTTAATGCGACTAAATTCTACTTAGTGCCATGTAACACTACTGATTACGTAACCCATCTTAATGGCACGTAATCCTACTTAATGGCACGTAATCCTACTTAGTGTCATGTAATCCTACTTAATGCTACGTAATTCTACTTAGTGCCATGTAACACTACTGATTACGTAATCCATCTTAATGGCACGTAATCCTACTTAATGGCACGTAATCCTATTTAGTGTCATGTAATCCTACTTAATGCTACTTAATTCTACTTAGTGCCATGTAACACTACTGATTACATAATCCATTTTTATGGCACGTAATCCTACTTAATGGCACGTATTCCTACTTAGTGTCATGTAATTCTACTTAATGCTACGTAATTCTACTTAGTGCCATGTAACACTACTGATTACGTAATACATCTTAATGGCACGTAATCCTACTTAATGGCACGTAATCCTACTTAGTGTCATGATATCCTACTTAATGCTACGTAATTCTACTTAGTGCCATGTAACACTACTGATTACGTAATCCATCTTAAGGTACGTAATCCTACTTAATGGCACGTAATCCTACTTAGTGTCAAATAATCCTACTTAATGCTACGTAATTCTACTTAGTGCCATGTAACACTACTGATTACGTAATCCATCTTAATAGCACGTAATCCTACTTAATGGCACGTAATTCAACTTAGTGTCATGTAATCTTACTTAATGCTACGTAATTCTACTTAGTGCCATGTAACACTACTGATTACGTAATCCATCTTAATGGCACGTAATCCTACTTAATGGCACGTAATGCTACTTAGTGTCATGTAATCCTACTTAATGCAACGTAATTCTACTTAGTGCCATGTAACACTACTGATTACGTAATCCATCTTGATGGCACGAAATCCTACTTAATGGCACGTGATCCTACTTAGTGTCATGTAATCCTACTTAATGCTACGTAATTCTACTTAGTGCCATGTAACACTACTGATTACGTAATACATCTTAATGGCACGTAATCCTACTTAATAGCACGTAATCCTACTTAGTGTCATGTAATCCTACATAATGCTACGTAATTCTACTTAGTGCCATGTAACACTACTGATTACGTAATCCATCTTAATGGCACGTAATCCTACTTAATGGCACGTAATCCTACTTAGTGTCATGTAATCTTACTTAATGCTACGTAATTCTACTTAGTGCCATGTAACACTACTGATTACGTAATCCATCTTAATGGCACGTAATCCTACTTAATGGAACGTAATCCTACTTAATGGAACGTAATCCTACTTAATGGAACGTAATTCTACTTAGTGCTATGTAACACTACTGATTACGTAATCCATCTCAATGGCACGTAATAGCACGTAATCTTACTTAGTGTCATGTAATCCTACTTAATGCTTCGTAATTCTTCTTAGTGCCATGTAACACTACTGATTACGTAACCCATCTTAATGGCACGTAATCCTACTTAATGGTACGAAATCCGACTTGGTGTCATGTAATCCTACTTAATGCTACGTAATTCTACTTAGTGCCATGTAACACTACTGATTACGTAATCCATCTTAAGGCACGTAATCCTACTTAATGGCACGTAATCCTACTTAGTGTCATGTAATCCTACTTAATGCTACGTAATTCTATTTAGTGCCATGTAACACTACTGATTACGTAATCCATCATAAAGGCACGTAATCCTACTTAATGGCACGTAATCCTACTTAGTGTCATGTAATCCTTTTTAATGCTACGTAATTCTACTTAGTGCTATGTAACACTACTGATTACGTAATCCATCTTAATGGCACGTAATCCTACTTAATGGCACGTAATCTTACTTAGTGTCATGTAATCCTACTTAATGCAACGTAATTCTATTTAGTGCCGTGTAACACTACTGATTACGTAATCCATCATAAAGGCACGTAATCCTACTTAATGGCACGTAATCCTACTTTGTGTCAAATAATCCTACTTAATGCTACGTAATTCTACTTAGTGCCATGTAACACTACTGATTACGTAATCCATCTTAATAGCACGTAATCCTACTTAATGGCACGTAATTCTACTTAGTGTCATGTAATCTTACTTAATGCTACGTAATTCTACTTAGTGCCATGTAACACTACTGATTACGTAATCCATCTTAATGGCACGTAATCCTACTTAATGGCACGTAATGCTACTTAGTGTCATGTAATCCTACTTAATGCAACGTAATTCTACTTAGTGCCATGTAACACTACTGATTACGTAATCCATCTTGATGGCACGAAATCCTACTTAATGGCACGTGATCCCACTTAGTGTCATGTAATCCTACTTAATGCTACGTAATTCTACTTAGTGCCATGTAACACTACTGATTACGTAATACATCTTAATGGCACGTAATCCTACTTAATAGCACGTAATCCTACTTAGTGTCATGTAATCCTACATAATGCTACGTAATTCTACTTAGTGCCATGTAACACTACTGATTACGTAATCCATCTTAATGGCACGTAATCCTACTTAATGGCACGTAATCCTACTTAGTGTCATGTAATCTTACTTAATGCTACGTAATTCTACTTAGTGCCATGTAACACTACTGATTACGTAATCCATCTAAATGGCACGTAATCCTACTTAATGGAACGTAATCCTACTTAATGGAACGTAATCCTACTTAATGGAACGTAATTCTACTTAGTGCTATGTAACACTACTGATTACGTAATCCATCTCAATGGCACGTAATAGCACGTAATCTTACTTAGTGTCATGTAATCCTACTTCATGCTACGTAATTTTACTTAGTGCCATGTAACACTACTAATTACGTAATCTATCTTAAAGGCACGTAATCCTACTTAATGGCACGTAATTCTACTTATTGTCATGTAATCCTACTTAATGCTTCGTAATTCTTCTTAGTGCCATGTAACACTACTGATTACGTAACCCATCTTAATGGCACGTAATCCTACTTAATGGTACAAAATCCAACTTGGTGTCATGTAATCCTACTTAATGCTACGTAATTCTACTTAGTGCCATGTAACACTACTGATTACGTAATCCATATTAATGGCACGTAATCCTACTTAATGGCACGTAATCCTACTTAGTGTCATGATATCCTACTTAATGCTACGTAATTCTACTTAGTGCCATGTAACACTACTGATTACGTAATCCATCTTAAGGCACGTAATCCTACTTAATGGCACGTAATCCTACTTAGTGTCATGTAATCCTACTTAATGCTACGTAATTTTATTTAGTGCCATGTAACACTACTGATTACGTAATCCATCATAAAGGCACGTATTCCTACTTGATGGCACGTAATCCTACTTAGTGTCATGTAATCCTTTTTAATGCTACGTAATTCTACTTAGTGCTATGTAACACTTCTGATTACGTAATCCATCTTAATGGCACGTAATCCTACTTAATGGCACGTAATCTTATTTAGTGTCATGTAATCCTACTTAATGCAACGTAATTCTATTTAGTGCCATGTAACACTACTGATTACGTAATCCATCATAAAGGCACGTAATCCTACTTAATGGCACGTAATCCTACTTTGTGTCATGTAATCCTACTTAATGCTACGTAATTCTACTTAGTGCCATGTAACACTACTGATTACGTAATCCATCTTAATAGCACGTAATCCTACTTAATGTCACGTAATTCTACTTAGTGTCATGTAATCTCACTTAATGCTACGTAATTCTACTTAGTGCCATGTAACACTACTGATTACGTAATCCATCTTAAGGCACGTAATCCTACTTAATGGCACGTAATCCTACTTAGTGTCATGTAATCCTACTTAATGCTACGTAATTCTATTTAGTGCCATGTAACACTACTGATTACGTAACCCATCTAAATGGCACGTAATCCGACTTAATGGTACGAAATCCTACTTAGTGTCATGTAATTCTACTTAATGCTACGTAATTCTATTTAGTGCCATGTAACACTACTGATTACGTAATCCATCATAAAGGCACGTAATCCTACTTAATGGCACGTAATTCTACTTATTGTCATGTAATCCTACTTAATGCTTCGTAACTCTTCTTAGTGCCATGTAACACTACTGATTACGTAACCCATCTTAATGGCACGTAATCCTACTTAATGGTACGAAATCCGACTTGGTGTCATGTAATCCTACTTAATGCTACGTAATTCTACTTAGTGCCATGTAACACTACTGATTACGTAATCCATCTTAAGGCACGTAATCCTACTTAATGGCACGTAATCCTACTTAGTGTCATGTAATCCTACTTAATGCTACGTAATTTTATTTAGTGCCATGTAACACTACTGATTACGTAATCCATCATAAAGGCACGTAATCCTACTTAATGGCACGTAATCCTACTTAGTGTCATGTAATCCTTTTTAATGCTACGTAATTCTACTTAGTGCTATGTAACACTACTGACTACGTAATCCATCTTAATGGCACGTAATCCTACTTAATGGCACGTAATCTTACTTAGTGTCATGTAATCCTACTTAATGCAACGTAATTCTATTTAGTGCCGTGTAACACTACTGATTACGTAATCCATCATAAAGGCACGTAATCCTACTTAATGGCACGTAATCCTACTTTGTGTCATGTAATCCTACTTAATGCTACGTAATTCTACTTAGTGCCATGTAACACTACTGATTACGTAATCCATTTTAATAGCACGTAATCCTACTTAATGGCACGTAATTCTACTTAGTGTCATGTAATCTTACTTAATGCTACGTAATTCTACTTAGTGCCATGTAACACTACTGATTAAGTAATCCATCTTAATGGCACTTAATCCTACTTAATGGCACGTAATCCTATTTAGTGTCATGTAATCCTACTTAATGCGACTAAATTCTACTTAGTGCCATGTAACACTACTGATTACGTAACCCATCTTAATGGCACGTAATCCTACTTAATGGCACGTAATCCTACTTAGTGTCATGTAATCCTACTTAATGCTACGTAATTCTACTTAGTGCCATGTAACACTACTGATTACGTAATCCATCTTAATGGCACGTAATCCTACTTAATGGCACGTAATCCTATTTAGTGTCATGTAATCCTACTTAATGCTACTTAATTCTACTTAGTGCCATGTAACACTACTGATTACATAATCCATTTTTATGGCACGTAATCCTACTTAATGGCACGTATTCCTACTTAGTGTCATGTAATTCTACTTAATGCTACGTAATTCTACTTAGTGCCATGTAACACTACTGATTACGTAATACATCTTAATGGCACGTAATCCTACTTAATGGCACGTAATCCTACTTAGTGTCATGATATCCTACTTAATGCTACGTAATTCTACTTAGTGCCATGTAACACTACTGATTACGTAATCCATCTTAAGGCACGTAATCCTACTTAATGGCACGTAATCCTACTTAGTGTCAAATAATCCTACTTAATGCTACGTAATTCTACTTAGTGCCATGTAACACTACTGATTACGTAATCCATCTTAATAGCACGTAATCCTACTTAATGGCACGTAATTCTACTTAGTGTCATGTAATCTTACTTAATGCTACGTAATTCTACTTAGTGCCATGTAACACTACTGATTACGTAATCCATCTTAATGGCACGTAATCCTACTTAATGGCACGTAATGCTACTTAGTGTCATGTAATCCTACTTAATGCAACGTAATTCTACTTAGTGCCATGTAACACTACTGATTACGTAATCCATCTTGATGGCACGAAATCCTACTTAATGGCACGTGATCCTACTTAGTGTCATGTAATCCTACTTAATGCTACGTAATTCTACTTAGTGCCATGTAACACTACTGATTACGTAATACATCTTAATGGCACGTAATCCTACTTAATAGCACGTAATCCTACTTAGTGTCATGTAATCCTACATAATGCTACGTAATTCTACTTAGTGCCATGTAACACTACTGATTACGTAATCCATCTTAATGGCACGTAATCCTACTTAATGGCACGTAATCCTACTTAATGTCATGTAATCTTACTTAATGCTACGTAATTCTACTTAGTGCCATGTAACACTACTGATTACGTAATCCATCTTAATGGCACGTAATCCTACTTAATGGAACGTAATCCTACTTAATGGAACGTAATCCTACTTAATGGAACGTAATTCTACTTAGTGCTATGTAACACTACTGATTACGTAATCCATCTCAATGGCACGTAATAGCACGTAATCTTACTTAGTGTCATGTAATCCTACTTAATGCTTCGTAATTCTTCTTAGTGCCATGTAACACTACTGATTACGTAACCCATCTTAATGGCACGTAATCCTACTTAATGGTACGAAATCCGACTTGGTGTCATGTAATCCTACTTAATGCTACGTAATTCTACTTAGTGCCATGTAACACTACTGATTACGTAATCCATCTTAAGGCACGTAATCCTACTTAATGGCACGTAATCCTACTTAGTGTCATGTAATCCTACTTAATGCTACGTAATTCTATTTAGTGCCATGTAACACTACTGATTACGTAATCCATCATAAAGGCACGTAATCCTACTTAATGGCACGTAATCCTACTTAGTGCCATGTAATCCTTTTTAATGCTACGTAATTCTACTTAGTGCTATGTAACACTACTGATTACGTAATCCATCTTAATGGCACGTAATCCTACTTAATGGCACGTAATCTTACTTAGTGTCATGTAATCCTACTTAATGCAACGTAATTCTATTTAGTGCCGTGTAACACTACTGATTACGTAATCCATCATAAAGGCACGTAATCCTACTTAATGGCACGTAATCCTACTTTGTGTCAAATAATCCTACTTAATGCTACGTAATTCTACTTAGTGCCATGTAACACTACTGATTACGTAATCCATCTTAATAGCACGTAATCCTACTTAATGGCACGTAATTCTACTTAGTGTCATGTAATCTTACTTAATGCTACGTAATTCTACTTAGTGCCATGTAACACTACTGATTACGTAATCCATCTTAATGGCACGTAATCCTACTTAATGGTACGTAATGCTACTTAGTGTCATGTAATCCTACTTAATGCAACGTAATTCTACTTAGTGCCATGTAACACTACTGATTACGTAATCCATCTTGATGGCACGAAATCCTACTTAATGGCACGTGATCCCACTTAGTGTCATGTAATCCTACTTAATGCTACGTAATTCTACTTAGTGCCATGTAACACTACTGATTACGTAATACATCTTAATGGCACGTAATCCTACTTAATAGCACGTAATCCTACTTAGTGTCATGTAATCCTACATAATGCTACGTAATTCTACTTAGTGCCATGTAACACTACTGATTACGTAATCCATCTTAATGGCACGTAATCCTACTTAATGGCACGTAATCCTACTTAGTGTCATGTAATCTTACTTAATGCTACGTAATTCTACTTAGTGCCATGTAACACTACTGATTACGTAATCCATCTAAATGGCACGTAATCCTACTTAATGGAACGTAATCCTACTTAATGGAACGTAATCCTACTTAATGGAACGTAATTCTACTTAGTGCTATGTAACACTACTGATTACGTAATCCATCTCAATGGCACGTAATAGCACGTAATCTTACTTAGTGTCATGTAATCCTACTTCATGCTACGTAATTTTACTTAGTGCCATGTAACACTACTAATTACGTAATCTATCTTAAAGGCACGTAATCCTACTTAATGGCACGTAATTCTACTTATTGTCATGTAATCCTACTTAATGCTTCGTAATTCTTCTTAGTGCCATGTAACACTACTGATTACGTAACCCATCTTAATGGCACGTAATCCTACTTAATGGTACAAAATCCAACTTGGTGTCATGTAATCCTACTTAATGCTACGTAATTCTACTTAGTGCCATGTAACACTACTGATTACGTAATCCATATTAATGGCACGTAATCCTACTTAATGGCACGTAATCCTACTTAGTGTCATGATATCCTACTTAATGCTACGTAATTCTACTTAGTGCCATGTAACACTACTGATTACGTAATCCATCTTAAGGCACGTAATCCTACTTAATGGCACGTAATCCTACTTAGTGTCATGTAATCCTTTTTAATGCTACGTAATTCTACTTAGTGCTATGTAACACTTCTGATTACGTAATCCATCTTAATGGCACGTAATCCTACTTAATGGCACGTAATCTTATTTAGTGTCATGTAATCCTACTTAATGCAACGTAATTCTATTTAGTGCCATGTAACACTACTGATTACGTAATCCATCATAAAGGCACGTAATCCTACTTAATGGCACGTAATCCTACTTTGTGTCATGTAATCCTACTTAATGCTACGTAATTCTACTTAGTGCCATGTAACACTACTGATTACGTAATCCATCTTAATAGCACGTAATCCTACTTAATGTCACGTAATTCTACTTAGTGTCATGTAATCTCACTTAATGCTACGTAATTCTACTTAGTGCCATGTAACACTACTGATTACGTAATCCATCTTAAGGCACGTAATCCTACTTAATGGCACGTAATCCTACTTAGTGTCATGTAATCCTACTTAATGCTACGTAATTCTATTTAGTGCCATGTAACACTACTGATTACGTAACCCATCTAAATGGCACGTAATCCTACTTAATGGTACGAAATCCTACTTAGTGTCATGTAATTCTACTTAATGCTACGTAATTCTATTTAGTGCCATGTAACACTACTGATTACGTAATCCATCATAAAGGCACGTAATCCTACTTAATGGCACGTAATTCTACTTATTGTCATGTAATCCTACTTAATGCTTCGTAACTCTTCTTAGTGCCATGTAACACTACTGATTACGTAACCCATCTTAATGGCACGTAATCCTACTTAATGGTACGAAAACCGACTTGGTGTCATGTAATCCTACTTAATGCTACGTAATTCTACTTAGTGCCATGTAACACTACTGATTACGTAATCCATCTTAAGGCACGTAATCCTACTTAATGGCACGTAATCCTACTTAGTGTCATGTAATCCTACTTAATGCTACGTAATTCTATTTAGTGCCATGTAACACTACTGATTACGTAATCCATCATAAAGGCACGTAATCCTACTTAATGGCACGTAATCCTACTTAGTGTCATGTAATCCTTTTTAATGCTACGTAATTCTACTTAGTGCTATGTAACACTACTGATTACGTAATCCATCTTAATGGCACGTAATCCTACTTAATGGCACGTAATCTTACTTAGTGTCATGTAATCCTACTTAATGCAACGTAATTCTATTTAGTGCCGTGTAACACTACTGATTACGTAATCCATCATAAAGGCACGTAATCCTACTTAATGGCACGTAATCCTACTTTGTGTCATGTAATCCTACTTAATGCTACGTAATTCTACTTAGTGCCATGTAACACTACTGATTACGTAATCCATTTTAATAGCACGTAATCCTACTTAATGGCACGTAATTCTACTTAGTGTCATGTAATCTTACTTAATGCTACGTAATTCTACTTAGTGCCATGTAACACTACTGATTACGTAATCCATCTTAATGGCACGTAATCCTCCTTAATGGCACGTAATCCTACTTAGTGTCATGTAATCCTACTTAATGCAACGTAATTCTACTTAGTGCCATGTAACACTACTGATTACGTAATCCATCTTGATGGCACGAAATCCTACTTAATGGCACGTGATCCTACTTAGTGTCATGTAATCCTACTTAATGCTACGTAATTCTACTTAGTGCCATGTAACACTACTGATTACGTAATACATCTTAATGGCACGTAATCCTACTTAATGGCACGTAATCCTACTTAGTGTCATGTAATCCTACATAATGCTACGTAATTCTACTCAGTGCCATGTAACACTACTGATTACGTAATCCATCTTAATGGCACGTAATCCTACTTAATGGCACGTAATCCTACTTAGTGTCATGTAATCTTACTTAATGCTACGTAATTCTACTTAGTGCCATGTAACACTACTGATTACGTAATCTATCTTAATGGCACGTAATAGCACGTAATCTTACTTAGTGTCATGTAATCCTACTTCATGCTACGTAATTTTACTTAGTGCCATGTAACACTACTAATTACGTAATCTATCTTAATGGCACGTAATCCTACTTAATGGAACGTAAAACTACTTAATGGAACGTAATTCTACTTAGTGCTATGTAACACTACTGATTACGTAATCCATCTCAATGGCACGTAATAGCACGTAATCTTACTTAGTGTCATGTAATCCTACTTCATGCTACGTAATTTTACTTAGTGCCATGTAACACTACTAATTACGTAATCTATCTTAATGGCACGTAATCCTACTTAATGGCACGTAATTCTACTTATTGTCATGTAATCCTACTTAATGCTTCGTAATTCTTCTTAGTGCCATGTAACACTACTGATTACGTAACCCATCTTAATGGCACGTAATCCTACTTAATGGTACGAAATCCTACTTGGTGTCATGTAATCCTACTTAATGCTACGTAATTCTACTTAGTGCCATGTAACACTACTGATTACGTAATCCTTCTTAATGGCACCTAATCCTACTTAATAGCACGTAATCCTACTTAGTGTCATGTAATCCTACTTAATGCTACGTAATTCTACTTAGTGCCATGTAACACTACTGATTACGTAATCCTTCTTAATGGCACCTAATCCTACTTAATGGCACGTAATCTTACTTAGTGTCATGTAATCCTACTTAATGCTACGTAATTCTACTTAGTGCTATGTAACACTACTGATTACGTAATCCATATTAATAGCACGTAATCCTACTTAATGGCACGTAATCCTACTTAATAGCACGTAATCCTACTTAGTGTCATGTAATCCTACTGAATGCTACGTAAATCTACTTAGTGCCATGTAACACTACTGATTACGTAATCCATCTTAATGGCACGTAATCCTACTTAATGTCACGTAATCCTACTTAGTGTCATGTAATCCTACTTAATGCTACTTAATTCTACTTAGTGCCATGTAACACTACTGATTACGTAATCCATCTTAATGGCACGTAATCCTACTTAGTGTCATGTAATCCTACTTAATGCTACGTAATTCTACTTAGTGCCATGTAACACTACTGATTACGTAATCCATCTTAATGGCACGTAATCCTACTTAATGGCACGTAATCCTACTTAGTGTCATGTAATCCTACTTAATGCTACGTAATTCTACTTAGTGCCATGTAACACTACTGATTACGTAATCCATCTTAATGGCACGTAATCCTATTTAATGGCACGTAATCTTACTTAGTGTCATGTAATCCTACTTAATGCTATGTAATTCTACTTAGTGTCATGTAACACTACTGATTACGCAGTACATCTTAATGGCACGTAATCCTACTTAATGGCACGTAATCCTACTTAGTGTCATGTAATCCTACTTAATGCTACGTAATTCTACTTAGTGCCATGTAACACTAGTGATTACGTAATCCTTCTTAATGGCACCTAATCCTACTTAATGGCACGTAATCTTACTTAGTGTCATGTAATCCTACTTAATGCTACGTAATTCTACTTAGTGTCATGTAACACTACTGATTACGCAGTACATCTTAATGGCACGTAATCCTACTTAATGGCACGTAATCCTAGTTAGTGTCATGTAATCCTACTTAATGCTACGTAATTCTACTTAGTGCCATGTAACACTACTGATTACGTTATCCATTTTAATGGCACGTAATCCTACTTAATGGCACGTAATCCTACTTAGTGTCATGTAATCCTACTTAATGCTACGTAATTCTACTTAGCGCCATGTAATCTCACTTAATGCTACGTAATTCTACTTAGTGCCATGTAACACTACTGTTTACGTAACCCATCTAAATGGCACGTAATCCTACTTAATGGTACGAAATCCTACTTAGTGTCATGTAATCCTACTTAATGCTACGTAATTCTATTTAGTGCCATGTAACACTACTGATTACGTAATCCATCATAAAGGCACGTAATCCTACTTAATGGCACGTAATTCTACTTATTGTCATGTAATCCTACTTAATGCTTCGTAATTCTTCTTAGTGCCATGTAACACTACTGATTACGTAACCCATCTTAATGGCACGTAATCCTACTTAATGGTACGAAATCCGACTTGGTGTCATGTAATTCTACTTAATGCTACGTAATTCTACTTAGTGCCATGTAACACTACTGATTACGTAATCCATCTTAAGGCACGTAATCCTACTTAATGGCACGTAATCCTACTTAGTGTCATGTAATCCTTTTTAATGCTACGTAATTCTACTTAGTGCTATGTAACACTACTGATTACGTAATCCATCTTAATGGCACGTAATCCTACTTAATGGCACGTAATCTTACTTAGTATCATGTAATCCTACTTAATGCAACGTAATTCTATTTAGTGCCGTGTAACACTACTGATTACGTAATCCATCATAAAGGCACGTAATCCTACTTAATGGCACGTAATCCTACTTTGTGTCATGTAATCCTACTTAATGCTACGTAATTCTACTTAGTGCCATGTAACACTACTGATTACGTAATCCATCTTAATAGCACGTAATCCTACTTAATGGCACGTAATTCTACTTAGTGTCATGTAATCTTACTTAATGCTACGTAATTCTACTTAGTGCCATGTAACACTACTGATTACGTAATCCATCTTAATGGCACGTAATCCTACTTAATGGCACGTAATGCTACTTAGTGTCATGTAATCCTACTTAATGCAACGTAATTCTACTTAGTGCCATGTAACACTACTGATTACGTAATCCATCTTGATGGCACGAAATCCTACTTAATGGCACGTGATCCCACTTAGTGTCATGTAATCCTACTTAATGCTACGTAATTCTACTTAGTGCCATGTAACACTACTGATTACGTAATCCATCTTAATAGCACGTAATCCTACTTAATGGCACGTAATGCTACTTAGTGTCATGTAATCCTACTTAATGCAACGTAATTCTACTTAGTGCCATGTAACACTACTGATTACGTAATCCATCTTGATGGCACGAAATCCTACTTAATGGCACGTGATCCCACTTAGTGTCATGTAATCCTACTTAATGCTACGTAATTCTACTTAGTGCCATGTAACACTACTGATTACGTAATACATCTTAATGGCACGTAATCCTACTTAATAGCACGTAATCCTACTTAGTGTCATGTAATCCTACATAATGCTACGTAATTCTACTTAGTGCCATGTAACACTACTGATTACGTAATCCATCTTAATGGCACGTAATCCTACTTAATGGCACGTAATCCTACTTAGTGTCATGTAATCTTACTTAATGCTACGTAATTCTACTTAGTGCCATGTAACACTACTGATTACGTAATCCATCTTAATGGCACGTAATCCTACTTAATGGAACGTAATCCTACTTAATGGAACGTAATCCTACTTAATGGAACGTAATTCTACTTAGTGCTATGTAACACTACTGATTACGTAATCCATCTCAATGGCACGTAATAGCACGTAATCTTACTTAGTGTCATGTAATCCTACTTCATGCTACGTAATTTTACTTAGTGCCATGTAACACTACTAATTACGTAATCTATCTTAAAGGCACGTAATCCTACTTAATGGCACGTAATTCTACTTATTGTCATGTAATCCTACTTAATGCTTCGTAATTCTTCTTAGTGCCATGTAACACTACTGATTACGTAACCCATCTTAATGGCACGTAATCCTACTTAATGGTACAAAATCCAACTGGGTGTCATGTAATCCTACTTAATGCTACGTAATTCTACTTAGTGCCATGTAACACTACTGATTACGTAATCCATATTAATGGCACGTAATCCTACTTAATGGCACGTAATCCTACTTAGTGTCATGATATCCTACTTAATGCTACGTAATTCTACTTAGTGCCATGTAACACTACTGATTACGTAATCCATCTTAAGGCACGTAATCCTACTTAATGGCACGTAATCCTACTTAGTGTCATGTAATCCTACTTAATGCTACGTAATTTTAATTAGTGCCATGTAACACTACTGATTACGTAATCCATCATAAAGTCACGTAATCCTACTTGATGGCACGTAATCCTACTTAGTGTCATGTAATCCTTTTTAATGCTACGTAATTCTACTTAGTGCTATGTAACACTTCTGATTACGTAATCCATCTTAATGGCACGTAATCCTACTTAATATCACGTAATCTTATTTAGTGTCATGTAATCCTACTTAATGCAACGTAATTCTATTTAGTGCCATGTAACACTACTGATTACGTAATCCATCATAAAGGCACGTAATCCTACTTAATGGCACGTAATCCTACTTTGTGTCATGTAATCCTACTTAATGCTACGTAATTCTACTTAGTGCCATGTAACACTACTGATTACGTAATCCATCTTAATAGCACGTAATCCTACTTAATGTCACGTAATTCTACTTAGTGTCATGTAATCTCACTTAATGCTACGTAATTCTACTTAGTGCCATGTAACACTACTGATTACGTAATCCATCTTAAGGCACGTAATCCTACTTAATGGCACGTAATCCTACTTAGTGTCATGTAATCCTACTTAATGCTACGTAATTCTATTTAGTGCCATGTAACACTACTGATTACGTAATCCATCATAAAGGCACGTAATCCTACTTAATGGCACGTAATCCTACTTAGTGTCATGTAATCCTTTTTAATGCTACGTAATTCTACTTAGTGCTATGTAACACTACTGATTACGTAACCCATCTAAATGGCACGTAATCCTACTTAATGGTACGAAATCCTACTTAGTGTCATGTAATTCTACTTAATGCTACGTAATTCTATTTAGTGCCATGTAACACTACTGATTACGTAATCCATCATAAAGGCACGTAATCCTACTTAATGGCACGTAATTCTACTTATTGTCATGTAATCCTACTTAATGCTTCGTAACTCTTCTTAGTGCCATGTAACACTACTGATTACGTAACCCATCTTAATGGCACGTAATCCTACTTAATGGTACGAAATCCGACTTGGTGTCATGTAATCCTACTTAATGCTACGTAATTCTACTTAGTGCCATGTAACACTACTGATTACGTAATCCATCTTAAGGCACGTAATCCTACTTAATGGCACGTAATCCTACTTAGTGTCATGTAATCCTACTTAATGCTACGTAATTCTATTTAGTGCCATGTAACACTACTGATTACGTAATCCATCATAAAGGCACGTAATCCTACTTAATGGCACGTAATCCTACTTAGTGTCATGTAATCCTTTTTAATGCTACGTAATTCTACTTAGTGCTATGTAACACTACTGATTACGTAATCCATCTTAATGGCACGTAATCCTACTTAATGGCACGTAATCTTACTTAGTGTCATGTAATCCTACTTAATGCAACGTAATTCTATTTAGTGCCGTGTAACACTACTGATTACGTAATCCATCATAAAGGCACGTAATCCTACTTAATGGCACGTAATCCTACTTTGTGTCATGTAATCCTACTTAATGCTACGTAATTCTACTTAGTGCCATGTAACACTACTGATTACCTAATCCATTTTAATAGCACGTAATCCTACTTAATGGCACGTAATTCTACTTAGTGTCATGTAATCTTACTTAATGCTACGTAATTCTACTTAGTGCCATGTAACACTACTGATTACGTAATCCATCTTAATGGCACGTAATCCTACTTAATGGCACGTAATCCTACTTAGTGTCATGTAATCCTACTTAATGCAACGTAATTCTACTTAGTGCCACGTAACACTACTGATTACGTAATCCATCTTGATGGCACGAAATCCTACTTAATGGCACGCGATCCTACTTAGTGTCATGTAATCCTACTTAATGCTACGTAATTCTACTTAGTGCCATGTAACACTACTGATTACGTAATACATCTTAATGGCACGTAATCCTACTTAATGGCACGTAATCCTACTTAGTGTCATGTAATCCTACATAATGCTACGTAATTCTACTCAGTGCCATGTAACACTACTGATTACGTAATCCATCTTAATGGCACGTAATCTTACTTAATGGCACGTAATCCTACTTAGTGTCATGTAATCTTACTTAATGCTACGTAATTCTACTTAGTGCCATGTAACACTACTGATTACGTAATCTATCTTAATGGCACGTAATCCTACTTAATGGAACGTAATCCTACTTAATGGAACGTAAAACTACTTAATGGAACGTAATTCTACTTAGTGCTATGTAACACTACTGATTACGTAATCCATCTCAATGGCACGTAATAGCACGTAATCTTACTTAGTGTCATGTAATCCTACTTCATGCTACGTAATTTTACTTAGTGCCATGTAACACTACTAATTACGTAATCTATCTTAATGGCACGTAATCCTACTTAATGGCACGTAATTCTACTTATTGTCATGTAATCCTACTTAATGCTTCGTAATTCTTCTTAGTGCCATGTAACACTACTGATTACGTAACCCATCTTAATGGCACGTAATCCTACTTAATGGTACGAAATCCTACTTGGTGTCATGTAATCCTACTTAATGCTACGTAATTCTACTTAGTGCCATGTAACACTACTGATTACGTTATCCATATTAATGGCACGTAATCCTACTTAATGGCACGTAATCCTACTTAGTGTCATGTAATCCTACTTAATGCTACGTAATTCTACTTAGTGCCTTGTAACACTACTGATTATGTAATCCATCTTAATGGCACGTAATCCTACTTAATAGCACGTAATCCTACTTAGTGTCATGTAATCCTACTTAATGCTACGTAATTCTACTTAGTGCCATGTAACACTACTGATTACGTAATCCTTCTTAATGGCACCTAATCCTACTTAATGGCACGTAATCTTACTTAGTGTCATGTAATCCTACTTAATGCTACGTAATTCTACTTAGTGCTATGTAACACTACTGATTACGTAATCCATATTAATAGCACGTATTCCTACTTAATGGCACGTAATCCTACTTAATAGCACGTAATCCTACTTAGTGTCATGTAATCCTACTGAATGCTACGTAAATCTACTTAGTGCCATGTAACACTACTGATTACGTAATCCATCTTAATGGCACGTAATCCTACTTAATGTCACGTAATCCTACTTAGTGTCATGTAATCCTACTTAATGCTACTTAATTCTACTTAGTGCCATGTAACACTACTGATTACGTAATCCATCTTAATGGCACGTAATCCTACTTAGTGTCATGTAATCCTACTTAATGCTACGTAATTCTACTTAGTGCCATGTAACACTACTGATTACGTAATCCATCTTAATGGCACGTAATCCTACTTAATGGCACGTAATCCTACTTAGTGTCATGTAATCCTACTTAATGCTACGTAATTCTACTTAGTGCCATGTAACACTACTGATTACGTAATCCATCTTAATGGCACGTAATCCTATTTAATGGCACGTAATCTTACTTAGTGTCATGTAATCCTACTTAATGCTATGTAATTCTACTTAGTGTCATGTAACACTACTGATTACGCAGTACATCTTAATGGCACGTAATCCTACTTAATGGCACGTAATCCTACTTAGTGTCATGTAATCCTACTTAATGCTACGTAATTTTACTTAGTGCCATGTAACACTAGTGATTACGTAATCCTTCTTAATGGCACCTAATCCTACTTAATGGCACGTAATCTTACTTAGTGTCATGTAATCCTACTTAATGCTACGTAATTCTACTTAGTGTCATGTAACACTACTGATTACGCAGTACATCTTAATGGCACGTAATCCTACTTAATGGCACGTAATCCTAGTTAGTGTCATGTAATCCTACTTAATGCTACGTAATTCTACTTAGTGCCATGTAACACTACTGATTACGTTATCTATTTTAATGGCACGTAATCCTACTTAATGGCACGTAATCCTACTTAGTGTCATGTAATCCTACTTAATGCTACGTAATTCTACTTAGCGCCATGTAATCTCACTTAATGCTACGTAATTCTACTTAGTGCCATGTAACACTACTGATTACGTTACCCATCTAAATGGCACGTAATCCTACTTAATGGTACGAAATCCTACTTAGTGTCATGTAATCCTACTTAATGCTACGTAATTCTATTTAGTGCCATGTAACACTACTGATTACGTAATCCATCATAAAGGCACGTAATCCTACTTAATGGCACGTAATTCTACTTATTGTCATGTAATCCTACTTAATGCTTCGTAATTCTTCTTAGTGCCATGTAACACTACTGATTACGTAACCCATCTTAATGGCACGTAATCCTACTTAATGGTACGAAATCCGACTTGGTGTCATGTAATCCTACTTAATGCTACGTAATTCTACTTAGTGCCATGTAACACTACTGATTACGTAATCCATCTTAAGGCACGTAATCCTACTTAATGGCACGTAATCCTACTTAGTGTCATGTAATCCTTTTTAATGCTACGTAATTCTACTTAGTGCTATGTAACACTACTGATTACGTAATCCATCTTAATGGCACGTAATCCTACTTAATGGCACGTAATCTTACTTAGTGTCATGTAATCCTACTTAATGCAACGTAATTCTATTTAGTGCCGTGTAACACTACTGATTACGTAATCCATCATAAAGGCACGTAATCCTACTTAATGGCACGTAATCCTACTTTGTGTCATGTAATCCTACTTAATGCTACGTAATTCTACTTAGTGCCATGTAACACTACTGATTACGTAATCCATCTTAATAGCACGTAATCCTACTTAATGGCACGTAATTCTACTTAGTGTCATGTAATCTTACTTAATGCTACGTAATTCTACTTAGTGCCATGTAACACTACTGATTACGTAATCCATCTTAATGGCACGTAATCCTACTTAATGGCACGTAATCCTACTTAGTGTCATGTAATCCTACTTAATGCAACGTAATTCTACTTAGTGCCATGTAACACTACTGATTACGTAATCCATCTTGATGGCACGAAATCCTACTTAATGGCACGTGATCCTACTTAGTGTCATGTAATCCTACTTAATGCAACGTAATTCTACTTAGTGCCATGTAACACTACTGATTACGTAATACATCTTAATGGCACGTAATCCTACTTAATGGCACGTAATCCTACTTAGTGTCATGTAATCCTACATAATGCTACGTAATTCTACTCAGTGCCATGTAACACTACTGATTACGTAATCCATCTTAATGGCACGTAATCCTACTTAATGGCACGTAATCCTACTTAGTGTCATGTAATCTTACTTAATGCTACGTAATTTTACTTAGTGCCATGTAACACTACTGATTACGTAATCCATCTTAATGGCACGTAATCCTACTTAATGGAACGTAATCCTACTTAATGGAACGTAATCCTACTTAATGGCACGTAATCCTACTTAGTGTCATGTAATCCTTTTTAATGCTACGTAATTCTACTTAGTGCTATGTAACACTACTGATTACGTAATCCATCTTAATGGCACGTAATCCTACTTAATGGCACGTAATCTTACTTAGTGTCATGTAATCCTACTTAATGCAACGTAATTCTATTTAGTGCCGTGTAACACTACTGATTACGTAATCCATCATAAAGGCACGTAATCCTACTTAATGGCACGTAATCCTACTTTGTGTCATGTAATCCTACTTAATGCTACGTAATTCTACTTAGTGCCATGTAACACTACTGATTACGTAATCCATCTTAATAGCACGTAATCCTACTTAATGGCACGTAATTCTACTTAGTGTCATGTAATCTTACTTAATGCTACGTAATTCTACTTAGTGCCATGTAACACTACTGATTACGTAATCCATCTTAATGGCACGTAATCCTACTTAATGGCACGTAATCCTACTTAGTGTCATGTAATCCTACTTAATGCAACGTAATTCTACTTAGTGCCATGTAACACTACTGATTACGTAATCCATCTTGATGGCACGAAATCCTACTTAATGGCACGTGATCCTACTTAGTGTCATGTAATCCTACTTAATGCAACGTAATTCTACTTAGTGCCATGTAACACTACTGATTACGTAATACATCTTAATGGCACGTAATCCTACTTAATGGCACGTAATCCTACTTAGTGTCATGTAATCCTACATAATGCTACGTAATTCTACTCAGTGCCATGTAACACTACTGATTACGTAATCCATCTTAATAGCACGTAATCCTACTTAATGGCACGTAATCCTACTTAGTGTCATGTAATCTTACTTAATGCTACGTAATTTTACTTAGTGCCATGTAACACTACTGATTACGTAATCCATCTTAATAGCACGTAATCCTACTTAATGGCACGTAATTCTACTTAGTGTCATGTAATCTTACTTAATGCTACGTAATTCTACTTAGTGCCATGTAACACTACTGATTACGTAATCCATCTTAATGGCACGTAATCCTACTTAATGGCACGTAATCCTACTTAGTGTCATGTAATCCTACTTAATGCAACGTAATTCTACTTAGTGCCATGTAACACTACTGATTACGTAATCCATCTTGATGGCACGAAATCCTACTTAATGGCACGTGATCCTACTTAGTGTCATGTAATCCTACTTAATGCAACGTAATTCTACTTAGTGCCATGTAACACTACTGATTACGTAATACATCTTAATGGCACGTAATCCTACTTAATGGCACGTAATCCTACTTAGTGTCATGTAATCCTACATAATGCTACGTAATTCTACTCAGTGCCATGTAACACTACTGATTACGTAATCCATCTTAATGGCACGTAATCCTACTTAATGGCACGTAATCCTACTTAGTGTCATGTAATCTTACTTAATGCTACGTAATTTTACTTAGTGCCATGTAACACTACTGATTACGTAATCCATCTTAATGGCACGTAATCCTACTTAATGGAACGTAATCCTACTTAATGGAACGTAATCCTACTTAATGGAACGTAATTCTACTTAGTGCTATGTAACACTACTGATTACGTAATCCATCTCAATGGCACGTAATAGCACGTAATCTTACTTAGTGTCATGTAATCCTACTTCATGCTACGTAATTTTACTTAGTGCCATGTAACACTACTAATTACGTAATCTATCTTAATGGCACGTAATCCTACTTAATGGCACGTAATTCTACTTATTGTCATGTAATCCTACTTAATGCTTCGTAATTCTTCTTAGTGCCATGTAACACTACTGATTACGTAACCCATCTTAGTGGCACGTAATCCTACTTAATGGTACGAAATCCTACTTGGTGTCATGTAATCCTACTTAATGCTACGTAATTCTACTTAGTGCCATGTAACACTACTGATTACGTTATCCATATTAATGGCACGTAATCCTACTTAATGGCACGTAATCCTACTTAGTGTCATGTAATCCTACTTAATGCTACGTAATTCTACTTAGTGCCTTGTAACACTACTGATTACGTAATCCATCTTAATGGCACGTAATCCTACTTAATGGCACGTAATCCTACTTAGTGTCATGTAATCCTACTTAATGCTACGTAATCCTACTTAGTGCCATGTAACACTACTGATTACGTAATCCTTCTTAATGGCACCTAATCCTACTTAATGGCACGTAATCCTACTTAGTGTCATGTAATCCTACTTAATGCTACGTAAATCTACTTAGTGCCATGTAACACTACTAATTACGTAATCTATCTTAATGGCACGTAATCCTACTTAATGGCACGTAATCCTACTTAGTGTCATGTAATCCTACTTAATGCTATGTAATTCTACTTAGTGCCATGTAACACTACTAATTACGTAATCCATCTTAATGGCACGTAATCCTACTTAATGTCACGTAATCCTACTTAGTGTCATGTAATCCTACTTAATGCTACTTAATTCTACTTAGTGCCATGCTACACTACTGATTACGTAATCCATCTTAATGGCACGTAATCCTACTTAATGGCACGTAATCCTACTTAGTGTCATGTAATCCTACTTAATGCTACGTAATTCTACTTAGTGCCATGTAACACTACTGATTACGTAATCCATCTTAATGGCACGTAATCCTATTTAATGGCACGTAATCTTACTTAGTGTCATGTAATCCTACTTAATGCTACGTAATTCTACTTAGTGTCATGTAACACTACTGATTACGCAGTACATCTTAATGGCACGTAATCCTACTTAACGGCACGTAATCCTACTTAGTGTCATGTAATCCTACTTAATGCAACGTAATTCTACTTAGTGCCATGTAACACTACTGATTACGTAATCCATCTTGATGGCACGAAATCCTACTTAATGGCACGTGATCCTACTTAGTGTCATGTAATCCTACTTAATGCAACGTAATTCTACTTAGTGCCATGTAACACTACTGATTACGTAATCCATCTTAATGGCACGTAATCTTACTTAATGGCACGTAATCCTACTTAGTGTCATGTAATCTTACTTAATGCTACGTAATTCTACTTAGTGCCATGTAACACTACTGATTACGTAATCTATCTTAATGGCACGTAATCCTACTTAATGGAACGTAATCCTACTTAATGGAACGTAAAACTACTTAATGGAACGTAATTCTACTTAGTGCTATGTAACACTACTGATTACGTAATCCATCTCAATGGCACGTAATAGCACGTAATCTTACTTAGTGTCATGTAATCCTACTTCATGCTACGTAATTTTACTTAGTGCCATGTAACACTACTAATTACGTAATCTATCTTAATGGCACGTAATCCTACTTAATGGCACGTAATTCTACTTATTGTCATGTAATCCTACTTAATGCTTCGTAATTCTTCTTAGTGCCATGTAACACTACTGATTACGTAACCCATCTTAATGGCACGTAATCCTACTTAATGGTACGAAATCCTACTTGGTGTCATGTAATCCTACTTAATGCTACGTAATTCTACTTAGTGCCATGTAACACTACTGATTACGTTATCCATATTAATGGCACGTAATCCTACTTAATGGCACGTAATCCTACTTAGTGTCATGTAATCCTACTTAATGCTACGTAATTCTACTTAGTGCCTTGTAACACTACTGATTATGTAATCCATCTTAATGGCACGTAATGCTACTTAATAGCACGTAATCCTACTTAGTGTCATGTAATCCTACTTAATGCTACGTAATTCTACTTAGTGCCATGTAACACTACTGATTACGTAATCCTTCTTAATGGCACCTAATCCTACTTAATGGCACGTAATCTTACTTAGTGTCATGTAATCCTACTTAATGCTACGTAATTCTACTTAGTGCTATGTAACACTACTGATTACGTAATCCATATTAATAGCACGTATTCCTACTTAATGGCACGTAATCCTACTTAATAGCACGTAATCCTACTTAGTGTCATGTAATCCTACTGAATGCTACGTAAATCTACTTAGTGCCATGTAACACTACTGATTACGTAATCCATCTTAATGGCACGTAATCCTACTTAATGTCACGTAATCCTACTTAGTGTCATGTAATCCTACTTAATGCTACTTAATTCTACTTAGTGCCATGTAACACTACTGATTACGTAATCCATCTTAATGGCACGTAATCCTACTTAGTGTCATGTAATCCTACTTAATGCTACGTAATTCTACTTAGTGCCATGTAACACTACTGATTACGTAATCCATCTTAATGGCACGTAATCCTACTTAATGGCACGTAATCCTACTTAGTGTCATGTAATCCTACTTAATGCTACGTAATTCTACTTAGTGCCATGTAACACTACTGATTACGTAATCCATCTTAATGGCACGTAATCCTATTTAATGGCACGTAATCTTACTTAGTGTCATGTAATCCTACTTAATGCTATGTAATTCTACTTAGTGTCATGTAACACTACTGATTACGCAGTACATCTTAATGGCACGTAATCCTACTTAATGGCACGTAATCCTACTTAGTGTCATGTAATCCTACTTAATGCTACGTAATTTTACTTAGTGCCATGTAACACTAGTGATTACGTAATCCTTCTTAATGGCACCTAATCCTACTTAATGGCACGTAATCTTACTTAGTGTCATGTAATCCTACTTAATGCTACGTAATTCTACTTAGTGTCATGTAACACTACTGATTACGCAGTACATCTTAATGGCACGTAATCCTACTTAATGGCACGTAATCCTAGTTAGTGTCATGTAATCCTACTTAATGCTACGTAATTCTACTTAGTGCCATGTAACACTACTGATTACGTTATCTATTTTAATGGCACGTAATCCTACTTAATGGCACGTAATCCTACTTAGTGTCATGTAATCCTACTTAATGCTACGTAATTCTACTTAGCGCCATGTAATCTCACTTAATGCTACGTAATTCTACTTAGTGCCATGTAACACTACTGATTACGTTACCCATCTAAATGGCACGTAATCCTACTTAATGGTACGAAATCCTACTTAGTGTCATGTAATCCTACTTAATGCTACGTAATTCTATTTAGTGCCATGTAACACTACTGATTACGTAATCCATCATAAAGGCACGTAATCCTACTTAATGGCACGTAATTCTACTTATTGTCATGTAATCCTACTTAATGCTTCGTAATTCTTCTTAGTGCCATGTAACACTACTGATTACGTAACCCATCTTAATGGCACGTAATCCTACTTAATGGTACGAAATCCGACTTGGTGTCATGTAATCCTACTTAATGCTACGTAATTCTACTTAGTGCCATGTAACACTACTGATTACGTAATCCATCTTAAGGCACGTAATCCTACTTAATGGCACGTAATCCTACTTAGTGTCATGTAATCCTTTTTAATGCTACGTAATTCTACTTAGTGCTATGTAACACTACTGATTACGTAATCCATCTTAATGGCACGTAATCCTACTTAATGGCACGTAATCTTACTTAGTGTCATGTAATCCTACTTAATGCAACGTAATTCTATTTAGTGCCGTGTAACACTACTGATTACGTAATCCATCATAAAGGCACGTAATCCTACTTAATGGCACGTAATCCTACTTTGTGTCATGTAATCCTACTTAATGCTACGTAATTCTACTTAGTGCCATGTAACACTACTGATTACGTAATCCATCTTAATAGCACGTAATCCTACTTAATGGCACGTAATTCTACTTAGTGTCATGTAATCTTACTTAATGCTACGTAATTCTACTTAGTGCCATGTAACACTACTGATTACGTAATCCATCTTAATGGCACGTAATCCTACTTAATGGCACGTAATCCTACTTAGTGTCATGTAATCCTACTTAATGCAACGTAATTCTACTTAGTGCCATGTAACACTACTGATTACGTAATCCATCTTGATGGCACGAAATCCTACTTAATGGCACGTGATCCTACTTAGTGTCATGTAATCCTACTTAATGCAACGTAATTCTACTTAGTGCCATGTAACACTACTGATTACGTAATACATCTTAATGGCACGTAATCCTACTTAATGGCACGTAATCCTACTTAGTGTCATGTAATCCTACATAATGCTACGTAATTCTACTCAGTGCCATGTAACACTACTGATTACGTAATCCATCTTAATAGCACGTAATCCTACTTAATGGCACGTAATCCTACTTAGTGTCATGTAATCTTACTTAATGCTACGTAATTTTACTTAGTGCCATGTAACACTACTGATTACGTAATCCATCTTAATAGCACGTAATCCTACTTAATGGCACGTAATTCTACTTAGTGTCATGTAATCTTACTTAATGCTACGTAATTCTACTTAGTGCCATGTAACACTACTGATTACGTAATCCATCTTAATGGCACGTAATCCTACTTAATGGCACGTAATCCTACTTAGTGTCATGTAATCCTACTTAATGCAACGTAATTCTACTTAGTGCCATGTAACACTACTGATTACGTAATCCATCTTGATGGCACGAAATCCTACTTAATGGCACGTGATCCTACTTAGTGTCATGTAATCCTACTTAATGCAACGTAATTCTACTTAGTGCCATGTAACACTACTGATTACGTAATACATCTTAATGGCACGTAATCCTACTTAATGGCACGTAATCCTACTTAGTGTCATGTAATCCTACATAATGCTACGTAATTCTACTCAGTGCCATGTAACACTACTGATTACGTAATCCATCTTAATGGCACGTAATCCTACTTAATGGCACGTAATCCTACTTAGTGTCATGTAATCTTACTTAATGCTACGTAATTTTACTTAGTGCCATGTAACACTACTGATTACGTAATCCATCTTAATGGCACGTAATCCTACTTAATGGAACGTAATCCTACTTAATGGAACGTAATCCTACTTAATGGAACGTAATTCTACTTAGTGCTATGTAACACTACTGATTACGTAATCCATCTCAATGGCACGTAATAGCACGTAATCTTACTTAGTGTCATGTAATCCTACTTCATGCTACGTAATTTTACTTAGTGCCATGTAACACTACTAATTACGTAATCTATCTTAATGGCACGTAATCCTACTTAATGGCACGTAATTCTACTTATTGTCATGTAATCCTACTTAATGCTTCGTAATTCTTCTTAGTGCCATGTAACACTACTGATTACGTAACCCATCTTAGTGGCACGTAATCCTACTTAATGGTACGAAATCCTACTTGGTGTCATGTAATCCTACTTAATGCTACGTAATTCTACTTAGTGCCATGTAACACTACTGATTACGTTATCCATATTAATGGCACGTAATCCTACTTAATGGCACGTAATCCTACTTAGTGTCATGTAATCCTACTTAATGCTACGTAATTCTACTTAGTGCCTTGTAACACTACTGATTACGTAATCCATCTTAATGGCACGTAATCCTACTTAATGGCACGTAATCCTACTTAGTGTCATGTAATCCTACTTAATGCTACGTAATCCTACTTAGTGCCATGTAACACTACTGATTACGTAATCCTTCTTAATGGCACCTAATCCTACTTAATGGCACGTAATCCTACTTAGTGTCATGTAATCCTACTTAATGCTACGTAAATCTACTTAGTGCCATGTAACACTACTAATTACGTAATCTATCTTAATGGCACGTAATCCTACTTAATGGCACGTAATCCTACTTAGTGTCATGTAATCCTACTTAATGCTATGTAATTCTACTTAGTGCCATGTAACACTACTAATTACGTAATCCATCTTAATGGCACGTAATCCTACTTAATGTCACGTAATCCTACTTAGTGTCATGTAATCCTACTTAATGCTACTTAATTCTACTTAGTGCCATGCTACACTACTGATTACGTAATCCATCTTAATGGCACGTAATCCTACTTAATGGCACGTAATCCTACTTAGTGTCATGTAATCCTACTTAATGCTACGTAATTCTACTTAGTGCCATGTAACACTACTGATTACGTAATCCATCTTAATGGCACGTAATCCTATTTAATGGCACGTAATCTTACTTAGTGTCATGTAATCCTACTTAATGCTACGTAATTCTACTTAGTGTCATGTAACACTACTGATTACGCAGTACATCTTAATGGCACGTAATCCTACTTAACGGCACGTAATCCTACTTAGTGTCATGTAATCCTACTTAATGCAACGTAATTCTACTTAGTGCCATGTAACACTACTGATTACGTAATCCATCTTGATGGCACGAAATCCTACTTAATGGCACGTGATCCTACTTAGTGTCATGTAATCCTACTTAATGCAACGTAATTCTACTTAGTGCCATGTAACACTACTGATTACGTAATCCATCTTAATGGCACGTAATCTTACTTAATGGCACGTAATCCTACTTAGTGTCATGTAATCTTACTTAATGCTACGTAATTCTACTTAGTGCCATGTAACACTACTGATTACGTAATCTATCTTAATGGCACGTAATCCTACTTAATGGAACGTAATCCTACTTAATGGAACGTAAAACTACTTAATGGAACGTAATTCTACTTAGTGCTATGTAACACTACTGATTACGTAATCCATCTCAATGGCACGTAATAGCACGTAATCTTACTTAGTGTCATGTAATCCTACTTCATGCTACGTAATTTTACTTAGTGCCATGTAACACTACTAATTACGTAATCTATCTTAATGGCACGTAATCCTACTTAATGGCACGTAATTCTACTTATTGTCATGTAATCCTACTTAATGCTTCGTAATTCTTCTTAGTGCCATGTAACACTACTGATTACGTAACCCATCTTAATGGCACGTAATCCTACTTAATGGTACGAAATCCTACTTGGTGTCATGTAATCCTACTTAATGCTACGTAATTCTACTTAGTGCCATGTAACACTACTGATTACGTTATCCATATTAATGGCACGTAATCCTACTTAATGGCACGTAATCCTACTTAGTGTCATGTAATCCTACTTAATGCTACGTAATTCTACTTAGTGCCTTGTAACACTACTGATTATGTAATCCATCTTAATGGCACGTAATCCTACTTAATAGCACGTAATCCTACTTAGTGTCATGTAATCCTACTTAATGCTACGTAATTCTACTTAGTGCCATGTAACACTACTGATTACGTAATCCTTCTTAATGGCACCTAATCCTACTTAATGGCACGTAATCTTACTTAGTGTCATGTAATCCTACTTAATGCTACGTAATTCTACTTAGTGCTATGTAACACTACTGATTACGTAATCCATATTAATAGCACGTATTCCTACTTAATGGCACGTAATCCTACTTAATAGCACGTAATCCTACTTAGTGTCATGTAATCCTACTGAATGCTACGTAAATCTACTTAGTGCCATGTAACACTACTGATTACGTAATCCATCTTAATGGCACGTAATCCTACTTAATGTCACGTAATCCTACTTAGTGTCATGTAATCCTACTTAATGCTACTTAATTCTACTTAGTGCCATGTAACACTACTGATTACGTAATCCATCTTAATGGCACGTAATCCTACTTAGTGTCATGTAATCCTACTTAATGCTACGTAATTCTACTTAGTGCCATGTAACACTACTGATTACGTAATCCATCTTAATGGCACGTAATCCTACTTAATGGCACGTAATCCTACTTAGTGTCATGTAATCCTACTTAATGCTACGTAATTCTACTTAGTGCCATGTAACACTACTGATTACGTAATCCATCTTAATGGCACGTAATCCTATTTAATGGCACGTAATCTTACTTAGTGTCATGTAATCCTACTTAATGCTATGTAATTCTACTTAGTGTCATGTAACACTACTGATTACGCAGTACATCTTAATGGCACGTAATCCTACTTAATGGCACGTAATCCTACTTAGTGTCATGTAATCCTACTTAATGCTACGTAATTTTACTTAGTGCCATGTAACACTAGTGATTACGTAATCCTTCTTAATGGCACCTAATCCTACTTAATGGCACGTAATCTTACTTAGTGTCATGTAATCCTACTTAATGCTACGTAATTCTACTTAGTGTCATGTAACACTACTGATTACGCAGTACATCTTAATGGCACGTAATCCTACTTAATGGCACGTAATCCTAGTTAGTGTCATGTAATCCTACTTAATGCTACGTAATTCTACTTAGTGCCATGTAACACTACTGATTACGTTATCTATTTTAATGGCACGTAATCCTACTTAATGGCACGTAATCCTACTTAGTGTCATGTAATCCTACTTAATGCTACGTAATTCTACTTAGCGCCATGTAATCTCACTTAATGCTACGTAATTCTACTTAGTGCCATGTAACACTACTGATTACGTTACCCATCTAAATGGCACGTAATCCTACTTAATGGTACGAAATCCTACTTAGTGTCATGTAATCCTACTTAATGCTACGTAATTCTATTTAGTGCCATGTAACACTACTGATTACGTAATCCATCATAAAGGCACGTAATCCTACTTAATGGCACGTAATTCTACTTATTGTCATGTAATCCTACTTAATGCTTCGTAATTCTTCTTAGTGCCATGTAACACTACTGATTACGTAACCCATCTTAATGGCACGTAATCCTACTTAATGGTACGAAATCCGACTTGGTGTCATGTAATCCTACTTAATGCTACGTAATTCTACTTAGTGCCATGTAACACTACTGATTACGTAATCCATCTTAAGGCACGTAATCCTACTTAATGGCACGTAATCCTACTTAGTGTCATGTAATCCTTTTTAATGCTACGTAATTCTACTTAGTGCTATGTAACACTACTGATTACGTAATCCATCTTAATGGCACGTAATCCTACTTAATGGCACGTAATCTTACTTAGTGTCATGTAATCCTACTTAATGCAACGTAATTCTATTTAGTGCCGTGTAACACTACTGATTACGTAATCCATCATAAAGGCACGTAATCCTACTTAATGGCACGTAATCCTACTTTGTGTCATGTAATCCTACTTAATGCTACGTAATTCTACTTAGTGCCATGTAACACTACTGATTACGTAATCCATCTTAATAGCACGTAATCCTACTTAATGGCACGTAATTCTACTTAGTGTCATGTAATCTTACTTAATGCTACGTAATTCTACTTAGTGCCATGTAACACTACTGATTACGTAATCCATCTTAATGGCACGTAATCCTACTTAATGGCACGTAATCCTACTTAGTGTCATGTAATCCTACTTAATGCAACGTAATTCTACTTAGTGCCATGTAACACTACTGATTACGTAATCCATCTTGATGGCACGAAATCCTACTTAATGGCACGTGATCCTACTTAGTGTCATGTAATCCTACTTAATGCAACGTAATTCTACTTAGTGCCATGTAACACTACTGATTACGTAATACATCTTAATGGCACGTAATCCTACTTAATGGCACGTAATCCTACTTAGTGTCATGTAATCCTACATAATGCTACGTAATTCTACTCAGTGCCATGTAACACTACTGATTACGTAATCCATCTTAATGGCACGTAATCCTACTTAATGGCACGTAATCCTACTTAGTGTCATGTAATCTTACTTAATGCTACGTAATTTTACTTAGTGCCATGTAACACTACTGATTACGTAATCCATCTTAATGGCACGTAATCCTACTTAATGGAACGTAATCCTACTTAATGGAACGTAATCCTACTTAATGGCACGTAATCCTACTTAGTGTCATGTAATCCTTTTTAATGCTACGTAATTCTACTTAGTGCTATGTAACACTACTGATTACGTAATCCATCTTAATGGCACGTAATCCTACTTAATGGCACGTAATCTTACTTAGTGTCATGTAATCCTACTTAATGCAACGTAATTCTATTTAGTGCCGTGTAACACTACTGATTACGTAATCCATCATAAAGGCACGTAATCCTACTTAATGGCACGTAATCCTACTTTGTGTCATGTAATCCTACTTAATGCTACGTAATTCTACTTAGTGCCATGTAACACTACTGATTACGTAATCCATCTTAATAGCACGTAATCCTACTTAATGGCACGTAATTCTACTTAGTGTCATGTAATCTTACTTAATGCTACGTAATTCTACTTAGTGCCATGTAACACTACTGATTACGTAATCCATCTTAATGGCACGTAATCCTACTTAATGGCACGTAATCCTACTTAGTGTCATGTAATCCTACTTAATGCAACGTAATTCTACTTAGTGCCATGTAACACTACTGATTACGTAATCCATCTTGATGGCACGAAATCCTACTTAATGGCACGTGATCCTACTTAGTGTCATGTAATCCTACTTAATGCAACGTAATTCTACTTAGTGCCATGTAACACTACTGATTACGTAATACATCTTAATGGCACGTAATCCTACTTAATGGCACGTAATCCTACTTAGTGTCATGTAATCCTACATAATGCTACGTAATTCTACTCAGTGCCATGTAACACTACTGATTACGTAATCCATCTTAATAGCACGTAATCCTACTTAATGGCACGTAATCCTACTTAGTGTCATGTAATCTTACTTAATGCTACGTAATTTTACTTAGTGCCATGTAACACTACTGATTACGTAATCCATCTTAATAGCACGTAATCCTACTTAATGGCACGTAATTCTACTTAGTGTCATGTAATCTTACTTAATGCTACGTAATTCTACTTAGTGCCATGTAACACTACTGATTACGTAATCCATCTTAATGGCACGTAATCCTACTTAATGGCACGTAATCCTACTTAGTGTCATGTAATCCTACTTAATGCAACGTAATTCTACTTAGTGCCATGTAACACTACTGATTACGTAATCCATCTTGATGGCACGAAATCCTACTTAATGGCACGTGATCCTACTTAGTGTCATGTAATCCTACTTAATGCAACGTAATTCTACTTAGTGCCATGTAACACTACTGATTACGTAATACATCTTAATGGCACGTAATCCTACTTAATGGCACGTAATCCTACTTAGTGTCATGTAATCCTACATAATGCTACGTAATTCTACTCAGTGCCATGTAACACTACTGATTACGTAATCCATCTTAATGGCACGTAATCCTACTTAATGGCACGTAATCCTACTTAGTGTCATGTAATCTTACTTAATGCTACGTAATTTTACTTAGTGCCATGTAACACTACTGATTACGTAATCCATCTTAATGGCACGTAATCCTACTTAATGGAACGTAATCCTACTTAATGGAACGTAATCCTACTTAATGGAACGTAATTCTACTTAGTGCTATGTAACACTACTGATTACGTAATCCATCTCAATGGCACGTAATAGCACGTAATCTTACTTAGTGTCATGTAATCCTACTTCATGCTACGTAATTTTACTTAGTGCCATGTAACACTACTAATTACGTAATCTATCTTAATGGCACGTAATCCTACTTAATGGCACGTAATTCTACTTATTGTCATGTAATCCTACTTAATGCTTCGTAATTCTTCTTAGTGCCATGTAACACTACTGATTACGTAACCCATCTTAGTGGCACGTAATCCTACTTAATGGTACGAAATCCTACTTGGTGTCATGTAATCCTACTTAATGCTACGTAATTCTACTTAGTGCCATGTAACACTACTGATTACGTTATCCATATTAATGGCACGTAATCCTACTTAATGGCACGTAATCCTACTTAGTGTCATGTAATCCTACTTAATGCTACGTAATTCTACTTAGTGCCTTGTAACACTACTGATTACGTAATCCATCTTAATGGCACGTAATCCTACTTAATGGCACGTAATCCTACTTAGTGTCATGTAATCCTACTTAATGCTACGTAATCCTACTTAGTGCCATGTAACACTACTGATTACGTAATCCTTCTTAATGGCACCTAATCCTACTTAATGGCACGTAATCCTACTTAGTGTCATGTAATCCTACTTAATGCTACGTAAATCTACTTAGTGCCATGTAACACTACTAATTACGTAATCTATCTTAATGGCACGTAATCCTACTTAATGGCACGTAATCCTACTTAGTGTCATGTAATCCTACTTAATGCTATGTAATTCTACTTAGTGCCATGTAACACTACTAATTACGTAATCCATCTTAATGGCACGTAATCCTACTTAATGTCACGTAATCCTACTTAGTGTCATGTAATCCTACTTAATGCTACTTAATTCTACTTAGTGCCATGCTACACTACTGATTACGTAATCCATCTTAATGGCACGTAATCCTACTTAATGGCACGTAATCCTACTTAGTGTCATGTAATCCTACTTAATGCTACGTAATTCTACTTAGTGCCATGTAACACTACTGATTACGTAATCCATCTTAATGGCACGTAATCCTATTTAATGGCACGTAATCTTACTTAGTGTCATGTAATCCTACTTAATGCTACGTAATTCTACTTAGTGTCATGTAACACTACTGATTACGCAGTACATCTTAATGGCACGTAATCCTACTTAACGGCACGTAATCCTACTTAGTGTCATGTAATCCTACTTAATGCAACGTAATTCTACTTAGTGCCATGTAACACTACTGATTACGTAATCCATCTTGATGGCACGAAATCCTACTTAATGGCACGTGATCCTACTTAGTGTCATGTAATCCTACTTAATGCAACGTAATTCTACTTAGTGCCATGTAACACTACTGATTACGTAATACATCTTAATGGCACGTAATCCTACTTAATGGCACGTAATCCTACTTAGTGTCATGTAATCCTACATAATGCTACGTAATTCTACTCAGTGCCATGTAACACTACTGATTACGTAATCCATCTTAATGGCACGTAATGCTACTTAATGGCACGTAATCCTACTTAGTGTCATGTAATCTTACTTAATGCTACGTAATTTTACTTAGTGCCATGTAACACTACTGATTACGTAATCCATCTTAATGGCACGTAATCCTACTTAATGGAACGTAATCCTACTTAATGGAACGTAATCCTACTTAATGGAACGTAATTCTACTTAGTGCTATGTAACACTACTGATTACGTAATCCATCTCAATGGCACGTAATAGCACGTAATCTTACTTAGTGTCATGTAATCCTACTTTATGCTACGTAATTTTACTTAGTGCCATGTAACACTACTAATTACGTAATCTATCTTAATGGCACGTAATCCTACTTAATGGCACGTAATTCTACTTATTGTCATGTAATCCTACTTAATGCTTCGTAATTCTTCTTAGTGCCATGTAACACTACTGATTACGTAACCCATCTTAGTGGCACGTAATCCTACTTAATGGTACGAAATCCTACTTGATATCATGTAATCCTACTTAATGCTACGTAATTCTACTTAGTGCCATGTAACACTACTGATTACGTTATCCATATTAATGGCACGTAATCCCACTTAATGGCACGTAATCCTACTTAGTGTCATGTAATCCTACTTAATGCTACGTAATTCTACTTAGTGCCTTGTAACACTACTGATTACGTAATCCATCTTAATGGCACGTAATCCTACTTAATGGCACGTAATCCTACTTAGTGTCATGTAATCCTACTTAATGCTACGTAATTCTACTTAGTGCCATGTAACACTACTGATTACGTAATCCTTCTTAATGGCACCTAATCCTACTTAATGGCACGTAATCCTACTTAGTGTCATGTAATCCTACTTAATGCTACGTAAATCTACTTAGTGCCATGTAACACTACTAATTACGTAATCTATCTTAATGGCACGTAATCCTACTTAATGGCACGTAATCCTACTTAGTGTCATGTAATCCTACTTAATGCTATGTAATTCTACTTAGTGCCATGTAACACTACTGATTACGTAATCCATCTTGATGGCACGAAATCCTACTTAATGGCACGTGATCCTACTTAGTGTCATGTAATCCTACTTAATGCAACGTAATTCTACTTAGTGCCATGTAACACTACTGATTACGTAATACATCTTAATGGCACGTAATCCTACTTAATGGCACGTAATCCTACTTAGTGTCATGTAATCCTACATAATGCTACGTAATTCTACTCAGTGCCATGTAACACTACTGATTACGTAATCCATCTTAATGGCACGTAATCCTACTTAATGGCACGTAATACTACTTAGTGTCATGTAATCTTACTTAATGCTACGTAATTTTACTTAGTGCCATGTAACACTACTGATTACGTAATCCATCTTAATGGCACGTAATCCTACTTAATGGAACGTAATCCTACTTAATGGAACGTAATCCTACTTAATGGAACGTAATTCTACTTAGTGCTATGTAACACTACTGATTACGTAATCCATCTCAATGGCACGTAATAGCACGTAATCTTACTTAGTGTCATGTAATCCTACTTCATGCTACGTAATTTTACTTAGTGCCATGTAACACTACTAATTACGTAATCTATCTTAATGGCACGTAATCCTACTTAATGGCACGTAATTCTACTTATTGTCATGTAATCCTACTTAATGCTTCGTAATTCTTCTTAGTGCCATGTAACACTACTGATTACGTAACCCATCTTAGTGGCACGTAATCCTACTTAATGGTACGAAATCCTACTTGGTGTCATGTAATCCTACTTAATGCTACGTAATTCTACTTAGTGCCATGTAACACTACTGATTACGTTACCCATATTAATGGCACGTAATCCTACTTAATGGCACGTAATCCTACTTAGTGTCATGTAATCCTACTTAATGCTACGTAATTCTACTTAGTGCCTTGTAACACTACTGATTACGTAATCCATCTTAATGGCACGTAATCCTACTTAATGGCACGTAATCCTACTTAGTGTCATGTAATCCTACTTAATGCTACGTAATCCTACTTAGTGCCATGTAACACTACTGATTACGTAATCCTTCTTAATGGCACCTAATCCTACTTAATGGCACGTAATCCTACTTAGTGTCATGTAATCCTACTTAATGCTACGTAAATCTACTTAGTGCCATGTAACACTACTAATTACGTAATCTATCTTAATGGCACGTAATCCTACTTAATGGCACGTAATCCTACTTAGTGTCATGTAATCCTACTTAATGCTATGTAATTCTACTTAGTGCCATGTAACACTACTAATTACGTAATCCATCTTAATGGCACGTAATCCTACTTAATGTCACGTAATCCTACTTAGTGTCATGTAATCCTACTTAATGCTACTTAATTCTACTTAGTGCCATGCAACACTACTGATTACGTAATCCATCTTAATGGCACGTAATCCTACTTAATGGCACGTAATCCTACTTAGTGTCATGTAATCCTACTTAATGCTACGTAATTCTACTTAGTGCCATGTAACACTACTGATTACGTAATCCATCTTAATGGCACGTAATCCTATTTAATGGCACGTAATCTTACTTAGTGTCATGTAATCCTACTTAATGCTACGTAATTCTACTTAGTGTCATGTAACACTACTGATTACGCAGTACATCTTAATGGCACGTAATCCTACTTAACGGCACGTAATCCTACTTAGTGTCATGTAATCGTACTTAATGCTACGTAATTCTACTTAGTGCCATGTAACACTACTGATTACGTAATCCATTTTAATGGCACGTAATCCTACTTAATGGCACGTAATCCTACTTAGTGTCATGTAATCCTACTTAATGCTACGTAATTCTACTTAGTGTCATGTAACACTACTGATTACGCAGTACATCTTAATGGCACGTAATCCTACTTAATGGCACGTAATCCTACTTAGTGTCATGTAATCCTACTTAATGCTACGTAATTCTACTTAGTGCCATGTAACACTACTGATTACGTAATCCATTTTAATGGCACGTAATCCTACTTAATGGCACGTAATCCTACTTAGTGTCATGTAATCCTACTTAATGCTACGTAATTCTACTTAGCGCCATGTAACACTACTGATTACGTAATCCATCTTAATGGCACGTAATCCTACTTAATGGCACGTAATCCTACTTAGTGTCATGTAATCCTACTTAATGCTACGTAATTCTACTTAGTTCCATGTAACACTACTGATTACGTAATCCATCTTAATGGCACGTAATCCTTCTTAATGGCACCTAATCCTACTTAGTGTCATGTAATCCTACTTAATGCTACGTAATTCTACTTAGTGCCAAGTAACACTACTGATTACGTAATCCTTCTTAATGGCACGTAATTCTACTTAATGGCACGTAATCCTACTTAGTGTCATGTATTCCTACTTAGTGCTACGTAATTCTACTTAGCGCCATGAAACACCACTGATTACGTAGTACATCTTAATGGCACGTAATCCTACTTAATGGCACGTAATCCTACTTAGTGTCATGTAATCCTACTTAATGCTACGTAATTCTACTTAGTGCCATTTAACACTACTGATTACGTAATCCATCTTAATGGCACGTAATCCTACTTAGTGTCATGTAATCCTACTTAATGCTACGTAATTCTACTTAGTGCCATGTAAAACTACTGATTACCTAATCCATCTTAATGGCACGTAATCCTACTTAATGGCACGTAATCCTACTTAGTGTTATGTAATCCTACTTAATGCTACGTAATTCTACTTAGTGCCGTGTAACACTACTGATTACGTAATCGATCTTAATGGCACGTAATCCTACTTAGTGTCATGTAATTCTACTTAATGCTACGTAATTCTACTTAGTGCCATGTAACACTACTGATTACCTAATCCATATTAATGGCACGTAATCCTACTTAATGGCACGTACTCCTACTTAGTGTCATGTAATCCTACTGAATGCTACGTAATTCTTGTTAGTGGCATGTAACACAACTGATTACGTAATCCATCTTAATAGCACGTAACCCTATTTAATGGCACGTAATCCTACTTACTGTCATGTAAACCTACTTAATGCTACGTAATTTTACTTAGTGCCATGTAACACTACTGATTACGTAATCCATCTTAATGGCACGTAATCCTACTTAATGGCACGTAATCCTACTTAGTGTCATGTAATCCTACATAATGCTACCTAATTCTACTTAGTGCCATGTAACACTACTGATTACGTAATCCATCTTAATGGCACGTAATCCTACTTAATGGCACGTAATCCTACTTAGTGTCATGTAATCCTACTTAATGCTACGTAATTCTACTTAGTGCCATGTAACACTACTGATTACGTAATACATCTTAATGGCACGTAATTCTACTTAATGGCACGTAATCCTACTTAGTGTCATGTAATCCTACTTAATGCTACGTAATTCTACTTAGTGCCATGTAACACTACTGATTACGTAATCCATCTTAATGGCACGTAATCCTACTTAATGGCACGTAATCCTACTTAGTGTCATGTAATCCTACTTAATGCTACGTAATTCTACTTAGTGCCATGTAACACTACTGATTACCTAATCCATCTTAATGGCACGTAATCCTACTTAATGGCACGTAATCCTACTTAGTGTCATGTAATCCTACTTGATGCTACGTAATTCTACTTAGTACCATGTAACACTACTGATTACGTAATCCATCTTAATGGCACGTAATCCTACTTAATGGCACGTAATCCTACTTAGTGTCATGTAATTCTACTTAATGCTACGTAATTCTACTTAGTGCCATGTAACACTACTGATTACGTAATCCATCTTAATGGCACGTAATCCTACTTATTGGCACGTAATCCTACTTAGTGTCATGTAATCCTACTTAATGCTACGTAATTCTACTTAGTGCCATGTAACACTACTGATTACGTTATTTATCTTAATGGCACGTAATCCTACTTAATGGCACGTAATCCTACTTAGTTTCATGTAATCCTACTTAATGCTACGTAATTCTACTTAGTGCCATGTAACACTACTGATTACATTATCCATCTTAAGGCACGTAATCCTACTTAGTGGCACGTAATCCTACTTAGTGTCATGTAATCCTACTTAATGCTACGTAATTCTATTGAGTGCCATGTAACACTACTGATTACGTAATCCATCACAAAGGCACGTAATCCTACTTAATGGCACGTAATCCTACTTAGTGTTATGTAATCCTTTTTAAAGCTACGTAATTCTACTTAGTGCTATGTAACACTACTGATTACGTAATCCATCTTAATGGCACGTAATCCTACTTAATGGCACGTAATCTTACTTAGTGTCATGTAATCCTACTTAATGCTACGTAATTCTACTTAGTGCCATGTAACACAACTGATTACGTAATCCATCTTAATGGTACGTAATCCTACTTAATGGCACGTAATCCTACTTAGTGTCATGTAATTTTACTTAATGTTACGTAATTCTACTTAGTGCCATGTAACACTACTGATTACATAATCCATCTTAATGGCACGTAATCCTACTTAATGGCACGTAATTCTACTTAGAGTCATGTAATCTTACTTTATGCTACGTAATTCTACTTAGTGCCATTCAACACTACTGATTACGTAATTTATCTTAATGGCACGTAATCCTACTTAATGGCACGTAATCCTACTTAGTGTCATGTAATCCTACTTAATGCAACGTAATTCTACTTAGTGCCATGTAACACTACTGATTACGTAATCCATCTTGATGGCACGTAATCTTACTTAATGGCACGTGATCCTACTTAGTGTCATGTAATCCTACTTAATGCTACGTAATTCTACTTAGTGCCATGTAACACTACTGATTACGTAATACATCTTAATGTAACGTAATCCTACTTAATGGCACGTAATCCTACTTAGTGTCATGTAATCTTACTTAATGCTACGTAATTCTACTTAGTGCCATGTAACACTACTGATTACGTAATCCATCTTAATGGCACGTAATCCTACTTAATGAAACGTAATCCTACTTAATGGAACGTAATCCTACTTAATGGAACGTAATTCTACTTAGTGCTATGTAACACTACTGATTACGTAATCCATCTCAATGGCACGTAATAGCACGCAATCTTACTTAGTGTCATGTAATCCTACTTCATGCTACGTAATTTTACTTAGTGCCATGTAACACTACTAATTACGTAATCCATCTTAATGGCACGCAATCCTACTTAATAGCACGTAATCCTACTTAGTGTCATGTAATCCTACTTAATGCTTCGTAATTCTTCTTAGTGCCATGTAACACTACTGATTACGTAACCCATCTTAATGGCACGTAATCCTACTTAATGGCACGTAATCCTACTTAGTGTCATGTAATCCTACTTAATGCTACGTAATTCTACTTAGCGCCATGTAATCTCACTTAATGCTACGTAATTCTACTTAGTGCCATGTAACACTACTGATTACGTAACCCATCTAAATGGCACGTAATCCTACTTAATGGTACGAAATCCTACTTAGTGTCATGTAATCCTACTTAATGCTACGTAATTCTATTTAGTGCCATGTAACACTACTGATTACGTAATCCATCATAAAGGCACGTAATCCTACTAAATGGCACGTAATTCTACTTATTGTCATGTAATCCTACTTAATGCTTCGTAATTCTTCTTAGTGCCATGTAACACTACTGATTACGTAACCCATCTTAATGGCACGTAATCCTACTTAATGGTACGAAATCCGACTTGGTGTCATGTAATCCTACTTAATGCTACGTAATTCTACTTAGTGCCATGTAACACTACTGATTACGTAATCCATTTTAAGGCACGTAATCCTACTTAATGGCACGTAATCCTACTTAGTGTCATGTAATCCTACTTAATGCTACGTAATTCTATTTAGTGCCATGTAACACTACTGATTACGTAATCCATCATAAAGGCACGTAATCCTACTTAATGGCACGTAATCCTACTTAGTGTCATGTAATCCTTTTTAATGCTACGTAATTCTACTTAGTGCTATGTAACACTACTGATTACGTAATCCATCTTAATGGCACGTAATCCTACTTAATGGCACGTAATCTTACTTAGTGTCATGTAATCCTACTTAAAGCAACGTAATTCTATTTAGTGCCGTGTAACACTACTGATTACGTAATCCATCATAAAGGCACGTAATCCTACTTAATGGCACGTAATCCTACTTTGTGTCATGTAATCCTACTTAATGCTACGTAATTCTACTTAGTGCCATGTAACACTACTGATTACCTAATCCATCTTAATAGCACGTAATCCTACTTAATGGCACGTAATTCTACTTAGTGTCATGTAATCTTACTTAATGCTACGTAATTCTACTTAGTGCCATGTAACACTACTGATTACGTAATCCATCTTAATGGCACGTAATCCTACTTAATGGCACGTAATCCTACTTAGTGTCATGTAATCCTACTTAATGCAACGTAATTCTACTTAGTGCCATGTAACACTACTGATTACGTAATCCATCTTGATGGCACGAAATCCTACTTAATGGCACGTGATCCTACTTAGTGTCATGTAATCCTACTTAATGCTACGTAATTCTACTTAGTGCCATGTAACACTACTGAATACGTAATACATCTTAATGGCACGTAATCCTACTTAATGGCACGTAATCCTACTTAGTGTCATGTAATCCTACATAATGCTACGTAATTCTACTCAGTGCCATGTAACACTACTGATTACGTAATCCATCTTAATGGCACGTAATCCTACTTAATGGCACGTAATCCTACTTAATGGAACGTAATCCTACTTAATGGAACGTAATCCTACTTAATGGAACGTAATTCTACTTAGTGCTATGTAACACTACTGATTACGTAATCCATCTCAATGGCACGTAATAGCACGTAATCTTACTTAGTGTCATGTAATCCTACTTCATGCTACGTAATTTTACTTAGTGCCATGTAACACTACTAATTACGTAATCTATCTTAATGGCACGTAATCCTACTTAATGGCACGTAATTCTACTTATTGTCATGTAATCCTACTTAATGCTTCGTAATTCTTCTTAGTGCCATGTAACACTACTGATTACGTAACCCATCTTAATGGCACGTAATCCTACTTAATGGTACGAAATCCTACTTGGTGTCATGTAATCCTACTTAATGCTACGTAATTCTACTTAGTGCCATGTAACACTACTGATTACGTTATCCATATTAATGGCTCGTAATCCTACTTAATGGCACGTAATCCTACTTAGTGTCATGTAATCCTACTTAATGCTACGTAATTCTACTTAGTGCCTTGTAACACTACTGATTACGTAATCCATCTTAATGGCACGTAATCCTACTTAATGGCACGTAATCCTACTTAGTGTCATGTAATCCTACTTAATGCTACGTAATTCTACTTAGTGCCATGTAACACTAGTGATTACGTAATCCTTCTTAATGGCACCTAATCCTACTTAATGGCACGTAATCTTACTTAGTGTCATGTAATCCTACTTAATGCTACGTAATTCTACTTAGTGCCATGTAACACTACTGATTACGCAATCCATATTAATGGCACGTAATCCTACTTAATGGCACGTAATCCTACTTAATAGCACGTAATCCTACTTAGTGTCATGTAATCCTACTGAATGCTACGTAAATCTACTTAGTGCCATGTAACACTACTAATTACGTAATCTATCTTAATGGCACGTAATTTTACTTAATGGCACGTAATCCTACTTAGTGTCATGTAATCCTACTTAATGCTATGTAATTCTACTTAGTGCCATGTAACACTACTGATTACGTAATCCATCTTAATGGCACGTAATCCTACTTAATGTCACGTAATCCTACTTAGTGTCATGTAATCCTACTTAATGCTACTTAATTCTACTTAGTGCCATGTAACACTACTGATTACGTAATCCATCTTAATGGCACGTAATCCTACTTAGTGTCATGTAATCCTACTTAATGCTACGTAATTCTACTTAGTGCCATGTAACACTACTGATTACGTAATCCATCTTAATGGCACGAAATCCTACTTAATGGCACGTAATCCTACTTAGTGTCATGTAATCCTACTTAATGCTACGTAATTCTACTTAGTGCCATGTAACACTACTGATTACGTAATCCATCTTAATGGCACGTAATCCTATTTAATGGCACGTAATCTTACTTAGTGTCATGTAATCCTACTTAATGCTACGTAATTCTACTTAGTGTCATGTAACACTACTGATTACGCAGTACATCTTAATGGCACGTAATCCTACTTAACGGCACGTAATCCTACTTAGTGTCATGTAATCCTACTTAATGCTACGTAATTCTACTTAGTGCCATGTAACACTACTGATTACGTAATCCATCTTAATGGCACGTAATCCTACTTAATGGCACGTAATCCTACTTAGTGTCATGTAATCTTACTTAATGCTACGTAATTCTACTTAGTGCCATGTAACACTACTGATTACCTAATCCATCTTAATGGCACGTAATCCTACTTAATGGCACGTAATCCTACTTAGTGTCATGTAATCCTACTTGATGCTACGTAATTCTACTTAGTACCATGTAACACTACTGATTACGTAATCCATCTTAATGGCACGTAATCCTACTTAATGGCACGTAATCCTACTTAGTGTCATGTAATTCTACTTAATGCTACGTAATTCTACTTAGTGCCATGTAACACTACTGATTACGTAATCCATCTTAATGGCACGTAATCCTACTTATTGGCACGTAATCCTACTTAGTGTCATGTAATCCTACTTAATGCTACGTAATTCTACTTAGTGCCATGTAACACTACTGATTACGTTATTTATCTTAATGGCACGTAATCCTACTTAATGGCACGTAATCCTACTTAGTTTCATGTAATCCTACTTAATGCTACGTAATTCTACTTAGTGCCATGTAACACTACTGATTACATTATCCATCTTAAGGCACGTAATCCTACTTAGTGGCACGTAATCCTACTTAGTGTCATGTAATCCTACTTAATGCTACGTAATTCTATTGAGTGCCATGTAACACTACTGATTACGTAATCCATCACAAAGGCACGTAATCCTACTTAATGGCACGTAATCCTACTTAGTGTCATGTAATCCTTTTTAAAGCTACGTAATTCTACTTAGTGCTATGTAACACTACTGATTACGTAATCCATCTTAATGGCACGTAATCCTACTTAATGGCACGTAATCTTACTTAGTGTCATGTAATCCTACTTAATGCTACGTAATTCTACTTAGTGCCATGTAACACAACTGATTACGTAATCCATCTTAATGGTACGTAATCCTACTTAATGGCACGTAATCCTACTTAGTGTCATGTAATTTTACTTAATGCTACGTAATTCTACTTAGTGCCATGTAACACTACTGATTACATAATCCATCTTAATGGCACGTAATCCTACTTAATGGCACGTAATGCTACTTAGAGTCATGTAATCTTACTTTATGCTACGTAATTCTACTTAGTGCCATTCAACACTACTGATTACGTAATTTATCTTAATGGCACGTAATCCTACTTAATGGCACGTAATCCTACTTAGTGTCATGTAATCCTACTTAATGCAACGTAATTCTACTTAGTGCCATGTAACACTACTGATTACGTAATCCATCTTGATGGCACGTAATCTTACTTAATGGCACGTGATCCTACTTAGTGTCATGTAATCCTACTTAATGCTACGTAATTCTACTTAGTGCCATGTAACACTACTGATTACGTAATACATCTTAATGGCACGTAATCCTACTTAATGGCACGTAATCCTACTTAGTGTCATGTAATCTTACTTAATGCTACGTAATTCTACTTAGTGCCATGTAACACTACTGATTACGTAATCCATCTTAATGGCACGTAATCCTACTTAATGAAACGTAATCCTACTTAATGGAACTGTAACAAACCGCTGTTTTCTTGTGGTCAAAACCCCATAAGCTGGGCGACAAATGTAACGGTCCACCGTTTTCGTCTTAATAAAAACTCTTACGTTGAGTTCTAATTGTAGCAATTCACTTTTTTGGCGTTACTGATAAATATCTATTTGAATACTAAAGAAAATTGATTATTATACTTTGAAAATGTTTAGGGCGCCAGTGTATTTTGTAGTTGAATACACAAACTAGCTCACGTCGGTATCGCCGTCAACTCTCTCTCTCTGGCCGTTGAAGAAGCAGAAAAACACAGTTCTAAATTATAAGCCGGATATAATGTCTCCAGAAAACGGACCACTTGTCCAACACATACATAAACGAAAATATATCGAAATACAAAAAATACCCAACAATTCAACATACACAAAAATGATTATACGGCAGGTCGAGGATCCGTTGCACATTTAAATTGCGCCTCTGCGTCACCTAACAACGTATCCTCGGCTCCCTTAAAATATAACAAAGGTAACTCCCAGATTCCCAACTCCAACAAAGACGAGCGGGTTTCTGGAAATTATGATTACAAAAACCTATCAGACCTTACTCTTAATTACTCCTTAACTTCACCCTTACAGCCGGGTCCGACACTATTCACTTCCAACACGATGGTTGTTACACTTCTGGAATTTCACCCCTTCGCTGAACCTCCACGTAGCAGTTTGACTTCACGAAACGACAGTTAGTGTCCAGTTGAATTTACTGATCCTATGTTCTCTTTGGTAATTGCGAGGTCACTGACCTCGGTTAACTTTAACCGCTTTAAAATAAAGGCTATCCGGATAACTTAAGCCTTGCGGTTCGGTGAAAATTACTAAATTGTCTTTTATTTACTGGCCGTTCGCCAGTAAATCTGAGAAGTCTGACGGATTTTTTATCTATATCGAACTCGTCCAACGCACGAACATTAACCACGCAATTAACTTTGGCAGGTTTTACAACTTAATTCGGCTTTTCCCCTTTTTGGGACACTTTACTTAATGCGCCAGTATTACTTAATTTTATTATAGCAACTTAACTTCTTCGAAAGATTCGAAGACAACTTTACTCTTTTAGAGTTTTAATACAACTTTTCTTTTTTAGGGAGTCTCACGAAAACTTCTTTCTCTGAGTGTTCTTGGACTACTTTTTTAAACTTTACTCTTTGAGAGTCTTATGGAAACTTAACTATTTTTTTTTACTTAACGCGGCCGAGATTACTTAACTCTCCTCCCCTCGGCGTGCGCAATTGGCCTTTGCCCAATCAATCTCAGTTAATTAACCAATCAACGCCCGTCCTGTTTGTCAACACCCGGCGACACGGAGAATTTATGCGTTTGTTTTTCGGAGATTTCAATTTCATGTGCGTCTGCACTTCTGGTAATTATCGTTTCTCCGAAACTCTAACGGATATGCTGACATAAACCGCTGAGAGATCGTTTTTTATTATTAATTCCAGGACCTTTGGCTTGTTGATTTAAAATATATTATTTCGACAACTCTCTTATTTCGTCTTACTGGCGCCGGTGTTCTATTACTACGTTTCCTCATTCAAACTAAATAACCAAAATTTGGGTCGTTACAGTTACTCCCCCCAATTTTCGGTTAGATTGGTACAATGTACCCGAAAATTGCCAAAGTCGTTCACAAATTTTGACTTTACTAACATATTTACATTCCTTACTACCTACTCTTACTAATCTATATAAAAAAATTCCTAACCTATCTTAACTATCTCAAAATTATAACTGAAAATGGGTACTCTTGCCCTAACTTATCTTTTTTAAAAAATTAACCAACACACCATTGACGGACTACCGTAGGCATGGTGTACTAAAACCTAAACCTAAAACTTAAATAATCGTTCCTGCTAATATAATTAGCAGCTTAAAAATGTCATTTTTGACCTAAAGTCTTTAAATCGCGTGTTCAATACATTTCTATCGGTTATTTCCCGACATGTCACGCTTCTTTTGATTAACAATGTCCAAATCTTTATTGATACCAGGGTCGAGTTACTACTTAACACTTTATTTCGTGTATTGATAATCCATAACTCTTTCCTTACTTCAAATCCAAAATTATTTTTCCTATTCGTAAATCCGTTCTTCATAAAATCTCCTACTCCCCCTAACCTTTCTTTAAATTTACCTCCTTGGTTTATTTGTTTACCAAAGCTCAAAACTTTTATAATAAAATTTATCAACAATAATAGAATGGTCATCATTATTTTTACAAACGACTCTACAGGCACGCGTTTATATTTCGTATTTACGACCCACAATCTCTCGGTTCTCCTAAACTTATCTTGTTCCTTAAACCGGTCCTGTATCTTATTAATCTTGAAATCGTCAATCACCTTATATTCGGCAGCCTTTAACAACATTCTTTGTTTAAGTATTACATTAATAAGCACCAATAAAATCAATTGATAACGGTAATCATTATACCTAGCCTTAACGCATAACTCATTGTGCGCTCTTATTTGGAAATTATTTCGAAGCCGGACCTGTTTTGTATTTAACTCGTCCTCATTAACTTCATTCGCTACTATCTGAACCTCCTTTATTAAGTTTACTTCATCTTTACTTCGTACCATTTGCAATTCTGCATTAAACGTTTCTAAAATTTTCATTAATCTTACGTCCTCTACTGGACGCTCCTCATATTTGACCTCTTTACTTGAGACCCTACTAACCTCCTTATTTGAGACCTTATTAATCTCCTCATTTATTTCATTATTTGAGACCTTACTAATCTCCTTATTTATTTCATTATTTGAGACCTTACTAATCTCATTATTTACTTCCTTAATTTCAATTACTTCCCCTACTGCTACTTCTATTGCAGTTACTTCTTCAAAATTAAAAACGTTATCTTTTACTACCTTGGTACGCTTCTCTTCAATGATCAAAACTTCCTCTACTACTTCTAAAATCGGTTCCTCATTATAATCAATCGTAGCTCTATGAACTTCAAAATTGTTTGCTACTAAACTTTCTACCTCATCTAAACCGTTATCATCAATTTCCTTAATACCTTCCTGCTTAACTATTAACAATTTCTCTCCTACCTCTGCTTGAATCTGTTCTGCTTCTACTAAGCCTGTCTCCAAGCTAACTTTAACTTCAGTGTGATCAACAATCTCACAAACTTCTCCTTTAAATCCCTCTACTTCTTCTAATTCTAAAAACTCCTTACTAATTTCATTTATTTGTGCCTGGTTTACTACTAAAACCTCGCTTGTCTCTACTACTTTAACAAAATTTTCCTGAATACTGCTCTGTGCTTCCTCCTGAATATTAATTTTAACTTTACTTCTGCTAACTACTTCGCAAATTTCTGCTTTAACTTCCTCTACTTTAAATGATTCTAAAAATTCATTCTTAATTTCCTTTACTTGATCCTGATGCACTGCTAAAATTTCATTGGGTTCTACCAACTTAACAAAATTTTCCTGAACCCTACTCTGTGCTTCTTCTTGAATGTTAATTTTAATTTCATTACTGTTAATGACTTCACAACTTTCTGCTTGAAACTCCTTTACTTTAAAGGATTCAAAAAATTCTTTTGTTCTCCTAATATTTTCCTGCCTTATTTTATCAAAATGCAATTTTACTAAATTTATTGCTTCTAGCTGTTCATCACTTCTAAACTCATAATTATTTTCTTCATAATATTCATGTTCATAAAAGTCATTAAAATTTTGATTACGGTCCTGTTCATAATTGTTTTGACAATAACCGTCTTCATCTGAATTATAAAAATCCCTATATTCTTCGTATTCGTAATAACAATCATCGTAATTATCATTAAAATTTTGATTTGTTTCGTAATTATTTGCATTACTATAATAGTTTCTGTTATCTATTACTTTTAATTTTTCCTGTAATTGCTCTAACGTTCGCACACCTGACTCTATTAAAATATCTTCAATATCCAGAGGAAAATGACCAATAATATTTCTTACAAAATGCAATTCGGCTACTGCTAGGTCCATTGTTGGGTCTAAATGTACAATTTCATTCCACCAGTCAATAACATAGTCACTAAAATTTCCTTTTCCTACTTCATACCACGACCTATTGAATTCTGCTTGTACTCGCTGCTGATTACTAGCAGACCAATAATATTTCATAAAATTTTCTTTAAAATCTGCGAATGTGTGTACCCTACTGGCTACTGTGTTAAACCACCTAGCTGCCTGGTCCTTTAAACTATTAATAGCCTCTTCTACTTTTTTCGTTTCTAATCTAATATTACTTTCCTCCAAATATTTCTCTAAATTTTGAATAAATTTGACGGGATGCATCAATTTAGAATGCTCTCTAAAACTTGGTCTCTCTGGCTTCCTATTCGCCATTGTAATTAATGCAAAAATTTATTTGTCTTTAACTCCCCCCAAAAAAATTAAAAAAAAATTATTAAAATTAAAAAAATTGTATTGAATCATTACGTGCCTGTTACTTTTAGTTACTTTCCAAAATTAGGTCAATTCAAATTAAAAATCGTCATTTCATTTCGTCGTTCATTTGCGTCTTTACCCGTCATTTTTGCAATTTTTTAAAATTTTACCGGTACGTAACTCCATAAACCGCGTTTATTTGCCGCTAATTTCCGAATCAAAAATCAAAACTTTACGCTACTTCTATCCGACGCTTCTCGACAAAAATAAATTTTTTAAACTTTACTTGAAATGGGTTATTTTCAAAATTTACTTTACTCGCATTTGCCAAAAAAGATTTCTTAATTTTGACTTGCTTAAACTTCTTCCTAAAAACTGTCGTTCCCTTGTCAAACTGCTCGTTTACAAAATCTTTAACCTTTCTTACACAAATTAAATTCTACCGCTAAGAAAAAAATTAAATTTCCGACCCATAATCCGAACCTGTGCCTTTCTTTCAGAGCCCCACGTTGGGCGCCAAATTGTAACAAACCGCTGTTTTCTTGTGGTCAAAACCCCATAAGCTGGGCGACAAATGTAACGGTCCACCGTTTTCGTCTTAATAAAAACTCTTACGTTGAGTTCTAATTGTAGCAATTCACTTTTTTGGCGTTACTGATAAATATCTATTTGAATACTAAAGAAAATTGATTATTATACTTTGAAAATGTTTAGGGCGCCAGTGTATTTTGTAGTTGAATACACAAACTAGCTCACGTCGGTATCGCCGTCAACTCTCTCTCTCTGGCCGTTGAAGAAGCAGAAAAACACAGTTCTAAATTATAAGCCGGATATAATGTCTCCAGAAAACGGACCACTTGTCCAACACATACATAAACGAAAATATATCGAAATACAAAAAATACCCAACAATTCAACATACACAAAAATGATTATACGGCAGGTCGAGGATCCGTTGCACATTTAAATTGCGCCTCTGCGTCACCTAACAACGTATCCTCGGCTCCCTTAAAATATAACAAAGGTAACTCCCAGATTCCCAACTCCAACAAAGACGAGCGGGTTTCTGGAAATTATGATTACAAAAACCTATCAGACCTTACTCTTAATTACTCCTTAACTTCACCCTTACAGCCGGGTCCGACACTATTCACTTCCAACACGATGGTTGTTACACTTCTGGAATTTCACCCCTTCGCTGAACCTCCACGTAGCAGTTTGACTTCACGAAACGACAGTTAGTGTCCAGTTGAATTTACTGATCCTATGTTCTCTTTGGTAATTGCGAGGTCACTGACCTCGGTTAACTTTAACCGCTTTAAAATAAAGGCTATCCGGATAACTTAAGCCTTGCGGTTCGGTGAAAATTACTAAATTGTCTTTTATTTACTGGCCGTTCGCCAGTAAATCTGAGAAGTCTGACGGATTTTTTATCTATATCGAACTCGTCCAACGCACGAACATTAACCACGCAATTAACTTTGGCAGGTTTTACAACTTAATTCGGCTTTTCCCCTTTTTGGGACACTTTACTTAATGCGCCAGTATTACTTAATTTTATTATAGCAACTTAACTTCTTCGAAAGATTCGAAGACAACTTTACTCTTTTAGAGTTTTAATACAACTTTTCTTTTTTAGGGAGTCTCACGAAAACTTCTTTCTCTGAGTGTTCTTGGACTACTTTTTTAAACTTTACTCTTTGAGAGTCTTATGGAAACTTAACTATTTTTTTTTACTTAACGCGGCCGAGATTACTTAACTCTCCTCCCCTCGGCGTGCGCAATTGGCCTTTGCCCAATCAATCTCAGTTAATTAACCAATCAACGCCCGTCCTGTTTGTCAACACCCGGCGACACGGAGAATTTATGCGTTTGTTTTTCGGAGATTTCAATTTCATGTGCGTCTGCACTTCTGGTAATTATCGTTTCTCCGAAACTCTAACGGATATGCTGACATAAACCGCTGAGAGATCGTTTTTTATTATTAATTCCAGGACCTTTGGCTTGTTGATTTAAAATATATTATTTCGAGAACTCTCTTATTTCGTCTTACTGGCGCCGGTGTTCTATTACTACGTTTCCTCATTCAAACTAAATAACCAAAATTTGGGTCGTTACAGAACGTAATCCTACTTAATGGAACGTAATTCTACTTAGTGCTATGTAACACTACTGATTACGTAATCCATCTCAATGGCACGTAATAGCACGCAATCTTACTTAGTGTCATGTAATCCTACTTCATGCTACGTAATTTTACTTAGTGCCATGTAACACTACTAATTACGTAATCCATCTTAATGGCACGTAATCCTACTTAATGGCACGTAATCCTACTTAGTGTCATGTAATCCTACTTAATGCTTCGTAATTCTTCTTAGTGCCATGTAACACTACTGATTACGTAACCCATCTTAATGGCACGTAATCCTACTTAATGGCACGTAATCCTACTTAGTGTCATGTAATCCTACTTAATGCTACGTAATTCTACTTAGCGCCATGTAATCTCACTTAATGCTACGTAATTCTACTTAGTGCCATGTAACACTACTGATTACGTAACCCATCTAAATGGCACGTAATCCTACTTAATGGTACGAAATCCTACTTAGTGTCATGTAATCCTACTTAATGCTACGTAATTCTATTTAGTGCCATGTAACACTACTGATTACGTAATCCATCATAAAGGCACGTAATCCTACTTAATGGCACGTAATTCTACTTATTGTCATGTAATCCTACTTAATGCTTCGTAATTCTTCTTAGTGCCATGTAACACTACTGATTACGTAACCCATCTTAATGGCACGTAATCCTACTTAATGGTACGAAATCCGACTTGGTGTCATGTAATCCTACTTAATGCTACGTAATTCTACTTAGTGCCATGTAACACTACTGATTACGTAATCCATTTTAAGGCACGTAATCCTACTTAATGGCACGTAATCCTACTTAGTGTCATGTAATCCTACTTAATGCTACGTAATTCTATTTAGTGCCATGTAACACTACTGATTACGTAATCCATCATAAAGGCACGTAATCCTACTTAATGGAACGTAATCCTACTTAATGGAACGTAATTCTACTTAGTGCTATGTAACACTACTGATTACGTAATCCATCTCAATGGCACGTAATAGCACGTAATCTTACTTAGTGTCATGTAATCCTACTTCATGCTACGTAATTTTACTTAGTGCCATGTAACACTACTAATTACGTAATCTATCTTAAAGGCACGTAATCCTACTTAATGGCACGTAATTCTACTTATTGTCATGTAATCCTACTTAATGCTTCGTAATTCTTCTTAGTGCCATGTAACACTACTGATTACGTAACCCATCTTAATGGCACGTAATCCTACTTAATGGTACAAAATCCAACTTGGTGTCATGTAATCCTACTTAATGCTACGTAATTCTACTTAGTGCCATGTAACACTACTGATTACGTAATCCATATTAATGGCACGTAATCCTACTTAATGGCACGTAATCCTACTTAGTGTCATGATATCCTACTTAATGCTACGTAATTCTACTTAGTGCCATGTAACACTACTGATTACGTAATCCATCTTAAGGCACGTAATCCTACTTAATGGCACGTAATCCTACTTAGTGTCATGTAATCCTACTTAATGCTACGTAATTTTATTTAGTGCCATGTAACACTACTGATTACGTAATCCATCATAAAGGCACGTAATCCTACTTGATGGCACGTAATCCTACTTAGTGTCATGTAATCCTTTTTAATGCTACGTAATTCTACTTAGTGCTATGTAACACTTCTGATTACGTAATCCATCTTAATGGCACGTAATCCTACTTAATGGCACGTAATCTTATTTAGTGTCATGTAATCCTACTTAATGCAACGTAATTCTATTTAGTGCCATGTAACACTACTGATTACGTAATCCATCATAAAGGCACGTAATCCTACTTAATGGCACGTAATCCTACTTTGTGTCATGTAATCCTACTTAATGCTACGTAATTCTACTTAGTGCCATGTAACACTACTGATTACGTAATCCATCTTAATAGCACGTAATCCTACTTAATGTCACGTAATTCTACTTAGTGTCATGTAATCTCACTTAATGCTACGTAATTCTACTTAGTGCCATGTAACACTACTGATTACGTAATCCATCTTAAGGCACGTAATCCTACTTAATGGCACGTAATCCTACTTAGTGTCATGTAATCCTACTTAATGCTACGTAATTCTATTTAGTGCCATGTAACACTACTGATTACGTAACCCATCTAAATGGCACGTAATCCTACTTAATGGTACGAAATCCTACTTAGTGTCATGTAATTCTACTTAATGCTACGTAATTCTATTTAGTGCCATGTAACACTACTGATTACGTAATCCATCATAAAGGCACGTAATCCTACTTAATGGCACGTAATTCTACTTATTGTCATGTAATCCTACTTAATGCTTCGTAACTCTTCTTAGTGCCATGTAACACTACTGATTACGTAACCCATCTTAATGGCACGTAATCCTACTTAATGGTACGAAATCCGACTTGGTGTCATGTAATCCTACTTAATGCTACGTAATTCTACTTAGTGCCATGTAACACTACTGATTACGTAATCCATCTTAAGGCACGTAATCCTACTTAATGGCACGTAATCCTACTTAGTGTCATGTAATCCTTTTTAATGCTACGTAATTCTACTTAGTGCTATGTAACACTACTGATTACGTAATCCATCTTAAGGCACGTAATCCTACTTAATGGCACGTAATCTTACTTAGTGTCATGTAATCCTACTTAATGCAACGTAATTCTATTTAGTGCCGTGTAACACTACTGATTACGTAATCCATCATAAAGGCACGTAATCCTACTTAATGGCACGTAATCCTACTTTGTGTCATGTAATCCTACTTAATGCTACGTAATTCTACTTAGTGCCATGTAACACTACTGATTACGTAATCCATCTTAATAGCACGTAATCCTACTTAATGGCACGTAATTCTACTTAGTGTCATGTAATCTTACTTAATGCTACGTAATTCTACTTAGTGCCATGTAACACTACTGATTACGTAATCCATCTTAATGGCACGTAATCCTACTTAATGGCACGTAATCCTACTTAGTGTCATGTAATCCTACTTAATGCAACGTAATTCTACTTAGTGCCATGTAACACTACTGATTACGTAATCCATCTTGATGGCACGAAATCCTACTTAATGGCACGTGATCCTACTTAGTGTCATGTAATCCTACTTAATGCAACGTAATTCTACTTAGTGCCATGTAACACTACTGATTACGTAATACATCTTAATGGCACGTAATCCTACTTAATGGCACGTAATCCTACTTAGTGTCATGTAATCCTACATAATGCTACGTAATTCTACTCAGTGCCATGTAACACTACTGATTACGTAATCCATCTTAATGGCACGTAATCCTACTTAATGGCACGTAATCCTACTTAGTGTCATGTAATCTTACTTAATGCTACGTAATTTTACTTAGTGCCATGTAACACTACTGATTACGTAATCCATCTTAATGGCACGTAATCCTACTTAATGGCACGTAATCCTACTTAGTGTCATGTAATCCTACTTAATGCTTCGTAATTCTTCTTAGTGCCATGTAACACTACTGATTACGTAACCCATCTTAATGGCACGTAATCCTACTTAATGGCACGTAATCCTACTTAGTGTCATGTAATCCTACTTAATGCTACGTAATTCTACTTAGCGCCATGTAATCTCACTTAATGCTACGTAATTCTACTTAGTGCTATGTAACACTACTGATTACGTAACCCATCTAAATGGCACGTAATCCTACTTAATGGTACGAAATCCTACTTAGTGTCATGTAATCCTACTTAATGCTACGTAATTCTATTTAGTGCCATGTAACACTACTGATTACGTAATCCATCATAAAGGCACGTAATCCTACTTAATGGCACGTAATTCTACTTATTGTCATGTAATCCTACTTAATGCTTCGTAATTCTTCTTAGTGCCATGTAACACTACTGATTACGTAACCCATCTTAATGGCACGTAATCCTACTTAATGGTACGAAATCCGACTTGGTGTCATGTAATCCTACTTAATGCTACGTAATTCTACTTAGTGCCATGTAACACTACTGATTACGTAATCCATTTTAAGGCACGTAATCCTACTTAATGGCACGTAATCCTACTTAGTGTCATGTAATCCTACTTAATGCTACGTAATTCTATTTAGTGCCATGTAACACTACTGATTACGTAATCCATCATAAAGGCACGTAATCCTACTTAATGGAACGTAATCCTACTTAATGGAACGTAATTCTACTTAGTGCTATGTAACACTACTGATTACGTAATCCATCTCAATGGCACGTAATAGCACGTAATCTTACTTAGTGTCATGTAATCCTACTTCATGCTACGTAATTTTACTTAGTGCCATGTAACACTACTAATTACGTAATCTATCTTAAAGGCACGTAATCCTACTTAATGGCACGTAATTCTACTTATTGTCATGTAATCCTACTTAATGCTTCGTAATTCTTCTTAGTGCCATGTAACACTACTGATTACGTAACCCATCTTAATGGCACGTAATCCTACTTAATGGTACAAAATCCAACTTGGTGTCATGTAATCCTACTTAATGCTACGTAATTCTACTTAGTGCCATGTAACACTACTGATTACGTAATCCATATTAATGGCACGTAATCCTACTTAATGGCACGTAATCCTACTTAGTGTCATGATATCCTACTTAATGCTACGTAATTCTACTTAGTGCCATGTAACACTACTGATTACGTAATCCATCTTAAGGCACGTAATCCTACTTAATGGCACGTAATCCTACTTAGTGTCATGTAATCCTACTTAATGCTACGTAATTTTATTTAGTGCCATGTAACACTACTGATTACGTAATCCATCATAAAGGCACGTAATCCTACTTGATGGCACGTAATCCTACTTAGTGTCATGTAATCTTTTTTAATGCTACGTAATTCTACTTAGTGCTATGTAACACTTCTGATTACGTAATCCATCTTAATGGCACGTAATCCTACTTAATGGCACGTAATCTTATTTAGTGTCATGTAATCCTACTTAATGCAACGTAATTCTATTTAGTGCCATGTAACACTACTGATTACGTAATCCATCATAAAGGCACGTAATCCTACTTAATGGCACGTAATCCTACTTTGTGTCATGTAATCCTACTTAATGCTACGTAATTCTACTTAGTGCCATGTAACACTACTGATTACGTAATCCATCTTAATAGCACGTAATCCTACTTAATGTCACGTAATTCTACTTAGTGTCATGTAATCTCACTTAATGCTACGTAATTCTACTTAGTGCCATGTAACACTACTGATTACGTAATCCATCTTAAGGCACGTAATCCTACTTAATGGCACGTAATCCTACTTAGTGTCATGTAATCCTACTTAATGCTACGTAATTCTATTTAGTGCCATGTAACACTACTGATTACGTAACCCATCTAAATGGCACGTAATCCTACTTAATGGTACGAAATCCTACTTAGTGTCATGTAATTCTACTTAATGCTACGTAATTCTATTTAGTGCCATGTAACACTACTGATTACGTAATCCATCATAAAGGCACGTAATCCTACTTAATGGCACGTAATTCTACTTATTGTTATGTAATCCTACTTAATGCTTCGTAACTCTTCTTAGTGCCATGTAACACTACTGATTACGTAACCCATCTTAATGGCACGTAATCCTACTTAATGGTACGAAATCCGACTTGGTGTCATGTAATCCTACTTAATGCTACGTAATTCTACTTAGTGCCATGTAACACTACTGATTACGTAATCCATCTTAAGGCACGTAATCCTACTTAATGGCACGTAATCCTACTTAGTGTCATGTAATCCTACTTAATGCTACGTAATTCTATTTAGTGCCATGTAACACTACTGATTACGTAATCCATCATAAAGGCACGTAATCCTACTTAATGGCACGTAATCCTACTTAGTGTCATGTAATCCTTTTTAATGCTACGTAATTCTACTTAGTGCTATGTAACACTACTGATTACGTAATCCATCTTAATGGCACGTAATCCTACTTAATGGCACGTAATCTTACTTAGTGTCATGTAATCCTACTTAATGCAACGTAATTCTATTTAGTGCCGTGTAACACTACTGATTACGTAATCCATCATAAAGGCACGTAATCCTACTTAATGGCACGTAATCCTACTTTGTGTCATGTAATCCTACTTAATGCTACGTAATTCTACTTAGTGCCATGTAACACTACTGATTACGTAATCCATTTTAATAGCACGTAATCCTACTTAATGGCACGTAATTCTACTTAGTGTCATGTAATCTTACTTAATGCTACGTAATTCTACTTAGTGCCATGTAACACTACTGTTTACGTAATCCATCTTAATGGCACGTTATCCTACTTAATGGCACGTAATCCTACTTAGTGTCATGTAATCCTACTTAATGCAACGTAATTCTACTTAGTGCCACGTAACACTACTGATTACGTAATCCATCTTGATGGCACGAAATCCTACTTAATGGCACGTGATCCTACTTAGTGTCATGTAATCCTACTTAATGCTACGTAATTCTACTTAGTGCCATGTAACACTACTGATTACGTAATACATCTTAATGGCACGTAATCCTACTTAATGGCACGTAATCCTACTTAGTGTCATGTAATCCTACATAATGCTACGTAATTCTACTCAGTGCCATGTAACACTACTGATTACGTAATCCATCTTAATGGCACGTAATCCTACTTAATGGCACGTAATCCTACTTAGTGTCATGTAATCTTACTTAATGCTACGTAATTCTACTTAGTGCCATGTAACACTACTGATTACGTAATCTATCTTAATGGCACGTAATCCTACTTAATGGAACGTAATCCTACTTAATGGAACGTAAAACTACTTAATGGAACGTAATTCTACTTAGTGCTATGTAACACTACTGATTACGTAATCCATCTCAATGGCACGTAATAGCACGTAATCTTACTTAGTGTCATGTAATCCTACTTCATGCTACGTAATTTTACTTAGTGCCATGTAACACTACTAATTACGTAATCTATCTTAATGGCACGTAATCCTACTTAATGGCACGTAATTCTACTTATTCTCATGTAATCCTACTTAATGCTTCGTAATTCTTCTTAGTGCCATGTAACACTACTGATTACGTAACCCATCTTAATGGCACGTAATCCTACTTAATGGTACGAAATCCTACTTGGTGTCATGTAATCCTACTTAATGCTACGTAATTCTACTTAGTGCCATGTAACACTACTGATTACGTTATCCATATTAATGGCTCGTAATCCTACTTAATGGCACGTAATCCTACTTAGTGTCATGTAATCCTACTTAATGCTACGTAATTCTACTTAGTGCCTTGTAACACTACTGATTATGTAATCCATCTTAATGGCACGTAATCCTACTTAATAGCACGTAATCCTACTTAGTGTCATGTAATCCTACTTAATGCTACGTAATTCTACTTAGTGCCATGTAACACTACTGATTACGTAATCCTTCTTAATGGCACCTAATCCTACTTAATGGCACGTAATCTTACTTAGTGTCATGTAATCCTACTTAATGCTACGTAATTCTACTTAGTGCTATGTAACACTACTGATTACGTAATCCATATTAATGGCACGTAATCCTACTTAGTGTCATGTAATCCTACTTAATGCTACGTAATTCTACTTAGTGCCATGTAACACTACTGATTACGTAATCCATCTTAATGGCACGTAATCCTACTTAATGGCACGTAATCCTACTTAGTGTCATGTAATCCTACTTAATGCTACGTAATTCTACTTAGTGCCATGTAACACTACTGATTACGTAATCCATCTTAATGGCACGTAATCCTATTTAATGGCACGTAATCTTACTTAGTGTCATGTAATCCTACTTAATGCTATGTAATTCTACTTAGTGTCATGTAACACTACTGATTACGCAGTACATCTTAATGGCACGTAATCCTACTTAATGGCACGTAATCCTACTTAGTGTCATGTAATCCTACTTAATGCTACGTAATTCTACTTAGTGCCATGTAACACTAGTGATTACGTAATCCTTCTTAATGGCACCTAATCCTACTTAATGGCACGTAATCTTACTTAGTGTCATGTAATCCTACTTAATGCTACGTAATTCTACTTAGTGTCATGTAACACTACTGATTACGCAGTACATCTTAATGGCACGTAATCCTACTTAATGGCACGTAATCCTAGTTAGTGTCATGTAATCCTACTTAATGCTACGTAATTCTACTTAGTGCCATGTAACACTACTGATTACGTTATCCATTTTAATGGCACGTAATCCTACTTAATGGCACGTAATCCTACTTAGTGTCATGTAATCCTACTTAATGCTACGTAATTCTACTTAGCGCCATGTAATCTCACTTAATGCTACGTAATTCTACTTAGTGCCATGTAACACTACTGATTACGTAACCCATCTAAATGGCACGTAATCCTACTTAATGGTACGAAATCCTACTTAGTGTCATGTAATCCTACTTAATGCTACGTAATTCTATTTAGTGCCATGTAACACTACTGATTACGTAATCCATCATAAAGGCACGTAATCCTACTTAATGGCACGTAATTCTACTTATTGTCATGTAATCCTACTTAATGCTTCGTAATTCTTCTTAGTGCCATGTAACACTACTGATTACGTAACCCATCTTAATGGCACGTAATCCTACTTAATGGTACGAAATCCGACTTGGTGTCATGTAATCCTACTTAATGCTACGTAATTCTACTTAGTGCCATGTAACACTACTGATTACGTAATCCATCTTAAGGCACGTAATCCTACTTAATGGCACGTAATCCTACTTAGTGTCATGTAATCCTTTTTAATGCTACGTAATTCTACTTAGTGCTATGTAACACTACTGATTACTTAATCCATCTTAATGGCACGTAATCCTACTTAATGGCACGTAATCTTACTTAGTGTCATGTAATCCTACTTAATGCAACGTAATTCTATTTAGTGCCGTGTAACACTACTGATTACGTAATCCATCATAAAGGCACGTAATCCTACTTAATGGCACGTAATCCTACTTTGTGTCATGTAATCCTACTTAATGCTACGTAATTCTACTTAGTGCCATGTAACACTACTGATTACGTAATCCATCTTAATAGCACGTAATCCTACTTAATGGCACGTAATTCTACTTAGTGTCATGTAATCTTACTTAATGCTACGTAATTCTACTTAGTGCCATGTAACACTACTGATTACGTAATCCATCTTAATGGCACGTAATCCTACTTAATGGCACGTAATCCTACTTAGTGTCATGTAATCCTACTTAATGCAACGTAATTCTACTTAGTGCCATGTAACACTACTGATTACGTAATCCATCTTGATGGCACGAAATCCTACTTAATGGCACGTGATCCTACTTAGTGTCATGTAATCCTACTTAATGCAACGTAATTCTACTTAGTGCCATGTAACACTACTGATTACGTAATACATCTTAATGGCACGTAATCCTACTTAATGGCACGTAATCCTACTTAGTGTCATGTAATCCTACATAATGCTACGTAATTCTACTCAGTGCCATGTAACACTACTGATTACGTAATCCATCTTAATGGCACGTAATCCTACTTAATGGCACGTAATCCTACTTAGTGTCATGTAATCTTACTTAATGCTACGTAATTTTACTTAGTGCCATGTAACACTACTGATTACGTAATCCATCTTAATGGCACGTAATCCTACTTAATGGAACGTAATCCTACTTAATGGAACGTAATCCTACTTAATGGCACGTAATCCTACTTAGTGTCATGTAATCCTTTTTAATGCTACGTAATTCTACTTAGTGCTATGTAACACTACTGATTACGTAATCCATCTTAATGGCACGTAATCCTACTTAATGGCACGTAATCTTACTTAGTGTCATGTAATCCTACTTAATGCAACGTAATTCTATTTAGTGCCGTGTAACACTACTGATTACGTAATCCATCATAAAGGCACGTAATCCTACTTAATGGCACGTAATCCTACTTTGTGTCATGTAATCCTACTTAATGCTACGTAATTCTACTTAGTGCCATGTAACACTACTGATTACGTAATCCATCTTAATAGCACGTAATCCTACTTAATGGCACGTAATTCTACTTAGTGTCATGTAATCTTACTTAATGCTACGTAATTCTACTTAGTGCCATGTAACACTACTGATTACGTAATCCATCTTAATGGCACGTAATCCTACTTAATGGCACGTAATCCTACTTAGTGTCATGTAATCCTACTTAATGCAACGTAATTCTACTTAGTGCCATGTAACACTACTGATTACGTAATCCATCTTGATGGCACGAAATCCTACTTAATGGCACGTGATCCTACTTAGTGTCATGTAATCCTACTTAATGCAACGTAATTCTACTTAGTGCCATGTAACACTACTGATTACGTAATACATCTTAATGGCACGTAATCCTACTTAATGGCACGTAATCCTACTTAGTGTCATGTAATCCTACATAATGCTACGTAATTCTACTCAGTGCCATGTAACACTACTGATTACGTAATCCATCTTAATAGTACGTAATCCTACTTAATGGCACGTAATCCTACTTAGTGTCATGTAATCTTACTTAATGCTACGTAATTTTACTTAGTGCCATGTAACACTACTGATTACGTAATCCATCTTAATAGCACGTAATCCTACTTAATGGCACGTAATTCTACTTAGTGTCATGTAATCTTACTTAATGCTACGTAATTCTACTTAGTGCCATGTAACACTACTGATTACGTAATCCATCTTAATGGCACGTAATCCTACTTAATGGCACGTAATCCTACTTAGTGTCATGTAATCCTACTTAATGCAACGTAATTCTACTTAGTGCCATGTAACACTACTGATTACGTAATCCATCTTGATGGCACGAAATCCTACTTAATGGCACGTGATCCTACTTAGTGTCATGTAATCCTACTTAATGCAACGTAATTCTACTTAGTGCCATGTAACACTACTGATTACGTAATACATCTTAATGGCACGTAATCCTACTTAATGGCACGTAATCCTACTTAGTGTCATGTAATCCTACATAATGCTACGTAATTCTACTCAGTGCCATGTAACACTACTGATTACGTAATCCATCTTAATGGCACGTAATCCTACTTAATGGCACGTAATCCTACTTAGTGTCATGTAATCTTACTTAATGCTACGTAATTTTACTTAGTGCCATGTAACACTACTGATTACGTAATCCATCTTAATGGCACGTAATCCTACTTAATGGAACGTAATCCTACTTAATGGAACGTAATCCTACTTAATGGAACGTAATTCTACTTAGTGCTATGTAACACTACTGATTACGTAATCCATCTCAATGGCACGTAATAGCACGTAATCTTACTTAGTGTCATGTAATCCTACTTCATGCTACGTAATTTTACTTAGTGCCATGTAACACTACTAATTACGTAATCTATCTTAATGGCACGTAATCCTACTTAATGGCACGTAATTCTACTTATTGTCATGTAATCCTACTTAATGCTTCGTAATTCTTCTTAGTGCCATGTAACACTACTGATTACGTAACCCATCTTAGTGGCACGTAATCCTACTTAATGGTACGAAATCCTACTTGGTGTCATGTAATCCTACTTAATGCTACGTAATTCTACTTAGTGCCATGTAACACTACTGATTACGTTATTCATATTAATGGCACGTAATCCTACTTAATGGCACGTAATCCTACTTAGTGTCATGTAATCCTACTTAATGCTACGTAATTCTACTTAGTGCCTTGTAACACTACTGATTACGTAATCCATCTTAATGGCACGTAATCCTACTTAATGGCACGTAATCCTACTTAGTGTCATGTAATCCTACTTAATGCTACGTAATCCTACTTAGTGCCATGTAACACTACTGATTACGTAATCCTTCTTAATGGCACCTAATCCTACTTAATGGCACGTAATCCTACTTAGTGTCATGTAATCCTACTTAATGCTACGTAAATCTACTTAGTGCCATGTAACACTACTAATTACGTAATCTATCTTAATGGCACGTAATCCTACTTAATGGCACGTAATCCTACTTAGTGTCATGTAATCCTACTTAATGCTATGTAATTCTACTTAGTGCCATGTAACACTACTAATTACGTAATCCATCTTAATGGCACGTAATCCTACTTAATGTCACGTAACCCTACTTAGTGTCATGTAATCCTACTTAATGCTACTTAATTCTACTTAGTGCCATGCAACACTACTGATTACGTAATCCATCTTAATGGCACGTAATCCTACTTAATGGCACGTAATCCTACTTAGTGTCATGTAATCCTACTTAATGCCACGTAATTCTACTTAGTGCCATGTAACACTACTGATTACGTAATCCATCTTAATGGCACGTAATCCTATTTAATGGCACGTAATCTTACTTAGTGTCATGTAATCCTACTTAATGCTACGTAATTCTACTTAGTGTCATGTAACACTACTTATTACGCAGTACATCTTAATGGCACGTAATCCTACTTAACGGCACGTAATCCTACTTAGTGTCATGTAATCCTACTTAATGCAACGTAATTCTACTTAGTGCCATGTAACACTACTGATTACGTAATCCATCTTGATGGCACGAAATCCTACTTAATGGCACGTGATCCTACTTAGTGTCATGTAATCCTACTTAATGCAACGTAATTCTACTTAGTGCCATGTAACACTACTGATTACGTAATACATCTTAATGGCACGTAATCCTACTTAATGGCACGTAATCCTACTTAGTGTCATGTAATCCTACATAATGCTACGTAATTCTACTCAGTGCCATGTAACACTACTGATTACGTAATCCATCTTAATGGCACGTAATCCTACTTAATGGCACGTAATCCTACTTAGTGTCATGTAATCTTACTTAATGCTACGTAATTTTACTTAGTGCCATGTAACACTACTGATTACGTAATCCATCTTAATGGCACGTAATCCTACTTAATGGAACGTAATCCTACTTAATGGAACGTAATCCTACTTAATGGAACGTAATTCTACTTAGTGCTATGTAACACTACTGATTACGTAATCCATCTCAATGGCACGTAATAGCACGTAATCTTACTTAGTGTCATGTAATCCTACTTCATGCTACGTAATTTTACTTAGTGCCATGTAACACTACTAATTACGTAATCTATCTTAATGGCACGTAATCCTACTTAATGGCACGTAATTCTACTTATTGTCATGTAATCCTACTTAATGCTTCGTAATTCTTCTTAGTGCCATGTAACACTACTGATTACGTAACCCATCTTAGTGGCACGTAATCCTACTTAATGGTACGAAATCCTACTTGATGTCATGTAATCCTACTTAATGCTACGTAATTCTACTTAGTGCCATGTAACACTACTGATTACGTTATCCATATTAATGGCACGTAATCCCACTTAATGGCACGTAATCCTACTTAGTGTCATGTAATCCTACTTAATGCTACGTAATTCTACTTAGTGCCTTGTAACACTACTGATTACGTAATCCATCTTAATGGCACGTAATCCTACTTAATGGCACGTAATCCTACTTAGTGTCATGTAATCCTACTTAATGCTACGTAATTCTACTTAGTGCCATGTAACACTACTGATTACGTAATCCTTCTTAATGGCACCTAATCCTACTTAATGGCACATAATCCTACTTAGTGTCATGTAATCCTACTTAATGCTACGTAAATCTACTTAGTGCCATGTAACACTACTAATTACGTAATCTATCTTAATGGCACGTAATCCTACTTAATGGCACGTAATCCTACTTAGTGTCATGTAATCCTACTTAATGCTATGTAATTCTACTTAGTGCCATGTAACACTACTGATTACGTAATCCATCTTGATGGCACGAAATCCTACTTAATGGCACGTGATCCTACTTAGTGTCATGTAATCCTACTTAATGCAACGTAATTCTACTTAGTGCCATGTAACACTACTGATTACGTAATACATCTTAATGGCACGTAATCCTACTTAATGGCACGTAATCCTACTTAGTGTCATGTAATCCTACATAATGCTACGTAATTCTACTCAGTGCCATGTAACACTACTGATTACGTAATCCATCTTAATGGCACGTAATCCTACTTAATGGCACGTAATCCTACTTAGTGTCATGTAATCTTACTTAATGCTACGTAATTTTACTTAGTGCCATGTAACACTACTGATTACGTAATCCATCTTAATGGCACGTAATCCTACTTAATGGAACGTAATCCTACTTAATGGAACGTAATCCTACTTAATGGAACGTAATTCTACTTAGTGCTATGTAACACTACTGATTACGTAATCCATCTCAATGGCACGTAATAGCACGTAATCTTACTTAGTGTCATGTAATCCTACTTCATGCTACGTAATTTTACTTAGTGCCATGTAACACTACTAATTACGTAATCTATCTTAATGGCACGTAATCCTACTTAATGGCACGTAATTCTACTTATTGTCATGTAATCCTACTTAATGCTTCGTAATTCTTCTTAGTGCCATGTAACACTACTGATTACGTAACCCATCTTAGTGGCACGTAATCCTACTTAATGGTACGAAATCCTACTTGGTGTCATGTAATCCTACTTAATGCTACGTAATTCTACTTAGTGCCATGTAACACTACTGATTACGTTACCCATATTAATGGCACGTAATCCTACTTAATGGCACGTAATCCTACTTAGTGTCATGTAATCCTACTTAATGCTACGTAATTCTACTTAGTGCCTTGTAACACTACTGATTACGTAATCCATCTTAATGGCACGTAATCCTACTTAATGGCACGTAATCCTACTTAGTGTCATGTAATCCTACTTAATGCTACGTAATCCTACTTAGTGCCATGTAACACTACTGATTACGTAATCCTTCTTAATGGCACCTAATCCTACTTAATGGCACGTAATCCTACTTAGTGTCATGTAATCCTACTTAATGCTACGTAAATCTACTTAGTGCCATGTAACACTACTAATTACGTAATCTATCTTAATGGCACGTAATCCTACTTAATGGCACGTAATCCTACTTAGTGTCATGTAATCCTACTTAATGCTATGTAATTCTACTTAGTGCCATGTAACACTACTAATTACGTAATCCATCTTAATGGCACGTAATCCTACTTAATGTCACGTAATCCTACTTAGTGTCATGTAATCCTACTTAATGCTACTTAATTCTACTTAGTGCCATGCAACACTACTGATTACGTAATCCATCTTAATGGCACGTAATCCTACTTAATGGCACGTAATCCTACTTAGTGTCATGTAATCCTACTTAATGCTACGTAATTCTACTTAGTGCCATGTAACACTACTGATTACGTAATCCATCTTAATGGCACGTAATCCTATTTAATGGCACGTAATCTTACTTAGTGTCATGTAATCCTACTTAATGCTACGTAATTCTACTTAGTGTCATGTAACACTACTGATTACGCAGTACATCTTAATGGCACGTAATCCTACTTAACGGCACGTAATCCTACTTAGTGTCATGTAATCGTACTTAATGCTACGTAATTCTACTTAGTGCCATGTAACACTACTGATTACGTAATCCATTTTAATGGCACGTAATCCTACTTAATGGCACGTAATCCTACTTAGTGTCATGTAATCCTACTTAATGCTACGTAATTCTACTTAGTGTCATGTAACACTACTGATTACGCAGTACATCTTAATGGCACGTAATCCTACTTAATGGCACGTAATCCTACTTAGTGTCATGTAATCCTACTTAATGCTACGTAATTCTACTTAGTGCCATGTAACACTACTGATTACGTAATCCATTTTAATGGCACGTAATCCTACTTAATGGCACGTAATCCTACTTAGTGTCATGTAATCCTACTTAATGCTACGTAATTCTACTTAGCGCCATGTAACACTACTGATTACGTAATCCATCTTAATGGCACGTAATCCTACTTAATGGCACGTAATCCTACTTAGTGTCATGTAATCCTACTTAATGCTACGTAATTCTACTTAGTTTCATGTAACACTACTGATTACGTAATCCATCTTAATGGCACGTAATCCTTCTTAATGGCACCTAATCCTACTTAGTGTCATGTAATCCTACTTAATGCTACGTAATTCTACTTAGTGCCAAGTAACACTACTGATTACGTAATCCTTCTTAATGGCACGTAATTCTACTTAATGGCACGTAATCCTACTTAGTGTCATGTATTCCTACTTAGTGCTACGTAATTCTACTTAGCGCCATGTAACACCACTGATTACGTAGTACATCTTAATGGCACGTAATCCTACTTAATGCTACGTAATTCTACTTAGTGCCATTTAACACTACTGATTACGTAATCCATCTTAATGGCACGTAATCTTACTTAATGGCACGTGATCCTACTTAGTGTCATGTAATCCTACTTAATGCTACGTAATTCTACTTAGTGCCATGTAACACTACTGATTACGTAATACATCTTAATGGCACGTAATCTTACTTAATGGCACGTGATCCTACTTAGTGTCATGTAATCCTACTTAATGCTACGTAATTCTACTTAGTGCCATGTAACACTACTGATTACGTAATACATCTTAATGGCACGTAATCCTACTTAATGGCACGTAATCCTACTTAGTGTCATGTAATCCTACTTAATGCAACGTAATTCTACTTAGTGCCATGTAACACTACTGATTACGTAATCCATCTTAATGGCACGTAATCTTACTTAATGGCACGTGATCCTACTTAGTGTCATGTAATCCTACTTAATGCTACGTAATTCTACTTAGTGCCATGTAACACTACTGATTACGTAATACATCTTAATGGCACGTAATCCTACTTAATGGCACGTAATCCTACTTAGTGTCATGTAATCTTACTTAATGCTACGTAATTCTACTTAGTGCCATGTAACACTACTGATTACGTAATCCATCTTAATGGCACGTAATCCTACTTAATGAAACGTAATCCTACTTAATGGAACGTAATCCTACTTAATGGAACGTAATTCTACTTAGTGCTATGTAACACTACTGATTACGTAATCCATCTCAATGGCACGTAATAGCACGCAATCTTACTTAGTGTCATGTAATCCTACTTCATGCTACGTAATTTTACTTAGTGCCATGTAACACTACTAATTACGTAATCCATCTTAATGGCACGTAATCCTACTTAATGGCACGTAATCCTACTTAGTGTCATGTAATCCTACTTAATGCTTCGTAATTCTTCTTAGTGCCATGTAACACTACTGATTACGTAACCCATCTTAATGGCACGTAATCCTACTTAATGGCACGTAATCCTACTTAGTGTCATGTAATCCTACTTAATGCTACGTAATTCTACTTAGCGCCATGTAATCTCACTTAATGCTACGTAATTCTACTTAGTGCCATGTAACACTACTGATTACGTAACCCATCTAAATGGCACGTAATCCTACTTAATGGTACGAAATCCTACTTAGTGTCATGTAATCCTACTTAATGCTACGTAATTCTATTTAGTGCCATGTAACACTACTGATTACGTAATCCATCATGAAGGCACGTAATCCTACTTAATGGCACGTAATTCTACTTATTGTCATGTAATCCTACTTAATGCTTCGTAATTCTTCTTAGTGCCATGTAACACTACTGATTACGTAACCCATCTTAATGGCACGTAATCCTACTTAATGGTACCAAATCCGACTTGGTGTCATGTAATCCTACTTAATGCTACGTAATTCTACTTAGTGCCATGTAACACTACTGATTACGTAATCCATTTTAAGGCACGTAATCCTACTTAATGGCACGTAATCCTACTTAGTGTCATGTAATCCTACTTAATGCTACGTAATTCTATTTAGTGCCATGTAACACTACTGATTACGTAATCCATCATAAAGGCACGTAATCCTACTTAATGGCACGTAATCCTACTTAGTGTCATGTAATCCTTTTTAATGCTACGTAATTCTACTTAGTGCTATGTAACACTACTGATTACGTAATCCATCTTAATGGCACGTAATCCTACTTAATGGCACGTAATCTTACTTAGTGTCATGTAATCCTACTTAATGCAACGTAATTCTATTTAGTGCCGTGTAACACTACTGATTACGTAATCCATCATAAAGGCACGTAATCCTACTTAATGGCACGTAATCCTACTTTGTGTCATGTAATCCTACTTAATGCTACGTAATTCTACTTAGTGCCATGTAACACTACTGATTACCTAATCCATCTTAATAGCACGTAATCCTACTTAATGGCACGTAATTCTACTTAGTGTCATGTAATCTTACTTAATGCTACGTAATTCTACTTAGTGCCATGTAACACTACTGATTACGTAATCCATCTTAATGGCACGTAATCCTACTTAATGGCACGTAATCCTACTTAGTGTCATGTAATCCTACTTAATGCAACGTAATTCTACTTAGTGCCATGTAACACTACTGATTACGTAATCCATCTTGATGGCACGAAATCCTACTTAATGGCACGTGATCCTACTTAGTGTCATGTAATCCTACTTAATGCTACGTAATTCTACTTAGTGCCATGTAACACTACTGAATACGTAATACATCTTAATGGCACGTAATCCTACTTAATGGCACGTAATCCTACTTAGTGTCATGTAATCCTACATAATGCTACGTAATTCTACTCAGTGCCATGTAACACTACTGATTACGTAATCCATCTTAATGGCACGTAATCCTACTTAATGGCACGTAATCCTACTTAATGGAACGTAATCCTACTTAATGGAACGTAATCCTACTTAATGGAACGTAATTCTACTTAGTGCTATGTAACACTACTGATTACGTAATCCATCTCAATGGCACGTAATAGCACGTAATCTTACTTAGTGTCATGTAATCCTACTTCATGCTACGTAATTTTACTTAGTGCCATGTAACACTACTAATTACGTAATCTATCTTAATGGCACGTAATCCTACTTAATGGCACGTAATTCTACTTATTGTCATGTAATCCTACTTAATGCTTCGTAATTCTTCTTAGTGCCATGTAACACTACTGATTACGTAACCCATCTTAATGGCACGTAATCCTACTTAATGGTACGAAATCCTACTTGGTGTCATGTAATCCTACTTAATGCTACGTAATTCTACTTAGTGCCATGTAACACTACTGATTACGTTATCCATATTAATGGCTCGTAATCCTACTTAATGGCACGTAATCCTACTTAGTGTCATGTAATCCTACTTAATGCTACGTAATTCTACTTAGTGCCTTGTAACACTACTGATTACGTAATCCATCTTAATGGCACGTAATCCTACTTAATGGCACGTAATCCTACTTAGTGTCATGTAATCCTACTTAATGCTACGTAATTCTACTTAGTGCCATGTAACACTAGTGATTACGTAATTCTTCCTAATGGCACCTAATCCTACTTAATGGCACGTAATCTTACTTAGTGTCATGTAATCCTACTTAATGCTACGTAATTCTACTTAATGCCATGTAACACTACTGATTACGTAATCCATATTAATGGCACGTAATCCTACTTAATGGCACGTAATCCTACTTAATAGCACGTAATCCTACTTAGTGTCATGTAATCCTACTGAATGCTACGTAAATCTACTTAGTGCCATGTAACACTACTAATTACGTAATCTATCTTAAAGGCACGTAATTTTACTTAATGGCACGTAATCCTACTTAGTGTCATGTAATCCTACTTAATGCTATGTAATTCTACTTAGTGCCATGTAACACTACTGATTACGTAATCCATCTTAATGGCACGTAATCCTACTTAATGTCACGTAATCCTACTTAGTGTCATGTAATCCTACTTAATGCTACTTAATTCTACTTACTGCCATGTAACACTACTGATTACGTAATCCATCTTAATGGCACGTAATCCTACTTAGTGTCATGTAATCCTACTTAATGCTACGTAATTCTACTTAGTGCCATGTAACACTACTGATTACGTAATCCATCTTAATGGCACGAAATCCTACTTAATGGCACGTAATCCTACTTAGTGTCATGTAATCCTACTTAATGCTACGTAATTCTACTTAGTGCCATGTAACACTACTGATTACGTAATCCATCTTAATGGCACGTAATCCTATTTAATGGCACGTAATCTTACTTAGTGTCATGTAATCCTACTTAATGCTACGTAATTCTACTTAGTGTCATGTAACACTACTGATTACGCAGTACATCTTAATGGCACGTAATCTTACTTAACGGCACGTAATCCTACTTAGTGTCATGTAATCCTACTTAATGCTACGTAATTCTACTTAGTGCCATGTAACACTACTGATTACGTAATCCATCTTAATGGCACGTAATCCTACTTAATGGCACGTAATCCTACTTAGTGTCATGTAATCTTACTTAATGCTACGTAATTCTACTTAGTGCCATGTAACACTACTGATTACCTAATCCATCTTAATGGCACGTAATCCTACTTAATGGCACGTAATCCTACTTAGTGTCATGTAATCCTACTTGATGCTACGTAATTCTACTTAGTACCATGTAACACTACTGATTACGTAATCCATCTTAATGGCACGTAATCCTACTTAATGGCACGTAATCCTACTTAGTGTCATGTAATTCTACTTAATGCTACGTAATTCTACTTAGTGCCATGTAACACTACTGATTACGTAATCCATCTTAATGGCACGTAATCCTACTTATTGGCACGTAATCCTACTTAGTGTCATGTAATCCTACTTAATGCTACGTAATTCTACTTAGTGCCATGTAACACTACTGATTACGTTATTTATCTTAATGGCACGTAATCCTACTTAATGGCACGTAATCCTACTTAGTTTCATGTAATCCTACTTAATGCTACGTAATTCTACTTAGTGCCATGTAACACTACTGATTACATTATCCATCTTAAGGCACGTAATCCTACTTAGTGGCACGTAATCCTACTTAGTGTCATGTAATCCTTTTTAAAGCTACGTAATTCTACTTAGTGCTATGTAACACTACTGATTACGTAATCCATCTTAATGGCACGTAATCCTACTTAATGGCACGTAATCTTACTTAGTGTCATGTAATCCTACTTAATGCTACGTAATTCTACTTAGTGCCATGTAACACAACTGATTACGTAATCCATCTTAATGGTACGTAATCCTACTTAATGGCACGTAATCCTACTTAGTGTCATGTAATTTTACTTAATGCTACGTAATTCTACTTAGTGCCATGTAACACTACTGATTACATAATCCATCTTAATGGCACGTAATCCTACTTAATGGCACGTAATTCTACTTAGAGTCATGTAATCTTACTTTATGCTACGTAATTCTACTTAGTGCCATTCAACACTACTGATTACGTAATTTATCTTAATGGCACGTAATCCTACTTAATGGCACGTAATCCTACTTAGTGTCATGTAATCCTACTTAATGCAACGTAATTCTACTTAGTGCCATGTAACACTACTGATTACGTAATCCATCTTGATGGCACGTAATCTTACTTAATGGCACGTGATCCTACTTAGTGTCATGTAATCCTACTTAATGCTACGTAATTCTACTTAGTGCCATGTAACACTACTGATTACGTAATACATCTTAATGGCACGTAATCCTACTTAATGGCACGTAATCCTACTTAGTGTCATGTAATCTTACTTAATGCTACGTAATTCTACTTAGTGCCATGTAACACTACTGATTACGTAATCCATCTTAATGGCACGTAATCCTACTTAATGAAACGTAATCCTACTTAATGGAACTGTAACAAACCGCTGTTTTCTTGTGGTCAAAACCCCATAAGCTGGGCGACAAATGTAACGGTCCACCGTTTTCGTCTTAATAAAAACTCTTACGTTGAGTTCTAATTGTAGCAATTCACTTTTTTGGCGTTACTGATAAATATCTATTTGAATACTAAAGAAAATTGATTATTATACTTTGAAAATGTTTAGGGCGCCAGTGTATTTTGTAGTTGAATACACAAACTAGCTCACGTCGGTATCGCCGTCAACTCTCTCTCTCTGGCCGTTGAAGAAGCAGAAAAACACAGTTCTAAATTATAAGCCGGATATAATGTCTCCAGAAAACGGACCACTTGTCCAACACATACATAAACGAAAATATATCGAAATACAAAAAATACCCAACAATTCAACATACACAAAAATGATTATACGGCAGGTCGAGGATCCGTTGCACATTTAAATTGCGCCTCTGCGTCACCTAACAACGTATCCTCGGCTCCCTTAAAATATAACAAAGGTAACTCCCAGATTCCCAACTCCAACAAAGACGAGCGGGTTTCTGGAAATTATGATTACAAAAACCTATCAGACCTTACTCTTAATTACTCCTTAACTTCACCCTTACAGCCGGGTCCGACACTATTCACTTCCAACACGATGGTTGTTACACTTCTGAAATTTCACCCCTTCGCTGAACCTCCACGTAGCAGTTTGACTTCACGAAACGACAGTTAGTGTCCAGTTGAATTTACTGATCCTATGTTCTCTTTGGTAATTGCGAGGTCACTGACCTCGGTTAACTTTAACCGCTTTAAAATAAAGGCTATCCGGATAACTTAAGCCTTGCGGTTCGGTGAAAATTACTAAATTGTCTTTTATTTACTGGCCGTTCGCCAGTAAATCTGAGAAGTCTGACGGATTTTTTATCTATATCGAACTCGTCCAACGCACGAACATTAACCACGCAATTAACTTTGGCAGGTTTTACAACTTAATTCGGCTTTTCCCCTTTTTGGGACACTTTACTTAATGCGCCAGTATTACTTAATTTTATTATAGCAACTTAACTTCTTCGAAAGATTCGAAGACAACTTTACTCTTTTAGAGTTTTAATACAACTTTTCTTTTTTAGGGAGTCTCACGAAAACTTCTTTCTCTGAGTGTTCTTGGACTACTTTTTTAAACTTTACTCTTTGAGAGTCTTATGGAAACTTAACTATTTTTTTTTACTTAACGCGGCCGAGATTACTTAACTCTCCTCCCCTCGGCGTGCGCAATTGGCCTTTGCCCAATCAATCTCAGTTAATTAACCAATCAACGCCCGTCCTGTTTGTCAACACCCGGCGACACGGAGAATTTATGCGTTTGTTTTTCGGAGATTTCAATTTCATGTGCGTCTGCACTTCTGGTAATTATCGTTTCTCCGAAACTCTAACGGATATGCTGACATAAACCGCTGAGAGATCGTTTTTTATTATTAATTCCAGGACCTTTGGCTTGTTGATTTAAAATATATTATTTCGACAACTCTCTTATTTCGTCTTACTGGCGCCGGTGTTCTATTACTACGTTTCCTCATTCAAACTAAATAACCAAAATTTGGGTCGTTACAGTTACTCCCCCCAATTTTCGGTTAGATTGGTACAATGTACCCGAAAATTGCCAAAGTCGTTCACAAATTTTGACTTTACTAACATATTTACATTCCTTACTACCTACTCTTACTAATCTATATAAAAAAATTCCTAACCTATCTTAACTATCTCAAAATTATAACTGAAAATGGGTACTCTTGCCCTAACTTATCTTTTTTAAAAAATTAACCAACACACCATTGACGGACTACCGTAGGCATGGTGTACTAAAACCTAAACCTAAAACTTAAATAATCGTTCCTGCTAATATAATTAGCAGCTTAAAAATGTCATTTTTGACCTAAAGTCTTTAAATCGCGTGTTCAATACATTTCTATCGGTTATTTCCCGACATGTCACGCTTCTTTTGATTAACAATGTCCAAATCTTTATTGATACCAGGGTCGAGTTACTACTTAACACTTTATTTCGTGTATTGATAATCCATAACTCTTTCCTTACTTCAAATCCAAAATTATTTTTCCTATTCGTAAATCCGTTCTTCATAAAATCTCCTACTCCCCCTAACCTTTCTTTAAATTTACCTCCTTGGTTTATTTGTTTACCAAAGCTCAAAACTTTTATAATAAAATTTATCAACAATAATAGAATGGTCATCATTATTTTTACAAACGACTCTACAGGCACGCGTTTATATTTCGTATTTACGACCCACAATCTCTCGGTTCTCCTAAACTTATCTTGTTCCTTAAACCGGTCCTGTATCTTATTAATCTTGAAATCGTCAATCACCTTATATTCGGCAGCCTTTAACAACATTCTTTGTTTAAGTATTACATTAATAAGCACCAATAAAATCAATTGATAACGGTAATCATTATACCTAGCCTTAACGCATAACTCATTGTGCGCTCTTGTTTGGAAATTATTTCGAAGCCGGACCTGTTTTGTATTTAACTCGTCCTCATTAACTTCATTCGCTACTATCTGAACCTCCTTTATTAAGTTTACTTCATCTTTACTTCGTACCATTTGCAATTCTGCATTAAACGTTTCTAAAATTTTCATTAATCTTACGTCCTCTACTGGACGCTCCTCATATTTGACCTCTTTACTTGAGACCCTACTAACCTCCTTATTTGAGACCTTATTAATCTCCTCATTTATTTCATTATTTGAGACCTTACTAATCTCCTTATTTATTTCATTATTTGAGACCTTACTAATCTCATTATTTACTTCCTTAATTTCAATTACTTCCCCTACTGCTACTTCTATTGCAGTTACTTCTTCAAAATTAAAAACGTTATCTTTTACTACCTTGGTACGCTTCTCTTCAATGATCAAAACTTCCTCTACTACTTCTAAAATCGGTTCCTCATTATAATCAATCGTAGCTCTATGAACTTCAAAATTGTTTGCTACTAAACTTTCTACCTCATCTAAACCGTTATCATCAATTTCCTTAATACCTTCCTGCTTAACTATTAACAATTTCTCTCCTACCTCTGCTTGAATCTGTTCTGCTTCTACTAAGCCTGTCTCCAAGCTAACTTTAACTTCAGTGTGATCAACAATCTCACAAACTTCTCCTTTAAATCCCTCTACTTCTTCTAATTCTAAAAACTCCTTACTAATTTCATTTATTTGTGCCTGGTTTACTACTAAAACCTCGCTTGTCTCTACTACTTTAACAAAATTTTCCTGAATACTGCTCTGTGCTTCCTCCTGAATATTAATTTTAACTTTACTTCTGCTAACTACTTCGCAAATTTCTGCTTTAACTTCCTCTACTTTAAATGATTCTAAAAATTCATTCTTAATTTCCTTTACTTGATCCTGATGCACTGCTAAAATTTCATTGGGTTCTACCAACTTAACAAAATTTTCCTGAACCCTACTCTGTGCTTCTTCTTGAATGTTAATTTTAATTTCATTACTGTTAATGACTTCACAACTTTCTGCTTGAAACTCCTTTACTTTAAAGGATTCAAAAAATTCTTTTGTTCTCCTAATATTTTCCTGCCTTATTTTATCAAAATGCAATTTTACTAAATTTATTGCTTCTAGCTGTTCATCACTTCTAAACTCATAATTATTTTCTTCATAATATTCATGTTCATAAAAGTCATTAAAATTTTGATTACGGTCCTGTTCATAATTGTTTTGACAATAACCGTCTTCATCTGAATTATAAAAATCCCTATATTCTTCGTATTCGTAATAACAATCATCGTAATTATCATTAAAATTTTGATTTGTTTCGTAATTATTTGCATTACTATAATAGTTTCTGTTATCTATTACTTTTAATTTTTCCTGTAATTGCTCTAACGTTCGCACACCTGACTCTATTAAAATATCTTCAATATCCAGAGGAAAATGACCAATAATATTTCTTACAAAATGCAATTCGGCTACTGCTAGGTCCATTGTTGGGTCTAAATGTACAATTTCATTCCACCAGTCAATAACATAGTCACTAAAATTTCCTTTTCCTACTTCATACCACGACCTATTGAATTCTGCTTGTACTCGCTGCTGATTACTAGCAGACCAATAATATTTCATAAAATTTTCTTTAAAATCTGCGAATGTGTGTACCCTACTGGCTACTGTGTTAAACCACCTAGCTGCCTGGTCCTTTAAACTATTAATAGCCTCTTCTACTTTTTTCGTTTCTAATCTAATATTACTTTCCTCCAAATATTTCTCTAAATTTTGAATAAATTTGACGGGATGCATCAATTTAGAATGCTCTCTAAAACTTGGTCTCTCTGGCTTCCTATTCGCCATTGTAATTAATGCAAAAATTTATTTGTCTTTAACTCCCCCCAAAAAAATTAAAAAAAAATTATTAAAATTAAAAAAATTGTATTGAATCATTACGTGCCTGTTACTTTTAGTTACTTTCCAAAATTAGGTCAATTCAAATTAAAAATCGTCATTTCATTTCGTCGTTCATTTGCGTCTTTACCCGTCATTTTTGCAATTTTTTAAAATTTTACCGGTACGTAACTCCATAAACCGCGTTTATTTGCCGCTAATTTCCGAATCAAAAATCAAAACTTTACGCTACTTCTATCCGACGCTTCTCGACAAAAATAAATTTTTTAAACTTTACTTGAAATGGGTTATTTTCAAAATTTACTTTACTCGCATTTGCCAAAAAAGATTTCTTAATTTTGACTTGCTTAAACTTCTTCCTAAAAACTGTCGTTCCCTTGTCAAACTGCTCGTTTACAAAATCTTTAACCTTTCTTACACAAATTAAATTCTACCGCTAAGAAAAAAATTAAATTTCCGACCCATAATCCGAACCTGTGCCTTTCTTTCAGAGCCCCACGTTGGGCGCCAAATTGTAACAAACCGCTGTTTTCTTGTGGTCAAAACCCCATAAGCTGGGCGACAAATGTAACGGTCCACCGTTTTCGTCTTAATAAAAACTCTTACGTTGAGTTCTAATTGTAGCAATTCACTTTTTTGGCGTTACTGATAAATATCTATTTGAATACTAAAGAAAATTGATTATTATACTTTGAAAATGTTTAGGGCGCCAGTGTATTTTGTAGTTGAATACACAAACTAGCTCACGTCGGTATCGCCGTCAACTCTCTCTCTCTGGCCGTTGAAGAAGCAGAAAAACACAGTTCTAAATTATAAGCCGGATATAATGTCTCCAGAAAACGGACCACTTGTCCAACACATACATAAACGAAAATATATCGAAATACAAAAAATACCCAACAATTCAACATACACAAAAATGATTATACGGCAGGTCGAGGATCCGTTGCACATTTAAATTGCGCCTCTGCGTCACCTAACAACGTATCCTCGGCTCCCTTAAAATATAACAAAGGTAACTCCCAGATTCCCAACTCCAACAAAGACGAGCGGGTTTCTGGAAATTATGATTACAAAAACCTATCAGACCTTACTCTTAATTACTCCTTAACTTCACCCTTACAGCCGGGTCCGACACTATTCACTTCCAACACGATGGTTGTTACACTTCTGGAATTTCACCCCTTCGCTGAACCTCCACGTAGCAGTTTGACTTCACGAAACGACAGTTAGTGTCCAGTTGAATTTACTGATCCTATGTTCTCTTTGGTAATTGCGAGGTCACTGACCTCGGTTAACTTTAACCGCTTTAAAATAAAGGCTATCCGGATAACTTAAGCCTTGCGGTTCGGTGAAAATTACTAAATTGTCTTTTATTTACTGGCCGTTCGCCAGTAAATCTGAGAAGTCTGACGGATTTTTTATCTATATCGAACTCGTCCAACGCACGAACATTAACCACGCAATTAACTTTGGCAGGTTTTACAACTTAATTCGGCTTTTCCCCTTTTTGGGACACTTTACTTAATGCGCCAGTATTACTTAATTTTATTATAGCAACTTAACTTCTTCGAAAGATTCGAAGACAACTTTACTCTTTTAGAGTTTTAATACAACTTTTCTTTTTTAGGGAGTCTCACGAAAACTTCTTTCTCTGAGTGTTCTTGGACTACTTTTTTAAACTTTACTCTTTGAGAGTCTTATGGAAACTTAACTATTTTTTTTTACTTAACGCGGCCGAGATTACTTAACTCTCCTCCCCTCGGCGTGCGCAATTGGCCTTTGCCCAATCAATCTCAGTTAATTAACCAATCAACGCCCGTCCTGTTTGTCAACACCCGGCGACACGGAGAATTTATGCGTTTGTTTTTCGGAGATTTCAATTTCATGTGCGTCTGCACTTCTGGTAATTATCGTTTCTCCGAAACTCTAACGGATATGCTGACATAAACCGCTGAGAGATCGTTTTTTATTATTAATTCCAGGACCTTTGGCTTGTTGATTTAAAATATATTATTTCGAGAACTCTCTTATTTCGTCTTACTGGCGCCGGTGTTCTATTACTACGTTTCCTCATTCAAACTAAATAACCAAAATTTGGGTCGTTACAGAACGTAATCCTACTTAATGGAACGTAATTCTACTTAGTGCTATGTAACACTACTGATTACGTAATCCATCTCAATGGCACGTAATAGCACGCAATCTTACTTAGTGTCATGTAATCCTACTTCATGCTACGTAATTTTACTTAGTGCCATGTAACACTACTAATTACGTAATCCATCTTAATGGCACGTAATCCTACTTAATGGCACGTAATCCTACTTAGTGTCATGTAATCCTACTTAATGCTTCGTAATTCTTCTTAGTGCCATGTAACACTACTGATTACGTAACCCATCTTAATGGCACGTAATCCTACTTAATGGCACGTAATCCTACTTAGTGTCATGTAATCCTACTTAATGCTACGTAATTCTACTTAGCGCCATGTAATCTCACTTAATGCTACGTAATTCTACTTAGTGCCATGTAACACTACTGATTACGTAACCCATCTAAATGGCACGTAATCCTACTTAATGGTACGAAATCCTACTTAGTGTCATGTAATCCTACTTAATGCTACGTAATTCTATTTAGTGCCATGTAACACTACTGATTACGTAATCCATCATAAAGGCACGTAATCCTACTTAATGGCACGTAATTCTACTTATTGTCATGTAATCCTACTTAATGCTTCGTAATTCTTCTTAGTGCCATGTAACACTACTGATTACGTAACCCATCTTAATGGCACGTAATCCTACTTAATGGTACGAAATCCGACTTGGTGTCATGTAATCCTACTTAATGCTACGTAATTCTACTTAGTGCCAAGTAACACTACTGATTACGTAATCCATTTTAAGGCACGTAATCCTACTTAATGGCACGTAATCCTACTTAGTGTCATGTAATCCTACTTAATGCTACGTAATTCTATTTAGTGCCATGTAACACTACTGATTACGTAATCCATCATAAAGGCACGTAATCCTACTTAATGGCACGTAATCCTACTTAGTGTCATGTAATCCTTTTTAATGCTACGTAATTCTACTTAGTGCTATGTAACACTACTGATTACGTAATCCATCTTAATGGCACGTAATCCTACTTAATGGCACGTAATCTTACTTAGTGTCATGTAATCCTACTTAATGCAACGTAATTCTATTTAGTGCCGTGTAACACTACTGATTACGTAATCCATCATAAAGGCACGTAATCCTACTTAATGGCACGTAATCCTACTTTGTGTCATGTAATCCTACTTAATGCTACGTAATTCTACTTAGTGCCATGTAACACTACTGATTACCTAATCCATCTTAATAGCACGTAATCCTACTTAATGGCACGTAATTCTACTTAGTGTCATGTAATCTTACTTAATGCTACGTAATTCTACTTAGTGCCATGTAACACTACTGATTACGTAATCCATCTTAATGGCACGTAATCCTACTTAATGGCACGTAATCCTACTTAGTGTCATGTAATCCTACTTAATGCAACGTAATTCTACTTAGTGCCATGTAACACTACTGATTACGTAATCCATCTTGATGGCACGAAATCCTACTTAATGGCACGTGATCCTACTTAGTGTCATGTAATCCTACTTAATGCTACGTAATTCTACTTAGTGCCATGTAACACTACTGAATACGTAATACATCTTAATGGCACGTAATCCTACTTAATGGCACGTAATCCTACTTAGTGTCATGTAATCCTACATAATGCTACGTAATTCTACTCAGTGCCATGTAACACTACTGATTACGTAATCCATCTTAATGGCACGTAATCCTACTTAATGGCACGTAATCCTACTTAGTGTCATGTAATCTTACTTAAGCTACGTAATTTTACTTAGTGCCATGTAACACTACTGATTACGTAATCCATCTTAATGGCACGTAATCCTACTTAATGGAACGTAATCCTACTTAATGGAACGTAATCCTACTTAATGGAACGTAATTCTACTTAGTGCTATGTAACACTACTGATTACGTAATCCATCTCAATGGCACGTAATAGCACGTAATCTTACTTAGTGTCATGTAATCCTACTTCATGCTACGTAATTTTACTTAGTGCCATGTAACACTACTAATTACGTAATCTATCTTAATGGCACGTAATCCTACTTAATGGCACGTAATTCTACTTATTGTCATGTAATCCTACTTAATGCTTCGTAATTCTTCTTAGTGCCATGTAACACTACTGATTACGTAACCCATCTTAATGGCACGTAATCCTACTTAATGGTACGAAATCCTACTTGGTGTCATGTAATCCTACTTAATGCTACGTAATTCTACTTAGTGCCATGTAACACTACTGATTACGTTATCCATATTAATGGCACGTAATCCTACTTAATGGCACGTAATCCTACTTAGTGTCATGTAATCCTACTTAATGCTACGTAATTCTACTTAGTGCCTTGTAACACTACTGATTACGTAATCCATCTTAATGGCACGTAATCCTACTTAATGGCACGTAATCCTACTTAGTGTCATGTAATCCTACTTAATGCTACGTAATTCTACTTAGTGCCATGTAACACTAGTGATTACGTAATCCTTCTTAATGGCACCTAATCCTACTTAATGGCACGTAATCTTACTTAGTGTCATGTAATCCTACTTAATGCTACGTAATTCTACTTAGTGCCATGTAACACTACTGAATACGTAATACATCTTAATGGCACGTAATCCTACTTAATGGCACGTAATCCTACTTAGTGTCATGTAATCCTACATAATGCTACGTAATTCTACTCAGTGCCATGTAACACTACTGATTACGTAATCCATCTTAATGGCACGTAATCCTACTTAATGGCACGTAATCCTACTTAGTGTCATGTAATCTTACTTAAGCTACGTAATTTTACTTAGTGCCATGTAACACTACTGATTACGTAATCCATCTTAATGGCACGTAATCCTACTTAATGGAACGTAATCCTACTTAATGGAACGTAATCCTACTTAATGGAACGTAATTCTACTTAGTGCTATGTAACACTACTGATTACGTAATTCATCTCAATGGCACGTAATAGCACGTAATCTTACTTAGTGTCATGTAATCCTACTTCATGCTACGTAATTTTACTTAGTGCCATGTAACACTACTAATTACGTAATCTATCTTAATGGCACGTAATCCTACTTAATGGCACGTAATTCTACTTATTGTCATGTAATCCTACTTAATGCTTCGTAATTCTTCTTAGTGCCATGTAACACTACTGATTACGTAACCCATCTTAATGGCACGTAATCCTACTTAATGGTACGAAATCCTACTTGGTATCATGTAATCCTACTTAATGCTACGTAATTCTACTTAGTGCCATGTAACACTACTGATTACGTTATCCATATTAATGGCACGTAATCCTACTTAATGGCACGTAATCCTACTTAGTGTCATGTAATCCTACTTAATGCTACGTAATTCTACTTAGTGCCTTGTAACACTACTGATTACGTAATCCATCTTAATGGCACGTAATCCTACTTAATGGCACGTAATCCTACTTAGTGTCATGTAATCCTACTTAATGCTACGTAATTCTACTTAGTGCCATGTAACACTAGTGATTACGTAATCCTTCTTAATGGCACGTAATCCTACTTAATGGCACGTAATCTTACTTAGTGTCATGTAATCCTACTTAATGCTACGTAATTCTACTTAGTGCCATGTAACACTACTGATTACGTAATCCATATTAATGGCACGTAATCCTACTTAATGGCACGTAATCCTACTTAATAGCACGTAATCCTACTTAGTGTCATGTAATCCTACTGAATGCTACGTAAATCTACTTAGTGCCATGTAACACTACTAATTACGTAATCTATCTTAATGGCACGTAATCCTACTTAATGGCACGTAATCCTACTTAGTGTCATGTAATCCTACTTAATGCTATGTAATTCTACTTAGTGCCATGTAACACTACTGATTACGTAATCCATCTTAATGGCACGTAATCCTACTTAATGTCACGTAATCCTACTTAGTGTCATGTAATCCTACTTAATGCTACTTAATTCTACTTAGTGCCATGTAACACTACTGATTACGTAATCCATCTTAATGGCACGTAATCCTACTTAGTGTCATGTAATCCTACTTAATGCTACGTAATTCTACTTAGTGCCATGTAACACTACTGATTACGTAATCCATCTTAATGGCACGAAATCCTACTTAATGGCACGTAATCCTACTTAGTGTCATGTAATCCTACTTAATGCTACGTAATTCTACTTAGTGCCATGTAACACTACTGATTACGTAATCCATCTTAATGGCACGTAATCCTATTTAATGGCACGTAATCTTACTTAGTGTCATGTAAACCTACTTAATGCTACGTAATTCTACTTAGTGTCATGTAACACTACTGATTACGCAGTACATCTTAATGGCACGTAATCCTACTTAACGGCACGTAATCCTACTTAGTGTCATGTAATCCTACTTAATGCTACGTAATTCTACTTAGTGCCATGTAACACTACTGATTACGTAATCCATTTTAATGGCACGTAATCCTACTTAATGGCACGTAATCCTACTTAGTGTCATGTAATCCTACTTAATGCTACGTAATTCTACTTAGTGTCATGTAACACTACTGATTACGCAGTACATCTTAATGGCACGTAATCCCCCTTAATGGCACGTAATCCTACTTAGTGTCATGTAATCCTACTTAATGCTACGTAATTCTACTTAGTGCCATGTAACACTACTGATTACGTAATCCATTTTAATGGCACGTAATCCTACTTAATTGCACGTAATCCTACTTAGTGTCATGTAATCCTACTTAATGCTACGTAATTCTACTTAGCGCCATGTAACACTACTGATTACGTAATCCATCTTAATGGCACGTAATCCTACTTAATGGCACGCAATCCTACTTAGTGTCATGTAATCCTACTTAATGCTACGTAATTCTACTTAGTTCCATGTAACACTACTGATTACATAATCCATCTTAATGGCACGTAATCCTTCTTAATGGCACGTAATCCTACTTAGTGTCATGTAATCCTACTTAATGCTACGTAATTCTACTTAGTGCCATGTAACACTACTGATTACGTAATCCATCTTAATGGCACGTAATTCTACTTAATGGCACGTAATCCTACTTAGTGTCATGTATTCCTACTTAGTGCTACGTAATTCTACTTAGCGCCATGTAACACCACTGATTACGTAGTACATCTTAATGGCACGTAATCCTACTTAATGGCACGTAATCCTACTTAGTGTCATGTAATCCTACTTAATGCTACGTAATTCTACTTAGTGCCATTTAACACTACTGATTACGTAATCCATCTTAATGGCACGTAATCCTACTTAGTGTCATGTAATCCTACTTAATGCTACGTAATTCTACTTAGTGCCATGTAAAACTACTGATTACCTAATCCATCTTAATGGCACGTAATCCTACTTAATGGCACGTAATCCTACTTAGTGTTATGTAATCCTACTTAATGCTACGTAATTCTACTTAGTGCCGTGTAACACTACTGATTACGTAATCGATCTTAATGGCACGTAATCCTACTTAGTGTCATGTAATTCTACTTAATGCTACGTAATTCTACTTAGTGCCATGTAACACTACTGATTACCTAATCCATATTAATGGCACGTAATCCTACTTAATGGCACGTACTCCTACTTAGTGTCATGTAATCCTACTGAATGCTACGTAATTCTTGTTAGTGGCATGTAACACAACTGATTACGTAATCCATCTTAATGGCACGTAACCCTATTTAATGGCACGTAATCCTACTTACTGTCATGTAAACTTACTTAATGCTACGTAATTTTACTTAGTGCCATGTAACACTACTGATTACGTAATCCATCTTAATGGCACGTAATCCTACTTAATGGCACGTAATCCTACTTAATGTCATGTAATCCTACATAATGCCACCTAATTCTACTTAGTGCCATGTAACACTACTGATTACGTAATCCATCTTAATGGCACGTAATCCTACTTAATGGCACGTAATCCTACTTAGTGTCATGTAATCCTATTTAATGCTACGTAATTCTACTTAGTGCCATGTAACACTACTGATTACGTAATACATCTTAATGGCACGTAATTCTACTTAATGGCACGTAATCCTACTTAGTGTCATGTAATCCTACTTAATGCTACGTAATTCTACTTAGTGCCATGTAACACTACTGATTACGTAATCCATCTTAATGGCACGTAATCCTACTTAATGGCACGTAATCCTACTTAGTGTCGTGTAATCCTACTTAATGCTACGTAATTCTACTTAGTGCCATGTAACACTACTGATTACCTAATCCATCTTAATGGCACGTAATCCTACTTAATGGCACGTAATCCTACTTAGTGTCATGTAATCCTACTTGATGCTACGTAATTCTACTTAGTACCATGTAACACTACTGATTACGTAATCCATCTTAATGGCACGTAATCCTACTTAATGGCACGTAATCCTACTTAGTGTCATGTAATCCTACTTAATGCAACGTAATTCTACTTAGTGCCATGTAACACTACTGATTACGTAATCCATCTTGATGGCACGTAATCTTACTTAATGGCACGTGATCCTACTTAGTGTCATGTAATCCTACTTAATGCTACGTAATTCTACTTAGTGCCATGTAACACTACTGATTACGTAATACATCTTAATGGCACGTAATCCTACTTAATGGCACGTAATCCTACTTAGTGTCATGTAATCTTACTTAATGCTACGTAATTCTACTTAGTGCCATGTAACACTACTGATTACGTAATCCATCTTAATGGCACATAATCCTATTTAATGAAACGTAATCCTACTTAATGGAACGTAATCCTACTTAATGGAACGTAATTCTACTTAGTGCTATGTAACACTACTGATTACGTAATCCATCTCAATAACACGTAATAGCACGCAATCTTACTTAGTGTCATGTAATCCTACTTCATGCTACGTAATTTTACTTAGTGCCATGTAACACTACTAATTACGTAATCCATCTTAATGGCACGTAATCCTACTTAATAGCACGTAATCCTACTTAGTGTCATGTAATCCTACTTAATGCTTCGTAATTCTTCTTAGTGCCATGTAACACTACTGATTACGTAACCCATCTTAATGGCACGTAATCCTACTTAATGGTACGAAATCCTACTTGGTGTCATGTAATCCTACTTAATGCTACGTAATTTTACTTAGTGCCATGTAACACTACTGATTACGTAATCCATATTATTGGCACGTAATCCTACTTAATGGCACGTAATCCTACTTAGTGTCATGTAATCCTACATAATGCTACGTAATTCTACTTAGTGCCATGTAACACTACTGATTACGTAATCCATCTTAATGGCACGTAATCCTATTTAATGGCACGTAATCCTACTTAGTGTCATGTAATCCTACTTAATGCTACGTAATTCTACTTAGTGCCATGTAACACTACTGATTACGTAATCCTTCTTAAAGGCACGTAATCCAACTTAATGGCACGTAATCTTACTTAGTGTCATGTAATCCTACTTAATGCTACGTAATTCTACTTAGTGACATGTAACACTACTGATTACGTAATCCATATTAATGGCACGTAATCCTACTTAATGGCACGTAATCTTACTTAATGGCACGTAATCCTACTTAGTGTCATGTAATCCTACTGAATGCTACGTAAATCTACTTAGTGCCATGTAACACTACTAATTACGTAATCTATCTTAATGGCACGTAATCCTACTTAATGGCACGTAATCCTACTTAGTGTCATGTAATCCTACTTAATGCTATGTAATTCTACTTAGTGCCATGTAACACTACTGATTACGTAATCTATCTTGATGGCACGTAATCCTACTTAATGGCACGTAATCCTACTTAGTGTCATGTAATCCTACTTAATGCTACTTAATTCTACTTAGTGCTATGTAACACTACTGATTACGTAATCCATCTTAATGAAACGTGATCCTACTTAGTGTCATGTAATCCTACTTAATGCTACGTAATTCTACTTAGTGCCATGTAACACAACTGATTACGTAATCCATCTTAATAGCACGTAATCCTACTTAATGGCACGTAATCCTACTTAGTGTCATGTAATCCTACTTAATCCTACGTAATTCTGCTAAGTACTATGTAACACTACTGATTACGTAATCCATCTTAATGGCACTTAATCCTACTTAATGGCACGTAATCCTACTTAGTGTCATGTAATCCTACTCAATGCGACGTAATTCTACTTAGTGCCATGTAACACTACTGATTACGTAATCCATCTTAATGGCACGTAATCCTACTTAATGGCACGTAATCCTACTTAGTGTCTTGTAATCCTACTTAATGCTACGTAATTCTACTTAGTGCCATGTAACACTACTGATTACGTAACCCATCTTACTGGCACGTAATCCTACTTAATGGCACGTAATCCTACTTAGTGTCATGTAATTCTACTTAATGCTACTTGATTCTACTTAGTGCCATGTAACACTACTGATTACATAATCCATTTTAATGGCACGTAATCCTACTTAATGGCACGTAATCCTACTTAGTGTCATGTAATCCTACTTAATGCTACGTAATTCTACTTAGTGCCATGTAACACTACTGATTACGTAATCCATATTAATGGCACGTAGTCCTACTTAATGGCACGTAATCCTACTTAGTGTCATGTAATCCTACTGAATGCTACGTAAATCTACTTAGTGCCATGTAACACTACTAATTACGTAATCTATCTTAATGGCACGTAATCCTACTTAATGGCACGTAATCCTACTTAGTGTCATGTAATCCTACTTAATGCTATGTAATTCTACTTAGTGCCATGTAACACTACTGATTACGTAATCCATCTTAATGGCACGTAATCCTACTTAATGGCACGTAATCCTACTTAGTGTCATGTAATCCTACTTAATGCTACGTAATTTTACTTAGTGCTATGTAACACTACTGATTACGTAATCCACCTTAATGGCACGTAATCCTACTTAATGGCACGTAATCCTACTTAGTGTCATGTAATCCTACTTAATGCTACGTAGTTCTACTTAGTGCCATGTAACACTACTGATTACGTAATCCATCTTAATGGCACGTAATCCTATTTAATGGCACGTAATCCTTCTTAGTGTCATGTAATCCTACTTAATGCTACGTAATTCTACTTAGTGCCATGTAACACTACTGATTACGCAGTACATCTTAATGGCACGTAATCCTACTTAATGGCACGTAATCCTACTTAGTGTCATGTAATCCTACCTAATGCTACGTAATTCTACTTAGTGCCATGTAACACTACTGATTACTTAATCAATTTTAATGACACGTAATCCTACTTAATGGCACGTAATCCTACTTAGTGTCATGTAATCCTACTTAATGCTACGTAATTCTACTTAGCGCCTTGTAACACTACTGATTACGTAATCCATCTTAATGGCACGTAGTCCTACTTAATGGCACGTAATCCTACTTAGTTTCATGTAATCCTACTTAATGCTACGTAATTCTACTTAGTGCCATGTAACACTACTGATTACATAATCCATCTTAATGGCACGTAATCCTACTTAATGGCACGTAATTCTACTTAGTGTCATGTAATCCTACTTAATGCTACGTAATTCTACTTAGTGCCATGTAACACTACTGATTACGTAATCCATCTTAATGACACGTAATCCTACTTAATGGCACGTAATCCTACTTAGTGTCATGTAATCCTACTTAATGCTACGTAATTCTACTTAGTGCCATGTAACACTTCTGATTACGTAATACATCTTAATGGCACGTAATCCTACTTAATGGCACGTAATCCTACTTAGTGTCATGTAATCCTACTTAATGCTACGTAATTCTACTTAGTGCCATGTAACACTACTGATTACGTAATCCATCTTAATGGCACGTAATCCTACTTAATGGCACGTAATCCTACTTAGTTTCATGTAATCCTACTTAATGCTACGTAATTCTACTTAGTGCCATGTAGCACTACTGATTACCTAATCTATCTTAATGGCACGTAATCTTACTTAATGGCACGTGATCCTACTTAGTGTCATGTAATCCTACTTAATGCTACGTAATTCTACTTAGTGCCATGTAACACTACTGATTACGTAATACATCTTAATGGCACGTAATCCTACTTAATGGCACGTAATCCTACTTAGTTTCATGTAATCCTACTTAATGCTACGTAATTCTACTTAGTGCCATGTAACACTACTGATTACATAATCCATCTTAAGGCACGTAATCCTACTTAATGGCACGTAATTCTACTTAGTGTCATGTAATCCTACTTAATGCTACGTAATTCTACTTAGTGCCATGTAACACTACTGATTACATAATCCATCTTAATGGCACGTAATCCTACTTAATGGCACGTAATCCTACTTAGTTTCATGTAATCCTACTTAATGCTACGTAATTCTACTTAGTGCCATGTAACACTACTGATTACATAATCCATCTTAAGGCACGTAGTCCTACTTAATGGCACGTAATCCTACTTAGTTTCATGTAATCCTACTTAATGCTACGTAATTCTACTTAGTGCCTTGTAACACTACTGATTACATAATCCATCTTAATGGCACGTAATCCTACTTAATGGCACGTAATTCTACTTAGTGTCATGTAATCCTACTTAATGCTACGTAATTCTACTTAGTGCCATGTAACACTACTGATTACGTAATCCATCTTAATGACACGTAATCCTACTTAATGGCACGTAATCCTACTTAGTGTCATGTAATCCTACTTAATGCTACGTAATTCTACTTAGTGCCATGTAACACTTCTGATTACGTAATACATCTTAATGGCACGTAATCCTACTTAATGGCACGTAATCCTACTTAGTGTCATGTAATCCTACTTAATGCTACGTAATTCTACTTAGTGCCATGTAACACTACTGATTACGTAATCCATCTTAATGGCACGTAATCCTACTTAATGGCACGTAATCCTACTTAGTTTCATGTAATCCTACTTAATGCTACGTAATTCTACTTAGTGCTATGTAGCACTACTGATTACCTAATCTATCTTAATGGCACGTAATCCTACTTAATGGCACGTAATCCTACTTAGTGTCATGTAATCCTACTTAATGCTACGTAATTCTACTTAGTACCATGTAACACTACTGATTACGTAATCCATCTTAATGGCACGTAATCCTACTAAATGGCACGTAATCCTACTTAGTGTCATGTAATCCTACTTAATGCCACGTAATTCTACTTAGTGCCATGTAACACTACTGATTACGTAATCCATCTTGATGGCACGTAATCTTACTTAATGGCACGTGATCCTACTTAGTGTCATGTAATCCTACTTAATGCTACGTAATTCTACTTAGTGCCATGTAACACTACTGATTACGTAATACATCTTAATGGCACGTAATCCTACTTAATGGCACGTAATCCTACTTAGTGTCATGTAATCCTACTTAATGCTATGTAATTCTACTTAGTGCCATGTAACACTACTGATTACGTAATCCATCTTAATGGCACGTAATCCTACTTAATGTCACGTAATCCTACTTAGTGTCATGTAATCCTACTTAATGCTACTTAATTCTACTTAGTGCCATGTAACACTACTGATTACGTAATCCATCTTAATGGCACGTAATCCTATTTAATGGCACGTAATCTTACTTAGTGTCATGTAATCCTACTTAATGCTACGTAATTCTACTTAGTGTCATGTAACACTACTGATTACGCAGTACATCTTAATGGCACGTAATCCTACTTAACGGCACGTAATCCTACTTAGTGTCATGTAATCCTACTTAATGCTACGTAATTCTACTTAGTGCCATGTAACACTACTGATTACGTAATCCATTTTAATGGCACGTAATCCTACTTAATGGCACGTAATCCTACTTAGTGTCATGTAATCCTACTTAATGCTACGTAATTCTACTTAGTGTCATGTAACACTACTGATTACGCAGTACATCTTAATGGCACGTAATCCTACTTAATGGCACGTAATCCTACTTAGTGTCATGTAATCCTACTTAATGCTACGTAATTCTACTTAGTGCCATGTAACACTACTGATTACGTAATCCATTTTAATGGCACGTAATCCTACTTAATTGCACGTAATCCTACTTAGTGTCATGTAATCCTACTTAATGCTACGTAATTCTACTTAGCGCCATGTAACACTACTGATTACGTAATCCATCTTAATGGCACGTAATCCTACTTAATGGCACGCAATCCTACTTAGTGTCATGTAATCCTACTTAATGCTACGTAATTCTACTTAGTTCCATGTAACACTACTGATTACGTAATCCATCTTAATGGCACGTAATCCTTCTTAATGGCACGTAATCCTACTTAGTGTCATGTAATCCTACTTAATGCTACGTAATTCTACTTAGTGCCATGTAACACTACTGATTACGTAATCCATCTTAATGGCACGTAATTCTACTTAATGGCACGTAATCCTACTTAGTGTCATGTATTCCTACTTAGTGCTACGTAATTCTACTTAGCGCCATGTAACACCACTGATTACGTAGTACATCTTAATGGCACGTAATCCTACTTAATGGCACGTAATCCTACTTAGTGTCATGTAATCCTACTTAATGCTACGTAATTCTACTTAGTGCCATTTAACACTACTGATTACGTAATCCATCTTAATGGCACGTAATCCTACTTAGTGTCATGTAATCCTACTTAATGCTACGTAATTCTACTTAGTGCCATGTAAAACTACTGATTACCTAATCCATCTTAATGGCACGTAATCCTACTTAATGGCACGTAATCCTACTTAGTGTTATGTAATCCTACTTAATGCTACGTAATTCTACTTAGTGCCGTGTAACACTACTGATTACGTAATCGATCTTAATGGCACGTAATCCTACTTAGTGTCATGTAATTCTACTTAATGCTACGTAATTCTACTTAGTGCCATGTAACACTACTGATTACCTAATCCATATTAATGGCACGTAATCCTACTTAATGGCACGTACTCCTACTTAGTGTCATGTAATCCTACTGAATGCTACGTAATTCTTGTTAGTGGCATGTAACACAACTGATTACGTAATCCATCTTAATGGCACGTAACCCTATTTAATGGCACGTAATCCTACTTACTGTCATGTAAACTTACTTAATGCTACGTAATTTTACTTAGTGCCATGTAACACTACTGATTACGTAATCCATCTTAATGGCACGTAATCCTACTTAATGGCACGTAATCCTACTTAATGTCATGTAATCCTACATAATGCCACCTAATTCTACTTAGTGCCATGTAACACTACTGATTACGTAATCCATCTTAATGGCACGTAATCCTACTTAATGGCACGTAATCCTACTTAGTGTCATGTAATCCTACTTAATGCTACGTAATTCTACTTAGTGCCATGTAACACTACTGATTACGTAATCCATCTTAATAGCACGTAATCCTACTTAATGGCACGTAATCCTACTTAGTGTCGTGTAATCCTACTTAATGCTACGTAATTCTACTTAGTGCCATGTAACACTACTGATTACCTAATCCATCTTAATGGCACGTAATCCTACTTAATGGCACGTAATCCTACTTAGTGTCATGTAATCCTACTTAATGCTACGTAATTCTACTTAGTGCCATGTAAAACTACTGATTACCTAATCCATCTTAATGGCACGTAATCCTACTTAATGGCACGTAATCCTACTTAGTGTTATGTAATCCTACTTAATGCTACGTAATTCTACTTAGTGCCGTGTAACACTACTGATTACGTAATCGATCTTAATGGCACGTAATCCTACTTAGTGTCATGTAATTCTACTTAATGCTACGTAATTCTACTTAGTGCCATGTAACACTACTGATTACCTAATCCATATTAATGGCACGTAATCCTACTTAATGGCACGTACTCCTACTTAGTGTCATGTAATCCTACTGAATGCTACGTAATTCTTGTTAGTGGCATGTAACACAACTGATTACGTAATCCATCTTAATGGCACGTAACCCTATTTAATGGCACGTAATCCTACTTACTGTCATGTAAACTTACTTAATGCTACGTAATTTTACTTAGTGCCATGTAACACTACTGATTACGTAATCCATCTTAATGGCACGTAATCCTACTTAATGGCACGTAATCCTACTTAATGTCATGTAATCCTACATAATGCCACCTAATTCTACTTAGTGCCATGTAACACTACTGATTACGTAATCCATCTTAATGGCACGTAATCCTACTTAATGGCACGTAATCCTACTTAGTGTCATGTAATCCTACTTAATGCTACGTAATTCTACTTAGTGCCATGTAACACTACTGATTACGTAATCCATCTTAATAGCACGTAATCCTACTTAATGGCACGTAATCCTACTTAGTGTCGTGTAATCCTACTTAATGCTACGTAATTCTACTTAGTGCCATGTAACACTACTGATTACCTAATCCATCTTAATGGCACGTAATCCTACTTAATGGCACGTAATCCTACTTAGTGTCATGTAATCCTACTTGATGCTACGTAATTCTACTTAGTACCATGTAACACTACTGATTACGTAATCCATCTTAATGGCACGTAATCCTACTTAATGGCACGTAATCCTACTTAGTGTCATGTAATCCTACTTAATGCAACGTAATTCTACTTAGTGCCATGTAACACTACTGATTACGTAATCCATCTTGATGGCACGTAATCTTACTTAATGGCACGTGATCCTACTTAGTGTCATGTAATCCTACTTAATGCTACGTAATTCTACTTAGTGCCATGTAACACTACTGATTACGTAATACATCTTAATGGCACGTAATCTTACTTAATGGCACGTGATCCTACTTAGTGTCATGTAATCCTACTTGATGCTACGTAATTCTACTTAGTACCATGTAACACTACTGATTACGTAATCCATCTTAATGGCACGTAATCCTACTTAATGGCACGTAATCCTACTTAGTGTCATGTAATCCTACTTGATGCTACGTAATTCTACTTAGTACCATGTAACACTACTGATTACGTAATCCATCTTAATGGCACGTAATCCTACTTAATGGCACGTAATCCTACTTAGTGTCATGTAATCCTACTTAATGCTACGTAATTTTACTTAGTGCCATGTAACACTACTGATTACGTAATCCATCTTGATGGCACGTAATCTTACTTAATGGCACGTGATCCTACTTAGTGTCATGTAATCCTACTTAATGCTACGTAATTCTACTTAGTGCCATGTAACACTACTGATTACGTAATACATCTTAATGGCACGTAATCCTACTTAATGGCACGTAATCCTACTTAGTGTCATGTAATCCTACTTAATGCTATGTAATTCTACTTAGTGCCATGTAACACTACTGATTACGTAATCCATCTTAATGGCACGTAATCCTACTTAATGTCACGTAATCCTACTTAGTGTCATGTAATCCTACTTAATGCTACTTAATTCTACTTAGTGCCATGTAACACTACTGATTACGTAATCCATCTTAATGGCACGTAATCCTACTTAGTGTCATGTAATCCTACTTAATGCTACGTAATTCTACTTAGTGCCATGTAACACTACTGATTACGTAATCCATCTTAATGGCACGAAATCCTACTTAATGGCACGTAATCCTACTTAGTGTCATGTAATCCTACTTAATGCTACGTAATTCTACTTAGTGCCATGTAACACTACTGATTACGTAATCCATCTTAATGGCACGTAATCCTATTTAATGGCACGTAATCTTACTTAGTGTCATGTAATCCTACTTAATGCTACGTAATTCTACTTAGTGTCATGTAACACTACTGATTACGCAGTACATCTTAATGGCACGTAATCCTACTTAACGGCACGTAATCCTACTTAGTGTCATGTAATCCTACTTAATGCTACGTAATTCTACTTAGTGCCATGTAACACTACTGATTACGTAATCCATTTTAATGGCACGTAATCCTACTTAATGGCACGTAATCCTACTTAGTGTCATGTAATCCTACTTAATGCTACGTAATTCTACTTAGTGTCATGTAACACTACTGATTACGCAGTACATCTTAATGGCACGTAATCCTACTTAATGGCACGTAATCCTACTTAGTGTCATGTAATCCTACTTAATGCTACGTAATTCTACTTAGTGCCATGTAACACTACTGATTACGTAATCCATTTTAATGGCACGTAATCCTACTTAATTGCACGTAATCCTACTTAGTGTCATGTAATCCTACTTAATGCTACGTAATTCTACTTAGCGCCATGTAACACTACTGATTACGTAATCCATCTTAATGGCACGTAATCCTACTTAATGGCACGCAATCCTACTTAGTGTCATGTAATCCTACTTAATGCTACGTAATTCTACTTAGTTCCATGTAACACTACTGATTACGTAATCCATCTTAATGGCACGTAATCCTTCTTAATGGCACGTAATCCTACTTAGTGTCATGTAATCCTACTTAATGCTACGTAATTCTACTTAGTGCCATGTAACACTACTGATTACGTAATCCATCTTAATGGCACGTAATTCTACTTAATGGCACGTAATCCTACTTAGTGTCATGTATTCCTACTTAGTGCTACGTAATTCTACTTAGCGCCATGTAACACCACTGATTACGTAGTACATCTTAATGGCACGTAATCCTACTTAATGGCACGTAATCCTACTTAGTGTCATGTAATCCTACTTAATGCTACGTAATTCTACTTAGTGCCATTTAACACTACTGATTACGTAATCCATCTTAATGGCACGTAATCCTACTTAGTGTCATGTAATCCTACTTAATGCTACGTAATTCTACTTAGTGCCATGTAAAACTACTGATTACCTAATCCATCTTAATGGCACGTAATCCTACTTAATGGCACGTAATCCTACTTAGTGTTATGTAATCCTACTTAATGCTACGTAATTCTACTTAGTGCCGTGTAACACTACTGATTACGTAATCGATCTTAATGGCACGTAATCCTACTTAGTGTCATGTAATTCTACTTAATGCTACGTAATTCTACTTAGTGCCATGTAACACTACTGATTACCTAATCCATATTAATGGCACGTAATCCTACTTAATGGCACGTACTCCTACTTAGTGTCATGTAATCCTACTGAATGCTACGTAATTCTTGTTAGTGGCATGTAACACAACTGATTACGTAATCCATCTTAATGGCACGTAACCCTATTTAATGGCACGTAATCCTACTTACTGTCATGTAAACTTACTTAATGCTACGTAATTTTACTTAGTGCCATGTAACACTACTGATTACGTAATCCATCTTAATGGCACGTAATCCTACTTAATGGCACGTAATCCTACTTAATGTCATGTAATCCTACATAATGCCACCTAATTCTACTTAGTGCCATGTAACACTACTGATTACGTAATCCATCTTAATGGCACGTAATCCTACTTAATGGCACGTAATCCTACTTAGTGTCATGTAATCCTACTTAATGCTACGTAATTCTACTTAGTGCCATGTAACACTACTGATTACGTAATCCATCTTAATAGCACGTAATCCTACTTAATGGCACGTAATCCTACTTAGTGTCGTGTAATCCTACTTAATGCTACGTAATTCTACTTAGTGCCATGTAACACTACTGATTACCTAATCCATCTTAATGGCACGTAATCCTACTTAATGGCACGTAATCCTACTTAGTGTCATGTAATCCTACTTAATGCTACGTAATTCTACTTAGTGCCATGTAAAACTACTGATTACCTAATCCATCTTAATGGCACGTAATCCTACTTAATGGCACGTAATCCTACTTAGTGTTATGTAATCCTACTTAATGCTACGTAATTCTACTTAGTGCCGTGTAACACTACTGATTACGTAATCGATCTTAATGGCACGTAATCCTACTTAGTGTCATGTAATTCTACTTAATGCTACGTAATTCTACTTAGTGCCATGTAACACTACTGATTACCTAATCCATATTAATGGCACGTAATCCTACTTAATGGCACGTACTCCTACTTAGTGTCATGTAATCCTACTGAATGCTACGTAATTCTTGTTAGTGGCATGTAACACAACTGATTACGTAATCCATTTTAATGGCACGTAACCCTATTTAATGGCACGTAATCCTACTTACTGTCATGTAAACTTACTTAATGCTACGTAATTTTACTTAGTGCCATGTAACACTACTGATTACGTAATCCATCTTAATGGCACGTAATCCTACTTAATGGCACGTAATCCTACTTAATGTCATGTAATCCTACATAATGCCACCTAATTCTACTTAGTGCCATGTAACACTACTGATTACGTAATCCATCTTAATGGCACGTAATCCTACTTAATGGCACGTAATCCTACTTAGTGTCATGTAATCCTACTTAATGCTACGTAATTCTACTTAGTGCCATGTAACACTACTGATTACGTAATCCATCTTAATAGCACGTAATCCTACTTAATGGCACGTAATCCTACTTAGTGTCGTGTAATCCTACTTAATGCTACGTAATTCTACTTAGTGCCATGTAACACTACTGATTACCTAATCCATCTTAATGGCACGTAATCCTACTTAATGGCACGTAATCCTACTTAGTGTCATGTAATCCTACTTGATGCTACGTAATTCTACTTAGTACCATGTAACACTACTGATTACGTAATCCATCTTAATGGCACGTAATCCTACTTAATGGCACGTAATCCTACTTAGTGTCATGTAATCCTACTTAATGCAACGTAATTCTACTTAGTGCCATGTAACACTACTGATTACGTAATCCATCTTGATGGCACGTAATCTTACTTAATGGCACGTGATCCTACTTAGTGTCATGTAATCCTACTTAATGCTACGTAATTCTACTTAGTGCCATGTAACACTACTGATTACGTAATACATCTTAATGGCACGTAATCCTACTTAATGGCACGTAATCCTACTTAGTGTCATGTAATCTTACTTAATGCTACGTAATTCTACTTAGTGCCATGTAACACTACTGATTACGTAATCCATCTTAATGGCACATAATCCTATTTAATGAAACGTAATCCTACTTAATGGAACGTAATCCTACTTAATGGAACGTAATTCTACTTAGTGCTATGTAACACTACTGATTACGTAATCCATCTCAATAACACGTAATAGCACGCAATCTTACTTAGTGTCATGTAATCCTACTTCATGCTACGTAATTTTACTTAGTGCCATGTAACACTACTAATTACGTAATCCATCTTAATGGCACGTAATCCTACTTAACGGCACGTAATCCTACTTAGTGTCATGTAATCCTACTTAATGCTACGTAATTCTACTTAGTGCCATGTAACACTACTGATTACGTAATCCATTTTAATGGCACGTAATCCTACTTAATGGCACGTAATCCTACTTAGTGTCATGTAATCCTACTTAATGCTACGTAATTCTACTTAGTGTCATGTAACACTACTGATTACGCAGTACATCTTAATGGCACGTAATCCTACTTAATGGCACGTAATCCTACTTAGTGTCATGTAATCCTACTTAATGCTACGTAATTCTACTTAGTGCCATGTAACACTACTGATTACGTAATCCATTTTAATGGCACGTAATCCTACTTAATTGCACGTAATCCTACTTAGTGTCATGTAATCCTACTTAATGCTACGTAATTCTACTTAGCGCCATGTAACACTACTGATTACGTAATCCATCTTAATGGCACGTAATCCTACTTAATGGCACGCAATCCTACTTAGTGTCATGTAATCCTACTTAATGCTACGTAATTCTACTTAGTTCCATGTAACACTACTGATTACGTAATCCATCTTAATGGCACGTAATCCTTCTTAATGGCACGTAATCCTACTTAGTGTCATGTAATCCTACTTAATGCTACGTAATTCTACTTAGTGCCATGTAACACTACTGATTACGTAATCCATCTTAATGGCACGTAATTCTACTTAATGGCACGTAATCCTACTTAGTGTCATGTATTCCTACTTAGTGCTACGTAATTCTACTTAGCGCCATGTAACACCACTGATTACGTAGTACATCTTAATGGCACGTAATCCTACTTAATGGCACGTAATCCTACTTAGTGTCATGTAATCCTACTTAATGCTACGTAATTCTACTTAGTGCCATTTAACACTACTGATTACGTAATCCATCTTAATGGCACGTAATCCTACTTAGTGTCATGTAATCCTACTTAATGCTACGTAATTCTACTTAGTGCCATGTAAAACTACTGATTACCTAATCCATCTTAATGGCACGTAATCCTACTTAATGGCACGTAATCCTACTTAGTGTTATGTAATCCTACTTAATGCTACGTAATTCTACTTAGTGCCGTGTAACACTACTGATTACGTAATCGATCTTAATGGCACGTAATCCTACTTAGTGTCATGTAATTCTACTTAATGCTACGTAATTCTACTTAGTGCCATGTAACACTACTGATTACCTAATCCATATTAATGGCACGTAATCCTACTTAATGGCACGTACTCCTACTTAGTGTCATGTAATCCTACTGAATGCTACGTAATTCTTGTTAGTGGCATGTAACACAACTGATTACGTAATCCATCTTAATGGCACGTAACCCTATTTAATGGCACGTAATCCTACTTACTGTCATGTAAACTTACTTAATGCTACGTAATTTTACTTAGTGCCATGTAACACTACTGATTACGTAATCCATCTTAATGGCACGTAATCCTACTTAATGGCACGTAATCCTACTTAATGTCATGTAATCCTACATAATGCCACCTAATTCTACTTAGTGCCATGTAACACTACTGATTACGTAATCCATCTTAATGGCACGTAATCCTACTTAATGGCACGTAATCCTACTTAGTGTCATGTAATCCTACTTAATGCTACGTAATTCTACTTAGTGCCATGTAACACTACTGATTACGTAATCCATCTTAATAGCACGTAATCCTACTTAATGGCACGTAATCCTACTTAGTGTCGTGTAATCCTACTTAATGCTACGTAATTCTACTTAGTGCCATGTAACACTACTGATTACCTAATCCATCTTAATGGCACGTAATCCTACTTAATGGCACGTAATCCTACTTAGTGTCATGTAATCCTACTTGATGCTACGTAATTCTACTTAGTACCATGTAACACTACTGATTACGTAATCCATCTTAATGGCACGTAATCCTACTTAATGGCACGTAATCCTACTTAGTGTCATGTAATCCTACTTAATGCAACGTAATTCTACTTAGTGCCATGTAACACTACTGATTACGTAATCCATCTTGATGGCACGTAATCTTACTTAATGGCACGTGATCCTACTTAGTGTCATGTAATCCTACTTAATGCTACGTAATTCTACTTAGTGCCATGTAACACTACTGATTACGTAATACATCTTAATGGCACGTAATCCTACTTAATGGCACGTAATCCTACTTAGTGTCATGTAATCTTACTTAATGCTACGTAATTCTACTTAGTGCCATGTAACACTACTGATTACGTAATCCATCTTAATGGCACATAATCCTATTTAATGAAACGTAATCCTACTTAATGGAACGTAATCCTACTTAATGGAACGTAATTCTACTTAGTGCTATGTAACACTACTGATTACGTAATCCATCTCAATAACACGTAATAGCACGCAATCTTACTTAGTGTCATGTAATCCTACTTCATGCTACGTAATTTTACTTAGTGCCATGTAACACTACTAATTACGTAATCCATCTTAATGGCACGTAATCCTACTTAACGGCACGTAATCCTACTTAGTGTCATGTAATCCTACTTAATGCTACGTAATTCTACTTAGTGCCATGTAACACTACTGATTACGTAATCCATTTTAATGGCACGTAATCCTACTTAATGGCACGTAATCCTACTTAGTGTCATGTAATCCTACTTAATGCTACGTAATTCTACTTAGTGTCATGTAACACTACTGATTACGCAGTACATCTTAATGGCACGTAATCCTACTTAATGGCACGTAATCCTACTTAGTGTCATGTAATCCTACTTAATGCTACGTAATTCTACTTAGTGCCATGTAACACTACTGATTACGTAATCCATTTTAATGGCACGTAATCCTACTTAATTGCACGTAATCCTACTTAGTGTCATGTAATCCTACTTAATGCTACGTAATTCTACTTAGCGCCATGTAACACTACTGATTACGTAATCCATCTTAATGGCACGTAATCCTACTTAATGGCACGCAATCCTACTTAGTGTCATGTAATCCTACTTAATGCTACGTAATTCTACTTAGTTTTATGTAACACTACTGATTACGTAATCCATCTTAATGGCACGTAATCCTTCTTAATGGCACGTAATCCTACTTAGTGTCATGTAATCCTACTTAATGCTACGTAATTCTACTTAGTGCCATGTAACACTACTGATTACGTAATCCATCTTAATGGCACGTAATTCTACTTAATGGCACGTAATCCTACTTAGTGTCATGTATTCCTACTTAGTGCTACGTAATTCTACTTAGCGCCATGTAACACCACTGATTACGTAGTACATCTTAATGGCACGTAATCCTACTTAATGGCACGTAATCCTACTTAGTGTCATGTAATCCTACTTAATGCTACGTAATTCTACTTAGTGCCATTTAACACTACTGATTACGTAATCCATCTTAATGGCACGTAATCCTACTTAGTGTCATGTAATCCTACTTAATGCTACGTAATTCTACTTAGTGCCATGTAAAACTACTGATTACCTAATCCATCTTAATGGCACGTAATCCTACTTAATGGCACGTAATCCTACTTAGTGTTATGTAATCCTACTTAATGCTACGTAATTCTACTTAGTGCCGTGTAACACTACTGATTACGTAATCGATCTTAATGGCACGTAATCCTACTTAGTGTCATGTAATTCTACTTAATGCTACGTAATTCTACTTAGTGCCATGTAACACTACTGATTACCTAATCCATATTAATGGCACGTAATCCTACTTAATGGCACGTACTCCTACTTAGTGTCATGTAATCCTACTGAATGCTACGTAATTCTTGTTAGTGGCATGTAACACAACTGATTACGTAATCCATCTTAATGGCACGTAACCCTATTTAATGGCACGTAATCCTACTTACTGTCATGTAAACTTACTTAATGCTACGTAATTTTACTTAGTGCCATGTAACACTACTGATTACGTAATCCATCTTAATGGCACGTAATCCTACTTAATGGCACGTAATCCTACTTAATGTCATGTAATCCTACATAATGCCACCTAATTCTACTTAGTGCCATGTAACACTACTGATTACGTAATCCATCTTAATGGCACGTAATCCTACTTAATGGCACGTAATCCTACTTAGTGTCATGTAATCCTACTTAATGCTACGTAATTCTACTTAGTGCCATGTAACACTACTGATTACGTAATCCATCTTAATAGCACGTAATCCTACTTAATGGCACGTAATCCTACTTAGTGTCGTGTAATCCTACTTAATGCTACGTAATTCTACTTAGTGCCATGTAACACTACTGATTACCTAATCCATCTTAATGGCACGTAATCCTACTTAATGGCACGTAATCCTACTTAGTGTCATGTAATCCTACTTAATGCTACGTAATTCTACTTAGTGCCATGTAAAACTACTGATTACCTAATCCATCTTAATGGCACGTAATCCTACTTAATGGCACGTAATCCTACTTAGTGTTATGTAATCCTACTTAATGCTACGTAATTCTACTTAGTGCCGTGTAACACTACTGATTACGTAATCGATCTTAATGGCACGTAATCCTACTTAGTGTCATGTAATTCTACTTAATGCTACGTAATTCTACTTAGTGCCATGTAACACTACTGATTACCTAATCCATATTAATGGCACGTAATCCTACTTAATGGCACGTACTCCTACTTAGTGTCATGTAATCCTACTGAATGCTACGTAATTCTTGTTAGTGGCATGTAACACAACTGATTACGTAATCCATCTTAATGGCACGTAACCCTATTTAATGGCACGTAATCCTACTTACTGTCATGTAAACTTACTTAATGCTACGTAATTTTACTTAGTGCCATGTAACACTACTGATTACGTAATCCATCTTAATGGCACGTAATCCTACTTAATGGCACGTAATCCTACTTAATGTCATGTAATCCTACATAATGCCACCTAATTCTACTTAGTGCCATGTAACACTACTGATTACGTAATCCATCTTAATGGCACGTAATCCTACTTAATGGCACGTAATCCTACTTAGTGTCATGTAATCCTACTTAATGCTACGTAATTCTACTTAGTGCCATGTAACACTACTGATTACGTAATCCATCTTAATAGCACGTAATCCTACTTAATGGCACGTAATCCTACTTAGTGTCGTGTAATCCTACTTAATGCTACGTAATTCTACTTAGTGCCATGTAACACTACTGATTACCTAATCCATCTTAATGGCACGTAATCCTACTTAATGGCACGTAATCCTACTTAGTGTCATGTAATCCTACTTGATGCTACGTAATTCTACTTAGTACCATGTAACACTACTGATTACGTAATCCATCTTAATGGCACGTAATCCTACTTAATGGCACGTAATCCTACTTAGTGTCATGTAATCCTACTTAATGCAACGTAATTCTACTTAGTGCCATGTAACACTACTGATTACGTAATCCATCTTGATGGCACGTAATCTTACTTAATGGCACGTGATCCTACTTAGTGTCATGTAATCCTACTTAATGCTACGTAATTCTACTTAGTGCCATGTAACACTACTGATTACGTAATACATCTTAATGGCACGTAATCCTACTTAATGGCACGTAATCCTACTTAGTGTCATGTAATCTTACTTAATGCTACGTAATTCTACTTAGTGCCATGTAACACTACTGATTACGTAATCCATCTTAATGGCACATAATCCTATTTAATGAAACGTAATCCTACTTAATGGAACGTAATCCTACTTAATGGAACGTAATTCTACTTAGTGCTATGTAACACTACTGATTACGTAATCCATCTCAATAACACGTAATAGCACGCAATCTTACTTAGTGTCATGTAATCCTACTTCATGCTACGTAATTTTACTTAGTGCCATGTAACACTACTAATTACGTAATCCATCTTAATGGCACGTAATCCTACTTAACGGCACGTAATCCTACTTAGTGTCATGTAATCCTACTTAATGCTACGTAATTCTACTTAGTGCCATGTAACACTACTGATTACGTAATCCATTTTAATGGCACGTAATCCTACTTAATGGCACGTAATCCTACTTAGTGTCATGTAATCCTACTTAATGCTACGTAATTCTACTTAGTGTCATGTAACACTACTGATTACGCAGTACATCTTAATGGCACGTAATCCTACTTAATGGCACGTAATCCTACTTAGTGTCATGTAATCCTACTTAATGCTACGTAATTCTACTTAGTGCCATGTAACACTACTGATTACGTAATCCATTTTAATGGCACGTAATCCTACTTAATTGCACGTAATCCTACTTAGTGTCATGTAATCCTACTTAATGCTACGTAATTCTACTTAGCGCCATGTAACACTACTGATTACGTAATCCATCTTAATGGCACGTAATCCTACTTAATGGCACGCAATCCTACTTAGTGTCATGTAATCCTACTTAATGCTACGTAATTCTACTTAGTTCCATGTAACACTACTGATTACGTAATCCATCTTAATGGCACGTAATCCTTCTTAATGGCACGTAATCCTACTTAGTGTCATGTAATCCTACTTAATGCTACGTAATTCTACTTAGTGCCATGTAACACTACTGATTACGTAATCCATCTTAATGGCACGTAATTCTACTTAATGGCACGTAATCCTACTTAGTGTCATGTATTCCTACTTAGTGCTACGTAATTCTACTTAGCGCCATGTAACACCACTGATTACGTAGTACATCTTAATGGCACGTAATCCTACTTAATGGCACGTAATCCTACTTAGTGTCATGTAATCCTACTTAATGCTACGTAATTCTACTTAGTGCCATTTAACACTACTGATTACGTAATCCATCTTAATGGCACGTAATCCTACTTAGTGTCATGTAATCCTACTTAATGCTACGTAATTCTACTTAGTGCCATGTAAAACTACTGATTACCTAATCCATCTTAATGGCACGTAATCCTACTTAATGGCACGTAATCCTACTTAGTGTTATGTAATCCTACTTAATGCTACGTAATTCTACTTAGTGCCGTGTAACACTACTGATTACGTAATCGATCTTAATGGCACGTAATCCTACTTAGTGTCATGTAATTCTACTTAATGCTACGTAATTCTACTTAGTGCCATGTAACACTACTGATTACCTAATCCGTATTAATGGCACGTAATCCTACTTAATGGCACGTACTCCTACTTAGTGTCATGTAATCCTACTGAATGCTACGTAATTCTTGTTAGTGGCATGTAACACAACTGATTACGTAATCCATCTTAATGGCACGTAACCCTATTTAATGGCACGTAATCCTACTTACTGTCATGTAAACTTACTTAATGCTACGTAATTTTACTTAGTGCCATGTAACACTACTGATTACGTAATCCATCTTAATGGCACGTAATCCTACTTAATGGCACGTAATCCTACTTAATGTCATGTAATCCTACATAATGCCACCTAATTCTACTTAGTGCCATGTAACACTACTGATTACGTAATCCATCTTAATGGCACGTAATCCTACTTAATGGCACGTAATCCTACTTAGTGTCATGTAATCCTACTTAATGCTACGTAATTCTACTTAGTGCCATGTAACACTACTGATTACGTAATCCATCTTAATAGCACGTAATCCTACTTAATGGCACGTAATCCTACTTAGTGTCGTGTAATCCTACTTAATGCTACGTAATTCTACTTAGTGCCATGTAACACTACTGATTACCTAATCCATCTTAATGGCACGTAATCCTACTTAATGGCACGTAATCCTACTTAGTGTCATGTAATCCTACTTAATGCTACGTAATTCTACTTAGTGCCATGTAAAACTACTGATTACCTAATCCATCTTAATGGCACGTAATCCTACTTAATGGCACGTAATCCTACTTAGTGTTATGTAATCCTACTTAATGCTACGTAATTCTACTTAGTGCCGTGTAACACTACTGATTACGTAATCGATCTTAATGGCACGTAATCCTACTTAGTGTCATGTAATTCTACTTAATGCTACGTAATTCTACTTAGTGCCATGTAACACTACTGATTACCTAATCCATATTAATGGCACGTAATCCTACTTAATGGCACGTACTCCTACTTAGTGTCATGTAATCCTACTGAATGCTACGTAATTCTTGTTAGTGGCATGTAACACAACTGATTACGTAATCCATCTTAATGGCACGTAACCCTATTTAATGGCACGTAATCCTACTTACTGTCATGTAAACTTACTTAATGCTACGTAATTTTACTTAGTGCCATGTAACACTACTGATTACGTAATCCATCTTAATGGCACGTAATCCTACTTAATGGCACGTAATCCTACTTAATGTCATGTAATCCTACATAATGCCACCTAATTCTACTTAGTGCCATGTAACACTACTGATTACGTAATCCATCTTAATGGCACGTAATCCTACTTAATGGCACGTAATCCTACTTAGTGTCATGTAATCCTACTTAATGCTACGTAATTCTACTTAGTGCCATGTAACACTACTGATTACGTAATCCATCTTAATAGCACGTAATCCTACTTAATGGCACGTAATCCTACTTAGTGTCGTGTAATCCTACTTAATGCTACGTAATTCTACTTAGTGCCATGTAACACTACTGATTACCTAATCCATCTTAATGGCACGTAATCCTACTTAATGGCACGTAATCCTACTTAGTGTCATGTAATCCTACTTGATGCTACGTAATTCTACTTAGTACCATGTAACACTACTGATTACGTAATCCATCTTAATGGCACGTAATCCTACTTAATGGCACGTAATCCTACTTAGTGTCATGTAATCCTACTTAATGCAACGTAATTCTACTTAGTGCCATGTAACACTACTGATTACGTAATCCATCTTGATGGCACGTAATCTTACTTAATGGCACGTGATCCTACTTAGTGTCATGTAATCCTACTTAATGCTACGTAATTCTACTTAGTGCCATGTAACACTACTGATTACGTAATACATCTTAATGGCACGTAATCCTACTTAATGGCACGTAATCCTACTTAGTGTCATGTAATCTTACTTAATGCTACGTAATTCTACTTAGTGCCATGTAACACTACTGATTACGTAATCCATCTTAATGGCACATAATCCTATTTAATGAAACGTAATCCTACTTAATGGAACGTAATCCTACTTAATGGAACGTAATTCTACTTAGTGCTATGTAACACTACTGATTACGTAATCCATCTCAATAACACGTAATAACACGCAATCTTACTTAGTGTCATGTAATCCTACTTCTTGCTACGTAATTTTACTTAGTGCCATGTAACACTACTAATTACGTAATCCATCTTAATGGCACGTAATCCTACTTAACGGCACGTAATCCTACTTAGTGTCATGTAATCCTACTTAATGCTACGTAATTCTACTTAGTGCCATGTAACACTACTGATTACGTAATCCATTTTAATGGCACGTAATCCTACTTATTTGCACGTAATCCTACTTAGTGTCATGTAATCCTACTTAATGCTACGTAATTCTACTTAGCGCCATGTAACACTACTGATTACGTAATCCATCTTAATGGCACGTAATCCTACTTAATGGCACGCAATCCTACTTAGTGTCATGTAATCCTACTTAATGCTACGTAATTCTACTTAGTTCCATGTAACACTACTGATTACGTAATCCATCTTAATGGCACGTAATCCTTCTTAATGGCACGTAATCCTACTTAGTGTCATGTAATCCTACTTAATGCTACGTAATTCTACTTAGTGCCATGTAACACTACTGATTACGTAATCCATCTTAATGGCACGTAATTCTACTTAATGGCACGTAATCCTACTTAGTGTCATGTATTCCTACTTAGTGCTACGTAATTCTACTTAGCGCCATGTAACACCACTGATTACGTAGTACATCTTAATGGCACGTAATCCTACTTAATGGCACGTAATCCTACTTAGTGTCATGTAATCCTACTTAATGCTACGTAATTCTACTTAGTGCCATTTAACACTACTGATTACGTAATCCATCTTAATGGCACGTAATCCTACTTAGTGTCATGTAATCCTACTTAATGCTACGTAATTCTACTTAGTGCCATGTAAAACTACTGATTACCTAATCCATCTTAATGGCACGTAATCCTACTTAATGGCACGTAATCCTACTTAGTGTTATGTAATCCTACTTAATGCTACGTAATTCTACTTAGTGCCGTGTAACACTACTGATTACGTAATCGATCTTAATGGCACGTAATCCTACTTAGTGTCATGTAATTCTACTTAATGCTACGTAATTCTACTTAGTGCCATGTAACACTACTGATTACCTAATCCATATTAATGGCACGTAATCCTACTTAATGGCACGTACTCCTACTTAGTGTCATGTAATCCTACTGAATGCTACGTAATTCTTGTTAGTGGCATGTAACACAACTGATTACGTAATCCATCTTAATGGCACGTAACCCTATTTAATGGCACGTAATCCTACTTACTGTCATGTAAACTTACTTAATGCTACGTAATTTTACTTAGTGCCATGTAACACTACTGATTACGTAATCCATCTTAATGGCACGTAATCCTACTTAATGGCACGTAATCCTACTTAATGTCATGTAATCCTACATAATGCCACCTAATTCTACTTAGTGCCATGTAACACTACTGATTACGTAATCCATCTTAATGGCACGTAATCCTACTTAATGGCACGTAATCCTACTTAGTGTCATGTAATCCTACTTAATGCTACGTAATTCTACTTAGTGCCATGTAACACTACTGATTACGTAATCCATCTTAATAGCACGTAATCCTACTTAATGGCACGTAATCCTACTTAGTGTCGTGTAATCCTACTTAATGCTACGTAATTCTACTTAGTGCCATGTAACACTACTGATTACCTAATCCATCTTAATGGCACGTAATCCTACTTAATGGCACGTAATCCTACTTAGTGTCATGTAATCCTACTTAATGCTACGTAATTCTACTTAGTGCCATGTAAAACTACTGATTACCTAATCCATCTTAATGGCACGTAATCCTACTTAATGGCACGTAATCCTACTTAGTGTTATGTAATCCTACTTAATGCTACGTAATTCTACTTAGTGCCGTGTAACACTACTGATTACGTAATCGATCTTAATGGCACGTAATCCTACTTAGTGTCATGTAATTCTACTTAATGCTACGTAATTCTACTTAGTGCCATGTAACACTACTGATTACCTAATCCATATTAATGGCACGTAATCCTACTTAATGGCACGTACTCCTACTTAGTGTCATGTAATCCTACTGAATGCTACGTAATTCTTGTTAGTGGCATGTAACACAACTGATTACGTAATCCATCTTAATGGCACGTAACCCTATTTAATGGCACGTAATCCTACTTACTGTCATGTAAACTTACTTAATGCTACGTAATTTTACTTAGTGCCATGTAACACTACTGATTACGTAATCCATCTTAATGGCACGTAATCCTACTTAATGGCACGTAATCCTACTTAATGTCATGTAATCCTACATAATGCCACCTAATTCTACTTAGTGCCATGTAACACTACTGATTACGTAATCCATCTTAATGGCACGTAATCCTACTTAATGGCACGTAATCCTACTTAGTGTCATGTAATCCTACTTAATGCTACGTAATTCTACTTAGTGCCATGTAACACTACTGATTACGTAATCCATCTTAATAGCACGTAATCCTACTTAATGGCACGTAATCCTACTTAGTGTCGTGTAATCCTACTTAATGCTACGTAATTCTACTTAGTGCCATGTAACACTACTGATTACCTAATCCATCTTAATGGCACGTAATCCTACTTAATGGCACGTAATCCTACTTAGTGTCATGTAATCCTACTTGATGCTACGTAATTCTACTTAGTACCATGTAACACTACTGATTACGTAATCCATCTTAATGGCACGTAATCCTACTTAATGGCACGTAATCCTACTTAGTGTCATGTAATCCTACTTAATGCAACGTAATTCTACTTAGTGCCATGTAACACTACTGATTACGTAATCCATCTTGATGGCACGTAATCTTACTTAATGGCACGTGATCCTACTTAGTGTCATGTAATCCTACTTAATGCTACGTAATTCTACTTAGTGCCATGTAACACTACTGATTACGTAATACATCTTAATGGCACGTAATCCTACTTAATGGCACGTAATCCTACTTAGTGTCATGTAATCTTACTTAATGCTACGTAATTCTACTTAGTGCCATGTAACACTACTGATTACGTAATCCATCTTAATGGCACATAATCCTATTTAATGAAACGTAATCCTACTTAATGGAACGTAATCCTACTTAATGGAACGTAATTCTACTTAGTGCTATGTAACACTACTGATTACGTAATCCATCTCAATAACACGTAATAGCACGCAATCTTACTTAGTGTCATGTAATCCTACTTCATGCTACGTAATTTTACTTAGTGCCATGTAACACTACTAATTACGTAATCCATCTTAATGGCACGTAATCCTACTTAACGGCACGTAATCCTACTTAGTGTCATGTAATCCTACTTAATGCTACGTAATTCTACTTAGTGCCATGTAACACTACTGATTACGTAATCCATTTTAATGGCACGTAATCCTACTTAATGGCACGTAATCCTACTTAGTGTCATGTAATCCTACTTAATGCTACGTAATTCTACTTAGTGCCATTTAACACTACTGATTACGTAATCCATCTTAATGGCACGTAATCCTACTTAGTGTCATGTATTCCTACTTAGTGCTACGTAATTCTACTTAGCGCCATGTAACACCACTGATTACGTAGTACATCTTAATGGCACGTAATCCTACTTAATGGCACGTAATCCTACTTAGTGTCATGTAATCCTACTTAATGCTACGTAATTCTACTTAGTGCCATTTAACACTACTGATTACGTAATCCATCTTAATGGCACGTAATCCTACTTAGTGTCATGTAATCCTACTTAATGCTACGTAATTCTACTTAGTGCCATGTAAAACTACTGGATACCTAATCCATCTTAATGGCACGTAATCCTACTTAATGGCACGTAATCCTACTTAGTGTTATGTAATCCTACTTAATGCTACGTAATTCTACTTAGTGCCGTGTAACACTACTGATTACGTAATCGATCTTAATGGCACGTAATCCTACTTAGTGTCATGTAATTCTACTTAATGCTACGTAATTCTACTTAGTGCCATGTAACACTACTGATTACCTAATCCATATTAATGGCACGTAATCCTACTTAATGGCACGTACTCCTACTTAGTGTCATGTAATCCTACTGAATGCTACGTAATTCTTGTTAGTGGCATGTAACACAACTGATTACGTAATCCATCTTAATGGCACGTAACCCTATTTAATGGCACGTAATCCTACTTACTGTCATGTAAACTTACTTAATGCTACGTAATTTTACTTAGTGCCATGTAACACTACTGATTACGTAATCCATCTTAATGGCACGTAATCCTACTTAATGGCACGTAATCCTACTTAATGTCATGTAATCCTACATAATGCCACCTAATTCTACTTAGTGCCATGTAACACTACTGATTACGTAATCCATCTTAATGGCACGTAATCCTACTTAATGGCACGTAATCCTACTTAGTGTCATGTAATCCTACTTAATGCTACGTAATTCTACTTAGTGCCATGTAACACTACTGATTACGTAATCCATCTTAATAGCACGTAATCCTACTTAATGGCACGTAATCCTACTTAGTGTCGTGTAATCCTACTTAATGCTACGTAATTCTACTTAGTGCCATGTAACACTACTGATTACCTAATCCATCTTAATGGCACGTAATCCTACTTAATGGCACGTAATCCTACTTAGTGTCATGTAATCCTACTTAATGCTACGTAATTCTACTTAGTGCCATGTAAAACTACTGATTACCTAATCCATCTTAATGGCACGTAATCCTACTTAATGGCACGTAATCCTACTTAGTGTTATGTAATCCTACTTAATGCTACGTAATTCTACTTAGTGCCGTGTAACACTACTGATTACGTAATCGATCTTAATGGCACGTAATCCTACTTAGTGTCATGTAATTCTACTTAATGCTACGTAATTCTACTTAGTGCCATGTAACACTACTGATTACCTAATCCATATTAATGGCACGTAATCCTACTTAATGGCACGTACTCCTACTTAGTGTCATGTAATCCTACTGAATGCTACGTAATTCTTGTTAGTGGCATGTAACACAACTGATTACGTAATCCATCTTAATGGCACGTAACCCTATTTAATGGCACGTAATCCTACTTACTGTCATGTAAACTTACTTAATGCTACGTAATTTTACTTAGTGCCATGTAACACTACTGATTACGTAATCCATCTTAATGGCACGTAATCCTACTTAATGGCACGTAATCCTACTTAATGTCATGTAATCCTACATAATGCCACCTAATTCTACTTAGTGCCATGTAACACTACTGATTACGTAATCCATCTTAATGGCACGTAATCCTACTTAATGGCACGTAATCCTACTTAGTGTCATGTAATCCTACTTAATGCTACGTAATTCTACTTAGTGCCATGTAACACTACTGATTACGTAATCCATCTTAATAGCACGTAATCCTACTTAATGGCACGTAATCCTACTTAGTGTCGTGTAATCCTACTTAATGCTACGTAATTCTACTTAGTGCCATGTAACACTACTGATTACCTAATCCATCTTAATGGCACGTAATCCTACTTAATGGCACGTAATCCTACTTAGTGTCATGTAATCCTACTTGATGCTACGTAATTCTACTTAGTACCATGTAACACTACTGATTACGTAATCCATCTTAATGGCACGTAATCCTACTTAATGGCACGTAATCCTACTTAGTGTCATGTAATCCTACTTAATGCAACGTAATTCTACTTAGTGCCATGTAACACTACTGATTACGTAATCCATCTTGATGGCACGTAATCTTACTTAATGGCACGTGATCCTACTTAGTGTCATGTAATCCTACTTAATGCTACGTAATTCTACTTAGTGCCATGTAACACTACTGATTACGTAATCCATCTTAATAGCACGTAATCCTACTTAATGGCACGTAATCCTACTTAGTGTCGTGTAATCCTACTTAATGCTACGTAATTCTACTTAGTGCCATGTAACACTACTGATTACCTAATCCATCTTAATGGCACGTAATCCTACTTAATGGCACGTAATCCTACTTAGTGTCATGTAATCCTACTTGATGCTACGTAATTCTACTTAGTACCATGTAACACTACTGATTACGTAATCCATCTTAATGGCACGTAATCCTACTTAATGGCACGTAATCCTACTTAGTGTCATGTAATCCTACTTAATGCAACGTAATTCTACTTAGTGCCATGTAACACTACTGATTACGTAATCCATCTTGATGGCACGTAATCTTACTTAATGGCACGTGATCCTACTTAGTGTCATGTAATCCTACTTAATGCTACGTAATTCTACTTAGTGCCATGTAACACTACTGATTACGTAATACATCTTAATGGCACGTAATCCTACTTAATGGCACGTAATCCTACTTAGTGTCATGTAATCTTACTTAATGCTACGTAATTCTACTTAGTGCCATGTAACACTACTGATTACGTAATCCATCTTAATGGCACATAATCCTATTTAATGAAACGTAATCCTACTTAATGGAACGTAATCCTACTTAATGGAACGTAATTCTACTTAGTGCTATGTAACACTACTGATTACGTAATCCATCTCAATAACACGTAATAGCACGCAATCTTGCTTAGTGTCATGTAATCCTACTTCATGCTACGTAATTTTACTTAGTGCCATGTAACACTACTAATTACGTAATCCATCTTAATGGCACGTAATCCTACTTAATAGCACGTAATCCTACTTAGTGTCATGTAATCCTACTTAATGCTTCGTAATTCTTCTTAGTGCCATGTAACACTACTGATTACGTAACCCATCTTAATGGCACGTAATCCTACTTAATGGTACGAAATCCTACTTGGTGTCATGTAATCCTACTTAATGCTACGTAAATCTACTTAGTGCCATGTAACACTACTGATTACGTAATCCATATTATTGGCACGTAATCCTACTTAATGGCACGTAATCCTACTTAGTGTCATGTAATCCTACATAATGCTACGTAATTCTACTTAGTGCCATGTAACACTACTGATTACGTAATCCATCTTAATGGCACGTAATCCTATTTAATGGCACGTAATCCTACTTAGTGTCATGTAATCCTACTTAATGCTACGTAATTCTACTTAGTGCCATGTAACACTACTGATTACGTAATCCTTCTTAATGGCACGTAATCCAACTTAATGGCACGTAATCTTACTTAGTGTCATGTAATCCTACTTAATGCTACGTAATTCTACTTAGTGACATGTAACACTACTGATTACGTAATCCATATTAATGGCACGTAATCCTACTTAATGGCACGTAATCTTACTTAATGGCACGTAATCCTACTTAGTGTCATGTAATCCTACTGAATGCTACGTAAATCTACTTAGTGCCATGTAACACTACTAATTACGTAATCTATCTTAATGGCACGTAATCCTACTTAATGGCACGTAATCCTACTTAGTGTCATGTAATCCTACTTAATGCTATGTAATTCTACTTAGTGCCATGTAACACTACTGATTACGTAATCTATCTTGATGGCACGTAATCCTACTTAATGGCACGTAATCCTACTTAGTGTCATGTAATCCTACTTAATGCTACTTAATTCTACTTAGTGCTATGTAACACTACTGATTACGTAATCCATCTTAATGAAACGTGATCCTACTTAGTGTCATGTAATCCTACTTAATGCTACGTAATTCTACTTAGTGCCATGTAACACAACTGATTACGTAATCCATCTTAATGGCACGTAATCCTACTTAATGGCACGTAATCCTACTTAGTGTCATGTAATCCTACTTAATCCTACGTAATTCTGCTAAGTACTATGTAACACTACTGATTACGTAATCCATCTTAATGGCACTTATTCCTACTTAATGGCACGTAATCCTACTTAGTGTCATGTAATCCTACTCAATGCGACGTAATTCTACTTAGTGCCATGTAACACTACTGATTACGTAATCCATCTTAATGGCACGTAATCCTACTTAATGGCACGTAATCCTACTTAGTGTCTTGTAATCCTACTTAATGCTACGTAATTCTACTTAGTGCCATGTAACACTACTGATTACGTAACCCATCTTACTGGCACGTAATCCTACTTAATGGCACGTAATCCTACTTAGTGTCATGTAATCCTACTTAATGCTACTTGATTCTACTTAGTGCCATGTAACACTACTGATTACATAATCCATTTTAATGGCACGTAATCCTACTTAATGGCACGTAATCCTACTTAGTGTCATGTAATCCTACTTAATGCTACGTAATTCTACTTAGTGCCATGTAACACTACTGATTACGTAATCCATATTAATGGCACGTAGTCCTACTTAATGGCACGTAATCCTACTTAGTGTCATGTAATCCTACTGAATGCTACGTAAATCTACTTAGTGCCATGTAACACTACTAATTACGTAATCTATCTTAATGGCACGTAATCCTACTTAATGGCACGTAATCCTACTTAGTGTCATGTAATCCTACTTAATGCTATGTAATTCTACTTAGTGCCATGTAACACTACTGATTACGTAATCCATCTTAATGGCACGTAATCCTACTTAATGGCACGTAATCCTACTTAGTGTCATGTAATCCTACTTAATGCTACGTAATTTTACTTAGTGCTATGTAACACTACTGATTACGTAATCCATCTTAATGGCACGTAATCCTACTTAATGGCACGTAATCCTACTTAGTGTCATGTAATCCTACTTAATGCTACGTAGTTCTACTTAGTGCCATGTAACACTACTGATTACGTAATCCATCTTAATGGCACGTAATCCTATTTAATGGCACGTAATCCTTCTTAGTGTCATGTAATCCTACTTAATGCTACGTAATTCTACTTAGTGCCATGTAACACTACTGATTACGCAGTACATCTTAATGGCACGTAATCCTACTTAATGGCACGTAATCCTACTTAGTGTCATGTAATCCTACCTAATGCTACGTAATTCTACTTAGTGCCATGTAACACTACTGATTACGTAATCAATTTTAATGACACGTAATCCTACTTAATGGCACGTAATCCTACTTAGTGTCATGTAATCCTACTTAATGCTACGTAATTCTACTTAGCGCCTTGTAACACTACTGATTACGTAATCCATCTAAATGGCACGTAGTCCTACTTAATGGCACGTAATCCTACTTAGTTTCATGTAATCCTACTTAATGCTACGTAATTCTACTTAGTGCCATGTAACACTACTGATTACATAATCCATCTTAATGGCACGTAATCCTACTTAATGGCACGTAATTCTACTTAGTGTCATGTAATCCTACTTAATGCTACGTAATTCTACTTAGTGCCATGTAACACTACTGATTACGTAATCCATCTTAATGACACGTAATCCTACTTAATGGCACGTAATCCTACTTAGTGTCATGTAATCCTACTTAATGCTACGTAATTCTACTTAGTGCCATGTAACACTTCTGATTACGTAATACATCTTAATGGCACGTAATCCTACTTAATGGCACGTAATCCTACTTAGTGTCATGTAATCCTACTTAATGCTACGTAATTCTACTTAGTGCCATGTAACACTACTGATTACGTAATCCATCTTAATGGCACGTAATCCTACTTAATGGCACGTAATCCTACTTAGTTTCATGTAATCCTACTTAATGCTACGTAATTCTACTAAGTGCCATGTAGCACTACTGATTACCTAATCTATCTTAATGGCACGTAATCCTACTTAATGGCACGTAATCCTACTTAGTGTCATGTAATCCTACTTAATGCTACGTAATTCTACTTAGTACCATGTAACACTACTGATTACGTAATCCATCTTAATGGCACGTAATCCTACTAAATGGCACGTAATCCTACTTAGTGTCATGTAATCCTACTTAATGCCACGTAATTCTACTTAGTGCCATGTAACACTACTGATTACGTAATCCATCTTAATGGCACTTAATCCTACTTAATGGCACGTAATCCTACTTAGTGTCATGTAATCCTACTTAATGCTACGTAATTCTACTTAGTGCCATGTAACACTACTGATTACGTAATCTATCTTAATGGCACGTAATCCTACTTAATGGCACGTAATCCTACTTAGTTTCATGTAATCCTACTTAATGCTACGTAATTCTACTTAGTGCCATGTAACACTACTGATTACATAATCCATCTTAAGGCACGTAATCCTACTTAATGGCACGTAATTCTACTTAGTGTCATGTAATCCTACTTAATGCTACGTAATTCTATTTAGTGCCATGTAACACTACTGATTACGTAATCCATCATAAAGGCACGTAATCCTACTTAGCGTCATGTAATCCTACTTAGTGTCATGTAATCCTTTTTAATGCTACGTAATTCTACTTAGTGCTATGTAACACTACTGATTACGTAATCCATCTTAATAGCACGTAATCCTACTTAATGGCACGTAATCTTACTTAGTGTCATGTAATCCTACTTAATGCTACGTAATTCTACTTAGTGCCATGTAACACAACTGATTACGTAATCCATCTTAATGGTACGTAATCCTACTTAATGGCACGTAATCCAACTTAGTGTCATGTAATCCTACTTACTGCTACGTAATTCTACTTAGTGCCATGTAACACTACTGATCACGTAATCCATCTTAATGGCACGTAATCCTACTTAATGGCACGTAATCTTACTTAGTGTCATGTAATCCTACTTATTGCAACGTAATTCTACTTAGTGCCATGTAACACTACTGATTACGTAATCCATCTTGATGGCACGTAATCCTACTTAATGGCACGTGATCCTACTTAGTGTCATGTAATCCTACTTAATGCTACGTAATTCTACTTAGTGCCATGTAACACTACTGATTACGTAATACATCTTAATGGCACGTAATCCTACTTAATGGCACGTAATCCTACTTAGTGTCATGTAATCCTACATATTGCTACGTAATTCTACTTAGTGCCATGTAACACTACTGATTACGTAATCCATCTTAATGGCACGTAATCCTACTTAATGGCACGTAATCCTACTTAGTGTTATGTAATCTTACTTAATGCTACGTAATTCTACTTAGTGCCATGTAACACTACTGATTACGTAATCCATCTTAATGGCACGTAATCCTACTTAATGAAACGTAATCCTACTTAATGGACCGTAATCCTACTTAATGGAACGAAATTCTACTTAGTGCTATGTAACACTACTGATTACGTAATCTATCTCAATGGCACGTAATAGCACGCAATCTTACTTAGTGTCATGTAATCCTATTTCATGCTACGTAATTTTACTTAGTGCCATGTAACACTACTAATTACGTAATCCATCTTAATGGCACGTAATCCTACTTAATGGCACGTAATCCTACTTAGTGTCATGTAATCCTACTTAATGTTTCGTAATTCTTCTTAGTGCCATGTAACACTACTGATTACGTAACCCATCTTAATGGCACGTAATCCTACTTAATGGTACGAAATCCTACTTGGTGTCATGTAATCCTACTTAATGCTACGTAATTCTACTTAGTGCCATGTAACACTACTGATTACGTAATCCATATTAATGGCACGTAATCCTACTTAATGGCACGTAATCCTACTTAGTGTCATGTAATCCTACATAATGCTACGTAATTCTACTTAGTGCCATGTAACACTACTGCCTACGTAATCCATCTTAATGGCACGTAATCCTACTTAATGGCACGTAATCCTACTTAGTGTCATGTAATCCTACTTAATGCTACGTAATTCTACTTAGTGCCATGTAACACTACTGATTACGTAATCCTTCTTAATGGCACGTAATCCAACTTAATGGCACGTAATCTTACTTAGTGTCATGTAATCCTACTTAATGCTACGTAATTCTACTTAGTGCCATGTAACACTACTGATTACGTAATCCATATTAATGGCACGTAATCCTACTTAATGGCACGTAATCTTACTTAATGGCACGTAATCCTACTTAGTGTCATGTAATCCTACTGAATGCTACGTAAATCTACTTAGTGCCATGTAACACTACTAATTACGTAATCTATCTTAATGGCACGTAATCCTACTTAATGGCACGTAATCCTACTTAGTGTCATGTAATCCTACTTAATGCTATGTAATTCTACTTAGTGCCATGTAACACTACTGATTACGTAATCCATCTTGATGGCACGTAATTTTACTTAATGGCACGTAATCCTACTTAGTGTCATGTAATCCTACTTAATGCTACTTAATTCTACTTAGTGCTATGTAACACTACTGATTACGTAATCCATCTTAATGAAACGTGATCCTACTTAGTGTCATGTAATCCTACTTAATGCTACGTAATTCTACTTAGTGCCATGTAACACTACTGATTACGTAATCCATCTTAATGGCACGTAATCCTACTTAATGGCACGTAATCCTACTTAGTGTCATGTAATCCTACTTAATCCTACGTAATTCTGCTAAGTACTATGTAACACTACTGATTACGTAATCCATCTTAATGGCACTTAATCCTACGTAATGGCACGTAATCCTACTTAGTGTCATGTAATCCTACTTAATGCGACGTAATTCTACTTAGTGCCATGTAACACTACTGATTACGTAATACATCTTAATGGCACGTAATTCTACTTAATGGCACGTAATCCTACTTAGTGTCATGTAATCCTACTTAATGCTACGTAATTCTACTTAGTGCCATGTAACACTACTGATTACGTAATCCATCTTAATGGCACGTAATCCTACTTAATGGCACGTAATCCTACTTAGTGTCGTGTAATCCTACTTAATGCTACGTAATTCTACTTAGTGCCATGTAACACTACTGATTACCTAATCCATCTTAATGGCACGTAATCCTACTTAATGGCACGTAATCCTACTTAGTGTCATGTAATCCTACTTGATGCTACGTAATTCTACTTAGTACCATGTAACACTACTGATTACGTAATCCATCTTAATGGCACGTAATCCTACTTAATGGCACGTAATCCTACTTAGTGTCATGTAATCCTACTTAATGCAACGTAATTCTACTTAGTGCCATGTAACACTACTGATTACGTAAACCATCTTGATGGCACGTAATCTTACTTAATGGCACGTGATCCTACTTAGTGTCATGTAATCCTACTTAATGCTACGTAATTCTACTTAGTGCCATGTAACACTACTGATTACATAATCCATCTTAATGGCACGTAATCCTACTTAATGGCACGTAATTCTACTTAGTGTCATGTAATCCTACTTAATGCTACGTAATTCTACTTAGTGCCATGTAACACTACTGATTACGTAATCCATCTTAATGACACGTAATCCTACTTAATGGCACGTAATCCTACTTAGTGTCATGTAATCCTACTTAATGCTACGTAATTCTACTTAGTGCCATGTAACACTTCTGATTACGTAATACATCTTAATGGCACGTAATCCTACTTAATGGCACGTAATCCTACTTAGTGTCATGTAATCCTACTTAATGCTACGTAATTCTACTTAGTGCCATGTAACACTACTGATTACGTAATCCATCTTAATGGCACGTAATCCTACTTAATGGCACGTAATCCTACTTAGTTTCATGTAATCCTACTTAATGCTACGTAATTCTACTAAGTGCCATGTAGCACTACTGATTACCTAATCTATCTTAATGGCACGTAATCCTACTTAATGGCACGTAATCCTACTTAGTGTCATGTAATCCTACTTAATGCTACGTAATTCTACTTAGTACCATGTAACACTACTGATTACGTAATCCATCTTAATGGCACGTAATCCTACTAAATGGCACGTAATCCTACTTAGTGTCATGTAATCCTACTTAATGCCACGTAATTCTACTTAGTGCCATGTAACACTACTGATTACGTAATCCATCTTAATGGCACTTAATCCTACTTAATGGCACGTAATCCTACTTAGTGTCATGTAATCCTACTTAATGCTACGTAATTCTACTTAGTGCCATGTAACACTACTGATTACGTAATCTATCTTAATGGCACGTAATCCTACTTAATGGCACGTAATCCTACTTAGTTTCATGTAATCCTACTTAATGCTACGTAATTCTACTTAGTGCCATGTAACACTACTGATTACATAATCCATCTTAAGGCACGTAATCCTACTTACTGGCACGTAATTCTACTTAGTGTCATGTAATCCTACTTAATGCTACGTAATTCTATTTAGTACCATGTAACACTACTGATTACGTAATCCATCATAAAGGCACGTAATCCTACTTAGCGTCATGTAATCCTACTTAGTGTCATGTAATCCTTTTTAATGCTACGTAATTCTACTTAGTGCTATGTAACACTACTGATTACGTAATCCATCTTAATAGCACGTAATCCTACTTAATGGCACGTAATCTTACTTAGTGTCATGTAATCCTACTTAATGCTACGTAATTCTACTTAGTGCCATGTAACACAACTGATTACGTAATCCATCTTAATGGTACGTAATCCTACTTAATGGCACGTAATCCAACTTAGTGTCATGTAATCCTACTTACTGCTACGTAATTCTACTTAGTGCCATGTAACACTACTGATCACGTAATCCATCTTAATGGCACGTAATCCTACTTAATGGCACGTAATCTTACTTAGTGTCATGTAATCCTACTTATTGCAACGTAATTCTACTTAGTGCCATGTAACACTACTGATTACGTAATCCATCTTGATGGCACGTAATCCTACTTAATGGCACGTGATCCTACTTAGTGTCATGTAATCCTACTTAATGCTACGTAATTCTACTTAGTGCCATGTAACACTACTGATTACGTAATCCATCTTAATGGTACGTAATCCTACTTAATGGCACGTAATCCAACTTAGTGTCATGTAATCCTACTTACTGCTACGTAATTCTACTTAGTGCCATGTAACACTACTGATCACGTAATCCATCTTAATGGCACGTAATCCTACTTAATGGCACGTAATCTTACTTAGTGTCATGTAATCCTACTTATTGCAACGTAATTCTACTTAGTGCCATGTAACACTACTGATTACGTAATCCATCTTGATGGCACGTAATCCTACTTAATGGCACGTGATCCTACTTAGTGTCATGTAATCCTACTTAATGCTACGTAATTCTACTTAGTGCCATGTAACACTACTGATTACGTAATACATCTTAATGGCACGTAATCCTACTTAATGGCACGTAATCCTACTTAGTGTCATGTAATCCTACATATTGCTACGTAATTCTACTTAGTGCCATGTAACACTACTGATTACGTAATCCATCTTAATGGCACGTAATCCTACTTAATGGCACGTAATCCTACTTAGTGTTATGTAATCTTACTTAATGCTACGTAATTCTACTTAGTGCCATGTAACACTACTGATTACGTAATCCATCTTAATGGCACGTAATCCTACTTAATGAAACGTAATCCTACTTAATGGACCGTAATCCTACTTAATGGAACGTAATTCTACTTAGTGCTATGTAACACTACTGATTACGTAATCTATCTCAATGGCACGTAATAGCACGCAATCTTACTTAGTGTCATGTAATCCTATTTCATGCTACGTAATTTTACTTAGTGCCATGTAACACTACTAATTACGTAATCCATCTTAATGGCACGTAATCCTACTTAATGGCACGTAATCCTACTTAGTGTCATGTAATCCTACTTAATGTTTCGTAATTTTACTTAGTGCCATGTAACACTACTAATTACGTAATCCATCTTAATGGCACGTAATTTTACTTAATGGCACGTAATCCTACTTAGTGTCATGTAATCCTACTTAATGCTACTTAATTCTACTTAGTGCTATGTAACACTACTGATTACGTAATCCATCTTAATGAAACGTGATCCTACTTAGTGTCATGTAATCCTACTTAATGCTACGTAATTCTACTTAGTGCCATGTAACACTACTGATTACGTAATCCATCTTAATGGCACGTAATCCTACTTAATGGCACGTAATCCTACTTAGTGTCATGTAATCCTACTTAATCCTACGTAATTCTGCTAAGTACTATGTAACACTACTGATTACGTAATCCATCTTAATGGCACTTAATCCTACGTAATGGCACGTAATCCTACTTAGTGTCATGTAATCCTACTTAATGCGACGTAATTCTACTTAGTGCCATGTAACACTACTGATTACGTAATACATCTTAATGGCACGTAATTCTACTTAATGGCACGTAATCCTACTTAGTGTCATGTAATCCTACTTAATGCTACGTAATTCTACTTAGTGCCATGTAACACTACTGATTACGTAATCCATCTTAATGGCACGTAATCCTACTTAATGGCACGTAATCCTACTTAGTGTCGTGTAATCCTACTTAATGCTACGTAATTCTACTTAGTGCCATGTAACACTACTGATTACCTAATCCATCTTAATGGCACGTAATCCTACTTAATGGCACGTAATCCTACTTAGTGTCATGTAATCCTACTTGATGCTACGTAATTCTACTTAGTACCATGTAACACTACTGATTACGTAATCCATCTTAATGGCACGTAATCCTACTTAATGGCACGTAATCCTACTTAGTGTCATGTAATCCTACTTAATGCAACGTAATTCTACTTAGTGCCATGTAACACTACTGATTACGTAATCCATCTTGATGGCACGTAATCTTACTTAATGGCACGTGATCCTACTTAGTGTCATGTAATCCTACTTAATGCTACGTAATTCTACTTAGTGCCATGTAACACTACTGATTACGTAATACATCTTAATGGCACGTAATCCTACTTAATGGCACGTAATCCTACTTAGTGTCATGTAATCTTACTTAATGCTACGTAATTCTACTTAGTGCCATGTAACACTACTGATTACGTAATCCATCTTAATGGCACATAATCCTATTTAATGAAACGTAATCCTACTTAATGGAACGTAATCCTACTTAATGGAACGTAATTCTACTTAGTGCTATGTAACACTACTGATTACGTAATCCATCTCAATAACACGTAATAGCACGCAATCTTACTTAGTGTCATGTAATCCTACTTCATGCTACGTAATTTTACTTAGTGCCATGTAACACTACTAATTACGTAATCCATCTTAATGGCACGTAATCCTACTTAATAGCACGTAATCCTACTTAGTGTCATGTAATTCTACTTAATGCTTCGTAATTCTTCTTAGTGCCATGTAACACTACTGATTACGTAACCCATCTTAATGGCACGTAATCCTACTTAATGGTACGAAATCCTACTTGGTGTCATGTAATCCTACTTAATGCTACGTAATTCTACTTAGTGCCATGTAACACTACTGATTACGTAATCCATATTATTGGCACGTAATCCTACTTAATGGCACGTAATCCTACTTAGTGTCATGTAATCCTACATAATGCTACGTAATTCTACTTAGTGCCATGTAACACTACTGATTACGTAATCCATCTTAATGGCACGTAATCCTATTTAATGGCACGTAATCCTACTTAGTGTCATGTAATCCTACTTAATGCTACGTAATTCTACTTAGTGCCATGTAACACTACTGATTACGTAATCCTTCTTAATGGCACGTAATCCAACTTAATGGCACGTAATCTTACTTAGTGTCATGTAATCCTACTTAATGCTACGTAATTCTACTTAGTGACATGTAACACTACTGATTACGTAATCCATATTAATGGCACGTAATCCTACTTAATGGCACGTAATCTTACTTAATGGCACGTAATCCTACTTAGTGTCATGTAATCCTACTGAATGCTACGTAAATCTACTTAGTGCCATGTAACACTACTAATTACGTAATCTATTTTAATGGCACGTAATCCTACTTAATGGCACGTAATCCTACTTAGTGTCATGTAATCCTACTTAATGCTATGTAATTCTACTTAGTGCCATGTAACACTACTGATTACGTAATCTATCTTGATGGCACGTAATCCTACTTAATGGCACGTAATCCTACTTAGTGTTATGTAATCCTACTTAATGCTACTTAATTCTACTTAGTGCTATGTAACACTACTGATTACGTAATCCATCTTAATGAAACGTGATCCTACTTAGTGTCATGTAATCCTACTTAATGCTACGTAATTCTACTTAGTGCCATGTAACACAACTGATTACGTAATCCATCTTAATGGCACGTAATCCTACTTAATGGCACGTAATCCTACTTAGTGTCATGTAATCCTACTTAATCCTACGTAATTCTGCTAAGTACTATGTAACACTACTGATTACGTAATCCATCTTAATGGCACTTAATCCTACTTAATGGCACGTAATCCTACTTAGTGTCATGTAATCCTACTCAATGCGACGTAATTCTACTTAGTGCCATGTAACACTACTGATTACGTAATCCATCTTAATGGCACGTAATCCTACTTAATGGCACGTAATCCTACTTAGTGTCTTGTAATCCTACTTAATGCTACGTAATTCTACTTAGTGCCATGTAACACTACTGATTACGTAACCCATCTTACTGGCACGTAATCCTACTTAATGGCACGTAATCCTACTTAGTGTCATGTAATCCTACTTAATGCTACTTGATTCTACTTAGTGCCATGTAACACTACTGATTACATAATCCATTTTAATGGCACGTAATCCTACTTAATGGCACGTAATCCTACTTAGTGTCATGTAATCCTACTTAATGCTACGTAATTCTACTTAGTGCCATGTAACACTACTGATTACGTAATCCATATTAATGGCACGTAGTCCTACTTAATGGCACGTAATCCTACTTAGTGTCATGTAATCCTACTGAATGCTACGTAAATCTACTTAGTGCCATGTAACACTACTAATTACGTAATCTATCTTAATGGCACGTAATCCTACTTAATGGCACGTAATCCTACTTAGTGTCATGTAATCCTACTTAATGCTATGTAATTCTACTTAGTGCCATGTAACACTACTGATTACGTAATCCATCTTAATGGCACGTAATCCTACTTAATGGCACGTAATCCTACTTAGTGTCATGTAATCCTACTTAATGCTACGTAATTTTACTTAGTGCTATGTAACACTACTGATTACGTAATCCATCTTAATGGCACGTAATCCTACTTAATGGCACGTAATCCTACTTAGTGTCATGTAATCCTACTTAATGCTACGTAGTTCTACTTAGTGCCATGTAACACTACTGATTACGTAATCCATCTTAATGGCACGTAATCCTATTTAATGGCACGTAATCCTTCTTAGTGTCATGTAATCCTACTTAATGCTACGTAATTCTACTTAGTGCCATGTAACACTACTGATTACGCAGTACATCTTAATGGCACGTAATCCTACTTAATGGCACGTAATCCTACTTAGTGTCATGTAATCCTACCTAATGCTACGTAATTCTACTTAGTGCCATGTAACACTACTGATTACGTAATCAATTTTAATGACACGTAACCTACTTAATGGCACGTAATCCTACTTAGTGTCATGTAATCCTACTTAATGCTACGTAATTCTACTTAGCGCCTTGTAACACTACTGATTACGTAATCCATCTTAATGGCACGTAGTCCTACTTAATGGCACGTAATCCTACTTAGTTTCATGTAATCCTACTTAATGCTACGTAATTCTACTTAGTGCCATGTAACACTACTGATTACATAATCCATCTTAATGGCACGTAATCCTACTTAATGGCACGTAATTCTACTTAGTGTCATGTAATCCTACTTAATGCTACGTAATTCTACTTAGTGCCATGTAACACTACTGATTACGTAATCCATCTTAATGACACGTAATCCTACTTAATGGCACGTAATCCTACTTAGTGTCATGTAATCCTACTTAATGCTACGTAATTCTACTTAGTGCCATGTAACACTTCTGATTACGTAATACATCTTAATGGCACGTAATCCTACTTAATGGCACGTAATCCTACTTAGTGTCATGTAATCCTACTTAATGCTACGTAATTCTACTTAGTGCCATGTAACACTACTGATTACGTAATCCATCTTAATGGCACGTAATCCTACTTAATGGCACGTAATCCTACTTAGTTTCATGTAATCCTACTTAATGCTACGTAATTCTACTAAGTGCCATGTAGCACTACTGATTACCTAATCTATCTTAATGGCACGTAATCCTACTTAATGGCACGTAATCCTACTTAGTGTCATGTAATCCTACTTAATGCTACGTAATTCTACTTAGTACCATGTAACACTACTGATTACGTAATCCATCTTAATGGCACGTAATCCTACTAAATGGCACGTAATCCTACTTAGTGTCATGTAATCCTACTTAATGCCACGTAATTCTACTTAGTGCCATGTAACACTACTGATTACGTAATCCATCTTAATGGCACTTAATCCTACTTAATGGCACGTAATCCTACTTAGTGTCATGTAATCCTACTTAATGCTACGTAATTCTACTTAGTGCCATGTAACACTACTGATTACGTAATCTATCTTAATGGCACGTAATCCTACTTAATGGCACGTAATCCTACTTAGTTTCATGTAATCCTACTTAATGCTACGTAATTCTACTTAGTGCCATGTAACACTACTGATTACATAATCCATCTTAAGGCACGTAATCCTACTTAATGGCACGTAATTCTACTTAGTGTCATGTAATCCTACTTAATGCTACGTAATTCTATTTAGTGCCATGTAACACTACTGATTACGTAATCCATCATAAAGGCACGTAATCCTACTTAGCGTCATGTAATCCTACTTAGTGTCATGTAATCCTTTTTAATGCTACGTAATTCTACTTAGTGCTATGTAACACTACTGATTACGTAATCCATCTTAATAGCACGTAATCCTACTTAATGGCACGTAATCTTACTTAGTGTCATGTAATCCTACTTAATGCTACGTAATTCTACTTAGTGCCATGTAACACAACTGATTACGTAATCCATCTTAATGGTACGTAATCCTACTTAATGGCACGTAATCCAACTTAGTGTCATGTAATCCTACTTACTGCTACGTAATTCTACTTAGTGCCATGTAACACTACTGATTACGTAATCCATCTTAATGGCACGTAATCCTACTTAATGGCACGTAATCTTACTTAGTGTCATGTAATCCTACTTATTGCAACGTAATTCTACTTAGTGCCATGTAACACTACTGATTACGTAATCCATCTTGATGGCACGTAATCCTACTTAATGGCACGTGATTCTACTTAGTGTCATGTAATCCTACTTAATGCTACGTAATTCTACTTAGTGCCATGTAACACTACTGATTACGTAATACATCTTAATGGCACGTAATCCTACTTAATGGCACGTAATCCTACTTAGTGTCATGTAATCCTACATATTGCTACGTAATTCTACTTAGTGCCATGTAACACTACTGATTACGTAATCCATCTTAATGGCACGTAATCCTACTTAATGGCACGTAATCCTACTTAGTGTTATGTAATCTTACTTAATGCTACGTAATTCTACTTAGTGCCATGTAACACTACTGATTACGTAATCCATCTTAATGGCACGTAATCCTACTTAATGAAACGTAATCCTACTTAATGGACCGTAATCCTACTTAATGGAACGTAATTCTACTTAGTGCTATGTAACACTACTGATTACGTAATCTATCTCAATGGCACGTAATAGCACGCAATCTTACTTAGTGTCATGTAATCCTATTTCATGCTACGTAATTTTACTTAGTGCCATGTAACACTACTAATTACGTAATCCATCTTAATGGCACGTAATCCTACTTAATGGCACGTAATCCTACTTAGTGTCATGTAATCCTACTTAATGTTTCGTAATTCTTCTTAGTGCCATGTAACACTACTGATTACGTAACCCATCTTAATGGCACGTAATCCTACTTAATGGTACGAAATCCTACTTGGTGTCATGTAATCCTACTTAATGCTACGTAATTCTACTTAGTGCCATGTAACACTACTGATTACGTAATCCATATTAATGGCACGTAATCCTACTTAATGGCACGTAATCCTACTTAGTGTCATGTAATCCTACATAATGCTACGTAATTCTACTTAGTGCCATGTAACACTACTGCCTACGTAATCCATCTTAATGGCACGTAATCCTACTTAATGGCACGTAATCCTACTTAGTGTCATGTAATCCTACTTAATGCTACGTAATTCTACTTAGTGCCATGTAACACTACTGATTACGTAATCCTTCTTAATGGCACGTAATCCAACTTAATGGCACGTAATCTTACTTAGTGTCATGTAATCCTACTTAATGCTACGTAATTCTACTTAGTGCCATGTAACACTACTGATTACGTAATCCATATTAATGGCACGTAATCCTACTTAATGGCACGTAATCTTACTTAATGGCACGTAATCCTACTTAGTGTCATGTAATCCTACTGAATGCTACGTAAATCTACTTAGTGCCATGTAACACTACTAATTACGTAATCTATCTTAATGGCACGTAATCCTACTTAATGGCACGTAATCCTACTTAGTGTCATGTAATCCTACTTAATGCTATGTAATTCTACTTAGTGCCATGTAACACTACTGATTACGTAATCCATCTTGATGGCACGTAATTTTACTTAATGGCACGTAATCCTACTTAGTGTCATGTAATCCTACTTAATGCTACTTAATTCTACTTAGTGCTTTGTAACACTACTGATTACGTAATCCATCTTAATGAAACGTGATCCTACTTAGTGTCATGTAATCCTACTTAATGCTACGTAATTCTACTTAGTGTCATGTAACACTACTGATTACGTAATCCATCTTAATGGCACGTAATCCTACTTAATGGCACGTAATCCTACTTAGTGTCATGTAATCCTACTTAATCCTACGTAATTCTGCTAAGTACTATGTAACACTACTGATTACGTAATCCATCTTAATGGCACTTAATCCTACGTAATGGCACGTAATCCTACTTAGTGTCATGTAATCCTACTTAATGCGACGTAATTCTACTTAGTGCCATGTAACACTACTGATTACGTAATCCATCTTAATGGCACGTAATCCTACTTAATGGCACGTAATCCTACTTAGTGTCATGTAATCCTACTTAATGCTACTTGATTCTACTTAGTGCCATGTAACACTACTGATTATATAATCCATTTTAATGGCACGTAATCCTACTTAATGGCACGTAATCCTACTTAGTGTCATGTAATCCTACTTAATGCTACGTAATTCTACTTAGTGCCATGTAACACTACTGATTACGTAATCCATATTAGTGGCACGTAATCCTACTTAATGGCACGTAATCCTACTTAGCGTCATGTAATCCTACTGAATGCTACGTAAATCTACTTAGTGCCATGTAACACTACTAATTACGTAATCTATCTTAATGGCACGTAATCCTACTTAATGGCACGTAATCCTACTAAGTGTCATGTAATCCTACTTAATGCTATGTAATTCTACTTAGTGCCATGTAACACTACTGATTACGTAATCCATCTTAATGGCACGCAATCCTACTTAATGGCACGTAATCCTACTTAGTGTCATGTAATCCTACTTAATGCTACTTAATCCTACTTAGTGCCATGTAACACTACTGATTACGTAATCCATCTTAATGGCACGTAATCCTACTTAGTGTCATGTAATCCTACTTAATGCTACGTAATTCTACTTAGTGCCATGTAACACTACTGATTACGTAATCCATCTTAATGGCACGTAGTCCTACTTAATGGCACGTAATCCTACTTAGTGTCATGTAATCCTACTTAATCCTACGTAATTCTGCTAAGTACTATGTAACACTACTGATTACGTAATCCATCTTAATGGCACTTAATCCTACTTAATGGCACGTAATCCTACTTAGTGTCATGTAATCCTACTTAATGCGACGTAATTCTACTTAGTGCCATGTAACACTACTGATTACGTAATCCATCTTAATGGCACGTAATCCTACTTAATGGCACGTAATCCTACTTAGTGTCATGTAATCCTACTTAATGCTACGTAATTCTACTTAGTGCCATGTAACACTACTGATTACGTAATCCATCTTACTGGCACGTAATCCTACTTAATGGCACGTAATCTTACTTAGTGTCATGTAATCCTACTTAATGCTACTTAATTCTACTTAGTGCCATGTAACACTACTGATTACATAATCCATTTTAATGGCACGTAATCCTACTTAATGGCACGTAATCCTACTTAGTGTCATGTAATCCTACTTCATGCTACGTAATTTTACTTAGTGCCATGTAACACTACTAATTACGTAATCCATCTTAATGGCACGTAATCCTACTTAATGGCACGTAATCCTACTTAGTGTCATGTAATCCTACTTAATGCTTCGTAATTCTTCTTAGTGCCATGTAACACTACTGATTACGTAACCCGTCTTAATGGCACGTAATCTTACTTAATGGTACGAAATCCTACTTGGTGTCATGTAATCCTACTTAATGCTACGTAATTCTACTTAGTGCCATGTAACACTACTGATTACGTAATCCATATTAATGGCACGTAATCCTACTTAATGGCACGTAATCCTACTTAGTGTCATGTAATCCTACTTAATGCTACGTAATTCTACTTAGTGCCTTGTAACACTACTGATTACGTAATCCATCTTAATGGCACGTAATCCTACTTAATGGCACGTAATCCTACTTAGTGTCATGTAATCCTACTTAATGCTACGTAGTTCTACTTAGTGCCATGTAACACTACTGATTACGTAATCAATTTTAATGACACGTAATCCTACTTAATGGCACGTAATCCTACTTAGTGTCATGTAATCCTACTTAATGCTACGTAATTCTACTTAGCGCCTTGTAACACTACTGATTACGTAATCCATCTTAATGGCACGTAGTCCTACTTAATGGCACGTAATCCTACTTAGTTTCATGTAATCCTACTTAATGCTACGTAGTTCTACTTAGTGCCATGTAACACTACTGATTACGTAATCCATCTTGATGGCACGTAATTTTACTTAATGGCACGTAATCCTACTTAGTGTCATGTAATCCTACTTCATGCTACGTAATTTTACTTAGTGCCATGTAACACTACTAATTACGTAATCCATCTTAATGGCACGTAATCCTACTTAATGGCACGTAATCCTACTTAGTGTCATGTAATCCTACTTAATGCTTCGTAATTCTTCTTAGTGCCATGTAACACTACTGATTACGTAACCCGTCTTAATGGCACGTAATCCTACTTAATGGTACGAAATCCTACTTGGTGTCATGTAATCCTACTTAATGCTACGTAGTTCTACTTAGTGCCATGTAACACTACTGATTACGTAATCCATCTTAATGGCACGTAATCCTATTTAATGGCACGTAATCCTTCTTAGTGTCATGTAATCCTACTTAATGCTACGTAATTCTACTTAGTGCCATGTAACACTACTGATTACGCAGTACATCTTAATGGCACGTAATCCTACTTAATGGCACGTAATCCTACTTAGTGTCATGTAATCCTACCTAATGCTACGTAATTCTACTTAGTGCCATGTAACACTACTGATTACGTAATCAATTTTAATGACACGTAATCCTACTTAATGGCACGTAATCCTACTTAGTGTCATGTAATCCTACTTAATGCTACGTAATTCTACTTAGCGCCTTGTAACACTACTGATTACGTAATCCATCTTAATGGCACGTAGTCCTACTTAATGGCACGTAATCCTACTTAGTTTCATGTAATCCTACTTAATGCTACGTAATTCTACTTAGTGCCATGTAACACTACTGATTACATAATCCATCTTAATGGCACGTAATCCTACTTAATGGCACGTAATTCTACTTAGTGTCATGTAATCCTACTTAATGCTACGTAATTCTACTTAGTGCCATGTAACACTACTGATTACGTAATCCATCTTAATGATACGTAATCCTACTTAATGGCACGTAATCCTACTTAGTGTCATGTAATCCTACTTAATGCTACGTAATTCTACTTAGTGCCATGTAACACTTCTAATTACGTAATACATCTTAATGGCACGTAATCCTACTTAATGGCACGTAATCCTACTTAGTGTCATGTAATCCTACTTAATGCTACGTAATTCTACTAAGTGCCATGTAGCACTACTGATTACCTAATCTATCTTAATGGCACGTAATCCTACTTAATGGCACGTAATCCTACTTAGTGTCATGTAATCCTACTTAATGCTACGTAATTCTACTTAGTACCATGTAACACTACTGATTACGTAATCCATCTTAATGGCACGTAATCCTACTAAATGGCACGTAATCCTACTTAGTGTCATGTAATCCTACTTAATGCCACGTAATTCTACTTAGTGCCATGTAACACTACTGATTACGTAATCCATCTTAATGGCACTTAATCCTACTTAATGGCACGTAATCCTACTTAGTGTCATGTAATCCTACTTAATGCTACGTAATTCTACTTAGTGCCATGTAACACTACTGATTACGTAATCTATCTTAATGGCACGTAATCCTACTTAATGGCACGTAATCCTACTTAGTTTCATGTAATCCTACTTAATGCTACGTAATTCTACTTAGTGCCATGTAACACTACTGATTACATAATCCATCTTAAGGCACGTAATCCTACTTAATGGCACGTAATTCTACTTAGTGTCATGTAATCCTACTTAATGCTACGTAATTCTATTTAGTGCCATGTAACACTACTGATTACGTAATCCATCATAAAGGCACGTAATCCTACTTAGCGTCATGTAATCCTACTTAGTGTCATGTAATCCTTTTTAATGCTACGTAATTCTACTTAGTGCTATGTAACACTACTGATTACGTAATCCATCTTGATGGCACGTAATCCTACTAAATGGCACGTAATCCTACTTAGTGTCATGTAATCCTACTTAATGCCACGTAATTCTACTTAGTGCCATGTAACACTACTGATTACGTAATCCATCTTAATGGCACTTAATCCTACTTAATGGCACGTAATCCTACTTAGTGTCATGTAATCCTACTTAATGCTACGTAATTCTACTTAGTGCCATGTAACACTACTGATTACGTAATCTATCTTAATGGCACGTAATCCTACTTAATGGCACGTAATCCTACTTAGTTTCATGTAATCCTACTTAATGCTACGTAATTCTACTTAGTGCCATGTAACACTACTGATTACATAATCCATCTTAAGGCACGTAATCCTACTTAATGGCACGTAATTCTACTTAGTGTCATGTAATCCTACTTAATGCTACGTAATTCTATTTAGTGCCATGTAACACTACTGATTACGTAATCCATCATAAAGGCACGTAATCCTACTTAGCGTCATGTAATCCTACTTAGTGTCATGTAATCCTTTTTAATGCTACGTAATTCTACTTAGTGCTATGTAACACTACTGATTACGTAATCCATCTTAATAGCACGTAATCCTACTTAATGGCACGTAATCTTACTTAGTGTCATGTAATCCTACTTAATGCTACGTAATTCTACTTAGTGCCATGTAACACAACTGATTACGTAATCCATCTTAATGGTACGTAATCCTACTTAATGGCACGTAATCCAACTTAGTGTCATGTAATCCTACTTACTGCTACGTAATTTTACTTAGTGCCATGTAACACTACTGATCACGTAATCCATCTTAATGGCACGTAATCCTACTTAATGGCACGTAATCTTACTTAGTGTCATGTAATCCTACTTATTGCAACGTAATTCTACTTAGTGCCATGTAACACTACTGATTACGTAATCCATCTTGATGGCACGTAATCCTACTTAATGGCACGTGATTCTACTTAGTGTCATGTAATCCTACTTAATGCTACGTAATTCTACTTAGTGCCATGTAACACTACTGATTACGTAATACATCTTAATGGCACGTAATCCTACTTAATGGCACGTAATCCTACTTAGTGTCATGTAATCCTACATATTGCTACGTAATTCTACTTAGTGCCATGTAACACTACTGATTACGTAATCCATCTTAATGGCACGTAATCCTACTTAATGGCACGTAATCCTACTTAGTGTTATGTAATCTTACTTAATGCTACGTAATTCTACTTAGTGCCATGTAACACTACTGATTACGTAATCCATCTTAATGGCACGTAATCCTACTTAATGAAACGTAATCCTACTTAATGGACCGTAATCCTACTTAATGGAACGTAATTCTACTTAGTGCTATGTAACACTACTGATTACGTAATCTATCTCAATGGCACGTAATAGCACGCAATCTTACTTAGTGTCATGTAATCCTATTTCATGCTACGTAATTTTACTTAGTGCCATGTAACACTACTAATTACGTAATCCATCTTAATGGCACGTAATCCTACTTAATGGCACGTAATCCTACTTAGTGTCATGTAATCCTACTTAATGTTTCGTAATTCTTCTTAGTGCCATGTAACACTACTGATTACGTAACCCATCTTAATGGCACGTAATCCTACTTAATGGTACGAAATCCTACTTGGTGTCATGTAATCCTACTTAATGCTACGTAATTCTACTTAGTGCCATGTAACACTACTGATTACGTAATCCATATTAATGGCACGTAATCCTACTTAATGGCACGTAATCCTACTTAGTGTCATGTAATCCTACATAATGCTACGTAATTCTACTTAGTGCCATGTAACACTACTGCCTACGTAATCCATCTTAATGGCACGTAATCCTACTTAATGGCACGTAATCCTACTTAGTGTCATGTAATCCTACTTAATGCTACGTAATTCTACTTAGTGCCATGTAACACTACTGATTACGTAATCCTTCTTAATGGCACGTAATCCAACTTAATGGCACGTAATCTTACTTAGTGTCATGTAATCCTACTTAATGCTACGTAATTCTACTTAGTGCCATGTAACACTACTGATTACGTAATCCATATTAATGGCACGTAATCCTACTTAATGGCACGTAATCTTACTTAATGGCACGTAATCCTACTTAGTGTCATGTAATCCTACTGAATGCTACGTAAATCTACTTAGTGCCATGTAACACTACTAATTACGTAATCTATCTTAATGGCACGTAATCCTACTTAATGGCACGTAATCCTACTTAGTGTCATGTAATCCTACTTAATGCTATGTAATTCTACTTAGTGCCATGTAACACTACTGATTACGTAATCCATCTTGATGGCACGTAATTTTACTTAATGGCACGTAATCCTACTTAGTGTCATGTAATCCTACTTAATGCTACTTAATTCTACTTAGTGCTATGTAACACTACTGATTACGTAATCCATCTTAATGAAACGTGATCCTACTTAGTGTCATGTAATCCTACTTAATGCTACGTAATTCTACTTAGTGCCATGTAACACTACTGATTACGTAATCCATCTTAATGGCACGTAATCCTACTTAATGGCACGTAATCCTACTTAGTGTCATGTAATCCTACTTAATCCTACGTAATTCTGCTAAGTACTATGTAACACTACTGATTACGTAATCCATCTTAATGGCACTTAATCCTACGTAATGGCACGTAATCCTACTTAGTGTCATGTAATCCTACTTAATGCGACGTAATTCTACTTAGTGCCATGTAACACTACTGATTACGTAATACATCTTAATGGCACGTAATTCTACTTAATGGCACGTAATCCTACTTAGTGTCATGTAATCCTACTTAATGCTACGTAATTCTACTTAGTGCCATGTAACACTACTGATTACGTAATCCATCTTAATGGCACGTAATCCTACTTAATGGCACGTAATCCTACTTAGTGTCGTGTAATCCTACTTAATGCTACGTAATTCTACTTAGTGCCATGTAACACTACTGATTACCTAATCCATCTTAATGGCACGTAATCCTACTTAATGGCACGTAATCCTACTTAGTGTCATGTAATCCTACTTGATGCTACGTAATTCTACTTAGTACCATGTAACACTACTGATTACGTAATCCATCTTAATGGCACGTAATCCTACTTAATGGCACGTAATCCTACTTAGTGTCATGTAATCCTACTTAATGCAACGTAATTCTACTTAGTGCCATGTAACACTACTGATTACGTAAACCATCTTGATGGCACGTAATCTTACTTAATGGCACGTGATCCTACTTAGTGTCATGTAATCCTACTTAATGCTACGTAATTCTACTTAGTGCCATGTAACACTACTGATTACATAATCCATCTTAATGGCACGTAATCCTACTTAATGGCACGTAATTCTACTTAGTGTCATGTAATCCTACTTAATGCTACGTAATTCTACTTAGTGCCATGTAACACTACTGATTACGTAATCCATCTTAATGACACGTAATCCTACTTAATGGCACGTAATCCTACTTAGTGTCATGTAATCCTACTTAATGCTACGTAATTCTACTTAGTGCCATGTAACACTTCTGATTACGTAATACATCTTAATGGCACGTAATCCTACTTAATGGCACGTAATCCTACTTAGTGTCATGTAATCCTACTTAATGCTACGTAATTCTACTTAGTGCCATGTAACACTACTGATTACGTAATCCATCTTAATGGCACGTAATCCTACTTAATGGCACGTAATCCTACTTAGTTTCATGTAATCCTACTTAATGCTACGTAATTCTACTAAGTGCCATGTAGCACTACTGATTACCTAATCTATCTTAATGGCACGTAATCCTACTTAATGGCACGTAATCCTACTTAGTGTCATGTAATCCTACTTAATGCTACGTAATTCTACTTAGTACCATGTAACACTACTGATTACGTAATCCATCTTAATGGCACGTAATCCTACTAAATGGCACGTAATCCTACTTAGTGTCATGTAATCCTACTTAATGCCACGTAATTCTACTTAGTGCCATGTAACACTACTGATTACGTAATCCATCTTAATGGCACTTAATCCTACTTAATGGCACGTAATCCTACTTAGTGTCATGTAATCCTACTTAATGCTACGTAATTCTACTTAGTGCCATGTAACACTACTGATTACGTAATCTATCTTAATGGCACGTAATCCTACTTAATGGCACGTAATCCTACTTAGTTTCATGTAATCCTACTTAATGCTACGTAATTCTACTTAGTGCCATGTAACACTACTGATTACATAATCCATCTTAAGGCACGTAATCCTACTTACTGGCACGTAATTCTACTTAGTGTCATGTAATCCTACTTAATGCTACGTAATTCTATTTAGTACCATGTAACACTACTGATTACGTAATCCATCATAAAGGCACGTAATCCTACTTAGCGTCATGTAATCCTACTTAGTGTCATGTAATCCTTTTTAATGCTACGTAATTCTACTTAGTGCTATGTAACACTACTGATTACGTAATCCATCTTAATAGCACGTAATCCTACTTAATGGCACGTAATCTTACTTAGTGTCATGTAATCCTACTTAATGCTACGTAATTCTACTTAGTGCCATGTAACACAACTGATTACGTAATCCATCTTAATGGTACGTAATCCTACTTAATGGCACGTAATCCAACTTAGTGTCATGTAATCCTACTTACTGCTACGTAATTCTACTTAGTGCCATGTAACACTACTGATCACGTAATCCATCTTAATGGCACGTAATCCTACTTAATGGCACGTAATCTTACTTAGTGTCATGTAATCCTACTTATTGCAACGTAATTCTACTTAGTGCCATGTAACACTACTGATTACGTAATCCATCTTGATGGCACGTAATCCTACTTAATGGCACGTGATCCTACTTAGTGTCATGTAATCCTACTTAATGCTACGTAATTCTACTTAGTGCCATGTAACACTACTGATTACGTAATCCATCTTAATGGTACGTAATCCTACTTAATGGCACGTAATCCAACTTAGTGTCATGTAATCCTACTTACTGCTACGTAATTCTACTTAGTGCCATGTAACACTACTGATCACGTAATCCATCTTAATGGCACGTAATCCTACTTAATGGCACGTAATCTTACTTAGTGTCATGTAATCCTACTTATTGCAACGTAATTCTACTTAGTGCCATGTAACACTACTGATTACGTAATCCATCTTGATGGCACGTAATCCTACTTAATGGCACGTGATCCTACTTAGTGTCATGTAATCCTACTTAATGCTACGTAATTCTACTTAGTGCCATGTAACACTACTGATTACGTAATACATCTTAATGGCACGTAATCCTACTTAATGGCACGTAATCCTACTTAGTGTCATGTAATCCTACATATTGCTACGTAATTCTACTTAGTGCCATGTAACACTACTGATTACGTAATCCATCTTAATGGCACGTAATCCTACTTAATGGCACGTAATCCTACTTAGTGTTATGTAATCTTACTTAATGCTACGTAATTCTACTTAGTGCCATGTAACACTACTGATTACGTAATCCATCTTAATGGCACGTAATCCTACTTAATGAAACGTAATCCTACTTAATGGACCGTAATCCTACTTAATGGAACGTAATTCTACTTAGTGCTATGTAACACTACTGATTACGTAATCTATCTCAATGGCACGTAATAGCACGCAATCTTACTTAGTGTCATGTAATCCTATTTCATGCTACGTAATTTTACTTAGTGCCATGTAACACTACTAATTACGTAATCCATCTTAATGGCACGTAATCCTACTTAATGGCACGTAATCCTACTTAGTGTCATGTAATCCTACTTAATGTTTCGTAATTTTACTTAGTGCCATGTAACACTACTAATTACGTAATCCATCTTAATGGCACGTAATTTTACTTAATGGCACGTAATCCTACTTAGTGTCATGTAATCCTACTTAATGCTACTTAATTCTACTTAGTGCTATGTAACACTACTGATTACGTAATCCATCTTAATGAAACGTGATCCTACTTAGTGTCATGTAATCCTACTTAATGCTACGTAATTCTACTTAGTGCCATGTAACACTACTGATTACGTAATCCATCTTAATGGCACGTAATCCTACTTAATGGCACGTAATCCTACTTAGTGTCATGTAATCCTACTTAATCCTACGTAATTCTGCTAAGTACTATGTAACACTACTGATTACGTAATCCATCTTAATGGCACTTAATCCTACGTAATGGCACGTAATCCTACTTAGTGTCATGTAATCCTACTTAATGCGACGTAATTCTACTTAGTGCCATGTAACACTACTGATTACGTAATACATCTTAATGGCACGTAATTCTACTTAATGGCACGTAATCCTACTTAGTGTCATGTAATCCTACTTAATGCTACGTAATTCTACTTAGTGCCATGTAACACTACTGATTACGTAATCCATCTTAATGGCACGTAATCCTACTTAATGGCACGTAATCCTACTTAGTGTCGTGTAATCCTACTTAATGCTACGTAATTCTACTTAGTGCCATGTAACACTACTGATTACCTAATCCATCTTAATGGCACGTAATCCTACTTAATGGCACGTAATCCTACTTAGTGTCATGTAATCCTACTTGATGCTACGTAATTCTACTTAGTACCATGTAACACTACTGATTACGTAATCCATCTTAATGGCACGTAATCCTACTTAATGGCACGTAATCCTACTTAGTGTCATGTAATCCTACTTAATGCAACGTAATTCTACTTAGTGCCATGTAACACTACTGATTACGTAATCCATCTTGATGGCACGTAATCTTACTTAATGGCACGTGATCCTACTTAGTGTCATGTAATCCTACTTAATGCTACGTAATTCTACTTAGTGCCATGTAACACTACTGATTACGTAATACATCTTAATGGCACGTAATCCTACTTAATGGCACGTAATCCTACTTAGTGTCATGTAATCTTACTTAATGCTACGTAATTCTACTTAGTGCCATGTAACACTACTGATTACGTAATCCATCTTAATGGCACATAATCCTATTTAATGAAACGTAATCCTACTTAATGGAACGTAATCCTACTTAATGGAACGTAATTCTACTTAGTGCTATGTAACACTACTGATTACGTAATCCATCTCAATAACACGTAATAGCACGCAATCTTACTTAGTGTCATGTAATCCTACTTCATGCTACGTAATTTTACTTAGTGCCATGTAACACTACTAATTACGTAATCCATCTTAATGGCACGTAATCCTACTTAATAGCACGTAATCCTACTTAGTGTCATGTAATTCTACTTAATGCTTCGTAATTCTTCTTAGTGCCATGTAACACTACTGATTACGTAACCCATCTTAATGGCACGTAATCCTACTTAATGGTACGAAATCCTACTTGGTGTCATGTAATCCTACTTAATGCTACGTAATTCTACTTAGTGCCATGTAACACTACTGATTACGTAATCCATATTATTGGCACGTAATCCTACTTAATGGCACGTAATCCTACTTAGTGTCATGTAATCCTACATAATGCTACGTAATTCTACTTAGTGCCATGTAACACTACTGATTACGTAATCCATCTTAATGGCACGTAATCCTATTTAATGGCACGTAATCCTACTTAGTGTCATGTAATCCTACTTAATGCTACGTAATTCTACTTAGTGCCATGTAACACTACTGATTACGTAATCCTTCTTAATGGCACGTAATCCAACTTAATGGCACGTAATCTTACTTAGTGTCATGTAATCCTACTTAATGCTACGTAATTCTACTTAGTGACATGTAACACTACTGATTACGTAATCCATATTAATGGCACGTAATCCTACTTAATGGCACGTAATCTTACTTAATGGCACGTAATCCTACTTAGTGTCATGTAATCCTACTGAATGCTACGTAAATCTACTTAGTGCCATGTAACACTACTAATTACGTAATCTATTTTAATGGCACGTAATCCTACTTAATGGCACGTAATCCTACTTAGTGTCATGTAATCCTACTTAATGCTATGTAATTCTACTTAGTGCCATGTAACACTACTGATTACGTAATCTATCTTGATGGCACGTAATCCTACTTAATGGCACGTAATCCTACTTAGTGTTATGTAATCCTACTTAATGCTACTTAATTCTACTTAGTGCTATGTAACACTACTGATTACGTAATCCATCTTAATGAAACGTGATCCTACTTAGTGTCATGTAATCCTACTTAATGCTACGTAATTCTACTTAGTGCCATGTAACACAACTGATTACGTAATCCATCTTAATGGCACGTAATCCTACTTAATGGCACGTAATCCTACTTAGTGTCATGTAATCCTACTTAATCCTACGTAATTCTGCTAAGTACTATGTAACACTACTGATTACGTAATCCATCTTAATGGCACTTAATCCTACTTAATGGCACGTAATCCTACTTAGTGTCATGTAATCCTACTCAATGCGACGTAATTCTACTTAGTGCCATGTAACACTACTGATTACGTAATCCATCTTAATGGCACGTAATCCTACTTAATGGCACGTAATCCTACTTAGTGTCTTGTAATCCTACTTAATGCTACGTAATTCTACTTAGTGCCATGTAACACTACTGATTACGTAACCCATCTTACTGGCACGTAATCCTACTTAATGGCACGTAATCCTACTTAGTGTCATGTAATCCTACTTAATGCTACTTGATTCTACTTAGTGCCATGTAACACTACTGATTACATAATCCATTTTAATGGCACGTAATCCTACTTAATGGCACGTAATCCTACTTAGTGTCATGTAATCCTACTTAATGCTACGTAATTCTACTTAGTGCCATGTAACACTACTGATTACGTAATCCATATTAATGGCACGTAGTCCTACTTAATGGCACGTAATCCTACTTAGTGTCATGTAATCCTACTGAATGCTACGTAAATCTACTTAGTGCCATGTAACACTACTAATTACGTAATCTATCTTAATGGCACGTAATCCTACTTAATGGCACGTAATCCTACTTAGTGTCATGTAATCCTACTTAATGCTATGTAATTCTACTTAGTGCCATGTAACACTACTGATTACGTAATCCATCTTAATGGCACGTAATCCTACTTAATGGCACGTAATCCTACTTAGTGTCATGTAATCCTACTTAATGCTACGTAATTTTACTTAGTGCTATGTAACACTACTGATTACGTAATCCATCTTAATGGCACGTAATCCTACTTAATGGCACGTAATCCTACTTAGTGTCATGTAATCCTACTTAATGCTACGTAGTTCTACTTAGTGCCATGTAACACTACTGATTACGTAATCCATCTTAATGGCACGTAATCCTATTTAATGGCACGTAATCCTTCTTAGTGTCATGTAATCCTACTTAATGCTACGTAATTCTACTTAGTGCCATGTAACACTACTGATTACGCAGTACATCTTAATGGCACGTAATCCTACTTAATGGCACGTAATCCTACTTAGTGTCATGTAATCCTACCTAATGCTACGTAATTCTACTTAGTGCCATGTAACACTACTGATTACGTAATCAATTTTAATGACACGTAACCTACTTAATGGCACGTAATCCTACTTAGTGTCATGTAATCCTACTTAATGCTACGTAATTCTACTTAGCGCCTTGTAACACTACTGATTACGTAATCCATCTTAATGGCACGTAGTCCTACTTAATGGCACGTAATCCTACTTAGTTTCATGTAATCCTACTTAATGCTACGTAATTCTACTTAGTGCCATGTAACACTACTGATTACATAATCCATCTTAATGGCACGTAATCCTACTTAATGGCACGTAATTCTACTTAGTGTCATGTAATCCTACTTAATGCTACGTAATTCTACTTAGTGCCATGTAACACTACTGATTACGTAATCCATCTTAATGACACGTAATCCTACTTAATGGCACGTAATCCTACTTAGTGTCATGTAATCCTACTTAATGCTACGTAATTCTACTTAGTGCCATGTAACACTTCTGATTACGTAATACATCTTAATGGCACGTAATCCTACTTAATGGCACGTAATCCTACTTAGTGTCATGTAATCCTACTTAATGCTACGTAATTCTACTTAGTGCCATGTAACACTACTGATTACGTAATCCATCTTAATGGCACGTAATCCTACTTAATGGCACGTAATCCTACTTAGTTTCATGTAATCCTACTTAATGCTACGTAATTCTACTAAGTGCCATGTAGCACTACTGATTACCTAATCTATCTTAATGGCACGTAATCCTACTTAATGGCACGTAATCCTACTTAGTGTCATGTAATCCTACTTAATGCTACGTAATTCTACTTAGTACCATGTAACACTACTGATTACGTAATCCATCTTAATGGCACGTAATCCTACTAAATGGCACGTAATCCTACTTAGTGTCATGTAATCCTACTTAATGCCACGTAATTCTACTTAGTGCCATGTAACACTACTGATTACGTAATCCATCTTAATGGCACTTAATCCTACTTAATGGCACGTAATCCTACTTAGTGTCATGTAATCCTACTTAATGCTACGTAATTCTACTTAGTGCCATGTAACACTACTGATTACGTAATCTATCTTAATGGCACGTAATCCTACTTAATGGCACGTAATCCTACTTAGTTTCATGTAATCCTACTTAATGCTACGTAATTCTACTTAGTGCCATGTAACACTACTGATTACATAATCCATCTTAAGGCACGTAATCCTACTTAATGGCACGTAATTCTACTTAGTGTCATGTAATCCTACTTAATGCTACGTAATTCTATTTAGTGCCATGTAACACTACTGATTACGTAATCCATCATAAAGGCACGTAATCCTACTTAGCGTCATGTAATCCTACTTAGTGTCATGTAATCCTTTTTAATGCTACGTAATTCTACTTAGTGCTATGTAACACTACTGATTACGTAATCCATCTTAATAGCACGTAATCCTACTTAATGGCACGTAATCTTACTTAGTGTCATGTAATCCTACTTAATGCTACGTAATTCTACTTAGTGCCATGTAACACAACTGATTACGTAATCCATCTTAATGGTACGTAATCCTACTTAATGGCACGTAATCCAACTTAGTGTCATGTAATCCTACTTACTGCTACGTAATTCTACTTAGTGCCATGTAACACTACTGATTACGTAATCCATCTTAATGGCACGTAATCCTACTTAATGGCACGTAATCTTACTTAGTGTCATGTAATCCTACTTATTGCAACGTAATTCTACTTAGTGCCATGTAACACTACTGATTACGTAATCCATCTTGATGGCACGTAATCCTACTTAATGGCACGTGATTCTACTTAGTGTCATGTAATCCTACTTAATGCTACGTAATTCTACTTAGTGCCATGTAACACTACTGATTACGTAATACATCTTAATGGCACGTAATCCTACTTAATGGCACGTAATCCTACTTAGTGTCATGTAATCCTACATATTGCTACGTAATTCTACTTAGTGCCATGTAACACTACTGATTACGTAATCCATCTTAATGGCACGTAATCCTACTTAATGGCACGTAATCCTACTTAGTGTTATGTAATCTTACTTAATGCTACGTAATTCTACTTAGTGCCATGTAACACTACTGATTACGTAATCCATCTTAATGGCACGTAATCCTACTTAATGAAACGTAATCCTACTTAATGGACCGTAATCCTACTTAATGGAACGTAATTCTACTTAGTGCTATGTAACACTACTGATTACGTAATCTATCTCAATGGCACGTAATAGCACGCAATCTTACTTAGTGTCATGTAATCCTATTTCATGCTACGTAATTTTACTTAGTGCCATGTAACACTACTAATTACGTAATCCATCTTAATGGCACGTAATCCTACTTAATGGCACGTAATCCTACTTAGTGTCATGTAATCCTACTTAATGTTTCGTAATTCTTCTTAGTGCCATGTAACACTACTGATTACGTAACCCATCTTAATGGCACGTAATCCTACTTAATGGTACGAAATCCTACTTGGTGTCATGTAATCCTACTTAATGCTACGTAATTCTACTTAGTGCCATGTAACACTACTGATTACGTAATCCATATTAATGGCACGTAATCCTACTTAATGGCACGTAATCCTACTTAGTGTCATGTAATCCTACATAATGCTACGTAATTCTACTTAGTGCCATGTAACACTACTGCCTACGTAATCCATCTTAATGGCACGTAATCCTACTTAATGGCACGTAATCCTACTTAGTGTCATGTAATCCTACTTAATGCTACGTAATTCTACTTAGTGCCATGTAACACTACTGATTACGTAATCCTTCTTAATGGCACGTAATCCAACTTAATGGCACGTAATCTTACTTAGTGTCATGTAATCCTACTTAATGCTACGTAATTCTACTTAGTGCCATGTAACACTACTGATTACGTAATCCATATTAATGGCACGTAATCCTACTTAATGGCACGTAATCTTACTTAATGGCACGTAATCCTACTTAGTGTCATGTAATCCTACTGAATGCTACGTAAATCTACTTAGTGCCATGTAACACTACTAATTACGTAATCTATCTTAATGGCACGTAATCCTACTTAATGGCACGTAATCCTACTTAGTGTCATGTAATCCTACTTAATGCTATGTAATTCTACTTAGTGCCATGTAACACTACTGATTACGTAATCCATCTTGATGGCACGTAATTTTACTTAATGGCACGTAATCCTACTTAGTGTCATGTAATCCTACTTAATGCTACTTAATTCTACTTAGTGCTTTGTAACACTACTGATTACGTAATCCATCTTAATGAAACGTGATCCTACTTAGTGTCATGTAATCCTACTTAATGCTACGTAATTCTACTTAGTGCCATGTAACACTACTGATTACGTAATCCATCTTAATGGCACGTAATCCTACTTAATGGCACGTAATCCTACTTAGTGTCATGTAATCCTACTTAATCCTACGTAATTCTGCTAAGTACTATGTAACACTACTGATTACGTAATCCATCTTAATGGCACTTAATCCTACGTAATGGCACGTAATCCTACTTAGTGTCATGTAATCCTACTTAATGCGACGTAATTCTACTTAGTGCCATGTAACACTACTGATTACGTAATCCATCTTAATGGCACGTAATCCTACTTAATGGCACGTAATCCTACTTAGTGTCATGTAATCCTACTTAATGCTACTTGATTCTACTTAGTGCCATGTAACACTACTGATTATATAATCCATTTTAATGGCACGTAATCCTACTTAATGGCACGTAATCCTACTTAGTGTCATGTAATCCTACTTAATGCTACGTAATTCTACTTAGTGCCATGTAACACTACTGATTACGTAATCCATATTAGTGGCACGTAATCCTACTTAATGGCACGTAATCCTACTTAGCGTCATGTAATCCTACTGAATGCTACGTAAATCTACTTAGTGCCATGTAACACTACTAATTACGTAATCTATCTTAATGGCACGTAATCCTACTTAATGGCACGTAATCCTACTAAGTGTCATGTAATCCTACTTAATGCTATGTAATTCTACTTAGTGCCATGTAACACTACTGATTACGTAATCCATCTTAATGGCACGCAATCCTACTTAATGGCACGTAATCCTACTTAGTGTCATGTAATCCTACTTAATGCTACTTAATCCTACTTAGTGCCATGTAACACTACTGATTACGTAATCCATCTTAATGGCACGTAATCCTACTTAGTGTCATGTAATCCTACTTAATGCTACGTAATTCTACTTAGTGCCATGTAACACTACTGATTACGTAATCCATCTTAATGGCACGTAGTCCTACTTAATGGCACGTAATCCTACTTAGTGTCATGTAATCCTACTTAATCCTACGTAATTCTGCTAAGTACTATGTAACACTACTGATTACGTAATCCATCTTAATGGCACTTAATCCTACTTAATGGCACGTAATCCTACTTAGTGTCATGTAATCCTACTTAATGCGACGTAATTCTACTTAGTGCCATGTAACACTACTGATTACGTAATCCATCTTAATGGCACGTAATCCTACTTAATGGCACGTAATCCTACTTAGTGTCATGTAATCCTACTTAATGCTACGTAATTCTACTTAGTGCCATGTAACACTACTGATTACGTAATCCATCTTACTGGCACGTAATCCTACTTAATGGCACGTAATCTTACTTAGTGTCATGTAATCCTACTTAATGCTACTTAATTCTACTTAGTGCCATGTAACACTACTGATTACATAATCCATTTTAATGGCACGTAATCCTACTTAATGGCACGTAATCCTACTTAGTGTCATGTAATCCTACTTCATGCTACGTAATTTTACTTAGTGCCATGTAACACTACTAATTACGTAATCCATCTTAATGGCACGTAATCCTACTTATTGGCACGTAATCCTACTTAGTGTCATGTAATCCTACTTAATGCTTCGTAATTCTTCTTAGTGCCATGTAACACTACTGATTACGTAACCCGTCTTAATGGCACGTAATCTTACTTAATGGTACGAAATCCTACTTGGTGTCATGTAATCCTACTTAATGCTACGTAATTCTACTTAGTGCCATGTAACACTACTGATTACGTAATCCATATTAATGGCACGTAATCCTACTTAATGGCACGTAATCCTACTTAGTGTCATGTAATCCTACTTAATGCTACGTAATTCTACTTAGTGCCTTGTAACACTACTGATTACGTAATCCATCTTAATGGCACGTAATCCTACTTAATGGCACGTAATCCTACTTAGTGTCATGTAATCCTACTTAATGCTACGTAGTTCTACTTAGTGCCATGTAACACTACTGATTACGTAATCAATTTTAATGACACGTAATCCTACTTAATGGCACGTAATCCTACTTAGTGTCATGTAATCCTACTTAATGCTACGTAATTCTACTTAGCGCCTTGTAACACTACTGATTACGTAATCCATCTTAATGGCACGTAGTCCTACTTAATGGCACGTAATCCTACTTAGTTTCATGTAATCCTACTTAATGCTACGTAGTTCTACTTAGTGCCATGTAACACTACTGATTACGTAATCCATCTTGATGGCACGTAATTTTACTTAATGGCACGTAATCCTACTTAGTGTCATGTAATCCTACTTCATGCTACGTAATTTTACTTAGTGCCATGTAACACTACTAATTACGTAATCCATCTTAATGGCACGTAATCCTACTTAATGGCACGTAATCCTACTTAGTGTCATGTAATCCTACTTAATGCTTCGTAATTCTTCTTAGTGCCATGTAACACTACTGATTACGTAACCCGTCTTAATGGCACGTAATCCTACTTAATGGTACGAAATCCTACTTGGTGTCATGTAATCCTACTTAATGCTACGTAGTTCTACTTAGTGCCATGTAACACTACTGATTACGTAATCCATCTTAATGGCACGTAATCCTATTTAATGGCACGTAATCCTTCTTAGTGTCATGTAATCCTACTTAATGCTACGTAATTCTACTTAGTGCCATGTAACACTACTGATTACGCAGTACATCTTAATGGCACGTAATCCTACTTAATGGCACGTAATCCTACTTAGTGTCATGTAATCCTACCTAATGCTACGTAATTCTACTTAGTGCCATGTAACACTACTGATTACGTAATCAATTTTAATGACACGTAATCCTACTTAATGGCACGTAATCCTACTTAGTGTCATGTAATCCTACTTAATGCTACGTAATTCTACTTAGCGCCTTGTAACACTACTGATTACGTAATCCATCTTAATGGCACGTAGTCCTACTTAATGGCACGTAATCCTACTTAGTTTCATGTAATCCTACTTAATGCTACGTAATTCTACTTAGTGCCATGTAACACTACTGATTACATAATCCATCTTAATGGCACGTAATCCTACTTAATGGCACGTAATTCTACTTAGTGTCATGTAATCCTACTTAATGCTACGTAATTCTACTTAGTGCCATGTAACACTACTGATTACGTAATCCATCTTAATGATACGTAATCCTACTTAATGGCACGTAATCCTACTTAGTGTCATGTAATCCTACTTAATGCTACGTAATTCTACTTAGTGCCATGTAACACTTCTAATTACGTAATACATCTTAATGGCACGTAATCCTACTTAATGGCACGTAATCCTACTTAGTGTCATGTAATCCTACTTAATGCTACGTAATTCTACTAAGTGCCATGTAGCACTACTGATTACCTAATCTATCTTAATGGCACGTAATCCTACTTAATGGCACGTAATCCTACTTAGTGTCATGTAATCCTACTTAATGCTACGTAATTCTACTTAGTACCATGTAACACTACTGATTACGTAATCCATCTTAATGGCACGTAATCCTACTAAATGGCACGTAATCCTACTTAGTGTCATGTAATCCTACTTAATGCCACGTAATTCTACTTAGTGCCATGTAACACTACTGATTACGTAATCCATCTTAATGGCACTTAATCCTACTTAATGGCACGTAATCCTACTTAGTGTCATGTAATCCTACTTAATGCTACGTAATTCTACTTAGTGCCATGTAACACTACTGATTACGTAATCTATCTTAATGGCACGTAATCCTACTTAATGGCACGTAATCCTACTTAGTTTCATGTAATCCTACTTAATGCTACGTAATTCTACTTAGTGCCATGTAACACTACTGATTACATAATCCATCTTAAGGCACGTAATCCTACTTAATGGCACGTAATTCTACTTAGTGTCATGTAATCCTACTTAATGCTACGTAATTCTATTTAGTGCCATGTAACACTACTGATTACGTAATCCATCATAAAGGCACGTAATCCTACTTAGCGTCATGTAATCCTACTTAGTGTCATGTAATCCTTTTTAATGCTACGTAATTCTACTTAGTGCTATGTAACACTACTGATTACGTAATCCATCTTGATGGCACGTAATCCTACTAAATGGCACGTAATCCTACTTAGTGTCATGTAATCCTACTTAATGCCACGTAATTCTACTTAGTGCCATGTAACACTACTGATTACGTAATCCATCTTAATGGCACTTAATCCTACTTAATGGCACGTAATCCTACTTAGTGTCATGTAATCCTACTTAATGCTACGTAATTCTACTTAGTGCCATGTAACACTACTGATTACGTAATCTATCTTAATGGCACGTAATCCTACTTAATGGCACGTAATCCTACTTAGTTTCATGTAATCCTACTTAATGCTACGTAATTCTACTTAGTGCCATGTAACACTACTGATTACATAATCCATCTTAAGGCACGTAATCCTACTTAATGGCACGTAATTCTACTTAGTGTCATGTAATCCTACTTAATGCTACGTAATTCTATTTAGTGCCATGTAACACTACTGATTACGTAATCCATCATAAAGGCACGTAATCCTACTTAGCGTCATGTAATCCTACTTAGTGTCATGTAATCCTTTTTAATGCTACGTAATTCTACTTAGTGCTATGTAACACTACTGATTACGTAATCCATCTTAATAGCACGTAATCCTACTTAATGGCACGTAATCTTACTTAGTGTCATGTAATCCTACTTAATGCTACGTAATTCTACTTAGTGCCATGTAACACAACTGATTACGTAATCCATCTTAATGGTACGTAATCCTACTTAATGGCACGTAATCCAACTTAGTGTCATGTAATCCTACTTACTGCTACGTAATTTTACTTAGTGCCATGTAACACTACTGATCACGTAATCCATCTTAATGGCACGTAATCCTACTTAATGGCACGTAATCTTACTTAGTGTCATGTAATCCTACTTATTGCAACGTAATTCTACTTAGTGCCATGTAACACTACTGATTACGTAATCCATCTTGATGGCACGTAATCCTACTTAATGGCACGTGATTCTACTTAGTGTCATGTAATCCTACTTAATGCTACGTAATTCTACTTAGTGCCATGTAACACTACTGATTACGTAATACATCTTAATGGCACGTAATCCTACTTAATGGCACGTAATCCTACTTAGTGTCATGTAATCCTACATATTGCTACGTAATTCTACTTAGTGCCATGTAACACTACTGATTACGTAATCCATCTTAATGGCACGTAATCCTACTTAATGGCACGTAATCCTACTTAGTGTTATGTAATCTTACTTAATGCTACGTAATTCTACTTAGTGCCATGTAACACTACTGATTACGTAATCCATCTTAATGGCACGTAATCCTACTTAATGAAACGTAATCCTACTTAATGGACCGTAATCCTACTTAATGGAACGTAATTCTACTTAGTGCTATGTAACACTACTGATTACGTAATCTATCTCAATGGCACGTAATAGCACGCAATCTTACTTAGTGTCATGTAATCCTATTTCATGCTACGTAATTTTACTTAGTGCCATGTAACACTACTAATTACGTAATCCATCTTAATGGCACGTAATCCTACTTAATGGCACGTAATCCTACTTAGTGTCATGTAATCCTACTTAATGTTTCGTAATTCTTCTTAGTGCCATGTAACACTACTGATTACGTAACCCATCTTAATGGCACGTAATCCTACTTAATGGTACGAAATCCTACTTGGTGTCATGTAATCCTACTTAATGCTACGTAATTCTACTTAGTGCCATGTAACACTACTGATTACGTAATCCATATTAATGGCACGTAATCCTACTTAATGGCACGTAATCCTACTTAGTGTCATGTAATCCTACATAATGCTACGTAATTCTACTTAGTGCCATGTAACACTACTGCCTACGTAATCCATCTTAATGGCACGTAATCCTACTTAATGGCACGTAATCCTACTTAGTGTCATGTAATCCTACTTAATGCTACGTAATTCTACTTAGTGCCATGTAACACTACTGATTACGTAATCCTTCTTAATGGCACGTAATCCAACTTAATGGCACGTAATCTTACTTAGTGTCATGTAATCCTACTTAATGCTACGTAATTCTACTTAGTGCCATGTAACACTACTGATTACGTAATCCATATTAATGGCACGTAATCCTACTTAATGGCACGTAATCTTACTTAATGGCACGTAATCCTACTTAGTGTCATGTAATCCTACTGAATGCTACGTAAATCTACTTAGTGCCATGTAACACTACTAATTACGTAATCTATCCTAATGGCACGTAATCCTACTTAATGGCACGTAATCCTACTTAGTGTCATGTAATCCTACTTAATGCTATGTAATTCTACTTAGTGCCATGTAACACTACTGATTACGTAATCCATCTTGATGGCACGTAATTTTACTTAATGGCACGTAATCCTACTTAGTGTCATGTAATCCTACTTAATGCTACTTAATTCTACTTAGTGCTTTGTAACACTACTGATTACGTAATCCATCTTAATGAAACGTGATCCTACTTAGTGTCATGTAATCCTACTTAATGCTACGTAATTCTACTTAGTGCCATGTAACACTACTGATTACGTAATCCATCTTAATGGCACGTAATCCTACTTAATGGCACGTAATCCTACTTAGTGTCATGTAATCCTACTTAATCCTACGTAATTCTGCTAAGTACTATGTAACACTACTGATTACGTAATCCATCTTAATGGCACTTAATCCTACGTAATGGCACGTAATCCTACTTAGTGTCATGTAATCCTACTTAATGCGACGTAATTCTACTTAGTGCCATGTAACACTACTGATTACGTAATCCATCTTAATGGCACGTAATCCTACTTAATGGCACGTAATCCTACTTAGTGTCATGTAATCCTACTTAATGCTACTTGATTCTACTTAGTGCCATGTAACACTACTGATTATATAATCCATTTTAATGGCACGTAATCCTACTTAATGGCACGTAATCCTACTTAGTGTCATGTAATCCTACTTAATGCTACGTAATTCTACTTAGTGCCATGTAACACTACTGATTACGTAATCCATATTAATGGCACGTAATCCTACTTAATGGCACGTAATCCTACTTAGCGTCATGTAATCCTACTGAATGCTACGTAAATCTACTTAGTGCCATGTAACACTACTAATTACGTAATCTATCTTAATGGCACGTAATCCTACTTAATGGCACGTAATCCTACTAAGTGTCATGTAATCCTACTTAATGCTATGTAATTCTACTTAGTGCCATGTAACACTACTGATTACGTAATCCATCTTAATGGCACGCAATCCTACTTAATGGCACGTAATCCTACTTAGTGTCATGTAATCCTACTTAATGCTACTTAATCCTACTTAGTGCCATGTAACACTACTGATTACGTAATCCATCTTAATGGCACGTAATCCTACTTAGTGTCATGTAATCCTACTTAATGCTACGTAATTCTACTTAGTGCCATGTAACACTACTGATTACGTAATCCATCTTAATGGCACGTAGTCCTACTTAATGGCACGTAATCCTACTTAGTGTCATGTAATCCTACTTAATCCTACGTAATTCTGCTAAGTACTATGTAACACTACTGATTACGTAATCCATCTTAATGGCACTTAATCCTACTTAATGGCACGTAATCCTACTTAGTGTCATGTAATCCTACTTAATGCGACGTAATTCTACTTAGTGCCATGTAACACTACTGATTACGTAATCCATCTTAATGGCACGTAATCCTACTTAATGGCACGTAATCCTACTTAGTGTCATGTAATCCTACTTAATGCTACGTAATTCTACTTAGTGCCATGTAACACTACTGATTACGTAATCCATCTTACTGGCACGTAATCCTACTTAATGGCACGTAATCTTACTTAGTGTCATGTAATCCTACTTAATGCTACTTAATTCTACTTAGTGCCATGTAACACTACTGATTACATAATCCATTTTAATGGCACGTAATCCTACTTAATGGCACGTAATCCTACTTAGTGTCATGTAATCCTACTTCATGCTACGTAATTTTACTTAGTGCCATGTAACACTACTAATTACGTAATCCATCTTAATGGCACGTAATCCTACTTAATGGCACGTAATCCTACTTAGTGTCATGTAATCCTACTTAATGCTTCGTAATTCTTCTTAGTGCCATGTAACACTACTGATTACGTAACCCGTCTTAATGGCACGTAATCCTACTTAATGGTACGAAATCCTACTTGGTGTCATGTAATCCTACTTAATGCTACGTAATTCTACTTAGTGCCATGTAACACTACTGATTACGTAATCCATATTAATGGCACGTAATCCTACTTAATGGCACGTAATCCTACTTAGTGTCATGTAATCCTACTTAATGCTACGTAATTCTACTTAGTGCCTTGTAACACTACTGATTACGTAATCCATCTTAATGGCACGTAATCCTACTTAATGGCACGTAATCCTACTTAGTGTCATGTAATCCTACTTAATGCTACGTAATTCTACTTAGTGCCATGTAACACTACTGATTACGTAATCCTTCTTAATTGCACGCAATCCTACTTAATGGCACGTAATCTTACTTAGTGTCATGTAATCCTACTTAATGCTACGTAGTTCTACTTAGTGCCATGTAACACTACTGATTACCTAATCCATATTAATAGCACGTAATCCTACTTAATGGCACGTAATCCTACTTAATGGCACGTAATCCTACTTAGTGTCATGTAATCTTACTGAATGCTACGTAAATCTACTTAGTGCCATGTAACACTACTAATTACGTAATCTATCTTAATGGCACGTAATCCTCCTTAATGGCACGTAATCCTACTTAGTGTCATGTAATCCTACTTAATGCTATGTAATTCTACTTAGTGCCATATAACACTACTGATTACGTAATCCATCTTAATGGCACGTAATCCTACTTAATGGCACGTAATCCTACTTAGTGTCATGTAATCCTACTTAATGCTACTTAATTCTACTTAGTGCCATGTAACACTACTGATTACGTAATCCATCTTAATGGCACGTAATCCTACTTAGTGTCATGTAATCCTACTTAATGCTACGTAATTCTACTTAGTGCCATGTAACACTACTGATTACGTAATCCATCTTAATAGCACGTAATCCTACTTAATGGCACGTAATCCTACTTAGTGTCATGTAATCCTACTTAATCCTACGTAATTCTGCTAAGTACTATGTAACACTACTGATTAAGTAATCCATCTTAATGGCACTTAATCCTACTTAATGGCACGTAATCCTACTTAAGGTCATGTAATCCTACTTAATGCGACTTAATTCTACTTAGTGCCATGTATCACTACTGATTACGTAATCCATCTTAATGGCACGTAATCCTACTTGATGGCACGTAATCCTACTTAGTGTCATGTAATCCTACTTAATGCTACGTAATTCTACTTAGTGCCATGTAACACTACTGATTACGTAATCCATCTTAATGGCACGTAATCCTACTTAATGGCACGTAATCCTACTTAGTGTCTTGTAATCCTACTTAATGCTACTTAATTCTACTTAGTGCCATGTAACACTACTGATTACATAATCCATTTTTATGGCACGTAGTCCTACTTAATGGCACGTATTCCTACTTAGTGTCATGTAATTCTACTTAATGCTACGTAATTCTACTTAGTGCCATGTAACACTACTGATTACGTAATACACACAACCAAACTTATATGGAATCATGTTTGTATTATTTCCAACTTTCTAAAGTACTACGAAAAAAATTGTAATAGGATATTAGAGGCACTTTATACTAATACTAATTTACAAAAAGAAATTTAGCAAATGCTTACAAATAATAAAAACTCACTAAGATGTGTAAAAATAAGTAGAATCAATTAATTTAAAAAATGCTTATTTCTATAAAATTTTTAACTTGCTTAACTTGTTTGTCACGTTAATAGTCAGTATTGCCACCTCTAGCCCTAATACAATCTTCAATTCGCCGGGGAATGCTGCTGATCAAATTCACAACTTGATCTTGGGGTAAGTTTGCCCATTCTTCTTGAGCGGTTTGAATGAGCTGATCCACATTTCCTGGATTATCCCTTCGAGCTCTAATCTTTCTTTTAACAAAGTCCCAGACATGCTCAATGGGATTTAAATCAGGTGAGCAAGCAGACCCTTTTAAAACAGTGATGGATTCTGTTTCAAGAAAGGCTATAGCAACTCTGCTGGTGTGCGGTGGCGCATTATCCTGCATGAAGACAAAATCATTTCCAATTGCACCTCTCCATAACCTCACTATGGGTTCTAGTACCAGGTCAACATATCTACGACCTGTTACACTTTGCCGTATAGGAAGCAAAGGAGTTTTTTCGTCGACCATAATACCTCCCCAAAACATTGCAGTTCCTCCTTTATATCTTGGGACAGATCTTGCAGTTTTCAATCTAGCTTGTTTTCCCCGACCTCTTAAAACCCGAATTCGACGATCATCTGATCGAAGACCAATTCTGGTTTCATCTGAAAAGAGAACATTTCGCCAATTTTCAATTGTCCAGTTCTGATGTTCCAGACACCAGTTTAGACGATCAACTCGATTCTGTCTGGATAACTCGGGTACCCTCAACTGTCTCCTGCTAAATAAATTTTGGGCACGAAGTCTCTTTCGTATTGTTTCTACTGAAACGTTAATACCTGTAGCCTGCAAAAGTTGCCTTTGGAGGTCCGGATGAGAAGAGGTTGGATTTCTTCTAGCTAGTTGAGCTACAAACCGGTCTTGTTGTTCAGTAGTTACTCTTCGACGACTTTGTCTAGGTCTGTTCCGCAGTGTTTGCAATTCCAAAAATCTTGCATACGTCTTTGAAACAACGCTTTGAGAGACGCCCACTGTTGCTGCGATTTGTCTTTGTGACATTCCCTGCTCAACAAGAGTAATAATTCTACCCCTCTGAACATTTGATAGACCTACATAGGGCATTGTTATCGGTTTTTAATAAAAAACTTAACCTTACTACGATACTGTGATTTTATGACTGAACAGATATAACAAAATTTTTAAAGACAATTTCATCAACTTTGATCAATTACTTATATAATTATCTAAAAAAACCTTTATTGATAATCTGTATGATACGATTTCATTAATTTCTTACTATTATTGCAAAATATTGAGTGATTCCATATAAGTTTGGTTGTGTGTATATAAAAATTATTAAGTCTCGAACATTTTCTAAGCAAAAATTTACAAAAACAAGCTACCAGCAGTTTAGTCAGTAAAATTTGTAGGTCTCGGGATATAACCTATGAATAACTTTTAAACGGGGCCTACGCACTATACCACATTTAATTGAAAGGCAAAGTGGTTCTTCATCTTTGTAACCGTGATTTTAAAATTATAATCGTAAAAGTGCAATTTTTTTAAACGCCGTTTTTGGAGCCGCAGATTTACTCACTTAACTCGAAATGCGTTCTTCGAGTTTGACGGCGAATAACTTTTAAACGGGGCATACCTACTATACCATATTTTATTGCAACGCAAAGTGGTTCTTTATCTTTGTAGCCGTATTTTTAAAATAATAATCGTTACAGTGCAATTTCTTTAAACGACGTTATTGAAGCCGCAGATTTACTCATTTATCTCGAAATGCGTTCTTCGAGTTTGACGGCGAATAACTTTTAAACGGGGCATACGTACTATACCACATTTTATTGCAAGGCAAAGTGGTTCTTTATCTTTGTAACCGTATTTTTAAAATTATAATCGTTAAAGTGCAATTTTTTTAAACGACGTTTTTGAAGCCGCAGATTTACTGATTTAACTCGAAATGCGTTCTTCGAGTTTGACGGCGAGTAACTTTTAAACGGGGCATACCTACTATACCATATTTTATTGCAACGCAAAGTGGTTCTTTATCTTTGTAGCCGTATTTTTAAAATAATAATCGTTACAGTGCAATTTCTTTAAACGACGTTATTGAAGCCGCAGATTTACTCATTTATCTCGAAATGCGTTCTTCGAGTTTGACGACGAAGAACTTTTAAACGGGGCATACGCACTATACCACATTTTATTGAAAGGTAAAGTGGTTCTTCATCTTTGTCACCGTATTTTTAAAATTCTAATCGTTAATGTGCAATTTTTTTAAACGACGTTTTTGGAGCCGCAGATTTACTCATTTACCTCGAAATGCGTTTTTCGAGTTTGACGGCGAATAACTTTTAAACGGGGCATACGCACCATACCACATTTTATTGCAAGGCAAAGTGGTTCTTTATCTTTGTAACCCTAATTTTAAAATTATAAACGTTAAAGTGCAATTTTTTTAAACGACTTTTATGAAGCTGCAGATTTACTCATATAACTCGAAATGCATTCTTCGAGTTTGACGGCGAATGACTTTTAAACGGGGCATACGCACTATACCATATTTTATTGCAAGGCAAAGTGGTTCTTCATCTTTGTAACCGTCGTTTTGAAATTACAAACGTTAAAGTGCAATTTTTTCAAACGACGTTTTAGAAGCCGCAGATTTACTCATTTACTCGAAATGCGTTTTTCGAGTTTAACGGCGAATAACTTTTAAACGGGGCATACGCACCATACCACATTTTATTGCAAGTCAAAGTGGTTCTATATCTTTGTAACCGTATTTTTTAAATTATAATCGTTAATGTGCAATTTTTTTAAACGACGTTTTTGAAGCCGCAGATTTACTCATTTAACTCGAAATGCGTTCTTCGAGTTTGACGGCGAATAACTTTTAAACGGGGCATACGCACTATACCACATTTTAATAAAAGGCAAAGTGATTCTTTATCTTTGTAGCCGTATTTTTAAAATTATAATCGTTAAAGTGCAATTTCTTTAAACGACATTTTTGAAGCCGCAGATTTACTTATTTATCTCGAAATGCGTTCTTCGAGTTTGACGGCGAATAACTTTTAAACGGGGCCTACGCACTATACCACATTTTATTGCAAGACAAAGTGGTTCTTCATCTTTGTAACCGTGTTTTTAAAATTGTAATCGTTAAATTGCAATTTTTTTAAACGACGTTTTTGGAGCCGCAGATTTACTTATTTAACCCGAAATGCGTTCTTCGAGTTTGACGACGAAGAACTTTTAAACGGGGCATACGCACTATACCACATTTTATTGAAAGGTAAAGTGGTTCTTCATCTTTGTCACCGTATTTTTAAAATTATAATCGTTAATGTGCAATTTTTTTAAACGACGTTTTTGGTGCCGCAGATTTACTCATTTACCTCGAAATGCGTTCTTCGAGTTTGACGGCGAATAACTTTTAAACGGGGCATACGCACCCTACCACATTTTATTGCAAGGCAAAGTGGTTCTTTATCTTTGTAACCCTAATTTTAAAATTATAAACGTTAAAGTGCAATTTTTTTAAACGACGTTTATGAAGCCGCAGATTTACTCATATAACTCGAAATGCGTTCTTCGAGTTTGACGGCGAATGACTTTTAAACGGGGCATACGCACTATACCATATTTTAATGTAAGGCAAAGTGGTTCTTCATCTTTGTAACCGTCGTTTTGAAATTACAAACGTTAAAGTGCAATTTTTTCAAACGACGTTTTAGAAGCCGCAGATTTACTCACTTACTCGAAATGCGTTTTTCGAGTTTAACGGCGAATAACTTTTAAACGGGGCTTACGCACCATACCACATTTTATTACAAGGCAAAGTGGTTCTTTATCTTTGTAACCGTATTTTTAAAATTATAATCGTTAATGTGCAATTTTTTTAAACGACGTTTTTGGAGCCGCAGATTTACTTATTTAACTCGAAATGCGTTCTTCGAGTTTGACGGCGATTAATTTTTAAACGGGGCATACGCACTATACCACATTTTATTAAAAGGCAAAGTGATTCTTTATCTTTGTAGCCGTCTTTTTAAAATTATAATCGTTACAGTGCAATTTCTTTAAACGACGTTTTTGGAGCAGCAGATTTACCCATTTAACTCGAAATGCCTTCTTCGAGTTTGACGGCGAATAACTTTTAAACGGGGCATACGCACTGTACCACATTTTATTGAAAGGCAAAGTGGGTCTTTATCTTTGTAACCGTATTTTTTTAATTATAAACGGTATAGTGCAATTTCCTTAAACGACGTTTTTGAAGCCGCAGATTTACTTATTTATCTCGAAATGCGTTCTTCGAGTTTGACAGCGAATAACCTTTAAACGGGGCATACGCACTATACCACATTTTATTGAAAGGCAAAGTGGGTCTTTATCTTTGTAACCGTATTTTTTTAATTATAAACGGTATAGTGCAATTTCCTTAAACGACGTTTTTGAAGCCGCAGATTTACTTATTTATCTCGAAATGCGTTCTTCGAGTTTGACGGCGAATGACTTTTAAACGGGGCATACGCACTATACCATATTTTCTTGTAAGGCAAAGTGGTTCTTCATCTTTGTAACCGTCGTTTTGAAATTACAAACGTTAAAGTGCAATTTTTTCAAACGACGTTTTAGAAGCCGCAGATTTACTCACTTACTCGAAATGCGTTTTTCGAGTTTAACGGCGAATAACTTTTAAACGGGGCTTACGCACCATACCACATTTTATTGCAAGGCAAAGTGGTTCTTTATCTTTGTAACCGTATTTTTAAAATTATAATCGTTAAAGTGCAATTTTTTTAAACGACGTTTTTGGAGCAGCAGATTTACCCATTTAACTCGAAATGCCTTCTTCGAGTTTGACGGCGAATAACTTTTAAACGGGGCATACGCACTGTACCACAATTTATTGAAAGGCAAAGTGGGTCTTTATCTTTGTAACCGTAATTTTAAAATTATAATCGTAAAAGTGCAATTTTTTTAAACGCCGTTTTTAGAGCCCCAGATTTACTCACTTAACTCGAAATGCGTTCTTCGAGTTTGACGGCGAATAACTTTTAAACGGGGCCTACGCACTATACCACATTTTATTGAAAGGCAAAGTGGGTCTTTATCTTTGTAACCGTAATTTTAAAATTATAATCGTAAAAGTGCAATTTTTTTAAACGCCGTTTTTAGAGCCCCAGATTTACTCACTTAACTCGAAATGCGTTCTTCGAGTTTGACGGCAAATAACTTTTAAACGGGGCATACCTACTATACCATATTTTATTGCAACGCAAAGTGGTTCTTTATCTTTGTAGCCGTATTTTTAAAATAATAATCGTTACAGTGCAATTTCTTTAAACGACGTTATTGAAGCCGCAGGTTTACTCATTTATCTCGAAATGCGTTCTTCGAGTTTGACGGCGAATAACTTTTAAACGGGGCATACGCACCATACCACATTTTATTGCAAAGCAAAGTGGTTCTTTATCTTTGTAACCGTATTTTTTTAATTATAAACGGTAAAGTGCAATTTTTTTAAACGACGTTTTTGAAGCCGCAGATTTACTCATTTAGCTCGAAATGCGTTCTTCGAGTTTGACGGCGAATACCTTTTAAACGGGGCATACGTACTATACCACATTTTATTGCAAGGCAAAGTGGTTCTTTATCTTTGTAACCGTATTTTTTAAATTTTAATCGGTAAAGTGCAATTTTTTTAAACGACGTTTTTGAAGCCGCAGATTTACTCATTTAACTCGAAATGCGTTCTTCGAGTTTGACGGCGAATAACTTTTAATCGGGGCATACGCACTATACCACATTTTATTGAAGGGCAAAGTGGTTCTTTATCTTTGTAACCGTATTTTTTTAATTATAGACGGTAAAGTGCAATTTTTTTAAACGACGTTTTTGAAGCCGCAGATTTACTCATTTAGCTCGAAATGCGTTCTTCGAGTTTGACGGCGAATACCTTTTAAACGGGGCACACGTACTATACCACATTTTATTGCAAGGCAAAGTGATTCTTTATCTTTGTAACCGTATTTTTTAAATTTTAATCGGTAAAGTGCAATTTTTCTAAACGACGTTTTTGGAGCCGCAGATTTACTCACTTAACTCGAAATGCGTTCTTCGAGTTTGACGGCGAGGAACTTTTAAACGGGGCATACGCACTATACCATATTTTTTTGCAAGGCAAAGTGGTTCTTCATTTTTGTAACCGTATTTTTGCAATTATAATCGTTAAAGTGTAATTTTTTTAAACGACGTTTTTGGAGCCGCAGATTTACTCATTTAACTCGAAATGCGTTCTTCGAGTTTGACGGCGAATAACTTTTAAACGGGGCATACGCACTATACCACATTTTATTGAAAGGCAAAGTGATTCTTCATCTTTGTAACCGTGTTTTTAAAATTGTAATCGTTAAAGTGCAATTTTTCTAAACGACGTTTTTGGAGCCGCAGATTTACTCACTAAACTCGAAATGCGTTCTTCGAGTTTGACGGCGAGTAACTTTTAAACGGGGCATACGCACTATACCATATTTTATTGCAAGGCAAAGTGGTTCTTCATCTTTGTAACCGTATTTTAAAAATTATAATCGTTAAAGTGCAATTTTTTTAAACGACGTTTTTGGAGCCGCAGATTTACTCATTTAACTCGAAATGCGTTCTTCGAGTTTGACGGCGAATAACTTTTAAACGGGGCATACGCACTATACCATATTTTATTGCACGGCAAAGTGGTTCTTCATCTTTGTAACCGTATTTTTAAAATTATAATCGTTAAAGTGCAATTTTTTTAATCGACGTTTTTGGAGCCGCAGCTTTACTCATTTAACTCGAAATGCGTTCTTCGAGTTTGACGGCGAATAACTTTTAAACGGGGCATACGCACTATACCACATTTTATTGCAAGTCAAAGTGGTTCTTCATCTTTGTAACCGTATTTTTGAAATTATAATCGTTAAAGTGCAATTTTTTTAAGCGACGTTTCTGGAGCCGCAGATTTACTCACCTAACTCGAAATGCGTTCTTCGAGTTTGACGGCGAATAACTTTTAAACGGGGCATACGCACTATACCATATTTCATTGCAAGGCAAAGTGGTTCTTCATCTTTGTAACCGTATTTTTTAAATTATAATCGGTAAAGTGCAATTTTTTTAAACGACGTTTTGAAGCCGCAGATTTACTCATTTAGCTCGAAATGCGTTCTTCGAGTTTGACGGCGAATACCTTTTAAACGGGGCATACGTACTATACCACATTTTGTTGCAAGGCAAAGTGGTTCTTTATCTTTGTAACCGTATTTTTAAAATTATAATCGTTAAAGTGCAATTTTTTTAAGCGACGTTTCTGGAGCCGCAGATTTACTCACCTAACTCGAAATGCGTTCTTCGAGTTTTACGGCGAGTAACTTTTAAACGGGGCAAACGCACTATACCATATTTCATTGCAAGGCAAAGTGGTTCTTCATCTTTGTAACCGTATTTTTTAAATTATAATCGGTAAAGTGCAATTTTTTTAAACGACGTTTTTGAAGCCGCAGATTTACTCATTTAGCTCGAAATGCGTTCTTCGAGTTTGACGGCGAATACCTTTTAAACGGGGCATACGTACTATACCACATTTTGTTGCAAGGCAAAGTGGTTCTTTATCTTTGTAACCGTATTTTTAAAATTATAATCGTTAAAGTGCAATTTTTTTAAACGACGTTTTTGGAGCCGCAGATTTACTCATTTAACTGGAAATGCGTTCTTCGTGTTTGACGGCGAATAACTTTTAAACGGGGCATACGCACTATACCATATTTTTTTGCAAGGCAAAGTGGTTCTTCATTTTTGTAACCGTATTTTCGCAATTATAATCGTTAAAGTGCATTTTTTTTAAACGACGTTTTTGGAGCCGCAGATTTACTCATTTAGCTCGAAATGCGTTCTTCGAGTTTGACGGCGAGTAACTTTTAAACGGGGCATACGCACTATACCATATTTTTTTGCAAGGCAAAGTGGTTCTTTATCTTTGTAACCGTATTTTTAAAATTATAATCGTTAAAGTGCAATTTTTTTAAGCGACGTTTCTGGAGCCGCAGATTTACTCACCTAACTCGAAATGCGTTCTTCGAGTTTGACGGCGAGTAACTTTTAAACGGGGCAAACGCACTATACCATATTTCATTGCAAGGCAAAGTGGTTCTTCATCTTTGTAACCGTATTTTTTAAATTATAATCGGTAAAGTGCAATTTTTTTAAACGACGTTTTTGAAGCCGCAGATTTACTCATTTAGCTCGAAATGCGTTCTTCGAGTTTGACGGCGAATACCTTTTAAACGGGGCATACGTACTATACCACATTTTGTTGCAAGGCAAAGTGGTTCTTTATCTTTGTAACCGCATTTTTAAAATTATAATCGTTAAAGTGCAATTTTTTTAAGCGACGTTTCTGGAGCCGCAGATTTACTCACCTAACTCGAAATGCGTTCTTCGAGTTTGACGGCGAATACCTTTTAAACGGGGCATACGTACTATACCACATTTTGTTGCAAGGCAAAGTGGTTCTTTATCTTTGTAACCGTATTTTTGCAATTATAATCGTTAAAGTGCAATTTTTTTAAACGACGTTTTTGGAGCCGCAGATTTACTCATTTAACTGGAAATGCGTTCTTCGTGTTTGACGGCGAATAACTTTTAAACGGGGCATACGCACTATACCATATTTTTTTGCAAGGCAAAGTGGTTCTTCATTTTTGTAACCGTATTTTCGCAATTATAATCGTTAAAGTGCATTTTTTTTAAACGACGTTTTTGGAGCCGCAGATTTACTCATTTAACTCGAAATGCGTTCTTCGAGTTTGACGGCGAGTAACTTTTAAACGGGGCATACGCACTATACCATATTTTTTTGCAAGGCAAAGTGGTTCTTCATCTTTGTAACCGTATTTTTTAAATTATAATCGGTAAAGTGCAATTTTTTTAAACGACGTTTTTGAAGCCGCAGATTTACTCATTTTGCTCGAAATGCGTTCTTCGAGTTTGACGGCAAATACCTTTTAAACGGGGCATACGTACTATACCACATTTTATTGCAAGGCAAAGTGGTTCTTTATCTTTGTAACCGTATTTTTTAAATTATAATCGGTAAAGTGCAATTTTTTTAAACGACGTTTTTGGAGCCGCAGATTTACTCATTTAACTCGAAATGCGTTCTTCGAGTTTGACGGCGAATAACTTTTAAACGGGGCATACGCACTATACCATATTTTATTGCAAGGCAAAGTGGTTCTTCATCTTTGTAACCGTATTTTTAAAATTATAATCGTTAAAGTGCAACTTTTTTAAACGACGTTTTTGGAGCCGCAGATTTACTCATTTAACTCGAAATGCGTTCTTCGAGTTTGACGGCGAATAACTTTTAAACGGGGCATACGCACTATACCATATTTTATTGCACGGCAAAGTGGTTCTTCATCTTTGTAACCGTATTTTTAAAATTGTAATCGTTAAAGTGCAATTTTTTTAATCGACGTTTTTGGAGCCGCAGCTTTACTCATTTAACTCGAAATGCGTTCTTCGAGTTTGACGGCGAATAACTTTTAAACGGGGCATACGCACTATACCACATTTTATTGCAAGTCAAAGTGGTTCTTCATCTTTGTAACCGTATTTTTGAAATTATAATCGTTAAAGTGCAATTTTTTTAAGCGACGTTTCTGGAGCCGCAGATTTACTCACCTAACTCGAAATGCGTTCTTCGAGTTTGACGGCGAATAACTTTTAAACGGGGCATACGTACTATACCACATTTTATTGCAAGGCAAAGTGGTTCTTTATCTTTGTAACCGTATTTTTTAAATTATAATCGGTAAAGTGCAATTTTTTTAAACGACGTTTTTGGAGCCGCAGATTTACTCATTTAACTCGAAATGCGTTCTTCGAGTTTGACGGCGAATAACTTTTAAACGGGGCATACGCACTATACCATATTTTTTTGCAAGGCAAAGTGGTTCTTCATTTTTGTAACCGTATTTTTGCAATTATAATCGTTAAAGTGCAATTTTTTTAAACGACGTTTTTGGAGCCGCAGATTTACTCATTTAACTGGAAATGCGTTCTTCGGGTTTGACGGCGAATAACTTTTAAACGGGGCATACGCACTATACCATAATTTTTTGCAAGGCAAAGTGGTTCTTCATTTTTGTAACCGTATTTTTGCAATTATAATCGTTAAAGTGCAATTTTTTTAAACGACGTTTTTGGAGCCGCAGATTTACTCATTTCACTCGAAATGCGTTCTTCGAGTTTGACGGCGAGTAACTTTTAAACGGGGCATACGCACTATACCATATTTTTTTGCAAGGCAAAGTGGTTCTTCATCTTTGTAACCGTATTTTTTAAATTATAATCGGTAAAGTGCAATTTTTTTAAACGACGTTTTTGAAGCTGCAGATTTACTCATTTAGCTCGAAATGCGTTCTTCGAGTTTGACGGCGAATACCTTTTAAACGGGGCATACGTACTATACCACATTTTATTGCAAGGCAAAGTGGTTCTTTATCTTTGTAACCGTATTTTTTAAATTATAATCGGTAAAGTGCAATTTTTTTAAACGACGTTTTTGGAGCCGCAGATTTACTCATTTAACTCGAAATGCGTTCTTCGAGTTTGACGGCGAGTAACTTTTAAACGGGGCATACGCACTATACCATATTTTATTGCAAGGCAAAGTGGTTCTTCATCTTTGTAACCGTATTTTTAAAATTATAATCGTTAAAGTGCAACTTTTTTAAACGACGTTTTTGGAGCCGCAGATTTACTCATTTAACTCGAAATGCGTTCTTCGAGTTTGACGGCGAATAACTTTTAAACGGGGCATACGCACTATACCACATTTTATTGAAAGGCAAAGTGGTTCTTTATCTTTGTAACCGTATTTTAAAATTTTAATCGTTACAGTGCAATTTTTTTATACGACGTTTTTGGAGCCGCAGATTTACTTATTTAACTCGAAATGCGTTCTTTGAGATTGACGGCGAATAACTTTTAAACGGGGCATACGCACCATACCACATTTTATTGCAAAGCAAAGTGGTTCTTTATCTTTGTAACCGTATTTTTTAAATTATAAAGGGTAAAGTGCAATTTCCTTAAACGACGTTTTTGAAGCCGCAGATTTACTTATTTATCTCGAAATGCGTTCTTCGATTTTGACGGCGAATAACTTTTAAACGGGGCCTACGCACTATACCACATTTTATTGCAAGACAAAGTGGTTTTTTTTCTTTGTAACCGTATTTTTAAAATTATAATCGTTAAAGTGCAATTTTTTTAAACGATATTTTTGAAGCCGCAGATTTATTTATTTATCTCGAAATGCGTTCTTCGAGTATGACGGCGAATAACTTTTAAACGGGGTATACGCACTATACCATATTTTATTGCAAGGCAAAGTGGTTCTTCATCTTTGTAACCGTGTTTTTAAAATTGTAATCGTTAAATTGCAATTTTTTTAAACGACGTTTTTGGAGCCGCAGATTTACTCACTTAACTCGAAATGCGTTCTTCGAGTTTGAGGGCGAATAACTTTTAAACGGGGCATACGCACTATACCATATTTTATAGCAATTCAAAGTGGTTCTTCATCTTTGTAGCCGTCGTTTTGAAATTATAATCGTTAAAGTGCAGTTTCTTTAATCGACGTTTTTGAAGCCGCAGATTTACTCATTTAACTCGAAATGCGTTCTTCGAGTTTGACGGCGAATAACTTTTAAACGGGGCATACGCACTATACCACATTTTATTGAAAGGCAAAGTGGTTCTTTATCTTTGTAACCGTATTTTAAAATTATAATCGTTACAGTGCAATTTTTTTAAACGACGTTTTTGGAGCCGCAGATTTACTTATTTAACTCGAAATGCGTTCTTCGAGTTTGACGGCGAATAACTTTTAAACGGGGCATACGCACTATACCACATTTTATTGAAAGGCAAAGTGGTTCTTTATCTTTGTAACCGTATTTTAAAATTATAAATTATAATCGTTACAGTGCAATTTTTTTAAACAACGTTTTTGGAGCCGCAGATTTACTCATTGAACTCGAAATGCGTTCTTCGAGTTTGACGGCGAATAACTTTTAAACGGGGCATACGCACCATACCACATTTTATTGCAAAGCAAAGTGGTTCTTTATCTTTGTAACCGTATTTTTTAAATTATAAAGGGTAAAGTGCAATTTCCTTAAACGACGTTTTTGAAGCCGCAGATTTACTTATTTATCTCGAAATGCGTTCTTCGATTTTGACGGCGAATAACTTTTAAACGGGGCCTACGCACTATACCACATTTTATTGCAAGACAAAGTGGTTCTTTATCTTTGTAACCGTATTTTTTAAATTTCAAACGGTAAAGTGCAATTTCCTTAAACGACGTTTTTGAAGCCGCAGATTTACTTATTTATCTCGAAATGCGTTCTTCGAGTTTGACGGCGAATAACTTTTAAACGGGGCATACGCACTATACCATATTTTATTGCAAGGCAAAGTGGTTCTTCATCTTTGTAACCGTGTTTTTAAAATTGTAATCGTTAAATTTCAATTTTTTTAAACGACGTTTTGGAGCCGCAGATTTACTCACTTAACTCGAAATGCGTTCTTCGAGTTTGAGGGCGAATAACTTTTAAACGGGGCATACGCACTATACCATATTTTATAGCAATTCAAAGTGGTTCTTCATCTTTGTAGCCGTCGTTTTGAAATTATAATCGTTAAAGTGCAGTTTCTTTAATCGACGTTTTTGAAGCCGCAGATTTACTCATTTAACTCGAAATGCGTTCTTCGAGTTTGACGGCGAATAACGTTTAAACGGGACATACGCACCATACCACATTTTATTGCAAAGCAAAGTGGTTTTTTATCTTTGTAACCGTATTTTTTAAATTATAAACGGTAAAGTGCAATTTCCTTAAACGACGTTTTTGAAGCCGCAGATTTACTCATTTAACTCGAAATGCGTTCTTCGAGTTTGACGGCGAATAACTTTTAAACGGGGCATACCTACTATACCATATTTTATTGCAACGCAAAGTGGTTCTTTATCTTTGTAGCCGTATTTTTAAAATAATAATCGTTACAGTGCAATTTCTTTAAACGACGTTATTGAAGCCGCAGATTTACTCATTTATCTCGAAATGCGTTCTTCGAGTTTGACGGCGAATAACTTTTAAACGGGGCATACGCACTATACCACATTTTATTGCAAGGCAAAGTGGTTCTTTATCTTTGTAACCGTATTTTTAAAATTATAATCGTTAAAGTGCAATTTTTTTAAACGACGTTTTTGAAGCCGCAGATTTACTGATTTAACTCGAAATGCGTTCTTCGAGTTTGACGGCGAGTAACTTTTAAACGGGGCATACGCACTGTACCACATTTTATTGCAAGGCAAAGTAGTTCTTTATCTTTGTAGCCGTTATTTTAAAATTTTAATCGTTAAAGTGCAATTTTTTTAAACGTCGTTTTTGAAGCCGCAGATTTACTTATTTAACCCGAAATGCGTTCTTCGAGTTTGACGACGAAGAACTTTTAAACGGGGCATACGCACTATACCACATTTTATTGAAAGGTAAAGTGGTTCTTCATCTTTGTCACCGTATTTTTAAAATTCTAATCGTTAATGTGCAATTTTTTTAAGCGACGTTTCTGGAGCCGCAGATTTACTCATTTACCTCGAAATGCGTTCTTCGAGTTTGACGGCGAATAACTTTTAAACGGGGCATACGCACCATACCACATTTTATTGCAAGGCAAAGTGGTTCTTTATCTTTGTAACCCTAATTTTAAAATTATAAACGTTAAAGTGCAATTTTTTTAAACGACTTTTATGAAGCTGCAGATTTACTCTTATAACTCGAAATGCATTCTTCGAGTTTGACGGCGAATGACTTTTAAACGGGGCATACGCACTATACCATATTTTATTGCAAGGCAAAGTGGTTCTTCATCTATGTAACCGTCGTTTTGAAATTACAAACGTTAAAGTGCAATTTTTTCAAACGACGTTTTAGAAGCCGCAGATTTACTCATTTACTCGAAATGCGTTCTTCGAGTTTGACGGCGAATAACTTTTAAACGGGGCATTCGCACTGTACCACATTTTATTGCAAGGCAAAGTGGTTCTTTATCTTTGTAACCGTATTTTTAAAATTTTAATCGTTAAAGTGCAATTTTTATAAACGTCGTTTTTGAAGCCGCAGATTTACTTATTTAACCCGAAATGCGTTCTTCGAGTTTGACGACGAAGAACTTTTATACGGGGCATACGCACCCTACCACATTTTATTGCAAGGCAAAGTGGTTCTTTATCTTTGTAACCGTATTTTTAAAATTATAATCGTTAATGTGCAATTTTTCTAAACGACGTTTTTGGAGCCGCAGATTTACTCATTTACCTCGAAATGCGTTCTTCGAGTTTGACGGCGAATAACTTTTAAACGGGGCATACGCACCCTACCACATTTTATTGCAAGGCAAAGTGGTTCTTTATCTTTGTAACCCTAATTTTAAAATTATAAACGTTAAAGTGCTATTTTTTTAAACGACGTTTATGAAGCCGCAGATTTACTCATATAACTCGAAATGCGTTCTTCGAGTTTGACGGCGAATGACTTTTAAACGGGGCATACGCACTATACCATATTTTATTTCAAGGCAAAGTGGTTCTTCATCTTTGTAACCGTCGTTTTGAAATTACAAACGTTAAAGTGCAATTTTTACAAACGACGTTTTAGAAGCCGCAGATTTACTCATTTCCTCGAAATGCGTTTTTCGAGTTTAACGGCGAATAACTTTTAAACGGGGCATACGCACCATACCACATTTTATTGCAAGGCAAAGTGGTTCTTTATCTTTGTAACCGTATTTTTTAAATTATAATCGTTAATGTGCAATTTTTTTAAACGACGTTTTTGAAGCCGCAGATTTACTCATTTAACTCGAAATGCGTTCTTCGAGTTTGACGGCGAATAACTTTTAAACGGGGCATACGCACTATACCACATTTTACTAAAAGGCAAAGTGATTCTTTATCTTTGTAGCCGTATTTTTAAAATTATAATCGTTACAGTGCAATTTCTTTAAACGACGTTTTTGGAGCAGCAGATTTACCCGTTTAACTCGAAATGCCTTCTTGTTTTGAGTTTGACGGCGAATAACTTTTAAACGGGGCATACGCACTATACCACATTATATTGCAAGGAAAAGTGGTTCTTTATCTTTGTAACCGTATTTTTAAAATTATAAACGGTAAAGTGCAATATTTTTAAACGACGTTTTTGGAACTGCAGATTTACTCATTTAACTCGGAATGCGTTCTTCGAGTTTGACGGCGAATAACTTTTAAACGGGGCATACGCACTATACCACATTTTATTGAAAAGCAAAGTGGTTCTTCATCTTTGTAACCGTATTTTTTAAATTATAATCGGTAAAGTGCAATTTTTTTAAACGACGTTTTTGAAGCCGCAGATTTACTCATTTAACTCGAAATGCGTTCTTCGAGTTTGACAGCGAATACCTTTTAAACGGGGCATACGCACTATACCACATTTTATTGGAAGGCAAAGTGGTTCTTCATCTTTGTTACCGTTATTTTAAAATTATAATCGTTAAAGTGCAATTTTTTTAAACGACGTTTTTGGAGCAGCAGATTCACTCATTTAATTCGAACTGCGTTCTTCGAGTTTGACGGCGAATAACTTTTAAACGGAGCATACGCACTATACCACATTTTATTGGAAAGCAAAGTGGTTCTTCATCTTTGTAACCGTGTTTTTAAAATTGTAAACGTTAAAGTGCAATTTTTTTAAACGACGTTTCTGGAGCCGCAGATTTACTCACCTAACTCGAAATGCGTTCTTCGAGTTTGACGGCGAATAACTTTTAAACGGGGCATACGCACTATACCATATTTCATTGCAAGGCAAAGTGGTTCTTTATCTTTGTAACCGTATTTTTTAAATTATAATCGGTAAAGTGCAATTTTTTTAAACGACGTTTTTGGAGCCGCAGATTTACTCACTTAACTCGAAATGCGTTCTTCGAGTTTGACGGCGAGTAACTTTTAAACGGGGCATACGCACTATACCATATTTTATTGCAAGTCAAAGTGGTTCTTCATCTTTGTAACCGTATTTTTGAAATTTTAATCGGTAAAGTGCAATTTTTTTAAACGACGTTTCTAGAGCCGCAGATTTACTCACCTAACTCGAAATGCGTTCTTCGAGTTTGACGGCGAATAACTCTTAAACGGGGCATACGCACTATACCATATTTCATTGCAAGGCAAAGTAGTTCTTTATCTTTGTAACCGTATTTTTTAAATTATAATCGGTAAAGTGCAATTTTTTTAAACGACGTTTTTGAAGCCGCAGATTTACTCATTTAACTCGAAATGCGTTCTTCGAGTTTGACGGCGAATACCTTTTAAACGGGGCATACGTACTATACCACATTTTATTGCAAGGCAAAGTGGTTCTTTATCTTTGTAACCGTATTTTTTAAATTTTAATCGGTAAAGTGCAATTTTTTTAAACGACGTTTTTGAAGCCGCAGATTTACTCATTTAACTAGAAATGCGTTCTTCGAGTTTGACGGCGAATAACTTTTAATCGGGCCATACGCACTATACCACATGTTATTGAAGGGCAAAGTGGTTCTTCATCTTTGCAACCGTGTTTTTAAAATTGTAAACGTTAAAGTGCAATTTTTTTAAACGACGTTTTTGGAGCCGCAGAAATACTCACTTAACTCGAAATGCGTTCTTCGAGTTTGACGGCGAATAACTTTTAAACGGGGCATACGCACTATACCATATTTCATTGCAAGGCAAAGTGGTTCTTCATTTTTGTAACCGTGTTTTTAAAATTGTAATCGTTAAAGTGCAATTTTTCTAAACGACGTTTTTGGAGCCGCAGATTTACTCATTTAACTCGAAATGCGTTCTTCGAGTTTGACGGCGAATAACTTTTAAACGGGGCATACGCACTATACCACATTTTGTTGCAAGTCAAAGTGGTTCTTCATCTTTGTAACCGTATTTTTGAAATTATAATCGTTAAAGTGCAATTTTTTTAAGCGACGTTTCTGGAGCCGCAGATTTACTCACCTAACTCGAAATGCGTTCTTCGAGTTTGACGGCGTATAACTTTTAAACGGGGCATACGCACTATACCATATTTCATTGCCAGGCAAAGTGGTTCTTCATCTTTGTAACCGTATTTTTTAAATTATAATCGGTAAAGTGCAATTTTTTTAAACGACGTTTTTGAAGCCGCAGATATACTCATTTAGCTCGAAATGCGTTCTTCGAGTTTGACGGCAAATAACTTTTAAACGGGGCATACGCACTATACCATATTTGATTGCAAGGCAAAGTGGTTCTTTATCTTTGTAACCGTAATTTTTAAATTTTAATCGGTAAAGTGCAATTTTTTTAAACGACGTTTTTGAAGCCGCAGATTTACTCATTTAACTCGAAATGCGTTCTTCGAGTTTGACGGCGAATAACTTTTAATCGGGGCTTACGCACTATACCACATTTTATTGAAGGGCAAAGTGGTTCTTCATCTTTGTAACCGTGTTTTTAAAATTATAATCGTTACAGTGCAATTTTTCTAAACGACGTTTTTGGAGCCGCAGATTTACTCACTTAACTCGAAATGCGTTCTTCGAGTTTGACGGCGAGTAACTTTTAAACGGGGCATACGGACTATACCATATTTTTTTGCAAGGCAAAGTGGTTCTTCATTTTTGTAACCGTATTTTTGCAATTATAATCGTTAAAGTGCAATTTTTTTAAACGACGTTTTTGGAGCCGCAGATTTACTCATTTAACTCGAAATGCGTTCTTCGAGTTTGACGGCGAATAACTTTTAAACGGGGCATACGCACTATACCACATTTTATTGAAAGGCAAAGTGGTTCTTCATCTTTGTAACCGTGTTTTTAAAATTGTAATCGTTAAAGTGCAATTTTTCTAAACGACGTTTTTAGAGCCGCAGATTTACTCACTTAACTCGAAATGCGTTCTTCGAGTTTGACGGCGAGTAACTTTTAAACGGGGCATACGCACTATACCATATTTTATTGCAAGGCAAAGTGGTTCTTCATCTTTGTAACCGTATTTTTAAAATTATAATCGTTAGAGTGCAATTTTTTTAAACGACGTTTTTGGAGCCGCAGATTTACTCATTTAACTCGAAATGCGTTTTTCGAGTTTGACGGCGAATAACTTTTAAACGGGGCATACGCACCATACCACATTTTATTGCAAAGCAAAGTGGTTCTCTATCTTTGTAACCGTATTTTTTAAATTATAAAGGGTAAAGTGCAATTTCCTTAAACGACGTTTTTGAAGCCGCAGATTTACTTATTTATCTCGAAATGCGTTCTTCGATTTTGACGGCGAATAACTTTTAAACGGGGCCTACGCACTATACCACATTTTATTGCAAGACAAAGTGGTTCTTTATCTTTGTAACCGTGGTTTTAAAATTATAATCGTTAAAGTGCAATTTCTTTAAACGACATTTTTGAAGCCGCAGATTTACTTATTTATCTCGAAATGCGTTCTTCGATTTTGACGGTGAATAACTTTTAAACGGGGCATACGCACTATACCATATTTTATTGCAAGGCAAAGTGGTTCTTCATCTTTGTAACCGTGTTTTTAAAATTGTAATCGTTAAATTGCAATTTTTTTAAACGACGTTTTTGGAGCCGCAGATTTACTCACTTAACTCGAAATGCGTTCTTCGAGTTTGAGGGCGAATAACTTTTAAACGGGGCATACGCACTATACCATACTTTATAGCAATTTAAAGTGGTTCTTCATCTTTGTAGCCGTCGTTTTGAAATTATAATCGTTAAAGTGCAGTTTCTTTAATCGACGTTTTTGAAGCCGCAGATTTACTCATTAAACTCGAAATGCGTTCTTCGAGTTTGACGGCGAATAACTTCTAAACGGGGCGTACGCACCAAACCACATTTTATTGCAAAGCAAAGTGGTTCTTTATCTTTGTAACCGTATTTTTTAAATTATAAAGGGTAAAGTGCAATTTCCTTAAACGACGTTTTTGAAGCCGCAGATTTACTTATTTATCTCGAAATGCGTTCTTCGATTTTGACGGCGAATAACTTTTAAACGGGGCCTACGCACTATACCACATTTTATTGCAAAACAAAGTGGTTCTTTATCTTTGTAACCGTATTTTTTAAATTTCAAACGGTAAAGTGCAATTTCCTTAAACGACGTTTTTGAAGCCGCAGATTTACTTATTTATCTCGAAATGCGTTCTTCGAGTTTGACGGCGAATAACTTTTAAACGGGGCATACGCACTATACCATATTTTATTGCAAGGCAAAGTGGTTCTTCATCTTTGTAACCGTGTTTTTAAAATTGTAATCGTTAAATTTCAATTTTTTTAAACGACGTTTTTGGAGCCGCAGATTTACTCACTTAACTCGAAATGCGTTCTTCGAGTTTGAGGGCGAATAACTTTTAAACGGGGCATACGCACTATACCATTTTTTATAGCAATTTAAAGTGGTTCTTCATCTTTGTAGCCGTCGTTTTGAAATTATAATCGTTAAAGTGCAGTTTCTTTAATCGACGTTTTTGAAGCCGCAGATTTACTCATTTAACTCGAAATGCGTTCTTCGAGTTTGACGGCGAATAACTTTTAAACGGGACATACGCACCATACCACATTTTATTGCAAAGCAAAGTGGTTTTATATCTTTGTAACCGTATTTTTTAAATTATAAACGGTAAAGTGCAATTTCCTTAAACGACGTTTTTGAAGCCGCAGATTTACTCATTTAACTCGAAATGCGTTCTTCGAGTTTGACGGCGAATAACTTTTAAACGGGGCATACCTACTATACCATATTTTATTGCAACGCAAAGTGGTTCCTTATCTTTGTAGCCGTATTTTTAAAATAATAATCGTTACAGTGCAATTTCTTTAAACGACGTTATTGAAGCCGCAGATTTACTCTTTTATCTCGAAATGCGTTCTTCGAGTTTGACGGCGAATAACTTTTAAACGGGGCTTACGCACTATACCACATTTTATTGCAAGGCAAAGTGGTTCTTTATCTTTGTAACCGTATTTTTAAAATTATAATCGTTAAAGTGCAATTTTTTTAAACGACGTTTTTGAAGCCGCAGATTTACTGATTTAACTCGAAATGCGTTCTTCGAGTTTGACGGCGAGTAACTTTTAAACGGGGCATACGCACTGTACCACATTTTATTGCAAGGCAAAGTAGTTCTTTATCTTTGTAGCCGTTATTTTAAAATTTTAATCGTTAAAGTGCAATTTTTTTAAACGTCGTTTTTGAAGCCGCAGATTTACTTATTTAACCCGAAATGCGTTCTTCGAGTTTGACGACGAAGAACTTTTAAACGGGGCATACGCACTATACCACATTTTATTGAAAGGTAAAGTAGTTCTTCATCTTTGTCACCGTATTTTTAAAATTCTAATCGTTAATGTGCAATTTTTTTAAACGACGTTTTTGGAGCCGCAGATTTACTCATTTACCTCGAAATGCATTCTTCGAGTTTGACGGCGAATGACTTTTAAACGGGGCATACGCACTATACCATATTTTATTGCAAGGCAAAGTGGTTCTTCATCTTTGTAACCGTCGTTTTGAAATTACAAACGTTAAAGTGCAATTTTTTCAAACGACGTTTTAGAAGCCGCAGATTTACTCATTTACTCGAAATGCGTTTTTCGAGTTTAACGGCGAATAACTTTTAAACGGGGCATACGCACCATACCACATTTTATTGCAAGTCAAAGTGGTTCTATATCTTTGTAACCGTATTTTTTAAATTATAATCGTTAATGTGCAATTTTTTTAAACGACGTTTTTGAAGCCGCAGATTTACTCATTTAACTCGAAATGCGTTCTTCGAGTTTGACGGCGAATAACTTTTAAACGGGGCATACGCACTATACCACATTTTATTAAAAGGCAAAGTGATTCTTTATCTTTGTAGCCGTATTTTTAAAATTATAATCGTTACAGTGCAATTTTTTTAAACGACGTTTTTGAAGCCGCAGATTTACTCATTTAACTCGAAATGCGTTCTTCGAGTTTGACGGCGAATAACTTTTAAACGGGGCATACGCACTATACCACATTTTATTAAAAGGCAAACTGGTTCTTTATCTTTGTAACCGTATTTTTAAAATTTTAATCGTTAAAGTGCAATTTTTTTAAACGTCGTTTTTGAAGCCGCAGATTTACTTATTTAACCCGAAATGCGTTCTTCGAGTTTGACGACGAAGAACTTTTAAACGGGGCATACGCGCTATACCACATTTTATTGAATGGTAAAGTGGTTCTTCATCTTTGTCACCGTATTTTTAAAATTATAATCGTTAATGTGCAATTTTTCTAAACGACGTTTTTGGAGCCGCAGATTTACTCATTTACCTCGAAATGCGTTCTTCGAGTTTGACGGCGAATAACTTTTAAACGGGGCATACGCACCCTACCACATTTTATTGCAAGGCAAAGTGGTTCTTTATCTTTGTAACCCTAATTTTAAAATTATAAACGTTAAAGTGCTATTTTTTTAAACGACGTTTATGAAGCCGCAGATTTACTCATATAACTCGAAATGCGTTCTTCGAGTTTGACGGCTAATGACTTTTAAACGGGGCATACGCACTATACCATATTTTATTTCAAGGCAAAGTGGTTCTTCATCTTTGTAACCGTCGTTTTGAAATTACAAACGTTAAAGTGCAATTTTTACAAACGACGTTTTAGAAGCCGCAGATTTACTCATTTACTCGAAATGCGTTTTTCGAGTTAAACGGCGAATAACTTTTAAACGGGGCATACGCACCATACCACATTTTATTGCAAGGCAAAGTGGTTCTTTATCTTTGTAACCGTCTTTTTTAAATTATAATCGTTAATGTGCAATTTTTTTAATCGACGTTTTTGAAGCCGCAGATTTACTCATTTAACTCGAAATGCGTTCTTCGAGTTTGACGGCGAATAACTTTTAAACGGGGCATACGCACTATACCACATTTTACTAAAAGGCAAAGTGATTCTTTATCTTTGTAGCCGTATTTTTAAAATTATAATCGTTACAGTGCAATTTCTTTAAACGACGTTTTTGGAGCAGCAGATTTACCCGTTTAACTCGAAATGCCTTCTTGTTTTGAGTTTGACGGCGAATAACTTTTAAACGGGGCATACGCACTATACCACATTATATTGCAAGGAAAAGTGGTTCTTTATCTTTGTAACCGTATTTTTTAAATTATAAACGGTAAAGTGCAATATTTTTAAACGACGTTTTTGGAACTGCAGATTTACTCATTTAACTCGGAATGCGTTCTTCGAGTTTGACGGCGAATAACTTTTAAACGGGGCATACGCACTATACCACATTTTATTGAAAAGCAAAGTGGTTCTTCATCTTTGTAACCGTATTTTTTAAATTATAATCGGTAAAGTGCAATTTTTTTAAACGACGTTTTTGAAGCCGCAGTTTTACTCACCTAACCCGAAATGCGTTCTTCGAGTTTGACGGCGAATAACTTTTAAACGGGGCATACGCACTATACCACATGTTATTGAAGGGCAAAGTGGTTCTTCATCTTTGCAACCTTGTTTTTAAAATTGTAAACGTTAAAGTGCAATTTTTTTAAACAACGTTTTTGGAGCCGCAGAAATACTCACTTAACTCGAAATGCGTTCTTCGAGTTTGACGGCGAATAACTTTTAAACGGGGCATACGCACTATACCACATGTTATTGAAAGGCAAAGTGGTTCTTCATCTTTGTAACCGTGTTTTTAAAATTGTAATCGTTAAAGTGCAATTTTTCTAAACGACGTTTTTGGAGCCGCAGATTTACTCATTTAACTCGAAATGCGTTCTTCGAGTTTGACGGCGAATAACTTTTAAACGGGGCATACGCACTATACCACATTTTGTTGCAAGTCAAAGTGGTTCTTCATCTTTGTAACCGTATTTTTGAAATTATAATCGTTAAAGTGCAATTTTTTTAAGCGACGTTTCTGGAGCCGCAGATTTACTCACCTAACTCGAAATGCGTTCTTCGAGTTTGACGGCGTATAACTTTTAAACGGGGCATACGCACTATACCATACTTCATTGCAAGGCAAAGTGGTTCTTCATCTTTGTAACCGTATTTTTTAAATTATAATCGGTAAAGTGCAATTTTTTTAAACGACGTTTTTGAAGCCGCAGATATACTCATTTAGCTCGAAATACGTTCTTCGAGTTTAACGGCGAATAACTTTTAAACGGGGCATACGCACTATACCATATTTGATTGCAAGGCAAAGTGGTTCTTTATCTTTGTAACCGTATTTTTTAAATTTTAATCGGTAAAGTGCAATTTTTTTAAACGACGTTTTTGAAGCCGCAGATTTACTCATTTAACTCGAAATGCGTTCTTCGAGTTTGACGGCGAATAACTTTTAATCGGGGCATACGCACTATACCACATTTTATTGAAGGGCAAAGTGGTTCTTCATCTTTGTAACCGTGTTTTTAAAATTATAATCGTAACAGTGCAATTTTTCTTAACGACGTTTTTGGAGCCGCAGATTTACTCACTTAACTCGAAATGCGTTCTTCGAGTTTGACGGCGAGTAACTTTTAAACGGGGCATACGGACTATACCATATTTTTTTGCAAGGCAAAGTGGTTCTTCATTTTTGTAACCGTAGTTTTGCAATTATAATCGTTAAAGTGCAATTTTTTTAAACGACGTTTTTGGAGCCGCAGATTTACTCATTTAACTCGAAATGCGTTCTTCGAGTTTGACGGCGAATAACTTTTAAACGGGGCATACGCACTATACCACATTTTATTGAAAGGCAAAGTGGTTCTTCATCTTTGTAACCGTGTTTTTAAAATTGTAATCCATAAAGTGCAATTTTTCTAAACGACGTTTTTAGAGCCGCAGATTTACTCACTTAACTCGAAATGCGTTCTTCGAGTTTGACGGCGAGTAACTTTTAAACGGGGCATACGCACTATACCATATTTTATTACAAGGCAAAGTGGTTCTTCATCTTTGTAACCATATTTTTAAAATTATAATCGTTAGAGTGCAATTTTTTTAAACGACGTTTTTGGAGCCGCACATTTACTCATTTAACTCGAAATGCGTTCTTCGAGTTTGACGGCGAATAACTTTTAAACGGGGCATACGCACTATACCACATTTTATTGAAAGGCAAAGTGGTTCTTTATCTTTGTAACCGTATTTTAAAATTATAATCGTTACAGTGCAATTTTTTTAAACGACATTTTTGGAGCCGCAGATTTACTTATTTAACCCGAAATGCGTTCTTCGAGTTTGACGACGAAGAACTTTTAAACGGGGCATACGCACTATACCACATTTTATTGAAAGGTAAAGTGGTTTTTCATCTTTGTCACCGTATTTTTAAAATTATAATCGTTAATGTGCAATTTTTTTAAACGACGTTTTTGAAGCCGCAGATTTACTCACTTAACTCGAAATGCGTTCTTCGAGTTTGACGGCGAGTAACTTTTAAACGGGGCATACGCACTATACCATATTTTATTGCAAGGCAAAGTGGTTCTTCATCTTTGTAACCGTATTTTTGCAATTATAATCGTTAAAGTGCAAATTTTTTAAACGACGTTTTTGGAGCCGCAGATTTACTCATTTAACTCGAAATGCGTTCTTCGAGTTTGACGGCGAATAACGTTTAAACGGGGCATACGCACTATACCACATTTTATTGAAAGGCAAAGTGGTTCTTTATCTTTGTAACCGTATTTTAAAATTATAATCGTTACAGTGCAATTTTTTTAAACGACATTTTTGGAGCCGCAGATTTACTTATTTAACTCGAAATGCGTTCTTCGAGTTTGACGGCGAATAACTTTTAAACGGGGCATACGCACCATACCACATTTTATTGCAAAGCAAAGTGGTTCTTTATCTTTGTAACCGTATTTTTTAAATTATAAACGGTAAAGTGCAATTTCCTTAAACGACGTTTTTGAAGCCGCAGATTTACTCATTTAACTCGAAATGCGTTCTTCGAGTTTGACGGCGAATAACTTTTAAACGGGGCATACGCACTATACCATATTTTATTGCACGGCAAAGTGGTTCTTCATCTTTGTAACCGTATTTTTAAAATTATAATCGTTAGAGTGCAATTTTTTTAAACGACGTTTTTGGAGCCGCAGATTTACTCATTTAACTCGAAATGCGTTCTTCGAGTTTGACGGCGAATAACTTTTAAACGGGGCATACGCACTATACCACATTTTATTGAAAGGCAAAGTGGTTCTTTATCTTTGTAACCGTATTTTAAAATTATAATCGTTACAGTGCAATTTTTTTAAACGACATTTTTGGAGCCGCAGATTTACTTATTTAACTCGAAATGCGTTCTTCGAGTTTGACGGCGAATAACTTTTAAACGGGGCATACGCACCATACCACATTTTATTGCAAAGCAAAGTGGTTCTTTATCTTTGTAACCGTATTTTTTAAATTATAAACGGTAAAGTGCAATTTCCTTAAACGACGTTTTTGAAGCCGCAGATTTACTTATTTATCTCGAAATGCGTTCTTCGAGTTTGACGGCGAATAACTTTTAAACGGGGCCTACGCACTATACCACATTTTATTGCAAGACAAAGTGGTTCTTTATCTTTGTAACCGTATTTTTAAAATTATAATCGTTAAAGTGCAATTTTTTTAAACGACATTTTTGAAGCCGCAGATTTACTTATTTATCTCGAAATGCGTTCTTCGAGTTTGACGGCGAATAACTTTTAAACGGGGCATACGCACTATACCACATTTTGTTGCAAGTCAAAGTGGTTCTTCATCTTTGTAACCGTATTTTTGAAATTATAGTCGTTAAAGTGCAATTTTTTTAAGCGACGTTTCTGGAGCCGCAGATTTACTCACCTAACTCGAAATGCGTTCTTCGAGTTTGACGGCGTATAACTTTTAAACGGGGCATACGCACTATACCATATTTCATTGCAAGGCAAAGTGGTTCTTCATCTTTGTAACCGTATTTTTTAAATTATAATCGGTAAAGTGCAATTTTTTTAAACGACGTTTTTGAAGCCGCAGATATACTCATTTAGCTCGAAATGCGTTCTTCGAGTTTGACGGCGAATAACTTTTAAACGGGGCATACGCACTATACCATATTTGATTGCAAGGCAAAGTGGTTCTTTATCTTTGTAACCGTATTTTTTAAATTTTAATCGGTAAAGTGCAATTTTTTTAAACGACGTTTTTGAAGCCGCAGATTTACTCATTTAACTCGAAATGCGTTCTTCGAGTTTGACGGCGAATAACTTTTAATCGGGGCATACGCACTATACCACATTTTATTGAAGGGCAAAGTGGTTCTTCATCTATGTAACCGTATTTTTTAAATTATAATCGTTAATGTGCAATTTTTTTAAACGACGTTTTTGAAGCCGCAGATTTACTCATTTAACTCGAAATGCGTTCTTCGAGTTTGACGGCGAATAACTTTTAAACGGGGCATACGCACTATACCACATTTTATTAAAAGGCAAAGTGATTCTTTATCTTTGTAGCCGTATTTTTAAAATTATAATCGTTACAGTGCAATTTCTTTAAACGACGTTTTTGGAGCAGCAGATTTACCCATTTAACTCGAAATGCCTTCTTCGAGTTTGACGGCGAATAACTTTTAAACGGGGCATACGCACTGTACCACATTTTATTGCAAGGCAAAGTGGTTCTTTATCTTTGTAACCGTATTTTTAAAATTTTAATCGTTAAAGTGCAATTTTTTTAAACGTCGTTTTTGAAGCCGCAGATTTACTTATTTAACCCGAAATGCGTTCTTCGAGTTTGACGACGAAGAACTTTTAAACGGGGCATACGCGCTATACCACATTTTATTGAATGGTAAAGTGGTTCTTCATCTTTGTCACCGTATTTTTAAAATTATAATCGTTAATGTGCAATTTTTCTAAACGACGTTTTTGGAGCCGCAGATTTACTCATTTACCTCGAAATGCGTTCTTCGAGTTTGACGGCGAATAACTTTTAAACGGGGCATACGCACCCTACCACATTTTATTGCAAGGCAAAGTGGTTCTTTATCTTTGTAACCCTAATTTTAAAATTATAAACGTTAAAGTGCTATTTTTTTAAACGACGTTTATGAAGCCGCAGATTTACTCATATAACTCGAAATGCGTTCTTCGAGTTTGACGGCTAATGACTTTTAAACGGGGCATACGCACTATACCATATTTTATTTCAAAGCAAAGTGGTTCTTCATCTTTGTAACCGTCGTTTTGAAATTACAAACGTTAAAGTGCAATTTTTACAAACGACGTTTTAGAAGCCGCAGATTTACTCATTTACTCGAAATGCGTTTTTCGAGTTAAACGGCGAATAACTTTTAAACGGGGCATACGCACCATACCACATTTTATTGCAAGGCAAAGTGGTTCTTTATCTTTGTAACCGTCTTTTTTAAATTATAATCGTTAATGTGCAATTTTTTTAATCGACGTTTTTGAAGCCGCAGATTTACTCATTTAACTCGAAATGCGTTCTTCGAGTTTGACGGCGAATAACTTTTAAACGGGGCATACGCACTATACCACATTTTACTAAAAGGCAAAGTGATTCTTTATCTTTGTAGCCGTATTTTTGAAATTATAATCGTTACAGTGCAATTTCTTTAAACGACGTTTTTGGAGCAGCAGATTTACCCGTTTAACTCGAAATGCCTTCTTGTTTTGAGTTTGACGGCGAATAACTTTTAAACGGGGCATACGCACTATACCACATTATATTGCAAGGAAAAGTGGTTCTTTATCTTTGTAACCGTATTTTTTAAATTATAAACGGTAAAGTGCAATTTTTTTAAACGACGTTTTTGAAGCCGCAGATTTACTCATTTAACTCGAAATGCGTTCTTCGAGTTTGACAGCGAATACCTTTTAAACGGGGCATACGCACTATACCACATTTTATTGAAAAGCAAAGTGGTTCTTCATCTTTGTAACCGTATTTTTTAAATTATAATCGGTAAAGTGCAATTTTTTTAAACGACGTTTTTGAAGCCGCAGATTTACTCATTTAACTCGAAATGCGTTCTTCGAGTTTGACGGCGAATAACTTTTAAACGGGGCATACGCACTATACCACATTTTATTGAAAAGCAAAGTGGTTCTTCATCTTTGTAACCGTATTTTTTAAATTATAATCGGTAAAGTGCAATTTTTTTAAACGACGTTTTTGAAGCCGCAGATTTACTCATTTAACTCGAAATGCGTTCTTCGAGTTTGACAGCGAATACCTTTTAAACGGGGCATACGCACTATACCACATTTTATTGGAAGGCAAAGTGGTTCTTCATCTTTGTAACCGTTATTTTAAAATTATAATCGTTAAAGTGCAACTTTTTGAAACGACGTTTCTGGAGCCGCAGATTTACTCACCTAACCCGAAATGCGTTCTTCGAGTTTGACGGCGAATAACTTTTAAACGGGGCATACGCACTATACCACATGTTATTGAAGGGCAAAGTGGTTCTTCATCTTTGCAACCTTGTTTTTAAAATTGTAAACGTTAAAGTGCAATTTTTTTAAACAACGTTTTTGGAGCCGCAGAAATACTCACTTAACTCGAAATGCGTTCTTCGAGTTTGACGGCGAATAACTTTTAAACGGGGCATACGCACTATACCACATGTTATTGAAAGGCAAAGTGGTTCTTCATCTTTGTAACCGTGTTTTTAAAATTGTAATCGTTAAAGTGCAATTTTTCTAAACGACGTTTTTGGAGCCGCAGATTTACTCATTTAACTCGAAATGCGTTCTTCGAGTTTGACGGCGAATAACTTTTAAACGGGGCATACGCACTATACCACATTTTGTTGCAAGTCAAAGTGGTTCTTCATCTTTGTAACCGTATTTTTGAAATTATAATCGTTAAAGTGCAATTTTTTTAAGCGACGTTTCTGGAGCCGCAGATTTACTCACCTAACTCGAAATGCGTTCTTCGAGTTTGACGGCGTATAACTTTTAAACGGGGCATACGCACTATACCATACTTCATTGCAAGGCAAAGTGGTTCTTCATCTTTGTAACCGTATTTTTTAAATTATAATCGGTAAAGTGCAATTTTTTTAAACGACGTTTTTGAAGCCGCAGATATACTCATTTAGCTCGAAATACGTTCTTCGAGTTTAACGGCGAATAACTTTTAAACGGGGCATACGCACTATACCATATTTGATTGCAAGGCAAAGTGGTTCTTTATCTTTGTAACCGTATTTTTTAAATTTTAATCGGTAAAGTGCAATTTTTTTAAACGACGTTTTTGAAGCCGCAGATTTACTCATTTAACTCGAAATGCGTTCTTCGAGTTTGACGGCGAATAACTTTTAATCGGGGCATACGCACTATACCACATTTTATTGAAGGGCAAAGTGGTTCTTCATCTTTGTAACCGTGTTTTTAAAATTATAATCGTAACAGTGCAATTTTTCTAAACGACGTTTTTGGAGCCGCAGATTTACTCACTTAACTCGAAATGCGTTCTTCGAGTTTGACGGCGAGTAACTTTTAAACGGGGCATACGGACTATACCATATTTTTTTGCAAGGCAAAGTGGTTCTTCATTTTTGTAACCGTAGTTTTGCAATTATAATCGTTAAAGTGCAATTTTTTTAAACGACGTTTTTGGAGCCGCAGATTTACTCATTTAACTCGAAATGCGTTCTTCGAGTTTGACGGCGAATAACTTTTAAACGGGGCATACGCACTATACCACATTTTATTGAAAGGCAAAGTGGTTCTTCATCTTTGTAACCGTGTTTTTAAAATTGTAATCCATAAAGTGCAATTTTTCTAAACGACGTTTTTAGAGCCGCAGATTTACTCACTTAACTCGAAATGCGTTCTTCGAGTTTGACGGCGAGTAACTTTTAAACGGGGCATACGCACTATACCATATTTTATTACAAGGCAAAGTGGTTCTTCATCTTTGTAACCATATTTTTAAAATTATAATCGTTAGAGTGCAATTTTTTTAAACGACGTTTTTGGAGCCGCAGATTTACTCATTTAACTCGAAATGCGTTCTTCGAGTTTGACGGCGAATAACTTTTAAACGGGGCATACGCACTATACCACATTTTATTGAAAGGCAAAGTGGTTCTTTATCTTTGTAACCGTATTTTAAAATTATAATCGTTACAGTGCAATTTTTTTAAACGACATTTTTGGAGCCGCAGATTTACTTATTTAACTCGAAATGCGTTCTTCGAGTTTGACGGCGAATAACTTTTAAACGGGGCATACGCACCATACCACATTTTATTGCAAAGCAAAGTGGTTCTTTATCTTTGTAACCGTATTTTTTAAATTATAAACGGTAAAGTGCAATTTCCTTAAACGACGTTTTGAAGCCGCAGATTTACTTATTTATCTCGAAATGCGTTCTTCGAGTTTGACGGCGAATAACTTTTAAACGGGGCATACGCACTATACCACATTTTGTTGCAAGTCAAAGTGGTTCTTCATCTTTGTAACCGTATTTTTGAAATTATAATCGTTAAAGTGCAATTTTTTTAAGCGACGTTTCTGGAGCCGCAGATTTACTCACCTAACTCGAAATGCGTTCTTCGAGTTTGACGGCGTATAACTTTTAAACGGGGCATACGCACTATACCATATTTCATTGCAAGGCAAAGTGGTTCTTCATCTTTGTAACCGTATTTTTTAAATTATAATCGGTAAAGTGCAATTTTTTTAAACGACGTTTTTGAAGCCGCAGATATACTCATTTAGCTCGAAATGCGTTCTTCGAGTTTGACGGCGAATAACTTTTAAACGGGGCATACGCACTATACCATATTTGATTGCAAGGCAAAGTGGTTCTTTATCTTTGTAACCGTATTTTTTAAATTTTAATCGGTAAAGTGCAATTTTTTTAAACGACGTTTTTGAAGCCGCAGATTTACTCATTTAACTCGAAATGCGTTCTTCGAGTTTGACGGCGAATAACTTTTAATCGGGGCATACGCACTATACCACATTTTATTGAAGGGCAAAGTGGTTCTTCATCTTTGTAACCGTGTTTTTAAAATTATAATCGTTACAGTGCAATTTTTCTAAACGACGTTTTTGGAGCCGCAGATTTACTCACTTAACTCGAAATGCGTTCTTCGAGTTTGACGGCGAGTAACTTTTAAACGGGGCATACGGACTATACCATATTTTTTTGCAAGGCAAAGTGGTTCTTCATTTTTGTAACCGTATTTTTGCAATTATAATCGTTAAAGTGCAAATTTTTTAAACGACGTTTTTGGAGCCGCAGATTTACTCATTTAACTCGAAATGCGTTCTTCGAGTTTGACGGCGAATAACGTTTAAACGGGGCATACGCACTATACCACATTTTATTGAAAGGCAAAGTGGTTCTTTATCTTTGTAACCGTATTTTAAAATTATAATCGTTACAGTGCAATTTTTTTAAACGACATTTTTGGAGCCGCAGATTTACTTATTTAACTCGAAATGCGTTCTTCGAGTTTGACGGCGAATAACTTTTAAACGGGGCATACGCACCATACCACATTTTATTGCAAAGCAAAGTGGTTCTTTATCTTTGTAACCGTATTTTTTAAATTATAAACGGTAAAGTGCAATTTCCTTAAACGACGTTTTTGAAGCCGCAGATTTACTTATTTATCTCGAAATGCGTTCTTCGAGTTTGACGGCGAATAACTTTTAAACGGGGCATACGCACTATACCATATTTTATTGCAAGGCAAAGTGGTTCTTCATCTTTGTAACCGTGTTTTTAAAATTGTAATCGTTAAATTGCAATTTTTTTAAACGACGTTTTTGGAGCCGCAGATTTACTTATTTAACCCGAAATGCGTTCTTCGAGTTTGACGACGAAGAACTTTTAAACGGGGCATACGCACTATACCACATTTTATTGAAAGGTAAAGTGGTTTTTCATCTTTGTCACCGTATTTTTAAAATTATAATCGTTAATGTGCAATTTTTTTAAACGACGTTTTTGAAGCCGCAGATTTACTCACTTAACTCGAAATGCGTTCTTCGAGTTTGACGGCGAGTAACTTTTAAACGGGGCATACGCACTATACCATATTTTATTGCAAGGCAAAGTGGTTCTTCATCTTTGTAACCGTATTTTTGCAATTATAATCGTTAAAGTGCAAATTTTTTAAACGACGTTTTTGGAGCCGCAGATTTACTCATTTAACTCGAAATGCGTTCTTCGAGTTTGACGGCGAATAACGTTTAAACGGGGCATACGCACTATACCACATTTTATTGAAAGGCAAAGTGGTTCTTTATCTTTGTAACCGTATTTTAAAATTATAATCGTTACAGTGCAATTTTTTTAAACGACATTTTTGGAGCCGCAGATTTACTTATTTAACTCGAAATGCGTTCTTCGAGTTTGACGGCGAATAACTTTTAAACGGGGCATACGCACCATACCACATTTTATTGCAAAGCAAAGTGGTTCTTTATCTTTGTAACCGTATTTTTTAAATTATAAACGGTAAAGTGCAATTTCCTTAAACGACGTTTTTGAAGCCGCAGATTTACTCATTTAACTCGAAATGCGTTCTTCGAGTTTGACGGCGAATAACTTTTAAACGGGGCATACGCACTATACCATATTTTATTGCACGGCAAAGTGGTTCTTCATCTTTGTAACCGTATTTTTAAAATTATAATCGTTAGAGTGCAATTTTTTTAAACGACGTTTTTGGAGCCGCAGATTTACTCATTTAACTCGAAATGCGTTCTTCGAGTTTGACGGCGAATAACTTTTAAACGGGGCATACGCACTATACCACATTTTATTGAAAGGCAAAGTGGTTCTTTATCTTTGTAACCGTATTTTAAAATTATAATCGTTACAGTGCAATTTTTTTAAACGACATTTTTGGAGCCGCAGATTTACTTATTTAACTCGAAATGCGTTCTTCGAGTTTGACGGCGAATAACTTTTAAACGGGGCATACGCACCATACCACATTTTATTGCAAAGCAAAGTGGTTCTTTATCTTTGTAACCGTATTTTTTAAATTATAAACGGTAAAGTGCAATTTCCTTAAACGACGTTTTTGAAGCCGCAGATTTACTTATTTATCTCGAAATGCGTTCTTCGAGTTTGACGGCGAATAACTTTTAAACGGGGCCTACGCACTATACCACATTTTATTGCAAGACAAAGTGGTTCTTTATCTTTGTAACCGTATTTTTAAAATTATAATCGTTAAAGTGCAATTTTTTTAAACGACATTTTTGAAGCCGCAGATTTACTTATTTATCTCGAAATGCGTTCTTCGAGTTTGACGGCGAATAACTTTTAAACGGGGCATACGCACTATACCACATTTTGTTGCAAGTCAAAGTGGTTCTTCATCTTTGTAACCGTATTTTTGAAATTATAATCGTTAAAGTGCAATTTTTTTAAGCGACGTTTCTGGAGCCGCAGATTTACTCACCTAACTCGAAATGCGTTCTTCGAGTTTGACGGCGTATAACTTTTAAACGGGGCATACGCACTATACCATATTTCATTGCAAGGCAAAGTGGTTCTTCATCTTTGTAACCGTATTTTTTAAATTATAATCGGTAAAGTGCAATTTTTTTAAACGACGTTTTTGAAGCCGCAGATATACTCATTTAGCTCGAAATGCGTTCTTCGAGTTTGACGGCGAATAACTTTTAAACGGGGCATACGCGCTATACCATATTTGATTGCAAGGCAAAGTGGTTCTTTATCTTTGTAACCGTATTTTTTAAATTTTAATCGGTAAAGTGCAATTTTTTTAAACGACGTTTTTGAAGCCGCAGATTTACTCATTTAACTCGAAATGCGTTCTTCGAGTTTGACGGCGAATAACTTTTAATCGGGGCATACGCACTATACCACATTTTATTGAAGGGCAAAGTGGTTCTTCATCTATGTAACCGTGTTTTTAAAATTATAATCGTTACAGTGCAATTTTTCTAAACGACGTTTTTGGAGCCGCAGATTTACTCACTTAACTCGAAATGCGTTCTTCGAGTTTGACGGCGAGTAACTTTTAAACGGGGCATACGGACTATACCATATTTTTTTGCAAGGCAAAGTGGTTCTTCATTTTTGTAACCGTATTTTTGCAATTATAATCGTTAAAGTGCAAATTTTTTAAACGACGTTTTTGGAGCCGCAGATTTACTCATTTAACTCGAAATGCGTTCTTCGAGTTTGACGGCGAATAACTTTTAAACGGGGCATACGCACTATACCACATTTTATTGAAAGGCAAAGTGGTTCTTTATCTTTGTAACCGTATTTTAAAATTATAATCGTTACAGTGCAATTTTTTTAAACGACATTTTTGGAGCCGCAGATTTACTTATTTAACTCGAAATGCGTTCTTCGAGTTTGTCGGCGAATAACTTTTAAACGGGGCATACGCACCATACCACATTTTATTGCAAAGCAAAGTGGTTCTTTATCTTTGTAACCGTATTTTTTAAATTATAAACGGTAAAGTGCAATTTCCTTAAACGACGTTTTTGAAGCCGCAGATTTACTTATTTATCTCGAAATGCGTTCTTCGAGTTTGACGGCGAATAACTTTTAAACGGGGCATACGCACTATACCATATTTTATTGCAAGGCAAAGTGGTTCTTCATCTTTGTAACCGTGTTTTTAAAATTGTAATCGTTAAATTGCAATTTTTTTAAACGACGTTTTTGGAGCCGCAGATTTACTTATTTAACCCGAAATGCGTTCTTCGAGTTTGACGACGAAGAACTTTTAAACGGGGCCTACGCACTATACCACATTTTATTGCAAGACAAAGTGGTTCTTCATCTTTGTAACCGTATTTTTAAAATTATAATCGTTAAAGTGCAATTTATTTAAACGACATTTTTGAAGCCGCAGATTTACTTATTTATCTCGAAATGCGATATTCGAGTTTGACGGCGAATAACTTTTAAACGGGGCATACGCACTATACCATATTTTATTGCAAGGCAAAGTGGTTCTTCATCTTTGTAACCGTGTTTTTAAAATTGTAATCGTTAAATTGCAATTTTTTTAAACGACGTTTTTGGAGCGGCAGATTTACTTATTTAACCCGAAATGCGTTCTTCGAGTTTGACGGTGAATAACTTTTAAACGGGGCATACGCACTATACCATATTTTATTGCAAGGCAAAGTGGTTCTTCATCTTTGTATCCGTCGTTTTGAAATTACAAACGTTAAAGTGCAATTTTTTCAAACGACGTTTTAGAAGCCGCAGATTTACTCATTTACTCGAAATGCGTTTTTCGAGTTTAACGGCGAATAACTTTTAAACGGGGCATACGCACCATACCACATTTTATTGCAAGGCAAAGTGGTTCTTTATCTTTGTAACCGTATTTTTAAAATTATAATCGGTAATGTGCAATTTTTTTAAACGACGTTTTTGAAGCCGCAGATTTACTCATTTAACTCGAAATGCGTTCTTCGAGTTTGACGGCGAATAACTTTTAAACGGGGCATACGCACTATACCACATTTTATTGAAAGGCAAAGTGGTTCTTTATCTTTGTAACCGTATTTTAAAATTATAATCGTTACAGTGCAATTTTTTTAAACGACATTTTTGGAGCCGCAGATTTACTTATTTAACTCGAAATGCGTTCTTCGAGTTTGACGGCGAATAACTTTTAAACGGGGCATACGCACCATACCACATTTTATTGCAAAGCAAAGTGGTTCTTTATCTTTGTAACCGTATTTTTTAAATTATAAACGGTAAAGTGCAATTTCCTTAAACGACGTTTTTGAAGCCGCAGATTTACTTATTTATCTCGAAATGCGTTCTTCGAGTTTGACGGCGAATAACTTTTAAACGGGGCCTACGCACTATACCACATTTTATTGCAAGACAAAGTGGTTCTTTATCTTTGTAACCGTATTTTTAAAATTATAATCGTTAAAGTGCAATTTTTTTAAACGACATTTTTGAAGCCGCAGATTTACTTATTTATCTCGAAATGCGTTCTTCGAGTTTGACGGCGAATAACTTTTAAACGGGGCATACGCACTATACCACATTTTGTTGCAAGTCAAAGTGGTTCTTCATCTTTGTAACCGTATTTTTGAAATTATAATCGTTAAAGTGCAATTTTTTTAAGCGACGTTTCTGGAGCCGCAGATTTACTCACCTAACTCGAAATGCGTTCTTCGAGTTTGACGGCGTATAACTTTTAAACGGGGCATACGCACTATACCATATTTCATTGCAAGGCAAAGTGGTTCTTCATCTTTGTAACCGTATTTTTTAAATTATAACCGGTAAAGTGCAATTTTTTTAAACGACGTTTTTGAAGCCGCAGATATACTCATTTAGCTCGAAATGCGTTCTTCGAGTTTGACGGCGATAAACTTTTAAACGGGGCATACGCACTATACCATATTTGATTGCAAGGCAAAGTGGTTCTTTATCTTTGTAACCGTATTTTTTAAATTTTAATCGGTAAAGTGCAATTTTTTTAAACGACGTTTTTGAAGCCGCAGATTTACTCATTTAACTCGAAATGCGTTCTTCGAGTTTGACGGCGAATAACTTTTAATCGGGGCATACGCACTATACCACATTTTATTGAAGGGCAAAGTGGTTCTTCATCTATGTAACCGTGTTTTTAAAATTATAATCGTTACAGTGCAATTTTTCTAAACGACGTTTTTGGAGCCGCAGATTTACTCACTTAACTCGAAATGCGAGTTATATAATCAGTAACTGTATCTAAATATGTTTATCGATATATTATATTATTATTATTCATTCATTATTTACTATTCCTAATCACTTGTTATTATTTTCTTATACTTATTTAGCCTTTAAACTATGAACTTACTTTCTAATTTAAGCACTCTAATACTAATTGTATTTTTGTACAAAGTCTTTAGATTAGGAAAGTTATAAATACATGTAGGTAATTGTTATTTTTAAAGTTAGTTCTTAAGTTGTCAATTGTAACCGTAACACGGACATTTTGGTTCAAATAAATAAATAAAGTTTGTAAATTAAATTCATCGAATTTAAAAACTTAATTGGCGCAGTCGGTCTGGATTAATGTGATCTTGAAAATTTATATCAAACATTCAAGATTTGGAATTTCAATTCCTTAAACATTAATAAAAGAAAACCTACATCTGGAAAATTTCTACCACATTCAAGGAAACACCAACACTGCATCGTGCAAGAGAGGGCTCCAGAAAATTGGTTGAAAATACAGAGTTCAGTGGACGTACAATTCAGCAACTTAGACTCACGAAGGAGACGACTGGAAAAATAAGGTTAGTCCGAGTATTATTCCCGTCTCACTTTTTTCCTTAAATTCCCTGTTTAGGAATTAATTTAGGAAATATTAATTAGGAAGTTTCTTTTTCCTCGAATTGGATTAAGAAACATAGGCTAGAAATTTTAATTTCTCTGAACAAGAAAATTCAGTAAATAATATAATTCTTTTAGGAAAATTTTAAGTTGTAATAAAATAAAAATCGCGTAAAACTAATAAAATAAAAGTACATATTTAATTAAAATAAATAAATTTTTTATGAATATTGAGATAAACGAATTAGCAGACGTTTTGAGTAAATTTAATATTAATAATACAACCACAACAAACATGCCTAATACTAGCACCAGCACTACTACTAGTCAGCCGAATTATCAATTATTAAAATTATACGTTGATGCAATCCCATATTACGACGGGAATGAAAACACGCTGGAGATTTTTATTTCGGCATGCGATTATTTGATTACCAGCTATGGTAATGTAAACGACCCGCAACTAAAATCATACTTATTGAGAGTGATTATTAGCAAACTTACGGGCAAAGCTCAAATCATTATAGGAACCCGTACCGAGTTAGATACTTGGGAGTTAATTAAAGCAACCCTTAGATTAAGCTTCGGGGATCAAAGGAATTTGGATTGCTTAGAACAAGATCTAATGACCTTAACGCGAAGAAGAAACGAGACCCCATCAGAATTTGGTTTACGAATTCAGATGGCTAGGAGTAGGTTAGCTTCCAAACTAATCCCTGTAACGGGGATGACTAAAGAAACTAAAATGATTTACTTAAAGCAATACGATTCGGTAGCTTTGAAAACTTTCATAAGAGGGTTAACAGGTAACCTTCAAAGTATGGTTAGGCTCCGAAACCCCAATTCCATTGAAGTAGCTATGACTTATGTCACGGAAGAGGAAAATTTCCAGTACGAACAGAACGTATTTTTCAAAACTACTACAAGTTCTGTATTGCCTCGAACAAGTCAGGATCCACAAACGAATCAAAAAAATTTTCAACAAAGATTTTCTTCCAATTTTCAAAATTGTCAACAAAATCGTAATTTTAATTTTCAACAACGACCACACTTAACTAATTTTAATAAAGTCCCTCACCAGAGAAATTCTAATTTTTCACCGCAATCTGGTCATTTTTATAATTTTTCCGAACATCGTAAACCCTTTTTCCAAACATCAGGTCAATTCAATAATTATTCTCCACCATCACAACGTTTTCAAAATCCCCAAAGAGACGTTTTCAAACCAACTGGTCAAACACCTATGTTTAAACCAGAACCAATGTCGACAACCTCTAGGAACTCCTTTAATAGAGCTCCAAACTTTGTAAATTTTAAATCATCGGGACCTTCTAACTTTGTTTCACAAGAATTGTATTTAATGGAAAATGAAGAAACCACAAAAGGCGACGATTATCAAATTGACCATGACGGCTATTGTTATCCACCTGAATATCTTGGCGAGGATCAAACCAATTCAAGTCAAGATATCCAAAATGAATTTTCGGAAAACTTCAATACTAATAATAGTAACGAAGAGCCCAAAGAAATTTATGACAACCAAAATTTTTCTCAAGCAAGCCCCTACAACAATCAAACATAATTTTCGAAATTAATGACATATCCGCTGGCCCTACCCCCTTACCTTACATTCAAATAAATGATCCTCCTTTAAAACTACTTATAGATACTGGCGCAACCCACTCTATAATCAGACCCTCCGTCGTTGAAAATTTTTATCCACATAGCATTTACCATGAACCATCTACTGTAAAAACACCAACAGGGGAAAAAGAAATTCGGTTCAAAGCTACAATTCCGGCGTTTTCGGAACTCAAATCAAATAAACCGATTACATACCTATTATACGACTTCCATGATTACTTTGACGGACTTTTAGGCGTTCGAGATTTAGTTAACATGAGGTTAAAAATAGATCTGGTAAACAATTGCTTGTCAAATGAAAAATTTCACATTCCTATTGATTATAAGAAACCTTGTGACAATTGTATCACCATTAGTGTCAATTCGAATGAAATTTTATTAAGTAAGATTCCAGTAAATGTGGAAAAAGGTGACATTTTAATTTCAAAACAAAACCTCAACGGACTTGTTATTCCAGAAAACTTAAGTGTTGCGAAAAATTATCTCGCATTCGTAGAAATTCACAATAGTACAAACTCGCGAATTACAACTACCTTGAATAAACCCATCGAAGTTGCCTCTTTTCCGGACTCCGAAAAAGATCAATTTCATATTTTTGTTATGGAAGATTTTCGAAATTTAAATTTATGTGAACCCACTTATAATCATCGTAACGATATAAATAAATTAATCCGAGTCGATCATCTGAATGAAGAAGAAAAAAATTCCATAATTAACATATGTAAAGAATTTTCCGATATTTTTCATTACGACAACGAAAAACTAAGTTTCACGAATCAAATAAAACATGCAATAAAGATGTCAGACGAGATACCAACGCATACAAAATCATACAGATATCCTTTCATCCATAAACCTGAAGTAAAAAGACAAATAGGTAAAATGTTAGAAGATGGGATTATAAGACCTTCAGAAAGCCCATGGAGCTCACCTATTTGGATAGTGCCTAAAAAATTAGACTCAAGTGGAAAACAAAAATGGCGAATCGTAGTAGATTACCGAAAAATTAATGAAAAGACAATTGATGACAGGTACCCGCTTCCTAATATTACAGATATTTTAGATAAACTTGGCAAGTGTCAATATTTTACTACATTAGACTTAGCTTCCGGGTTTCATCAGATTGAAATGGATCCTCAATCCATACCTAAAACTGCGTTTAATGTGGAAAATGGGCATTATGAATACGTGCGGATGCCATTCGGGCTGAAAAACGCACCTGCTACGTTTCAAAGGGTAATGGACAATATATTAAAGGATTTAAGAGATAAAATTTGTTTCGTCTACATGGACGACATTATTGTATTTTCAACATCATTACAGCAACATATTTCTAATTTAAGGTTAATATTTGACAAACTCAGAAAATCACAGTTTAAAATTCAATTAGATAAGTCTGAGTTCTTACGAAAGGAAGTTGAATTTTTAGGACATGTGGTAACACCGGAAGGTATTAAACCAAACCCTAAAAAGATTCAGGCTATACAGCACTTCCCTATCCCCAAGACTGTAAAAGATATCAAATCGTTTCTAGGATTGTTAGGATATTATCGTCGATTTATAAAAAATTTTGCAAAAATAACTAAACCTTTTACTAAATGTTTAAAGAAAGGTGAAAAAATCGAACACACCGAAGAATTTGTAAGATCCTTTGAACTTTGTAAGAATATTTTATGTAATGATCCTATCCTCCAGTATCCCGATTTTAATAAGCCATTTATTCTGACCACGGACGCTTCAAATCTGTCCGTAGGTGCAATTTTAAGTCAGGGATCCGTAGGTAAAGATTTACCTGTTGCTTATGCTTCAAGAACGCTTAATCCCGCTGAAATTAACTATAGTACCATAGAAAAAGAGCTTCTCGCAATAGTATGGGCTACGAAATATTTTAGACCATATCTGTTTGGTCGGAAGTTCACAATAATGACAGACCATAAACCTCTTCAATGGCTCTTCAATTTAAAAGAACCAAACTCGCGACTGGTAAGGTGGAGATTAAAGTTAGAGGAATTTGACTACAAGATAGAGTACAAGAAGGGTAAATTAAATACAAATGCCGACGCACTTTCACGAATAGAGATTAACGTCCTAGAAAATGAAGAAAATGAATCGATTACTAACAATGTAGGAGACATAGAGGAGACCATAAAAAAATTTTTTATACCTATTCCATATAGCTTATCACCTCCCTCTGAAATTGTTACCCTTAATGAATCTGAATCTACTAAATCTGACAAATTAAATATTCTTTCTGATATTCAAATTAAGCCACCTGATCGATTGATTGATACCAATGAAACAGTTCATTCATCTATAGAAAATCCTATCTTAGAAATTCCAATTACAGATAAGCCTTTAAATCTATATAAGAATCAATTAGTAATTTCTTTTAGTGAAGACAGCTTCAATTTGCATGTACAAAATTTGAACATATTCGATAAAAAAAGATTACTGATTTCTATACCGCGATCTAATGTAGAGTCAAACGTTATCAATTTAATAAAACACTATATTAATCCAAAAGAACTACATGCTTTGTTTTTTAAAACAATCGATTTGATTCCCTTATTCATTTCTACTCTTCAGAAATATTTCAAAGATTCTTCTTATCGATTACTTCAAACCACTAACATACTACAAGATGTAACTGACATTGAAGAACAAAAACTAAAAATACAATACCACCACGATGGTAAAACCTGTCATAAAGGAATTAATGAAATGCACCTATCTTTAAAAAGAAACTATTATTGGCCAGATATGATAAAAGAAATCACCAATTATGTTAATTCATGCGCAACATGTCAAAAAGCTAAATACGACAGGCAACCCCCAAAATTAAAATTTAACCTAACTCCAACTTCTAGCAAACCATTCGAACATATTCACATAGATACTTTTAAAATTTTGAATAATTCTTATCTGACTATATTAGACTCATTCTCTAGGTATGGTCAAGCATACTTTATTCAATCTTTACATACAATCAACGTTATCAATGAATTAATTAAATTCATCTCACATCATGGCATTCCACATAAAATTACCACTGACCGTGGATGTGAATTTAAAAACAATTCTCTGGAAGATTTCTGTAAATTACACAAAATAGAACTCCATTACACTACTGCAAAAAATTCCAACAGCAACTCACCAGTTGAGAGGTTTCATTCCACTTTAGCTGAAGAAATTCGCTGTTTGAAAATTGATAAACCCCAGGAAGATATTAATTCCCTAATTAATTATGCAATAATGAGTTATAACAATGCTATTCATTCGGTCACCGGATTTACACCTTTCCAGGTAATTAAAGGTCACATTGAGTCAGATGACCCTTTTGAATTGTCTGATGAAAAGATTATTGCTAATTACATACAAAACCATAAAGAAAAAGTTAAGGCTTTATATAATAATATAAAAATTAAAAACAGTGAAACTAAGGAGAAAATCATTAATAAATTAAACTCTAATCGACAAGAACCTTTATCATATAAAAAAGACAATTTGGCTTACATCGTGACTAATGAACGAAACAAAGCAAAACCAAAATTTAAAGAAACTCAAATAGTCGCAGATAAAAAACAAAAATTGATAACTAACATAGGCATTTATCACAAATCAAAAATGAAAAAACCTAGGAAAACTTATACAAATGTATTGTTACAGGAAAATGGGAATGAATGTCGTCTTAACGACGTTCCTTCAATATCTACTTTTGTTCAAGAATAATAACTGTCAATATACAGATGTAGGAGTAATGAAAATCGAATCCCCGATTTTACCATTTCACTTGGGAACTAGTAGAATTATTGAGTTTCAGCATTCGTTTATACACTACGTAGAAACAGCACCTTTGACTAAATTATTAAGTAATTGCGAAGAATATAAGAAAACGATTGGAAAAAACTTAAACGATTCTTCGTATGTAAAGACTCTTGACACTTATAGAAATGCTTTAGGAAATCTATTATCTCATACCGATTATCTAATTTCAATTGCAAATAATAAACTAACTAATTTGATACCTTATAATATTAAAAGAAACAAAAGAGGATTATTTGACCTTGTAGGCAAAGCATCGAAATTCCTTTTTGGCACTTTAAGTTCGGATGATGAAATAAAATATGAAAATGCTTTAAAAACTTTAAGTCAAAATCAAAATTCTATTAGTAATCAACTTCGATTGCAAACTTCTTTAACTAAAGAATTAATAAACAATTATAATAAAACAATCACCATTTTAAATAAAAATCAACAGCTTATAGAAACCAGGTTAAATCACCTTGGAGATAATTTGAGAAGATCTTTTGATAATATTTCAGCCTTTATTCGAGCTCAAAACACTCTTGATTTGATAATTCTCAATATTCAAAATTTAATACTGTTTCTTGATGATCTAGAAAATGCAATAGTATTCGCTAGATTAAAATTATTACATAATTCAATAATTTCGATAAATGAACTTAAAATAATAATAGAAAACCTAAAAGAATTATATGGGATCAATAAAACTATCAACTTCAGAAATATAATCTCTTATTACCAATTAGCCGATGTTCAGATTTCTTTTCTCGAGGAGAAAATTATTTTTATAATTAACATGCCTGTTTTTGATTCAGAAATCTTTGATTATTTCCATTTATATCCTATTCCTATTAAAAATTTAACGATTATCCCACCTAAACCGTACCTATTACTCGGAACCTTAGAACATCAATACAATGAAGAACAATGCTTAAATGTAGAAAACATCTACATATGCCATAAAAGGTTATTTCTAAATAAAGAAGATTGTATAGTACCTCTTATCAAACAAATTAAAACCGATAGATGCCGACTATCATCAATTCATTTTGCTAATGACGTCTACGAACAGATAAATGGTAACCACATCTTAATCATACCAAAAGTTATACCTATGAAGATTCGAAAAACTTGTGTTAATAATGGATACCTCGTGATAGAAGACCCAACTTTAATCACGATTCCCCAAAATTGTGAAATTTCCACGGACAAAGTTAAATTTAACAATGAAGAAAATGTTATTAAAGGGAAACCTTTTATTTTGCCAAGTATTGACATGAAGAACATTCCAAGAACTTCAAATTTTACGTATATTCACCTGTCCAACATTAATATGGACGATATTCATAAAATACAAAATCAAGCATTACACATAATACGACCAGAAACCACAATCGAATACCACAGCGGAACTACAACATATTATGTAGTTCTTTCTATCTTAATAATCATAATTGTGGGTATCATCATACTTTACATCTATAAAGGTAAAATTTGGAAAACCCAAGTCAAACCGATTACAGGAGAGGAATCACTCACCAAGGAAGAAAACAACATCTCAGTATTGTTTTCTGATTTAAGGAGGGAGGAGTTATATAATCAGTAACTGTATCTAAATATGTTTATCGATATATTATATTATTATTATTCATTCATTATTTACTATTCCTAATCACTTGTTATTATTTTCTTATACTTATTTAGCCTTTAAACTATGAACTTACTTTCTAATTTAAGCACTCTAATACTAATTGTATTTTTGTACAAAGTCTTTAGATTAGGAAAGTTATAAATACATGTAATTGTTATTTTTAAAGTTAGTTCTTAAGTTGTCAATTGTAACCGTAACACGAACATTTTGGTTCAAATAAATAAATAAAGTTTGTAAATTAAATTCATCGAATTTAAAAACTTAATTTGCGTTCTTCGAGTTTGACGGCGAGTAACTTTTAAACGGGGCATACGGACTATACCATATTTTTTTGCAAGGCAAAGTGGTTCTTCATTTTTGTAACCGTATTTTTGCAATTATAATCGTTAAAGTGCAAATTTTTTAAACGACGTTTTTGGAGCCGCAGATTTACTCATTTAACTCGAAATGCGTTCTTCGAGTTTGACGGCGAATAACTTTTAAACGGGGCATACGCACTATACCACATTTTATTGAAAGGCAAAGTGGTTCTTTATCTTTGTAACCGTATTTTAAAATTATAATCGTTACAGTGCAATTTTTTTAAACGACATTTTTGGAGCCGCAGATTTACTTATTTAACTCGAAATGCGTTCTTCGAGTTTGTCGGCGAATAACTTTTAAACGGGGCATACGCACCATACCACATTTTATTGCAAAGCAAAGTGGTTCTTTATCTTTGTAACCGTATTTTTTAAATTATAAACGGTAAAGTGCAATTTCCTTAAACGACGTTTTTGAAGCCGCAGATTTACTTATTTATCTCGAAATGCGTTCTTCGAGTTTGACGGCGAATAACTTTTAAACGGGGCCTACGCACTATACCACATTTTATTGCAAGACAAAGTGGTTCTTTATCTTTGTAACCGTATTTTTAAAATTATAATCGTTAAAGTGCAATTTTTTTAAACGACATTTTTGAAGCCGCAGATTTACTTATTTATCTCGAAATGCGTTCTTCGAGTTTGACGGCGAATAACTTTTAAACGGGGCATACGCACTATACCATATTTTATTGCAAGGCAAAGTGGTTCTTCATCTTTGTAACCGTGTTTTTAAAATTGTAATCGTTAAATTGCAATTTTTTTAAACGACGTTTTTGGAGCCGCAGATTTACTTATTTAACCCGAAATGCGTTCTTCGAGTTTGACGACGAAGAACTTTTAAACGGGGCCTACGCACTATACCACATTTTATTGCAAGACAAAGTGGTTCTTCATCTTTGTAACCGTATTTTTAAAATTATAATCGTTAAAGTGCAATTTATTTAAACGACATTTTTGAAGCCGCAGATTTACTTATTTATCTCGAAATGCGATATTCGAGTTTGACGGCGAATAACTTTTAAACGGGGCATACGCACTATACCATATTTTATTGCAAGGCAAAGTGGTTCTTCATCTTTGTATCCGTCGTTTTGAAATTACAAACGTTAAAGTGCAATTTTTTCAAACGACGTTTTAGAAGCCGCAGATTTACTCATTTACTCGAAATGCGTTTTTCGAATTTAACGGCGAATAACTTTTAAACGGGGCATACGCACCATACCACATTTTATTGCAAGGCAAAGTGGTTCTTTATCTTTGTAACCGTATTTTTAAAATTATAATCGTTACAGTGCAATTTCTTTAAACGACGTTTTTGAAGCCGCAGATTTACTCATTTACTCGAAATGCGTTTTTCGAGTTTAACGGCGAATAACTTTTAAACGGGGCATACGCACTATACCACATTTTATTAAAAGGCAAAGTGATTCTTTATCTTTGTAGCCGTATTTTTAAAATTATAATCGTTACAGTGCAATTTCTTTAAACGACGTTTTTGGAGCAGCAGATTTACCCATTTAACTCGAAATGCCTTCTTCGAGTTTGACGGCGAATAACTTTTAAACGGGGCATACGCACTGTACCACATTTTATTGAAAGGCAAAGTGGGTCTTTATCTTTGTAACCGTATTTACAAATTATAATCGGTAAAGTGCAATATTTTTAAACGACGTTTTTGGAGCCGCAGATTTACTTATTTAACTCGAAATGCGTTCTTCGAGTTTGACGGCGAATAACTTTTAAACGGGGCATACGCACTATACCACATTTTGTTGCAAGTCAAAGTGGTTCTTCATCTTTGTAACCGTATTTTTGAAATTATAATCGTTAAAGTGCAATTTTTTTAAGCGACGTTTCTGGAGCCGCAGATTTACTCACCTAACTCGAAATGCGTTCTTCGAGTTTGACGGCGAATAACTTTAAAACGGGGCATACGCACTATACGATATTTCATTGCAAGGCAAAGTGGTTCTTCATCTTTGTAACCGTATTTTTTAAATTATAATCGGTAAAGTGCAATTTTTTTAAAATTTTAAACTTTTAAACGGGGCCTACGCACTATACCACATTTTATTGCAAGACAAAGTGGTTCTTTATCTTTGTAACCGTATTTTTAAAATTATAATCGTTAAAGTGCAATTTTTTTAAACGACATTTTTGAAGCCGCAGATTTACTTATTTATCTCGAAATGCGTTCTTCGAGTTTGACGGCGAATAACTTTTAAACGGGGCCTACGCACTATACCACATTTTATTGCAAGACAAAGTGGTTCTTCATCTTTGTAGCCGTGTTTTTAAAATTGTAATCGTTAAATTGCAATTTTTTTAAACGACGTTTTTGGAGCCGCAGATTTACTTATTTAACCCGAAATGCGTTCTTCGAGTTTGACGACGAAGAACTTTTAAACGGGGCATACGCACTATACCACATTTTATTGAAAGGTAAAGTGGTTCTTCATCTTTGTCACCGTATTTTTAAAATTATAATCGTTAATGTGCAATTTTTTTAAACGACGTTTTTGGTGCCGCAGATTTACTCATTTACCTCGAAATGCGTTCTTCGAGTTTGACGGCGAATAACTTTTAAACGGGGCATACGCACCCTACCACATTTTATTGCAAGGCAAAGTGGTTCTTTATCTTTGTAACCCTAATTTTAAAATTATAAACGTTAAAGTGCAATTTTTTTAAACGACGTTTATGAAGCCGCAGATTTACTCATATAACTCGAAATGCGTTCTTCGAGTTTGACGGCGAATGACTTTTAAACGAGGCATACGCACTATACCATATTTTATTGCAAGGCAAAGTGGGTCTTTATCTTTGTAACCGTATTTTTGAAATTATAATCGGTAAAGTGCAATATTTTTAAACGACGTTTTTGGAGCCGCAGATTTACTTATTTAACTCGAAATGCGTTCTTCGAGTTTGACGGCGATTAATTTTTAAACGGGGCATACGCACTATACCACATTTTATTAAAAGGCAAAGTGATTCTTTATGTTTGTAGCCGTCTTTTTAAAATTATAATCGTTACAGTGCAATTTCTTTAAACGACGTTTTTGGAGCAACAGATTTACCCATTTAACTCGAAATGCCTTCTTCGAGTTTGACGGCGAATAACTTTTAAACGGGGCATACGCACTGTACCACATTTTATTGAAAGGCAAAGTGGGTCTTTATCTTTGTAACCGTATTTTTGAAATTATAATCGGTAAAGTGCAATATTTTTAAACGACGTTTTTGGAGCCGCAGATTTACTTATTTAACTCGAAATGCGTTCTTCGAGTTTGACGGCGAATAACTTTTAAACGGGGCATACGCACCATACCACATTTTATTGCAAAGCAAAGTGGTTCTTTATCTTTGTAACCGTATTTTTTTAATTATAAACGGTATAGTGCAATTTCCTTAAACGACGTTTTTGAAGCCGCAGATTTACTTATTTATCTCGAAATGCGTTCTTCGAGTTTGACGGCGAATAACTTTTAAACGGGGCCTACGCACTATACCACATTTTATTGAAAGGCAAAGTGGGTCTTTATCTTTGTAACCGTAATTTTAAAATTATAATCGTAAAAGTGCAATTTTTTTAAACGCCGTTTTTAGAGCCCCAGATTTACTCACTTAACTCGAAATGCGTTCTTCGAGTTTGACGGCGAATAACTTTTAAACGGGGCATACGCACCATACCACATTTTATTGCAAAACAAAGTGGTTCTTTATCTTTGTAACCGTATTTTTTTAATTATAAACGGTAAAGTGCAATTTTTTTAAACGACGTTTTTGAAGCCGCAGATTTACTCATTTAGCTCGAAATGCGTTCTTCGAGTTTGACGGCGAATACCTTTTAAACGGGGCATACGTACTATACCACATTTTATTGCAAGGCAAAGTGGTTCTTTATCTTTGTAACCGTATTTTTTAAATTTTAATCGGTAAAGTGCAATTTTTTTAAACGACGTTTTTGAAGCCGCAGATTTACTCATTTAACTCGAAATGCGTTCTTCGAGTTTGACGGCGAATAACTTTTAATCGGGGCATACGCACTATACCACATTTTATTGAAGGGCAAAGTGGTTCTTTATCTTTGTAACCGTATTTTTTTAATTATAAACGGTAAAGTGCAATTTTTTTAAACGATGTTTTTGAAGCCGCAGATTTACTCATTTAGCTCGAAATGCGTTCTTCGAGTTTGACGGCGAATACCTTTTAAACGGGGCATACGTACTATACCACATTTTATTGCAAGGCAAAGTGGTTCTTTATCTTTGTAACCGTATTTTTTAAATTTTAATCGGTAAAGTGCAATTTTTCTAAACGACGTTTTTGGAGCCGCAGATTTACTCACTTAACTCGAAATGCGTTCTTCGAGTTTGACGGCGAGGAACTTTTAAACGGGGCATACGCACTATACCATATTTTTTTGCAAGGCAAAGTGGTTCTTCATTTTTGTAACCGTATTTTTGCAATTATAATCGTTAAAGTGCAATTTTTTTAAACGACGTTTTTGGAGCCGCAGATTTACTCATTTAACTCGAAATGCGTTCTTCGAGTTTGACGGCGAATAACTTTTAAACGGGGCATACGCACTATACCACATTTTATTGAAAGGCAAAGTGATTCTTCATCTTTGTAACCGTGTTTTTAAAATTGTAATCGTTAAAGTGCAATTTTTCTAAACGACGTTTTTGGAGCCGCAGATTTACTCACTAAACTCAAAATGCGTTCTTCGAGTTTGACGGCGAGTAACTTTTAAACGGGGCATACGCACTATACCATATTTCATTGCAAGGCAAAGTGGTTCTTCATCTTTGTAACCGTATTTTAAAAATTATAATCGTTAAGGTGCAATTTTTTTAAACGACGTTTTTGGAGCCGCAGATTCACTCATTTAACTCGAAATGCGTTCTTCGAGTTTGACGGCGAATAACTTTTAAACGGGGCATACGCACTATACCATATTTTATTGCACGGCAAAGTGGTTCTTCATCTTTGTAACCGTATTTTTAAAATTATAATCGTTAAAGTGCAATTTTTTTAATCGACGTTTTTGGAGCCGCAGCTTTACTCATTTAACTCGAAATGCGTTCTTCGAGTTTGACGGCGAATAACTTTTAAACGGGGCATACGCACTATACCACATTTTATTGCAAGTCAAAGTGGTTCTTCATCTTTGTAACCGTATTTTTGAAATTGTATCCGTTAAAGTGCAATTTTTTAAGCGACGTTTCTGGAGCCGCAGATTTACTCACCTAACTCGAAATGCGTTCTTCGAGTTTGACGGCGAATAACTTTTAAACGGGGCATACGCACTATACCATATTTCATTGCAAGGCAAAGTGGTTCTTCATCTTTGTAACCGTATTTTTTAAATTATAATCGGTAAAGTGCAATTTTTTTAAACGACGTTTTTGAAGCCGCAGATTTACTCATTTAGCTCGAAATGCGTTCTTCGAGTTTGACGGCGAATACCTTTTAAACGGGGCATACGTACTATACCACATTTTATTGCAAGTCAAAGTGGTTCTTTATCTTTGTAACCGTATTTTTTAAATTTTAATCGGTAAAGTGCAATTTTTCTAAACGACGTTTTTGGAGCCGCAGATTTACTTATTTATCTCGAAATGCGTTCTTCGAGTTTGACGGCGAGTAACTTTTAAACGGGGCAAACGCACTATACCATATTTTATTGCAAGGCAAAGTGGTTCTTCATTTTTGTAACCGTATTTTTGCAATTATAATCGTTAAAGTGCAATTTTTTTAAACGACGTTTTTGGAGCCGCAGATTTACTCATTTAACTGGAAATGCGTTCTTCGGGTTTGACGGCGAATAACTTTTAAACGGGGCATACGCACTATACCATATTTTTTTGCAAGGCAAAGTGGTTCTTTATCTTTGTAACCGTATTTTAAAATTATAATCGTTACAGTGCAATTTTTCTAAACGACGTTTTTGGAGCCGCAGATTTACTCACTAAACTCAAAATGCGTTCTTCGAGTTTGACGGCGAATAACTTTTAAACGGGGCATACGCACTATACCATATTTTATTGCACGGCAAAGTGGTTCTTCATCTTTGTAACCGTATTTTTAAAATTATAATCGTTAAAGTGCAATTTTTTTAATCGACGTTTTTGGAGCCGCAGCTTTACTCATTTAACTCGAAATGCGTTCTTCGAGTTTGACGGCGAATAACTTTTAAACGGGGCCTACGCACTATACCACATTTTATTGCAAGACAAAGTGGTTTTTTTTCTTTGTAACCGTATTTTTAAAATTATAATCGTTAAAGTGCAATTTTTTTAAACGACATTTTTGAAGCCGCAGATTTATTTATTTATCTCGAAATGCGTTCTTCGAGTTTGACGGCGAATAACTTTTAAACGGGGCATACGCACTATACTATATTTTATTGCAAGGCAAAGTGGTTCTTCATCTTTGTAACCGTGTTTTTAAAATTGTAATCGTTAAATTGCAATTTTTTTAAACGACGTTTTTGGAGCCGCAGATTTACTCACTTAACTCGAAATGCGTTCTTCGAGTTTGAGGGCGAATAACTTTTAAACGGGGCATACGCACTATACCATATTTTATAGCAATTCAAAGTGGTTCTTCATCTTTGTAGCCGTCGTTTTGAAATTATAATCGTTAAAGTGCAGTTTCTTTAATCGACGTTTTTGAAGCCGCAGATTTACTCATTTAACTCGAAATGCGTTCTTCGAGTTTGACGGCGAATAACTTTTAAACGGGGCATACGCACTATACCACATTTTATTGAAAGGCTAAGTGGTTCTTTATCTTTGTAACCGTATTTTAAAATTATAATCGTTACAGTGCAATTTTTTTAAACGACGTTTTTGGAGCCGCAGATTTACTTATTTAACTCGAAATGCGTTCTTCGAGTTTGACGGCGAATAACTTTTAAACGGGGCATACGCACTATACCACATTTTATTGAAAGGCAAAGTGGTTCTTTATCTTTGTAACCGTATTTTAAAATTATAAATTATAATCGTTACAGTGCAATTTTTTTAAACAACGTTTTTGGAGCCGCAGATTTACTTATTTAACTCGAAATGCGTTCTTCGAGTTTGACGGCGAATAACTTTTAAACGGGGCATACGCACCATACCACATTTTATTGCAAAGCAAAGTGGTTCTTTATCTTTGTAACCGTATTTTTTAAATTATAAAGGGTAAAGTGCAATTTCCTTAAACGACATTTTTGAAGCCGCAGATTTACTTATTTATCTCGAAATGCGTTCTTCGATTTTGACGGCGAATAACTTTTAAACGGGGCCTACGCACTATACCACATTTTATTGCAAGACAAAGTGGTTCTTCATCTTTGTAACCGTATTTTTAAAATTATAATCGTTAAAGTGCAATTTTTTTAAACGACATTTTTGAAGCCGCAGATTTACTTATTTATCTCGAAATGCGTTCTTCGATTTTGACGGCGAATAACTTTTAAACGGGGCATACGCACTATACCATATTTTATTGCAAGGCAAAGTGGTTCTTCATCTTTGTAACCGTGTTTTTAAAATTGTAATCGTTAAATTGCAATTTTTTTAAACGACGTTTTTGGAGCCGCAGATTTACTCACTTAACTCGAAATGCGTTCTTCGAGTTTGAGGGCGAATAACTTTTAAACGGGGCATACGCACTATACCATATTTTATAGCAATTCAAAGTGGTTCTTCATCTTTGTTGCCGTCGTTTTGAAATTATAATCGTTAAAGTGCAGTTTCTTTAATCGACGTTTTTGAAGCCGCAGATTTTCTCATTAAACTCGAAATGCGTTCTTCGAGTTTGACGGCGAATAACTTTTAAACGGGGCATACGCACCATACCACATTTTATTGCAAAGCAAAGTGGTTCTTTATCTTTGTAACCGTATTTTTTAAATTATAAAGGGTAAAGTGCAATTTCCTTAAACGACGTTTTTGAAGCCGCAGATTTACTTATTTATCTCGAAATGCGTTCTTCGATTTTGACGGCGAATAACTTTTAAACGGGGCCTACGCACTATACCACATTTTATTGCAAGACAAAGTGGTTCTTTATCTTTGTAACCGTATTTTTTAAATTTCAAACGGTAAAGTGCAATTTCCTTAAACGACGTTTTTGAAGCCGCAGATTTACTTATTTATCTCGAAATGCGTTCTTCGAGTTTGACGGCGAATAACTTTTAAACGGGGCCTTCGCACTATACCATATTTTATTGCAAGGCAAAGTGGTTCTTCATCTTTGTAACCGTGTTTTTAAAATTGTAATCGTTAAATTTCAATTTTTTTAAACGACGTTTTTGGAGCCGCAGATTTACTCACTTAACTCGAAATGCGTTCTTCGAGTTTGAGGGCGAATAACTTTTAAACGGGGCATACGCACTATACCATATTTTATAGCAATTCAAAGTGGTTCTTCATCTTTGTAGCCGTCGTTTTGAAATTATAATCGTTAAAGTGCAGTTTCTTTAATCGACGTTTTTGAAGCCGCAGATTTACTCATTTAACTCGAAATGCGTTCTTCGAGTTTGACGGCGAATAACTTTTAAACGGGGCATACGCACCATACCACATTTTATTGCAAAGCAAAGTGGTTTTTTATCTTTGTAACCGTATTTTTTAAATTATAAACGGTAAAGTGCAATTTCCTTAAACGACGTTTTTGAAGCCGCAGATTTACTCATTTAACTCGAAATGCGTTCTTCGAGTTTGACGACGAATAACTTTTAAACGGCGCATACGGACCTTTTGTAAACCTTTTGTAAAAAATACGCCAAGAATACATGCTCCAAATTATCTGTAACTACATTTTCGGTCTTCCAACTTTTGAACAAAGAATATTCCTTATTATAAAGTTCTTGTGATTTCGAAGGAAGCAGTCCCAAAGTTGCTGATTCAGCTTCCAAACGAATATTTTCCGCTAATAATTCCATTTTTACGTTTTACATGTGCGTTTTAATTTTTTCACAAAAACAAACGTAAGTAAACAAACCATAACAACGCTAAACAACTAACTTTGATACAGGTATAGGTAATACGATTTTTAATTTTTTAATAAATTATTTTGACAATTACGATATATCTTTTATAAAATCCGCCACTGTAAGATAAAACGTCGTATATCACACGTGAGCGAAATATCTTTATAATGCTCATGAGAATTAACACACTCGCGCTTCGCGCTCATGTGTAAACATCTCACTCGCATATAAAATCATATTTCTCTCACTTATAATATAATGTACTATTATTTCTGATAATGTCCTATAATTGTTTACATAACAACGACAAGTCACAAAAAGAAAAACTGTCAGATTCACATTCAGAGCTCAAAAACCCAAAAAATCCCCTAAACTGTACAACTCTAAATTCATAAGTATACCCATTACTTCCTTTTTAAAAACTTTGAAGTTTGTTACACATTTCAATTCGTTTGGCAAATTATTAAAAAGTTTGACACACATATACGATGGATTCTTTTCACTCATACTTAATCTATGATTAGGAAAAGTAATGTCTCTAGTTCTTGTCTCATATTGTGTATTTCTGTTGTGTATCTCAAATTTATCTTTATTTTTAAAAAGAAACATCAAACACTCAAAAACGTACAGTGAAGTCACTGTAAGTAGTCGTCTCTCCCTAAAGACACCTCTACACGATTCCCTGGGTGGCATTTTAAACATAGTTCGTATCACTCTTTTCTGTATACTAAATATCTTGTCTAGATTACTGCTAGATCCCCAAAACATTATCCCGTACCTAATGTTCGACTCGAAGTTTGCGTAGTATAGTATTCTTAATGCTCGTTCGTAAACATATCTTCCCACAACCCGCAGCGCGAAACACACTCCACTTAGTTTCCCAGATAAAACTTCCACATGACGATGCCACTTGAGAAAATTGTCTATATGAATACCAAGAAACTTTGTTTGCCACGGCCAGTGATTCGGTTTTTGAGAGCAAAGAACGTTTCAGCAGCGGAAATTTGTAGACAGATAAGCGACGGTATGACGTCTTCTGACGGCTGGAGTTTTTTTGCTGCATGACAATGCCAGACCCCATTCTGCCATTCGCACCCAAAATCTGATCTGATCTTTTGGATGGGAACAGATTGACCACCCACCGTACAGTCCAGACTTGGCGCCGAGTGATTTTCACTTATTCCGCCACCTCAGAGTCTTTCGGCGGCAAGCGCTTCGCCACAGATGACGAGGTGAAAGAAGCAGTTCAAGACTGATGGTTATTCTCACAGGCGGCAGACGTCTACAACTTAGGCATACCAAAAGCTTGTAGAACGTTATGACAAATGTTTAAACAAATATGGAAACTGTAGAAAAATAGAGACACATGTAAGGAATTTAAAAAATAAAGGTTTTTGAGAAAATCTGTAATGTTTTATGTTTTATAAGTAAACGGACCTTAGTTTCCGAATAACCCTCGTATTTGGAAATTAATTCACGTATAATTCGATGCGTTAATTAAGTTTTTAAATTCGATGAATTTAATTTACAAACTTTATTTATTTATTTGAACCAAAATGTCCGTGTTACGGTTACAATTGACAACTTAAGAACTAACTTTAAAAATAACAATTACATGTATTTATAACTTTCCTAATCTAAAGACTTTGTACAAAAATACAATTAGTATTAGAGTGCTTAAATTAGAAAGTAAGTTCATAGTTTAAAGGCTAAATAAGTATAAGAAAATAATAACAAGTGATTAGGAATAGTAAATAATGAATGAATAATAATAATATAATATATCGATAAACATATTTAGATACAGTTACTGATTATATAACTCCTCCCTCCTTAAATCAGAAAACAATACTGAGATGTTGTTTTCTTCCTTGGTGAGTGATTCCTCTCCTGTAATCGGTTTGACTTGGGTTTTCCAAATTTTACCTTTATAGATGTAAAGTATGATGATACCCACAATTATGATTATTAAGATAGAAAGAACTACATATGTTGTAGTTCCGCTGTGGTATTCGATTGTGGTTTCTGGTCGTATTATGTGTAATGCTTGATTTTGTATTTTATGAATATCGTCCATATTAATGTTGGACAGGTGAATATACGTAAAATTTGAAGTTCTTGGAATGTTCTTCATGTCAATACTTGGCAAAATAAAAGGTTTCCCTTTAATAACATTTTCTTCATTGTTAAATTTAACTTTGTCCGTGGAAATTTCACAATTTTGGGGAATCGTGATTAAAGTTGGGTCTTCTATCACGAGGTATCCATTATTAACACAAGTTTTTCGAATCTTCATAGGTATAACTTTTGGTATGATTAAGATGTGGTTACCATTTATCTGTTCGTAGACGTCATTAGCAAAATGAATTGATGATAGTCGGCATCTATCGGTTTTAATTTGTTTGATAAGAGGTACTATACAATCTTCTTTATTTAGAAATAACCTTTTATGGCATATGTAGATGTTTTCTACATTTAAGTATTGTTCTTCATTGTATTGATGTTCTAAGGTTCCGAGTAATAGGTACGGTTTAGGTGGGATAATCGTTAAATTTTTAATAGGAATAGGATATAAATGGAAATAATCAAAGATTTCTGAATCAAAAACAGGCATGTTAATTATAAAAATAATTTTCTCCTCGAGAAAAGAAATCTGAACATCGGCTAATTGGTAATAAGAGATTATATTTCTGAAGTTGATAGTTTTATTGATCCCATATAATTCTTTTAGGTTTTCTATTATTATTTTAAGTTCATTTATCGAAATTATTGAATTATGTAATAATTTTAATCTAGCGAATACTATTGCATTTTCTAGATCATCCAGAAACAGTATTAAATTTTGAATATTGAGAATTATCAAATCAAGAGTGTTTTGAGCTCGAATAAAGGCTGAAATATTATCAAAAGATCTTCTCAAATTATCTCCAAGGTGATTTAACCTGGTTTCTATAAGCTGTTGATTTTTATTTAAAATGGTGATTGTTTTATTATAATTGTTTATTAATTCTTTAGTTAAAGAAGTTTGCAATCGAAGTTGATTACTAATAGAATTTTGATTTTGACTTAAAGTTTTTAAAGCATTTTCATATTTTATTTCATCATCCGAACTTAAAGTGCCAAAAAGGAATTTCGATGCTTTGCCTACAAGGTCAAATAATCCTCTTTTGTTTCTTTTAATATTATAAGGTATCAAATTAGTTAGTTTATTATTTGCAATTGAAATTAGATAATCGGTATGAGATAATAGATTTCCTAAAGCATTTCTATAAGTGTCAAGAGTCTTTACATACGAAGAATCGTTTAAGTTTTTTCCAATCGTTTTCTTATATTCTTCGCAATTACTTAATAATTTAGTCAAAGGTGCTGTTTCTACGTAGTGTATAAACGAATGCTGAAACTCAATAATTCTACTAGTTCCCAAGTGAAATGGTAAAATCGGGGATTCGATTTTCATTACTCCTACATCTGTATATTGACAGTTATTATTCTTGAACAAAAGTAGATATTGAAGGAACGTCGTTAAGACGACATTCATTCCCATTTTCCTGTAACAATACATTTGTATAAGTTTTCCTAGGTTTTTTCATTTTTGATTTGTGATAAATGCCTATGTTAGTTATCAATTTTTGTTTTTTATCTGCGACTATTTGAGTTTCTTTAAATTTTGGTTTTGCTTTGTTTCGTTCATTAGTCACGATGTAAGCCAAATTGTCTTTTTTATATGATAAAGGTTCTTGTCGATTAGAGTTTAATTTATTAATGATTTTCTCCTTAGTTTCACTGTTTTTAATTTTTATATTATTATATAAAGCCTTAACTTTTTCTTTATGGTTTTGTATGTAATTAGCAATAATCTTTTCATCAGACAATTCAAAAGGGTCATCTGACTCAATGTGACCTTTAATTACCTGGAAAGGTGTAAATCCGGTGACCGAATGAATAGCATTGTTATAACTCATTATTGCATAATTAATTAGGGAATTAATATCTTCCTGGGGTTTATCAATTTTCAAACAGCGAATTTCTTCAGCTAAAGTGGAATGAAACCTCTCAACTGGTGAGTTGCTGTTGGAATTTTTTGCAGTAGTGTAATGGAGTTCTATTTTGTGTAATTTACAGAAATCTTCCAGAGAATTGTTTTTAAATTCACATCCACGGTCAGTGGTAATTTTATGTGGAATGCCATGATGTGAGATGAATTTAATTAATTCATTGATAACGTTGATTGTATGTAAAGATTGAATAAAGTATGCTTGACCATACCTAGAGAATGAGTCTAATATAGTCAGATAAGAATTATTCAAAATTTTAAAAGTATCTATGTGAATATGTTCGAATGGTTTGCTAGAAGTTGGAGTTAGGTTAAATTTTAATTTTGGGGGTTGCCTGTCGTATTTAGCTTTTTGACATGTTGCGCATGAATTAACATAATTGGTGATTTCTTTTATCATATCTGGCCAATAATAGTTTCTTTTTAAAGATAGGTGCATTTCATTAATTCCTTTATGACAGGTTTTACCATCGTGGTGGTATTGTATTTTTAGTTTTTGTTCTTCAATGTCAGTTACATCTTGTAGTATGTTAGTGGTTTGAAGTAATCGATAAGAAGAATCTTTGAAATATTTCTGAAGAGTAGAAATGAATAAGGGAATCAAATCGATTGTTTTAAAAAACAAAGCATGTAGTTCTTTTGGATTAATATAGTGTTTTATTAAATTGATAACGTTTGACTCTACATTAGATCGCGGTATAGAAATCAGTAATCTTTTTTTATCGAATATGTTCAAATTTTGTACATGCAAATTGAAGCTGTCTTCACTAAAAGAAATTACTAATTGATTCTTATATAGATTTAAAGGCTTATCTGTAATTGGAATTTCTAAGATAGGATTTTCTATAGATGAATGAACTGTTTCATTGGTATCAATCAATCGATCAGGTGGCTTAATTTGAATATCAGAAAGAATATTTAATTTGTCAGATTTAGTAGATTCAGATTCATTAAGGGTAACAATTTCAGAGGGAGGTGATAAGCTATATGGAATAGGTATAAAAAATTTTTTTATGGTCTCCTCTATGTCTCCTACATTGTTAGTAATCGATTCATTTTCTTCATTTTCTAGGACGTTAATCTCTATTCGTGAAAGTGCGTCGGCATTTGTATTTAATTTACCCTTCTTGTACTCTATCTTGTAGTCAAATTCCTCTAACTTTAATCTCCACCTTACCAGTCGCGAGTTTGGTTCTTTTAAATTGAAGAGCCATTGAAGAGGTTTATGGTCTGTCATTATTGTGAACTTCCGACCAAACAGATATGGTCTAAAATATTTCGTAGCCCATACTATTGCGAGAAGCTCTTTTTCTATGGTACTATAGTTAATTTCAGCGGGATTAAGCGTTCTTGAAGCATAAGCAACAGGTAAATCTTTACCTACGGATCCCTGACTTAAAATTGCACCTACGGACAGATTTGAAGCGTCCGTGGTCAGAATAAATGGCTTATTAAAATCGGGATACTGGAGGATAGGATCATTACATAAAATATTCTTACAAAGTTCAAAGGATCTTACAAATTCTTCGGTGTGTTCGATTTTTTCACCTTTCTTTAAACATTTAGTAAAAGGTTTAGTTATTTTTGCAAAATTTTTTATAAATCGACGATAATATCCTAACAATCCTAGAAACGATTTGATATCTTTTACAGTCTTGGGGATAGGGAAGTGCTGTATAGCCTGAATCTTTTTAGGGTTTGGTTTAATACCTTCCGGTGTTACCACATGTCCTAAAAATTCAACTTCCTTTCGTAAGAACTCAGACTTATCTAATTGAATTTTAAACTGTGATTTTCTGAGTTTGTCAAATATTAACCTTAAATTAGAAATATGTTGCTGTAATGATGTTGAAAATACAATAATGTCGTCCATGTAGACGAAACAAATTTTATCTCTTAAATCCTTTAATATATTGTCCATTACCCTTTGAAACGTAGCAGGTGCGTTTTTCAGCCCGAATGGCATCCGCACGTATTCATAATGCCCATTTTCCACATTAAACGCAGTTTTAGGTATGGATTGAGGATCCATTTCAATCTGATGAAACCCGGAAGCTAAGTCTAATGTAGTAAAATATTGACACTTGCCAAGTTTATCTAAAATATCTGTAATATTAGGAAGCGGGTACCTGTCATCAATTGTCTTTTCATTAATTTTTCGGTAATCTACTACGATTCGCCATTTTTGTTTTCCACTTGAGTCTAATTTTTTAGGCACTATCCAAATAGGTGAGCTCCATGGGCTTTCTGAAGGTCTTATAATCCCATCTTCTAACATTTTACCTATTTGTCTTTTTACTTCAGGTTTATGGATGAAAGGATATCTGTATGATTTTGTATGCGTTGGTATCTCGTCTGACATCTTTATTGCATGTTTTATTTGATTCGTGAAACTTAGTTTTTCGTTGTCGTAATGAAAAATATCGGAAAATTCTTTACATATGTTAATTATGGAATTTTTTTCTTCTTCATTCAGATGATCGACTCGGATTAATTTATTTATATCGTTACGATGATTATAAGTGGGTTCACATAAATTTAAATTTCGAAAATCTTCCATAACAAAAATATGAAATTGATCTTTTTCGGAGTCCGGAAAAGAGGCAACTTCGATGGGTTTATTCAAGGTAGTTGTAATTCGCGAGTTTGTACTATTGTGAATTTCTACGAATGCGAGATAATTTTTCGCAACACTTAAGTTTTCTGGAATAACAAGTCCGTTGAGGTTTTGTTTTGAAATTAAAATGTCACCTTTTTCCACATTTACTGGAATCTTACTTAATAAAATTTCATTCGAATTGACACTAATGGTGATACAATTGTCACAAGGTTTCTTATAATCAATAGGAATGTGAAATTTTTCATTTGACAAGCAATTGTTTACCAGATCTATTTTTAACCTCATGTTAACTAAATCTCGAACGCCTAAAAGTCCGTCAAAGTAATCATGGAAGTCGTATAATAGGTATGTAATCGGTTTATTTGATTTGAGTTCCGAAAACGCCGGAATTGTAGCTTTGAACCGAATTTCTTTTTCCCCTGTTGGTGTTTTTACAGTAGATGGTTCATGGTAAATGCTATGTGGATAAAAATTTTCAACGACGGAGGGTCTGATTATAGAGTGGGTTGCGCCAGTATCTATAAGTAGTTTTAAAGGAGGATCATTTATTTGAATGTAAGGTAAGGGGGTAGGGCCAGCGGATATGTCATTAATTTCGAAAATTATGTTTGATTGTTGTAGGGGCTTGCTTGAGAAAAATTTTGGTTGTCATAAATTTCTTTGGGCTCTTCGTTACTATTATTAGTATTGAAGTTTTCCGAAAATTCATTTTGGATATCTTGACTTGAATTGGTTTGATCCTCGCCAAGATATTCAGGTGGATAACAATAGCCGTCATGGTCAATTTGATAATCGTCGCCTTTTGTGGTTTCTTCATTTTCCATTAAATACAATTCTTGTGAAACAAAGTTAGAAGGTCCCGATGATTTAAAATTTTCAAAGTTTGGAGCTCTATTAAAGGAGTTCCTAGAGGTTGTCGACATTGGTTCTGGTTTAAACATAGGTGTTTGACCAGTTGGTTTGAAAACGTCTCTTTGGGGATTTTGAAAACGTTGTGATGGTGGAGAATAATTATTGAATTGACCTGATGTTTGGAAAAAGGGTTTACGATGTTCGGAAAAATTATAAAAATGACCAGATTGCGGTGAAAAATTAGAATTTCTCTGGTGAGGGACTTTATTAAAATTAGTTAAGTGTGGTCGTTGTTGAAAATTAAAATTACGATTTTGTTGACAATTTTGAAAATTGGAAGAAAATCTTTGTTGAAAATTTTTTTGATTCGTTTGTGGATCCTGACTTGTTCGAGGCAATACAGAACTTGTAGTAGTTTTGAAAAATACGTTCTGTTCGTACTGGAAATTTTCCTCTTCCGTGACATAAGTCATAGCTACTTCAATGGAATTGGGGTTTCGGAGCCTAACCATACTTTGAAGGTTACCTGTTAACCCTCTTATGAAAGTTTTCAAAGCTACCGAATCGTATTGCTTTAAGTAAATCATTTTAGTTTCTTTAGTCATCCCCGTTACAGGGATTAGTTTGGAAGCTAACCTACTCCTAGCCATCTGAATTCGTAAACCAAATTCTGATGGGGTCTCGTTTCTTCTTCGCGTTAAGGTCATTAGATCTTGTTCTAAGCAATCCAAATTCCTTTGATCCCCGAAGCTTAATCTAAGGGTTGCTTTAATTAACTCCCAAGTATCTAACTCGGTACGGGTTCCTATAATGATTTGAGCTTTGCCCGTAAGTTTGCTAATAATCACTCTCAATAAGTATGATTTTAGTTGCGGGTCGTTTACATTACCATAGCTGGTAATCAAATAATCGCATGCCGAAATAAAAATCTCCAGCGTGTTTTCATTCCCGTCGTAATATGGGATTGCATCAACGTATAATTTTAATAATTGATAATTCGGCTGACTAGTAGTAGTGCTGGTGCTAGTATTAGGCATGTTTGTTGTGGTTGTATTATTAATATTAAATTTACTCAAAACGTCTGCTAATTCGTTTATCTCAATATTCATAAAAAATTTATTTATTTTAATTAAATATGTACTTTTATTTTATTAGTTTTACGCGATTTTTATTTTATTACAACTTAAAATTTTCCTAAAAGAATTATATTATTTACTGAATTTTCTTGTTCAGAGAAATTAAAATTTCTAGCCTATGTTTCTTAATCCAATTCGAGGAAAAAGAAACTTCCTAATTAATATTTCCTAAATTAATTCCTAAACAGGGAATTTAAGGAAAAAAGTGAGACGGGAATAATACTCGGACTAACCTTATTTTTCCAGTCGTCTCCTTCGTGAGTCTAAGTTGCTGAATTGTACGTCCACTGAACTCTGTATTTTCAACCAATTTTCTGGAGCCCTCTCTTGCACGATGCAGTGTTGGTGTTTCCTTGAATGTGGTAGAAATTTTCCAGATGTAGGTTTTCTTTTATTAATGTTTAAGGAATTGAAATTCCAAATCTTGAATGTTTGATATAAATTTTCAAGATCACATTAATCCAGACCGACTGCGCCAATTAAGTTTTTAAATTCGATGAATTTAATTTACAAACTTTATTTATTTATTTGAACCAAAATGTCCGTGTTACGGTTACAATTGACAACTTAAGAACTAACTTTAAAAATAACAATTACATGTATTTATAACTTTCCTAATCTAAAGACTTTGTACAAAAATACAATTAGTATTAGAGTGCTTAAATTAGAAAGTAAGTTCATAGTTTAAAGGCTAAATAAGTATAAGAAAATAATAACAAGTGATTAGGAATAGTAAATAATGAATGAATAATAATAATATAATATATCGATAAACATATTTAGATACAGTTACTGATTATATAACTCGTTCATGCAAAAATGTAATTGTATAATTAGTAGTAGTATAATAAAGATCTAATTTAATTAGTAATTAAATATTTCGCGGTCTCTAAACTGTAATGTTTACGCTGAGACGTTAAGGAGAGATAGTAAGTCGTCGCCTAGTGTAGTTGGTTACTTCCATGCTACCGAATATGGCGTGCCCGGGTTCAATTCCCGGGGGGTGATGTGATTGACTTTTTCTCCTTAAAACTCGATTTCACACTACTAAAGTGATTAATTTAGGGTTATTTAACTATACTCATTTAAATAGTTAAATGGGAAACTCATAATCAAATTAATTCAAATAGAAAAATGTCATTGAACAAGAAAAATTTGTAACTTTGTAAGGTTGTAACTAGTAGAAGAAGTGTCTAAAGAGTACATAGACAAATAATATTTAGGGGTCACTGGATTGTTTTTAAAGACTCAAAATAAAAATTAGTGATATTTCAGCTATTTTTGAAGGCAAAACTTGGTGTGAACTTGGAGTGAATCGGAGTGCTACAACTAGATCGTAGGATTATAATATCTATCTGCTGTACCGTAGCACAACTCGGTGGTCAAAAAAGGGCTACCTTTTACGCTGTCGGATTAAGTAAGGTAGTCGTGGCACAACTCGGTAGTCCCCATTTTTTCAACTAGGCGCACCTTTTGTAGCGCCACCTGAGCAGAATATGCTGACTACTCCAATATTTTCTCGACCTTAAAATATTACAGAGAAGACAGTAAATAGGTAAATACCCTGTATTTACGTGTAGAATACGCTCTTAGAGTTTGGTGCGCTCCTCCCGACTTCCCGACTCACTCGTATTTCCATTTTTTGTATTATACGGGCAATATACGATTCTTAGGTACTTATTATATTAATCGAGAATATTACTGTTATTGATTATTGAATTTATTCTGGTATTGACGAACACGAAGATGTAAGTAAGGAAACGCAAAGTGCTGATTGGTGATACAGTTAGCAGCCAGAGAGTATGGTTTCGTTTTAACGTTGATTGGCCGTTTTAAGAAGAAGATGTGGATGCGGAGTTACCGAATATTAGAATTACACATTCATTAATTATTCATTATACACATTATTTTATAAATTTAAACTCGCGATACTGCTAGTGGTAATCTGTAATCGTCGAATCATCATTTGCATGGTGTGCCCAGGAGGCACCGAAATAAGTAGGTTACAATGTCGTGGGGATGTAGGCCGTCTATAAACAGGTGCTCGATACGATGCTTACAGTTAAATCGAGGCGCTTCTTTGTTGACAATCAATAGGTGTGCAGGTGAGTTCGCGGGTTCGTGAATTTGTGCCCCAAGTTGTTATAAGTGAGTGAAAATAGTGTTTGATAGGCGATATCGCTCTAGAACGTACTCTCGGCGATAATAGGTAGGTAAGGTATATAGTAATGCAATAAAAGTGTATTTTTACTATAGGGTTCTATCGTATTTTAATTATTAACCAATCGAAAAGAAAAATAACTTAACATACGGGAAGAGTCGTGTGGAGCTCATCGGGTAGAACGAACATAACACAAATAAGGGTAATGTAGAAATTAAAAAACGCGGCCCTAAAATGGTAAAGAAGTTATATTTCGATAAGTAAGGAGATTTTTAAATTATAAATAATTTCAGTTTTTTAATATAAATACAAGATACACTCCTAACTCCGTTATCTGCCTCTGTTAATTTAAATGTTCGACACGATCTAATACAAATTTGGAAAAAATACACGATTCGGGAAATTACTTGTAAAAATTATGACGAAATAACGATACAGCATAGGTACTTTTTCTATTATTAATAATAAGTCTCGTGGTTCTTTCTTATACACACCCACCTACATAATTGATATCTAATCAAAATCGTATATTTTTTACTTATTAATTATTATTATTATTATTAAAAATACCTATCTCGCACGCTTTACTTTCCGATTCCTTTCTATTGCAAAATTTTTTATTTGACCTTTTACCCACTACCGGGAAAGCATCTACCTACATTTTTAAGGATATTTTGTGTGTTTATAATTGTGTGTAAATAATTTATCGGATTTCGCCTCGTTTTATACTCTCGTCAAGTTCAAATTTAATCGGGACCGAACCGTTAATAATAATTATTACTGACTAACGTCGTATTTTAAGATTTCGGAAAGAATAGAGGACGTGCATCGTGCATCTATCGAGTATCACTAATAAATAATAAATAAACGAGGTAACTGGTAAATACCTACTTCATAAATAAGTAACTACTTACCTCTACCCAATTAAATTACGCTGGATTATAAATTAAGCGACGAAGATATTTTAAATGGAAACGATAATATTTATGTTGTTTAATCTGTCCGTTATCGAGAAAATGCGCTAACGAGCGAAGAAATGGGATAATTACCTGCCTACTAAGTTAGTAGGTACCTACATATCTAATTCGGATACACGGATATGACTACCAGCCTCTCTACTCTTTCTAACTATATGCACTAAAGAGAAGACCAGAACGCGTTGAAGAATAACGTAGTATTTGATATAATAATAGCGATTAAATAATTTTGCAACATTCTACTCGGATTCGGAATATAATATAGCGTTACATCGTCGAGTCGAAGAGCCGGCAATTATTATTAATTTACGCAACGCTCTGACGAGTGTATGAGAGTCGTCGCGATTATCGTACGTTTACTTACCATACTTTATGTACTACCGTAACATCGTACCTACTAGGAAGCAAATAATAATGGTCGTTCTCATTTCTGTGCCGTTTAACGATCTATCGAGAGGTTATATAACGACGAAGATTACTCCGGTCAAATTACTCAACTTATTTCAACCGAATTCGACGGAATAAATATATAAGCGAAAGTGCTTAAATTTCTGCATCGCTACGAAAGGTCGACTCCCGCATAAGAACTCATTACTCGTTACGAAATATGAAATAAATATATAATAGGTATTATAATCTAATTAGGGCCAAATATAATCGCGGGCGGAGGACGCTCTTCATTCAGTCTTGAGTATAAAAAATATTAGTGGACGCCGCTTTCGGAGAAGGCGCCGCTACCGAGTGCCGAGTGCTTCGCACGTTCCGTCTTAGGACGACGTCCAGAAGTTTATCTATTAATTCGAAACGAGCGTTTTTTAAATCTAAAAAATGTCGTTTTCGAGAACCTCATAACACTTTTTTGGTCGAGATGACCGATTTACAAAACTTTCTACAAATAAATTAGTACTAACAAATAATAATAATATATATATATATATATATATGTAGTAAATATCGACGTTACGAAGAAGTATTAAAGTAGACGGTCGTTTATCTCGATACTTACCCATGGGCGCCCGGAAGGGAGGAGACAAGCCCGGGCAAATCCGCCTACCTCTAACTTATAAATAAACCACAAAATTAAAATAGTACCAACCTACTACAAACAGGATGGGCATTCGAGTTAAATATGAAAAGAAAGGAAATTATTATTATCACTATACATATTATTACGAAATTAATAGTACATAATAAGCTAATAAGTAACGCGTAAGCTGGAGTAATAGCGAGCTCTCCTTCCTATATGGATAAGAATATTAATTTATACGCCGTATAAATAATAGAGACTGCTGGTTGCACGTAAAGTACTAAAGTGCAACAATTTTTATTTCGTACTGTAATACGGGTATTGCTACTTTCCGTCATTAATTTGAGTCCGGGAAATGGCACATTACATCACTAGGCCGGGAAGAGTTGCTAAGTAACACTTCCCGGACTGTTTGGCGAAATTTTCGTAAAAGATTTTATTTTTTTAATTTTTGCTTGAAAAAAGCTTGTAGGCAGTGGGGTTCGAACCCAAGAAACTCTGGGGTGAAATGCAAGGCTGCTAACCCCTACACCAAACGAACACAAACATATATTAATGTATGTAAAGCGTAAAGTTTTAAAGTAGTTATTTGTTGCTAAGTAACGAATATAAAGTGGATGATGTGATTTAAAGTTAAATACCTACAGCGGATGTTTAATTTGACATTTTTAAAATGACGTTTTTATACAAAAAAATTTTTCAAATAAAAAAACTGTTGTATGAAATAAAATTTTATACGACATACGTCCGTAAAGTGATTATTAAAGCATTCGTTTCGAAATTCCGAACTCAGCTTCGCATCGTCCGTAAACATCTAACTCATGTTTTAATAGGTCACTTCCCGGACTAATGACGTAAATAACTATTAATATCAGAATTGATTTAGAAAGTACATTCTGTTAGTGTTTGCCTACTTTGTTTTTGTGAAACATCTTTTTTGGAGACACTATCAATCGCTACTAAAATTCCCGAACTTATTCGCCTGCGACGCTATTTTCTTATAATTCTTAATCGCAATGTTTAACCACTGCTTTAAAGTCTTTGCGCCACTTTGTGACCTAATCCAAAAAACTTACCTATACCTATTATTGTAGATGTTTTGTTTATGCACAGCTTGCCCCCCTCTGAAATATTTTCTACGGACGCCCATGTAATTACCTAATCTAATCTACCGACGCATAAGAAAACGGAGAGGAGGGCACCTCCGGCTGGTGACCGCGAAAGGCCTCCATAGACGACGGGTCGACACCTGACCCAGATCGCCCAGAAACGTTTCTCGATGGGGGACGATCGAATGCCGGACCTACAACTTCGGAATAATAATAAACGCTTCCGTTTATTTTAACTAAATCGACGATCGTTTAAAATCGAAAAAAAAGGAATTACGTAAAGCGCGTAGGACACCTTTTGTTACCGGCAATTTCCGAGGAAATCCGCCAAATGAATAACGACGATTTGCCGTTATAGATAATCGAACAAAAATTATCGTACTTTTTTTGGTCGGTTAATTTTCGGACAATTGAACCGCTTCCAAATTAGATAAACGGCCACGCTTCGTTACACGTATAAATCTTAATTTCCGCACGTAATTCGAATAATAAAAAATAAGGCGATTAAATGACCGCGCGATGGGTAAATTAATCGGACTTTCTCCGACGTAACAAAAATAATTCTCGGTTTCCCGTAGTAATTTTCCCATACCCCCGTAACACAAATTACAAAAACGCGATATCCTTTATAGAAATGCGTTTATGCCGTGACTGCTTTATTAATGTAGAACGCAGATAATAGCGTCCGTACTATACTAACGCATAGGTAAAAGTTAATAAAAATAATTAATAGTCGAAACGTCCGCAAACCCATTTAAACCCAGCTTCGATGACCCTCTTTATTTGAATCGCTCCGCCATTTGAATTCATAAACCTCTCGAGGACATCCTTCAAAACCTTAATCTTGCAGATATTTACACGATGTTGCGACAACTATTGCTCCTGGCGATAGGAACCGCCATGGTCTTGGCCCAAAGAAGATTGGCGTTACCGGATCCCAGCAGTTGCGTTAATCGTAAGTGGTTCTTCTTCCATGTACGTATCAGACATTTTTACGTTTTTCTTTTCAGGAGTTCGACACGCCACGTACAGGGATGCCAGAGGCGTAGCTCACTCGTATTTCTTCAGTTGGGAGCATTCGCCCACGAGAAGTTTGGAGGTCGATTGGCTGGACGCTCGAAACATCTGTAGAAGACATTGCATGGACGCGGTTTCTTTAGAAACTCCGCAGGAAAACGAATTTATCAAACAACGTCTCGCGAGAGGAGGCGTCCGTTACATTTGGACTTCTGGTCGTAAATGTAACTTCGCGGGATGCAACAGATCCGATTTACAACCCGCAAACGTCTTGGGCTGGTTTTGGTCCGGTTCTGGCGTAAAAATTGGACCCACTACCCAGAGAAATTCGGGAGACTGGAGTCACACCGGCGGATATGGACAATCCCAACCGGATAATCGCGAAGCCGCACAGGTATTATTTACTAAGTGGAACACCCCTATTAATTAAATATCTGTCAATTCAAACAAAAATCCGTCAAACAAAACTAAGTGATCCTTTTTGTTATTTTGCTCGCTCCTTTTGTGTTTCGTTTCTGCATCGATAAAATTTTGTTACTTGTAGGGAAACGACGAATCCTGTCTGTCTATTTTGAACAATTTTTACAACGACGGAGTTAAATGGCACGACGTCGCTTGTCATCACGTTAAGCCGTTCGTGTGCGAAGACAGCGATGAATTATTGAACTTTGTCGCTTCTCGTAATCCTGGCGTACGACTATGAGCTCACGACCTGGCTAAAAATTAATATACGTTGGATAACAAAAAGAAGAAAAAACTAACAAAAGCGAGTAAAGTAAATTTCGTTAACTTTAGATTTAAGAGTTTTATTAAATATATTATTTTTATACTTGGGCTCTATTCCTTCTTTTTAAAGTGAGTCAACTAAATATGGAACAAAAATCGGGCACCATCCAATGTAGATTCGTATCTTCTTCTCTTTCACCTTACGAAGTTCTCGAGTTCGCCACAAGCGAAGTAATCAATTTGAAATTGTTTCTTGAATAGGTAATCTATTTTTGACCTCTGCTGTATGCCAATTTATAAACTTCGAGGCAGTTTTGTTTATACAAATAAAAAAAGTATAAAGCGAGTCAAAAAAATTGCATTAATCAAAATCTTTATTTTTTTGAGTTTCCACTTTTACGACTGCTCTTTTAAATGTATTCGGTCTCCTTATAACGTGCGACAATAATTAATTAAAACTATAATTTTAGAAGAATACAAATTGCGTTTCGATATAAATAAAAATAATTTATTTCGACAAAACATTACAGTTTCATTGTAGACCTTCTCCTCCCATTACAAAACATTTTAAATTCCTTCGCTCCAAAAATAGAGAAAGGAATAAATGTATTATGGACCTCTTACGAATTTATCCACCATCTTGACTACCGACATTACGATTGAACGTGTATTTTTGTAACCTATTGGCGAGCGAGATTTTAAAAGGGGGAGGCGGTAGAATTATACTAAAAATGAATATAAAAAGAAATACCTCTGACGAGCCCGTAAAAACTTTCCTTCGAGAAAGTCAAACTTGTGATGTTGGAATCCATGTAATAAGCGAGAAAATTACTTCTTCCGCAATAGGCTACGTCGAAATAAAATTGAATCGAAATAGTATAAATTTTATGAGGTTGAATCGCAACGCCCGTATCAAAATTAATAGGATAAGGATCGTCGTACTCTCTACGACAATTAATGGGAGACATCATCGAGTAAATTAATCTCTTGTTAATATCAAAAATAGAAACGCCGACTCGAGTGAAACCGTCGTGCTCGTGCCGTGGCGGAGTAATCGCTATACCGTAAATCTGAAAATGTTTGTAAGACTTTATATAAGTTTCGTAAATGGTTTCGGGAGTGCAGTCTACTGATCTACAAATTTTGTAGGTTCTTCTAAATCTATACATCAAAGAATAAGAAATTTTAGCCCTAGAATATGTAGTTGAATTTATATTAATTTCCGACAGATCAAAATCTCCTCCTATGCGATTATAAAATTTTACGCACCTCTCTTCGTCCAAAGTTTTAAAACGTAATCGACTCAATAAACCGGATTTTCTTAAAATATGTTTTAGATTCTTCGTTGTTTTCTTTAAACTGCGCATTCTGCATTCCACCTCTGCCCAAACGATTGCACGTTCGATCAACTGACACTCGGTAGCATTTATCGACGATTCGTCTAACAAAGTACAAAACGTAGACGCTTTCATGTGATAATGTATTTCAAGTACGTCCTTGGCTACTACCAAAATATCTCTCCGACATTTTTTTATCAATTCAGTAACATTGTAAAATACGGCGTACTCGTAACACAACAATAATGTCTCTAAAGTTAGATTAGTAATGATAAAACAAAGACAATCATTTTTTAAATCATCCATGAGATATTTATGAGCCCCGTAATATATCGACCAAGCATTTTCGATGGAAATAAAAGCCACTTGTTTTAAGTAAATGTATCTCATTAATTGTCGAAATTCGTATGCGGTTATATCTTTTATGAGTATATCTTCTTTCTGCGATAGAGGACCAAAAAACATAGCTCGAAAAACGGGGCTGTGTTGTGCCAACACCAGAGTATGACCATATACTCGATCGTTATCAAATGTAAAACAACAATCGGAATTTAAATCGTCTTTGTATAAGTTGCACATAGATTGCGCTTTATAATTCGTTAAAATAAACTGCTCGGTTTGATCGTCGATCTACAAGCCGCTAGTTATGTAACGGTGAAATTTCGTAGATTATTTACGTACCATTTTTTACGCCTTGGCTCCAAGTAAATTCCTTTATTTATTTAAAAAGAAATAGATTGACGAATAAGTCGGGTTATGTCGCTGTCAAAATAATAAACACAGCGTTTGAACTACTAGTTGCTAATCGACACTTTTGGGCTTCATAGTGTTAGTACACTTGAACTACTTGAGCCTAATGTCGCGTTCATACTCATACAAGATCCGTAAAATAGAAAATAGGTTGCATCAGCTTTAAAAGAAAACTTTGCTCATCCACCAGGTGTTGATAGCCAAAAAATCAAAAAAATTTACAGCCGTCGACAACTACTACAACTAATTATAAATCTAGAAAATCAGTCTATAGACTGGCAAAGTGTTGTCGCCATAAACATGGCCGCCGACCATATGATGGGTAAAAACATTAGTTTGTTGCCATAACGTTAACACGTGAAAATGTTCATCATAAGTTTATCGGCAATTTTAGAATTATTTAGTGATGAGATTAGTGTTTTCAAAAAAGCAGAAAACTGCCTAGATAGTGGGCACTGCAAAGAAATAATTTTTGATGGCAGTTTGGGTTTCCCGTCTACTAACATGTGAATATATTTTCTAGAATAGAACACAGATGGTTAGAGTGAATAACGTCAGCTCAAGGCAGGGCTATATTACTACCGGGGTGCCCCAAGGTTCAGTTTTTGGCCCGATTATTTTTCTTATATATATTAATGATCTACCTGCGAACATTGCGGGGGCTAAGTCGACCCTTTTTGCAGACGACACCACTATTTCTGTTACAAACAAAAATTCCAATGTCGCTGTGGCTGATGCGTGCGATGCGCGGGAATCGGCGGATCGGTGGTTCGCGGCGAGTAGACTATTTTTAAATGCGAGCAAGACTCGGAATATGCTCTTTTCAGTTAAGCGGAATCGGGCTTTGGAATCTCAGAAACCGGTCAAGTTTTTGGGGGTATATCTGGACGATCGACTGCTCTGGAATGCACATATCGATGAGTTGTGTAAGACCTTGAATAGGAACATTTTTATTCTGAGAAATCTATCGAGTTGTGTATCCAGACGGGTTGCGAGGGGTGCGTATTATTCGCTCTGCCAGAGCCATATCGAGTACGCTTTGCTGGTTTGGGGACATGCGGCTGATTCACATAGGATTTTTAGAGCTCAACGAAGAGCAATTAGAATATTAGAGGGCCTTGAATATAGGGATGATTGCAGGAGAGCTTTTGTGAGTTGTGGAGTGCTGACTTTTCCGTCTCTGTATATATTTGTCAACCTGGTTTATGTGAAGAAGAGCTTGGAGCTCTACAAAAGGCACGCGGACCTTCACAGTCACAACACGCGAGTTAGGAATGGTCTAAGACCGGCCTACAGGAGGCTTTCAAGGTGTCAGGATGGCCCGAGTTTTTGGAGTATTCACTTCTATAATAAGCTTCCCGAGAGTTATAAACGGCTTCCGCTGGCATTATTTAAAGAGAAGGTCAGATTGTTGCTGATCGGTGGGGCCTTTTATTCTTTTGGGGAGTTCTTAGAGTATGAGTTTTAATGTGTTGTTTGTTGCTATGTGTTAATTTATTGATGTTAGTGATGTAGCTATTCGGGTTGTGTATACATGTAATCGACTTGTGTAAGAAAAATTTTTTTTCAAAGCACCAATAAATTATTTGAATTTGAATTTGAATACCCTGGGCAATAACAATAAGGCATTTTGAATTAAATAATTAACTTAAAACTGGAATAAAAACGAAAACTTATGTTTAAGCTGTGCAACGTATACGGTGAAACTGGTTTGTTTTTACCCATTACCCTCATTTGTGACGTCACACTTTTCCAGTCTATAGAAGAAGCTAACGCTAACTTCAGGATGTAGTTTGAAAGGTCTGTTCAAAGGTAAATGTAAATATTTTTACAGGTTATTGCATAGTGATATTATAATGAATACGATTTGATCCATTTAAAAATTAACGATTTAACGAGGCGTTAAAACTTTAAAACTAACAGATTTTTATAGAATACCACCCTTTCTGTAAAATCTGTTATAACAAACTAGCATGTTTAACTGTCGAAAAATGTTAAATTTTCGTTGCGAGCTTATTTCTAAAATTCGTACGACAAATAATCATTTTATAAGCATAGGAAATAGAAATTATGGTAACTTTTCTAGACTTATCATTTATAACTAACTTTTGACCTAACTCGTTAACTAGCTACGAGAAAAAGGTTTTACAAAAAGACGGGGATACTATACAACGATGGGAAGTACGAAATTATTTTAGATCAGCGAAAATTAAAAACTCCCAAGGGCAACTTACTTACCATCGACAGCGAACCTTTAGCTTTGGCGGTTGCCACAGAATGGGACGCTCAAAAACCGAATATACAACAGAGTACAATGCATTTAGTAAGAGCTGAGTCGTAATTCGCACCTTTTACGTAATCGTTTTATTTTAGAGCACTTTATGCAATACCGTAATCGACAATCCCAACAACTTAACTAAGTACGATTTAATTAGATACGTAACGAATTATTTAAATACCGACACCATTTTATACCAATCGGATGCAAGTATTGTGGATTTGTCGGGCTCGTATTTTTTATAATAATAATTTTAGGTAAATGACGATTTGTATAAACTGCAAGTACAGGAGTGGGATCCTATAGTTGAGTGGTTTTGTCGTCGCTTCGATATAACTTTGGACAAATGTCGAAATATGGATACTTTAGAAACAAGCGACAAAACAAAAGCAGTTATCTCCAAACATTTTATGTCTTACAACTTTAACGGCGTAAACGGTATAGTAAATTATCTTCTTGGTTCTCGATAGCATTTTATTTCGTGAATATTTAAGGATACGTGTACGGGATCGACACTTTGAAATCTGTAATTTTAACAGTAGCCTGTGCAGAAAGATTCATAAATACGGAAAAGGCGGTCTCTTTATCGAGACTGGAAGAAGAATTTCAGGTAGGTACATCAATTAACTTATAAAACGGCATTTACTATAAATTACAAAATTTGCAGGTAGGAAAGTGGGGTCGTGTCGAGTGGGCTCACGATTTAAGTCGACAAGACTTGCAGGCCAGAATAGCAGCTACAATGCTATTCGTTCACTTTAATTCCTCGTCGTGGTCAACTCAAACAAAAACTTGAAATATAAGAATTTATTTTCCTTAAATATTTGTTAGTCGTTTATTTTATTTGTAAGTAAAGAGTCGTAAAATAGCATATACTGCTTATGACTTTTAGTTAAAATATGTAAAGTATCAATGTTTGCATCTAAATCTTTTATTTCTTTCAATCTCTTTTTGGTCGTTTCAAAACCGTGAAGTAAAACTTTAGGACTCCTTACTATATGTTGAGGCGTAAAACCCTGAGAGATTATAAAGTCGATGATAAGATCGATTTTCTTCATACTTTTATTCAACAAAGCTGGGTGTTTAGTCAATATGAGTTGCGACTGCTCCATTGTGCACTTTAATTTATTAACTAAATATTCGGCAACCGAATTATTTCCCAAAATTAATTTATTATCGTACCTCCTTTGAATATATCTATTAAAAACTTCTTGTTGAGCACGAACCATCCAAGTTTTTATTTTATCGGCTTTTAATTCTTTGGCAGCTTCTAACCGACGATTAATGCTTTCCGTGCTATACTGTAATACCCAAAAATCTTTTTGAATTTCTTCGCAACTAATACCGTAATCGATTAATAATTTATAATTTCTTTCTACTCTCGCCAAATTTATTTTACATAAAAAACGTCTCTTTGTTAAGACATTGCATATTTCCACTACGGGAAGCTAAAAATGGCACAATTACAAATATAGAAAACAAAAAATATAGAGAAACATACTTGGAATAAGTTGGAAAGATATTTTATACGACCGTCAAAGTCATATTTATCAAATTCGTTGTTTTTTATAAATTCTTCACAAACTTCAAGTTCAAAATTTAGTAATGGTACTAAATCGCTTATATTATAACTTAAGACGGTAACCAATTTTAACTTTTGTTTTAAATCCTTGTAAGTTAGAATATCCGGATACTTCATGATGACTTCTTGCAGAATTCCGGCATTTATTAATATATTATAGTTATCCGAGATGGTACGGCCAGTAGTCAATCTAAGTTTTTTAAATCTCGTCGCTAAATCGACGGCAGTGTGCAAGCTTATTTTAAATAGTTCTTGTAGCTTTTTAACCGCAGCTTTACGACCATGTCGATACTCAGAAGATGTATCTCGATAATTAATAGATTTAGAAACTACGTCATCTTCGCAAGCAACAGTTAACGACCTTCTCCATGTTTTTGTTACAGATAAATCGCTTAAAAGCGAAGACGGTAGTTTGCCAGCCCCGAATCGCCTTAAAAAATTCAAGAACATAATTTTATCCTTAGCTAATTTTATTCTTCAAAGTTTAGTTCTATTTTCGATAAGTAATACTTAAAGCGTTAGAAACTCTCGCAGACACTATACTACGAGACAACAATTTCATAATTATTATTATCATTATATCAGAACAAACACTGTCAAATCAAATCTTAACAATTAGCGTGTTTTATAATTGCACTCTTTGTTCGAGTAAACTCGAACAAGTTTGAATCTGCTCGAACAGATATAATTTAAAAACGGTTTGGGCGTCTAACTGTCATCTGTCATGACATGTTGCACGGAACATCCCAATATATATATCTGGAAGCGATAAAGACCCAGTTTCTCCCGACACAATTAGATATTTTTGTTCTTCGACAGTATCGCCAGGAACTTTGATTCCGACAAGTTGCTATTTTTAAATACAATTTTAGATTTTGAGGTTATGTTGCGCGCACCATCTAGTTACTAGTTACGCGGTGCACCAAGTTCATGTTCGAACAGGCTGTTCGAGCAGAAATTTGTCATTTAAAAACGCGATCTCATTTGTTCGAGTACTCGAACGGTTGTTCGAGCAATTATAAAACACGCTAATAGTTTCCCAATTAATAGTTCAAATGACGTTAATTTTTAATTTTGTGAAACGTGAAACGTATACATTACTGCATAAAAGTGACAAAATTTATTTCGTTTATAGCTTATAGTTATATACCTATAACAATGAATTCCGCCCGAATAAACCCTATACTGATAGCAGAAATCGAAAGCGACGGTAGATATATATATATACTAGCAAAAGTAATTTAAGGTTAACTCGCAATTTTAGAATTTTTGAAACTCTTTTTACGATCCAGTTTAAAGAGCGAACTTTTCAAAAATTTGACCATAGCGGAGCAAGTAAAGAAGCTAGGGGAGGGAATAGAAATCGTCGGTGGAGAATTACAGAAGCAAGTATTTGAGAAACACAACGATTTAATAAAACAAGCGACTCACGCAAATAAGTTGGAAAGTGTATTGATAACGATGAATTTGCACGTCCAGAATTTGTTTGCAAATGCCGAACGTTTAAAGAACCAAGTACGTGTTGTATGTTGGTTGCTTTTGTGGTTAATTTTTTGTCGTAGATTGTGGTTCCCCATCGAGCGTTGGAAGTACATACGACAGTATTGTCGAGGTTACACTTGGCAAGCCATATATTAAGGCAAGTTAATAGAATTCAACAATTAAGTAAAAGATTGTCGAATATTAACGATCCAATTCAAAAAGCCACCATTTTACACGAACTAGGTAAAAAATGTCGAAATTGATATGGAGCCATAATTCTTTTAACGCAAAGATCTTTAGATCAATTAACCATGGATTCAGATTTGGCAGATGTCGATGCCGTTACGTCGGAACTACGAAATATAAGATCTCAACAACAAAAAGTGGTGAAATTGGCGAATAGCTTATTAACACAAGGCATAACAAGCGAAAATGTGTCTCAAACTAATGCCGCTTTGCAGGTAATCGATAATTTTTAATTTTGAAGCGTCACCTTCAAATAACATTTGTAGATTTTTAATAACTTGGGATCGATCGATAGTTCTGCAAACACCGTTGCCGAAGTTTGTTTGGGAGAGTGTAACGAAAGTTTAGAATTAGCTTTAGACACAAATTCCAATAAAAAGACAAATATTTCTGGTCGTATAAACGTCGTTTCTTCGCAGGGTTTTAGAAATAGGATCTGGGACGATCTGGAAAAGGCGTTTTCCGAAGAAATTTATTGTCAATGTAAACAGGCAGGTACTCTACCATTTGCTTGTGTTACCGGTACTATCACAGCAAATCTTTTTAGGTTAGATTTTTACAAGAAGCTTTAAACAACTTGAACTTTCGATCGAATCAAAATATTGCTCTTAGCTTTTGGCTGAAATTAGGTAAAGAGTTGGTGAAGAAAGTTGATAATTCCGGATCCGCCGTTCGACAAATGATGGAAACTGATTATCCTAAATTGTTGAAACTCTACAGAGACATGACGCTTAAGTTGAACTGCGAAAATTTTGTATTTGAGTAAGATCGACTTACGTAGATAATATTTTGTATTTAGATTTTCTTCCGTAGCCGTTCGATCTTAGAGGATTGGGAGAACTTATATCTATCAAGCTCGTTGAATCGTCTTCTCGAACCCGCACAGTTGGTGTTTAACCAAGAACATTTTTCTCCTTCTCATGATAAAATCGACGCGGTTGTCAGAAACATAACTAAGTTAATAAAAATGAATCTGTAATTGAGAATTTTTCGAGTACCGAAATATTATTTTATAGCGAATTAAGCGTAGCTTTGGTAGAAGATTGTCTTAGCGAAAAAGTTGCCAAGAACGTGTCTAAATGTGTAAAAATGTTCGTCGTTAAGACCGAACAGCAGTTGTCTGTGGGTCCCGAAACTGCTCAAGTCGTCGGTATTTAGCTTCGCCAACTGAAATTTATACAAAAATAACGCAATGTTTTTATTAGGAGGTTCGCCAAATTCGGGCCAACAGTTAAACGTTCAATTGGCAAACATCTTATATTATTTCCAAATTCAAGTACACAGAATGTTAGTAAATATGAAAGAAACATTATCGTCAATAGCCCTTAACACGATAAACGACAGTTTACTGAGCTTAACTAGTTTGACCTCTACAATAATTCAACCGTTGATAAGTAAGTAAAAGAAATTTTTTTCTCGAATTAAAGCTTTCTTTTAAGATTCCACAAATTTGAATATCGAAACGATAATAATTACAATTCATTTGGAAGATTGGGTTAAATGTCCGACGTTGAACACGAGAACGAATGCCATTAGCAGTCCTTACATGCGAGAACTCGCTCAATTTATTTCGAGGGTCAATCACACGTACTTAATACCATTCGAAAATAAAGAAGTTTTAACATTAAAGTAACTTTCTTAATTTGAATCGTCGTCCACTAATTAAGTCTACATTTTAGATGTAGCGAGATTGTGGTTCGTTGTATCGAGTTATTAGTAAGACATTCTTCTTTATTAAGACCTCTTTCACAATTGGGTCGATTAAAACTGCAGGCCGATTATGCACACTTGGAAAGTGCTCTAAAAGCTCTATATTTGTATCTTTTCGATTTAGGAAAACCTTACAGGCAAGTATCAAAAGGCACGTGTGTTTATCTCACATTGACATTTGTTTCTTCAAACAGACTTTTCAAGTCGATGGCAACTCTTATAGTGCTATCTCCTCGAGAGATTGTTCGAAGGCAGATGTCGGGGAGTTCGGTTCCGCATAGTACAGTATTACTACTGTTATTTTCGTTTGCCGGTCCAGAATTAGCCAGTCCACATCAAAATGCCTCTTGGTCCTTGACGAAACTCTCGACTTGGTTAGATGAGCACACTTCCGAGTCGGACAGGTGATGATAAACGATAAATCAATTAATAATATCTTTTTGATACTTTTAGATTGGATTTAATTGCCGGTGCTTTACAAAGATACGAAAATTTGATCAGACAAAAGAATTTAATTAACTACGATCCGATATATCCGATTATTTCGGAATTTTTAGAATACGCTATGCAAAGTTGAAGTAAGAGGAGCCTTTAAGAATTTATAATTCGATTAAATTAATATCATCATTATTATTATTATTATTATTGTCATTGAATTGTTTACAACAGAAACTATATGATTAATCATTAAAATTATTAACGCCCGGTATTACCTATCAACTTTTTAAGTCGCCTTTAAAATTAAAAACTCTCTTTAATTCAAAATCTAGCCATGTCATTAGTTAATATTTGACTTAAAGGGACTTTTCATTTTTAAAGGGGACTTCAGAAGTTGATAATACCGTCTGTACGACTATCATTCTTGTTGAAAATTTTCGTCTACAGAAGCAGTCCAGTGCAATTAGGTTTATACCTAATTGCGAAATCAATTATCAGAATTTTTAAATCTTTTTTTAAAGAAAGTAATGATTGTTATAGTTTTAAAGGTTCTTTATAAAGAATTTATGACAAATTTAAACTTTTTAATTTAATTTGAAGATTTCAGAAGCCCAAAAAGCGCAACAAAGGAAAGGAACCTTAAATAATAGTCCCCAATACCTTTGTCACCTAAAATACGGGTTGCTTCAAATGGGATAGTTCTAATTTTTTGGTGTTGTCTATGACGGAGGCCTTCCGGATCTTTGTCAAAAATCCAAGAAACTGCGAAATGTTTAACATTTCTTCAGTTTCTGTCAATTTTGACCCCCAAGAATTAATTTTTTCGCTTGGGGGTAATTATGACTTTTTAGTATGTTGTATATGATGAAAGTCTAATGATAAATCTTAAAGTTTCGACCTCGGTGAACCTCCGGATCTTTGCCAAATATGCACAAATATATTATACGATTTAGTTTTAGAATTTTGATTAAGATCCGGAGGTCTGTCAAGAACCAAAACTTGTATTTATTATTAGGCACTCATCATATATACAAACATACCAAAAATCGATAACCACTCCATTTCATGAAAGGTAAATAATCCGGATCTAATACGTATATTCGATATACGAAATTTATATACTATATACGATTGAGTTTTGCTTTAGTTTGGTATTTTTTACCAAGATCCGGATGCCCGCCAAGGTCGAAAACTTGAATTTATGATTTGGCCTTCATCATGTACAACATACCAACACATCATTACTGCCCTATTTGATGAAAGGTAGGTATTCTAAATATTTGCCTGAAATCCAACACTACAACCGCAACTAACCGTATACATGTAGATACGAGTTATTTACCTTTCATGAAATGGGGCAGTTCTCATTATTTGGCATGTTGTATATGATGAAGGTTTAATGATAAATTCAGGTTTTCAGACTTGGTGGTATGAACTACCCCATTTGATGCTACTCGTATTTTAGGTGACAAAGGTACTGGGGACTATTATTTAAGGTTCCTTTCTTTTGTTGCGCTTTTTCGGCTTCTGCCATCTTCAAATTAAATTTAAAAATTTTAAATTTGTCACAAATTCTTTATAAAGAACCTCTAAAACTATAACAATCATTATTTTCTTAAAAACAAGATTTAAAAATTCTGATAATTGATTTCTTCGTTGAGATTTCCAAAATTATTTTTTTAACTTTTGATTTACAAAATTGCGGTAATTTTCAATGGGTAAACTTTTTAGTTTATGGCATTAGGATTCCAAAAAAGAAAAAATAATTCAAATCCGTTCATTAAAACTGGGTTCCATCATTTTACGTTTATATTGTCTAATTGCACTAGACTAAAGGCGATTTTGCAGTGATATATGCCGAAGTTAAAAAGAATGTTGACTTACTCTTTTTCATAAATTCGCATAGATATTCTTGTTTGTGCGTGTTAAAAACTATAAAAAATATACAGGCTGTATCAAATTTCGTGTTAAGTACAGGGATCTCGCTTAATAGCGTAGATAGAAAGTTGGTTAAATGGACAAAAACGATCCTCGAGTTATGCCTACACTAAATCAAAAAACAAAATTTACCCTCTCCATAACGTTTCTGAAATATGGCGGAAAATAGCGAAATTTGCATTTTTAATTTTTGGCTCTAAAATCGTTATTTGTAAAAATTTTTAGAAACTGAAAAAAATTTCTCAAAGGAACTTTTTCTGCTCTTTCAGACGATGTCAACGAATTTTCGCTATCATTATTACTTTACTGTATATTGATACCAACTTTTGTTTTTTATATGGGAGCCATTTAAAAAATTTATGTCATCGAATAGAGAAAAAAATGCTGATTTCAAAAATGTATAATATGTCTATAAAATTTTTGATAAAAAAATCACCATAAATAACCCAAATAATTATAAGTAAATTTCTATAAACATTTACAGGAAAACAAATGAAGCACATATAAATTGTTTTTTATAAAACATATTCAATTGTTTTTCACGGATATTGCTATTTATAAATTAAAATTCAGTTTTAAATAAAATATTCTATTATTTTAATTTTGAATTTATTATTTGTGGTTAGTTTATGGACATGTTATACATTTTTGAAATCAGCATTTTTTTCTCTATCCGATGGCATAAAATTTTTAAATGGCTCCCATATGAAAAACAAAAGTTGGTATCAATATACAGTAAAGTAATAATGATAGCGAAAATTCGTTGACATCGTCTGAAAGAGCAGAAAAAGTTTCTTTGAAAAAGTCTTTTCAGTTTCTAAAAATTTTTACAAATAACGATTTTAGAGCCAAAAATTAAAAATGCAAATTTCGCTATTTTCCGCCATATTTCAGAAACGTTATAGAGAGGGTAAATTTTGTTTTTTGATTTAGTGTAGACATAACTCGAGGATCGTTTTTGTCCATTTAACCAACTCTCTATCTACGCTAATAAGCGAGATCCCTGTACTTAACACGAAATTTGATACAGCCTGTATATTATATTGAATATACAGGGTGTCTATTGCACGATACTTCACTACTGTGTTCTACGGTTAATAAATTAAAAAGTCGTAATAAACATATGTCCGCAACTGTTTAGCAACATTTAGAATTTCAATTACACAATGTCAGTGGCCCGAAGTATTTCTTCAGTGTTTAATGTTACGGGTGGTCTAGTTCAACCTGAAGACCTGTTATTATTACTCTTCGCATTGTCGCTCTGTCCTCTCCCTATCAGAGATAACCCCTTCCTATACAAGATCTGAGATTTGTTAGGAGATAAATTATAAAATACAGGGAGTTAGTATATTACCGATTTGCGGAATCTACCTTAAAGCTGGTCCCAGACGTAGCATTTTGTTTGTACAAACAAGTTACACAAACATATCAGTATGTGTAGTGCGGTATTATGTTTGTACAAACATATTTCAGGAAGTAAATTCATTTGACTTGTTGTAACGTTTAGGGACTATCAACTTTTTATATTCGTTTTGTTTGTACAAACAAGTCGTTGAAACAAAATGCTACGTCTGGGTCCAGCTTGAACTGGATTTTGCATTTTGTTTTGTTTCAACGATTTGTTTGTACAAACAAGTTACACAAACATATCAGTATGTGTAGTGCCGTATTATGTTTGTACAAACATATTTCAGGAAGTAAATTCATTCGACTGGTTGTAACGTTTAGGGACTATCAACTTTTTATATTCGTTTTGTTTGTACAAACAAATCGTGAAACAAAATTCTACGTCTGGGTCCCGATTTAGGAAGAAACACAATGCAATCTTCCATACCCAGATGTATTGCGGGTTGCATGAATATCAGGCTTAAATTTCTTAAGAATTATTTATTCATTTTTTGTTGTTTTTACATTTTAAACAAACTATAAGCTCGTTAATGTTTTCCAGGGGGAATTATTATTATTGACAATTTGGACCACTCCAAACGATGCTGTTTCTAACCCAATATTGGGATGTTCCGTGCTCTAACCTAACCTATAAAGTTTAACATTGCAGCTGCATTTCACCAAAGTTGGCATTTCACTGCTTTCGTGCTTTCACAGTGCATTTGCATTACGGCGAGTTCGAGTTATGTGATGGGTTATGGTTATTGCTAACGTTACGTTATATAGCCAAAAGTGAAATGAGTTTTTCATCAAAATTACAAATTATAATTCCAAAAGTTGCGGTAACGCCAAAATTTTTTTTTTATCGAAATTACGCGTTCAAAAGTAACTTGAAAATAAAATGGGTACACCCAGGTAAAATACCTTGTATAAAGCCCGAGAAAAGTGGCGATTTAACACCTATGCCAATAATCGATAAATCTCGAACCCAACTTGAATACGAAAACAGCGAGGAGTTGTTAAATGCTAACGATTCAGTTAAACAATTGTTTTCTTTAGAATTTGCTCCTCGATACAAATCGACGTACGCTTTTATAAAAGATACCACCAATATCGTTAAACGCCACAGTTTTGATCAAAGTTCTATAGAAGTTAAGATTGCTCGCTGGACCGCCACCATTCGTTCTATGCAGCACACGATGGAAGAATCTCCAAAAAATATAAGGTGTAAAGTTCAACTTAAAGAATTAATAGATAAACGCAAAAAACATCTCAAGTATTTACGACGATGGGATTATAAAAAATTCGAATGGCTGATAGACAAACTAAATATCGTGTACAAACCTCCTCCCAATGAGTTTCATTGGATCACGAGAAAGGGTTCTTTGAGAAAATTAACAGAAAAGTATTGTCAAGATTTAGAAAAAGCACGTCTAGAAGACTACAAAAAACAATTGCAAGAAGAACAGCCGGCTTTTCTAGAAGAAAAAATTCGTCTGTTAGAATTTATTCGCAAAGAGCAGAAAGAGTGTGAAGTGGAAATTACCGTGACTCAAGAAGAAATCGACCAGGCGAAAATACGATTAGATAAATTAATCAGAGAAACAAGAAAAAAAGAGAACGATAATTAAAGATTATTTCAAATGTACGCCTTCTTAATTTTTGTACTTAGATTAATTTAAAACGAATGTATTTGTCGATTATAATTTATTGTTATCACATGTACACCACTAGACAAATTACAACAACAAAAAATTTAACACACCCAATGGACCTTTTTTTTCGAACGTAGCTCGAAATATTAATTTTACAAAAGTAACGAAAAAAAACAATAATAATTGTTAAATCGAACAAAAAAAAAAGTAACTTAGCTTTTAACAATATAAGAAATTCTCGTAACCGAGCAAGACCCTTATATTCTAAAATGAAATTTTTCAAGGCATTTTGAATTTTACTGCATCGAGAGATTGAAGAAACAAGGTGCGCTTTAAAAAAAATAAATTAACTTAAAATTGTTATCGCAGTCGGGGTACGTGATAAAACGCTATTTTTGCCGAGACCATATAAATGAGAAAACATTACTTAGCGGGGCAAAAATATCTTTTGACTGCCGTAAATGTCCGCCCATTAGTTTTGCTACATATTTTCGATAGCACATAACGAATAGCGGAAATTCCGTTCTTACCGATATTTACAACATTAAACTACGTTTGCTCGCCAAATAATATTATCGGTAATTGACGATACTTCCTTAAATTTAAAAAAGTTAAAGACTCAATTTTATTAGGCTCGGCTGATTTGAGCTACTGCTAACTTTCGACGTTACATAAATCTTCTAATACTATTTAAAAAAAGATGCCGTCATTGCTTTAGAATAATAAATAAGTATAGCCTAATTAAAAACATAAAAGAGTTCAAGTTTTCTTAAAGAAAGCGGTTATACTTTTACTTCCGGAAGCGGCTTTGGAGCGTGATTTGTCCTTGGAAGTTTGTATCGGTTGTTTGATGGCTTTAATATCTGGCTTACTTAAATCTAAAACGTTAGTAGACGAATTTGCTTTTTCTTCATCAATTTTTGGTTTCTTCGATTCCGATTGTAAGTTGTTGACGCTTTTTCTTTTAGAGCTATTAGTATCTTCCGGCAAATTTAAATACCTAAGTAGTTTTTGACTCAAATCGTCCATTAAATACTCCGACACGATACCGTGGGCATACTTCAAATAAGCTTCATTATCCGAATTCTCGTCTCTCGACGATTTAACGAAAGTCGCAGAAGCGGCACCGCTCGTCACGTGAATATTTTTTTGTTTTAAAATGTCGGCCACTCTTTCGGTTTTCTTTTGAAGCCACACCAACGTTTTTTCTTCGTTGTATTTGAAAGCGTTTATATCTTCTTCACCCTATAAATATACTCAGTTAGCTAAAAACACGAGTGAATTTTAACATTCACCTTCCTATCGGCGACCATGTTCAAATACTTCAAACCGCTACATTTTAATAGTCTTTCGGTTTGAGGAAATTCTTCGTCTCTCAGTAACTGATCTAATGGAACGGCTTGACCCGCACAATACTTCCTTAGATACGGTAAAACTAGAATTAAGAAAGTTATCCATTAATTTAAGGTAAAAAGGTCGACCGAACGATTTAATATTATTTACAGAAAGGTCGTTAAACGCTCACCTAAAAATATAGGATCTATCGGAGTCGATAACTGCATTTTACCGTCACTTTTAACACTTTCGTCTAAGAACCAAGACCTTTTGTTTTCGTTAAATGTTAAAATTTCTTGTACAGAATTATTTGCGATTGAGAATAAAAAAACCGCCGATTCTCCTGTATTTGGATGTCTTAAAGTTACTATATCCGGAGTACCGGTTCCAGTGTATTGTTCAGATAATTCTAAGGCTTCCCCTTAAAAAAAATTGTAAACAATAAATAAAACACCAAAACCTAAAAAAAGTAGAAAGTTTTTTACTTAATTTACCTTTTAAAACAAAAACCCATGAATTCGGAGTTTGTGCCGTTTGCGATTTGATGCATTTTTTAGGTTCCGCTTTAACTCGAGGCATTTTTAATAAATTAAGTTACGATTTTTGTTTAGACGAAAATTGCATTTACAGACGCCCGGTTTATTTCCCACTAAAAACATAAATCTACAGTTTAATTTACCCAACTAGTGAGGTTGGTAACGTTAGAACGAACCAAGCAAGTCGGCTAAAAAGAAAGTAGCCTGTATTACAAACGATTACCGCGATTACCACTCCACCCGACGTCCCGACGGTCACGACCTCCATCTCTAATGTAACCATAACCATCATTTATGGATCATTTTTTCTTCCTATAATTTCGTTTCGGAACAAAATTTGTGAGAATTTAATTTGGTAAAAGTAATTATGAGAAGTTAAATCGGTGGTTTTTTGATTTCCACAGCATACGAGAGTTTTCTCAACTTTCACCCAAAGATAAACAGCAAACAGCGTGACGGCGAGGTTAGGATTTGTTTAATATCTTTTTGGCGGTAATTTTACGTGACAAATTATTATTTATTATGGACGCATTTTTAAAGTCGGGCAAATTAGGAAGTGCTAGTGGGCTTAAAGCGGGACCTTCGTCGGTCAGAGTGGCGAAAAAAAGTCGGCCCGTACCCTGGGTAGAAAAATAGTAAGTAGTAACTAAATTTGCCATAAAGACATTAAAGTATTAACTATTTGCTAGTCGTCCTCGAACGGTATCCGACGTCGTAGAGCAGAAAGAAGCAGTAACAGTATTAGGTCAATGTATCGGTGGTGCAGATTTACCCAACTTAATTTTTTATGGTCCACCCGGAACGGGTAAAACTAGCACTATATTAGCGGCGGCTCGTCAGCTGTATGGAGACCTTTACAAGGATAGGATTTTAGAACTTAATTCTTCTGACGAACGAGGAATACAAGTTATAAGAGATAAAGTCAAAGTTTTTGCTCAACTGACCGCTAGCTGTACCAGACCTGAGTAAGTCGTGAGAGTATTTGAGAATCAAAAGAAGTACTTCTTTATTTGCAGCGGAAAACCTTGCCCGTCTTTTAAAATCGTCATATTAGATGAAGCGGATTCCATGACCAACGCGGCCCAAGCGGCACTACGTAGAACGATGGAAAAAGAGTCCAAAACGACTAGATTTTGTTTAATCTGTAACTACGTGTCTCGCATTATCGAACCTCTCACGTCTAGATGTACCAAATTTCAATTTAAACCCTTAGACGAAACTTTAATTTTCGAAAGGTAACTAGAGGAGTTATTTGGGGTGTATTAATTTAAAAATATAATCACGTTTAAGGCTACAGTACATTTGCAAAGAAGAAAGGGTGAAATGCGACGATGCCGTATTAAAAACGTTAATAAGCGCAAGTGGTGGTGATATGAGACGTGCCATAACAAGTCTACAAAGCTGTTCTAGTCTCAAAGGAGAAGATGTGCCTATTTGTATCGACGACGTATACGAAATAACGGGGGTATATGTTTAAATACGTGCAAAAACATTTGTATTTATGAAGTTTCACTTTTAAGATCGTGCCTGATCGTTACGTACTCGATTATTTGAACATCTGTAAAAGCGAAAATTTCCAAAAATTAGAAGAATACATAGAAGACTTGATTTTAGAAGCTTATTCGTCTGCCCAGGCGAGATATTTTACAATATTTCAATTTTATTAAAATTTAATTTTCCGCATTTTAGATTCTCGAGCAAATAAATAACGTTATAGTGAATTCAGACGAATTAAATACGAAACAAAAAGCGCTCATAGGTGAAAAATTAGGCGTACGTTAGTATTCTTCCGACTAGTGCGAGATAAATATTTCTTTGATTTTCAGGTTGTTTGTTATCGCCTTCAAGACGGAGGTTCAGAGTACATACAATTGTTAGATTTAGGATGTACCATTATGAAAGCGCACATGACTTATTAATTATTTTATTAAGAATGGTTTGTAATTTTTCAGTTACATTTAAAAAATAATAACTACCATTTTTATAACTTATGTTAATACTAGTATATTCAACCCATGTTGTAAGGAGGCGGTTGATGTTGGTAAGGATTAGGATTCATCTGTCTTTGCAATTGTGCTACGAGAGCCGGGGAAGGTTGAGAGCCCAGGGAAGCGTTTTGTTGTTGTTGTTGCTGCTGCTGTTGCATAGCTAACATCTGCTGCCTCATACGTTGTTGTTGAAATTGTGTCTGTTGGGCTCCTTGCATTCCTTGGCCGGCCGATCTTGAATAAGGCGGCGCCGGAACTCCTTGTCCGCTCGCCATAGGATTCATCGTGTTCATATTAGTGTTCATAGTGACATTGGGCACTTGCTGAATATATTGCGGCCTCGGATTATGTTGCGCCATACCCCTATAATCTGGCTGAGGCGCTCTCGGTTGACCGAATCCTTGTTGTTGACCGACGAACATATTGCCCTGAGTTCCTTGCATCATCTGTTGATTATTCTGCATGGCACCTCCTTGCATCATGCTCGTTGGATTGCCGCCGTAATTGGCATATTGTTGACCCATATTGTTGGGCATATTTCCGTACTGCTGTTGAAAGATTTGTTGGTTAGATTGCATAGTGGCGGGGTGTTGCTGACGAATCTGTTGCCTGGGAAATTGTCTCTGCATTGGTCCGTAGTTGGGAGTTTGCGGTCCTGGAGCTACGGGATTTTGGCTATTAGGGCCCACAAACTGATTGAGAGGATGTCGTTGTTTTAACATGATGGATAAAGCCTGTTTAGATTGATTGACGTGTTGCGGTCTTTCGAAACGATTTACTAGAAAAAGTTATTATAACTAAAACGAACTTTGTTTAAAACATGAGCCTACCGTTAGCCACCTGCTGTTGGTAATACGCCTGAGGCGGTTGCTGTTGTGACTGCTGTTGATTGTACCACTGTTGTTGCTGTTGTTGTCCAGAATTCGAGTTGTATTGCTGAGCTTGTTGCATGGGATTTGTACCCTGTCCGTAAGGACTCATGTGAGTTGGAACTTGTGGGGTGGGAACTTGCATCTGCATAGTACCGCCTTGGGCTTGGTTGATCGGAGTTTGATTTATCGTTAAAGGACCGCCGGGAATTTGACCGGAAGTTGCCTTAGATTTTCTAGGTCTTCTGGTTCCTTTTCCTCGCCCTTTACCTAATGCAGCACTGCGTGGACTTTGATCCACGGATGAAGGTGTATCGACCTACAACGATAAATCGCAGTTTTAATTTATTTTTAACTATTTAAAACTACAAAAACACATACATTACTTACGGGTTTATCGGGAAGCGGTTCTAGGTCTTCGGGGGGTAAAGGCGGAGGATCTAAATAATGCGAAGCTGGTTTTTGTAAATTATGGGTATGGTATCGAAGTAATCTATGTGTCTCTTCACTAGCTAAAGGCCTTCTTTCTAATCGTACGGCGCCAAACCACGCCCAAGATAAAGGTGCGGGATTTTTCATTCCTTCTAGTAAGTCCCAACTGCTCACTCTTTGCCGATCGGTGACCTTAAAGTAATTAGATAAAAAATTTATTAGGGTTGACTGTATATTCCTGAATCGAGTTACGAAGAGGGAAAACACTATTTTTTGTATCTTGTAAAGAAAATCATTCTCGGCAAAACACTTATTTGTTTTTGAGTTCCCTTAGAATGAACATTGTTTTTAACCATCTCTTACATCTTACAGAATAATGAAAGCTTATCAATTTATATTTTCAGATTTGGAAATTTTTTTAGCAAAATATTACTGAAATAGCGGTAGTTAGAGATGAATGAGGTCCTAAGAAAACAGAAAATGATAATAAATGTTTTAATTAATAAATGTTTTATATCCTGTAAGAGATGGATAAAAACGTGTGGTAAGGGAGTTTGAGAAGAAGCTGACATTTTGATCTTTGTGCGTAAAGATACCTATATAAAATACATAATAATAAATATACAAATAACACTAGAACGCTTTTTTTTGAGAGATCAAAAGTATACAATTTTCCCTCTTCGTTAACCCCATCGTATATGAACTGGAACAAACCTGTAAACCGTGCTTTTTGTCGATGCTGTCGAAACTTATCTTGTTTCCCTTACTATCCGTCAAACAACCTACAGGTTCTACAGCTATAACTTCGGTAACTTGTCGCGGCAAAGGTAAAAGTTGCCGAATATGTTGAAGAGAAGCATTTTGTTTCTCTCCAACCTCCTTCTTTAACTTTTTCATCAAATTTTGATACATTTTTCTGCCTTCATCCTACAATTATATATCGAAAACTCATTATAAGTACGATAACGTCATTCTTTATAACTTGCTTGACTGTCCGATGCTAGAGCAGAATGTACGAGAGTAGCTAACATATCAACGACGGTGGTAAATAAATCGCTATGCGTGTGAAGATCAATTAAGCCATGCGTTACCAATTGAACTAATAACAAAGACCAATCGGTTAAAGCCGCAGAACTACGTTGTATAGCTTCGAAGACGCCCCCGACTAAAGAAAAACGCAATTGCAAACCGTCTAAAGTGCGTTCGTTACTACAGATGTCCACTAAGTTTCCGTCTCTCGCCAAAGACACTAGCTAAAAGTAACGTTTAAAATAAACAAATTAGTAAATTAGAAATTTAGTTTTGTCTCACTTGAGATAACTGCGAATGTAAGGAAGACAATAAGAACTCTCTCTGCCCTTCTTCTTGACCTTTGAGGCACGTGAGAACCAACGTCAAAAAAGGTTGATGATTAAATAAGTATCGGTTTTCAGAATTGGGCCTTTGCTTATTTTTTTGTTCTCTACACCAGCCGCCACTTTCTAAAACTTGAGCGGAGACTTTAAGCACTCGTCCTTGAACAGCACTCGGAAGTTTAGATACTAACGGCGCCACTAACCAAATGGAACTTTGTTGTTTATTTCGAATGTCGCTCCTAAAAACTCGCCTTTAGAAAGAAAAAAAAACCAATGGGCTCTACGGATTACTTTTTATCGTCGTTAAGGCCGCTCGTAGTGGAATTAAGCTGAAACACGTCTATGGCAGCTTTTGCGACCGTATCTAACCACTGATTGAGCTCCGCAGAGTTGGTAGTAAACTGTTTGAACATTAGTTGTAAATCGAGCCAAGACATTCGTAACGTCCACTGTTCTAAATTCTAAAACGAGTTATTAAAAATAATAATGTGACGAGGAGACATATTATAAGACCTCTAAAATGCGGCTAATCATACTCTTTTGATCTAACTCTTCCATGGTCGCACTTGCATCTGGATAACATATCATATGTAACAATCTTTGAGCTTGAGAATGAGATAGTAACGAATCCAGCAAATTATCTGGATGACATAGTTCTTCCGGATGACATAAACACCGCTCCAAAACCCATTGTTGGGAACAGATTTCTCGTAAAACGTGACAAGCAAAAGCAGATAAAGAAGCGGTGCTTTCTCCGTTCCCCGTGCTCGCCTGTCTGTAAAAAGAAAATGAGAAATTCTTTATTTCGTCAATAAAAAGTGCGATTTTAAAGCACAGTTCTCCCAAACAGCAGCACTTTACGAATCTAAAAATGCACATACACCGTTCGTTACCATTACTTATAGATATTTATGCACGAAAATGATTAAGGCTGAATGGCGAACGAGATCGTGCGGTGGTTCGAGCTCAAACCGCTTTATACAAAATTTATTCTGTATTATTCGGCGATCTTGGCGCGTACATGCATAAATTTATGAGTTACATTTATTGTTGTTACGCTCATCCCAACGTTATTTAGCATTCTTACATTGATGTAATAAATGACATACGTATGATTTTATGTATGTCAGGTCCCTTGACCTGACGCACACACCGAGAACGCTGAATAATACTATACTTAGTTAAGGTTGTTGAGAAGGGGAGTGGGGGTAAGCTGCGGTGGATGCTCTGTCCTGTGCTAAATACATAGGATAACGAAGGATAAAGATATCTATTGCCAACTTCAAATAAACAAAATTTTAATACTTAAAATCAATGAAAATATGCTTTCTTTATTAAATATACTCAATTTTTAACAATTTTTTTCTAAATTTTATTCTTTTAAAGAGTTTTGGTCGGTTAAAATATTTTTTAACTTATTTTTAAAAACTTTCAATATGATGTGTAAAGTACGGCATCGCTGTAGACTTTTGGTAGTGTCATAACCAAAGATGACAATGACAGGGGGTTTAAGGTTATTGCGAACAAATTTTCAAAACTTGGTAATTTTTAAGCAAAGCTTATCAGTTGACGAAACGACGTTCCGTTACTTTGGGAAAATGAATAATTTCATTTTTATAAAAAAAGATCAATGATTATTGATTTCATTAAAACTTTAAATAACCCATCACGTTTATTTGAATCGTGCGCGCTTTTCCCAACTTATCTCATGTAACAGCGTTGCCAAGCGTAATGATGATTGATAGCTTTTGTACTATTTCTTTGAATAATAATTTAATTTTCTCAGAAACTAGAAACAGGACTTTTTTGAAATTTTGTACATTTATTTGTAAGACTTTCATAAATATTTTGGTGGTTTTTGGTAAGATTGTCATTTCTGGGTGCCGGGATAATGGGGTTTCAATGAGTGTGCAAACCCTAGTTTGCATATAAGCAATGTAAAAAAAGTGCACAAAACAATCAACTTTGGAATTTTTTATCTCAACAACTAAGAACAGGATTAAGTTCAAATTTCGCCATAATGTTCTTTATCATGCAAAGAATATACTGTAAAAATTTCAAAAACTTCTCATATACTTGGATTTCCTTCTGAACAACCTTAAGGATACAAAACGCGTAAATAGTGAATTTAGTGTAAGTGGTGTAAGTGTTATGTAAGCAATGAGAAAACAGACGTGCAAGCGCGTGAAACAATCAAAGCGAAGCTAATTAAATTTGTCGTAAACAAACCTATGAGTCATCCTGGCGTTGCAGACTTCCATATCTACCACCCTGACAGAATAAAAATAACTAAATTGAAAAAACCACCTAAATTATAGCTAGGATAATTAATACGCATAATCGCCTTCCTATTAAAAAGGAAATAATAATTATAAAGACTCACGTCAAATCCAAAGACGGACCGTCCGTGGCACTCAACAAATCGCTCGTTCCCAAAATGTGAGATATACTTAATTCCGTTCCCTCTTTGGCCGTCGCGTCTCCCACCACCAGAACCGCTTTTAGTACGGCAAGTACCGGACCGACGTGAATATTTCTATGAGCAGCGGCCAGTAGATGACGGTCGCAACTCAAACGAACGCCCAAAGGAGGTCTAGGAGCCGTCAAAGGTGGAGATCCTACCGAATATAAACCAGGTTGTGGACCCTCGGCCGTCCTGAATAATCTTAGTAGCAAATGACAAGTTAGACGCATTCCTCCTTCTGCAGACGTACTGCTATTATCTAAAGACTTCACCTACGGATAAAATATAAATAAACCGAATTTAGAAATTGAAGTGATAACGCACCTTTAACAGACTCGGTAAAGCCACACGACCGACAAAATCTTCCAAAGAGAAGCAGTGTCGTGCTATTAAGACACAAGTAAACACGGCTAAAGCGTTGTGAATGCTTATATCCTACAAAATTTCTAACGAATTACTCTTTTTTCGAGAAAGTTATTTTTACCTGCGTGTCTAGTTGCGCCAAAACGTCCGTGTAATATCCGGGATGCGACATCGGACAACAGAGCGCTAGCAAAGCTCCCAACCATTCTGGAGCTAATAAATTACAACAGGCGGTCATTTCAGCACAAGTAATAGCTAAATCGTTCAAACGTTCGTTATCCATCTCTCTGCACACATAAATAATTGCGTTACTGACGAAAGAGTATCTGCAAAATAGGCATAAGAACGCATGAGAAGAAGCTATTTTCATCGAAAACTAACCTATTATTTGCGTTCTCGCTCAATTGCCTTGACCATAAACTTTCAATTTTACCGCCTCTTCTAGGGTTAAGGAACACTTCTTGCATGAACTGCGAATTGTAAACGTAGTTGCTACTCGGTGTCGGTTGTAAAGCGGTATATAATGCTTGTCGAATTTTGGGATAAGCGTTACCGAAAGGTTCCATAGTGTGTGGTTTGGTTTTGAGCAAACTGCAGGAAGAGTACAAATCGTATAAATGCGCCAAAATGCATCGTTCGGCGGAACTACAATCGCAAGGATTCGAAACGTGTTTAACCACACGACATAGACCTTCGAACACAGACGAAGTCTGATCGGGAGACACTAAAAGCAAAATTTAGAAAAAAAAATTTAATTTACGTTATAGTTACGTAATAAACAGCAATGATATCGCCTCAGAACTCCGACGATGTACAAACTTAAAGACGTAGTGTAATTTCTCACTAAAGTAGAAGTTTTCGTCATTAATTGAGCTTCCACTTCCGGCAGCTCTTTTAAAATTTGAATACAGACGTCTATCAAACCGTAAATGTTCAAAGCGAGCTCCATCAGGTCGAATAAAAATGCCACGTGTTCTTGAACTGGTAAATAATTGGAACTTCCCGTGGCGAACGAATTCAACATTTCGATCACCGTGACGCTGCATTGCCAAGTGACCACGTGTTGATCGAAATAACTTAAGCTTTGACATTTTTGAGTGGTTGCTTCGAAATTAAATTCGTTACGCGAGTGCTTTTTAACTTTGCCGCCTTCTGCCACGTCGACGCTGAATTTTTTAGAAAACAATTTGCATATTTCCTTAGAAATCTTTTTAACAGTATGTCGAGCTTCATCTCTAATTTTACCTACGCCATACAGAAGTACGTGACGTTGATTGCAATCATGCTGAGAACATAAGTCGTCTTGTGCCAGAGGAAAATGAGTGGTGTACAAAAGATGACGCGAAGGTTTAACTTTATGGTCGCCATGATCTGTTTCCATAGGCACGTGACCCATCGAATTTGGCATGTGCTGATTATGAGTGTGATCATGATCTTTGGGACTGTCAGGAACGTCCATAGAGTTCTGATGATCTTCCTTAATATTTTGTAATATTTTATCCAAATCGTCGTCTATTTTAGAGTCGTCGTAATCCATTCCATGCGAGTGATCCTATAATGACATGTTACGACCGAATCTTTTTAATAATAAAATGTATCGAACCTCTAGCTTTGCACGTGAAACATCCGTGCTCTCTTCGTGCCCTAAAAGATCACCTCGCGAAATGAGAGTGCACATATAAGCATCGTGGGAAAATACATCCCTCCTTATTAGTTCGGAGAACAAGTGAACCAAATTCGTAAATGCGTTTTTTTTCTACGAAAAACATCTTGGAAGATAGTTAATTAATACTGCACGCTCTTACCTGTGGAGAATCGTCCGGTAACGGCAGAGGAGCGTCGACGTCTAAAAATTTCATGAGCAACGGTTGAAACATGGGCGGACCACCGAGTGCCGAATTATTAGAGTCTTTATCATCACCGACCGATGCTTCTTGTTCGTTATTAGAAGAAGAATCCGACTGACGTCGATCCAATAAAGCTGCGACGGCTAGGGCTCTATGCTCACCCGTTCTTTCAGGAGATACGGCCCATTCACAGAGAAGTTTGACGACGGCGTTTTCCCGATCACTACCACAACTAAATACCTTAAAAACATACGTAATCAAATGGTATAAAAAAATTTAACCATGTTTACTTTGGCATAAAGAGTATCGAGGGAATTTGCAGCGTCCATTCTATCGAATCGATGTCTGTCCAAAGCATCTAAAGCGAATAACACGCAATTGGTAGTTTTTCCTAAAAATCATAAGTCAGTAATATAAAATGGGCTCAAATCGAAGTCTAACCTGTCGTACAAGCTTGCCACTTGTCACTACACCAACGTCCTTCCGCTCTTTTACTGCGTTCTCGAATTTCCCCTTCTACATGTACCAACTGCTTCTTGTAGTTATTAAAATCTATTCGAGCCGCCATCGGTAACGACGAAGGTAATACTGAAAAAAAATCTAGCGGAGAACCGTGCCATATAGATCCGGCACCCGATCCGCACCAAACCACGGCACTCGAACATTCTAACACTATTACTTGCACGATAGTACTCAATTGCGTTACTAGGACAATTTCAAGATTATTACTCGACTAAAAACATTAGTTTTACCACTAAATTACCCAAGTCTCTATGATGAGGACAATTTAAATATTCGGACAGCGTGCTTTGTAAAGGATTTAAAGATGAAATATCTTTCTTATCTTTATCGACTTCTTTAATGTCAGTTTTCGTTTCATTTTGTGGCGAAGTTATTAAGTTACCTTCCGCAACATTACTCAACATACTTCCGAGCTTTCTACAACCGAATAGTGCTAGTCTTCTGGATAAGAGCTCCGAATGTACAAATTCGTTTAAATACTGCAAAGTTAATGGTAAATATATTCTTAAAATGCCGTCGTCGGCCGAATTTGTCGCTCGCGACTTCTCCAACAATTCCAAAATCCAGTTCAAAACTTCCTGACGATCTAACAGGCCTAAAATGTATTCATTACTACAAATTAATGTTTAAATAAGTTTTAATTAGTCTGAACCTTCTTCGTACGTGTACTTCAGTAATTGAACACAGTACGTCCAGTGACGTAGAGCTAGCTTTTGATCGGTTTCGCTAGTAACATTAGCAATTAAAGTGTTTGTTTTTTCTCCTTGAGCATAATAATCTACCAACTTGGGTATTTGATCTTTTAGAAACTTGAGTAACGTTCCAGTCCATTCTAATTTAAACCAAAGTTTTAAATAGGTCAAAGGCAATAAATTTAAATTTGTACCTGTCGTGGGATCTGGCATTTGACGTTTTTTAATTTTAGCTTCGGATACGGCCACGGTATAAGCAGAACTCAGTTTTATGAACCAAGTCGCTCGTAACATTGGTACTTGATATTCGCATAACATCATAAATATTTCTTCCTTTTTGTTAAAATTAGGAGCTTTTTTTGATAAGCTCATCAAGGGCTTACTTCCGGCTAAGTCTTTAAACCAAGCTTCAATCGCATTTTTTGTACGAATCGTTGCCGGCCAAAAATTGTCTTTAGGATTTATTTGTTGTCGTTTGCGACCGGAATCGGGTAGAGTACTCAATTCTTCTTTTCTGGCTATTATTGCGTTGAAATAAGCTCCTACCTGAAACATTTTAAGACAGCGGTGTAAATTTATAACGTTTAAGTAATTATAAGAACCTTGCTAGCAGGCACGTTACAATTTCTCGCAGTACCAAATTCGTCATTAAGATGCGTCATCGTTGGAAATCCATGTTTTACGTTAACGCTAGTTAGCTCGTCTTCTTTTTGTTTCGGTTCTTGAGGATATACATCCGGAGGTCCAATTCTTGGCTTTTTTAAAGGCCTCTTTTCGTACAACAGGCTAGTCATGATTCCTAATGTGTTATTTATTCCACTTATATCACGTTCATATTAAATTATACATTTGTATTGCTGTTATAGGGATCAGAGCAAGAGTAAATTAAACGTGAAAACCATTATCTATGCCTTTAGTGTGTAATATCGTAATATCTAAAAACGACTAGTATTAATATATAAGAAAACATCGAAGACCTATAAATCAACAAAAACCACTGAAAATAGTGAAACTGTGAAAGTCACCGACAAGAAATAGTGACGTTTGGAGTTTGGATTCTGTCAATTGTCATCAGCAAGCCAAAAGACGAGGTTCTTATTTTTGCATGCCACTTGGGCTCTTGGCTGTCAAGGTCAGAATACTAGCCTTTTACCACAGAAGAGGTATGGTATACATTACTACGTTATTCTGTGCTTTTACGTCGATTGATGTGTTGCCTATCCACATTATCAACTTCAGCTGAGACATTAGATTATAGATTAGGCCGCTTGCACACTGATAAAGCAAAAACGCATTTATACAAAACGTTTTTGCTTTTTTTGGTTAGAAACCGATTTTTACATCGACACACACTGGATGCGGCAAAACAAAAATCCCGTTAAAGCATACTAAAACAGTTTTAAGCGAAAACGTTTTTGTTTTACCTTATAAGTGTGTGGTATCTTAAAACAAAAACGTTTTGTCGTAAAGCAAAAAAACGTTTTGCTTAAACGCGCTTTTGCTTCATCAGTGTGTTTAGAAAAACATGGAAAAACAAAACCTTTTTACATATTTATTTTGTCCGACGTGCAAACACGAGCTCATGGTTTGTTGAAAAACATTTAATTAAATTTGATATTTTCGACTGTTTTTGAGATTTGACTTGGATTGAATTGTATTGGAATATGTGATAAATCCAAAAATGTATCACCTTTACTATTTTTAGAGTTATTTTAAAGAACTCTAGACGGGATTTTGGAGTGGCGCGGGATGTGGGAATTTCCACCTCAACACAGCGCTAATAGAGTGTTTAAATTAGTGAAACTACAATGGTTTTATTGCCAGAATGGGGACCCAGGTCTAAATTTACCATTAAAGTCCTAAATTTTTTGATTTTGCAATTCAGGGAGAGCTTCTATTTCTGATAATATGTTTCTATTTCTTGTTGTTGACTACGTTCGTTTTTGTTTCGGGGTAGGGTAATAACACCACTAGTGTGGCATATAATTAATTTGTTTGTTTCAATAAGTTTAATTGAAGCCACACACAAACCTTGAGGTTTATGTGGTTAAAAACCTATGTTTTAATGTGGTTGTGATTGTCCCCGCCACGACCGCGAGACTGTGGGGGTGATAAGTGATAATAGTGAGCTCGTCGTTGCGCTGCAGTGGTAGTGTTGGATGCATCCAATAACGTCTTTTTTTTTTCTTCTTCTTCTTCACACAATTGCAAAAATTGCCACAAACACACAATAGTAGCAGAATCTTCTTTTGGAAACATGTTATCGAAAAAACAATTTGACACAAAAATAGACCAAAACGTTTTGATTTATTTTTTTAATCAAGTAAAACGTTTTGTATAAACGCGTTTTTGCTTTATCAGTGTGCAAGCGGCCTTTATACATTAGATTGTACATGTTCTGGTCCCGCGTTATAAGTTGGCGAGAGCTGTGGATGCGCATTCGCTTTTATGTGGCGCCAAGTTCCAATATTATCAGTGGCGGAGAGCCGGAGAGCATTCTATTCAATGATAAAACATTGTACAAATGCAGTTAACCAAAATTGTAATTTAATTACAATCAATAAATTTAATGTAATCAATAATTAACTAAAATTACACGCGCACCAATCAGAGCTTACCTCATGATGGCGGTACCAATGGGGATTTCGAAGGAAAGGGGATTTTGTGGAAGCTATCTAAGTTTTCTGAATAAAAACCACAAAAAATGCTGGATATTTTTATTTATAGTTCGAGATTCATAAAAATAGTCCAATTAGCATTTACAAAATAAAATGCAACTCGATAAATATTTATAAAAAGTGACTTAGGTCCGCGATTATCTTCTTTAAATCAACAGCAACAAATGTTAAAGCCTATATAAATACTACACTTAACTGGTAATAAACATTAAACTAGGACAACGAAATAAAAAAATACTAATTTCTTTAAACAAAAACACAACAAAACCTTGCAAAAACTCTTAGGTCGAGCATTATTAGAAAAAGCTCTCGATAATAAAAAGAAACTCAAAAATTAAAAAATTAAACGTCATCAGATTGTACTTCGAAATCGCTCGAAATGAAATGATTATTTTCGTAGCGATTTGATAAATATTGCTTACAATCGAATACTTCAACTTGCTGCAATAAAAAAAAATTATTAAAGATAATTATAACTAGGATAGGTTTTACTTTACGAATCAGATTGGGATAATCGGTAGAAATACATTCCCAATCCTTAGGATGTTCCAAACAGAAAGGAGACATCGCGAGCCGAGCAAGATATTCGATGGAATACGCGTTAACCTGTATCTTCTCTATCTTGTCCCTCGTCTTACCCAACAAAATATCTTCAACACTCAAACGAGGTCTACGAAGTGGTGCTACAATTATTTTTCGTAAGTTAACAATTTGAAAATTGCGCAATTTAATAATAATTACCGACGATTTCGTCAGCTTGACCATTCTCTAATTCCGGGGAAGGCAAAGATTCGGGAGGTGAAAGTAGAACTTCTGTCGATTCGTGAGTTAATATAGGTAAAGGCAAATTGTCGAAACCATATCCCAAATCTGAAAGCGGCTCGTCAGAAAAGAATTCGTCGAGGACTAATTTGCAAGTCTAAAAATAACGAATGAAATACAAGCAATTCGATCTATGAGAAGTCATACTCTAACTAAATCCAAATTATCTCCGTGAATTTTAATGGTGTGGCTTCCTACCACGACCGAATACTTATATTCTTCGATAGAAGCGTCGTTAACGCTCAAGCTGTGAATTAAAGTACGAGAAGCACGAGCAGAATGAGGTAATGCGCTGTCTTCCGAAGCGGACGAATTGATGCTAGAGCTGGATCCGGTCAAAGGACCGTTCGTGACGGCACCTTGTTCTCTAATCGGCGACGCATTTCGACGAATCGTATCTTCGATTAACTGTTTAGCGTGACTGGAAATAGTAATTTTGTAAATATCGTACAATCGAACACGTAAATATGAATTACTTAATGCTTTCTTCGGACGCTCCCGTGATTTGAACTAGGCGTTCTTTTGCTCCAGGACTCACTACAAACGAATAAAATATATTCATTAAAGAGATTCGTTCTAATACCGAACATATCAAAAACGTACAGTTTAGTGTTAAAATATCCTGCAAATAAAATGTGCGGATGTGTAGTGCACGATGCACAAAGTTACAGATCACTCAGATTCAACTGAGATATATGACCGGGTGCACATTAGTAGTGGTGAATAGGTTTATCTCTCTTTAACTAGTAGCGCACTGTACAGCATCGTATACCTCAGTTGAATCTGAGCGACTTGTAATAAGAAAATTAACAAATTAAAAGCCACACACTTTTTTTCAACTCTTCACAAACTCTTTTAAAATAATATTAAATGTTATCTAATATCGACGTATCGACATGGGCGTTAAAAAAGTTTTAGACCAAACTAATTTCGACGATTATAAAGTTAGTAACTCATGCTCGATATTTGTATACGACGAGCTTTTTGACTTTTAATTTTAATAGATCTACCTAGTTCAGGTTATCAAATTAAAATACCCAGTAAAAAGCCTTCCTATACAAATTCTACTCGTGTAGCTAACAATTAACAAAGAAACGAGCTTAGAACAATTTTTGAGTGTGCATAATATTAATATCTTAATAAAAAAGCGTTAAACACATTCGGTAGGTGCATGTTTTACCTCTTTGAAACGATATGATCGTTTCGCTAAGCTCTTCGATCATATGCACTCTTCGACCCTTGATTCCCATCACTATAAGAAATACACTAAGAAAATAACGTGGATCGACTTAATTCGTTTAAACGCCTAGTAACTAACTTATAAATTAAATATTAAATAATCGAACCTTTCCCAGAATCGGCATTTCGAATAACTACTTCATCTTTACAATAGTTCTTTCCAGGAATTCTAGTAGGTTTAACGAATTTTCCCGAAGATTTTATAATTTCTCCAGTTGCTAAAAGCGGCGGATTAGAAACGGCTGAAGTGATAGAATCTGTCATACTACTAGCAGACTCTAAAGCTTCCATCTGATTAAAATTAAAAATTAAATTAAATTACGGGATCAATTTTGTAACCTACCTGATTAATTTTGCTTTTATAATACTGACACATGATATCCGTGCCTTTCCAATTTTTGGCACGTAATTCTATAAGTTCGAGTAAATGTAAACGAGATAAATAATCGAGTCGTTCGTTGTCTTGAGAACTGTTGCGAAACACGACGAAGGCGCGATTTAGTTGATCTTGATAAAGAATTTCGAGATAGGGACCGTATACCTGCGGTCGATGTTTAACTTACAACTATTATTTAATACAGTAGCCTTACCTTTAAATGTTGACATAAATTAATTACGTTGTCTTTATAACAAATAACTTTGGGTTCCGCACTTTTTGTTACTAAAAGTAAGGACACCTGTTCGACAGCTTGCATGACGTTTTCGACTAAAAAATAACAACATCAACATAAAAGGTATAATTTGAACTCGCACTTCATACCTGCGCTCATCACATCGTCTTGTTGCAACTTACTGGTCAAAATTTGAGATTGACTGTGAGATTTGACCAGTTCGTGTTTCTTAGGGTGTCGAAGTCTCGCAGACATTCCCAAAGACATCGTCGTCAACAAACAAAGAACGATCGTCCTAAAAAAGAACCAACACCAACAGTAGGGTACACGATTGACGGACGAGTCACGGTGAAAGTATAGTAAAAGCAAGTAAAAGTAGGTTAATTTTTGTTATTTGGACGGGATCGTTAAGTTTAAAATAAAAGTTTAATGCTGTTTAATACCTTGCCCGCTTTATCGAAATTATAAATACGGAAATCAGCTGTTATTAGAAAAGCCCTAATAAAGGAACGTTCACAAACACCAAGTTCTTCCAGGTAATGATGTTTTACACTAGGCGCACTAGCTCCAGCTATTTGATAAAATTAATTTTAAATAAGCGCGATTTGAAATTGAAACTTTATAGTTTGGCTGGAGAGTATATATTTTGTGAAATTCGTTTGGAACAATTTTATTCCATCCTTGTTGTACTAATTACTTAATAGTACTTTTTACTCATTTACTCTGAGAGGAATGGATGTGTGTGTATGGACCTATGTTTAATTGGAATATTGTTTCAGACTTTCGTATTTCTGTGGTCATAGTGATGCCAAAAGGTAACTTTCCAGATAGGGAGCCACTTTAAAATTCGTGTAGAACACATTTTTAGGAATACCGCTTTTGACAAAAATCCGGATCATTTACCATGCATTAAATGTGGTAGTTATGATTTTCTGGTATGTTGTATATGATGAAGGTTTAACGATAAATCAAAGTTTTAGATCTCAATGGACCTCCCGATCTTTGTCAAATATCTAAAACTAAAACACGGAACATCCTAATATATATACAGGATCTTCAACAATGTCCGAACCCCACGTGACTATAAACCTTAGGCAACCCAATTAACACCACTGGCAATGATTTAAAAAAAATCCCTAATGTGACAGTTTCAAAAACATTGCGATTTTATAAATTAGCGACGTTGCATTGCTTACTTACCTCAACCGTTTAATTTAACAGCCACAGTTCTAAAAAGAAGTATTTTTGTGATTCAGAATAAACTAATAATAAACAGCACAAAAAAATACGTATTTATATAATTTTTAAATCTGTCAAAATTAGCTGTCATTTAGTTCTAATACGTTGCAAATGAACCCCAACATACACACATATGTGAAAAAACTTAATGAGAAAATTTGTTTTTTCACATATGTGTGTATGTTGGGGTTCATTTGCAACGTATTAGAACTATCTAATTAATTAACCCTAAAAATTTGTAATTAGCTGCCATTATTTTTAATAACTAAACAGTAAAGCCTCATTGACACGGTGATAGTATTTTATGAGAGTAAATATCATGAGAGTAAATCACGATAGTTACTGTCGCGAGAGCAACTTTAATTTCAATATACACGGTGATAGTATTTCTAGCGATAGCAGAGAGAGAGAGAGAGAGAGAAAGAGTCGAATTTACACGATGTTGTTTAAGCGGTAGTCGGTAACTATCGTGAGAATTACTATCAGAGTAACTATCATAATAGTGATAGTGCGATAGTAGTCTATATACACGATGATAATTTTGGTGAGATTTGCTATCATGATAGTAACTCTCACAAACTATCGCGAAAACTATCACCGTGTCAATGAGGCTTTTACTTTTACCGAGCGTTACCAACACATGAAAAACAAATCTCAGTCAAGGCGGGGTAATTTAGATCAGGTGGGGTTCGGACATTGTTGAAGACCCTGTATATGCTAAAACAGAACTAAATCGTATGTATCTAGATCCGGATTATTTATCTTGCATCAAATAGGGCGGTTATTTTTTATCTCCCTTAATAGAAAAACTTTAAGAATGAAATTAAGTATGTACACTACTAAAGGTGTCCTCTTTTAGATGCCACCAAAAAATTCGTTTAATCCGATACAGGGAGTTCTAGCAATATTACTCTAAACCCTAAAATATTTCTAGAACCCCCTGTATCGGATTAAACGAATTTTTTAGTGGCATCTGAAAGAAGACACCTTAAGTAGTGTACATACTTAATTTTATTCTTAAAGTTTTTGTATTAAGGGAGCTACGATTTTTTTAAGTTTTGGGGTAATATTGCTAGAACGCCCTGTATCGGATTAAACGAATTTTTTGGTGGCATCCAAAACATATCGCGGTTTCTTCGATTTTTGAGAGATCCAGAGGTCTGCCAAGGTGGAAAATTTAGATTTATTATTAGACCTTCGTCATAGACAACATACCAAGAAATCAGAACTACCCCATTTCATGCAAGGTAGGATGCTGAAATTTACTGAACTATAATATGATAGATATTTTCGTTTATGAAAAAATATTTTCTTGCCACTTATGGAACCCCATAGACAAAAGCCCTTTGTTATGGGGTAAAAAGAGATATCAAGCACAATTAAGAGACTTATCGTTGAAATTCGTGAGAAAAGTGAAATTTTCAGAACTCTAAAAGGTGTCAAGATAAATTTGTAGGGACAAAAAAGTTTCCCCTTTACAACAGCAATTTGAATGGAGTATTATAGTCTCCCGTATTATATTTTAGTATAGCTACGTAAAAACATTGTTCTACTTATAAGTGACTACTCGAAAACTAATATAGAGTGAGCCTTAAGATAGTTAAATTGTGTTCAAATAGCACAGGCCAAATTGCATGATTTCGGTACTGATGCACAAACCCCAGACTTCAGACTCCATCACTCTGCTCTAATGTGAGGGGGGTTCTTCTATTTCGTCTATAATAGCTGCTAAGAGTTAAAACTATTAAAACTACAATTAATTTAATAAGACGTACTTCCTAATGAACAAGCATAAAATAAATACAACAGATTTCGGTAATTTTGTATTCACATAAAGATCAATTTTAACTAATTTTAAATAATATGTAGTTTATTACAAGTGCATCAAACAATTATTTTATCGCCTTTTACATCCAGTGTATATTTTTAATTTAAAAAAAGTACAAAACGAGGTGAAAAATTTTATATATAACGAGTGCTGCAAATGAGATCTTACAGTACAAGTTCGAAAAAGCAGAGTCTGGAATTTCAAAATGAGCACCGTCAAGAATTACTTAACCGGGCGTATAAAATAAAACATTTTACTTCGCACTGTTTCAGACATTTTTATCTTTCCAAAGGTTTGCATCAGTCCTTTCTCGTTTAAAAATAATTTGATCACCTTTACAACTGCGGCTTGTTTAATTTGTAGTTCTCAAAAAATGTAATCAAGACGGATTTTAAAAAGTTTTAATATCTCGGATGAAATCTTGTTAAAATCTATGGGACCAACCTACAAAGCAGGCAAAGGTATCGTTACGTTCGTCGAGGTACGATTAAAATAAATCTGGACGTTTGTGTAAGGCGTTAGACTACTTTAGTACCACGAAAAATTTTACCGACCTTGTACCTTACAGTTCCATTTTTAGGTCTAAAATTACTCCCGGAAATCAAAGCATGCGATACAGTACAAAATAAAAATAGTAATATTCCATTTAATTACGTTAAAAGAAGTAAAACCAGGAGCACTTGATTGATGTATATTTCTATATAATCTATTTGAATTAATTTTGAGCTTTAAGTTTATCAAGCTCGTTTTCCAGTGGGTAATAATAATTGCGATGCTGTCATAGCATCTGGAAACAAAGAATGATAATTAAGCAATGGAACGTAAGCCGCCGTAATTACACGCCCGGCAAACCATCTTCCGTGAAGCGAATTTACGGAAGCTACAGCAGTAGCGATAGAAGGACATTTAACATAAACGTTTCCTTGAGGAGAACCTTTGTCCACATAAACGTGTAACACGCCTCCGTGTTTATTGCATTCTTCAATAACGTCATCCCGAATTTCCGTATCCCAACTGTGAGCTGATTCGGAAGACGGGTCGAACATGTTGCTCAACATAAAACATTGGGTCGCTATCGGAGGAGTCGTATTAGCCGGTATCTGAGGGACGACGGGTTGTCCGGTGGCCATACTGAGAGCATTCGCCGCAGCTTGGGGCACCTGTAATCCGGCACCTTCCGCTAATTTGAACATCAACTGCAGTCGCCCAGTAGCACCCAGATCGATGCCCGATCGATCCAATTCGTCCGAGTCGAGAATCGAAGGCCCTTGCGATTGTAAATCTAATCTCTCCGTTACGTTTCCTACTTTCATAGGACGACCTGCTAATTCAAAACCGTTCAATTGTTCTAAAGCTTTCTTAGCATCTTCGCAATTGTGAAACTATAAAGAAAAGCGTTACACATTTATCGATTTTATACTTGATTTAGATACCGTTATAAATCCGTAACCCTTAGAGCGGCCGGTTTCGGGATCCATAATCAGCTGTATATTATCAATTTTTCCAAAAGGTTCAAAAATGCCTCTCAACATATCTTCTGTGATGTTAAAATGTAACGAACCTACATATAATCGCATCGGACCGGTCATCGTCTTTGGCATCAAATTTGGCATAGAATTACCCATTCGATTTTTTTCCGCCTGAGTATGTTGAACGATGATAGGGACGCCCGATAATTTTTGTCCCGATAATCCCAACGCCTGCCAAACATCGATACATTTTATAAACTTACTATAAATAATATGAAGCAATAAAAAAGTAAAGATCTTACCAGAGCTACACTTTCGGGATCCCGAAACTCGATATAGGCGATGCCTTTAAATCTTCTGGTTTTATTGCAAGTGATCAATCTAACGTCACGAACTTTTCCAACTGAGCTAAAAAATTCTTCTAGATCACGTGCACGAACCCTCTGAGAGAGCTGCATGACGAATACAGTGCGAGCGTCTCTTTCTTCCGGACTCAACTCTTCGTTGGGCGAGCCTCCCCTGTTATATCCCAACCCGATGGGCGATCTAGATTTCTTTGGAAAGGGTAAGCGAACCGAAGGCGGCGAAGGTGACCGACGTCTCGGTTTTGGATCTTTACTTCTGCTTCTTCGATCTTTGCGGTTCGATATTTCTTTGCTATGACTCCTCTTCCTCCTATTCATATATTAGCAATCAATATATTATCTTTAGATTAAAGAAAGAAACTTACTTGTGATCCTTCGATCGACTACGTTTATCTCTAGATTTCGATCTTCTATATTCTCTGGATTTCGAACGTCTTCTATCTTTTGATTTTGATCTTCTTTCTCGTCCTTTCTTATCTCTACTCCTACTACGTTTCCTCTCTCGATCGCGACTACGCCTTTTATCTCTTTTGTCGCGTGATCGGCTTCGACGACCTTGGCTTCTACTGCGACCGGATCTTCTAAATTATAAAAATTTTAGAAATAGTCGAAGCGATAGATTGTGTACTTACTCGTGACTTCTTCTTCTTCCGCCATCGCCGTCGTCTTTAATTTTTCCATTAACATCGTCCTATGAACAGCAACAAAGTGAAGAGGACCGCGCAGATGGCAAAAACAAAAAGCGTTAATAAAAATGTCTTGGCGATAATTACCTAGTAAATCGTCGATACGCACTTTGCTATGTGCAAAGTGAGTAGCGACGTCCACAAGTGTGCCGATTCAATTTACCAAAGAAATAAACTTTTAATTACACATCGTAGAATACTATAATTTTGATTATAAACCTAAAATAAACGCTAAAAGATGACAAAGTTGTTCGATGAAGATGTCGATAGCTGAAACGTTAGGTGTCGTCTAGCCGGGGGACTAGACTTACCGTATCAGAGAGTAACAAAGGTACGTGCTGGGTAAACTTGATCCAGATCAATACTTCTGAAAAAATAGACCCAATAAGACCCTTTTTAAAATTTTACATTTTTGACGACTCTCATGCAATTGATCGCTTAAAATTTCTAAAATTTCAAAAAAATCTTTATAAGGCCAAAACGATAAATTTTGAAATATAAAGTTTTTTTTATAAGCGTTATTTACGATATTAATATTTGTGTACTGTTACAAACACCACGTCCTAGTTCCACCTTAGTCGCACATTATAATTGGGTGGCATCACCAATCGGGAGGTAAGGTGGCAGAAAGGAACTCTCAAACCACCCCGGAAGAACGTCCTCAGCTGTCCTAGGGTGAAAAAGTTACCATCAGCGATGCCATACACACAAAAAAGCCACAGATATTAGACATTAACTAAATGTGGCATATTCCGTTTCTTTATTAAGTTATGTATAAACAAATTACTATGAACAACATTCAATCTCATACAATAACTCGATATATCGACCAAAGTTATTGTAACAATTTACTCACACATAATTCTCAATTTTACCCATCACTCCGATAAAAACCTAACTAATATATTTAAATATTGTATACTTATAATAGGGCAGTACCTGTGTGGAACGCTTGAAGGTGGCGTATACCCGATATATACCTCACGTCTAAAATAATAAAATCAGGGAATGATATAAAACAGTACATTACTCGAAACAATATTAATGTAAAAACGTCAGAGTCGCTCTAATTAATAGTAATTAATTTTCAGACTCGAACGTTATTACAAACACAAAAATTATGTAGTACGATTATAAAATAGACCCACGTTCACTTACATCTTTCCTGTAAGGTGCTTCTAACATAGCTTCTACGTCGATATCTTCCGCCATTATTATGAAGTGACGACCTGGGTTTAAGACACAATTCAAAAGCTTTCCGTTTTATTTCTATTAAGATAAACCTTACTTTAATTATTTGTCAAAACTGATTTTCGAACGTTTTAAAAAATTTTATGAAGGGCTGTACACGATAGAAATTAAAAATTACTACAATCGCCTCTTCCGTAGCTTTCGACTGGTGCCACCATTTCACGAGTGAAAAATTGACAGACGAACGACGTCAAGTGTCAAATTTCAGAAGCCTCTTCTCACCTCTTCTCTTCTGTATTCTGTCAATTGTTTAGTTCCGTTCCGTCCGGTTCCGTGCGTTCCGTGTTTCTTGTGTTTCCGTCATTCTTTAGTTAGTGTGATTTTTTTTGAGGTTATTTAAGAAATTAAAAATTTTAACCAATAATGGTTGAGGTGAACTTTAATTAATCCAGTAGTTAATGTTAATCAAACGCACTAATATTAATAGGCCATGGACGAAGAAATTTCTCATCGAGATCTCCCTCGAGCTTTAGCGCTGCTTAGTGAAATGAATGTCGGTATACAACATGTAGCAACACTCGTTGATAATATGATTTCGAGAGTTCACAGTGGAGAAATTACAACCACTCAAGGTCTTAGTTTTCTCGAAATGAAATATAATATGTTGTTGAGCTATTTGATAAATCTGACGCATGTGGTGTTACAGAAAAGTTTAGGGAAAAAAATTGATGGAGATCCTTGTATAGATAATTTAGTAGAAATAAGAACGGTTTTAGAAAAGATTAAACCGATAGATAACAAATTAAAGTATCAAATTAATAAACTTGTGAAGAATTCTATTACCGGTGTTCAAATTAACGATCCTGCTTTGTTTAAAGCAAATCCCGATAATTTAATAGGCAAAGAGTCTAAAGAATGCGACGACGATGACAATGAAGAGAAAAAACATGAACTTTATGTACCTCCAAAACTGTCGGCTGTACATTTCACGGGTTTGTTTTTAGTTATGGTAATTAATTATTAACTGGTTTTTATTTTTTCAGACGAATCCGTACAAGAATCTAACAAAAGACAACATCATAAAAGTAAAAAGTTGGCATTATCTTCTTCTATAATGCAAGATTTAAGGGAAGAATATTTGGATATGCCTATCGAGGTTTCTCAAGGCAATCGTGCACAACAGATTCTAACAAATCGGCAAAGGGAGAGGCAAGAATACGAAGAAGAATATTTAACTCGCTTGCCAGTAACAAAAGCCGAAAAACATATAAGAAAACAATTAACCACTATAGGTACTTTGGGCGATGAAATAACAAGTTTCAAGAATGCCACACTGCATTCTAGTAGAAAACGTAAACCCAAAAATAAAAACAAGAATTACAAAAAAAAACGCTTTCATTAATAAATACAATGTTTACCTTCCAATGTTTTCGTTCTACACGTTTGTTGATTTTAGTATTACAATTTGTAAATTAAAATTGCGATTAAATTGAGTAATTTTGTACATAAATAGAAACAATTTTTTAATAATCTAGTTTGCAACATCCTAATTTTCTTTCCTTCGGTGGGGCTCCAGAAGTGTAAGCATAAGTACAAGGATTATACGATATCCATCTAGAGCTTTTTACCTTTTGAATATGATTTAGTGTTTGTTTGTACCCGTCGTCGTGAAATTTATGAGGAGAATCTTCTCCGTCTACAATGTGACAAATTCGATTTTGTAAAAATGGAATTGTTGGGCAGGATAACTAAAAGGTAATTTTAGGATTACTTTAAGTTTACCAATATTATATTAAATGGACATTCAAATAACGATAATAATTCAAACCTTGGCCATAACATACGGATGTGGAGGACAAAAGCTGGTTTGCATAGTTGTGGTGTAGCTTCCTGCACACAAATCTAGACAAATTTGACCTTTGGTAGTATTTGTTCCACATGCTAAAGTACTACACAGAATTGAATTTGTCGTACGAGGCTAGTTTCTTACTCTTTAAAAGTTAAATAATTGACCATGTATTTTTTTGGTTTACTGCCAAGTCGATCTACTTCCCTTTTAAGATCGATTTGTTCGAGCATACATTGAGTGGTAGACTTTAATGTTTCGTCTGGTCCAAATCCGAACCTACGATGATGAGAAAGATGATAATTCAAACTGCCGGGGCAGTAAGGATCGTTGTCAATAGGTAAGCCTTGTCGATGTTCGTCCCAACCTGTTATTTTTACACCTGGCACATAAGAGTTTTTTGTATAAAGTATTCTAGCATTTTTGTGTTCTTGTGCCACATTTTTGTCGAGCGGTTCCAACTGAAATATGATCGTAAACGCACAGTTATTTTATTTTAGTTTTAAACGATACCCTAAATGGCAAACATTTTGGCATTTTAGTACATAAATAAAATACTTCCTTTTTATTTACGTTTTGGTGGATAATACCTATTCTGCTGACAATGGTAGACAGTAATTCAAAATACATAAAACATTTTTGTATTTCCCTGGTTTTTCAATAATTTTGTGCATCTGCGTGACCCGTGACATCGTGACGATGAGGACGTGACGTGACGTGAGAATACCAGAGTACAAGAGTACCCACATAACCAAGAGCCAAGAGTACCAGAGATCGTGACCACGTAACACTTACTCGTGACCAATCGTGACATTGCGTGACATAACCCCAAATCCCCAAATGTAAAATAGGTTGTAGGTTGGTTAGTTCTATTTAATTTTTTTTTAATTTCAACTATTTAATAATACATAATATTTATATTTAATTTTATCGATGAAATGATATGACTTCGAACATTAAGTCGAGAAAAATACCTCCTCAGAATATAATCGTGAGACTGAATCAAAGAGAAACTTTCGGTTACAAGAAAGTGGGAACTCATTTTCACGTAGCCAGACAATTTTATCAAAATGTGTTTCCTAATTTTACCGTGATAAACGTGGAGAAGCCTCCTTGTTTTTTAAGAAAATTTAGTCCAGACGGTAAACATTTTATCGCATTCTCTGCCGATCAGACTTCGTTGGAAGTTTACACTTATAACGGTCCCGCTTCTGCCGGCAATTTATTACAAGACGTAAAATTAGAGAAGAAAAGCAAACAGAGGTTTGATATAAAAAGCAAGATATTCGAAAGATTCTTTAAGGTGAGTGAGTAGTTGCAACTTTTGTATTTTGTATTTAACTCTTAAGTATTTAGTTGAAATTTGTAATTACCGTATCGCAAAGTGTCGAACAATTGAATCGAGAATGCAGTTTGTTTAGTGACGACGGCAGATATGTTATAATTGGGTCCGCTTCTTACATTCCAGACGACCTGAGGCCTCATTTTTATGAAATTTATACTAACAACGAATCTGTAGTTCCAAATCCTAGGTAAGTAACTCGAAAGTTTGGTTAAGAAATTAAAACGTCTTTTTAAAGATCCCCTTTGGAAGATTATACCCTTCACTTGGTAGATTTACATTTGGGAAAACTCTGTGATACACGAGAATTTAAAGTGGATAAAATATTTTTATCCCATAATCAAGGCCTTTATTTATACAAGGACACGTTAGCCGTTTTATCAGTTCAACATCAAGTAATTCATATATTTCAAGTTTTAGATGGAATGTTTGTAGATGTTAGAAAAATTGGAAGATTTTGTTTTGAAGACGATTCGTATTTTTTCAACGCAGTTTTTCCTACGGAAAGGGCATTTAAAGAGCCCTTTATAAACTCTTTAAAACACAGGTTGTTAACGTTTTTATATAAAAGGGCGTCTCTGATTAGTTCAAAAACTCAAAATTCGACAGAGTTGTGCAAGTTTTATCAGTATTTTGGTAATTTTGAGGGCCTTCGACTGTGGAAAATGCAACTTTTAGATGAAAATCACATGTTGATAAAATATGCGAGTGAAGAAGTTGTCACTTTAAAGTCTAGCGATGCAAATGGGCAATACTCGTTTTTTGTAGTATACAATATTGTAGAGAGTAAAGTTTTAGCTATTTACGAAAACACTTCTAAAGAATTGCTCAGTTTGTTTGAAAACTTTTGCGATTCGTTTAGAAATACTTGCATATATGCCGAAACTCAATTTACTTGTAGTCCTTCCAATAATCTTTATGCGAGATTAATACAACATAGGTAATTAAGTAATTAAAAATGTCCTTTGCTTTAGTTTGTTTTTGTAGATTTAAACAGACGATAGTTAGTGCTAAATTTGGAGGAAAAACTGAAGCAACCAAAAGACTATTAGCTCAACTGCCAATAAGTGCTCAGTCTTACAGCAGTTCGCCTTATTTAGATTTATCCTTGTTTAGTTACGACGATAAATGGGTTTCGGTTATGGAACGACCGAAAACTTGTGGTGATTACCCGATACGGTAAATTTTTCTAGCATTTATTTCTGTATCTAACGAGACCGAGACTAATATTTTTTTTAGCTTTTACGCTCGAGATTCTGGTTTTTTGAAGTTTCGTATATATGCGGGAAGTACTGCAAGATCCTCGGCTACAGCTGCACGACGTTTAGCCGCATTTACGTTTCATCCTACAGATCCTTTTGCTATTTCGGTGCAGCGTACTAATGGAGAATACGTCGTTAATTTTCATATTAGAAATGATAACGCTTTATTTGAAAGTGATACCGTATAACAATGTGTTGACATTTATGTAATTATTCGTGGCGGGTTGTTTTATTTTTAATAAAATTACTGTTAATTACGAAAAGGTTAATGGTAATTTCTTGAAGATCGGTAAAGTGAGGTTACGTTGAATTATTGTTGACCTCTGTACTTCTAATTAATGCAGAAGATACGTTAATAGAATATTAAACACAAAACGATGGCTCTAAAAGGCGTTAAAGTAATAGAATTGGCAGGTTTGGCACCTGCACCTTTCTGCGGAATGATTTTAGCAGACTTTGGTGCTTCGGTCATAAAAATAGATAGGGTGAATTGTAGTGCTGTTGTAATTTTTGTGCTGTTGTAATTGCTGTGCTAATTTTAGGTAGAGAAACGAGTAGACTTGGATTGTTTAAGTAACGGAAAACGATCTATGTTATTAAATTTGAAAGAATCTGCAGGCATCTCAATTTTCAGAAAACTTTGTAAAACGTCAGATGTTCTGATCGAACCCTATCGCAAAGGAGTAATGGAGTCTTTAGGATTGGGGCCCGATGTTTTATTAAAAGATAATCCTAAATTAGTGTACGCTCGTCTTACAGGGTACGGTCAAGGAGGTCTTTACGGTGAACGAGCTGGTCATGATATTAATTACCTCAGTTTATCGGGTTTGTTGTCGTTGTTTGGTAGGGTAGGGGAAAAGCCGTATTTTCCCATAAATACCGTTGCAGATTTTGCCGGTGGCGGTTTAACTTGTGCTCTAGGAATAATATTAGCATTATTTGAACGAACGTCTTCCGGTTTTGGTCAAGTAGTAGATAATAGTATGGTAGAAGGCAGCGCTTACGTAGGTAGCTGGTTGTATCGATCTCAGCATTTGCCAATTTGGGGCAATGCGCGTGGAGCTAACATTCTCGACTCGGGTGCACATTTTTATGAAGTATACGAAACTAAAGATGGAAAGTTTATGGCGGTGGGTGCCATAGAACCTAAATTTTACGAAGAGTTGTTGAAGGGATTGAAATTAACTATTGGCGAAGTGCCACATTTCGAAAATTTCGAAGAGTCGAAAAAAATATTGAAAAAAGAATTTTTGAAAAAGACCCGAGACGAGTGGGTGCACATTTTTGAACACACAGATGCCTGCGTAACTCCAGTTTTGTCTGTCGAAGAAGCACCGCAACATCCACATAATAAAGAACAAAATTCTTTTGGTAAAAGTTCTACGAGAGGCCAGTTTGTGCCCGGTCCTGCGCCAAAGTTAAGCCGCACTCCCGGACTATCGCAGAGTGTTCACTCAGAACCCATACCCGGACAAGATACCGTGGACATATTGCATGATTTAGGCTATACGAGCCAAGCTATTTCTCAACTAGAAGAAAAAGGCATCATTCATAGACATCATAAATCTCATTTATAAAAAATCTCACAACTTTATAATGCTTTTAATATTGTTTAATAAATCGGTGGGAGATGGTTTAACATTTTCAAAATCTTTTAATTTCGATACATCCTCGTGTCGCTCAAATAAAAATAATGTATCGTATACAGCTCTTAAATCGAACAGAGCGTGATTTCTTCCTAAACTTCGGTTTCCCGATAAAAGGAGCGGACTCTCATTTCTCAACAATTTAATTCGTTTACTAGATATGTGCCATAAGAATCTATAGAAATCGACAAAATCCATTCCGTTCCAACTTGCTTTTAGCATAATTTGACAATGAGATAAGAAGTTTTCCATATTTTTGCAATCCTTAATTTCATTTTTAACATCTTCTAGGTTTCTTTCTAGTAAAAGCCATACATTTTTTATGTTACACCCATTTATCCAATTGTGGTTTATTGATATAGTATCCCGAATATTCCACACTTGATGATACCAATTTGAAGGCACAAATATTGCATCTCCTGGATTTTGAATAATTTCAAAGTGCTTTCGTTTTTTGTACACGTCGATTACGTCTTTCGGAAAATTTCCAAAATTATTGCACAAATACTTCTCTTCGTTAGGTGGAAACAATACCCATTTCTTTTGCCCACAGACGTTAATCGACCAGCTGTAAGAAGTCATAACGTCAACGTGAAATGCAGTCCTAAAGTAAAACAGTATTAAAATTACGTACTACTCTCGAGTTAGTAAAAACAACCATGATTGGCTGACGCCCATATACACAAATCTGTAATCGTCTTTGCAAACTTCGACTAAATATTCGTTAAGCCAATCGAACGTAAAATATAATGGAACTTCGTAAAAATTATCTTTAGGAAATTCGTTCTTTAAATGCCAATCTTTTAAATAGCGAACAGGTTTATGATGATTATTTTTTATGTAATCGTCCCAATATGTAATAAAATCTGAAAACTCCCACGAGGTTTTCTCATCTTTGTCACAACTGTGAACTATAACGTTTGCTTTTCCATATCTAGATTTCAAATAATCAAAATTGGGCTTACTATTAGTAACCCATAACTCGCTAGCCTTCCAGTTACTAGAAACATTCTTGATTAAGCACGGCTGATTTTTCATCAAAAAACGTTTAAAAAATTCGGAATACGTAATATCAGAAACTTCACAGAATGTGGGTTGTTCATTGCCGGATTGCTCGGTCACAGAATTAAGTAACTCTGTACTTATTTCTACTTCCATTCGTTTTCAACTATTTACAGTAACGTTTCATTAATAATATCGATATTTTACTTGCTTATAATAAACCGTTTATACCCACACAGTATATTAATTTATTCACACCAATATTCAACCATATTTTTATTCAAAGCAACGATGTTTCACTGGCTTATATAGCAATCGTAACTATAATAAAAAATGTATAATAATAGTGTAGGTGTTGTGTGATAAATAAAATTGTTATTATTATTAATAATCTTAATAGTAAACTTTTATATTTTATAATTTATTTAGGTTGCAACAGTTTGTAGGTTGGTACCACGTGGTACCACTACTACAGTGGTACTTTTGGTAAAACTGTTTAGTGCTTAATACGCCAAACGCCAGTGAAGCCAACACCTAAACCCCTATAACTGCCTATAACACTGTATAACCTCTAAATGCTCACTGCTCACAAAAATTCACAAATGCCTTAATTGTTCCATAGTTAACTTGTAAAATGAAATTAAAAATTAATAGTTTAATGTTAAAATGTTTGGCAATTGTCTCGTTACATAGCTTAGCTTTGTGTTTAAATGTTCCATACGACGAAAATAAGAGGGCTTCGACAGAAAATTCTATAATTAGTCAGAAGTCGTGCAGTGAGATTGCCAATCTTTGTAATACAATAATTAACGACGATATAACGATTCTGGAATGCTTATATTCTTTAGAACCGGAATTAGTATCTAAAATTAACGAAGATTGTCAAACCGTTTTGTGGAAGCGTATCACAAGTTTGATCGAAAACCACAAATTACAATCAGTTTTTGCAGAAGTGTGTAATAATAAATTAGATAAGTTCGATTGTGAGACAAGCGGCGCTCCGGGTTCGTATCTAAAATGTATTGTGAAGTATAAAAGTAAAATAGAGTCTTCGAGATGTGTAAATATAATTGAACGATATGAAAACATCGCATTTCTCGATTATCAGTGGTTTAGCTCTTTTTTGAATAATTGTAAAGAGGATATCGGTAAGTTACAATGTGGTCGTATAGATAGAAATAAACTTTTGCAATCGGGCACTTTTATGTGTTTGCAAGACAAAATAAAAGAAGCTTCGAAAGAGTGTCGGACCGAAGTGTTTAAATTATCGGAAGATAACTTTGATAGTCGTTTGTATTTAGCCTGTAAAAACGAATATCATAAATATTGCGGACATTTTGAAGCCAGTACTAGTAAAGTTTTTGGATGTTTAATGCAACATCGTGGTGAGATCATAAGGAGCGCTTGTCACGATCAGTTGATTAGACGAGAAAAAATTATATCGCAAGATTACAGAGCTAGCAAAGGAATAATGCGCGCTTGTAAAGAAGACATTAAAAATAACCGTTGTCGTAGATTAACGTCCGACGATAAGTCTGTTCGACTAGCTCAAATATTGCTATGCCTGGAGAGCGTAATTCGAAATAACACCAAAGTAAAGTCCGATTGCGAAATTGAGATGATCGAACATCGTAAAATGTTAATGGAAGATTATAGTTTAACGCCCGAAGTCGTAGAAGGTTGCGCGCAAGAAATTCTCAGTTGGTGTTCCGGTTTGGGAGGCGGTGGCAAAACTATTCACTGTTTAATGGAACACGCGAGGCCTAAGTACAAAGATAAAAAAATAGGGGATAAATGTCAAAGAGCCGTAAGTCTTAAAAGTTACAGCTTCGTCGTAATTAATTAACTTGTATTTTTAGTTGGAGTATTTAGTACAGGAAACTGACGTGGGTGAAGATTGGAGGGTCGATCCGGTTTTACACGCAGCATGTAACCCTGTAGTTTTAATAGCTTGTACTAACGTACGAGGAGGCAACGCTCGAGTGATGTCCTGCTTAATGGATAAAATAGGAGAAGATTTTATGACCGAGGACTGTGAAGACGCTCTGATGCAAATTCAATATTTTGTAGCTCGAGATTTTAAGTTGGATCCTCAATTGTATCGAGCCTGTCACGAAGATGCTACGAAACTTTGCCATTCTCCCAAAAATTGGTACGAAGCTCAAAACTACGATCCAAATATATCTCCTCTCATACTACCCTGTTTGTACAGGTACTTGAGTCGATATTTTGCCTTCTCATACTTTTTGACTAAAATTTTTAGATACGTTTATGCGGTTGATCGGGATAATCGGTTACAGCCTAATTGCGCGAAACAAATTCGACACGTCATGCAGCAAAGGGCAATCAGCGTTGATCTGGAGCCTCAGATAGAGGAAGTTTGTCTCGGTGATTTGGCGGAACTTTGTTTTGAGAAAACTGCGAAGGGAGAAGAAATGGAATGTCTTCAAAAAAATTTGGACGAATTACGAGACAAGTGTAAAGATGCCGTATCTAAATTTACGGAAATTGAAGCGCAGTACGTCGGTCTCAATCCTTTTATTGCCAACTATTGTAAAAGAATTATGGAAACTCGTTGTGGCGATGAAATTAATAACGATAAAGACGGAGTTATGGATTGTTTGATAGCTCGCAAGAACGATCCAGACGTGAAGGCGAATAATAAGTGTCGTATTAGTATAGAACATTTTCAAATAATTTCCTTAAAAGACTATCACTTCACATACAAATTTAAAGTTGCTTGTAAAAATTATGCAACGAGATATTGTAGAGGTTCTAAAAGTAAAGCCGCCATCGTCGGTTGTTTAAGCGAAAAGATTCGCAACGACACCATTAACGGCTTAAAAAGCGATATTCCTAAAGAGTGCAGGCAGCAAATAAAAGCTCAACTTTTTCAGCAAAGAGAAAATATAGATTACGATCCCAAGTTGAGTAAAATTTGCGCCCAAGATATCAAACAATATTGTGGACGTGTCGAACATGGAACTGCCCAAGTAAGTGACGATATCTTACCTAAAGTGTACTAATTGTGTCGGTTACATAGGTATTAGAATGTTTACAATCTGAGTCATCAAGATTAAGTACGAATTGTCGCAAGGAAATTTTTAAAATCAAAAATCAAGAAAGCTCCGATAATTCCTTAGATTACACTTTGATTACAATGTGCTCCGATAGTATTCGGCAGTTTTGCTCTACAGTTAAACAGGAGCACGTGTTGCAGTGCTTACAGGTAAAGTTATATTCTTATCATATCTAAGTGCATGGTCTAGGCGAGGTGCAGTGCGCCAATGCAGACTCGCACTAAGAGCTCACTCATTGACTAAAAAATTTTTAGAAAAGTAGGAACGAAGTTGGTTTTAACAAGAAATGCGAACTGGTGGTCCTGCACAGATTAATAGAGCAACAGTCCGATTATCGTTTGAATCCTTTGCTTCGTGATTATTGTAAAGTTGACATAAATAAATTCTGCAAAGATAAATTTACAGAAACAAAGATCGATCAAGAATTAAACGGAGAAGTTATAAATTGCTTAAAGATTGCCTTTAAACAATTACGACTTTCTAATAATTGTGAAAAACAAATGACTATAATTTTGAGAGAGCGCACATTAGACGTACGCTTGAATCCTTCTTTAATCGAGAAGTGTTCAAAAGAATTAGGTATGTGTAGAGAGGGCGATGCAGAAAATGATTTTGGGGACACGGAAGAGTGTCTTAAAAATGCTTTAATTCGTCGCCAAATTAAGTCTCACGATTGTCGAGTGGAAGTTGCTAATTTAATTAGCGAATCCCAAGCAGATATAGAGGTCGATCCTTTATTACAGAGAGCCTGCGCTTTGGATTTATTAAAATTTTGCGGAGACGTTCCTCGAGGTAAAGGGAGACGTTAGTTGGAAAATTAAAAAGGGTACACACTTGGTAACCTGTTTTTATTTTAGATATTAAGTGTTTGAAAATCGTAATGAAGGATTCTAGTAAAAAACTCGAAATGGAATGTAGAGATATGTTTAGTAAAAGATTGGAAATGTACAGCAATTCTGCAAGGGTAAGATTTAATGTCTCCTATTTTAAAGTAAATGTATACAAAAATATATTTTAGATCACGTCTCCCGAAGATATTCAAGAATTATACGATCAAGTTATTACCTCTCCTGCTAAACATTACTTCTTTATGATCGTCATGCTAACGTTGGGTTTATTTTTCGTTTTCGGTATATTTTGTGGCAGAGTTTCAAAACGACAAGTCGTTACGAGTAAAAATAAATGATTACGATAGTGATCCAAATATTAAAAAGTAATGACAAAATTTGTGATATTAATAATGTAGAGAAAGTACGAAGCTTCTTTATAATCGAAAAAGTAATTTATCCATAATTTTGTACTATTCGTTTATTAACTTAAGTACATTTTATTGCATGTAGCACACTAAACAAATTGCCAAAAATGGTGCTACAAGTGTAGTAGATAACTATAAAAAATCTTCACTTTAACTACTCGCATTAATCTATGTACCTCTTTCACTCACGCAGTGTTGCTCAATTAATTATATTTTCATCTAAATAGCAAAAACGAAAAAATTTCTAAATAATTATTAATACGTCGGGCAACTACGACACTGCCAGGAAAATGTATTCCTGTACCTGTAGTTTGTTCTCTAGTTTAGAACATAATAATATAGAGAGCTCGTCTTTTTCAGTGTAAAAATTTCTTTGACTAATGTCCTTTTCACTTTTAGGATCACCTTTGATACTGAAATCCCTACCAACACTTTTTTTCAAATTTGTATTATGCTTAATAAAAATTTTCTCATTTTGTCCTGAATCGCTAGATTTTTTGCAATTTGTCAGACAAATTCTCCAGTTGTTCCAAAATTTCGATCTCATTTAGAGAAAAACCGTACTGGGGACTTGTACTTTCTGAAAATTTCACAACTTTTAAAATAATCCAAACGTTTCTTTTAAATCTTCACACCAAAGGGAAATTATTAGAACTGAACTCTAAATCTAATTAGAATCTTGATTACATAAAACGAATAAGGAATACTGATGTCATATTGCAAGTAATTGAATGTGTTTACGAGAAAGTGACTAAGCAGAGTGAAAAAGATATGAACAATTATTATATTTAAGAGAATCTTTGAGACACCACGCGAGTAGTTAAAGGTTAAACAATTGCTTTTATTTACTTATAAGAATAAACTTTATTACAGTTAAGCTAAATTATATAACACATTGTAAATATCTTTTAATAAAAAAACTTAATTGTAGGTCGAAGTAAATTAGGTACTTTTCCATCCGATACACATGTTTTATAACAGAAAATTTCTATTCTTGTAAAATCTTAGGTTCACACTAGACAGTGGTCTATTGACGAATGTCGATGCCTACAAGAGACAAGTGTAACATGTCTGTCTTATTTGCAATGCCAGTAGTGACTAGCATTCGTATCAAAATGTCGATACGATACATTAGGTTGCAACTCAACCGGTGGTCGTTAGTGAGAAATATTCCTTTCATTTCTCAACACATTTGTTGTAGGAGATATCAATACATTTCTGGCAAGGTATCGTAAGTAAGCTGTGCTTCCCTAGCTTCTATGAAGAACACGCCACTGCCTTAAGCAGTTGTATGTTGGTCTGCCTATACGTTAAGGCGCTTTTGAACCAATAAGCATTCTTTTTATGAAACTAATCAATGACTGTCTCGCCGTAATCATATGATCGTGTTGCACGTGATTTCATTTTTACGTTATCGGAACGAGTGTTTTAGTTAAAAAAGTTTTATTAAGCGTAATGTGTTTAAAAGTATATAAATAAATAATGTGATTAGGTATTATGGCCTTATTTAATAAGTTATTTTCTTCTAATAAAAACAATTCGTGTAGAAATATAGAAAACTTGAGGTGAGGAGGTTTTTAACATTTTTAACGTTTTTAATACTTTTAAGTCGTATTATTTGTTGACATGTTGACATAGTTTGACCTAACCTCAAACGTACGCTTGAATTGTTAAGTTACTTTAACTTACTTTTTAGTTTTAATAATTTAATATCCAACTCGTTTCTTTATTATTTTGGAAGATTAAAAATTTACGTACGTTTCATATTATCGTTAATGTAGCACCTGTAACCAGAAACCCATAAATCTCATTTTCGACATTCGGTACACCAGGATAATAGGGTACAATAATTATTTGTTTAATAAATTAAACATTACCAAAAGTCCGTGAAGCTAATTAAAACGCAATTTTTAAGTTGTCGTCAAAGTTAGCGTGAACTAATTATTGTCTTTCACATACCTGTTTTGTCTTTTATGTTTATTAAAATATTTTCAAATTCGGAAATCATGTGAGTGATTAGTAGTTGGTGGGGTTCTCGTAATCACCGTCACGTGTATAATTGTATCGTATTTTTAGTTCTTGTCTGTAGCTCTCAAATTGTTTTAAGAGTATTCCTACGATATCTAAGAATAGGGCGACGCCTACGTAGTGCCGTAATGGAACACACATCTGTATTGCGGGTTGCATTTTTGTTTTTGGAAATATTTAATGTACGACCCATCCCAACCTTATTTTGTAAAAATTCAAGTATACAACACCTTGAGTTACCTTTTATTAGTGTTTAGTAAATTTCTGCAATCAAAGTCTACCAATAAACTAAAGCTGCAGTTACACTTGAGATTTATTTCAACACATTTCTCTCGGAGATAAAGTATATTAAGTGTAAACCTTGATGACAGAAACTATCAGAGATCTATTCATATATCCGATATATCTATATATATATTGATCTCTGAGATATCTATCATGGTATAAATCTCTAGTGTAACTGTGCTTAACTCAGTTTACCTACTTGAATATTGATCATTTCTTTTGTTTTAGCGAAAAAATTGTTTTATCTAGTAAAGATCAAGTGCGCGTGATTTTATTTAGAGAATGTGATTTTCGAGGACGTAAGTTATTATTTGACTCACGTTTAGTACAGAGAATAACGATAGACGTTACGAGCGATAAGCAATCTGACAGTAGGACGAATTTAAGATGTCCCGACAAATATGCAGAAGTATCGAACGGGTTTGGATATTGGGTATTTATTATAGATATCTTTATTTTTATTGCTATTAAAAAAGAACTTTGTTAGTACACGAAACCTTCGTCGGACGTAAATCGTTTTGGAGAGATGGTTTTTGGTTCTGTGGCAATGAGTTACAGAGGAACTTCCTTTAAAATTCACAGTTTAAAATCACCGCGGCGATTGATGTTTTCTCAGGTTATTACAGTATTTAAAAGTTTAAAATTACAAAATTTTACTTTCTTTTTTAGATTTTTCCTAGTCCCAGACATCGAAGGGGGCCTTCTAGTTCTGCACCTAGTCAAAGCTTTGTTTGTAATTCTCTCATATCTTCGCACAGTTTAGAACGATCGATTCTTTTGGACGATTCCATAGCTAGTAGTGGCAATTCTATAAACGATCGCTCATCAATTTGTAGTAGCTGCACTTGGGATAACAGATTAACGAGTAACGGAAATTTTTTATTTAAAAAATAATATATTTAAATAATTTGTGTTATTCGCAGATTCAAGAAGGTATAGCAGCATACCTCTGGACGTTTTACCTATCGGCTCAACGCATTTATTAAGTGGTAACAGCTCAAGTCCAAACACTAACGTTGATTCGGGATTTGGCGGCGAAAGGTCGACCAACAGTATTAGTAGCGGACCTCGGTCCGCCTCTTTATCCACCTCATTTTTCGAAGGTAAATAGTTTACCTATTTAAAAACCTTTCATACTCTCTCATGTTCGTATTTTGTAGGTGAAGAAGGCTTCTCGAGTGGCAGCTTATATAAAAGGTGGTTGCGTAGTAGCAGCACTTCTTTAGAACCTTCGAATAATTATCTGCATGTAAATTCATTATCTGACGATTGTTTAGTAAAACCTAACGTTCGTTCAAGCAAACTTGGACTTGCAATTGTGATCGAGTTACCTTTCGAGAATGAAAGGTAAGTATATGAAATTTTATTTGAAGCAACCAATAACGCAGTTTTGAAGTTTTTTAGAACAATTTTTGATGGAGCATTCAACGTTGATTGAATCGATGATTTGGAGGACTCGTGCAGGTATCGAAATTGCATATTTGAGGCATTGTAATTTTGTATCGCTCATATATGAAGTCGTCAGTAAATCGGTGCAGTGGCTGATAGATTTATTATCTGGACCTCGGCTTTCTGTAAACTTATGGGACTCTCTCGCACCTTTCTGTGATAACTCGAACAGTATTATAAATAATAACGATAATATAATTTGTGGGACTGAGGTGACGGCATGTAGTAACACGTGCGAATCGACGGATGGTTCAATAGAGGGTAGAATTCACGATTTTACTTTTTTCAATTTAACCAAATATTTTAGAAGTAATCAGTTTAGCGGTATTTTTAAAAACAGTTACAGCTGTAGTGATAAAAATTTAATCGCCGAAAAGTGTGTCGGAGAGTTATGCGAATTGTTAGACTGCGTCGATATTAAACACACAAATTTGTAAGTATACTTCGTGCAGGATAAATTTTCCTCTAAAAGATTAAAGAGTCAAAACTGTAAACCGACGGGTAGTACTTAAGAAGGGTATATTTCTTTGTATTTCTGTTTGCTTTAAAATAAGAAATAAGAACTGGTGACCGTTTACTATTCATTGGTAAATGAAAAAAAGAGAAAACTGTACAAAACTATTAAGGTAGTACTACCGATACCACAAGTGTCAAATGTGTGCTTACTGTAATTTGACTTCCGTCGTATTTATATTTGGCAACGCCGCGTAAAAGCAAAAGAGACAAAAAATACCTTTCAGGTTATCGGTTTGACATGTAATGTTTGTTTACTAATGAAATGTCTGAATCAAACTTATTAAATGGTACAAAACGAATATTTCATTGGAAAAATAAAAGAGTCACTGAAAAAAGGTATAAAAAAATGTGAAACAAGTAGCATTAGCCGTATTCTGTACATATTTAAATTTCGCGCGCGTCTAACCTTCTTGGTGGCGTTGCCACCTGTAAGTTTGTTCTTAATTAGTTATTAATTACTCTTATCACGAGCTCTAAAGTTAAGGTTTTATTAATACAAAAAATTCAATTAATTTTTTTCTTTCTATTGATACCAATTTCATAAAAATCTGAACGTCCAATTTTGTGAAATAAAATAAAATCTGTGATTTCCCATAAGGATCAATGTTAAAGGCAAAAATTTTTAAATATTTCTATCTTTTTTTCAGTTCTCTGTAGGCCTCCAAAAATTTAACTGGTTAATTATGATATTATAATGTACCAATATGCCAAGTTTCATTAAATTCTGAACGTCAATTCTAAAACCGGTAGTACTACCTTAAGAAAGAAAGAGTACAAAAACCGGCTGTTTTACTACCACCCGTCGGTTTACGGTATTGACTCTTTAATCCTTTAGAGGAATATTTAAACTGCACGAACTCTATTGATAAAACTCGACTGGTGTCTCGTTAATTCGACTGATTTCTTTCAGCTTTATTAGCACTTTGGTTACTGCAGTACTAACACATCATTTAGGCTGGGTTTCTACAGTACTGCCGTCGTCGAGTAGCGATAAACAAAAGATTTCGAGCCTCGATCATGCTTGCAATCCTCTTTGGGGTCAGTTAGCCGACCTCTATGGATGTACGGGGCATCCTACGAAAATCGCGCATACGATAATAACGGGGACTGACAAAGTGGAACTTATTTCGAAAATATTAAATTCCTTAACTTACTTCATACGATGTACTGATGTTCATCGTAAGTGTGTCATACGCGTCGATACGCAGATCGAAAACAAAGCAGTTGATCGTGTTTGTCGGCAACAAGCTTGCATTCCCATGGAAAATTATAAAATTTACGCCGATCATTTGAAAGATTTGAAAATTATACCACGAGATGAACCTACTGAAGCGAATAAGAAGCAGCTTTTTTGCGAGAACTTGGAAGGAATCTCTCATAAATCTTTAGAAAATATCGAGATGAAAAATTTTAACGTTACGAGAAAATTACGCGGGGAGGGTCTGAGGTCATTTAAGAGTTGCACTGGAAGCTTAAATAAAATTAGCAGTTCTGTTAATCGCTTATATCCCGATTTAGAACAACTATCGTTAAACGAATGCGATTTTAAGAAAAACGAAATCAAACTCGAAGAACCAGGGGTGGGGTACAAAAAAGTGCGAGCTTCTTTAACCCGTTCAAACGAAAAGTTTGATTTAACAAATTCGCTAATCAACGAAAAAGTGAAAAAGTTGTGTCGAGTGCCCGCAAGTGCCATTTCGTATCACGCAACGACCATGAGCGAAACAAATAAATTATTGGATATTCATGAGATAAACGAAGAAACCACCAAGATTTACGAACCTAAAAAACTTAGTGCAGAATTGTTAACAAAGAGCGCAGAAGAAACCGAAGATGTACAACCTAAGAATGTGTTGTTCGTCTTGGGCGACGATGAAGAACTAGTCTGTTTGAAGAGAAGTAAGTTAGGTTCTCCGAAATTGAGCTTGGACTTGGAGGATTGCTCTTTGCATCGTTCGAATTTGGGAAACGAAGACACTAAGCCGAGCACGTCCTGGACAAGTTTAGATAGGGATGACGAGGCGGATTCGAAGCTTACTGTTCACCAAAAATTTGACCGTTCTCAAAGCGTTCCACCCGAAGATAAAAAGAAAACGGCTGCTGAAAGATGTACGAAATATAGATATTCCGGAGTTAAATTTAATATTTATCGGTACCCCCAAATCGTAACGAATTACATGAAGAGTAAGGACTTAGAACTTTCTCATTTACCATTTAAAGAAAAGAACATGAAATTTAACGAAGAATATATGTCTTTTGAGTGCACCAGCTCGGATTATCAATTTGAAGAAACCGAAGCTCTCCAAACTCCATCTAACGCGTCTGAGTTGGAATTTACCAGTGATTTAGTAAATGACGTTGGTTGCTCTAAAAATATAGAACAAAACCGCCTTCATGCGTTGGTGGAGAAAACGGTCGTTACCGAGCATCCGTTACAAATCGTAAATCTTAAAGACGAACTTGAGCAAATCGAAACGTGGAATACCGAAAAAAAAATGAAAATAATTAACTTACCGCTGCCTAAGTGAGTCTTATAGAAATTCTCTAATAGGGTAACTCGATTGTTTTAATATTTTAGATTTAAAGAGACGTTGGTCGAAATCCCAAACGTAAATTATACCCATTCTTTAATGAGAGGTATCGGAGAACGCTATATATCCGATATGGTTTTGCAAGGAACGTCCGCTCCAAAAAGTGAATGGGAATCTGCTTTACGTAAAGACTTGGCCATGGCAGCTCGACGCTCGCTTTTAGATCGACCAATTGAAGAAGCGGTCGCGATCGTCGCTAACACGGATACTTGGTATGATTTGTATTTCATAACTTATTTGTATTTCCAATTTAATATTTGTAGGGAAGTGCAGTTGTTATCTAGTCATATGTACGTTGTGGACCGAGGTTTATCCGGTATACGTTTGGGTATGTCCCAGTTGGTTTCTAATATGCTAGAATCGTTACTACAAATGTGGAAACTTCATACGCCACCCGAATATGTGAGTAATTAAAGGTTAACACGTTAACCGTTTCTTATTTCAAGCATTATTTCAGTGTGTTATACATATCGAACAAAGACTTCAGGAATTTTGCTCGTTATCTAAAGCTTTAGCGGAATTGCTGCTTGCGACAGAATTTTGTAGTATCGATCTGTTAACTTCGGTACTACAACTCGAAGTTAACGATATACCTTTACTTATGGCCGTCGCTTCTACTCATTCGCCACAAGTCACTCGAAAATATGGAATTAGTTTTCAATGATCATTCTTCTCTATTAATAATTATTTATTTTATTGTATAGGTAATTTAATAAATTACTTAAATGTTGTTTATTAACTAAGTATATTTTTTTATAATAATAAATATATAACTAGTCAATAATGTATAAGTTGTTTTTACGCTTAATTATTTATTGCACTAAGGAAGTTGTTGAAGCTATTTATGGTTGAAGATGGTTGCTCTGTGCTCTCTTTGAAAGACGGCAGACGGCGTGAGGGGGTTGCTTTTGCAATTCTAGTTGGGAGTCTCATCATACATGGCGCCACTTTTTACTTGTCTTCTATTAACTTGCTTCGTGTGTCTGTTGGTGATCTATTTTCCCAATTTTGAACACCTTTCCGTCATCAAATCATTCTGAAATTTTGCATGTATGTTCAATTTACGTGACAGAATTTTTCAGGAATTTTTGTGAATTTTTTCCACGGCTAGATTTAATTAAATTAATTATTTTCGATTTATATTGAGTAATACACATATTTGTGTCTAAAAGAAGACAATTTTTAAAAAGGTGTAAAGTTACTATTACAAATGAAATGTTAAAAGTCCCCATCGATCCGACTTCTGCTAAAAATTTTATTCAAAGATAAAGGGCGAAAAATCGTTTTTTGTAAATATCTCTCAATATTCGCCCAATCAAATTAGATAAATGGATGGCATTTGAGGAAAAACCATCCAGGAGTTTTGAAAATTGGTATGGTTGTTCGTTATAACCTGCAGTACAACATAGTAAAAGTTTCGGAGGGTGGGGTGCAAGAGGGGGGAGGGGGAGCTGTTTAAAAGCGACCTTTTCTATTTCGTGCAAATAATTCGCCTTCTACAGATCCTACATTAACTACTCCTGGATAATCCGGTACTAGATGAGGTAGAATAAAGATGTAATTAAAGAAGTTAGAAAACAAAAGTCGTATTGGGTTTCGTCTCCACCTATTGTAAAGAAATTAAAATTTTTTTTTCGACATTGTAACACTTATTGCTAAGTGCTATTGAACTTCAAAAGCTTCTTATTCTCAACTTGGAGGTACTATAAAGATTTCCTATATTACGTCTAATAGAAAAAGGACGCAGCTAAAGATATTTTAAAGCAAAAATCGTGCCAGGTTTAGTCTTCCCCTTTCGTGAAGAGGTTAAAGAAAACTTTTTTTTGAAATTTGTGAGAGTGCTATTGAACTTCAAAAGCTTCTTATTCACAACTTGGAAATGTGATAAAGATTTTGGTTAAAAAAATATTTAATTAAATGTTTATTCTACGCGATTTGATAAGTAAATCTTGATAGTACCTCCAAGTTGTGAATAAGAAGCTTTTGAAGTTCAATAGCACTCTCACAAATGTTACAATTTCAAAAAAAAGTTTTCTTTAACCTCTTCACGAGGTTTGTCTTTGAATAAAATTTTTAGCAGAAGTCGGATCGATGGGGACTTTTAACATTTCATTTGTAATAGTGTATTTAAGGTCTACACCAATTTTCAGCTGGATGCGAATTTTTCCAAAGCGTGATCTCGTAAACAAATTCACTGTAACCCCTTCTCTGCTATTTCCCTTCTCTTATATTTCGAAAAGAGTTACACTTATGGCAAATTTCATATAACAACGCTTGTAGCTCATAATGTTTTCTATAACTTTCATAATGACATTCATTAACCTGCGATCTATAGGAGGCGAGTTAGTTGCAAGAAATAGAAAAGACCGATTTTAACCAGCTCTCTCTCTCCGCTCTTGCCCCCCCACTCTCCGGGACTTTTAGTATGTTGTACTGCCGGTTCTATTAAACAAGTACACCAATTTTCAAAACTCCTGGATGTTTTCCCCTCAAGTGCTATTCATTTATCTAATTTGCCTGGATTCATATTGACAAAAACCGCTTTTTCGACCTTTGTCTTTGAATAAAATCTTTAGCAGAAGTCGGATCGATGGGGACTTTTGACATTTTATTTATAATGAGGTCTTTAAGGCTCTACTGCACCACTTGTCCGGTATAGGGAAAAATAACGTAAACGCGACCTAACTTTTCAGTCTCAATTTTGGATTTAAAGTATCGCTCAAATTTTTTATCTATAGAATTTGATTTGCTCTTTTCTTGTGTCAAACTTTCGTTTCAAAAACATGCGTAGATTTTTTGTTATTAATAAAAAACTGTTTTTACTAGACCTCACTTTTAAGCTCGACAAATTCAAATTTCATCTTAATTTTTATATCAAAGTGTACAAAAATTAAGTCTCCATTCTTGTGACAATTCCGTTTTTATTAGAAATAATTCGTTTTCGATCAAATTTGATATAAACAAAATGATTTCTGGTAATTTTAGTCGAACCAATGCAAATTTCTATCTCATTTTTTAGCCACATATTTTAGTTTGAAGCGTTTCTCGCAATTTTAATGGACTTATACTACATTTATCTATTGAGATCCGATGTTAAATTCCTTTAAAACTCATTTATTATTTAATTATTAATTAAAAACCCTAAAACATAATTTTCAGATTTTGTCCCTCGGTCTGCTTCTTTTCTCTTGAAATGTGGCAGACATGGAGAACAGAATCATCTGCATCGATACCTATTTTTACTTTTTTTTCAACTTGCAGGGCTTTAATTAAAATCAATAAAAACAAAATTAAAAACAGAGAAATTTTTAACTTTTGAGCGTAAACTTGACACAAATTTTAACATCTGTCATCCTTTTAGCTCATAATACAAATTTTTGTACAAAGGTGGGTCATAAAGCAATTACGATAGACCAAACACTTTTGTAATCCTTTTGCTAGGTACCTGCCACAATAAGGTGTCGAAGTGAAATTATCTTTATTTTGGACGACTTCGAGAAAAATTATTTTTTGTAAAATTTAATTTCTTCACGTTTCTGGTCCCTCTAAATTCAAAAATGAAAAAAATTAATTACTTAGAAAAATTCTGCCGGGCTGTGGATGGATGGACGTGTTGTATGTGTAACGCTATGAAACAAAAACTAATTAAAGCGATTTTGATTAAATTAGCTTAGCTTTTAAACAAAATGGATACAGGGTGGTCCAAGATGCGGAGGTTATTTTGGTGGTATTTTGGAAAATTTTTACCTATAATAGTTATACTAGGCTATAGAAGTTAGTTGACATAATCCCTAATCAAAAAAATATCCTTTCTGTCGTTCTCTTTTGTATTAGTTTTTGTATTGTAACTTTACAGATAATTAATATTATAAAAATTTATAAACAGAAATATACAGTGTGTATCGACTCGACTTAGACAAGACATAAGGCTTGCAGCTCTTTCAAAAACAAACATTTATTTTATTTAAACTTTTTTGATTTAGGCCCAGTTGTATAAACAAGCTAATCTCGAAGTCAAAGTTAACTTCACGATCAACCTAAATCAACAACTAATTCTGAGTTAAATAGAAATATATTTGACTCTAGAAAATGGACGGGTTAACTCTGAACCAAGTGCCTAGGGGCTAACCTAATCTAATCCCCGCTAAGATCTAACCTTATATTCAGATCGTGGAGGTAACTCTGACTCCGAGATTATTTCGTTTTATACAACTGGGCCTTAGAGTATCGTATCCGCAATTTTTAAGAATTGCTCTTTTATTTTAGAACTTCCAGCAACGCAGAAAACATTTTTGAGAACTGTGTATTTTTTTATGCAACTCTTACATTAAGGGCCGCAAAACTGAAAAATTTGATTTTCGAAACCGCACCGCGATTTTTGAAAGAACAAAAAATGTCAGTTTGTCCAATACCGTTGTACCAATCAATATTTATCACTTAGATCAAGAAAGTTAGTGGAGACTTCTTCTTGTTTAACCGCTAGAAGAAGTTGATTCTAAAAAATTCCTATCAACTATTATTTTTTCATTGACTTCGTCTACTTTTGATGTGAAATGTGGCCATAATAGGACTTTTTTGTAAGCGATGAAAATATAAGGAAAAATATTTTCCAATTAAACCGGAAGTTAAACTTTTATATGTTTGGTAGCATTTGGCAGCCAATCGTCGGTATTTAGTCAACTTTGGTGCTTTAAAAGTAGTCAATTTAGAAATTATTTTAAAAATCGACTATATCAAAACTAAAGCTCTCCATTTTGCTTATATGTAGGTACATTCCTATTTTTAGATTTTTATAATAATATAGTCTAATAATTATCTCCAAGAAGTTATAATAAAAAACTAGAAAACGGGCCAATCGTTATACTGGTATTATACGGGTAGGCTGGCAGTAAAAGTTTGAAAAGGTATTTTTTAAATTAGGGCCCATGTGTACTAACTTATAACCGAGTATAAATACTGTGGGTCAAAATTTTCCGAAATGCGTCCAAAATAACCCCCTTATTTTGGGCCACTTTATATTGAATTCGTTTAAAAGTTTATTTTGTTGATGAAATTTTGTTAAAGTGGCCGAAACCAAATTTCAACAAAATCGTTTTAGTAGTTTTTATTTGACGGAGTTAGGTACATACACACTCATCCTCCCCGACAGACATTTTCTAAGAGTTTTGATGTTTTAGCGTTTTAGATTCGGGGGGGGAGCCACATTGTCAAGAAATTACATTTATAAAAATTATTTTTTTTGATCATAATACTTTTTAAAGTAGTATAGACGAAGATAACGAAAAAGTGAAAATGCAATAAGACTAAAATATTGCTGTAATAGGTCACTACTTTCGAATATTTATATTTCATTTACCTAAAACAAAAATATTTTTTCCAAAGTATAAGTTTTTGGTTCATAATTCTAAACTAAAAGGTAAAATCGTAAAATTCTGTTTTTATTTACTAAAATTTAAATACCTGCAGAATACAATAGAAACCCCAGAAGTGTGTCAGGTATATTATCTAGCAAGGGCAAAAATTGCCAGAGGGTTAAAATGTTACTCAGGTTGCTCGAAATTAGGCGTATTTTAAAATTCCGTATTATGGTCAAAATAGAAATATAAATTGAGTGCAGTAGAACCTTAAGGTCTGTACCAATTTTCAGCTCTATGCGAGTTTTTCCGAAGTTGAATGTCTATTTTGACTGGACTATAATGGTAAAAAAAATAGGAAACCATAGTATATTTTATTTGAGAGATAATAGTAACATATATCCCTCAACCTACGAATTTTACCACCCAAACTGCCGGTAGCTTGGTTTTTTCAAAAACCCCTCGACCTACGGTCTCGGGCTCTTAATATATAAATTATTTAGTCTCGAACATTTTCTAAGCAAAAATTTACAAAAACAAGCTACCAGCAGTTTTGTCGGTAAAATTTGCAGGTCTCGGGATATAACCTATGACTAATTAAAATTCTCCAAACTACCCCAAAAAATAAATAAAAGCAAATAATAAATCATTTTTAAAGTGTTATACTTTAAGGACGTATGACGTCTATTCAGGGGTAGTTTGGAGAATTTTAATTAGTGGGTATTATTTCCCGATCTTTGGACTATCTTCACCTAAAATTTCAAGTTTCTATCTCCCCCTGTTCAGAAGTATCATGCAAAAATCTCCTTATTTTGCCATAAAAAACGTAAACAAACTGCTAAAAATTTCAACTTGTTTCGACGATGTTCTTCTATATTATGCTCATTAGCGTTGGAGGTTTTAATTCAAAATCAAATACACAAGTTAATTAGTTTTTATTTCATATTCGATATCTACAGTAATTAGTATGTTAAACGCTAACCAGTAAAATATGTAGGTACAACAAATAATATAAGCGTAGCACAAAATATAAACTTCCACTTATTTTCTAGTTCCATGACATTTTAGGTCGACACGTTCAAAACAATGATACAAAAAAAAAGATTTTGCAAATTAAAAACATTAAAAACGCAGGTAAACTGCTCATTATACTAACTTATACAAATCCATAATACTATAATTAATAAATTATTAACAATTATAAAATAGGCAAAATAAAATTAAATCGCTTTATCTATTGTGCACTACCTAAAAACACTATAGGTATACCCATAAAATAATATGCAATTATCCACGGAGGTAGTTTTGTACGACTTAAAAAAATTTAAAAGTTTCGATACTCGGATGGATATTTAGCCGGCAATAAGCACCGTAAATGATGGGCGACGTGTGTCCAATCTAAAATATTGCACACCTCGATATATTTCTCGTCGAGATCTCTCTGATTTTTTTCTTCTTGCAACTTGAAGAGATACTTCAAAAAGCGTCCATAATGTTTGTATAAGATGGCATGCCACATTGCAAAGTACAGAACATATTGAGAAGAACTCTACAAGAACAATTAGATTTCAATGTTAAAGAACCCTTTTCCCTTACCTTATCGAGCGGATCTACGAATTTAAGCAAAGTTTTCCAATTCTCCGTAATATTATCCAAAGTTATTACAGTTTCTTTAGGGGTAGACTCGGTTTCACTTACGAATCGAGACTGTTGATACAAGCGACACGATTCGACTCCTTTCAAACATAGACTATCCATTAATACGGTCTTTTGACGATCCATCGTTTGTTTAATTTTATTAGCGTCACTTCTGGTATCATTTTTAATGGCATAATAAGCTAAGAGCGACTCCTGATTTAAATTGTCTAAAACCTTATTACAGACGTTTATAATTTTTTCCGAGTCCCTAAAATCTTGATTATGAGTATCCGTCACGGTTAAGAAAGGAAGCAGACGTCTAGATTCAGAAGAAGATATGATACTTTGGACAAACGCGGTGTGAATGGCAAGATGATCGGAAAATTCCAAAGATATTTCTTCGTAAATCTTTTCACTTACAGACGGATAATCTAAAAAGTTTACATGGTGAAAGTCTTGTCATTAGTTAGTTTCGATTAATACCTAATTTTGAAAGCCAAGTCGTTTTCAAATCTCTCAAAGCATCTTTATACTCTTCTAGTTTGGATTTTTCTTTATCTAGGATCTTGTTCGATTTTTTCGAGTTCTCGTTGAGAATATATTTAAAAGGATAAACATCCACTTTTTTACCCAAATCGTCTTTAGAGTACGTGATGGTACCGCTTAAATATTGAGCCACATTGCTAGACTTGGAAGGTATCCTAAAATACAGAGTGATTTACTTATTCGAATGAGGGAATTATCGCTCACTTGTCGTTAGGTAAGGGAGCGACGTAAAGAGTACAAGTACAAGACACTAAGCCGTGAGCAAACACACACTTCTTTTCTCCTATTAAAGCTTGAGAATGATTGCTATAAACGTCTAAATTTATGGCAGCCGGTAATTTCTGATTTAAAAGCAAGGACGAATCGTTCAATTTTTCTAAATAGTCTTTTCTGTCATGTCTCACTTGCACCTTGACCGTATATTCTCCTTTTTCCAATTTGACAGAATACTGAAAATTAAAGTATAAGAAAAATGTGCTCTAGAGTTTTGCACAAACTCACTTTAGAAGGATAACAGTCTCCGCATCCCAAATATTGTTTATTGACATCGTACAAAAACCACAGTTGAGACTCAAACTCCGACTCGTACAGAACATCACTTAAAATGGCAAAATTCGGAGACACCTCGGTAGCTTTGTTTAAACGGAAATTATACGTCAATAACAATTCGTATATTTGGCGACATTTAGGTAGAACGTCTCTGGAAGTCAGCGGATTGATTTTAGCTTCGTTTGGTCTGAACAATAAACAAACAAGTTACTACGTATAAATGAAATCTTCAAGACTCACCTCAATATTTGAACGGAATGTTTAAATGTTACGTTAGGCAAAATTTCTTCGCCTTGTAAACTCGTCACATGATAGGAACGAATTCCTTCGGAAGCGTGCATTATTAAATTGGGCTCGCTAGGTCTAATTCCGTGAAATGAAATACAATAAGTTAAACTATTTTCTCCTAAATTCGCCCAATACTTTGCCAGGGCCACTTCTAACGGAAAACCACCCTTAACTTTAAAGCTCTGAACAGTTTCGGAATTATAAGTTACGGTTAAACTTTTATTAAATTCGTTACTTTTGCAGCTCTGTTTGGGTAAAAGTTGCATACAATGAAAAACGAAATGACCGGTCTGTTCCGGTTCAGTGCATCTCAATCTTATAGTTCCCCACGTGGCGTTTTCGGGTATAACAAAGAAATGCCTCTTAATGGTGTTAGGTTTAAATAAAACGTCTTCGAAACTAAGTCTATAATTGGAATCCGATATAGGCAACGGTCTAACCACGGTAATGGGAATTTTAAAAACGGGACCTTTACTTAGACAAGAAACATCGTACGCAGATATGGAAGCGTTGTGAACGCCAGGAGGAACGTTAGTAACGTCAATTTTGACGGAAAAATTTCTAGAAACGTTCGACATGTCGATATGAACGGGATGGCTAACGTAAGAAGCTTTACACGTCAAAACGAACTTCATATTAAATTTAATCTTTTCTTGAACTCCCACGCTTTCGCAATCTTTGAAGAAAGGTTCGACCACCACGGAATACTCGTAAGATTTACGTTCGTTTTTGGTACGAATGTAAATTCCTTTCGAATTACCCGCACCACACGTAACATGAAAACGTACGTCCCGTTCTTGAGCATCGTGATAATCGACTAACAATTGAAAAGACTTATCGACTTGAACAAGGCCGCTGCCCTGTGCAAAGGACTCGATTCCGTCTAACAGATCGGCGCCGTTTTCTAAAAATCTCTTCACGCTGTAGGGAGAGTAAGTTAATTTTTGTTGCGACACTCCCGACAAAAGTAAAGAGACCACTCCCGCTACGTGAGGAGACGCCATCGAAGTTCCATTAAATAATTGCGAGTTGCGTAGAGTAAAGTTAGGAACTGATGTTATGGCACCGCCCGGTGCACATACGCTAACGCCAAAACCTCCGTCCATCGTTGGCCCACGAGACGACCACGTATATGGCATTCCTATCATACGATCAAAAAATTAAATTAGAAAAATCAAGTTCGAATTAATTACCTGACAATTTTTGTCTCATCGAATACTCGGCCGTCATCATATCGGGAGATACGTAAGCACCTACGCCAATGATAGTGTCCTGACATATATCTGGCGGGGTTCCCACAGTGCTTAAAGCGGGGCCAAAATTTCCTGCAGCGGTGATCCAAACTACTCCGTATTTGTTGACGACTTCGTTCATTAATTCTCCTATCCGCCTAATACGACGTTTTTAATTAAGTGGAGCTTTCGAGTAATGGTTAAAATGAAATCGAGGAGGCGAGTCGGAGTCAGTAAATCCTTAATTAAATTTAATAATTCTTAAAACTTACCCCATATTTGACCAATGAGAATGCTCCCCATAACTCATGTTAATGATGTGGATGGGGCAGCCATTTTCTTGCATCTGCATAACCTTTATCATTGATCTTACTAAAGCCGTACCGGTTTCCATAGAACCTAGTCTCCCGTCGCCTATAGTTAAGGATACGATTTGAGCTCCCGGCGCTATACCGTTCTTCTCAGGAAAATTTGGAAAATTAGCGGCCGCTATAGAAGCCACGTGAGTTCCGTGACTAGCTAGAATTACAAAAATTCGAATTAACGAAAAACGACTTTAGAATGTACTATTTACAACACAATCCGACTAACTCCAAAATATTCCCGTCATCGTGAACGTTGATACTAAAATTAAGTTGATCTGACGGCGTCAAAGCGGTATATTTGTGAGTAACGCTATACTCGCCCAATAAAACACATTTTTCTAAATCGCCCACTTCGCTAGTATCCACACAAGCGACCCATTTAGTACCGTCGTGAAATAAAATACAATCGTAACTAGGACCTACGTCCGAATATTTCTTTTCCAAGTTACTTAAAACTTCTAATTTTGCTTCTAAATCTTCTTTTTCTAATTTTTGTTCTTCCGTTAAATTTTGCTTACCTTAAAACTTTGTATAAAAACGATTAAATTACAAGTTTAACTATCCTAACCCGAAGTTTGATCTTCGAACTTCGACAATAAGCGATTTGCCTCTGCTACTGCACTTTTATGACTGTTATCCCATTGTTTTTCTTTGCGCTCTTCGCATATTCTCTCTCGTAATTTTTTGGGATATAAATCGAAGGCATTTTTAATTCCCAATCTAAATTTGTTACTAGGATTACTCCAATTTTCTGGTATCTTCAATAAAAATACTTTCATCCGATTCGACTTACAGATATGTACTCACTTTTAGTTTACGCCCACTAAGGCCCAAGACATGACCGTCTTTTGGTTGAACTATCGTAGTAGTGACGACGTCTCCACAACCGCTGCAGTCAAATCGTTCGATAACTTTTACTTTACCATCGGTGGTAACCTAACAAGCACGATTAACTTTGCACGATTTTAGATAAAAGTATCAATACCTGTAAGCCGGGTGCTCCGGGATCGACTCCCGAATCAAAAATAGCAATTACAGTTTCTCTACCATCATAAGTTGAATACTTGTTTAAATAAGAGGTTACTCCAGTTTCTTTTTTCGGTAATAAACTACACACGGGAAATTCACTATCTAAAGCTAAATCGGCCATGATACTCAAAAACTCTCTCTCAAATAAAGTGCTTTATCATAAGCATTTATTTTCAGAAACAGAATTTCCCTTCGACTTTCGTAACTAGTTTTAGGGTTTAGCCGAGACAAGCCGACCATATTGGTACCGAAAGCGCCATCTATTGAAAGGCGATTATGTTAAAATTTAATAGTTCTGTTGCGTGGTTTTATTTTTGAATACATACACAAAAGTAAATATGAGACCTTTCAAAACAACTTAATAAACACTATCAAATAACGATTAAGAATTATTGGGCAGCTTGAACTAATGCCTCTCCTACTTCTACTGCAATTGCCGCTTCGGCTCGAGCCTATAATAAAATACGTACGAGTTTAAAAATGCAGATTTACTTAATTATTACGTACCACGTCGCTCGTAGCAGAACTTAATTGACTTTGGGCTTGACTTAAAACTTCTTTTGCAGCGGACGAATCTATTTGGTCCACCGAAGCTGCTTCTTCCGCTATAATCTGGACAACAATTATTGAATTCTTTGTTAAATTTAAGAGAATCATCTTACCTGAACGCTGGAATCGTCGTTAATCGTTACTGTACCACTAGATACAAAAATTTTGGTAACATCTCCATTATTCTCGAACACGGACACGACACCAGGTCTAAGAACTGCCAGCGTAGGTACATGCTTTGGTAAAATACCAAAAGCTCCCGAAAACGAAGGAACGTCAACTTGTTTTACAGAAACGGCATCATAAAATACCTAAAATCTTATAAATGATCGCTATTCATTTATAAATTTCACTTTATACTTTATTTCCGGCTGCTAATGTAAATTTCATTTCGTCTGCATAACCTCGACTGATAATTCTGTTGGGCAGCCGTTGGGACAGTAATCGGGAAACGGTACGTAAACTAGCCATCGAGTTTGCCTGAAAAAAAAAACGTAACTTTATGTTAATCGAAAGGCACTAGTAAATTGATAATATGGCATGTTACATAATAATTATACCAAAAATATGGCTCAAACAGATAGTATTACGATGGAAATTGTTTAAAACGTGTCTCTTACTTTTCTCTCAAATATAATATATTAAAAACTAGTTATTAGGGTGAATTATTTGTTAATAGATGAGATTTTTAATATTAATTTATTTAACAATGACAACCGCGACCGATTACAGATTAGTCGAGACTAGAACCACTTTCACCTTCCACTTCTTTGACGTAGTTCTACGGTTGAACGTTAAAAGAGTGGATTTCGCGGTAAATTTAAACTTGAGGTATATTTTCTTACGACTTCCCAGACTAGCACCCTAGCACCTACCGATATCCTATGATAAAACTCGTACAAACCAAATATGGATTTTTAAAAATAATTTCTTAATATTTGATGATCTTTCATGACTTTATATTTTTTCTCAGCTTTAATATAAGGTTTATAGGTAGAAAGTTATTATTATCTTAGATTTTCAAGTGAAGTTGTCAAGAAAATTAAAATTAGTTACATTTACGATAAAAAAAACTAAAAATCGATATTTAAAACTACGAATTTAACAATGCAACTTATGACCAGTTGTATAAACGAGCCAATCTGGGAGTCAGAGTTAACTCAGAGATTAACCTAAATTCAACATAAATAACAACTAATTCTGAGTTAAATTGAAATATATTTGACTCTAGAAAATTGATGGGTTAACGCTGGACTAAGTGCCTACGAGTTAACCTAATCAAATCTACGCTACGATTTAACTTTATATTTAGATCGTAGAGTTAACTATGACTCCCAGATTAGCTCGTTTATACAACTGGGCCTTAGATAACTTCTTAAAATGGAGAATATCATTATGTACAGTTTTATTTCCAAATTAAACCAAATAATAATTACCATTAAGGTAAAAGATATACATACAATTCGTAAATATATAAACTATTTAACTAATTACTTTTAACAATTAATTATAAAAAATCTTAACAAAACATACAAATTTCGTGGTTTTAGTTTTACTATCGATTAAATTTAAAAAGTATTTAATTAATTTAAGGCTTAAAGAAAACATTTGATCTTAATAACTACACTATAGTAACGAAACTTTCAATAACCGGCTTAATCGTCGATACCGGGTATAGGAGGTTGACCATCATCTAGTACTATTGAACTTTTAGAACTAGTCACAGATCCGGTAGTACCCTTTTCTTGTGTAAACTCATAGTTTGGTTCCCGACTCATAGTTTCCTCGTCCGTTTCTCCCAGCATTTCGGCAGCTTTTCTAATCAGCTCTTCTTCCGATAAACTGCTCAATACGCTTGCACTTTTATCACAATCGGTAAAACGTTCAGACTTGGTCTTAATTTTTGGTAAATTTAGGGGAATCGTGGGCGAAAGAGTCGTGTGACTTCTTACACCAATCTTTGGAAGTATGAGGGGTATCGTTAAATCGGCGTCCGTTTTAGATTTGCTTTCGGTTATCTAAAAATGAAACATTTCTTAAACACATAACAATATGTAGTATTACTTACCGCCGGTTTTGTATCAACATCCAGCACGGGGTTAATTGCTTTGATGCTATCTAAAATTTGCTGTAAGTTGCTCGGAAGAGCTATGCTCGCTAAAGCGGTAGTTCCAATATCCGAAGTGGTACTCGAGGCGACAATGTCTTGAGACATATTTTGAATTTCTGCTTTTTGCATCGCAATTCTCTGATCCAATTCTTCCATTTCTCTCTGTATTTCTTGAGCCGGCAAAGCGACTACATTATTCTCTTCCAAACCTAAAATGATAATTTAGCAAAAATAGTCTAGTGATTTAATCCAATATACCCGGTATCGAATCAAATTTGGTCTTAAAGGGTTCGAACGTTTCTGTACTTAGACCGGTTTCTAAAAACGAACTGGACTTAATGGTTCCTGTTAACAAATTAGAAATGTCGGTTGAATTAAGATGTGTAGATGATTTAGAACCTTTATCTAAAATATTTGGAGTGGTGTCCGGATCAGAATCTTCGGGAGTGTAAGGCTCGTCGCCGTCTAAAATAAAAATTTCAAATTTACTTTTTAAAAGCTTTTTATCTTACCCATATCGACATCTTCTTCGAGGGGGCTTTCTTCAACTTTTGACAGATGAACATTAGACGAGCGTTTAACTCTGGGATCCGTAGTGGGAGGTGGGGTATAAGATCGTGGTGTAACAACAGAAGCGACGACTTCGAGCTTCGCTCTCTTACTCGAAGAAGAAGTAGAACCGAAAATCGGGCGTTTACGCTTATCTCTGACTATTATTCCCAACAAAAGAGCAGGTCTAGATTCTTCGAAACCTAAACGTAAAATATACATTAGCAGCTTTCTAATATCAATTTAAATTACAAACCTGGTCCATTAATGGGTAACAACGCTTGAGGAATCGGTTTTTGATTGGAAAGAGGCAAAATATAAAAGTCTTTTACGGCTTTGTTAATGGTTTTAATAACTCCTAAACGATTCCTGCTAGACAAATAGCTGTACAAAGCAATATACGGCATTTTTTCTTCTACATTCGTGGCTTTTAATCGAACTAACGATATTGCTTTACTATTAGAGCTTCTCATTTTGCCAATATAGTCCCATACCGTATCAGGCGAAATTCGTCCCACGACATCTAAAGAAGGTGGAAGCTCTTTTCCTAAACCAGAACAATCACCTAAAAACGATTTTATAACTTAAACGAATTTTCTCCCGTGCGTTACGTACCCGAAACTTCGTGAGCAGTTATCGAAATTTGAGCTACATCGACCATATTAATGCTGCCTTTCCATAATGCTTCAGAATTTAATCGAGGAGGTGGCGATTTACTTAAATCTTCGTTTTCGCATTCTTCTTTAGTATTATTTGTTTCAAAGCTTTCTTTGACTAAGAAAAAAATAGCGTTATTTTTTCAAGGTCAAAGCACAACAGTGACAATAGACTGGCCCAAGTCGGTTCAAAAAAATGTCGAAGGTATCAAACGTATATTTTAAATGTAAACGGATTTTAGTTGGCCAATACGGGCCGGTCTAGGGAGTTTACACTACATACATGTCCAATACGCATACCACAAATACAAGTACCAACATGTAAACAAAAATCTATATTTGCCAATACAAATTAATGTATGTTTATGAGGGAGTTTTCGACAACTTCAATAAATTGTTCGAAATCTAAAAGAGGGTTTACAATACGTCATCCAGTGGCGCAGCGAAGGAGGGCAAGGGGGTCTATCATGTCCCCCTCGCCACTCGCATATACCAGTTTATAAAACATATTAAAAAAATTGGGAGTACCGGAATAATTCCGATCGCGGATTATTAATTGCACTGGACTATATATATACTTCATTCAGTATAACTTACATGTCAGGTAATCAACTTTTGTGTTCTTTAGTCAACAAAAAAATGTGTAACGTATTGCTGCTATTATGAAACACAACTTTATACTTCTATATATTTTATATCAACAGTTACTGCCAAGTTCCATTTCAAATGTTTGTTAATTTATTAGTAAATCATCGAATTGTCATGTGATACAAGAGATATACAGAACAAACAATATATTTCAACATGTATGTACTAGTGTAAACAACTTTTATGAAGCGTTCATAGAATATAATAAACGGCGGCAATATACAGGGTTTATTTTCAGTTGGGACTTTTCTTTTAACCCCAGATACTACACATTATCTTGAACAATTTTAGTCGAAGTCGGTATAGTAAAATGTTTGTAATAAGCGAGAAAAACTTAATTGAAATTAAATATATAAGAACCGCCCGTGTAAAAAAGATCTGAAATTTAAAAAATTTTGGCGTCTGATTCATCAGGACTTTTAGGATATTCATCACTAGACACTAGGTACACACACACTAGGGACAAATAAGTCAAGTTTCAAAACTGTTGGATATTTTTGAAACCTTTTAGTTGACTGGACAATTAATTGAACTTAAAAATGAATAAAGTTCGTATTTTATTATGATAACCTAGGCAAATGATACTTGCTTCTGTCATTCTTTATGTCGTTTATAATTTTTTAAACAAAATTGTTATACAAGATTGTTGCGCTTTGCTTCGCGTCGCGCGCCAACATTCTTTTAAGAGCGACAAAGTATCACTTTGCGCTCTAGATACACAAATAGCTATTGTGAATTACTTACAAATTTTTAAATAATTAACCCTAATTATTTAAAAATTTGTAATTTATTCACGTATGATTGTTGTATGCATACTAATTTGATTTATATATATTTCGCTTTCTCGACGCATTTAAACAATGCCGGATAGCTTGTGAAAGTTATGTTGACCTCCGTAGCATATTAGGTATAGACGTGCTACCGGAAATAGCAAAGTCTTGGGTTTGTTTCCCGAGGCGCTTGGTGGAAAACAAATTTTCTCATTTAAAGTTTTTTCACTTATGTGTGTATGTTGGGGTTCATTTACAACGTATTAGATCTATTGTGAATTACGTGCTATTATTTAATAAATACGCACCTTCTTTTTCCTGTTTTAGTTCTGTTTGAGACGTCTGCGATTCTTCTACTTCGCCAATTCTGGGCGGAGTAGGAATGGTGACCGTCGATGTAGGCTCGTGGTCGCTATCGCTTTCTGCCATAGGCGCTAATAACAAAATGTCTTTTAAACAAGGCGATATTATTAATGAAAGAAGGGAAAAAACATCTATTATAGCCATAACTTATCGCTAAAAGAACGTATGAATGCAATATTACAATATTTTATTGCACTCCTACAAAGTAAAAACGTATAATAAAGGACTAGTAGATAGCGCAATTGAAGTACGTTACGACCAGGGTTGGTCCAGGGTTAACCCATCAATTTTCTAGGGTCAAGAATATTTCAATTTAACTTAGAATTAGTTGTTGATTTAGGTTGATCGTGGAGTTAACTCGGACTCTGAGATTAGCTCGTTTATACAACTGGGCCTAAGTCAAACTTTTTTTATTATTGCAGTACCGACAGTACTACCTTAATTATTTATAAACTTTATTACTACTTTTCCTTACGCGCTTTGTTTTGAATTAAATAGTAACACGCATTTTATTCTGTTGCCAATCATTACACTAAAATATAAACAAGAAATATAGGACCTACGCTTCTGAAAATTTAAATCAACTTTTATTTTGAACAAGTCAAGACACCTCTTACGACTACATCCGACAAAAAAAAACAACGGCGTGAGCGACATACCCGTAGTTATATCTTCTTGTTGAACGTGCTTCCATAATCGGTCTTCTAAAGGAGGCACTATTTTATTATCTACAAGTTGTTCCAAAATTTCTTTTGACTTTTTATCTAATTTAGCCGATGCGGCTTCCTCTTTTTTATGGCGCGAACTCTTATGCGAAGATTTTCGATGTCTAACGAACAAAAAATAATTACTATTAAACTAGTACTATTAAATTAGAGTTAAAGAGGCTATTTTTATTACCTGTCTCGACTTCTCGATCTGGTTTTTTCACAGTGCCGAGCGCCCTCTTTACTTTTAGATCTCTTGTGACGATTTTTTTCTCGACTCGTAGCCCTATGTTCACTTTTTTTTTTCCTAAACACGAAAAAAAATTATTTTTTTAATTAAGAAAAAGACAAACACGAACCTATCTCTCTCTCTACCGGCTTTACGATCGTAACTTTTATCTCTATCCAATTTACTTTGTTTATTACTCTTTTTATCCCTTTCTTTAGAATCCTTTCTTTGATCGGAAGAAGATTCGGAAGAATTTTCGGCCGCTATGGCAGTTATAACTTCGGTGTCTTTAACTGCGTCGGTCGGTCTATTTTCTTCTAATTCTTGTTCGCCTTTATGAGTTTTAAAGACGTACTGACGATTGCGACCTAGTTGCTCTAGCTCCGATTTTGTTATCATCTCCAGTTGGTGCTTATTTTCTCTTTCTCGCCACATAGCTAGTTCTTGACTCGCCAAATCGTCGGATGACAGACGAACCTTCGAGAAATAATTAAGCAATTTTTAAAAAGACTATTTGGACCTTACCAGTTGATACGGATTAATCGATTTTTCACATATTCTTCTCCATAGCGTCTGATTCTTATTATCTTTAATATTAAACATTAGGCTTCTATACTTGTTTCTGTATTTTTGTCCAGTATCGCCAAAACATTTATAAAGTTGAGATTCAATCTCGTTAGAAATCTTAGTGATCTACGAACAAAAGATTAGCGCTCGTTTTAGCAAAATAACTTAAAACAAACCTCTTCTTTGTTTAATTTAATATCATCAGCCATTTTAACTCGATTCGTGAGTTGCTCGAGTAGGGTCTTTTTCACGTTGTCTCGAATATTTTCTTGTTTATGAGAAGGGAGTGCAGTTTCTTCAACTTGTCTAGACTTTGGCGTCTTTTGAGGCATGGGTTTTTCCTTGACAATTTGAGGAGTGGCAGGTTTTATGGTGCTTTGTACTAATTTTGGCTTGACGGGAGTCGTAACCAAAGAAGGATTACGTATTGTGGGTGCTGCTTGAATTAATTTTATTCTCGGCGAGTTAACCACAGGTTTACTACTTATGATTTTTAAACCGGTTATAGTTTGTTGCTAAAAACAAATAGTACGTTATAATAAACACAGAAAGACATAAGATATTATGTATTTTTTACCTTATTACCACTCTTTAGTTGCGGAGAGTGGTTCTTTGGCGAGTGTCGTAAAATGCCAACATTAACTCCTTTCTTTAGAATCGCCAACGAAACTCCCCCTTGACCGGGGGGATTTTTTACGATTTTCAACTTTGATTGATTGAGAATCGGTTTAGGTGACGTTTTTTGAGGCCTCACGACTTCGTAATTAGGATTTTCTTGTAACCATTTATCTAAATTGGCCGCAATAGGCGCATCGTTTCCTGATAAAAAGTTACCATTTTTACGATCGTAAACCACCACCTAAAATTGATCGTGTTTAGAAACAAAAACTGCAAAATTTCCATCGCTTATTACTTTTTCCAAGCCCTTGGCGTGTTGAAGAATACAAGGATCGCTACAATATATCGAACTACTGCGACACGGTTTTCCACAGACCAAACATCCGGATACGGAAGAAGCCAAACTTATGGAGGACGAATTTTCAGAATTACTCCTTTTATCTTCTCCGGATACCTCTGTAGAAGTTCTCGACGCCTTTCGTATACGACGAGCAGCAGCTGCCGGTCTTTCGAGCGAGTTATCCTGCAATGCTACTTATAAGACCAGTAAACTACCACAGATACACTTCTCACCTTGCAATAAACACAGATCCACTCTTTACCTTCTTGCTCCATCATTTTACCCATGGCTTTAGTGACATTAACGCACTTTCCGTGATACCATTCTTCGCAATTATCGCAACAAATCATGAAACGATTGTTGTGTGGTTGATTGCAGACGCACCACAATTTATCTGGATCGTCGTCCGATTTCTCCTCGTCGCTAGAACTATCCAATTCAGCGCCGGACACGTGCTCGTCATCTATTACTTTGGAGCTCAATCTAAAATTAGACGTTGTAATCAAGGTACATAATTTTAAAAACTTACTTAGTCGGTAAATCGGCCACTTCCGCTTCTGCTTTTTTATTTCTACTTCGTGTGGTCGGTCTTTCAATAGGTGGAATGACCACCACTCTTCCACCCGGTCGAACGACTTGAGTTCCGGACGGCGAAGATATGGTGGAAACTTGTGGAACCTATATATGCAGTTCGATATAATCTTTAACACTTTCGCGGCCAGGGCGGTCACTAGTGACCGCTGTTATGATGTTCCGTACAGGCCACGGCGGTCACTAGTAACCGCTACGATATTGAAAGATTTTATCATTTTTTTCAAATTGAAGCTTGGCCGCGAAAGTGTTAACAAAAACGTTTCTACGCTATTTCGTTCTTTCACCAACTTTACCTGTTTAGTGTTTGTAGGAGAAAATTGTTGCTCTTGAATACTCGAATCCATGGACAGGCTCTGTACCGACGTATCCAGCACCATATTACCATCCACCAAAGACTTTTCTATGGCATTTTGCAACTCCGTGTTTCCAGCCAGCGACTGAGCAACTTGAAGCAAAATATCTTCCGACAATAAATCAGTGTTGATGTTATCCAAAATAGATTGATCCAAATCTAAAGCAGATCCCTCTAAATTAATATTAGATTGCACGACGTCGTCGGTTATTTGCTCTCCCGAGGGATCGGGAATAATTAAATTGCTCGTAAACGTTTTGGTGTTTTCATTTTGAATGATGGCTCGTATATCTTCGGCACTAGGAATTAATTGTAAATTTTTGTGTGCAACATCGTTGGAACTACCGGCTAAAAAAAGGGGATCTCAATCAAATCAACTATCCAGTTTGATTTTCTAACTTACCCGAGTATTCGTCGAAAGATTGCTCGTCCACGCACTCGCTAAGTTTAATCAATGTGGAACTCTGCCCTTTCTTTTGTAAAATATCGTTTAAACTAACAGACTGAGTTTTGCCCAATTTAGAATCTAAGCTGTGCCTTAATTCCTTTTGACTCATTAAATTAACTTTATCGTCGACATTAACGCGCTTTTCCTTAGAGTCTACACTGTTCCTAATGCTAGTCATCTTCGTAGGGCTGGTGGGAAATATTTTGGCAGGCTTAGAAGATTTCTGAACTTCCGGTGTGGTAGGAGTCGTGGGAGTCGAGCCATCTTGTTTTGCGCCTCTGACCCTTCTTATGATATCTGGCGTCGAAAATAAAGCAAAATCGTCTGGTATAGGCTTTGGAATTTTCTTCTCTTTTTTTATTTGAAACTTCTTTTCGCTTCCTTTATCGGGTTCGGATAACGATTCTACTTCTACTTTAACAGGCATAATGGGTTTTATAACTTTAGTCGTATCTTGCTTGACGGCTTTAGGAGATAATCCTGGCGTTTCCGAGGATTTTGTGCGTGTGCGAATCATCTTCTTAATGCCTCTACTTCGACCCGGGAGCTTTTCGATTTCAAAATCGGAATCGTTTTTATAGTCATCGCTATTATCAGATTCTAAAGTAAAATCCTTATCACTAACATAGTCTTCCTCCTCTACTTCCTTCTGTTTTAGGGTTTTACCCCTAGTCAAATTCGCTCCAACTTGCTTGCTTAAAAGGCTTAAGGGAGATTTCGATTTAACAGATACTATTTGAGGGGAAATCGTTTGCTTTTTAATAGCTTTAGAAGGAGGTCTTGTTTTCAATTTTGGTACCGGAACTTTTTCCGTACTCGAACCTTCCAAAATGCTCAACGTTTGAGCCAATTCATCGACTTCTTCTAATTGTTCTGTCAAATCGTGACGTCTAGGTGAAGTGAGAGGTGTGTAATCGTGGTCCATTCGAAAGCTATTTAAGTTTCTCGTTACTTCATCCATGTCCAAAGGCGGAGGATCGTTACCTGAAATTTCAAAATTTAGAACTAACACCGACAATCCTCATTTTAGCCGATTAAAATTATATAAGTACCTTCTTCGTTATAGCTTGCGAGATATGTTACCGTATCGACTGTGACATCTACACTTTTACTATCGGACTGCTTAATTTGCATAACTTGTAAATTAGTTTCGCCACTCCTGGAACCTAAGATAAGTTTACCAATTTTTATACGTATCTAAAATGTTTACTCACTTAAGTAAGCTTCTACAGTTTCTTTATTAGGTGTAACGGTCCCATCTTCGCCAACGACCAATATGAAACTGTCGGTACCTACGGTTTCGGTAACTTTAACGACGCTGTTAGCCATTTGCTGTGGAAATCTACAACGTTTGAATACATTACATGCAAAAGCTTTCGCGTTTATTCAAAACATTAAACCGGAAAATCGTCGTAGCTAAATAATTATAAAACTCTTATGTAAATTTTATTTGACACTCTTACAAACAACTTTTAAGAACATAACCAAAATCACGAAAATTATAATCCACATACATGTGTTGTGTATAAATTTAAAAAACAAGAATAAACTTAAAATTATGGTAAATAAGCGGTAAATAAGGTAAGGTCGCTTTACGACTAGTCTACAATCAGGCGAGGCCACAATCAATAGCTTCTTTATGCACTTACTAATTTTTTATTCCTTGAAAGTACATCGGGTTCAGACTGTTAAATTGTTTAATACGTCGCAATTAAAGTTTATTAATTATATAGCTGGATGTGTATGCGTATTTCCAAAATTCGATAATTTACGGCAAACATTAAACAACTGCGCCATTTTGATGCGTTTGACTTCGAATCGATGTCATCTGTCAAAAAGTTTGACATTTTGGGTGCGTTCGGGGAGCTCGCTTTCACGCTATTAGCACCACACGCTATCATGACGTATTACTGTGCGTTCGGGGAGGCTTTTAGCGTGAGACGCTTACGAGCTCCCCGAACGCATTTGTGAGCGTCTCATGCAATCAACATGGCGGCAGAGGCGGGAAAAGCTGCAAAATGTAAACATTCAGAAATAACCTCAAATTTTTTGCTCTATAAGTTTGTTAACAGTAAACTTAACTCGCAATGAGCTGAACTGATAGGCACTACAAATAAATTTGGTACAGAGAATTGAAAAAAAAGAGCCAAAACAAGTCTTTAGGTATAATACCCAGAAATTTCTTAGATTATACTTTAGTTTTTGTTAGAGGTGAAACGACACCAAAATTTTGGGTATTCGAAACTCAAACCCGAAACTTAAAATGATCTCAAAACCTTCAAAACTATAAGCAGAACCAAATAAGCAGACCATAAATAAATAAAGTCTTTTTTTATTTATGAAGCAAACCTCAAGCCGATAAAACAAAACGGTAAAGGCAATGAGCGGTATGTTTTGTATTACGATAACATCGAATCAACGACATAACAACTATCGATTAACAAAATTAGCAGACAACTGAATGAGAATAGGCAGTGGCCTTTCATAACGCAAAGTTTCGAAAACTTGAAACTGTCCCTGTTTCGAGTGCTCCATTCTTTTTTCAGATTTCTTATTGATGATAACTTGATAAGCTAGATAAGACTACAAATTTAATTTAATGAATCCCTCGCCGTCGTCTAATGCTACAACATCAATATCCATTGATGATACTAATCAAAAATATAACAAAAATTTAAATAAAAAAATTTATAAAGCGCACGCGACTTTCCCGCTTAGCATTCGAAGAGCAAACAAACACGGTTGCCACGGTAATAGTTTGAAAGCGTTTCGTGCCTCACCTCCAACTTGAAAGCGTTGATAGCGCGAACAATGACGTCAGCGGTACTCGAATCGTTACGTCACGAAAGCGTTCATAGCGTTGAAAGCAAGCTCCCCGAACGGCAAAATCGTGCTATTAGTACTAATAGCGAGCTCCCCGAACGCAGGGTTTGTTGAGGTTATCCCTGCGTTCGGGGAGCTCGCTATTAGTACTAATAGCACGATTTTGCCGTTCGGGGAGCTCGCTTTCAACGCTATGAAAGCTTTCGTGACGTCACTGTTCCAGTACGTAAACTTATGGGTCAAACGCTAAAAGCCTCCCCGAACGCACAGTAATACGTCATAATAGCGTGTGGTGCTAATAGCGTGAAAGCGAGCTCCCCGAACGCACCCTATGCCATACACGTACAGTGTAGGACTAACTTCGATGAAGTTATATTCATTATGATGATTACGACAATCGTAGGACTATAATCTATCAAATTTTCACATAAGATACAAAAATCAAGGCAGAAATAAACGATTCTCTAGGTAAATTATAATTTTAAAATATTCCTATGGAGTTTTCTTTAATGCTGAGGTCTTACCTTTTTGTTTCGTCAATTTACAAAATTTCTGCTACAAATTAAAAAAATTACTATATTTGAAAGTAAACATATAAGAAGTTTCTACTACACCTCATAGGCACTCCGTAAAAAATGAACAAAGACCAACTGACTATGCAGATAAGTATCCAAGAGGAAGAGGTGATATTACATTTGGCGGGGGCTAAATTTTTAACAAATGCCAGAAAAACGGGTCCATGGTTACATGGTATTATCATTAATCGGACGTTAACTATTCGGAAGAGGTATACAGGACGTCACGTAAAATAACTTCCTATACATTACGGATTTTAAAAACGTGAGTAGGTATTATAGGTTGGTTCAAGCACTTCAAACATTTTAGTAAAAAGCTTAAACTTTTTGTTAGTATAAAAAACTTGTGACGTTCAAAAAGTGAGTATTAACTAAATTTATTCAAAAACCAACAATAATGGGAAATATTTTTCCAAACCTAGTTTTTCTTACTCTTTGTATGGGAAAGCAGTTCAAAATATCAATAAAGACAAAAATACTTGGTAGATACAGTGTAATAATTATTGTGTAGTAGGTATTATTTTATCCATGCCGGCAGTTTTACACGCAATGCATCTACAAGCTACAAGATAAATCAATTCGAGAAACGAAGCACGTAATTATATTACGCGAATTACGTGCTTCATTTCTTGAACTGATTTAATGGTAAAATTAATGCTCTCATTACTACTATTACATTATTAATAGCCTTTTGCTTTATAAACAAACGATAACAAAGACAAATATTTCTATAAAAACGTAATTATTACAAAAATAGGTACAGTGCCAAATAATTATAAGTATATATTTACTTATATCCAAATATTTATTGTATACAATATGTATACTACGCATAATTTTGTTTTAAATTTAAGTCCAATTTTAAAGATTTAAAGCAATAAGCTGCTCTAGTTATAAAAGCATTAAAATCGAGAAAGTGGACAAAAGTCTCCAGTATTTAAATTTGCGAAACCCAGTGCAGTAGCACTAACTTTGGTGCAGTAGCACCTACTTACTTCGAATTCCAGTCACGGGTTCTTATTTTTTATTTATACCTTCTTATAAGTGTACTTACAATTTTTTGAAACTCTAATAACTATAGGTACAAATTATTTTTTTCGTGTTTTAAAAACAAGCTAGAAAAAAAATTTCTAGTTAAATAAGAGTATTACAGTATTACAGACAAGGTCGCAATACGTCATTTACAGGTGTAGAACAGCGGTGACGATTTATTAAAAACGCTCGTGATCTTAATAAAAGAGCGCAGCGCGTCTTCTCTTCGTGTGAAAGTATTTATTTGAAGCTGCTTTCTTTTTCGATCGATATGTAAAACTACAGTTTGACTTTTGATTTTTTAAAACGTATAAGTACCGATAAATGCGATAATTCGGAGTTTATTCGGAATGCCTCCTTATTCCTTAAGTATGGTCGTTTCGTCAGGAATTGGAATGGGTGTTATAGTAGGAATAGTATCGGGAGTGTGTTATGTTGTTATTCACGGATTTATCGAAAAAAGGTAAAAGTTCGATAAACTTTTATTAGATATCTCTACTAATGTAATACAGGGTGTAAATACTACAAAAAACTTATCAAAACAAACAACTTTTGTTAGTACCAATTTTTGATTTAGAGCTCAAAAATCCTTGAGGTAGTTATTCAAAATAGTATCTTAGTTTGAAATGTTTGATCGGTCGCCATTGTTTTTTTTAAATTTTGAAACAGTTGTAATTACAAATGCCCAAGGAATCAAAAGGTAATCTTGAAAACTTTATTTTTATTCAATGGCCCTTAAAATAAGGAAGTTATGACGATTGTTAGAAAATTACGAACGAATCAATTACGAACGATAGCTCCAAATCAAAAATTGGCATTAAAAAAGTCGTTTGTTTCGATGAGTTTGTTGTAACTGCCATTTTCGGGTGTAACGACTTCGTATTTACACCCCGTATAAGTTTAATACCAGCAAATCGATTTTCGAAACCCTTTTCATTCTTAAGCTTTTAAATATAGGCAAAAGCGTCTACAACGCGATTTAAAAGTAATAAAAAGCTCCACATTTAAATTTTTATTTCGAAAGCTTACAAAATTCTACAAAACGCTCACGTTAATATTAGGTATGACACCGAAAAGCGTATTAGGGGTTGACGGGTTCCAATTCAAACCCTATTTTACACAACTTTATGTAAAATATTATATAAGGTTTATTTTGAATTTGGGAACTTTTTTAAACAAAAAATGGGGCGATAGTCTTTTGGATACTTGTACTTTATATACTTTTCATTCGCTATGATGAGAGCACCGGGCACCAATTGCACGTTTCGTTCGCATATTTCGACGCTTTAACAGTAAACGATGATTAAACCAATTAAAGTAAAATTGACGATTTTATAGTACCTACGGGGGTTCTGGTTCAACGATAAATTTATTGTTACCATGTTCCGCAGTTCCGGTTTAACGAAATACCGCACATAATATACGTAAAAGCCATCTGCGTTTTATTGAGCATCGCGCCTTTATATCTTCGTCGTGATAATCGGGTTTCTTTCTTTTTAAAAACTGAAAAGGCCGAGGGTGAGTAAACTTTATGTTAAGAAATTTTTCGACAAAAACGGGCATATGTACATTATAACGATAACATTTTAAGAGTTTAAAAATGTAGCGGCCACCGACGCTCGAGATCTTTGATGCGCCTCTTCCTGAAGAAATATTTTAATTAATACGACTTCTATGGTACACATCATAAACAGAGCCATAAATATAACAAAATGCGAATCGGGACTAATCTTTATAGTTCCCGGTGGATAATCGTTTTTTAAACCGAAGTTATCGACTTGACACAACACGGACCACACCAACATCGCGATCAAATTTTTATCCTGGAGTCATTTTTGTTTCTAAATTAACTTTAAAGTTCGAACGACGGGTATTTAAAACTGACTGAGCGATACCGTCTCGCAGAAAGTAAAAGTTAAATTATTATGTAATTTCGTTAGTCGCTTTCTATAGGTAGTCCAATATCTGGGACACAAAATTTTAACTATTGTAATGATTACGTAAATAACCATCGAACTCTTTTATTACAGGGCCGTATCGAAGACCTTTTTCAAATTTAAACTTTTCGCGCTATTCGTCGAAAGAAAGATGGTCTCATAGCTCATTACTCATTAATATTAACCCAGTATGTAGTAACAAGTATGTTTCGATGTTACAAAAATAAGTACCTATACAATATGGCAAAATCACAATCAAAGTCAAAAGTCACCAAAATTGTTTTCTAACAAATAACTCGCCTTCTATAATATGATGTATCGTACGTTGATGAAGGTTAATATAAAAGTTATAGAAAACATTATTAGCTATAAGATTCGTTGTACGAAATTTCTCCATAAGTTTAACTCTTTTAGAAATATATCGCGAAGAAGGAGGCATAGTGAAATCATTTACGTGATAATAACGTTGTATAAACTGTGGAGTATAGCGTCACGCGTCACGCGTAAGTTTCAGCCAAAAAAGTTATTCGCTCATGGATAATCCGACACTGCATGAGGTAGAATAAAAATGTAATTAAAGATTTCTGAACACAAAAGTCGTATTGGGTTTCTTCTTCACCTACTGTTAAGAAATTTAAAAAAATTAATTTGTTATAAATTGTCACATTAGTGAACAAGCCATACAACTTCAGAAGCTTCTTATTCACAACTTGGAGGTACGATAAATATTTTGTTTAAAAAAATTTATAACGTCCTTATTACGAGTATATAGGTAGGTATACGAGTATCTGATGTCTGATGCTTATCTTACCTCGAAGTTGTGAATAAGAAGCTTCTGTAGTTCAATAGCTCGCTCACTAATACACTAATGTTTACAATTTCAAACAAATTTACAAAAAAATTTCTTCACAATAATAGGTGTAGACCTTTATTCTGCCTCTGTCAGTGCCTGATTATCCATGAGTGGATAACTGTAGTGGCTGATTCCTTTCATGAAACTTAGCATCTTGCAATCTTGTAGCTACTGATGTTTTCTATAACTTTCGTAATAACCTTCATCTGCATACCATGTAATAGGAGGAGAATTATAAATATGAAGAAAAACAATTTTGGTGACCATTTTGTCATACTTTCATACTTATCGAAACGTGCGTGTATAGGTATCCGCTGTGGTACCTACTGTAGAAGAAATTGTTGTAAATGTGTTTAATTGGCGATAGTTTTTAACATTTAATACGAGAAAATGGATAATCTCAAGAATATGTTCTACCAAAACTACGTTTTTAAATTACAAAACAAAAGAGTTTTTTCTATTCTTAAAAATTAATTAATTTTTTCTTCTTTTGATTTTTAAAATATGCAGCAATTTGTTGTAGGTAATACCTATTGATTAGCAATGAGTAATGAGAACTTGGCGCATCTTTGTACCGCTCTCAAAAACAGTTTAATTAATTACGAAATTTGTTACAGAGACCTAAATTCATCCAGCAACGACAATTGTAACGTATGTGGCGCTAAATTTAAATTTCAATCTACCGACGAAATCGCAACTTGTACGAAATGTGACAAAAAAGTTTGCAAATCAAAATGTTCGAGATTAAATTCGCAGATTTGTTGGGTTTGCGAACTGTGTTACAAATCAGAATTTTGGCTGCTTAAACAATTTCGTTCTTACTATTTTGTCGAAGGTAATTTATCTCCATTAATTTTGTTACCGTATAAGACAAATATGTAGTAGTAATAGGTGTGTATCCTAACTGTGTATCCGGCCGACTAGATGTAATATAGAAATTATAATAATATAGTATATGTACTACCCATTCTTCGTTTAGCGGACCACTCGAAAAAAAATATGAGTTCCATTCCACCAGAAGACGATTCGGACACAAAAAAACGATCTGATAAAGAGCACGTTAGAGATTTTATCGAAAGACTAGTAGAGGCCATGTTGGGTCACGATGTCGACAACACGAGCGTAAATCATATTTATAGCGACGAAAATTGTAAGTTTCGATTTGCTACAAAAGTAACGCTACCTCATCGTCTATTAATCTGTATTATTATTACTGTCGTTACATACTAATATTACATCAAGCATCGCTTTAATAGCTTACTAACGTGGCTTACAGATGATCGCATCGTATCGAAATATCTTACCGATCTCAGCAACACCATCACAGATTTAGGTTCGGCTCTTCATATGTCGATTGCTAGTGAGTAACTTTAACGATTTTAACCGACGTTTTGTCAATTTTTTGATCTTTAATTAATTTTTTTAACATAATTTGGCGCTCAATTTAAACTTTTTCAATCGAGTAGCGCCATCTATACACGGACAGATGATCTAAGAGAAATTGGGATCTGTAATATTGGCGCGTAATTTAAAAATACATTGTGAATCGTAAAATAACTAATAGGATAAAAAACTTGTTCTTTATAAGTGCCGAGAAATTGTACTTTAAACTCATTTTAAACCTATCTTATCTGAAAGTGGTAATTATTTGCGAGCTTTACCTAGGTGTTAGTCGATACCCATTAATATTGTAACTAAAAATTATTTGAGCGACTCTTAATTATTATCGCATTTAATAACGCTTAATTAAGTCCTAAGGGCAAAAACTGCGTAAATTCGTCTAATATATTAACGATTTCTGTACAATTTACGTTTAGACCTTGAAAAAGAAGTTCTAATCATTAGAAAAACACAATATACCCGTCCATAAAATAGACGGCATACATTTTAGATGTAATCACTCTTAGTTTATTTCGTCAATAAAATAACGCTAATCGTTAGTTTGGGTTTTGTGCCATTGTTTAAGGTAACTTAAAAATTACGTATCGAGTGAGTCGAAGTAGTGACGGTCCCTAACTAAAACTCGTTAAATCACGAGGTGCTTTTTATAAAACTAGACCGATTGAAAAAAATGCTAGACACAAGGAGTACTTAGATCTCGCAAAAAGATAAGAAATTAGGAATTTCTATTATCTGTCGATAGTAATAAAAATAAATTTTCAAGTAGCGATAAAAGTAAGATTAATACATCAATTATATTAAACCCAAAATCAATTTTGCACGTTTAAAAACCTCATTTAGAAAGTCTCAAAATGTCTTTAAATGTTCTAACCGGTGATGTATGGATGTGGGGATGGATCGTATTTTGTCTAATCGTATACGCTTGGCATTACTTAATCGAAGTTCTCTTAGGTAATTTTTCTCAAACGCCATAATACATATCAGTTTTCGATAATAAATCGATCATTTTGCATCTTACTTTTAGATCTTCCAATAATCGGACAATCGCCCTGTGCGGCTCACGCAAGTCTTAAACTTTTAATTCGCAGAATTGTTCAAGAAGCTATCGGTTTACCAAAACTAAAAAAAGTACGAGACCAACCCGCGACTCCCGAAGATGAGGACGCCAATCGAACGTACGAAAATTTACTCGCTACGGCCATCTTAAATAAGGTAAATTAACCGCAGTTACAAAAACGAGCGCTAACTTTAAATAATATTCCTCCTTTAGTCCGTCCTTCATATCGTTTTCTCTGCAGAATAAATACGAACGTTGGTTTTTACAGATATGTCTCCAATCACTTCCCACATTTTATGTCGAACAGTTGAAGACAACACGGTAATAATTTTTAAATCGATCGGTGATCTCGAATGCTCGCAAACCAAAAAATTACACTCGAGAGCCTCGGTACATAAATAACTATTCCTTTCAAATTCGTGTCTTGTACTATTCTTCACGACAAAAATAAATCTTTATTAGCGCGCATTTTATTCTTTCGTCCCACTGAATCCTTCCGAGATTACTCGAATTCTTTTTTTTAAATTTATGTTGTGTGGTAGGTGTTTAATTTATTGTTAATGTGGTATCATTCCCAGTTGAATTTTTGATCTAAAATACACTTTTTAAAGGTGATACAAAACTATCAAGAGGAAGTTTCTACTTATACAAAAAGTAACAAGACGTTTACGCCGTCGCAAAATAACAATCGAGAATATTATTTCGGCAAAGAAACTCTCGATACAAAATGGAAGAACAAAAATTCAATCGCCGATATCGACAGTACGTCGGTTTCAAGTATCGAAGAGTGGATTCATGGCGAAGGATCGAGTGGAACGTCGTCCAAACACGTAGATCCCACTACACTCAAGGTAATTAAAGTTATTGTCGATTATTTAACACGTTCATGACTGTGTGTACCACCGGTGGTACATAGTACACTTTTCCTGTTGCCGATCGTGGCCACCGGTGGTACATGCTTGATATGAATTTACAAACAGTATAAAATCGTCCACTTAATTTTAGAGAAGTCGTTTATATTTGGTATATGGCTGTAGGAGGGGCATAAATAATTTCGTTTATCATTGTTTTTGAATTTGATTAAAATATGGAAGTTACTTAGATAGTGAAATTTAAAACATAATTTATCAACTTCACTTGATGGACACATGAACCACAATGTGCGTTTATAAAGCCTTAAGCTGGCCCCAGACGTAGCATTTTGCTTAAACGATTTGTTTGTACAAGCAAGTTACACATACAAAACTTTACCCTACACTTTACAATTTTTAATGAAACTTGTTTGTACAAACTGTGTAACAGTATATTATTTTGTGCGTTTAGGGACATTATTTGTAGTAACAAACTTGTTATAGAAATGTTGTCCCTACACGAGACTACAAATTCGTACAAACAATTTTTTTCCTGGTATTTGTGCAAACATACTGATGCGTCTAGTCTCTATACAAGTTGCAATAAAAGTGGGCGCACGCATTTTTTGAATAAAATCTTCATAAATGAAGTTAATGTCCCTACACGTGCCAGTCTTTTTACAAATATGTCTCATAGAAAACGTGTAGCAGCGGGGCTCACAATTATTGAATATTTTGAAAAAAGAGATGGTAGAAAAGAAAATTTATGGTGTAAAGAGTGGTACAAAAACCGGAAAAGCATTTTACACATTTAAATTTACTTAATGAATTAAGAGTTTCTTCAAAGGAAGATCTGAAGAACTTTTTGCGAATGGATGAAAGTCATTTTAACATTATCTTAAATGAAATTGAAATGTGTATAGCGAAGAAAAATACGGTAATGAGAAAAGCCATAAGTGAACTGACTGCAGGAACTGATGCATTCACATTTTATTTAGCTTATAAAAGTCTGTGTTGGAGAAAAATCAAACCATTTAGATTATTTGATACATGCTTGTAACAACAAGTTATACAAACATATAATCACCCTAAATGTAATTTTTCGTCTGCACAAACACATTTATCCATACATTTTTTATTTTTTTATTATCATCCCAGAATATTTACAATCTGTTTTTAGAAAAACAATAAGTAAATGTTATGTCGTACAATCAAAAGTCGGTAGGTAATTTTCCAATAAACTGTACCTTTAATACGTTAATCTAAATAATAAAACACTCACACTTAGATTAGTTTGAAAACTGGGTTTTTATTTATTTCACTAACACTTTCACTTTTTGTTTATAAGGTCAGTTGTTGTGGTCCTTTTTAATCTACGTTTAATGTTTGTGCTTTTTATTAATATTCTTGTTGACTTATTGGGGTGTACACTGAATCTTTTATGATAATTAGCACCGTGTCTGTCGATTTCACTTTTTATGGTCTCAATATTTAGATCATTTCTTATTAAGTAGTTAGGAACGAACCATGGTGCGTTTACTATTTGGCGAAGTACTTTAGATTGGAACCGCTCTAGGATTTCAATGTTGGAGCTGGAAGATGTTCCCCACAGTTGGATACCATATGTCCATATGGGTTTTAGTATAATCTTATAGATAAGCAGTTTATTTTGTATTGATAATTTTGAGTTACGATTCATTAGCCAGTACATTTTCGTTAGCTGGAGGTTTAGCTGCTTTCTTTTCGTCCATATGTGACTTTTCCATGTCAATCTTCTGTCAAGATGCATACCGAGATATTTTACGGATTCTCTTTGGGGAATTTGCTGATTATTAATTTGAACAGGTGAACAGGTTTCTTTATTTAATGTAAATGTAACGTGCGTTGATTTGCTCTCATTTGGTTTTATTCTCCATTTTTTTAACCATCGTTGGATTTTATTTAGATTTATTTGGACGAGTTCTGATCTGAGTTCTAATCCGACTACTAACCATAATATATAATGCTAGGCTGAGATTACATTATTTTCCCAAGCAATGTAAAGTTGCTGAAATTACAATGCTGCCTAAACCAGGTAAAGAACCAGAGAAGGCCGATTCATACAGGCCCATTAGCTTGTTGCCAGTTATGTCGAAGATACTCGAAAAACTCTTTTATAAAAGGCTGAAACCAATAATTTTAAACAAAAAACTAATACCTGAACACCAGTTCGGTTTCAGGGAGAAGCACAGCACAATAGAGCAAGTGCATAAAATAGCCGAAAAGATCAATAGTGACTTTGAACAAAAAAACTACTATCCATACATAGTAAGAAAATTATGGCTAGGTGTAGTGCCGTATTATATTTGTACAAACATATTTCAGGAAGTATTAAATTACAAATATATTTGCTTAAACAAATTGCACAAACATACCAGTATGTGTAGTGAGGATTTATGTTTGTGCAGACAAATTTCCGGAAGTAAATTTATTTGACTTGTTGTAACGTTTAGGGACGGACTATCAACTTTTTATATTCGTTTTGATTGTACAAACAAATCGTTTAAACAAAATGCTACGTCTGGGGGCAGCTTAAATAAAATGTTAAGATAAAAAACTATATTTTGCGTTCTTATTGTTACAAAACCAAAATTCTCCTGACCATGCCCACAATTCGGCACCTGGTTATCAAGTTGTATTTACAGATTACATTCATAATTTTTTTGATATCAGAATTATTTATTGTTGTCATAGTCCAGGCAATTAATACATAAAAATAGGCTTTCGCTACAAATGGTCCAGGAGTATTGTAATTTGGTACACTTGTACAGTTTGGTGTCCCAATTAATATTCCGAGTTTTTGACTTTGAGCGACCGCCGCTCGCGCGGCTATAGTGAAAAAAAGGGGCCGAAAACAAGTGTTTCAAAAATATCTTTTCTCTAGCGCCACCTAGGGCATAAGTAGATATTACAACGATTATAGAGCATGTAATTTCCTAAAACTTCTGTAAGAAATTTCAATCAGATGAATAGTGGACGAGTAAAAAAGTTTGTAAATTTATCGTATTGTGCCATTTTTAGCGATACAGCGTTCGCCAAAGATCCGGATTATTTACCTTGCATCAAATGGAGTAGTTATGATTTTTTCGTTTGTTGTTCATGATGAAAGCCCAATGATAAATCCAAGTTTTTGACCTAGGTGGATCTCCGGATCTTTGTCAAATCTTCAAAAAAATATATACGATGTAGCTCTGCTTCGTGTTCATCCAAAGTTTTCGACCTCGGCGGAACTCCGGATCTTTGGCAAAAATTCAACACGAAAGCAGAGCTAAATCGTATATATCTTTTTGAAGATTAGACAAAGATCCGAAGATCCACCGAGGTCAAAAACTTGGATTTATCATTGGGCTTTTTCATGAACAACAAACCAAATAATCATAACTACTCCATTTGATTCAAGGTAAATAATTGGGATCTTTGTCGAAAGCTGTATCGCTAAAAATGGCGCAACACGATAAATTTGCAAACTTTTTTACTCGTCCACTATTCATCTGATTGAAAAATGTTTCTTACAAAAGTTTTAGGAAATTACATGCTCTATAATCGTTGTAATATCTACTTATGCCCTAGGTGGCGTTAGAAAGAAGATATTTTTGAAGCACTTGTTTTCGGCCTCTTTTTTCCACTATAGCCGCGCGAGCGGCGGCCGCTCAAGGTCAAAAACTCGGAATATTAATTGGGACACCAAACTGTACAAGTGTACCAAATTACAACACTCCTGGACCATTTGCAAGTCAGAATCTACCCATTGCCTGGACTATTAACAAGCGGTGAAAATAAACTCAGAAGTAATTTCTGATCATACCAATTTTAACATGATGTGTCCACCGGATGTACATAACGGCTCCAATGAAAAAATTTTCGTTGGAGCCGTCGTGTGCCACCGGTGGCGCATCAAAAAAAGCCTCTAAAAATATGAAAAATATATTTTGTTATAATTTATAATGCTAAAAATGAAGAAATTATTAACAATAACGAAAAAAAATTTTTCGAATGCAGTGCATTTTTATTAAATTAGTCGTAAAGGTGTTAAGAAGGATTAATTGCTTCTTTACCAGATTCGACGAAGTATCGAAGAAGTTTCGTCGTCCGATAACGACGAATCGAACACGGCATTATTGTCTAATAAAGACGAGAGCGACGAGTGGCAAAACAATTGGTTAATGCAGAAGCGTAAGTTAGGAGGAACGTCTTCGCCCGTTCCGGTCCCAATGCTAGTTCCTAATCCGAGCACCGAAGCTAAAGTTTTAATAGGCGACAGAGAAGCGGAAGATACGACCGATCTCTCAGATGCGGCTTCGGAATTAGAAGACGACGAGTCTACGCCTAGTATTGAACATCTTTTAGTAGACTCAAAAACGATCATCGGGGGTAAAAATCTACTAAATAGCGTGAATGTCGAAAATGAAGTACCCAAAAACGAAGAAAAGATAAGCGAGAAGCCAAAAACAGGTTTCTTCAAAATTACAAAATAACTGCCACATATTCACTTTCGTCATTTGTTTAGAAAATGAAAGCTCCTTCGATTCGATAGAAAGTCGAGTAGAAAAAGATGTAGAATATACGGAAAAGTACGCAACATTACCGAGAACGTTTTTGAAGAGTTTGTTAAATGAGGAAGACCAAGAAACGCCGTTAGAAAATAGAAATCCAGTACAAGGAATTAGTGAAAATGGGGAAGTTATTGAGCACAAATTTGAAGGTGATATTATACGCTTACGAGTTAAAACGCTTTATTAATTTTTTTTAATATACCTAAAATAATAGGAAGGTACAGCGAAAGAGAAAAACAAAAATGGAATAATGCGATCGAAATGAAAAATAATCCTTATTCTCCCGAAAATTTACAAAGAAGGCTCGTTGACGGCAGTAATAAGTAAGTCCTATGTTTTGTTATACTTAAAGTGGATCTTTTCACCTTCAGGTAAAGTGATGTTGAAAAACCCCGGCATTAGAATGATTAAAGCAGGTTTTACGAGAAAAAACATAGCAAAGTGGTTGAAATTTCACACACAAGTCTACAGTTGTAGTGTCTACAAAAGCGTTAAAGGGAGGGAAAATGAAGGGATTGATCATAATGATCAATATAGTTAAAAACAATGATATCATTGAAAAATACCATCTTGGGCGATTTTTATCATATAACTGAGTTAAAGAAAATTCAGCGTTTGATGACATTTTTCGATAAAACTATAAGTCCAAGAGCTAGCAAATATTATACCATTCGTCTGATGTGAAAAACCTGGGAGACATAACTTGTAGGAAATTTGATGTATTAGTTTATTTTTATATCGATGCACTTTTCTTAAAAAGTAGGTAGTTTCAAAGTTAGGGGCGAAAAACTGAAAAAGAGCAAAAATTCACCATTATTGAGCCTCCGTTAAGTTAATGCTGCTACTTAGGAGTGGCAGACGGTCTGTTTTATTACTCATTTACAATGTTCTTCCAACCTGCATTGTCAAAAATTTTGTACTAATTGCTTTGCAAGCCGCCTCCCAACCAACACACGTCTCGCACTATCGAGTTACGTCTGCCTAAATTCTGTTTCGACAGAAAGATTCATTATATTTTAAAAATTATTTCAACCTGGAATAAATGACGTAATTTAATGACCATTTTTTGTTAATTTGAGTCCATGCCCTACTGTAACGCGGTCAATGTAGCCCAGCAAACGAGTGAGTTTAAATTGGCTATGGAATTGGCTTTTAAATAAAAATAACAAATCTTTAGAATAATATCTGTGGTATAAATATACTGTTTGCTAACTCTTGGACTATGCCATTTTTTCAAATGTTCGTAAAAAATCCATTTGTAAAGGTTTGCGCAAATGTTCATCTACTTGGCAATTTTTCCTTTTTATACAAATTTATAGCGAATTTTAGTTAATATTAGGATTTTTGGAATTTCTCATAATTACAGATTCTCGGCTGATCCTTACGTTAAAGATTCCACGATTCCGACCCGTACGATAAAGGAAGTTGCAGAAAATAAAAACGTAATGGTAAGTCTTGAAGGAGATTTTGTTCGATCTAATATAAACAGGAGATTATTTTCTACAAAAAAAGATTCGAGTGTACATTTTGTAAAAAATCCGTTGCTTAATTTTCCCAAAAATTACAGTAGCGACGCTTAAGTTTAGATTTAAATGCTTGTTTTTTCCTTAGCTAGCTAGTCTCTTATTGTTAAATGAGTATTGTTATTATTCTATAGTTTAAAATGGTTAAAATAAATGTTCTTCGTTTACAAACGTAATTTGCTACCACCACTAGGTATAAAATACACACCACTTGGGTAAGTTCAACTCGACTCGTTGATTAATTAACGTTTTTTATTATTAGACGCGATACTAACAATACTCGATGCTTTAAAGTAGTACGTGGGATTGGCAAGGTTTAAAAACAAATTTTCATTATCCGTCGCGTCGCTGCAAATTTTTATTTTTACATTTTGTAGCAAGAATCGCTCTTCAAAGCCGTTCCGGCTATGGCCGACGATAGTATCTCCTTTCGAACCGACATGGAATCGTCGTTGGAATTGTCACTGAAGCCGAATACATTGGACATATCGAGTGACTCCGACTTGAGCGTCGAAAGAACTTACAATCTCGACACCGGTCGAGTATACGAAAAAATTGGGGAAGGTATAAGAGAAATAATCGACGGTTCTAAAAGTCCACAGGGTATTAAATATCTCACCAAAAACCCAGAATTTGATAAACTATACGACGAAAATCATAACTCCGCGATTCTTCATAATAAGAAAATATTCGAAGAAGAGCCAAATACGACTTTCGAACCTATAATGCAAGAACATGAAACCCGGCCCGAAATAATGAGTTTACAAGATCGGCAATTAGTTAAAAATCGATTGGGTCAGTTTTCTAAATCGCACCCAAGTTTAGAAACCTTACCCATTAAAAAGGAGAGCTTGAAAATCGATGCTTCGTCTTCCATTAAAAATCTTAAACAACTATTCAATCACGACGAAGTAAGTAAGCTTAGAAATTTAACAATTTTTAGAGATTACATTTTTTAGAACTTGCAAAACAAATTGGAACAAGTACATAGCTTAACTGCTCGTAGTATTCCTCACCAGTTACGAAATAAACTAAAATTCGAAGAAGATATACATTTAAATCACGAAGGTAACTCGATAAAATTAGGTATTTGTAAACTTTTAGAATACTTTTCAGACTTGTTATCATGCATATACACGGAAGAATTTAAGATTTTCCCAGATGCAAAAAGCAGAATCGAGTTTTTCGAAAATTTAAATCGTTGACTGTCGCGGTAAACATTCCAAAGAAATGGAGTTTGTGGCATATTTATATCAATTACATGTATTAGGTATGTAGTTAAAAACAAGAAACTGTAACAATAAAAGTTATATATACGAAAAACTCTATACGTACAAAAACACCACTCTCTTGAACAATGAACATAATCCGTACTTCATTTTTTACCCTCGATCATAATAATGTGATAACCAAACTTCGTCTTTATCGGAGGATCCGTATAAATCGGGGTGTTGACTGTTGAAATAGGTAATGCAAAAGCGGCGTCTTGAAATGAGCCTACCATAGATCCCCTAGTCATCCAACCCAAATCGCCTCCTTGACGTGCTTTGTCTTCGCTGTAAGCAGCAGCAACTTCGGGAAATTTTTGACCGCCTTTTAATTTTTCCAAAGCTTCGAGACACTTTCCTTGTTTCTCACAAAGTATGTGGCGTACTTTAACCGAGGTACCGCCTTTCTTTTCTTTCGATGAATCTAGGATTATACCGTTTTTACACACATTGGTATTTACAAAATTGCTTACCTTTCTCAGAATTTTGTGTTTTTGCTCCTTTATCAGATTTTACGGACTTTTTAGGCGCCATAATTACTTCTTACACTCTTTTTAGTTCACTAATTTTCAAATTAGAGGTTAGAACAGGGTTAGAATTTAGAATAACTTTTTTCGTAACTTGATTTTGGCAGTTCTCATTTTATCTAAACATTATTATATACAATAATATTGTATACCTATTTGGACTTTTGAGACAATTTACTATTTTTAAAATATCCTTTGCGATGATGCTCTTTTTAAGGTAGTACTATCGATACCACAAGTGTCAAATGTGTGCTTACTATAATTTGACTTCCGTCGTATTTATATTTGGCAACGCCGCGTAAAAGCAAAAGAGACAAAAAATACCTTTCAGGTTATCGGTTTGACATGTAATGTTTGTTTACTAATGAAATGTCTGAATCAAACTTATTAAATGGTACAAAACGAATATTTCATTGGAAAAATAAAAGAGTCACTGAAAAAAGGTATAAAAAAATGTGAAACAAGTAGCATTAGCCGTATTCTGTACATATTTAAATTTCGCGCGCGTCATAACCTTCTTGGCGGCGTTGCCACATGTAAGTTTTTTCTTAATTATTTATTAATAGACTGGCAAAGTGTTGTCGTCATAAACATGGTCGCCGACCATATGATGGGTAAAAACATTAGTTTGTTGCCATAACCATAAATAAACTAACTATCAGATGTTCCGAAAGGATAGGGGGAAGTGGAAACACGCAGAGGCAGAGCTGCGGGGACGGTAAGCAGAACTAAACTCGTCGGATTTACCCGATACTATACGAAATCTTCATATGATTGGTGTTCGTGCCCTTATTATTTTGCAAATGGCCGTTGTTTACGGTTCATTGTAAATTTTAAATACAAATAAATAGTGTAAACTAGTATTTTAACGGCCAGGTAGGTATTAAAATTGTAGAATTAAGTGTGTTGTAGGGATATCCGAGACGTAGGAGTATAAATGTATTAGTTATCAAACTTATAAGTGATATTGAGTTGGCGCCAGTTTAAAGGTCGATTCATACATCTACGGGACGAGACAGGAGCGTGTACGAACCGGGACGTGATAAAAATATTATTGCATAGAAATTAAATGTGCAAGCTCACACTTGTCCGTCGAAGTGCTATCTACGGGGCTTACCGTCCGGAACGTGTAAATACATATCGTCGTCGTAGGTGACTTGACTCCTCGTAAAAAGAAATGTTACAAAATTAATCGGTCTCTTAAAGGCAGGATATCAAAATTAAAAAGTTCTTTAGAAAAGTCAAAATGTAAATTAAGAACCGCGTTAGATTTTAGTCAGACAAAAGCCTTTTCCGAGTTAGAAAATAATATAAATCCTGCCGGTTTAGAATTCATTAAATCCCAGTTTTTAAATTCTAGTCACAAACGTCCCAACTGGTCCACTAAAAACAAAATTTTTGCTTTAGCTCTCTATAAAAGAGGCCCCCGTTGTTACCGTTTTCTTCGTAATTATTTAAATTTGCCTTCAAAAACTACTTTTTTGAAAGTTTGACTCGCGGAATTCCTTTTGAAACCGGTATTAACAAAAATCTTTTTGACAAACTTGGTCGTCGTGTTCAAAACTTGGCCCCTTTAGATCGTTATTGTATTTTAATGTTTGATGAAAGTTATTTTAATTTGCATGTTGAGTTTTTAAGAATTTCTTTTTATTTTCTAGCTATAGAAGTTATAGGAGTTTTCCATTTATAATTTTGTGATTATTCTGTGATATCTGTATATATGTGCAATATTGGAGTTATTTTAAGTTGTTATATTTGAGAATTTTATTTTTTATTTTCCTTCAAAGTTATTTTAATTTGCATGTTGGGTTTTTAAGAATTTCTTTTTATTTTCTAGCTATAGAAGTTATTTTTATTTGGATGTTGAATTTTTGAAAATTTGTATATAAGTTATTTTTTAGTTTGCATGTTGAATTTATTTTTATTTTGTGATATATTATAATATATTGTGATCTATATATTTAAGCAGTATTAATTATTTGTGATAGAATGTTTTTAAATTATTTTACAGGAATGTTACCGTGCGAAGACATTTTATTTATTTTTATGTACTGTTATTACTGCTGTTTTTGTAAATACATATTTTTAATATACAATAAAGGTTTATTTCGTGTATATTTGAGTTTTATTGTATATTTTCATTTGTAAAAATAAATTTAAAAGGAAACATACATTCGAGGTGTTTCGAATCGCGCGCCAAAACCGGTTAGTTCTGCTTACCGTCCCCGCAGTTCTGCTGTCGCCGTGTTTCCATTGTTGCATACGGTATCAACACATCTGATAGTTAGTTTATTTATGGCCATAACGTTAACACGTGAAAATGTTCATCATAAGTTTATCGGCAATTTTAGAATTATTTAGTGATGAGATTAGTGTTTTCAAAAAAGCAGAAAACTGCCTAGATAGTGGGCACTGCAAAGAAATAATTTTTGATGGCAGTTTGGGTTTCCTGCTACTAACATGTTAACACCCTGGGCAATAACAATAAGGCATTTTGAATTAAATAATTAACTTAAAACTGGAATAAAAACGAGAACTTATGTTTAAGCTGTGCGCTGTGCAACGTATACGGTGAAACTCACATAACACTTACTTGTTTGTTTTTACCCATTACCCACATTTGTGACGTCACACTTTTCCAATCTATTACTCTTATCACGAGCTCTAAAGTTACGGTTTTATTAATATAGAAAATTCAATTAATTTTTTTCTTTCTATTGATACCAATTTCATAAAAATCTGAACGTCCGATTTTGTGAAATAAAATAAAATCTGTGATTTCCCATAAGGATCAATGTTAAAGGCAAAAATTTTTTAATATTTTTATCTTTTTTTCAGTTCTCTGTAGGCTTCTAAAAATTTAACTGGTTAATTATGATATTATAATGTACCAATATGCCAAGTTTCATTAAATTCTGAACGTTAATTCTAAAACCGGTAGTACTACCTTAATACAAGATCTGAGAATTTCTAAATTTTATTAACGCTTTTAAGAAGCAGGAGCAGCTTAAAAATATCACTTTTTGCATTGATTCTTTACTCATACAACCTGATACAACCCCAACCCATACAACTTTCTTTGCGCTCAGTTCGTTTCCACATACGGTAGTTCTAATAAACAAAAATAATTAAAAATAAACGAACCAAAAGAACTGTAGCATTTAAATTTTTTCCCTGGCAGTACTTTGAAAAAGTAACCATGAAAGTAACTAAAATAAAACTAAACGGTAATAATATGTATTTTTTATAATTATTTATTTTTTCAATAATTGCCAAGATAAAAGCGGTTCGATTCTCGTGTTCGATCTCAAGTTACTGACATTTAATTATTAAGGTTTGATCTTTTTAATTGTACTTTTAAATGAATTAAATATTAATCTAAAATTTTAGATCAAAATTAGGACGGGGAAGAGAGAGCGTAATTATAATTAATAATTATATAGTAGGATAGTGGCCTTGCAACAGAGTAAAACAAGCCGGCACATAACCTCAAATTTGCAGGAAAGATCCCCTTTATTTTCCAATTAATTATAAGATCGATAGATTAATTTTCGATAAAATAGATATGCCGAGAACGGGTATCGATCTTATTTCAATTCAACTATTTCTTCAATTTAAGTTTGATGTAATGTCAAGGCAATATTAATTGTGATAGTTATATTTAAAAATTAATCATGAAGGAATGGCTTAAGGTATCGATACTGTTATGTGTGTTTGGCTTTTTAAAAGAAATCCGTCCGTCAGAACCATTTGTATACGAATATCTAATTGGACCATGGTGGAACAATACAGAAATTCAAGTTACTCAACAAGTATTTCCTATTGGAACTTATGCGTATTTAGCACAATTGGTAATAGTTTTTTTGATTACCGATCTGTGTCGATACAAACCTTTAATAATCGTATTAGGTTTAGCTGGAATAGTTGTTTGGAGTATGTTAATATGGTGTAAAACATTACTGGAATTGCAAATTGCCCAGGTTAGTCTTGAGATGTTTTCTTCAACGTACGATTAATTATTATAATCGTTTAGGTGGTTTACGGTACCTTTATGGCAACCGAAGTTGCTTACTATACATATATTTATGCCAAAGTTTCCAAGGATTACTATGCACAAGTTACTGCTCACACGAGAGCCGCCATTTTGGCTGGACGTTGTATATCCGGAGTCATTGCTCAAATATTGGTTGAATTTTCACTTATGAACTACAAAGGCCTCAATTATATAACGTTTTCGGGTAAATACTAATATTACTATCCGAACTAAAAAACAATTAAAGTTTTTTTTAGCCATGATTGTAGCAACAGCATGGAGCTTTCTGCTACCACCCGTCTACAGAACTATTTATTTCCATCGAGACCCATCGAAGAGAGTATCATGTACGAACGCTTTCTCGCTCATGAAGGATCATTTCTTCGAATCATTTTCAAATAAGTACGTCTGTAAATGGTCGATTTGGTGGGCTCTGTCGACGTGTGGTTTTCTTCAGGTGCAAACATACATGCAACGATTATGGTCAGTCATAAATGATAATCCCGATAACTCTTTACACAATGGAGCCGTCGAATCCTTATTAACATTAGTAGGTTGTTTCGGAGCCTTATCTATAAGTTGTTTGAAAACTGACTGGAAACAGAGAGGGGAATTAGTATTATCACTGTGTTCAATTTTATCGGGTGCTTTATTAATTATTAGCTCACAAACTACCTACATTTTTGTGAGCTATGGTTGTTATATCGTTTACGGTGGATTGTACCACTTCGTAATAACGATAGCTACGTCGGAAGTTGCTAAATATATATTAGAAGATAGTTACGGGTTAGTGTTCGGTTTTAATACTCTCATGGCTTTAATATTACAAAGTATAACTACGCTGTGTTTAGTAACAGGCGATATCGGATGGGCTTTATCGGCGCGCAATCAATATTTAGCGTATGGAATTTATCAAATGGGAATTGCCATAATATTTATTGCAATTGGCATCGTCGCTTGGTTTGGAAATCACGCCGACATTAATAAAACTTATTAAAATGAAGCAATTTTAGTTAGCTTGTGTTTTCGTAAACTGAATCCAGTATTTTAGATATTAAGAACTGCCTAAAGGTTGCACAATTTGTTGCAGTATTTCCTAAAAAAGTAGCGTAGTAAAAAATTTATATTTGTGATTATTATTCGAACGTGTTTACACCAGGGATAGGCATTCCAAAAAAAGTTTTATTCTAATTTTACGCCATTACCAAAATGTTCTTGTTGATTTTACTTAATTTTTTTAAATTTTAACAGTTGTTTACTTCTTGGTTAAGTTTAAAAGTTGTTCTTGTTTTTAACAAATAAATAACTAAAGTTATAAAGTATTTTAATTATAACAGAACACCCCAATTAAGCTTTTTTTAAAATTCCGACATTCCTTAAATACCGTACTATAAAAGGTGTTGCGGCGAGAGTAATACTAATTCTAACGGGGGCAAATATTTTATGAATTGCATAAGCAGTTACAAAAGTACCGGCATTAGCAGCTACACTACCGGTCGCCCCCAAAGGCGTCAATAGCTTCCCCATATCTACACCGCTTGAAACTAAAACATAGCAAGTACCTAACGAAACTAATGATATACCGACGTGAAAAACGATAACGGTACTTCCATATTCGGCTACTGCGCGCTTTAATTTAGTTTTTAAACTTATAGGTTCTGAGGATACTGGTTCGGTATTTTTCTTTTGAGATGTCGAATCCACTTTGCTCTTATTATAACCATCAGTCGAAATTAATCTGTCTTGTAAGATATTATAAGAAATGTTTGTTATCCGTGGACTCTCTCTTATAGTATAATTACCAAGTAATCTGCACCCACGATTAGTATCTGGTAAAAAACAAATAAATTTAACAACTAATTTTTAAATACTCAACTCAACTTACGCAAAATATTCTGAGGTTTAATTAAAAACACTTTCGAAGCAAATAAACGACACGTCATTTTATTAACAATCATTCATTTTAATTATTATTTAGTTTAAAAAAATGAATATATTTAAAAGTGAGGTTATAACTGGCTAATAACTAATAAGAGAAAATGAACTATTTAGCAATACAACTTGCGGTGTATGAAATAAATTATGTATTAAATAGTAAAATATAATCACTGATAACTAAAATAGAGGAAGGTCGAACTTAGTTAAATTCAAAATTAGTTGAGGTTTAAATTTTAGTTTGCAACCCATTATACAGCTGTGTATTTACGGGCGACCTCTTCATATGGAATGTATAATTACTATTTGGAATATCAGTTTGGATTTGCACCATCGGAGAAATTATGTATTGTTAAAATGCAACCTAAAATTGTGAGAAACTTGACTTCTGGAGATTGTTGGTACTGCAAAAGATTTAATTTGCAGCTCTGCCATTGTGCCATTCTTATGTTTTGAAGTCGAGACACTGCAGTGATTGTAAAATAAAATAAATGAGAGCTTTAGAATTATGTTTTATTAAGTTGTCACAATGTAAAAATTAATCTTAATTATATTCTTGAAGGGTATAACATCTGAAACAATAAGAGGATTATTAAAATGGGCTCTTTAAAGACAAACTGCTTTACATTGTTAATATTTTTCAGTAAAAATATTTCTACACATAGACGTTCAGGTTTCAAATGTCAAAGCATCATCAAGTTTATTGTTAACCCCTAACTCGTGACGTTTAAAATACTTGCATTATGGGCGACTACTAATCTCTGAAAGCACTACTCTCGACTAGTAATATTTGGTATTGAAGTTATGTAAAAATCAAGATATTCCACAAATGTGGAGCACCACAATGCGACTTCAATTTAAATATATCAAAATGTACAGCTTTAAAAATTGAATTTTAGAAAAACCATAATTAAAATCAAAATAAGTCTAGACTCCATAGATGGTCATCATGAGTTGAAGGTAATAATTTAAGTTAAACTACTTACAATTCTAATACGATGTCCCATGGCTTTTCCTGGCAAATTTCTCTTAAACTTAGCTCTAACTGCACCAGTGCAACCGTGAGGTCTCGTTACTTTACCCCAAATAGCCCGAACTTTCGATTTCTTGCTTTTTGGTTTACCAGGAATGCACGTCTTATTTTTAGCTTTATACACATAAACACATTTCTTGCCTACGTAAAACCAACTATCGTTTTTATCGCTGGCTCCTTCGACTTTTAAAAGAGCAGTGTTTTCGTGTTGATTACGAAGACCTCTTTTGTAACCGGTAAAAATTGCCTTAGCGTATAAACGACCATGACGTAAAAAGGGGCGCTTTTTTAGGGCCGGAGTCGCTGAAGCACTCGTTGCTTTGCTTTTCTCCTTTTTTTCCGGTTTTGGTTTAGTTGTCGTAGTATCCGCCATTGCTGAAAATAATATCACATGTAAATCGTAAGGTTATCTTACAACATCTACCATTAAAATCAAAGTTAATTACTATTTTAAATATTATTTAGATTTATGTATAAACTGTTCAAAATTATCTATGACTATTTGTCGAAAATACCGAAATAATTAACAATTAATAGAAGAAAACTTTCGTAAACACGTACCTGATTTATTACTATTTCTGTCGAAAGAAACTATCAACTGTCAAGCAAGCAGGGTTGAACTGTCGCCAACATCTGAATCGAAAAGTTACTAAATTCAATTATTTAAAAATCTTGTCGTTTTTTAAAAACAATCGTTAATTTTTGATATAGTCCAGTGCAATTAGACGATATAAATGATATACGATAAACGTAAAATGATGGAACCCAGTAATAATGAACGGATTTGAATGATTTTTTCTTTTTTGGAATCCTAATGCCATAAACTTAAAAGTTTTCCCATTGAAAATTACCGCAATTTCAAAAATCAAAAGTTAAAAAAATAATCTTGGAAATCTCAACGAAGAAATCAATTGTCAGAATTTTTAAATATTAATTTCTTTTAAGAAAATAATAAATAATAGTCCCCAGTCATTTTGTCACCTAAAATACGGGTTCACGGGTTGCATCAAATGGGGTAGTTCTGATTTTTTGGTGTGTTGTCTATGACGGAGGTCTAATGATAAATCCAAGTTTTCGGCTTCGGCAGACATCCGGATCTTTGTCAAAACTCCAAGAAACTGAAATTTTTATCATTTTTTCAGTATGCACAAAGATATACGATTTAGTTTTTTAATTTTTGACAAAGATCCGGAGGTCCACCAAGCCTGAAAACTTGGATTTATCATTATACCTTCATCATATTTATACAACATGCCAAAAAATGAGAACTACCCCATTTCATGGAAGGTAAATAAGGCCGGTCATCCATTTATACGACATGTCGTATCCGCGACATGTCGTATCATTTTTAAACCAAGAAAACAAGAAATAACTTGTTTACGACACGTCTGTCAAGTGTACGAATCTCAATTAATAAACACAGGTTTAAAAACGATGTCGCAGACATGTCGTATAAATGGATGACCGGCCTTACTCGTATCTAAGTACAGAAGGGTAATAAGGCCCACTTAAGGTTGTTCAGAAGAAAATCCAAGTATATGAGAAGTTTTTAAAATTTTTACAGTATATTCTTTGCATGATAAAGAACATTATGGCGAAATTTGAACTTAATCTTGTTCTTAGTTATTGAGATAAAAAATTCTAAAGTTGACTGTTTTGTGCACGTTTTTACATTGCTTATATGCAAACGAGGGTTTGCACATTTATTTAAACCCCATTATCTCGGCACCCAGAAATGACAACCTTACCAAAAACCACCAAAATATTTATGAAAGTCAAATAAGTGTACAAAATTTCAAAAAAGTCATGTTTCTAGTTTCTGAGAAAATTAAATTATTATTCAAAAAATAGTACAAAAGCTATCAATCCTCATTACGCTTGGCAACGCCGCTGCATGAGATAAATTGGGAAAAACGCGCGCGATTCAAATAAAACAGATGTGTTATTTAAAGTTTTAATGAAATCAAAAATTATAGATCTATTTTTATAAAAATGAAATTATTCAATTTCTCAAAGTAACGGAACATCGTTTCGTCAACTGATAAGCTTTGCTTAAAAATTAGAAAATTACCAAGTTTTGAAAATTTGTTCGCAATGACCTTAAACCCCCTGTCATTGTCATCTTTGGTTATGACACTACCAAAAGTCTACAGCGATGCCGTACTTTACACATCATATTGAAAGTTTTTTAAAAATAAGTTAAAAATTATTTTAACTGACCAAAACTCTTTAAAAGAATAAAATTTAGAACTAAATTGTTGAAAATTATGTATTTTTAAGAAAGAAAGCATATTTTCATTGGTTTTAAGTAATAAAATTTTGTTTATTTGAAGTTGGCAATAGATATCTTTATCCTTCTTTATCCTATGTATTTAGCACAGGACAGAGTATACACCGCAGCTTACCCCCACTCCCTTTCTGAACAACCTTTTAATATTTAATATAACATGCGCAAATTAATTTTTATTCTAAAAATAACAAAAACATTATAAAGTAGGTACAGGCCTTTTGGTGCATTCTAGTGTTACTATGGCCTTTATAAATACAAAACAAAAAGTGTAAATCTGGACCCAGACGTAGCATTTTGTTTCAACGATTTGTTTGTACAAACAAGTTACACATACAAAACTTGACCCTACACTTTTTAATGAAACTTGTTTGTACAAACTGTCTAACAGTATATTATTTTGTGCGTTTAGGGACATTATTTGTAGTAACAAACTTGTTATAGAAATTAGTGTTGAGCATAATCGAATGATTTTCATAATCGATATGTTGGTACTCGAATGATTAGTATAATCGAATGATCATTCGAATGATCTCTCGTATCTCGTAGTTTAAATGTTCGTCGCTCGTTGGTACTCGAATGACGAATTGAGTCGAATGATATATCGTATTTCCGTATTTCGTATTATAAGTCTACACACACAGTTGTTGTAAACCTTTGTAAATAATTGTAACTCAAACTTTTTTTATTAGAAAAAAGGAAAAAACTATTATGAATTACATAAAAATTTATATTCATAAAAATTAAAAACATTTTTTGTGAAGTCCGAAATAATCTATCGTCCTCAACGACTGAAACGAGTGAAAAACCGAAATCATTCGAGTGGCGACGACAACATCTCGAGATATCTCGAGTGGTTTTCATAATCGAATGAATCGATTATTTTCATTCGAATGATCCGACCACTAATAGAAATGTTGTCCCCACACGGGACTACAAATTCGTACAAACTTGTAACAACAAGTTATACAAACATATAATCACACTAAGTGTAATTTTTTGTTTGCACAAACACATTTCTCCATACATAGTAAGAAAATTATCGCTACGTTTAGTGCCCTATTATATTTGTACAAACATATTTCAGGAAGTATTATATTTGCTCAAACAAATTACACAAACATATCAGTATGTGTAGTGCAGATTTGTTTGTGCAAACAAATTTCCGGAAGTAAATTTATGTGACTTGTTGTAACGTTTAGGGACTATCAACTTTTTATATTCGTTTTGATTGTACAAACAAATCGTTGAAACAAAATGCTACGTCTGGGTCCAGCTTAAGAAGAAACTAAAAAATGTCTTCTGTCGGGCTTTATTTACCGAATACGCCACAAATAAGGCCCATTATAAAAATATGCAATTATTTGCATTTTGAACACACAAATAAATATCTATCATTAATTGTTAAGCTGGCTACAGACACACGTACATCTCTTAAGATATGCACGCGCATACATGTACGCGCGTACATATTTACCTAAGACCTCGTAATAACATAAACGTTATTTTGGCAAACGGGATACATACTTGGGCTGATTATCTACTGTGTTTAGACCTGATTAGAGTAAGAGTAACACTAAGCAATAAGAAGCAATGTCATTATAAGTGAAGTTATTTCGCAGTTTGGCAAGGGAATTATGCTTGTTATATCCGATCTGCCGAGCTCATATTAGAACTCAAACTGAATTATGCTAAATGGGTTATTTATCGTGCCATGCAAAATTACTCACTAAAACCTAATTATTCTCGCTATAACCTAGGCTCGTTATAAGCAGACCCGACCGTACCTATTTTTGTATGTCAACCCTTGGACTAGTAGTAAGTTATTAATCACTGGCTATTATGTAGATTTGTAGATAATTAATAAATGAGAATTCGTATTATTTATAAATACTTTTATATTTACAAGAAAATCATCGATTTAAAAGTTCTGCACTTTGATATCTACACTGTACACTATAAAAAGTATAAGCTCGTAGGCGTTTTCAATTAAAATGAAAACGAAATTGGAAGGGACTGCCTTGAAAACCTTGAAAATGATGAAAATTGGGCATGTTTGATCTGCCTGATTCGGGATCCAAAGGATCCTCTCCATTATCAAATTGTCTACGTTTTTCTTCGTCCGTTAGCACCTAAAAAGAACGTCACGATTATTAAAAGTAATTTGCAAAATTGTATAAATTGCCTCTTTTGCTGCAGCTATATCGATAAATTTCTTTTCTGCAATTTTCTTCATTTCTTCGTCGTTTTGGTAATTGTCGGGATGCCACTTTTGCGCCATCTTTCTATAGGCTTTAACTATATCTTTTTTGCCGGCCGTGCGCTTCACATCCAATATTTTATAATAATCTCTTCTTTCGGCTTGATGTTGTAACTTCTTTGCCTTTTCTATACCTTCTTTAGCTCTATCTAACTGAGGTTCTATTTCTAAAGCCGATTTAAATTCTCTAATTGCGTCATCGTAAAGTTCCGATTGAATATAAGCATCCGCTTTATCACAATAAACATCGGCATCTTTACGTATTTCTAAGGCTTCTCCACAAGCCACCATAGCTTGGGATATTTGTTCGTCTTTGGTATAACACTTACATAGAAAACGCTTGCCCTCGTAAATGATCATTTGTACTTCCTTTTCGTGATTCAAGGCTTTATTGGCAAAAGATACACACTCGGCAAAATTTCCTTCTTCAATCGATTTTTCGGCGTCGAATAAAAACTTTTCTACCTTCTTAATTTTTTTATAAAACGGAAAACAATCTTTATGCTCGGGATCTAACTTTAAGCATTCTCGAATAGATTTTAAAGCGTCGGTCGAGTGACCCAATTGGTATAAAAGCGAAGCTAAGGTGAAGTAACCTTGCGTATTATCGGATTGTAACTTTGTAGCAGATCTTATGTCGGATACTGCCGCTAAGATGTCGTTATTTTCTAAATACATGTGCCCCCTTATTTCGAAGAGTTCGGCACACCAGGGACTAATTTCGATTACTTCGCTAATTAAACGAATTCCGTTTAAATAATCCCCTCGCTGATAATAATACTCCGCTAATTCTCTTTGTTCTTTTGCAGGATTCGCTCTGTGAATTAGCTCGTTAGCTTCGGCATTGTAAGGATCTACTTGTAACTAAAAGTAAACAAGTAAAACAATTTTTAAGTCTACAAATTAACTTACGGCATTGTAGAAGTCTAATTGCGCTAAATCATAATTTGCTAACTTTAAATGTACATTGCCTCTACTAACTTTAGCAGCAATAAAATCTGGCTTTAATTCTAGAACTCGATCTAAATCGCTTAATGCATTTTTAGCTTTACCCAAAGCTAAATAAACGGTACCTCTTTTAAAAAATGTGAGATAATTCATTGGATCGCCCTCTAATAAAACATAAATTAGCCGAAGAAATTTCAAATTTTATGTACGTACCGACTGCTGCATGGTAGTGCGTTAAAGCGTCCGACAGTTGATTACTAGCTAAAAATCGTTTACCTAATTCTAAATGATTGTTAATTTCCGCTTGTGTAGCTCCTTTTGTTACTAAAATTAAAAATGTAAAGTCAATTTTTGAGGTTAAGAATACGAATTACCTTCAATAAATAAATCTAAAAATATAAAAAAACAAGTGACTTTAAAATAATAACTATTTTGTAAAACTATCATATCGTGCAGTCTTCTAAACATTATTTTGTAACTCGAAAACTCAAATTACTATTTTTTATGACATACTGTAACAGCGTACGTTTTATCAACACGATCGTGAAGACATTTTTGTCGTGGTCCTACTTGATTGGTTTAAGATAAAACAGGGGAGTATTAGAAATTTATATGCACGACAGGATCGTAACTATTTTTCTCCTTTCGCAAATAAAATTTTACATCAAAAATAAATTTGACGAAGACCTAAACGGGAAAAGGAAAGTACGAAAATGTGTAGTTGGCTCTTTTTTCAGTTATTTTTTTTCGTCTACATTTGAGGTGATAAACACAAACATGTAAATAAAAAATTACGGCGATCGATCTATAATAATCTATTCACTACAATGAATGGTTTGAAACCTTGGATCGTTATTTTCCAGGATTTATAAAAATTTACTTCTCAAATTCCGTTTTGTATCACCAAATACAACGGTGTACGATGAGTTGCATAATACGTACAAAAGGTTTTTTTAAATTTCAAAAAAATATATCAGAATTTATAACTAAAACGTGTATTTAAACTCTTAAATATACTAAGATCAGTCACAAACTTAAAAAGAAATAACGTGAATTATTATTTATTAACATTTTGAAAGCGTTTTAACTCTTTTCTGAAGTAAGTTACCGTTTTTTGTAATCCGTGATTTAACGATATTACCGGTTCCCAATTCAAAACTTTTTTCGCTCTACTGATGTCTGGTTTACGTCTTTGAGGATCATCTATCACTTCTGCCACATTTTTTATGGCACTTTCGCCCCCAACTAAATTTTTAATTATAGTCGCAAATTCTAAAAAATAGCCAAATTAAACATTTTTATAACGAGTCTACTTAACTTACCATTTATACTGTGTTCCACTGGATTACCTAAATTTACCGGTTGAGTATAATTAGATTCCATTAAGGCCACTAACCCGTTGATCAAATCAGATACATATTGAAAGGACCTCGTTTGTTCTCCCGATCCATAAATAGTGATGACATCATTTTTAAGAGCTTCTAAAATAAAATTCGAAACGACTCTTCCATCGTTCATGTGCATTCGTGGACCATATGTATTAAAAATTCTAGCTACTCTCACATCCATTTTTTCTTGTTCCGCATATGCGTACGTTAATGTTTCTGCAACTCTTTTACCTTCGTCGTAACAAGCTCGAGGACCTGTAAGAACAAAATATTATTCGATATTAGTATACAAGCTCGAAACTTTTACCTATAGGGTTAACGTTTCCCCAATATGTCTCATCTTGTGGATGGACATCAGGATTGCCGTAAACTTCGGATGTACTAGCAATTAAAATTCTAGCGTCGACTCGTCTCGCTAAGCCTTTTTGAAAGATTATATTATGATAAACTATAAATCGACATACCTAACATGTTGATCGTTCCCAGAGTGTTGGTTTTAATAGTTTTTACGGGGTTTTGCATGTAGTGAGGAGGACTAGCTGGACTAGCTAGATGATAAATTTGATCAACTTCGATAAATAAAGGATTTATAATATCGTGATGCATCAGTTCAAAATTTTCGTGCCCCAACCACTGTTCTACATTACGTTTACGTCCGGTAAAAAAGTTATCTACAACGATCACTTCGTGTCCTTCCAACATCAATCTATCCACTAAATGAGATCCAACAAAACCTGCCCCACCGGTAATCTACAAATTTATAATCGTACAATTAAATTTGACATAATTTACATTTTTGACTTACTAAAATTCGTTTCTTTTTCGTATAATTAAGAAATTTGACCGAAGGATATTTCTTTGGCACTTTAAACTCAACTCCTATTAATTTATCCTCTATTTCTTTTAATCTTAATTCGGCTTCGAGTATGTCTTTTCGTAACGTTTTAGCGTCTTTTTTTAAACCATCTAAATGAATACTTTCGAACATTTTGTTTATATTCCCGATTATAACGTACAAACTGAATACTGAAAACTTGAACTTTAAAAGCTACAATAAATTTCATAGTTTACATCCTTACGTGTTAATCCTAAAAATGTTAGGATTATTATTTTTTTGTATTTCCATGTGGATTGCATCCTTATCGTTAGTTTGTTATGTTAACATATTGCAATTAAAAAGAATTGCCGATTAAGATATTACATATCAAGGTTATAACTTTATCAGAATGTTAATATTATACTTGGACTACTTCAAAATAGCATACTATTTACGCTAACTCATCAATAGAAACCATCAGATACCATTTTCCTGCTCTTCCATATTTTCATATTACGTGATTAATTTTGACAGCTGCCAATTTATTTCAACAAATGTCGGATACTTTTTGGACGCGGATAATTTTGAAATTAATACTACTTCGATACGTTTCAATATTGTATAATATTCCTATAGAAGCGTTCGGGGTCGTGTATACAGATATACAGAATAAAATTTAATATGCTCAGTAGCTCAGTTAGTGGTTAGTTCGTTTGTTCGTGGGTCTTCAATAGTTCATTTGACACATTTGACAAAATGTGAATGTCGCCACAGGGTAGGCAACTAAACACTAAACCAGACCAAACTAATAATATTTATTACTTAATAATGTTGGCAATGGTAAGTGTTTAATACGTCAAATTGTTGTCATTAGAACTTGCTAATTTATTTGTAATTTCTATTATTCTTTTATAAATTTTAAAATGACCAATTGATACTATTTAATGTGTTCATTTTTGTGTTTGGAGAACAATTGCGTTTTAGAATAGAAATATTGAAGGTTAAAGCGTTTTGACAGTAAGTTCTGCTTACCCTTTACTAATTAATCATTATTTAACTAATTATGTACGTTGATGTAGGAGTGAATTTGCAACTAGGCGATCAGAAAAATAATGATTAATGAAGATGGCGACTGATTTCTGCAAATGGGTAATCTTAAAAATAGTAGTAGCGACGAGTTTTCTACAATTTTTAGTGGCCGACATACTAGTATTGCCTATAGATGGACATTATATAGCGGAAGAATTTCGAGACATGCCTTCGACTTTCGGCAAACCTCTACCTATTGAAGGTGTTATTTATACAGTGTTTTCTATCTGTCAGTTACTAAAATAAGTATTGTAGGCTTGAGAGGTATGGTGGTCTATGCAGAACCACCCGATGCGTGCAGGTCCCTTCAGCGTCACCCTACAATTGAAAATTATACCGGTAAATGGATAATAGTGATAGCTCGATCTTCTCAGAATTGCTCATTCGAACATAAAGTACGAATGGCTCAGAACGTGTCTTACGACGGAGTAGTTATTCATAACGTCGGCTCTGATTCCCTAGAACCGATGTCTGCGGAAAATGCGACCGGTATAAATATACCTTCAGTTTTTGTGAGCGAAACTACGGGCATGAAGTTGAAAACTTTATATTGCAATTCACAATATTTTGTTATTGTCAACACAGAAATGCCTTTTAATATCAATACACATTTATTACTGCCCTTTGCGATTGTAGTAGGTATCTGTTTTGTGGTTATGATAATATTTATGGTGAGCGTTATGTCAGGTTCGAAATTAAGGTTTAATTATAGTCTTTTAGATCGTTAAATTCATCAAAGATAGAAGGCGTCAGCGTAGGCATAGATTGCCGTCTTCTGCTTTGAAGAAAATTCCGATTCACAAATTTACGAAGGGAGATCCGTACGATATTTGTGCTATTTGCATAGAAGATTTTGTAGATGGGGAGAAGTTGCGTGTACTTCCCTGCGCTCACGGTGAGTAATTATTTTTAAACTCTTAATTTAGATTAATTCACTTCGTTTTAAGCTTATCATTCGAAATGTATCGATCCGTGGTTGACGAAAAATCGTCGAATATGTCCCATATGTAAACGTAAAGTTTTTGGTCAAAACGAACCGCATTATTCAAATTCGGATAGCGATTCGGATACGGATGACACCGCGCCATTGATCAATCCACATAGTCAGATCGTCAGAGGAGGGGGTACTTTCGAAGAGGAATCCGAAAATCCTTTTCAGCGTGCCGCCAGATCCGTTTCACAGCAAGCCACAGATGTGAACTTGGTCACGGCGTCTGATCATCACAGCATAAATGCGGAAGTTCACGGTAACGACGACTCTTTAAGTTCCGCTTAGCTGCGAGGATTATATCTTATTTAAAAGGACTAAAAATTTAAGATTAATTATTGCCGCAAGGTTTAATTTAATGACATATTTAGTTTTATAAGGTGCCGAAAGCTTTTTAGTTATTTTAACGAGATATTTGACCTCGACATGATGTACATAATAAGAAAAAGAAAATATTAGTTAAGTGTAAAGCGATTTTATTTCTCATTTAAGAATAAATCTTCAAATTTTACTTAGCCATTTTGTATATATTCCTAACTAATAAAATTATAAATGTGCGTCGTGCAATTTTTGTGAAAGCTTCAATTTCGCTCAAGACACTTGGACACATAAAAGTAGCATTATTGCGTGAAAGGATATAGAGATGCGTCGTTATGTTGCGAGCTCGTAATTTTGGGACTTTCTTTTTTGCTCTTCGCTCTTACAAGTGTACAACATATTCTTAATGTTAAATAGTAGACAATTTCTACGGCGCTCAAAAAGCTAAAACCCATAAATAGACCCAATAATCCTCCGGTGTTTGCTGAAATTCAAATTTCATTTACCCATTACCATTTGTCCACAAGTAGTTATAATTCGTGTGCAAAAACAAACTGAAGTTAACTACAGATAAGACAAGTTAAGTTAACAAAATGATGATTTTTGCACATCCAAACTAATTAGTGAATTAATATCAAAATACATCTAAAGTAATTAGTCACAATTTCAATACATACATAAAAATTCAGAAAATCCATAAATTTCGCTTTTAGTGTTACGGATAAACTGTGTTCCAGAAAAATAAAAGTGTAAAATGGCCATGTTTTCCCTAAAAAATTATTTTGTAATGCATAATATTATGTATATTCGTTTTAGTTCGGCAGGCAAATGGGGATTTTTCTCCCAACTCAGACATAACTTATAAACTACTACTTCCTTCTTCTTCAGGGCAATTCATGTCCTGTTTGTCAAAGTTTATAAAAATCAATCAAGTTGCGTGTATTTCCCGTTTTATTGCTTGTGGAAGAATGATCATATCTATCTTCTAAAGTTGTTACATTTAAGCCTTTTAGAATACTTAAACCGGAAGTAAGTCTCTTTAGAAATTTTATCTTGCCCTGCTTGTTGCTCTTGGTATAAAATTCGAGAAATTCTTTTGTTTCAAAGTGGTGCCCACCTATTGGTGTTATAAAATATCAACACAATCTACAATCAAAACCCCACTCTTTACGGCTCTTAGTACCATAGATTTAAGTTCGATAAAGCCATAACTGCAGCTTCCTAAATATGAAAAAACGTAGAAATTTTGAACATTTAGCGCCACACCTAGTCCACTGGAGAAAAATACGTGTCTTTACCAAAATCTACATATAAAATACACATAATTGCAGTTTCCTATAATCACCAAATGTTAAAACTACGTCTATAACTAAACTAAACTTTTAGTGCTATCAATATCAAAACGTGTATACTTTACATGAAATACGAAAGGCTTTCGTTTCTTAAAATATTTTCTTTTATTCTCAGGACCTTATCGAATATTCCAAAAGTTACTGTACTTTCGTATGAAAGTTCGAAGCAAGCCGGCAAACAATTGCAATTAGATCTAAAACTGTACTTTAGAAGTACTGAATTTTAAAATTTTCTTTATTATATTTACCCGATGTCGTCGGGACCATCCATAGTTTCTTAAATCGTTAAAATAGATTAGTAACGGATTTGATAGAGACTTGATCGACTTTGAAAAAATAAAGTACTCCACTTTGAAGCAACCTTTAAGAAAAATTATTTACGGTTGAGCCTTAATATTTTCAGAAAAATAAGTTTGAGAAATGCAACTCACGTTGCTTCTATGGGTTGTGCTACATCACCCGATTGTAACAAATTTCAATAATTAATAAGTAGAGTAGATTCACCGAAACGTAAACAGAATATGTATTTATTTAATAGAGTCGGCTTTAACTATGCAAATCGAGATTGATTTTTGTATGAACTAAATTAGAATAGCCATTTGCACTAATTTTGTCAGTTTGGTTGCTGACAGCTGTTTCGATACACTCAGATACACTGTATCATCTTCGGAGCGAGTTTTTAACAAGCGGGTTAAAAACCCGCTCTGAAGATGATACAGTGTATCAAAACAGCTGTCAGCAACCAAACTGACAAAATTAGTGCAAATGGCTATTCTAATTTAGTTCATACAAAAATCAATCTCGATTTGCACACAGTAAAAGCCAAATCTATTCAATACCGGTATTTATATGTTCGAAGTAACGGTATTTTTCCTTATCTCGTGTTCCGTTAAGACTTTTATTATCGGAGAATTGTTGAGATCAATCTGGTCGTTTAATAATGTGTAGTTACTATTGTTGTGTTACCTAGAAACCATAGAAATCGTGAAACACAACAATAGTAACTACACATTATTAAACGACCAGATTTATCTCAACAATTCTCCGATAATAAAAGTCTTAACGGAACACGAGATAAGGAAAAATACCGTTACTTCGAACATATAAATACCGGACGCAACCCTTACGCAGACAGTTAAAAACTCGCTCCGAAGATGATACAGTGTATCGAAACAGCTGTCAGCAACCAAACTGACAAAATTAGTGCAAATGGCTATTCTGATTTAGTTCATACAAAAAAAAAAGTAAACAGAATAAACGGCGACCTAGAAGAAAAAAGATACTGCTCTGCAGCATTCTTTGATATAACTCGAGTCTTTGACGAGGTTCTACAAATTCAAAAAAATACAATTTCCACATCCAATATACGAGTACTTCATATCTTCCATAGCACTGGAAGGTAGAGTGTCTGCCACGTATGCGTCTCATGGACTGTTTAATTACTTCTGCTGCTTCGGTACAGTGAGGCTCTCGGAGGAGCCATACGTGATCTTCGGATCAATTGGCTGCTGTAGCATCTGCACCAGTGGCTTGCGGCTTAACTAGGGAGGGGTGACCCCTATCATCCCGCTTCCTTTAACTCTGATAGGAGCAGGTGGATCCTGGATCCGACAATGTACAAGTAGAGCCAACATATTAAAATTCAAATCGATGAATACCTAGCCTACACAATAGCTTTTGGATACCGATCCAAAATTTTTGTTATATAAAATGAAAAACACTATTTTTCTTAAAGTGGCCTATAATAGAGCAGTGGCTTTAAGTTGGGGTCTCTATTTTCTCAAAATCTTGCGCACGTTGCTTCTATCAAACCTTTTATACTAATGTTTAATGTTTACCTTTAGCCGAACGAATACACTCTTCTTCCTTCTTGCCACAAATCTTTTGAGCTTTACTCTCTGAAACATTTGATGTAAATATTTAAACTTTCAAAGGGGCGCTGGATTTGATATTTATTAATTTGTGAGACTGCAACGCTCCGGGACTCAGACTCCGATATTGGGTTCTTTTAAGCCGTGCGTAATTGGGCTTCAAAATGTACTCACTCGGCAAATAAAATGGTACGCAGTGGCAATATGCTAAGGTATAATTTGCTTGACACTCCAATTTGCAGTTCCGTTGTGTGTAGCTTCTAAAAGTCGCGCGAAGAAGTTATTAAATCGTTATTTAATTAGAGATTAGATACCTATAAAATCGCAATGCTCTTTCGCTTATGAAGAAGCACAGGCGTTTCCTTACATCGATATTTCTCAAAGTCGGTGTCGCGTCGGAAATTTTTGGATTTACTACGATTCTAGACTCGATTCCAGGTTGTATAAGAAAGGCAAAATCTGCCATTTTTGGTGTTTCGATCGGGTTATGCAGTAGTACCTAAGAAATCGCACCGAGTGAAAACGATTTAATTAAAGTTCAAAACAATGTTACTTTAAATCCTATACTGTCGGTAGACGAACAATAATAGGACTTTCTATCCGTATCCAAGACTAGCGTTAATCCCAAACGAGTACCGGAACCTAACGAGAAAAAAAGAAAGAAACCCAAGTAAGAAGGTTAGATGGCGAAGTCGAAACGTAACCTGCAGCTCTCCAAGGTATTGCCTTAAAAGAAGTAGTTTCGGAATAACCACGTTCTGGACTCCAATCTTCGACTTCATCCGGAACGGTCAAGTTCAAATCGCTCATTTCTCTCCTGAAATTTTAAATTCGATTATTTAAAAAAAGAGCCTCGAAATCATACGGATTTCTAAAAATCGTCTGTTGAGGCAACTGGTTGAAGGTGCAACATAAACCTTCGTCGGTTAAAGCGGTGTTGAAGACTATTTCGCAGTTATACTCCACTTCTCTCCATAAACAAATTTTGATCATGCTTTGGCAAGATTGGCTGACCTTTTAAAAATAACCGAATAAGGGATAATTTAATTATTTAATTTGTCACCTTTAACATAAATTTTTGCACGTTATTCCATTTGGCAGCTTCTTCGCTCGTAACGGACGAATTGTAAAATGTATTGTTGGAATTACACAAATCGTCTAATAACATTTTTTCTACTTCGGATCTAACCCCCGTATTAATATTTTAAAATTTGTTAGATTATTAGAAAAAATGACCTTCTTACCCCGATTGGATGATCGTTTCTGCTTCGCCCTTTTTGGCTTGGTTCATGTTGCATATTGTGATGGCTGGAAATGGTATAGAAGATAATGAAACCAAATCTGGATTTACACTTATTATAACGGGATTTCTATTATATTTTTCGTAGATGCTCGATATGAAGTACGACGCAAAGCCGACTGCACACAAGAAGGAACATGCCCAAAATAATCTATACAAAGTGTTACTCGTTAGTCTTTGAGCATTGCAAAATTGAGGAGAAAGTATGTAGGTAAAGCAAATGGCGAGATTCTCAGGGCTACATCCTATAGGCCCAAAAAGATGGGAACGTCTCTCTCTCTCGATAAAACCAAAAAGTGATAAATTTTTCGTTACCTTTCTCCAATAGAAGTAGAAGCATCTCCAATATATTTCAATCCGTGCAAACTGGAATTGATGAAATATCGTTCCAAACTGTGATAAAACGATTTTACCACATTTTTGCGCGTCGAACATGAATTGCTAAAATAATTAGAATGTTATTAACGGCAAAGTTATGAGGTGTTAATAGCGACCTAGTAAAATCTTCGATTTTAATCGAAGACGGAATTTCGATTCTGTGACTCGCTTCTTTAACTCGAAAAATTGGATTATAATCGCTTATCGTCGTTCCGTGATTTTTTCTGGGCCTTAAATTATCATTTTCAATTCTCAACATGCCGATTACATATTTAAAAATTGGAGATCTATGTCCTTCGATTAGATCGATTGGCTGCTTTTGGTAAATAACTAGGCGATTTTGGTTCGTTTCTTGAAAATTTTCTAATTTATGCATTTAAGTAAATGTTTTTATTTCTTCAAACTAAAATATTTTAACGACGGTAATAAGTGAATGTGGGCGATTAAATGGTTTATTCGAAACGTTAATCGTTCGTTGCGTGTTTGCCAGCAACATACGCTTTTTTTTTATCAAAATCGTTCATCGGGCTTCGAGAATCTTCTATGCATTAAGGTAATAAATGAAACGATATCCTTAATTCGCCCTTATTTAACTAGGAGTAATTTACCTTTCTTTAATTTATTACAGTTACAGTAAAAAGTGGGTCTACCACTAAGACCGGGCTACTATACTCCAAAAACTAGCAAACATGCCAGTCATTTATTGCGATTGAAATTCTACTTTAAAAAAAATAGAAAAAAATAATGAATTACTTTGTCGAAACAGAATTTAGGCAGACGGTAGCGATTCTCCAGCAGACGCTGTTAAATATTTTCATTTTATCTCAGTTCCTAAGCGGTAACTCGAAACCTCTGCAGTAGTTTTCAAGTTACCTATAAGCAAAAACTGAAAAAAAAGAGCAAAGACCTACTCTTCCCGATTCTCAAGTGGCGTAATGTTTGCTAGCTCTCGTCGGCTACTAAATATAAAGCCACACTTGCTGTTTTAACGCAGGTCGTAGTTATGTCATGTTTTGCAACTGGCGACAGTGACTGATTCTGTATGGGCTACCTGGTTGCGGCGTTTAGGTACCAATAAGGCTCTAGACTCTAGACTGGTCTTGATCTTATAGCTGACCATGTTTGCGACCTGAATGCCGCGACCAAGTCACCGCCTATATAAAATCAGCTCCCGACCGCAAGTCTAGAAACAAACAAAAATGTAGAGTGATACAAGGAAAGAAGAACTCACCACGTGACCAAAAGCACTAGAGTAGTCGCCAAATCTCCACGACTATGAGATGCGCGAGGCGGAGCCAAAAGTTTGAGGTATAAATGAAGCCTAAAAACATACACCTTCCACAAAACCGCCAAATTTAAATACTTCAAATTTTCAACTTCTAGGTTAGGTACACATAAATCTGGGCTAATTTTTAAAAAGTTTACAATAAGAACGATAAAGATCTACTGGACTTGACATCAACCAAATGTTTTTAGCACGATCTTTTTTGAAAGTTGCAGGTAAAGCGCATGTTTAAGTTACTGCGCCACAGTCGCGGAGATTTGGCGACTACTCTAGAACTTGAACCATAAATAAACTAACTATAGTTAGTATAGTAGTATAGTACCTGTACATGGTTAACACAACATACGTATTAATAGCGACAAGGTGGTGGATTCAGGTTGTCAGCGTGGCTTTAGCCTGCTTTTATATTACTTTTTATGTCGTGCACGAAATTTCAGATGGGTCTTATATTATTTGAAAAAAATAAGTTCAACCGAATGCTTTTTGAAAATATTGATAGAATTTTAAGGAGTACGGATTTTCAAAATATAATCGTACCGATCTCAAGCCACGCCAACACAAATTCGTACCTACTTACGTTGCTCCTCAATAACCATCCTGTAATAACATTGGACGATTGTTTTAAAAATCGTTAGGTTCTACTCTTGCAAACATGTAGGTGTACGTAAGTAAATAGTTGCGTATTGCGTGTCAGTTAGTTGTTATAAAGAAATTATCAATTTTTGCATCTTGTAGAAATGTCCACAAGTTATGTACTTTGAAAGTTTTTAAGCGAAAATTCAATTTTTCTTTATATTTTGACGTGATATAGTAGATATGTGATATGCGGACGAGTTAAATTAATCATTTATTAATTATTAAGCACTAAAATAGACAGCCCCTTAAACATCGTAAGAGGCAGAAGCGTGTGAAGGTAAAAGTTGGATAAACTAGTTACACTGAATTGTAAATCTTACAACAACAATTACCTAGCTACTTATTTACTTTGCGTGACATAACGAAGCAGAATTAAGGTAAATGACTTTTTTTTGCTACAAAACTATCATCGTCTTGCGTTTCGAAAACTTTTTTATTTGAGGGTTTCGTGACTTTTGTGCTTCCGTGCGTAAATACAACATATTCTCAAAGTGAAGTGATATACAAATTCGACGACGCTCAAAGAACTAAATCCTAAGAACAAACCCAATAATCCTCCAGTGTTTGCTGAGATATAATAAATCATCAGAAGACGAATTAAAATGCAAGATAGCAAGATCGAAGTATAACTCACATAAAAATTCCGAAAATCCGTACAATTCGCTTTTGGTGTATTTAGTAAATTGCCCAGTGATGAAAAAGATGTGTATAACTGCCATGTTTTTTCTATAAGTTGTTAGTTGCTTTTTTGTTAAAAATTAATTCGTAATTCAGAGACACTTACACAAAATATTTTAAAGGAACATCTTTTATTATGTCTGGTCTTACTTTAAAGTTGCCCGTAAAGTATCCATAAGACATGGTTTTTTGATACTCCAAATCTGAACACGAAGGAAGGCATTCGCACCATTCCCTATACGAAATGAAAATAAAGTACACTATTTTAAACCTTAAAATCCCGTAGACCACTTTAAGACAAAAAACTTACGAATGGGTCTATACTTTTTGAAAAAAAAAAGTTAAAAACACAACACAGAATGTTGCTTTTCCGGGGAACGTCAGTTTCAGTTCCTGTTGGGTTTTTCAATAAGGCTTTTATTAAAATAAATAAAAAGGTATAAATAGGACCCATTCTTAATTTCTTAGCTTTTAAGGAAAGAATATCGAGAAGTTGGAAGCTATCGATATGATTCTGCCAGTCTGGTGTGCATGTATGCGAACAACTTTCGAAGCCCAAAACTATAAGAGCTCAAAGAGAGCTAAAATTTGAAAGAATTGCATAGCTGAGATAGTATAGAGCCAGCAAATTAAAATTTTGTAAGTCTGCCTTCACGATCCGGAATAACTTTTACATCCCTAACCATAAGAGTTAGAAAACTGAAATTTGATATTTTGCTATTTCAGTCTAGATATCCTTTCCGATCAATCCAATTTGTTTTTATCTGAAATTGGCCTATAGAGTAAACTTTAAGAAGAGTACTTTATTTTTTTGAGATATACTAGTCCAGGGACCGATTTATAATAACATCATCAGTAACTTACTCGCCATCGTCAGTATTTGTCATTTCCATTGTTTCTATAACAGAAAAAATGTATTGGAAAGAAGAAGCCGTTTGTAGCGAACGAAAATATGCATATATTTATACTTAGCTAGAGACTACACTAATATCTTATTGAGATTTATATCTTACGTTTTACGTTTTTCACACAAGTGTCTTGTAATTTTCCACAAGTTTTCACAGTTTGACTAGCTAAAACATATTTTTAAATTAAGTCAATTTTACTATTTCAGTTTCCCGACTTCATCGACAATGGTAAATCAGTTAGAAAAAAATTAAAAGCTACCCACTATTAAATTTAGTGATTTGAATTTCCACATAAAGTGAGAAACACCAGTGGACGCCAAACACCAAAAGAGACAATATATTTAAATCAGAATCTTGGCCACAGGGAACAGTTATGATAACGAAGAGATGCGAGTTTTTTAGTGTACAGGGAAACATCGCGACAGATGATGAACAACGGTGGTATCAGAGCAGAAGAAATGGTAATAGTGGAAAAATTGTAAAATCTCCTGCATCACTAAAACCAAAATCCCGAATAAAGAAAGTGTTTGCTTTCGGACCAGACATATCGATGTTGTAGGGCGGAAGCCCGGAAGCCTGAAAGCCATTCCGTCTCAAATGGGAAGAATACAAATTAGTAAAGTAGTCCCGCTCCGTAAAGTTGTCGGTAACTTTACCACCAGCAGAGAGGTACAATAATGAATAATCTCTTTCAATTCTATTCTTCTATTGATTGTATTGAACCTCTCTGCTGGTGGCGTAAGTCAAAAAGAACTTTACGGAGCGGAATTAGAATAACAGTGGTAGAATTAGCTACTGCCCCTACCTTTTAAATAATACTTTGGGCTGCTCTAATAACGGCGAATAGAGGTCGTTTCCTTACTTACGATCTCTATGCGTCCGAAAGACGTTAATTCACTCACACTTGTTTTCTCCTACACACAATACTAATTATTCTTAAAATTGGACTCACTGTGCAAGTAGAACGGCACACATCCGCATGTTTTCATCGTTGTATTTGCCAGGCATTCCATTTTGCAGTTATTCTGGCTGTATTTCCTAAAAATTGTATTTTCACAATCGCTTCTTGGAAAAATAATTTAGCAAACTTTTACCTATAATATTTTAAACGCTTTTCGCGATTGAAGTAACATTTTCTTTTGTCGATACCGATCGACTTAACGGACGATACGGTATCGTAAATAACCGGAGTAAATATAATTCTGCTTTCTACTCCTGGAGGAATCATAAAAGCAAAATCCGTCATTGCCGGAATGTCTAACGGACTGTGTAGCAGAATCTAATTCGATCGAGTAGAAATTAATTAATTTGTTAAAGTAAGTTGTAATTAGTGTGAGTGGTGAGTAGGCATGGGCTTGAAGATGCTTGCCACAACAGCAAACGAAACGTTGATATCTCACCGAGAATCTTTCGACCACGGTCCATTCGCCGAAAAACCACCTACACTAATGACGCGCCGGCCGCGAACACTCAAATAAGTTGTAATTACCTTAAAACCAACACTGCTTGTTGACGAACAATAATAATCTTCGATTTCTGCGTCTAAAACCAGAGTTAGGCCTAAATGAGCTCCAGGACCTAAAATTGGAAAAAATGTAGTGCAATCCGTTCGTCAGAAGAAAAAACCTAGGAGATATAATTTGTAAGAAATTTGATGTAGTTTAGTTTTATATAGAAGCACTTTAGTAAGAACCTATTTTGAGAAAAGCAAATGGGAGACATAAAACTACCGTTCGGTAATCCAATGCTGCAGTACCGGCCTCGACAATTTCAAAAAATCGATTTAAATGTTTCAAGTAAAAAATTACCGTAGGATCTAAAAGGAAAAACTTGTAAATCATCTCCATCGTATCCGTCTTCGACATTCCAATTATCAATATCGTAAGTGAAATTTTCTCCAGAAATGCTATTATACGTCGACCTAAAATAGAAGAGATGAAATTTATGATTTGCAATGAAAGAAATTATTACGAGTCTCTTAAAATGTAGCTTATAGGTAACTGATTAAAAGTGCAGCATATGCCATCGTCCGTTAAAACTTGTCGAAATAAATCGTCACAATCTTTTTCTTCACCGCGCCATTTACAAACTTTCACACTTCGGTCGCACGGAGGCATCACCTTAAAGTAGGTACCTATTTAGTATTTGATACTTTTTTCGAAGCTTAGAAAATACTCTTTGGATAAAATTAAAAAAGTTTTCAAATTTTTCGTTCTCTTCGGTGTAAACTGGAGTTTGACCATTTTCGGAGAAGTCGCAAGTGTCTGCTAGAAAGCTTCTGTCGCTTACACTTCTAACAAAACCAAATAATTAGTATTTTTTGTAATGTGTACCTATTTGGGACTTAATAAATCGGTTCCAGTACAGGCACGTAACTTAATCATTTTTTAGGAGAGCCCATCGGGAGGGCTCGCCGAAAACTGGGTGGGCCATAAAAATATAGTAATGTCAGTAGATTTTAACATCGGATCGAGTTTTCATAGAAGCGGAGTTAAACCTTATTGTCTCAAAATTCTACATACTATAGGAATTAATAGGTGTTCAAGAGGATCCTGCATGTAGAGACTGCAGACTATACGGAGAAAAAAGCAGCAGAATAAGTAGAAGAAGCTACGGCCTCGCGTCAGATAGGAGTTACGAGTTAATTGTAGACATCTTCTAATAACCCCAACTAAAAATTCCCTATTCAATTTGATAAATCTTATCCATCGAATATCGAAACCATTATAGTTTTGTTGTGGGGTGACCAGTCCGGGACCAGGCGGACTTTCAGGAGGTTCGGGCCACCCCGGCCCCTTTGTAGTTACGTGCCTGTTCCAGTAACGATAGAAGTGCGGCCGATTTCGAAAAAATAAAGTAACGCTTTTTTTAAGCACGACCTCGTAGCCTGCTATAATTCAATACATAGAAGCATCGTGGGTTGCGTCAGCTGTAATCATCAATCCATGACTGTAATGCAATATTATACCGGAAACCGGAAGCATACTGAGTTGTGCTTTTTGAACATAAAAAAATGTACCAAATGTTCTTCTTATAGTGTTCCATAGAGTCTCGGATTTACGACAGGGTACTTTTATTTTCGAAATTGGTACGATTCCTACCCGTTTGTTATAATTTGCTCGGATTGATTTCTCATAGCCGAATTCATGCTACAAATCGTTACTGCTGGAAAAGGTATTTCGTGTGGTGGTACTGGAATGGGATTTATGGTAGAAATCACTGGGCTCTTATCGTATTTGACGTATACTTGGATTATGAAATAAATTGCTAAAATCGCCGCAACCGCAAAAGAAATTAACCAAAATAATCTGAAAACAAGCAGACGACATTCTCGGATATTGCAAGCTAAGTCGATATAAGGGCACCTCTCTGCATAGGACAGTTCAGAATTTCCCACGTATCTTAGTCCGTGCAATGTCGACACTGTTAAATACTCTTCCACATTTTGTTTCGTACTTGACATGCATGCCGATCTACGTTTTCTAATTACCAACTTTTTGCTGAAAACAAATAGAAAAATTTTTTCTCATATTTGCTACCATAAACTAACTCGAACCTATAGAGTTTAGATGAAAAGCTGATGTCATCTTTCGCTCTAGGAACATTCGGGAGTTTATTTACTTTCCGCGTGGGATGACGCATATCGGTTCCCAATAAAACTACCTTTGGATCTTTTAAATAAGCCATGTAGTTGTAAAAATTTTAAATTTTTGAAAATTGCTTTTCGTAACAAAAAGCAATCCTTAACTGAAGTTAATTTTTGGGAATTTGTAATTAGTCTAAGTAAAGTACTACTTATAGGTATTACCTAATCATAATTAAAAACTACTTTGTATGTGTGACTACTGTGATTAGTGATTAATATTAACTTAATTACTATAATCATCTTTTGTGAGGTAGGTACCAACATAATATAGTATCTAATACCAAATACAATAATTTCAAATTAATTATCTGATTAATTTTTAATTAAAATTTAATTGATTTTAACGTTTTCCTTCCAAAGATTATATTTAGTCAGTCAATAAATAACATTATGCGATTTACAAAATTGGATAGGTACCTATAATACTATAAATTAGTAGGTAACCAATGGCTAATGGGATGGGCAATAAATTATTAACGTTCTGTGATTAATTGTGATAGAAAGTGACTCGTACGTAAATAAACCTATAATTACTAACTCTTTTATCGTTTGAGAAATTGTAAATGATCAAAACTCGATCACTGTATTTAAAGAAAATGAATGCAAAACATTGCACAGAGCCTAGCCACAAAGAGAATATTGATAGATTAACGAACAATATGAAAGATCTAAGACAAATAACTTTTATTACTGGGTGTCTAGCTGTTTCGTGATGAATATTCTAAAAAATCTGATGTTTCCGGGGTTAGCTTTAGTGGCAGTGACTGAAGACATGTCACTTTTTGTTAATATCTCAAAAACTATGGGCTGGAGCTGGTACGTGACTACATACAAAATTAAAGTTGATAAAGTTTGCCTCAAAATTGAATACACAGTGTGTCCCGGGATGAAGTTAGCAAGAGGAAAAAACTTTATTATTGATTTTGTGAAAAGGCTATTCTTTACAAGAACACCTGCATGTCGGAAAAATGACTTTACAATACAAAAACCTGAGGTCAGATGTACAGGATGTTAAACAAACGTGAAAATGCTTCAAGAGAGAAGTCCTTTATTTGTCATTTTAGCCTAAATATTTAAAAACAAATGTAACGGGGTGAAATATAAATGTTTAGTTTTCACTTTCTTATACAAAATGACTGAACTTTCACCCTCGCTACCCCCAGGAAAACAACCACCGAAACGCGCAAAAACCTCACAGGAATTATTTATTTTTGATTATGCTGCCACCACCTGTGAGATTTGGCCCTTGGGGTTGTTCCGAATTTGGAGTACTATTTTGGTAGCGTACTGATTTTTGCCACCACTTCTGCTTCGGAAAAACGTAAATCCGCTCGGCTTACAGGACAGCGAGTAAAATTGATGTATTGGTAAATTAGCTTTTCTTTTGCTGATCGATCTCGTATCGATCAATAATAAACACAGTCTTTGGTAATTTAAATTAGTATCTATTTTAAAATACTTCAAAGGACACACAACAAAACAAAATGCATTACCTCTACAAGAGGCGACTACTTTAAAATACACCCTAAACAATCTTAATGATCCCTAGTCCTAACTGAAAGGATAAATCGCTTATTTTGACCTAACGACAATTACGTAGAGCGTTTTCAACCACGCTTAAGTTGAGACTCTCTCATAAAATACCTGAAAATACCTATCAAAATTCCTAACAACGACCAGCGGGCATAAACACATAAAAATGCAGTAGACCAAACAGTTTCTACCTTATTTAGTTGGCAAGCTGCGGCCTGAAAATCCTGTTGATTGGAATCCGGTTGAAAGCTATATTCGTTTCCCGGACCTCGCCCGGTGTTTTGTCCACGATGCGTAGCGTTGATCGCGCCTAATCAAATTTCCACTCTCGAACTCCGCGTCACAGCACTTTACCTTTAGTTAATGTTAAAATTACTCAATGTATTTATGACCGTTCTTTATCCCGAAAACCTTTTGTCCTTTATGCCTCCCGCACTTTATTACGTTATTTCGAAATGGTTCTCGACCCGTATCGAATGAACCAAAAATGTCTCTCTTTTATCGAATCTAATGTTTATCGCTCTTATTTTCCTTCGGGATGGTTTCTCCCCAATACTTGGAAAAACCGCCTTTTTCCGCTCTTAACGCACAAGAGCTCCTTTCTACGGGACGTTTCTTGGCTTTAACGTTTTATTACTAATCTTTGCAAATTCCCGCTTGAGTCCTTTCGCGACCGCAGTCCTCAAGCAACTTTTATTACTTTCGCACTTTAAAATTCGCACCTTCCGCTTATAACACACAAGAGCTCCGTTCTACGGGACGTCTCTTGGCTTTTTACGCTTTTTCTCCTACCGTGGAGTTCCTTCGCGATTCGGCGATCCAAAGGCAACGCTTATTAACACTTTTCCAATTCCGCGCTATTCGCAATTTTCGCACTTTCCGTGCTACCCGCTTATGAGTCCTTTGCGATCGACAGACCCAAAGCGACTTTTCTATTTACGCTATTCACAATTCGCACTTTCCGCTTCGAACGCACAAGAGCTCCGTTCTACGGGACGTCTCTTGGCTTTGACGCGTTTTACTCCTACCGTGGAGTTCCTACAGGATCCGCGATCCTTAGGCAACTCTATCTATTACTCCGAGTCTTACCCGGTCCACAGACCCTAGGCGACCCTTCTTGAGTCCTTTCGCGCTCCGCAGCACGTAAGCGACTGACTTAATTTTCCCTCCCGTCTTTTTGCGGGGACCAGTCTTTTTTCATCCAGTCGACATTTCTCACGGCCCTGAGGAATATCTTTCCCAAGTGACATCCGCCCAAACAACCTACTTGCATTTTTGTGCACCTTTATGCCCACGGTTCGAACAACTCTAGCTACAATGTACTACAAACTATAATGTCCCTATTGTCCTCTTGGAGACAACAAAGAAAAGCTCTAATTTCAAAAATGCAACTTTCGTTACCTTTAATAATTAATTAATTCGAATCAAGTTACCAAATTCGAAACTTACCAAATTCCTAATCCTAAATATTATAAAATTGAACAAAAATTCTGAACAATCTATCGATCGAAGATCGTGATTGTTACATTACTTCCTCCTTCGAAAAAGATGAGCGCTACATCCTAGCCTCATCCTTTTATAAACCTAACAAACCTACCTATAAAATAAAACAAAGAAAATTATCCAACAATTCTTATCCTAAAAAGAAACCTTAATGTCTCTACAAAATTCAAACCTTAAAGTCTCTACAAAATTCAAACCTTAGCGTCTCTACAAAATTCAAACCTTAGCGTCTCTACAACTCGCGCACTCTGCACGCTTTCGTCTCGCGTATGGTCTTCCGAGACCTGACGCACTTCGCGCACACATTGACTCGCGAATCTCACTACCAGGTTTCTTAAATTGTCTTACACGATTTTATACGACCACGTTTTTCCAGGTTTGACCTCCTTCGTAGTAGGTCTCACCATCACAACTTCCCGTCATGTCCATACTTCCCACTATCGTTAATGAGGCCGGCGTCCTTCCATTCATTACTATTTGTCCAATGGTATGTTGGTACAACTTTATTGATTTCTCGCGGTGTAGATCACGACAGCTCTTTCGGCCCAATTTATATATAAAGCTGGATACACCTCTTTCCACTAGGGGGCTATGACTATGCATCCCGCAAGGACTCATAGCTCGATTACTTTCGACTAAACAGGTCCTGACTTTTTGCAGTTTAATGGCGTTCTCTTGAAGAATGCGCACTCCTAACTCTTGGGCGCTATACGCGGTTTCGGGCTCCTGGCATGGGGCTACATCCCGAATTGAAATCACGGATAGATCGCTGGCTTTGTCCTCGCAGTCATACGCGATGAGACTTGACGTTGAACACACAATCGCGGCGATGCCCGCTAAAACGCACCACATGGTTTATTTTGTTTGTTCCCGCGAAATCACGCACTTAAAGTTTTATCTTTTACAAATTTAAAGTCTTCTAAACTCACGTTTAATCGTACTAAGTTTCTACGTTTTTTCTTTTCCACTAAGCTTGTCCCGCACTAGCTTTCATATCGAACTCCGTTTTTATCGCACTGTGTTTTTGATCGCACTCCGTTTTATCGCAACTCGCGTTCACTCGCGTGCTTCGCCTCAATTTTCTTTCCATATGGATAAACATCATTAATCAGATTACAACATGTTAAGCGAAATCTCAAATCCACCATAAGTGGTGTCGAATTGTAAAGTTTATAATTTTCACACGACATTAAATGTAAATTAATACACAACAGTTCAATAATGGGACATTACACAATGTCCAAAACACAAAAAAATTGCCCAAATCCCGGACAATTACACCAAAGTTGGTTTTATTAACCAAAATCAAAGATCACTTGGTTACATACACAATGACCAAAACAATCAAATACAACATATCCGTATGGCTCCTGAGAGTTCAGGGACGGCTTTCCACAAAACATATCCGTATAACTCCTGAGAGTTCAGGGACGGCTTCCCACAAAACATATCCGTATAACTCATGAGAGTTCAGGGACGACTTCCCACAAAACATATCCGTATAACTCCTGAGAGTTCAGGGACGGCTTTCCACAAAACATATCCGTATAACTCCTGAGAGTTCAGGGACGGCTTTCCACAAAACATATCCGTATAACTCATGAGAGTTCAGGGACGGCTTCCCACAAAACATATCCGTATAACTCCTGAGAGTTCAGGGACGGCTTTCCAATAAAACATATCCGTATAACTCATGAGAGTTCAGGGACGGCTTTCCAATAAAACATATCCGTATAACTCATGAGAGTTCAGGGACGGCTTTCCAATAAAACATCCGTATAACTCATGAGAGTTCAGGGACGGCTTTCCACAAAACATGGACAATTGACCATGTCCCGTTTAACAGACCTGGGGTGCATACCAATCGTAGGCACCGTTACTACTCGGGTCGCTGGCTCTGTGGCAGGATCCGAAAACCCATGAGGTTCCAAGTTGACCTGTTGTGGTCGAGGTAATTAGCTGCCTTGAAACCCCTTGCCTGGAGCTAACAACCTGCGCTCGACACAAATCTACAAATCGTAGACACTACTACTTGACCCAAAACATGGCCATTTTCAAATAGTCAATTATCCTTCTCGGATCACTTTTCACTTTTCACTATACCGGTTGCTCTATGGCGACACCAAATACAAAACTACAAAAGTATATTTTCCCTAATTGAGGGTTTAACTTAGGAACACTCCTATCTAACTCGAAACGCGGCCCAAGCACTTTGTCAGCTTGTTATCGAACAATACCAACTTGCGCGACCGAAAAACTTTATTTTGCACACTACCGATTGGGCTCTTTCGTTGGGTTCTTACCAACCGTAGGCTACACGGGAAAAGTATTCTCCTGCCGCTTTTCCACAGCGAATCTGGATGTTGGGGCTCTTTCGTTGGGTTCTTACCAACCGTAGGCTACACGGGAAAAGTATTCTTACGCCGCTTTTCCACAGCGAATTTGGCTGTTGGGGCTCTTTCGTTGGGTTCTTACCAACCGTAGGCTACACGGGAAAAGTATTCTCCTGCCGCTTTTCCACAGCGAACTTGACTGTTGGGGCTCTTTCGTTGGGTTCTTACCAACCGTAGGCTACACGGGAAAAGTATTCTCCTGCCGCTTTTCCACAGCGAATTTGGATGTTGCGGCTCTTTCGTTGGGTTCTTACCAACCGTAGGCTACACGGGAAAAGTATTCTCCTGCCGCTTTTCCACAGCGAACTTGACTGTTGGGGCTCTTTCGTTGGGTTCTTACCAACCGTAGGCTACACGGGAAAAGTATTCTCCTGCCGCTTTTCCACAGCGAATCGTCCTTGACAGGAGGCAACCACTACGCTGGTTCCATGTCTGTATTCTATTGCGATTTTGGGTGTTGGGGCTCTTTCGTTGGGCTCTTACCAACAGTAGGCTACACTAGAAAAGTATTCTTAAGCCGCTTTTCCACAGCGAACTTGACTGTTGGGGCTCTTTCGTTGGGTTCTTACCAACCGTAGGCTACACGGGAAAAGTATTCTCCTGCCGCTTTTCCACAGCGAACTTGTTCTTTTCTACAAGTCCAGTCGTCCTTTATCGCTCTTCTGTGGGCATCTGTGCACCACATGACCTGGTTTCTGGCATCGGTGACAAATCACCTCTTTGACCTCCGCTACTTCGTGGTCGTTCCGTTTTCCTTGAAGCACGTTCAAAACTGTTTCGTGTGACTCCAGCAGTGCTTCCGCTTGGTCCATCGTAAGCTTAACATCTCCAATAAGCGCGGCTCCCGCTAGCTGAAACAAATCTTTTCTCAGACCCAGCGTCAGCTGTTCAGTCATGAGTTCCTTGTTTTTCTTTTTCAGTCCTAATGCCTCATCTGCCGTTGCGTTGTTCAAGTCCTCCTTCAATGCCTTCGCTCCAATTATCCTTAACCTCGCACAAAATTCTCTGACGGTTTCACCAGGTCGCTGATAGCACTTGCTGAGGCGCGCCTGATCTTCGCCCACCCGTTTTCGCGGCGTAAACTTTGCAATTAACTTATCCCGAAATTCATTGTACTGTAACAAATCTAAAGCCGGATCTGATCTATAAAAATCGTACGCGTTCCCCACTAACTTGAACTTTAAAATCTTTAGGGTGTCCGCTTGGTTCCACCCGTCTAACGCACTTCGTTGCTGTAGTTTATCTAAGTACCTATGTACTTCTTTTCCCTAAAAATTGTCCATTGATGCAGCTATCATCCCCAAACTGTAATAGGGTGCTGGCGACGTCATCGTTGGGGGTGGCACTGCCCCTTGAGCCGGTGGATTTATCGACATGGCGGTCTACTTGTTGTATTTTCGCGCAATCACTTATTTCACCTGTCACTGCTTACACAAAATAAAATAAAATACAAATGCCCGTGGCGCTGTTGTACAAAATTTCTAGCTATTTTTCTGATCTCTTAGGGTACAATTTCCCTTGAGAAAACAAATCTATCCAAAATCGTTTTGAATTCTCGCAAATATCCTACGAACCTTTGTTTATTGTTGATTTATCTCGAACCCTGAAATCGATACTTGTTCAATTCAAATGATCGCTATTATTTCCTACCCTGATGAGAGTCCAACCAAAATTCAACAAAACCAAAAAAAAAATTAAATTCTATTTTTAAAAATCTAAAATTCGTTCAACAACCTGTATAATCAAAAGGTGTAGTGTACAAAACAAATTCCTAACAACACAATAAAACTCGTTTAATATTTCTTTATTTTTCGTCGTACCTCTTATCATTCAACTGCTATTACTTGCTGCAGTGATTAATTTAAATTTCTTCATGTACACTATGTTGCAAAATTCTAGGCCTCCTTCAATGACCACGGAAAATTTTTTAATGATGCTCCCCACTCCTCGATTGGCTTTGGGTGGTAGGGTCGGCTCGTGTTGGCTCGTTCCCACTCCCGTTCTTGCGCGCGTTGCCTAACTGGAAAGGGAAAAATAAATTCGTCCCCACTCCTCGAAATACCTGGACACCTCGTCCGTCGGCTCGAAAAAAAAAAATTCACCAGGTCGAAAAATTCCAAAATCGACCCTAATTAATACAATCAAATTATCAAATTGCTCTGAAAAAAATTACTCTCAATAAACCAACTCCAATGGTTACAAACTCGTTATAATAAAATTCACACTACACCTTCAGTTCTTTAACTAAATTAAACCAAAACTTTTTCAACATGAAAACAAGTTATGTCTTTTCCTTTTTTCAAAATCAACTTTTCCAATACTCAATCAAACAATCCCTATTCTCTCTCTACTTATCGGCAAATTTTAGTCTATTTAACCGCAACAAACACTTTATATTTTTCGATTTTTCTCAAAAATTTTACCAATAATCAATCAATACAATCCCACCGCTGCCACCATTTGTAACGGGGTGAAATATAAATGTTTAGTTTTCACTTTCTTATACAAAATGACTGAACTTTCACCCTCGCTACCCCCAGGAAAACAACCACCGAAACGCGCAAAAACCTCACAGGAATTATTTATTTTTGATTATGCTGCCACCACCTGTGAGATTTGGCCCTTGGGGTTGTTCCGAATTTGGAGTACTATTTTGGTAGCGTACTGATTTTTGCCACCACTTCTGCTTCGGAAAAACGTAAATCCGCTCGGCTTACAGGACAGCGAGTAAAATTGATGTATTGGTAAATTAGCTTTTCTTTTGCTGATCGATCTCGTATCGATCAATAATAAACACAGTCTTTGGTAATTTAAATTAGTATCTATTTTAAAATACTTCAAAGGACACACAACAAAACAAAATGCATTACCTCTACAAGAGGCGACTACTTTAAAATACACCCTAAACAATCTTAATGATCCCTAGTCCTAACTGAAAGGATAAATCGCTTATTTTGACCTAACGACAATTACGTAGAGCGTTTTCAACCACGCTTAAGTTGAGACTCTCTCATAAAATACCTGAAAATACCTATCAAAATTCCTAACAACGACCAGCGGGCATAAACACATAAAAATGCAGTAGACCAAACAGTTTCTACCTTATTTAGTTGGCAAGCTGCGGCCTGAAAATCCTGTTGATTGGAATCCGGTTGAAAGCTATATTCGTTTCCCGGACCTCGCCCGGTGTTTTGTCCACGATGCGTAGCGTTGATCGCGCCTAATCAAATTTCCACTCTCGAACTCCGCGTCACAGCACTTTACCTTTAGTTAATGTTAAAATTACTCAATGTATTTATGACCGTTCTTTATCCCGAAAACCTTTTGTCCTTTATGCCTCCCGCACTTTATTACGTTATTTCGAAATGGTTCTCGACCCGTATCGAATGAACCAAAAATGTCTCTCTTTTATCGAATCTAATGTTTATCGCTCTTATTTTCCTTCGGGATGGTTTCTCCCCAATACTTGGAAAAACCGCCTTTTTCCGCTCTTAACGCACAAGAGCTCCTTTCTACGGGACGTTTCTTGGCTTTAACGTTTTATTACTAATCTTTGCAAATTCCCGCTTGAGTCCTTTCGCGACCGCAGTCCTCAAGCAACTTTTATTACTTTCGCACTTTAAAATTCGCACCTTCCGCTTATAACACACAAGAGCTCCGTTCTACGGGACGTCTCTTGGCTTTTTACGCTTTTTCTCCTACCGTGGAGTTCCTTCGCGATTCGGCGATCCAAAGGCAACGCTTATTAACACTTTTCCAATTCCGCGCTATTCGCAATTTTCGCACTTTCCGTGCTACCCGCTTATGAGTCCTTTGCGATCGACAGACCCAAAGCGACTTTTCTATTTACGCTATTCACAATTCGCACTTTCCGCTTCGAACGCACAAGAGCTCCGTTCTACGGGACGTCTCTTGGCTTTGACGCGTTTTACTCCTACCGTGGAGTTCCTACAGGATCCGCGATCCTTAGGCAACTCTATCTATTACTCCGAGTCTTACCCGGTCCACAGACCCTAGGCGACCCTTCTTGAGTCCTTTCGCGCTCCGCAGCACGTAAGCGACTGACTTAATTTTCCCTCCCGTCTTTTTGCGGGGACCAGTCTTTTTTCATCCAGTCGACATTTCTCACGGCCCTGAGGAATATCTTTCCCAAGTGACATCCGCCCAAACAACCTACTTGCATTTTTGTGCACCTTTATGCCCACGGTTCGAACAACTCTAGCTACAATGTACTACAAACTATAATGTCCCTATTGTCCTCTTGGAGACAACAAAGAAAAGCTCTAATTTCAAAAATGCAACTTTCGTTACCTTTAATAATTAATTAATTCGAATCAAGTTACCAAATTCGAAACTTACCAAATTCCTAATCCTAAATATTATAAAATTGAACAAAAATTCTGAACAATCTATCGATCGAAGATCGTGATTGTTACACAAACTTGTTTGTAATCTAAAATAAAGCCTAACTAAAGACAAAATTTGAAATCAAAGTTAATAATTTTAAAATTTATCCCGACTTACATTTTTTCAAATAATAACTTATCTTATTTGTAAGCAAACAATAAAAATTATATTGATCGAAATAATCTACAGAATGTCCCAATAACGTTTGTCAGTTCATATGAACAGTATATTATCCGTATTTTGATAAATTAAACTTAAAAAATAGAAATAATAAAAACATAAAATTCTGATACTACAAATTTTGTATTTAGGCTTTATAAACAAATTTGTTTCATAAACCTTTTGTCAAAAATAACAAATAAGGGTACTTCTCTCTTGAAGCATTTTCACGTTTTCTTAATTTCTGACCACCCTGTACATCTGACTCTTTTTATATTTTTTTAAATCATTTTTCCGACATGCAGGCGCTTTTGTAAAGAACCACTTTTTGTCATAAAATCAATAATAAAGTTTTTTACTCTCTTGTCAACTCCATCCCGGGATCCCGGCCAGGACACACTGTATGGTTGTTTTTGGTTTTGGTAATACAAAAAATATGCGTACTACCTATATTCAATTTTGTAGCAAACTGTATCAACTTTAATTTTATATGTAGTCATGTTTCAGCTCCAACCCAGAGTTTCGAGAAATTAACGAAAATCTAAAAGAGTGACATGTACCTATTTGGCCACTGCCTCTAAAGTTCATTTCTGATTCAACAGGCCTTCTAAGATATTCATCAGTACAAACCTACAAAGCATTACGGAAAATTTCAAAATTATTGGATTTTTTGGAGGTGAACCCCTTTAGTTGACTTGCACCTTTGATTGTTCAACAGCCTACAGCAGGACAATAGTAATAATGTTAATGTAATGAATCTTAATAATAATAATATTGTTGTCTTTTAAAGCAACTATGTAATATTAAAATTTACTGTTGAACTACCCCTCTTGTAAACAACTACATTAGAACTTAGAAAAATGAATATTGTCAGTAACTAACAGTGGTAACAGTTTTGGTTTCAATGTTTCTCCTTTCTATTGGTGACACATTTTGCTCATGAAAAAATGAATTTAATTAATTTTCCTCGTTAATAGTGGTTTTCTTGTTTTACTATTAAAAATCAGTAGTAGTAGCTTTGCTTTTGCAAAAGTGTTTAATTATAACATTAGTTTATTAATTAGTTAAAACTATTATGGACTGTACGTTCTATATTGACCATTTTCTAAGTTGAAATAATGTAAGGTCGAAATTTGTTGTATTTCCAGCTTTGTATGCCTATCAATAGATAGGCAACACTTTGTACTCTACCACTTAAATTATAACTTTTGTATGGACGATAGAAATTTGCAGTGGGGTCATCACATGATAACTTCAAGTTTTCGAATTTTTGTTTCTTGGAAGTTGTTAGTAGCATTATTCTGAATGTCTTTGGCGACTTTTGTATAGTTTAGTCAAATATTAATGCGGGAAATTCAGTTTTTAAAGAACAATCATTTATTCATCCACAACAATATAACATATAACCCAGTAAGTATTTTCGTTTTGAAGGCGCTCGTCTCTTTAGAAAACAATTAATAATTGGTTTTATTAAAAAACTGTACGTATTACTAGCCAAGTCCTCTTTATTTGTTCAATTTTACGTCTCGCATATTGGCATTCGGCAATTTATTCTACTCATTCGTACAAACCAAGAAACCAACCTTTTTGCAGTTATTAAATAACCGAACAGAAACGACTTTAATTTACAAAATTATACTTATAATAAAACACTTTCAAAGTAGAATTAGATCATAGGTATATTACATCACATACATAATAGCTAAACAATCTTTAGATATACTCAAATTGAAAACAACCGGTTATAGTACAATAATTAAACGTACAAACAAAAATGAAACAGTTTTAGTTAAAGTTTTAATATTTAAAATTGCACTAGTCAAGATTCGTACAATAACCTCTGATAATGAGGAAATACTTCCCAAGTAGGAATGTGCAAACCAAATTCCAAAGCAACGAGTACCGCAAACTCGGCTGTAAACAACTCTTTTCGATTGATTCTAAAAACATTTTCGATTCTTTCGATTAAACCTTTCAACGACTCTCCTTTCACGTCATTTAATTTGGCCGAAAGAAGTAAGCTAGCGGCAGCACACAGTTTTCTATTTTGTTTGTTGATTAATCTTCGTAAGATTAGCTTTTCGAAGTAGACGTACGCTTGGGCAACGGTTACTAAATTAATGCAACTTTCGACTTTGGCAATTTTGCGCATTTCTCGTTTTATACTAAAAAACAAAGTGAAACGAAAATATAATTTAAAAATGTAAGTTACGCAAAATTCACCTTCGAAGTTTACTTAACGTAAGTTGTACGAGAGGAAATCGATCTTTAAATTTGTCGTTAATTTCCTTTTTCAAATCCGAAGGTTTCACGTACTCGATTATAGACGTCACATAAGAACTGAATGGTAATAGCGTTCGATGTTTACCGGCGATCAGTTCGGGATTATCCAATAAATTGGGATTGTAACTCTGAGGAGGCTGGGTCCCATCTTCTTTATTATCGGTTGGCGAAGAAATTGAATTAACGAGTCTTTGACTTCGATGAGCAGTTTGGTCGTATATGTAACTACTACTAAAATAAGACACTTTTATACCACACTAAAGAAAGGTAATTGCGGCAAAATTAAGCTAACGTCACGAGCTATAATTTCGAACAAAGCAAAATATGCGATTCGAAACAGAAACAAAACCAAACACTAATAAAAAGCGTGTGCTTTTGCATTATCAACCACAACATTTAGACACGGCATTTACCATTTATTATAGTCTGCTTGCCAAACTTTCGTCCTGCAACGTAAAAACGATAAAAACTTAGAACAAAAAAAGCACAAAAGCTCTGACAAAAAAACTAAAGCGTAATAAATACCTAGCCACGATATGACGAGATCGCTTTACCGGATAATGAAAGGGTAATTCAAAAACGTCGTCGCAAACGTTATGCTTTTTATCGCAAAACTCTTTAGCCGATCTTAACGAAACCAGTAAGTGTCCATAAGACACTTCCTGTAAATTTAAATTAATACAAATTCAAAAAGTATACTCGTCGAAACTTGCTTGTCCTTCGAGTTCTTTATCGATACCGAACATTTCGAAAGGATCCAAAAATTCTCCAGTCGAAGATAACGGACGAGAGCCGGATATATGTCGTTTTCTAATTCCATCCCTAAGAATATTTATAGGCAATTTTATACTCAAATTCTTATTAATTTTCGCACAGAATGAAACGTCTCGTCAGGTTACCACCAATTAAAATATTCAGAAAACGTACCTCACTTTGTAGTTCCTCAGATATGGTATAAAAGAACAAATTAAAAAAGGTTGACGTTTTTCGGTCACCATAATTATACGTTCGCCATTAAATTTATAAGTTTTAGGCGACTTGACAAAAGTAATTCCAGTGCTTGCTTCGTGAATTGTAGCGGCACGTGGTGCAGGACTTCTCGCTGCAATATTCGTATTTATTATTTATAACTAAATATAGGTCGGTACGCGATAACTTACACGCAGTTATAGGTTCTAAGCTATCGGAACTGCTACCAATCTGATGTCGTTCCGAATCGCTGCACGTCAAACTTTGCCTATGGCTTCTTTTACGGAAAATCGCAGTTTTTTCTTTTAAAGTTTTTGTGACACTAAATCTAAAGGAAAAAATTGGAAACTGCAAATATCGAAGTCAGTTACTTACCTATCTACATCTTTGAGTTCGAAAGAAGTAGTCGATTTAGTACGAGGTGGCTTTTTTGAGGGCATAATTTCGTCAGATTCAGAATTTGAAAGTCCTTCGGCGCCATGAGGTTTAGACTTTTGCGACTTCTTATAAGTACTTTTAGTAAAAACATTTTCGAGGTCTTCGTTATCCGATTCTTCTACTAAATCTGGATTTATTTTAGAAGATAAGTTACGATCTCTTATGGGTTTTCTTTTAGGTAAACGAATTTCGTTACTAGGGCGATTGCCGTCTAGCGAAATGTTAGACAAAAATTGTGCTGCCGCGAGTTGTCTACGAGAACGGGTTTTCTTTAAACTGTGTGCCATCGATTTTGATGTGGTTAAAAACGTAATTTTGTCACAGATTTATTTTTATAGTCCCATTACAAGTCACCTTACAGTTCATAAACTTGTCGTTAACAAAATTAAAAACCAAAGTGTTTAACATCACCAGATTTATTAAATACGCGTAAAACATTATTCTTTAATACACTACACAAAAAATTAGTTAAAGATCCGAAGATAAATCCAAAAATTTACCTCATTAATGGATTGGAGAGGGTTATCTATTTGACAATACGTCGTTTTGACTTTAGATTTGACGGTGCCAGTTTGACAACTGACAAACGATTATTAAAAACAGGTTAATAAGGATTATCAATTATCGTTAAATTGAATTTAAATAATCGATTAAAAAATTCCTCCTTTGCTATACGTACGGAATCCGCAGATAAATCCAAAATTCATATTAAGAATGGATTTGACACTTAACCACACGTCGTTGTCGTTTTGACAATTGACGTCAAAAATAATTAAAAACATTTTAATCTATTCAAATTATTTAAATTTCAAAGATAAGACGTCGATAAAAAGTTTCCTTTCTATCTATAATTAGAAGTGGCGATAATTTCTTTGGTAACTAGCAGGTAAGTCGACGTGTTTAAATTTTCGATGGTTCGATCGAAATTGACGTCATTTCAGATTTTTTCTTTTCGTTACGATGCCGCATCAGAAAGCGACGGGTGCTTTGTTAAAACAATTACGGAGCGTAATGCGAAACTTACAATATGTTAGCGAGCCGTTAAACGCGTACATCGTTCCTTGGTGCGACGAACATAATAGCGAATATTTAGCCGAACGGGATCAAAGAAGGGCGTTTATATCTGGCTTTACCGGATCCGCCGGTACTGCCATAGTTACGGAACGAGATGCTTGTTTGTGGACCGACGGTCGTTATTATTTACAAGCCTCCCAAGAGATGGATTCCAACTGGACTCTCATGAAAGAAGGCGTTCCTTCGACACCTTCTCAAGGTTAATTCGTATCTTATCGATTATCGTAACTATTTATTCTATTCATTTTATAGGTGCGTGGTTGTCCAAAGTTTTATCGAAGTCGTCTGTAGTCGGAATCGATCCCAGATTAATCACACATAGCACGTGGGTCTGTTTACAGTCACAACTCGAGTCTACCGGTCACAAACTTATAACGGTGAACACCAATTTAATAGACTTAATTTGGGGAAAAAAACCACCCTTAGTTCAAAACGCAATTGCCCCATTAACACTTAGATATACGGGTAAATCCGTTAAAGAAAAAATCGAGGAAGTGCATAAGCAAATGCAAGAAAAGAATGTTAGCGTACTTGTTTTAACGGCACTCGACGAAGTAGCTTGGTTTTTAAATTTGAGAGGAAGCGACATAGAGTTTAACCCGGTATTTTTCTCTTACGTAATTGTTTTACACGACACTTTTATTTTATGCATTTCTTCTCAACAAATGACGTCCGATATTGAAGAGCACTTGAAAAGCGAATCCCAAAATTCGCATTTTAAAATTGAACCTTACGACACTATAGCCACGACTTTAAAAGATGTCGTCGATAAAACAGAAGGTTACGTTTGGTTTTCTGCTAATGCTAGTTATTTTTTAACCAACATAATTCCCAAGAATCGTTTAAAAGTTGAAATTACGCCGATAGCGTTGCTCAAGAGCGTTAAAAATTCGGTCGAAATAGAAGGAATGAAAAATGCTCACATCAAAGATGCAGCGGCACTATGTTGTTATTTTTCTTGGTTAGAAAAAGCCGTAATTACAGAGAGGATTACCGAAATATCGGGTGCAAAGAAATTAAATGACTTTCGTAAACGGCAAGCAGATTACGTAGGGCCCAGTTTCGAAACCATCAGTTCGGTGGGCGCTCACGGAGCTATAATACATTATAAACCCGAGTCGGATACAGACGCCGTTATCGATTCTAGAACTTTGTATTTGTGCGATTCTGGTGGCCAATATAAAGATGGAACGACCGATGTGACCAGAACCATGCATTTCGGAGTACCGACAGAATATGAAAAAGACTGTTACACTCGAGTTTTAAAGGGCCAAATTAAGTTAGCTACTAGTGTTTTTCCTACAAAAATTAAGGGAAACTGTTTAGATTCATTCGCTAGACAGTACTTGTGGGACGTCGGTTTGGATTATGCTCACGGAACCGGCCACGGCATCGGATCGTACTTAAATGTTCACGAAGGACCGATGGGCATTTCTTGGAGAAGTTATCCGGACGATCCAGGATTAGAAAGCGGAATGTTCATTTCGAACGAACCTGGTTATTACGAGGATGGCGAATTTGGAATTAGAATCGAAGACATCGTACAAATAGTACCCACGAATACACCTCATAATTTCAACAGCAGGGGTTATTTAACTTTCGATACTATTACTTTAGTACCGAAACAAACCAAAATGATAAAAACAGATATGCTCACCGAAAAAGAAATTAATTATCTTAACGAGTATCATAGAAGATGTCGAGAAATTATCGGTCCGGTTTTGGATAAGCAAGGAGAGCTCGACGCCAAAAACTGGTTGTGGAAAGAAACAGAGGCACTTGTAGTTAGTTAATTCTTTTGTTATTAGTCTCACAGATTGTATAATAAATTTATTTTGAAACTTGAAAAGTTTTGTTTAAAAAGCTAATTTTGGTGGGGCGAATTTCTAAAAAATAAAGTAGTCCAATATAACGCTACTGCCCTATAAGGTACTTAAAAACAAATCAAAATTAGAGATTTTTTCATGAAAAAACGCGACCCGTATTCCGTAAGTATTCCCAAGCATGCATGGTTTTATGCAGGACTATTACAGAGTCGTAGAGTAATAAGCATATAGGAACATATATGGTGGATTGCGGTATTACAACATCCACCTAGCATGTTTCTTTTGCAAATTTGTGGATCTTAACATGGTCTGTAGTTGTAAGAGGATTAATATAAGATAGTGAAAGTACCATATACAGTACCAAATTACGATTTTCATAGGGCCTAGAAAGCACAAGAACAAAAAAAGAGAATGTGCCCCTTAAAAAGGGGGTCCGGCCCAGGGCCGGATCCTGGAGAGAAACGACCCGAGCGAATTAAATAGTGGCGGTCCCCAATTAATTGCTAATTTACTTTAAAATGTTTTGCTGTTTTGAACAGTATGTTTAGTGGTGTAGTTACATATTCAGCGCCCAAGAGCAAGGAAAATTGGTGCGCCCATTTGGTTCTCAAAAGAGTTCTGGGGAAATTTGTTTTCCTGCTTTTTTTTTATTTTGATCTTCCGCGGGTCACAGCGCCAAAGGCAATTTTGTTTTAATTTTCAAGGTCAACAGAGCTTAGATTTACTTTCAGAATTTTCTAACATACTTTTTATACTGTGAAATTAAGCAATTTTTTATACCAAAAAAACCTAATTTAGCAATTTCATAATTATTGCCAAGAGACTATAAGCTATAAGTTCTACAAAGTGATATAAAGTTAAAATAATCGAGCATGCTGTAATAATAGGCGCATTCGGGAAACTGTAGCACCTCAGCGCTTCGTACCTATAACAATTATGGACGTACAGCACTTCAATGAAGAGCTGCATTGTTAGAATGCAAGTGCTTTAAAATTTTCGCAACCATTGGCGGCCCATTTTTCTAAACTACCAGCGGCGGTAGCAGGATCCGCCCCTGGTCCGGCTTTGTCGTTTAGTTGAAAAAACCGTTGAAGTTTTAGGCCCCCAACGTCTTAGGGCCCTAGTTGGCCTATAGATAAATCCGACACTCCCATATATTTCTACTCCAGAAAAAACAACAAAGAACGTTGAAGCAAGTTCAAGTTAGTCGTCTACATAACCATTTAACTTTGGCGTATAATGGGCAGTCTATCCTACACCCTTACAGTTAAACAAGTTTTTACAATTTCCATTTATTTATAGTATTAAAATTGACAGCATGGGCACAAACGGAAGTTATTTAATTTAAAACGAAACAGTATTAAAAAAATATATACATTATATACAAAAGTTAAGTCGCCGCATTTTTGTAAGCGCAAAGTTCGAATTCAAAAGTCTATACAATAAAATACTCTCAATGTACATACAAGCTTAAAACTAATTCGCACATAAATATAACGAAAATGGTATATCATTTCCAAAACTTTACAGGCAATAGTGCAAAAACAAGATTGGAAGCACAAATTTATTTGTGCAAAATATTGACTTCTCCACGGACGAATCGCGTATAAATATCTTCATATTAGTAAAGTTATTACAACATAACTTTGGTTCACGGTAAAGACTAAAATTTTTCTTTTTTACCCAAAGTCAAAATACGAATTTTTAACTTAATTTAAAACGAGTAGTCTTATGGCATACGGAGGTAGTGACTATATAGGCACATTAAGCTTCAAAACAACAAAAACTTAGTATAAAAATAGAAAGATTAGTACGAAACATCGATTTCACTTAAAATAATTAACCTCGGTCGGTTAAACGTAAGCGGCTGTGTGCCTGCCTCTTAATCGATTAAAGAAGACGTTCCAACTGTACACAGTTTTTCTAGACCAAATCCAAACGCTAGACGTAATTCCGACAATCATGTACATTAAATATTTAATCATAAACACTTCGAATTGAGGCCTACTTTCGAGTTCTTTACTTCTAGGACACGGGATAGTGTATTGAGGCTTATTTTTGCACATGTCTTTCCTCCAGGTATTAATCCAAAGATCGTAATAAAAATATTCGTAAACAAGACAGGCTATCACGACAAGAGCAGGAACAGTATACAACACCGAAAATATTCCGATACGAATCATTAGCTTTTCCAATTTATCGGTCTTAGTTCCGTCGTGCTTCATAACAGTTCGAATTCGAAATAACGACACAAAGCCGGCTAATAGGAAGACGGTGCCCAAAACAAGGTAGCCACAGAGAGGCATTACCACAAAACGTTGCAAAGCTTCCACGTTCCACAATCCGACATAACACACGCCGCTTAAAATGTCACCTGTAAATAAAATGTTTAATTAAAAAGCGAAGTTTTAAAGGTTTAGCTACAGAAAATAATAAGCACTATGCGCAGTTTATAAAAGTCAAATTTAAATTTTGGTGCGTGCAGAGACCGAACGGACATACGGTTTAATTCGGCCACTTTCTCGCATTTCTAGATCGATCCTTTTTATTTACAGAGTCAATACTATTCGTATTCGTGCTAATAAAAGTAGTACGGTAGTGCAGAAAGTCTCGAGAAAAAATTAAATTTAAATGAGAGCAGTTAAGCAGAAACTATTACGAGCTGCGTTCACATGTCCGGCCTTGAATTTATCGTTGACCTTACGAGCGTTCGATAAGTACCTACCTGAAATATTTTATCGATGTTAGGGGCAGTATCGTTGGTAAAATTTATACACAACAATATTTATACAAGAGGCAGAAATATAAAAAAAATGAAAGCGAAAATCTTAATTAATATTTAACTCCTTTTCACTTTTCAATATCGTAGCGAATAAATTAGCCATCTCCGTGGTGTCGTTTAATTAATTGGTTAATTAAAATTATCCGACAAATGTTGTCTCGATAACTCCCCGCAGGCAACTATGGGAATCTTTATAAACGGTGTCGTTATGTTCAAAAGCGACCGCTGAGATAAGTGTGCTTCTAACTGCTTAAAACAAGCTGATAAGTTATATTATCGGACAAATGGGTATATTGTTTTTGTAAATATTTACAGTTTACGCCAATAAAGTTTATTTCTTAATTTAAACATTTATAAAACCAAACCGGTTTAAACGATCTCGTTTTAAAACAAACTCGTGGTGTTTGGCGACGGGCTCGTCTCGTGCATTGTTTAGGTTTAGAAGAACAAACTCGAAATACGTATTTGATTCTGTATAATATGTATAACTATATTTGAAGGAAATTCTACACTTCGACTATAATAACGTTATACATATACAAAAGTTCGTAACTCAAAAAGGGAAATATGAAAGCGCCCATCGCGACATCAGAAGATGGGTAGTTACGAGAATTTAGAAATTTCTTAGATCGATCTCTTGACCTAAACCTTTTCCAATTTACCATTCTCTCATAGTCAGTCTTTTTCAATTACAAATGATTGCAACACTTTGCACTTTAGGTTTACTGTTCCAAAAAGTGAACATTGGAAATGAGTAGATAATAAAATCGACCGTCTGATATTCAGAAATTGCCGCATTAACTTAGGCGAGGCGAGAAAGGCGGGTTTTGGCTCTTTTTTCAGTTTTTTTCGCTTATAACTTGAAACCTACGCACTTTATAAGAAAGTGCTTACATATAAAAAGAAAGTACATCAAAATTCCTACAAATGATATATCTTAGGCTTTTTTCCTCCGACGAACGGTTTAGGCGCTAAAGCGCGTTAAAGTTTCACAAAAAATATAAAGTCTGCTTTTTCTAAGTTTATCGGTTTTTATAACTCGAGAACTACGCACTTTTTGAAAAAAAAGTTTGAAAACAAACTACATTACATCAAATTTCCTACAAATTAATTTTCTCAAAAAATGCACTGTTTTCAAGTTATAAGCGGAAAACTGAAAAAGAAAAAAGGCCCACCCTTCTCGAGCTACTAGGAGTGGCAGAGCGTCGGTTCTATTACTCATTTACAATTTTCTATCTCGGTTCTTCAGCCTGCATTGTCAAAAAATTTGTACTAATGGTTCAGTATAATCTGCAAGCTATCTCCCGGACTATTTTTAAGCTACATATTATTGGGATACAGTGGGCAGATACGTTGTCAAGCGACTGCCGGCCGACTGATATGATCTGCCACTTTGTGTAGCCGCCATATAGGGAAATGGTGAAGAGAAAGATGTAATTTTGCAGAACTTGCTCATTTGACTTTCAAGTGTAGCCAAGTGTAGCAGTTACAACTACTAAACCTACATGATACCAGAAAGAAGTTATTGGTAAATCAAATAAATGTAGAGGAAATAAAAAAACGTGAAAAGAATGCGAATTATCGTTCGCAGGAAGGCACATCCTCACTTCCATACTTCTAAAGAAAGCGAATTCAAAACAAAAATAATAATTTGGCCCCTCGGAGCGATTATAGAATAATACGATACGATAAGAATAAATTGCAATAAATTATACATCCCCTAATAACGACTGCACGAGGATAAGTTAATTAAGTTAAAACCCTATGTGTAAAATTGATAAAGCGGTTTTGGATTAATTTAAATTCCCCCGTGAATTACTGGATTATTTTTATGGGACGTTCTATTATAGTCACAGGGTCGTCTACAATAACCCCCCCCCCATCTCCATAACCTATTTAAATGATAATGATAGCAAAATTTTAGGGTGCACTTGTCAAACTAAATTGTCACAATTTCGTTTGTCAAAATTTTATTCTTTTTACGTCGATTTCAAAATAATAAACACCTAAATGTGGATTTTTGGATACGGCTCGTTAATATGGAAAGTGGATTTTCCTTTCGACAAAAAAATAACCGGTTACATCGAGGGATTCGAAAGGAAATTCTATCAACACAGCATCGATCATAGGGGAACGTCCGAAAAACCGGGAAGAGTGGTGACTTTATTACCGAGCAATTCGAAATCCCAAGTGTGGGGGGTCGCCTATAAAATTAAAGAGGAAGATGTTGGTCGAGTCGTAGCTATATTGGATAATCGAGAGAAAGGTGGTTACGAAAAATTTCAAGTTCCGTTTCGTCCCGAATCGAACAAAATCGATACTTTTAAAATTACAGTCTACAAAGCCGAAGAAGATAACATAAATTACGCTGGATGGGCAGACGAAAAGAGCATCGCCAAAAACATCGTAGAAGCGACCGGATCGAGTGGAACCAACGTAGAATACGTCCGTAATTTGGCTAAAGCTATGAGAGAAATTGCGCCTCACATAGAAGATAAACATTTATTCGAAATTGAAGCCGAAGTAGTTCGTTTGTTAAAATTAAAATCTTCCGAAAACAGAGAAAACCAAAACCTCGTTTAAACTTTTGTCATGTAATATCAATAAAAAATGTATCGTTCCAATTAACTTACCGTCGACTTTTCCCATTGCTAAAATCGTTATGGTCTTGATGGCCGGAACAGCCCAAGCGGCCAGATGGAAGTACTGAGAATTAGCTTCTATAGCTTCGTGACCCCATTTTAGGCCAGCGGCTAAGAACCAAGTCAAAGTTAATACGACCCACCATATGCTAGAAGCCATCGTATAAAAATACAACACCATAAACAAAATAGTGCACAATTCGTATTTGGTACCCTGCGTTATGGTACTGACGGTTTGATAGCCCGGAAAAGGTTCACGACAGGCGATGGAATCCCCAGCGACGAATCCGATAACGTACGCCAATGCTACCATCAAATAACACAAAGATAAAAATATTATGGGGCGTTCCGGATACTTAAATCTGTCGGTATCGATAGCAAACGTTAACACAGTAAACAAACAACTCACGGAGCACAAAACCGCCCACGTCCCTATCCAAATTCTTGAAAACTTCCTCTCGTTTTCGCTAAAAAACATCATATTGCATGGAGCACCACAATCTTTTTCGGTAGACTCTCCAACTTTCAACGAGTACTCCAAAAACGGCGGTACTTTAAACTGAACTGGGCACTTAAAGCCTATGTCTCTTCCTAAATGTACGTCACGAAAAGGTGTTTCTGGTTGAGATCCTCTAGTGCTCAAGTGGTATCCTCCAAACGACGGAGTGGTCGAAGCTGCCGTCTTGTCTTCGCCCACGCACATGACCCCGTCCACGTCTTGACCTTCCGGATATTGACTACACTCCAGGTTATCTGGCCATTGAAAACCAAAGCGTTTCATGATGTCTTCGCAGCCAGATTTAGCAGAAAGGCACAACGACCTACAAGGTGGAATAGGTCGATCTAAAATAGTACAGACAGGAACGTAAACCGAGCACATAAAGAATTGTAGGTCGGGACTACACTTAATTTTAGCCAGAGGAAAATACTGATGTACTTCCATACCGGCATCTTCTTGATTTTGATGGTTAAATAAATTAGGCATAATCGTAGTATTGTATTGAATATCCAAACAAAAAGGCACTGTTATTTGTTGACATTTGTCGTAATGAGGTATAAGATCATCTCTATCTGACACCCGAGTCATGCCGTGTTCGTAACACACACAACTGCAGCACACAAACACGAACAAAATAAATATTTTAATCATTTTCAACTAAATTAACTACTCATTATTAAAACGATCGTTTACATTTGAGCCGATTTTCAATTAAAAATACAAAAACTACCGCACCGTGGCCATAACTAATTCTATAAACAAAGGATGGAAGAAACGAAACATTCCGACCTCGTTGATAAAACACAACTGATTACGGAAGCGAACCTCGGTAGTTAACGCCCGTCAAGTACTACTACTACCACCTACTGTCCAACAACAAAACTTAGCTAATCGACATTTTTCGGAGCCAACAGCCAACGGGATCGCCACAACGAGCATAATGTTTATCAAGCATACTACCCGAATTCCCGAGTTCGGTGAAAGTCGTGTATGCTGAATGCCCAATTCCTTCCCCTGCGTTCGGGGAGCTCGCTATTAGTACTAATAGCACGATTTTGCCGTTCGGGGAGCTCGCTTTCAACGCTATGAAAGCTTTCGTGACGTCACTGTTCCAGTACGTAAACTTATGCGTCAAACGCTAAAAGCCTCCCCGAACGCACAGTAATACGTCATAATAGCGTGTGGTGCTAATAGCGTGAAAGCGAGCTCCCCGAACGCACCCTTAACATGAACCCTGCGTTCGGGGAGCTCGCTTTCACGCTATTAGCACCACACGCTAGCTTTCATAGCGTTGAAAGCGAGCTCCCCGAACGGCAAAATCGTGCTATTAGTACTAATAGCGAGCTCCCCGAACGCAGGGTAAGTGTGAGAGCATTGTGAGAGGAGAGAACGATTTCGGAAGTTTTATGCTACGTTTAGATACCGTCGTTTCGACGTCGTCGTTTCGACTGCGCGCAGCTATAACGTCAAAACGCCACAACGCCGGATTTTTGGCAACTATTTTCGACGTTTTGGCAGTGCAGCGTCATGGCGATGGATGCAGGCGGCAAATACAAATTCACTCGTGTGGATCTTTAAGTTAAGGAGTTAACAACTACTATAAAACTGTTAATATTTTCAGTAAAACATAGTTAAACAAAATGGATAAGTCTTCGTTATTAATTTGCGCTTATTTATATAAAAATTAAAAAAAACAAAAAAAAACGAAAAGAAGAGTATGGGTGAAAAATAGAATAAAAATCGAAATAGTTCATAATCTTCTTTCGGAATTGAATATTGATAACAGTAACTTGAAAGATATTTAAAAAAATTTAAAAACAACAAGCATAACCTCACAACGCTGAAACGATGACGTCGAAAGTTCAACCAGATGAACTGTTCGTCGTCAACGCAGCGTCGTGCTCACGCGGTCGTCCTTGAATATCTCAAATCGTATTCTGCGTTCTGATTGGTTAGTACAAAAAACGCCGTACTGCCGTACTGCCGAAACGACGGTATCTAAACGTAGCATTACATGTATTGACGTTGTGAAAAAATAGGGAAAATAAATAGTTAGGTTACAAGTTATAATTTAAAATATTTAAGTTATATAATTAACTGCAATTGTTTATTTTAATTAAAGTTTCATATTTGAATTAGTTTTCTTATATTATTATCCTAATAAATTCAACACTTAACTAGTGAAATATGAATCGTAGAAGAAATACCAAACTTGTTCTACAAGGATTTTTGCTTAAAAGAAGGTGTAGAAAAATAACCTACATAACAAACGGGTAGGTAAATAATTTATTTATACGGTTAAAATAATGTTTGAGTGTATTTTTTTAGATATACAGTTTGTAGAAGAAATAGACAGTTACGATAGGATGTGCATCAACTGGGAAGATGCCGAAACATGGTGAACAATTGACTGTACCCACCGCAACCGACCAAGCGAAGATAACGAAACTGGCAATGGAGTTTAAAAAACAATTAAGGGAAACTTGTGTTATATCCTTGTCTATGTTATCTTTTTAACTAAATTAACAGTCAAAGATTTAAGGAACTTTTATTTCAGTTAATAGTGTTTTCACCTTTTATATAAAAATTTTCGAATAGTACCTATTATACGCCAAAGCAGAATCTTGGTGAGCGGTAAGAGTGTGCAGATAACTAAATTTGTATATTGAACACCACCAACTCGACAGTAACTTTCTTAACCCTTTAGTGGCTTTTTTAAGTGAAACTTGACAACATCTGTGCGAACTAACCCCTAAAACTGGCCACCGAGATCCTGTTTTGCTGTATGTATGTTAACATTACGAACGAATAACATACGTAGTTAGTGATAGTGTGTTTAGATTCACGTTCGGATGATAATGTTGATGTTTCGAATAGCACGAGACGAAACCGTTTAGGAAAAATATAAACTGTACTGGTTAATCGTTTTTTTTAAGATTTTAGATGGTTTATAATCATGATTTTTTATATTCTACCTGGCTTCGAGGTTTATATATCACGAGTTTCATCACGCATCGATTACAAAAGCCTTATAGAATCATCTTATTCTTTCTTTAACAAAACTAAGCCTACTTCCACAAGAAAGTTGAGACTAACCGTAATCTAAGAGACACACGCAGTCTTTTTTCTCCGCAAGTAGCTAAATAACTTACTTCCACAAGAAAGTTGAGACTAGCCGTAATCTAAGAGACACACGCAGTCTTTTTTCTCCGCAAGTAGCTAAATAACTTACTTCCACAAGAAAGTTGAGACTAGCCATAATCTAAGAGACACACGCTGTCTTTTTTCTCCGCAAGTAGCAAAATAAATAACTTACTTCCACAAGAAAGTTTGCAAATTTGATCCTGTTCGAGCAGATTCAAATTTGTTCGAACAACTTTTACTCGAACAAAGAGTGCAATTATAAAACACGCTAAATACCCAAAGGGTTGTCGTTTGTTATTGTTAGAAATCTCCGTGTAAAACAGTCCTTTACCCACTGTGTAAATCGCGCCCGAATAGTATGCTCGGTGAACTTTCCAATTCGGAGCACTTCGGGAAGTACGCTCGGTGAACAGTATGCTCAATAAAGCCATCTCCAGCCAACGCCGAATAGGAGCTTTTATCTTCTTTGTTCGGAATCTCTTTATAAAGACGCAACCCACAATACACACGTGTATAGAGAAGTCTTATTGGTAAATCTGGCTAAACTACTTAAAATATTGATGCAGAACACCGCATAAAAACTAAACAAGACACAAATACAGACTAAAAGTTATAATCAAATTGAATTTACATTATGGTAACCATTTCAAATCCGAAACGAGAGCTAAATGATCGGAAGGGCAAACCACATTCGGTAAAGCCGTATGTTCGATAAACTCTTCTTCGGCCGGTAAAGGAACGACTTGCGTTACCTCTAATTTAGTACTATCGTAATAAATGTAATCTAAGCAAGCTCGAAACCCTGCAGTGTAATTAGTAAAAATGGGAGTTCCACAAGCACTTTTCAAAGACAGTGGTTGAGTTAAAGAGAGATCTTTAACTTCTTCTAAGATATCTAAAACAAAAGATGAGCAAAAACTAAGATGGGTACCAAAAACCTTACTACTTTTCCAATCGGGAAGATCGTCTGGTGCATAACCTGTCGTATACAGTCTGTAAATGCCACACTCGGGCGTACTGTTGAAATCTCCACAAAATATCAACGATACACTTTTTCCAGTCTAAAAATTATGTAATTAAGACAAATATAAATTTTATAAAATAACAAACCGCTCGTTTAATCTTTTCCATTCGATCGACAATGTAAGTAATTGCGAGACCACCTTGTAAGAGCCTTATGTGATCAGCATCCGGATGAAAATATAAATGCGTATTAGCGACTATTAAAATATTATCGTTATCTAAGCAGCGAAAAGCGTTCGTTTGTACTACCGTAGAACGTTGAGCTAAGCGTTCCAACACATCCGTATTTTGGAGAAGTGTTTTATAAATTGACGAGAAGATTGGGTTGCTATTTATGTGCTCTCCGAAAACTATAAAGTCTGACTCTAACAACCTACGAAGTAAAAGTGCACAACATGCAATGTAAAATCGGACGAAACTCACTCAAAACGATTACGTTTATAGAAGCACGCTAAGCCTTCCATAACCGTACCTCCTTTCAATTGAAATGTCGAATCGTAGTCAAAAGTATTGAAAACTGGATTTAAGTCGTTGCTATAAACCTTCTGATCGACTTCTTGTAAGCAAATGAGATCCGCATTATAGCCTAACAGCTCTTTTACTATTAAGAGCTTTCTGTAGCTCATATTTAAAGCGTACGTAGGGCAATACGGAAATAAAGTATTTCTCGAAAACTCTGAATCGGTGTACAAATCAGCCAAAATATTGTAACTAACAATGCGAAACCTAAAACCACATTATAGTTAATTAAAAGTGTCTAAGCTAAGTTTCAATGCTACTTACTCTTTTCCAGACAATTTACTTTCCGTAAACTTGTGCCTCGTATCAAAAGGACAGTGTCCGGGATTTGCTTCCACTTTAGTATCTGATATCACTTCTGTTTTGGGTCCTACGGCCAAGTCGTTTTTAGGCAAACAAATTACTTTCAAAAAATTATTAATATCTTCGTTATTCAGTAAATAATAAAATCCTCCGCCTATTAAAGTCCAATCAATTTTATCAGGCGATTTATACCACTCAAATTCCGATGCTTCTTTTGTAGCATAAGTGAGTTTAAGATTACAGGGATAAACTGGAAAACCCACTATAGAAGAACTCGGAAGCGAAACACTGTCGACCCAAGGTGAATTCACTACTATCTCGTAATCACTATCGATGACTTGTAAAGTTATTTTATTTTTAACGTTTTTGAATAAATCGCCGCAAACAACATCGTCGTTTATGTTGTTATCGTTTAAACTTAAACTAACTTTAGCGTTAGAAAAATTTTGTAGATCGTCAGACAGTTTCTTCTTATTTTTCTTTTTAGATATAATTTTGTCCATATTCGAAGCAATTCTTTTAATAAGGGCGCCTACATTTTCGCTTGACTGTCTAGAAAAATTGAAGGTACGATCTACTTTCAAACTTAAGTTTGCATAGTGAAACGATATTTGAAATTGTTCGGCCGTATCAGAAAAGCGTAGATAAGCTTTATCCATGTTATAAATATACTTGTGTAATTTTCTATAATTTGGAATTGAAATAGAACGAAATAATTTGCAAAATTTTATCATACCTTAAAATTTCGAAAACTGAGGTTATTTAACTGTTTGACGGCACAAGTTGGTAGTACTCGAGTACTGCTCGATGGCACCACTGACGATTCACTTTCTCCACCCGCCACTTTCAAATTTAAATTATGATTAAGATAATACTCAATTTAATGGCAAATCGCTACAGCGGCAAGCGACCCTCTAAAGTTGGTCAACTGCATAATAATCACAATTTCCGCAATGCACTATTAGGCAAGGAAGCAGCGTACATGTGTGCAAATATACTGAACCATTAGCATTAGTGCAAAGTTTTGACCATGCAGGATGAAAGAACATTGCAAAATTAGTAATAAAACAGATCGTCTGCCACTCTGAAGTGGTAGCATTAACGGGGGGGGGGGTCGACTGGAGGCTCGAGAAGGGTGGTTTGTTCTTTTTCAGTTTTTCGCTTATAACTTGAAAACTACGCATTTTTGAAAAAACTGTTCCTATTCTAAAATAAAGTACATTAACACGTTCGCGACGACGCTAAAATTGGTATACTTTGTCTCAAGCCGGAAAATTTTCTTTGCAGTTGTACACTTAAGTCAAATGTACCACCGGTGGTCATCAACGGCTACAGACATAACGCGCAGTGCGCCACCGGTGGAGCACATCGTCGCGAACGTGTTAAATTTCCTACAAATTATGTCTTCAAGGTTTTTTAAATTAGATGGGCGGTTTATTTAATTATTAATTAATTATAAACATTGTGTTCCATTAAAATGTTTGTTCCAACTACAGTCGGGTCCGGTTATAACGATCTATGCTTATAGCGAGATTTCGGTTTTAGCGAGTAATTTCTCATGGCACGAAAAACTCGCCATTTAACTCAATACATTTTGAGCTCTGATACAACGAGCTCGGACATATTGACCAAATCTGTTATAACGAGCATTTTTCCCTTGCCAAACACGGTCAAACTGCGGAATAGCATCACTTATAACTAGCAATTTCTAAAACTTGAAAAACGTTCTTAAAGGGGGTGTGACCCAAAAATTAAAGTTATAGTACGAAAGATTCTAAGAACAAATTTTAATATCGCACATCACTGAGACAAACCGTTTTTAAGTATACAGTGACGTCATACCGTTATCGGCCATCAGCGTACCTAGTCGTATTTGGTCGTATTCACAACACATTAGTAGCGCAAGACAGTTTGATGATTTCTATTTCGTTATTTATTTTTCTAGTTACCTAGGTGTAAAATAACATTACAATTGAATACAATTGTGAATACGACCTAATACGACTAGGTACGCTGACGGCCGATGTCGGTATGACGTCACAGGCAGCTTCAGTAAAAATTCTAACGCCTATATCTCGATTAATATTTGGATTTTAGATGTGCGGTTTTAACAACTGTTCTTAGATATTTTGTTTACATATATCCGTGAAAAATGTTATTTTTAGGTCACACCCCCTTTAACTGGTTCGATTATTTCCTCTATTTGAGGAAGACTTGATAATTTATTGGACGGTTAGCTTCTAAAATAAAGCATGATAATGATAACAAACTTATTGTAGCTCGCCGTGTAACTCCTCGTAAGCGATTTTAAACGTATATATCACATACATTTGTCATTGGTCATTGTTTCTTGTTGCTTAGTGTTACTCTACCCTAATCAAGTCTAAACACAGTAGATAATAATTAATAAATCCGTTATAATCAAGATCTTTTATGAGGGCTCGGATATAACGAGCACATTTTGTTGGCACTAGCGTGCTCGTTATAACCGGACCCGACTGTACAATATCGTAGTTTTTGATGGTTACTGCCACAGAACATCCCAATCACTTATCTATGATCTATGATCCCAATATATAAATATATATTATGGTTACTGCGATTCTGACAAAAGCACAAACAAATAAATTTGTTTTTAGGTTTTTAGAATTTCCATCACAATTTATCGCGCTCTGGAGCCTAAACCGTTCGTTTGAAGAGACCTAGGAGATATAATTAATAGTAAATTTGATGTCATTTTGATTGACATTAATGTTTCTATTTGGCACAAAGTCTAGTATATTTGCACACAGCGGAGATTTACTATTTTACAGTATTAATTGATTTTATTTTAATCAAATGAACATAATTACATACGTAAATATTAAAATAATACAAACATAAAATAAATATAATATAAAAAACGTTAAAAATTTAAATTTATAATTACTACATAAATATTAAATGTACGAACTAATTACATAAGTTACAATTAAAAAATAAACTTAAAATTAACCGAAATGTTTTATTTTATAAAAGCTCGACATGTTTAAAACAAGAGTCGAAAACTGTATCTTTTCGTTAATCTGGAAACCACTTCAAAATGAAAAAATCACTATTATGTCACTTAAAGTGCACAAAAATATATTATAAATTAACTTTAAATTATATCTACAACAAACGGAGATGTTACATAATATATTGCGTACGATTTACAAATTTAAATTTTCAACAGAACAAAAACAAATAGTTATTGCTCGTATTAAAGATAAAATTGTAGTATCACTGGCTGCAAATCCAAATTGACCTTATCATTACTTTGTACTTAAATTCATTTTTATAACAAAAAAATATATATTCAAATTTATTTACAATTACCACGATTATAGGCAGCGATTTTATATTACAAAACGAGATTCAAATTTCCAGAAATAAAACCTGCCTCGTAAAAAATTAAGTTTTCCTTTTGGTTCGCACTAGACTCGACTGTGCGACTGCATCTTACATGCAGGATGTTCATTTCCGTTCAAGTCGTGTTTTCTTTAATAGTAAACGAATTTTTGGTATAAATAATTTAGTTAAAAAAAATAAGTTATCGACGTATAACCACACTCTTATCGCAAACATCCCACATTCCTAAATCCTAACTCCATCGTCGCACAATAAAAAAAATAAGTTTCTTTTAAAATTTAAACATTTAGATAATTTTAACCAGTCTTATTTTGTACATGAATTATATAAAGATAAGCTCGTTTCAACCGGTCCGGTTCGTCTTAATAACGAGGAATCGAGATGAATACGAGAAGCTAACAAGTAATTATCGTCGCCGATGGGTGCGGCTCTAAAAACAAACGTCAATAAATTGAAAATTTTACCCACGGCAAATACTCACTTGCTCCCATATTTGGTTTCCTTAGCTAACATTCGTTGATAAGATCTGTGTTTTCGTTCGAGTTGATAGGCCACTTCGCCAATTTGCTTTAAAGCGTTATAACTGCCTTCGGTATCTTCGACAACAAAAGGTACTTTGTTACCACCGTAAGCCGTCGTACAGTCTCTGTTAGTTAATATTCTCTCAATTTTCGTCATGTGCGATATAATTAACGAATGCATTCGTTGCATATCTCTTTCTGGATCCAACGTCATGTGCAAGTTGTTGTCCGGATGGGAAACGGCACTACAACCTGGCACTAATTCGTTGGCCGATTTACAACTAGAAATGTACAAAGGAAATAATTAAAAAGACGTCATTCGTGCTGCTTAAAAACTCACCACAACCACTGACCATTAATAAAAGCGCACGGATGATATTTCTCCAGCCTATTAGAATTAGTTTGACAAATCTTCGTGAGTAGATCAATCCATTCCTTTTCTTCCACGCAGTTCGAAGCTTGAACGTACAATGCACGCTCTGGTTGCACTATTTGAAACATGTTCTTCATTTTAAACGACCTTTCCGCCAATCTTTCGACTGCCAAAATGTTAGATAATGGAATTTGACACAACGGGTCTTTACCTACAATAAGATTTCCTATCAATTGAATCATTCTTTCGACGTTTTTCTAATTACCTTTGGTTTTACAATAACTGAGATCGTGAGTTGTAAGTTTAAAGTAACGTTGTTTAAAATTTTTCCTACCAAATCGTTTTCTACCTTGGGCGCGTTTTATCATTACCCTAAAATTACGAATTATTATCGATTAGTTGTAAGATATATATGACATAAAGTATCTAACACAACATTTAATTTGATTTTGCGACAAAACTTTACTTGTTTCGGCTACAGACAATGTGAGCCAGATTTCAAGTTCTCGAGAGGCCAGTTCTGAAAGACATAATTTAGTTTAAGAAGGAAGAAACCAGCACGTCACTTTCGTCACAGAGCTACTTCAAGTCTTTGTAATGTTACGATTACAAGGAGTACTTTGAACTTTTGGCGAAAGTGCACCTCTATTAGAACGTCGAACTGTTCCGTTTAATTCTATCTACCTACTTGTAAATAGAATTACAAAGCTTCTCGCGAGCATTTTCGTCTGTTTAAAAGAAATAGTTCTTGTAACATTTTGCCCCAACCTTTGCATAAGAGGTATTTGTGAGATTCAGGGTTATAGATCAATGGGTCACTGTAATAATTATACAGTAAGGATAAACTATGTTTTTTAACATGATATGATATTTCTCCCTTTGATGTTTCATTTTCTAATATGTCAAAACTGCTTGAACCATAAGCGACTTAAACTGTCCCTCAAAACCATAGATTTAAGTATTTTAAGCCAACTTAAATTGTTCCTCTGTAACAGATTTTGAAATTTTTGGCAAACTTTAAGGCTCTCTAGCGCTTAAAGCGCTCGTGTGAAGAAGAAACTTAAGAGATATAACATAACTTGTAGAAAATTTGACGAGTTAATAGAAGAACTTTGATCAAAACGTGTGTAGTTATAGGCCAAAAAAATGAAAACCATTTTACGAGGCTCAAAATATTAGGTAAGGTTTATAGAACAGTTTAAGATTACCGAGGTCTTACCAGCTTAGACTTTTAAGAAAATAAACAGAAGAATTGGCCCATTTTAAAAATGAACAATGAATTTCCTTTGTCAACTTTTAAAATTCTACATCCGGTATACTGTCCTGTTAAAGATACAGATCGTATCTGCAATTTTAGTGAATTTCACGGTTTTCCCATTATCACAACATAATGACATGCAACAAACATCAGTTTGTTAAGTTAAAATACCGAATCTACATCTTAAAACTCTGAAAATACTAAAAATTAGTTTGTGGTATGTTAATAATTTGTTTTTCTCAATAATTTTCTCGTAACTTATTCTGCAGATACAACCTTTATCATTGCGAAGCAGTATTAGTTTCGTAAAAAATAGAAAAGAGGTTCTTTAAAAAACCTTTCCTTAATAATAACATGTAAAGAAAATACCAATTTTTCAAAGTGAGGAAGCAGTTAACGATATTTGTCCACAAAATTGTTAATTTTATTCCAAAGGAACCTCAATACTTTGTTACTTAAAATTAGCAAATTAAACCAGATAGTGAATGGCAATAAAAATTAGAAGATACCATTTAAAAAAATGAAATAGAGATGAGAAAGTCTTATTAAGAACCTTTTTCCTATTTTCCACAAAATTTAATACAATTCTAACAGTTCATCAATTTATTTAACTCTAAAACATAATACTTTACGGAAAGGTTAAATACCTGTTTATGTTCCTAAGGTAGCATTAAAAAATACGATAGCGAGTTAAAGTCACAGTTAACAACTACTTAAAAATACGTACCCTTCTTTAAGAGTAACTGGAGTATCAATAGTGACGGTTTGTAAATTGGAATTAGCCGATATGATTTCCAAAAACTGCCGTACAGCTTGAGTGTGCTGATCGGTGAAAAACTCCTTGTACACACACTCCATATATTCTTCTTTACAAACTTGCTGCATCGAACGACAACTCACTAAATTGCCCAACGACTGAATCGTCTTGGAAATTAACGTTAAGGTTCTGTTCGTCTGACAATCCTACAACAAAACACTTTAAACATTTTGAGATGGAAGTTTAAATTCTTTTACCAATTGTTCGGTTGTAAGATCGAACAAACGAGGTCCTAAAATAGCCGGTGCAAAAAATCGGAGAAATATAAAACCCGATATGACCGAGTATTGTACTTCTCGATTGTTTGGAAAATAAGTAGTGGCGCACTCTCTCAAATTATAAAAAATTTGGCACATCAACGCGGGACAATGAACGGCACTTTGGGTAATTGCTTGAAATATTTTTTGAACATACTCCTTCAAGTTAGCCAAATTTGTTTTGGCTAAATTTGTGTCTTGTACACGAGTGACATCTATTTCACAAGATTTTTTTTCGCTTAATACTAAATCTATCGTTGGACGTAAAGTTTTTTGTAAATATTGGGATCCAATCAAACGCATCGCTTCGTCCATCATTTTAGAAACTAATGTGTTACCTCTGAATATCGTAGTAGGATCGCTACAAAAAATGATCTTCGATTAAACTTATTATTATTAATAATTGGTTTCTTTATGTACAAGGTTATCTATCAAAGTCAAATAAACTAGAGCAAAAGTATTTCCTTGCATTGTATTTTATTTCTATCATCAGCACAACATGGGAGGAGCAAGTTGATGTTTATATTATAAGAATGTAAAATAAAATTAGTCTTTTTCTCTACATTTTTCTCTAAAACTGCGTAGTTTTAAATTCTAAGGGCCTAAACTACAAAAACAGCTTTTAGAACGATTTGGGAATTTTTGTCAAACTTTTAGACGTTCTAGCCGTTAAACCGTTCGTCTGAAGAAAACAACCTAAGAGATACAGTTTGTAAGAAATTTGATGTAGTTTATTTTTGTATAGAAGCACTTTTCTTAAAAAGCGTATAGTTTTAAAGTTATAAGTGAAAAACTGAAAAAAGAGCAATTCTTTTTTTTTGTTAAAATTATCATTTCAATGCGGAATAAATGACGACATTTTTTGGAAATTTGAGTGCATGCCCTATTACTATTACTGTATTTATTACTATGGAAAGGACTTTTAAATAAAAATAAAGGATCTTTGGAATAATATCAAGTGATATAATGCTTGGTAGTTCTTGAACTAATTCTTTTACATAATTTAAACGATATATTAAACTTACGTCAAACTGGATATTTCATTTTCGGCCAACGCACGAATAATTGTAACGATCTCTTCGTGATGCAAAAATATTCTAACAAAAGCTTGAGCAATTTCAGTTTTGTTCGATATGATTTCTCCCAAAATGTAAACTGGACTAGTGGATATTGACTAAAAACAAAACGTATCATTAATCGACCGGTTAAACCCAAAATATCAAACTCACTCTATTTTGGACGCTCTGTAAGAGAAGCGTACGTAACGGTTCGTAGACAAAGTGAGGAAAAACATAATCGACCGTATATTGTACATTTAAACGAAGAGACCCCAAAGTGCTGTTGACGGACAATCTGGTACCCGGAGGAGTCGCACAAGAAGGCATTGGACGATCTTTCGTAGGCCGAGGTTGAAGAAAGTACCTTTAAACGAAAACAAACGTGGTTGATTAAAATTTACAATCGATTTCAACTTACCAAGCGTTTCTAAGCGCGGCATTTTGTTGTTGAGAACCTCGTAGCTGTATCCTAACTTCTCCTAAAAATATATCGTCTTGCATTCCTGGACTGTCGTGCCAAAACGAAACGTGCAGTTCACAAATTTCGCCCTCGTTTTCCGAACACACCGTATAAGACACATTTCTATCACGATCCTGCCCTACGCAAGTGTCAAACTCGAATATTTCGTCGTATCGAGGACACACAGTCTTTTTTTTAGTTTTACTACGTTTAGTCACCCTTTTACCGTTAGAATAAACTACACAAATCAAAGCGAAAGGATCGCAAGAACCATTTTTGATGGTTAAGTCCGAACACTCGATTATGCGAACTATCAAACGTTTATGAGTGCCTACTTTATTTCTATTGTTAAAAGTTTCGAACTTTATGTCTATATTCGCCTTTCCTTGTACTTCCGAATCTGCATCTACAGCTTTTATCGTAAACCAATGGTCTTTGTTGTTGTAAGACGTCAAATCTTGTCTCTTAATGGCGACCTTCCCAATGACTTTATCTTGTTTCAAATGACGATCTCTATCATACAAATACACAGAGAGGTATCTGAACTTGCGAGGTATTTCAAACTGAAATTCTTCGCCGAAAAAAGGACTAAAAAACGCCATTAAACTCACCGCCGCGATAGTAATTAAGTTCTTACCTGAGGGTCTTTTCGATCGTAGACGTACGAAATATTTCTTCTTGATCCAACGATAAAATGCAATAAACGTCTCGATGAACGGAAGAATTGTGGTTACGACCCGACAAATTCTTGGCTTCTCCTATTAGAGAATTACGCGAGAATTAAGTTAAATACAGTGTAACAAGGGCCATTCGTGGGGAATAGGGATGGAAATTTAAGAAAATTTCGACATCTGCCCAAGTAATGAGAATAAGAACGCGTCGCAATAATGACACGAATGCGATTAAAATAACACGAATGGGCGTTGGTGAGTTGGTCGCGAATACGTTTGTATAGTAATTAAATGAAAAAGACTTACCGATTTTAATTTTTAAACGTTCTTCGGTTCTAACCCTGAAATTTTCGTCGGCCATGTTTCTCCATATCCAAAAAATAGAATGGGATAGTACGCGGAAAGGCGGTCGCTTATTTTTAATATATTCCTACTTTCGAGCACAAAACTTTTGAGGTTATCACATTGCGAATTAAACGTTTAACGAATTATTAATGATACTTGTGTGTTTTAAAAAACGTAACACGCGAATTACTATATTTATGTTATAATAGACGATACAATAAATTCTTTTTATGAATGAACGATACCGACATGCGTACAACAAACCGATAAATCATTACGAGGTGAGCGCACCACGCGTCCTGTGACATACTTCGAAAAACGGATGAATGAATGGGAAAAATGCGTAATGCGTCGTATCTCATAATTTTGTAAGTTTCCATTGTAATTCGTGGTAATTCGCAACAATCTGTGAGAAAATTTTCTCTTCTCGTACTTAGATACCGTTCTACCTACTTTTTTACATTATTTCAAACTTAACGAGCTCCAAATATTTTAACTAAACTAATTATACCACGCAATAACGACAATATTCATAAATTTAAATTAATTATTTTTTTTATACTAGGAGAGTAACATAATTTTTGTATTTTTAAATTAATAATGTGGTATTCGCACACTTTACGTATTTAAAATTGAGAAGATTCACCTTCCAAAAGAGGACCATACCCCATGGCGCTGTCAACGCTAGTAGAATTATATTAATAATATTAAACGATATCTCATAGACTTTTGATTAGCTCCGACTGGGATTAGCCCCATTTACATAGAACTTAGTACAGATTGATGGTGTAGTTTGCTGGTCTAGAACTCGCCAAGTGGGCAACGTGGCGTAAAACCATTTACATGACTTTAGTGGTAATCTTTTTTTCTTCTTCTTTTTTTTCCTATTTTTTTTTTCTTATACTTGAACGATGAGATTAAAATAGTACTACCGAAAACCAAAATGAAGAAATAAAATCAAAGCAACTATTTTGTCAAATCTTTGTTTAAATTTCAAATAGCTGGGCCGCGGGGGAGAGATGCGCTTCTATGATTGGCTGGTGCCGATTTACTAAGGAAAGTGATCTAGAAGTTTAAAGTGCCATTTACATTAGGCCAGTCAGTAGAGCTCCAAAACACCCTTCTATGATGCAGTAAATGGGGTAGAAGCTTTTATTTTTTTAAATTGTTTATATGGGTGTAAACATGTAAAAAACAAAAATGCTAACACCGGCGACTTCGGGAGACTTTTTGGCAGCCAAAGAACCCCAAAATTTTAAGACTTGCTTTGTTTTGCGCCTATAACTCCTAAATGGAGCATCTTCACGAAAAAGTATCTCTATAACAAATTAATTAAAGAGCATTAGCCTTTGACCTTGAATATCTCAAATTGCTCCGCCAAAATTTTTCTGATTTTGTGATATACTTATTTGAAACATCTTAATGTACGTGTAGACCAATATCCAGCCTCGTAGGAATTATTCTGACTAAAAATCCTTATTCGACTGGACTATTTTATTACTATACCAACTGCCGGACATCAGAATATTGCCAATTTGGGAGAGATATGCTTGACCGAATTTAAAAATTTTAATACACATGAACGCAGAATTAGATGCTCTACAACTTTTATTTAATGAGTTTTTCTCTCAGAGTACTAATTTCTAAACAGCAGACTCATATATTATGCAATATGTCAGTTTTTGAAAAAGTTGGGAAAAATCGTCGTTTTTTGACCGCGGTTGGCGACCATACCGCTTGACCAAATTATTAAGTGTTGATACTCATTCGACGCAGAGTTTAATGCTCTTTAATTTGTTATAGAGATACTTTTTCGTGAAGATGCTCCATTTAGGAGTTATAGTTAGCATTTTTGTTTTTTATTTGTTTACACCCATATAAACAATTTAAAAAAATAAAAGCTTCTACCCCATTTATTGCATCATAGAAGCCCTCTACTGACTGGCCTACATAGACAGTAGTGTAATCGTTCTAGTTCTAGTAAGGGCAAGAATCGTCTAGAAGCTTGAATAGGGTTTTTTCAATGTGCCCGTTTACAATGAAGTATAGTTGGCAAGGTCGTTGCTAACAATGGTCAGAAAGTTTGTAATGTTTAAACTTCTAGACCACTTTCCTTAGTAAATCGGCACCAGCCAATCATAGAAGCGTATCTCTCCCCCGCGGCCCAGCTATTTGAAATTCAAACAAAGATTTGACAAAATAGTTGCTTTGATTTTATTTCTTCATTTTGGTTTTCGGTAGTACTATTTTAATCTCTACGTTCAAGTATAAGAAAAAAAAAATAGGAAAAAAAAAAGAAAAAAAAAATGATTACCACTAAAGTTTATGTAAATGGTTTTACGCCACGTTGCCCACTTGGCGAGTTTTAGACCAGCAAACTACACCATCAATCTGCACTAAGTTCTATGTAAATGGGGCTTAAACATTACAAACTTTCTGACCATTGTTAGCAACGACCTTGCCAACTATACTTCATTGTAAACGGGCACATTGAAAAAACCCTATTCAAGCTTCTAGACGATTCTTGCCCTTACTAGAACGATTACACTACTGTCTATGTAAATGGCACTTAAACCTTACAAACTTTTTGCCCATTGTTAGCAACGACCTTGCCAACTATACTTCATTGTAAACGCGTTCATTGAAAATACCCTATTCAAGCTTTTAGACGTTTTGCTCTTACCAAAACGATTAGACTACTGTCTATGTAAATGGCACTTTATACATCTTTCAAAACCTCACCGACCCCAGATGCGCAGAAGGGGAAGTGAGAAAGCGGTTAAAAGAGATGCAAAATCCGTGTGTTAAGGTTGGTGTGTAACCTTGGTTACGTCCCACGGCTCATTAGCTCAGAAACCTCCTATATAATAATAATACTAATAGATATGTGTGTCCTACATTAAGGTTGTATTTTTGTTGCAGCGGGGTAGCGGCTATTACTTGGTAATAATTGTAGTTTTCGGTGTAAAATTAGATTAATTTAAATTACGAATTCCTTCATTATTTAGATACACTCGTACGGATATTGAGAATAGGTACTATCTACTATCAGGAGCGGACCGTTAACTTTAGGTGCCCTGGACTAGTAATTTTCCAATTAACTAAAGATTGTGACTACTTCTTGTTCATCATTTTGCCCAAAAGTGGTACCTATTTTATCCTTTTCGGTATTTTGGAAGATATCACCTCATTCATCACGAGAAATAAGAGTTGTCCTTGGTTTAGTCGCTATATCCAATATACACTAAACTTCTACGTTCTCTAACGCTTAAGCCGTGCATTTGACAAAAAATACAAGAAACATAATTTGCAGGAAATTTAATGTAGTTTATTTGCTTGAGAAGGATGGGCGCAAAAGCCCATTCTTCTTAAGCCTGCATTGTTAAAAATGTTGTACCTACTAATTGTTTTAGTATATTGGCACGTTTCCTCACAACCAACTGACGCGCTATCCACAGCAGACATCTCGCTCTAACGAGTTACAGCTTATGAGCTAAACTGAGACGAAATCTTTAGCGATCTTTAATAGCGTCTGCCGGACCCGGACAAACCTCCCTGTGTGTCTAAATTCTGTGTGTTGTGCGAACAGACCGATCATTTTATTTTTTTGTATAATTTCAATAATATACCTAATTTGAGATTTTTAGGAAATTTGACTGCGTATCCTATAGTCCTATTTGGTGCCCTATTACTGTAACGCACCCCGGCAGACGGGGTGTGTTATATATTTTATATAGTGGTTATGGAAAGTACCTACTTTTAAATAAAAATAGTAAATCGTTGGAATAATACCATGTGGTATAATGTTTGCTATAGCTCTTGGACTATTAAGTCTCAGTAGAGATTTTTCAAAGTGAAAGTTACCACAACCAAATTATTAGTTAGGCATAATTATGTATTTTTTATTTGGCGAGTTATCAAAACGCGATTGCTTTCTCGTTACAATTTTATTTCGACGAGCGCATCACTTAAATTTATTCAATTTAGAAAGTGTCCATTCTGGCTCAAATAGGTACCAATTATTATTATACCTACGTCGTCACATTTCTCTTCGGAGAGTAATACAATTCCTTTGAAAACAATGGGTAGAATTGCGAAATTTCGTATTTAGGGAGAGCGCCATTTTAAGAGTTCTTCTTCAAATCGATTAAAGCAAAAAATTGGATTGAAATGTTTCGGATAAGTTTAAAAAGTGCTCAAATTGCACCGAAAACATCTCTCATCAAAACTGGAACGGAATATTTCTCGCAATTACTAAAGTAAAAAAGAATATAGACAGTAATAAGGTAATAATAATTATAATAATTCAATTTAAAATTCGGGTCACAAATTACGAAATTTGTCTTTCAATTATATAAGAATTTTAAAAAATGCATCAGCGCACTTACCTAATTCGCAATTTCAACTTTTAACTCTCCGCCGCAATATACTAATAGCAAAAGTACAAAAAAAGAAAGCCCCTAATTTTAACACTCGTTTCGAGAAAATGGAAAAACTTGTGCTTATAGTAAAATTGCCTTTCTGTTTTAAAACTATTGCAAAAAATCGTTAAGATAATAAGTAATAATTAATTGTTCCGACAAATATTAGAAAATAGAAAGTAAATTAAAAATGTAAAAGCGCTAAGAATGGCGCTCAATTAAATTAAATTTTTTCGGAAGACTTTTTACAATAAACGATTACGTTAAGAGAAATGACCGGCTCTCGATAAAGGTAAAAAATTTTTCCCAGATGCAAAAAATTGATTCGGGCAACAAAAGGCGCGTAATTTGAAGCTGAGCGGCGCCGTTACTACCTGATGCCTTTTGTATTTTCTCCGGCAATGTTTATTTTAGTTATTAAATAACCCAACTCGATATCGCTTTCACCTATGATGTGATATTATGTTTACTTCGAAACATAAATAATAAAGCAAATAAGAAAGTTACGGGAGTAAAAGAAAACACTCAAAATATTAAAATTTTTAATTTTGGGGGTATTTCCGAAAGAGTCTCTTAGATCACAATATACTAATTGTTATTTAATGAACTAGTTCTTAAATGTTAAATAACACCTACAATTTCTAAATTTGAAGGTTAAAATGCCAGTTGAACTTAAAATTTAAGAAAAAATTATAAAAGTTCGATTTAAATGTACGTTTATTTTGTAATTTGACCCAAGAAATAACGTGTAACTAAAATTGAGAGAAAGTGAAGCACAGATTTTGTGTTTTGTTCATTTGTCACTTATACATCAAATAGTTCGTATATAGTACTTAAATAATTTTAATTCAAATCCAACGATTTAAAAAGATTTTAGTTCTGTGTATAAAAGTTCAATTAAAAATGAGTCGCTTTTATTTAAGCAGTATTGTGTTAGTTGCTTATTTTGCAAGTACCGATACCCAAGTTTCTAATCGAGTTCGTAAGTTCCCATAACTTTCGTTAATATTAAGATAAGATAAACGAATTAAAAATATAAAAATCTATATCATTAAGTAACTTACTCTTCTTTTGTATTCAAGTAATTTGTGTAATTATAAAAGCATAAAAACGTTTATTTTATTTTAGCTTCTTACATCAAACAATGCAAGGAAGAAGATCCCAAACTCATAGAGTGTTTGAAAGGAGCTTTACATCATCTTAGCCCTTACCTAGCCACCGGAATTAAAGAAATCGAGCTACCCTCGGTAGAGCCATTTCAAATGGACGAATTATCCTTGTCTTTAACGACCGGTCCTAATGGCTATAAAGTATCGCTTATCGACATTAATATTTACGGCGCTAGCAATTTTACTGTAAAACACATGAAGTAAGTAATTCTTTTTAATTTTAAACAAAGCCCCGCCGAGACAGTTGATTTACGTAACCATAGATGTCGCGACGGATGAGTAAAATCTTGCCAGAGCTCCTGTACGGTAGGCAATTTACGATACGCAATTTTTAAAATTGATATTTTCGATTAGATTAGCCGAAAATGGAAAACCTTTCGAAGCTACGGTAACTATACCACAATTAAGAATAAATTCCAATTATTTAAGTACCGGTATTTTAATTATTCTACCAGCCAGTGGAAATGGAACCTTTCAGGCACTTTTTGGTAAACTTCTCGCTTAAAAAATTGTATACCCTCACACTTTAAAAATTTCAGACGGAATTAAAGCCATCGTAAAGGGTCGAACCAGTATTACGTATAAGCAAAATCTAAAATATCTGCACGTCGACAATTTGACTTTAGATTTGAGCGTTGGCAACGTTCGAATGGCTGTAAAGAATGTGTTTGGAATGAATAGAATTTTAAGTAAGTTATAAATTAGTCGAATAACAATAATTACACGTTTTCCCGCAACAGCCGAAGCCACAAACTTATTCTTGCGAGAAAATGGACAGGAAGTTCTACAAGCCATGACTCCACAACTGAGAAAAAAGTTATCGTTACTGTTTATAAACATTGCCAACCAATTGTTAACCCACGTGCCGGTACAAACTTTTCTAATATCAAACTGAAGGAGTTTCCGAATCACTTCGACAGGCAACGAAGTTAAGTTAGATTTTAAGTAAAAAACATTTGTATTATTTAAAGACGTCGCTTCGAAATAAATAGTGAATAATAAACGTTTTCATCATTTTATTGGACATACATATACAATTATTAATTACTCTACCAAAACAAAATATAATCGACCAAAAAAGCAATTAGCCGTTAAATACTTACTGTGATTAAAAAAGGACAGCAATTATAATCTACTAATTTGGTTCAAACCAAACTTTAAAAAAATGGGTCCTTAATATTTAAACTTTCTCTTTGAGGAAATCCTTATTTCTCTCCAACATTTCCTCTTTCTTATCCTTTTTTGCTTTATCTAAAAACTTATCCATTTCCTCTAAATTAGTTTCATTGGGAATGCTCTTGTGTTTATCGTCTTGTTGTCCTCCGTTACTTTTGTCACCCCACTTACTGTCGTATGGTTCCGCTCGATCGGCGTATTTCTCGGTAGTATAATCGTCGCGATCTTCGCCTTCAGAAAGAGGACCTTCGTGCCTTATAGGTTCTCCGTCATTATCCAAATATTTATTAATCTTTTCTTTCTCCGCATTAACCTTCCTCATGGTATCCACCGACTCGCGATCGCGGCTACCCGTCAAAGACCTGCTGCGATCTCGCGAACGACTTCTATCATACCTAAACAGAACAAATGTAAGGCAATTATGTAAGAATGGCGATGACTAACCTTCTATCCCTGTAATCGCGATAACCACCACGGTTATTAAAGCGTCCGCGTGGTCTACGTCCACCACGACTGTTGTAAGGACGACCACGTCCACCTCGATAGTCCCTATACCCATCTCTGGAATCTCTATTATAGTAACCACCACGACCCCTGTTGTAGCTACCGCGAGGAGGTAAACGTGGCTTATAATAAGTGCCCCTATCTCCGTAACGTCCGCCTCTGAAGCCTCCCCTTCTGTAGCGACGTCGATCTCCGGAATAACTACGCGAGCGAGAACGACTTCGAGAATAGTAAGAACCCGACCTGGAGCGCGAACGGCTGTAATAGGATCTTGAACGACTGCGATAGCTATGGGAACGCGATCGTGACATACTAGAGGACCGAGAACGACTGTACTTGCGACCTCGAGAACGAGATCGACTTCTTCTAGAAGATCTGCTACCGGATCTCGGCCTTCCCGGCGGCTCGGGAGGTTTACGAGAACCTACACAAAATACATTTTTAAAACTTACATAAAAATAAAAAAGCCGCACTTACCACCATAAGAATCTTTAGGAGGAGCTCCCGGAGGCAAAGGTGGCATGTTACCGTGATCGGTTCTCTGAGCAGGCGATAATAGTCTGAAATTGCCAAATTTATCTAAAACTACTTGACCCGGGGGTATTAAGGGTTTATTAGTTGGCATAGGAGGGGGAAATTTGGGTTTTTTAGGAAGCTCGATCTCTTTCTTCGGTGGAGGAGGTTCTTTAAGAGCCATAATTTTGCGAACGCTCAAATTTTTATCAGTAGGTGGTACGGGCGGTAAAGGCGGGGCTTTCTTATGAGCTTCGTCGATCATTTCCCCAACTTTATTTAAGCGCTTATCCAACAATTGATCGTCGTTCCACTCTTCTCTTTCTGATTTCTTCTTGAAACGCGAACCACCACCTCCACTTCCGGCGGTCGCATTACCAATTTGCATCTTCCATTTCGTGGCGGCACCGCTCGAATTAGCCGAAGCAGTTGCTTCGGCTACGGCTTGGCGAGCCTTTTGTTCACGAGAAGGGGAAGGAGAATCCATGATTAATGATCTTTTGGGGCTATCGCTTAATTCGCTTCTAAGAAAGAAATTATTAAAACTAATAAGTTAATCAACCGATAACCGATTCTCACCTCTTCGACTCTTTTTCTAATGCATAGTAAGCGTTCAATTTCGATTCCAACTCGTCCAAGTCCGGTAAACTATCGATGAATCTGTACGAAAAACGTAAATTAAATTAGTTTTTGGAACAAACGTAAAAGTCTACCTTTTGCTATAACCCGCCTTTTGAAGCAAGTAATCTTCGTCGTCTGAATTAATGTTATGTCGTTTACTTCTCTTATCTTTAATTCCCAATTCCTTCTTAAGGGCGTCTCTAAGTTTTTTGTTCTCTAAATCGTCCAGTTCGCTTAAATCAAAATGCTTCCTTTTCAATTTCTTCTCTCGTCGCTTCTTCTTGCTCTCCTTCTTAGCTTTCTTTTCTTTCTTTTTTTTCTTCTTCTTACTGTCGTCGCCCTTCTTATCCTTTTTCCAACGAGCGCTTTCCTCTAAAAACTTTCTTACCTTATCCTCGTAATCGGAATCGCCTTTTGTTTGCTCTAAAAATGCGCGAACTTTCGACTCATAATCGTCATGTTCGTGTTTAGAGGGTTCCGGAGGTTGTTCGAAAGCAAAATCGAAAGAATTAGTTGCTGCAGGTTTGTTAAACTGGTAACTAGCCGGAGCATCGTGAGTCGGATCCATCAACGCCATTCTTTTACTCAAAGGCGACAAAGAGCTCTGTTTTTCGCGTCTATGAGAACGTGAACGGTGTTTCTTACGCTTCTTGAAATCAGAATCGCCCGAAGTGCTACTCGAATCGCTACTACTCGAAGACGAGCTACTAGAGCTATCGTTGCTTCCCGAAGAGCTAGAGCTAGATGTGGAACTAGAACGCCTTCTATTTTTACGTTTCTTCCCTTTCTTCTTTTTCTTTTTATCTTTTTTTTCTTCGTCCTCGTTTTTTAGTAATTGTTTCAGCGCGTCGTTGACGTCGGCCGTCTTGGACGTCGTAGCACCTGACGTCGAACTTAAATTGGGTAGTAAAAGATCGCCAGGTTCGATCAAGTTCTTGGCAGTTTGGTTTTTATTTTTCAGAAATTCCAAAGAATTTTGAGCTTCCTCGTGGAAGGGTATTATACTCAAACAGCTCTGATACGCTTTACGGGCCTCTTCTATTTTATTTTCCTCCTCGTAACTTCGTCCTAAAGCGACCAAAGTCTCTCCCATATATTTACGAGCGTTTGCATGACTTGGATTTAATTTTAGGGCAGTTTCAAAATCTTCTATGGCCTTTTGAAAGTTGCCACTGTTCGCGTACAGGGCTCCTCTCGCCACTAAACCTTCTACATTTTTTGGATCGATACTTAGAGCTTTGTTTAAACATTGAAACGCTTCTGTATGGCGACCCGCTTTAAAGTGATCGATGCCGTCAGCAACGTTACGATACGCCCATTTGCTCGCTTGAACTTGACGCAATTCGGGCGCGTACTCCTGTTCGGGAAATCTTCCGCTTAAATTTAAGAAAAATGAAATTAAAGTGAGAATCGAGATCCGGAAGAAGATCCTACAAATTATGTTTTCCAGGTTTTTTATATAAAACAAACTATTTAGGTTAGGAGCTAGAGCACGTTAAAGTTAAGTGTAGAAAACCGCCTGATACAACATTCTACATCTGCAATCATGAAAGGCTACATTTAAGACTGTCGGTCATACTATATTCGAAATCAACACAAAAATGAAATTTTTTGGTTTACAAACTTTTCGTGCACCCTATGGTCTAGTTGGACCCCAAAAACCCACTTTTCTCGAGCCACTGTAACCGCGTGACAAAAAACTTAAGAGAGATTTACGCCTAAACCGTAGGTCTAAAGAAAAACTCAAAAGAGATATAAGTTGTAGGACATTTGATGAACTTGATTTTAATATAGAAGTAGTTTTCCAGTTTTAAGCAAAAAAACTGAAAAAAAGCAATGAAAGGAGAATCTCGAACAGAGTCTACTGGACAAAAGTCGCCGTCTGCTCAAAATTGTGTTTTGACAGAAGGATTAACTATTTTTCTCTGTTTTTTTAAACTATAATTGCAATCTGAAATAAATGACGTAATTTGACATTTTTGAGTGCGTGCCCAGTAGCGGATCTAGTAATGACCGTTTAGTAGTAAATATCGTTTTTCAAACATCGTTCAACTCGCAGACTATCACGAACCTGAATACCTATAAAATAGGTAGAATGATTATAAGCTAGTTTGAGGGTATCTAGAAGTAAAGCCTCAGTAATCGAAGGGGGTGTTACTCAGTAAGCGTGCATGGCCGAATATGTCAACTTTCACTACTCTGAACTTCTAGGAATTTCGTTATGCAAATGACAGTTTGTTTCTAACCAAGCGCTTCATGTTCATATCTCGTTCAACCCTTCTACTTATTTTATAGTTCCATGGTTAGAACAGTCCGCAGGAGACTGCAGACGAAAAGTCGACAAAATTCAGCCGTACAGAAATCTACTCGATGCATTTCAATGCGAATGGTTTCTAGGGTCTCGTTTTTACATTCGAGAAAACTTCTGCGAGAAATGCCAGACAGACTGACAGATAGAAACTTAGCTACTTTGTCACTGCAGAAAAGGCGAGTTTAATAAATAACAATTTAAAAAAATAAAAAAAAGGTGGCCAACAATCAAAAATACGTATTGTCAGTCTGTTGTTATAGTGTTGTTGATTAAATAACTGCATTTCCATTGTAACAACAATACATAAAAATTATTTTAGAGTGCTAAAAGCGTATTTTTATTTGTTCTAAGCTCACTTTTTTATAACTTTTATTGGTATTTATTAAATTCACTGCAGTAAACTTTTAAGTCTTCTTCGGTTATATATCCAAAAGATGTCTCTATCTTAAAATTACATGAGCTTTCATATGGCAAAGTTTGTCGGTGAACTAATAAATCACCCTGTATAAATTAGGTTCGAGTTCGAACTTCGGGCATTTGTTTGCAACAATACGAAGGTCCAGGTTCTGCCATGGGCCCCAGAGCTCCCCACCGAATTGCCCAGTGATTTTATACTGTCTAGAGGAAGTACTTCAAAATTAAGGAATAATATCAAGTGGTATATAATTTGTTAGCTCTTCGACTCGGATATAAATATGAGATTTAAAAAAGTTCACCGGCTAATGACTTTAGCAGTCGATGCCAAATATTGATAAAAAATTGTTTAGTTACAAGGTGTACATAATGAAAATGGTTGCTTAAAAATAGGTTTACCTTAAGCCACTCATGAAGCTCAAGTTTGAAGTAACTCCCATTACATCAGACAAGTACGAGATATTGTTAGGGTTGTTGAAACCGACGCTCTTCTCCAAAACACCATCGTAGCTTTCTCCTTTGTGATCCAGTGCTTTTCTGAAATTATAAGTAAAACACATTCACGATTGTATTACAGAGTGTTGCTAAAGAGTCGACAAATTACTCAAATAATTTCTTCCGATAAAAATAAATAGTAAGATCGGTCAAATCTTCTACAACTTATCCATAATGTTCCATAATGACGTATAACAACGAATAATAAGGAAGTTAAAATAACGGCTTTCTCTTTTCGAAGCGCCAAAGCTGTCTTATGTGAGCACTTGTCGCTGTTTTAGTGACGACGTAATAATCCTAGAAAATGCAATACGTACCGGCTTTTGTTCAATAGATTCCTGTTATATCATAGAATAAAAAAGACGGTTTTTTAAAAATAATTTGTCCATTGTTTGTAGTCGTTATACGGGATTTGACTCAATTTTTTATAAAATTTAAAGCGCAGCATTTCCAACACTTATATCGGGTTTCGTGTTTTGAATAATCTTATTTTTATTTTTTAATTAGATTTGTATACTGCGAAAGACATATAGTATAAATATGAGCTAAAAATTTAGTTAAAAAAGAATTGAATAGTTTTGAATTGTCATCATCTTCAATCGACAAGTGTTAAAAATAATCTCACCTGTAAAATGTAGGACAAAACCAACCGTGAAAACGTGTGTGCCGCTGTGTTTAAATTTCAACCCCACAGTGTGCTAAAGTGCTTTTATTTAAACACATACAAAAGACAATTCATGACACTTTTCACGGATTTTTTATAAGTCGGATATAATATTTTTAGAATTTTTATTTTTATTCCGTTTTACACAAACGTAAAATTCTTTATTAATTCCTTTATGCAGGAACCTATAATTAAATTAAAATATTCACTTTTCTTGCATAAGATACACAACAACGTGTTGTAGGAATTAGGTATCATATTATTAAGAAAATGCAACAAAGAAAAAAGTAAAAAAAAATTACCCGTGCATACTCACTCGACAATTTAAAATTTCCTCGAACTATAACTATTTCGTAATTTACACTAAAATTGTTACAATTTAGCAGATTTACGTAGAAAATGCGGTTTAAAGCGTCAACAAAAATAAATCGACCATTTGCGCATCATGGACGGCCATATTTAATTGCGTCACCGTGACGTCGCTATTATGTCGATTATACACTGCGCAACTTAAAAATGGTAACCACTAACCACTGTCAAAATTAAAATCAATTAAATTACGAGTTAGTTATAGTATTGTTTTTAAAAATCCGCAAACCAGAAACGTTAGTAAATTTTCCCTATAAAGTACGATAAACTAATGGGGGAGTGCAAAACGTTGTAAGCAATTATGACAAGAATTAAATCAGGATAAATAATAACTTACTTGTAAACTAAAGGAAAATCGTCTGCACCAATTAAACCAAGTGCAGGCCTATGTTCTGGATCGTTTGCCTGTCGAGTCGTACCTTTCATACCACAAACCATCTTATCCGTATCTGGAATTACTTCTAACACTTCACAGCATACAGAATCATTCATCATGTAACTACGAGCAACGCCTTTACGATCAATAGCGGGAATAATATTTGCAACGGGACAAAATGCCTGTAAAATACACCACTATATTATAAGAGATCTTTACAAATTATCCTATATACCTTCACGTTAATATCTGCCACATAATGAACCGACGAAGCACCACACCCAATCGTGCATAATACTTTCAACATCATCCCTGACTGAGTCTTGCTTACGATAGTACCCAAAATTAAATGTCCGATTCTCACATTCTAAAATTAAAATGTTAAATCGAAACAATAACAAAACGAAAATCAGCTGACCTCAAAGAAATACTTCAAACGACTCTGTTTGTCAACATTTAAGTAAGTTTCAAACGGCGGCATAATTGCATACATGTCTTCGGTGATAGTTTGTTCTTGAACGTTATTTCTCGTCGTCCCTTCTTGTCCAAACAGAGAGCTCGCTTTCTTAACGATAAAATGCTGCAATTTTAATCGTTTAGCCCTATCTTGAAATGATAAGTACTTCTGTCTTTGTCCATAAACTTGAAAAGTCAAATCTTTGATGTTAAGTTTTAAAAGGTCCTGTTCGCCTCTTCCGGTTTCCCAAGCTTTCTGTAACTGTTGGCCGTGAAAATTCAAACTTCGCGTCACGAGTTCCGAATTCAACGGCTCCATAATCGAAGACCGTCAAATTTCGAATGTCTGAAACCTGTAAGTTACCAATAATTCAATGAAAGAGGAATTTATTTCTACGATAAAATGAACATTTTTTACCAAATTAACAGTTTCTATAATATAATGTTTATTACTCCCTACTTTTAGAACTCGATTTTGTACGTTTGTTTTGTTTTTGAAAAGCAAATTAAGCGTGAAAATTCAGGGACAAGCCTACTATACAAACCGGTTACGTCAAAATGGCGACAGATTTTGTATATTGATTTGCATCATGGATATAAAACAGTAATTCGGATAGTTGAGAACAATTTCCCACGATTTTTAAAAAATCTGTACTTAAAGGTTCAATCTATATAAATATCTAAATAAAATGCTAGAAAAAAATAATATAAACGTTTAATTTAAAACTAAAAGACTTACAACGTATTATCACACCCAACAACGTTTACAAGCTGAAGTTGTTTTTGAAATATGACATTTTTGACAGTAAAATTACAGTGCTACCACACTAATTTAGTACATATGGAGGTTACCCTACCTAACTGGCGGGTAAATTGAATAAAATACCAATTTTTCTTTAAATTTTTAATTATAATTTATACTGACGCTTTCAGAAAATTAAATAAATACGTAATTATTAATTAAATAAACTTATTCTAATTTAATTTCTTTGCTTGTTTTTATATAATCTGTATATGAAGTAATTAAATCGTCCATTACAGAACCTTCCAAAGTTTCGCACAATAATTTTTTAGCTCCCATCATATTACCTACCGTTAAGTAAAAGAAAGTATTTCCGAATGACCAATTACTTAATTCAAAGAAACCGTACGTAGCCAAAATATTCTAAAGAAAAAAAAATAATTCCAAATTTTAAGGATTACAGAAATACTCACTTTAGTTTGAAGATCTATAATTTTAACGCCACTTTCATTAATTGCAATAACTACCATTTCTGGATAAGAAGAATCGCCGGTTTGTTTAACTTTGAAGAAAGTAGATCCAAAAGTTGAGCAATTAGAAATGATTTTTAAAAATTTTATTTTTGCTTTCTCGGCAGATAATTTAGCTTCGTTATTATAAGCGATCTTAATTTGCTTCAGCCACTCCAAGGTAGATCGAGTGAATAATAAACTTTGAGGCAGTAACTCCTTAAGAACACCGATGGAGAGTATTTTTATATTGTCCTCGTATTTAGCACGATACACGAGGGAAGCCAATGTTATTACATCTTCTTCGGCGATGTTATGGTAACCGCACAAATACGAAGACAATTCTTGATAATAGTGAAAGATTTGATCGGCATTAAAATCGTGACCAGGAATTACGTTCACCCACATTTTCTTCATATAGTGAATTCGGTACTGTGCATGTACTGGAGCAACGCCTAAAAATGTAAAATAGAAATTAAAATAGTTCCATCAGGGTGCGGTACAATAAAGGCTTAGTCGAAACAAAACATAAAATCAAAACATATAAATCGCCAAAGTTTCAAAAGGTAGGATACTTTGGTTTTTTAATATCAACCACGCCTTTATCGTTCAGAACCGCTCATTCTTATTGCTTGTGCTTACTGTTCCAGGTAGTTTGTAAGTGTTTGGCCCATCCAAATAACTCGTGTATAAAATCGTAAAAAAAGAAATCCTGAGGAATGGAAAACGTCTTATCGAAAATCGTTACACAAATACTAAAGCCCTCTTTTGAAATTAACCCGAGCTTAGTAGATATTAAAGAACACAAATCGGACGCTTTGGTTAAAGAATCAATTTCAAAAACTTCGTTCGTATCATTTGGAAAATAAATTTTATGGCACACTGCCACGTTATGGTGTTGTATAGCTTCAACTTCGATCGATGTTGGAGGATGTTTTCGCGATCCAAGTTTTTGAGTTTTTTGCAATCGTTTCAAACACAGTTGGACAAACGAATGAGTTCTGGATTTTAGGAACTTATTCAATTCGACCATAAGGGATGGACTCGGAACAAACAGACCCGTAATTAAGTACATCAGTTCCCATCCTTTTTCTTCGCTGTGAGACAAACGATTGAGAGTTAACTGTTTCATTATTTGACAGTAAACTTCATCTTTTAATAAATCGTTCGAGAGAGGAGGAGAAAAGATTTCGTCCGTGTGTCCGGTTATAATTTTCAATTTGTCAGTAGGTACATCGCCGGTGTATTTTAAAATTGCCAAAAATGTTTTGGTTGACAGTTTTACAGCTTCGGCGTTGTCTTGCAATTTTTGCAAAAGGGGCCTAAGAATTGGTCGATCGGTATATTTCCACAGTTCTTCTTTGATAAATGTATTTTCTATCATAAAGTGGTCCTCTGCATAATGAGCTAACGTATATAATTTTAACGTTTCAGCTGAACTCATAACATTTGTAACGTCTTCGGCAACATCTCGATGTTCTTCTATTCTCGTAAATAGAGCCAGTGTTTTGAAAGTGGGCTTATGTAGAGTGGGCAAAATTTGAACGGCTTCAGTGGGAAAATTGCCAAAATGCCGATTGCATTCTCCGTGACCCCAAGTAGAAGAGAGTAACAACTTCCCTCCTTCCTCACTTTTCAAAATGATCAAATCTCCTCTTTGAAACGTTAAAAATGAAGAAGAGTCTCCAGGATGTTTATAATCTTGCACAGCAACACAATAACGAGACCTTCTCTTAAGGCCGTCCAATAAATGAACGATTAACTTATTTAAATTCTCGGCTTCGACGCAACGAAAAACATATTCCTCTCGAATCGTGCGCAAAATAAATGTGTGAGTAAGAGAGCTGCTTTCCTGCTCGAATCCCACATAGGAAATTTCAACGAAAGAAACCTCGAATAAAATTTGTTCTCGCTCGTCGATGATATAAACGCCGGTCCAATTAACCGCAATTATTACATTATTTTTAGGTAAAATAGGACCGGAAATTTTATCGGCTTGAAAAAATCTCGAAAATAAAATGGGCCAAACCATTCTCGCATATCTAACAATATCTTCTTTAACTTTAAGAACAGAATATTTCTGTTTAACACACGCACTCCTATTAAAAGCTTCGACTATTCTCTTTTCCCATTCGTCCAAATTGCGATCCCGTTTATCGACGTAGTTCGGTAGATATTCCTCTATCCGAGAGTGTAAAACTCCATTACTGATACTCGTACCATTATCAATGTAGAATTGTTGAGCTACCAAAGCGGCCAAATCGCCATCTGCGTTGCACCTGTATTCCCCAAATTTTAAACCACGAACAATTTGATGATAAATGAGATCTGTAGCGACCAAATCTTCTGTAGGATCGTGCCAAGGAGTAAAAATATCTTTTCTGTAAAATAAGTTCCAATTTTCTTTCGAATATTGTTCGCATTGCGAAATGGCATCCATCACATGCTCTAAATTGCTACCCAAAGACATCACTTTATCGAATAAAGTAATAAACAGAGAAAATCCAAAGCTATCCTTCAGATTTAAAGTAGTGGCGATCTGTCGACAAACTTCTTCGGATGTACTCGCTGAATCGACTTCGATTATTTTACAACGTTTATCCATGAAAGTAACCTGCAAACGCACGAGCTCTTTATTTTTAGTTGCTTGTAATTCTAACGAACTCGGCGGTTGTGTTCGAGCACCATTTTTAAATGTGCGATGTAATCTTCCTTCGCAATAAGGAGCATAACCCGGCGGTCCGTCACAAATAAAAGAACGTAGGTAATTGATAAACTTTTCTGAAGGAGAAAAGCAGCCGACTACCAGGGATAATAAAATCCATCCTCTTGCATGGGACGTTTTTGAAGGGTTGTTTGTGAGTTGTTTGCAAATTTGACAATAAATTTCGTCCCTAAAAGATAAATACGGCAGCTGTAGTATCTCTTTCTTCCGATTTTAAAAATTCCAAAACACCACCAAAATACGATCCTAAAGGTGAACCACTAATAGGAAACCATTCACCACTATCATTTAGCCAATATAGACTAAGAAGGAAACAATATCACTTGATTATTATTCCAAAGCTTTTTATTTAAAAGTACTTTCCATAGCCAATACAAAATCACTTGTCTGCCGGGCTATATTGGTCGCGTTACAACAAGAATACTTTACTCAAATTCACAAAGAATGTCGGAAAATTACGGCATTGAAATTATAATTTAAAAAAAGAGGAAAAAACAATGAATCGTTCTGGTAAAACAGAATTTTGGTAAACTGGAGCGTTTGTCCGGCAGACGCTGTTAAAGATTCTCATTTCAGCGCTTCCATTTGTAGAAAGGCAACGCGCAAATATACCAAAACAATTAGTTCAACATTTTTGACAATGCAAGCTCCAAGAACATTGCAAATGAGTAATCAAACCGACTGTCTGCAACTTCCAAGTGGCAGCATTAACTTAGAGAAGGCTCGAGAATAGCAAGCTTTTGCTCTTTTTTTAAGTTTTTCGCTTATAACTTGAAAATACGCACTTTAGTGTGACACTCTAAAAAAGGAAACTAAATCAAATTTCCTACAAATTATATATTTTAGGCTTTTTCTTCTTCTACAGCGAGTTAAATTTTGACAAAAATTCCAAAATCGACCAAAAAGCTGCTTTTTAGTTTTTCGCTTAGGTAGATATAACTTGAAAACTACTCACATTTAGAGAAAAATGAGAAAAATAAACTACATTAAATTTCCTATAAAGTGCGTCTCTTATGATTTTTAGTCTGACAAACGGTTTACGCTTTATGGAAAGAATTTTGAAATATAAATAATAATTCCTTGAAATAATATCAAGTGGCATAATGTTTTGCTAGCTCTTGGTCTGATAGCATAATATATCTAGACGATACGATCGTCTATGAATCATGGGTTGCATTGTTTTAAAGTTTCAAACTTTATTTTTCTTAAAAATCTACTACCATAGCTTCAAATGGTGTTTTTAAAGTTTTGTAAATCGGCGGAACGAATACTGAACCAAATTAATTTAAAACAATCTTACCTCAACTCGGGTCTTAAAATTCCGTGTCCGATAACAAAATGAACTTTTTCCAAATTATTAGTTCTACGATTAATCCATTTTGCATAATTATCAGATGCGAGTTTATTTTCTAGCGTACTTTTGAGACCTTCGTCAGACAATTTGTCACTTCCTACTGCAGTTGCAATATTTCTTACTCCTGCAGATGAAAATTTATGCGAATTACTTCGGTACTTTCCCTGAAAAACACAAAATATTGAGTATACTATTATAAAGAGCGTTTGAAAGTTAAACTGTACCTGAAATTCTTTAGTAGAACCAGTAGAACTTCCACTTAAAGTGCGTGTAAGAAAAGCCATGACGGTTTCTTTATTAGATTTTATTTGTTCCCATTTTGGTTCGGATAAGTCTCCCATAAATCGAAGTATCGTAATCCACAAAGCTTGTGCCGCTAATACGTCTTGCGAAGTCGATAAATCTAATAAAGACTTCTCCAGAAGTTTTACAGAAAAGTGTGGATTTGCGTTAGCGACGAAATGGGTGGAAGCAAATTTCATAAAATTGTAAGCAGAGAGGTCTTGACTGGTCTTCCCCTCGAAGTCACCGTTCTTGAGCAAGCTCTAGAAATTGTTTATTAAAAATTCAAACTGAGGAGTGGCATTTTTCAAAACGAACTTACCCATAAATCTTTATTTTTATTCTTTACCGTAGTTGTCGCGGAATGCAATAAAAAATGAAACTCGTTATCGACGAGATCAGAGGCACTTTTAACTGCTTCTTCTTGAATTCCTTCTTCTTTCGTATCTCGTTCTTTATTCGGCTCCACTAAAAGTTTCTCAGTTTTGACGTCATTTACAATTTTTCGAAATCGATGATTGTGGCGTATGAGATAGCCCTTGCAAAAAGTTTGAAATTTGGTAATAATTCTTCTAGACTTGTTATAATCGAACGTAAGTTGACGCGATTTCAGTTTAACTACGAGTCTTTGGTAACCCAATCGTACAGTTAGATAACTAGAACGATAACCACGAGCTCTATAGTGTTTCTGCACCATCAAAGCGGCTTCTCGCAACTTTAAAAATCGTCTTCTGTAGATCCGACCCTTAATAAGCTTCTGTATCATTATCGCACTTCTTTCCATAATTATACTTCGTTTCTCTTCTAAATACGTGTTTTGCTCCTCTTTCAAAAAAATGCTTGTTTTGCCAAATTGATAGTCTTCTCCTTTAAAGAATATTTGATCGCAAATTGTTTTGCAAGTTTCTTTGCTCTTCTTATTGTGACCGAGTTTTATATTTTGACCTAAATGTCGATAACGGCGAACAAACTCGAGGTAAGTGTATCGAATCGAATAACCGGCTTTGCGAATTTTGGCAGTTTCCATCATTCCAAAATATCTCAACTGTCGACAACACAGAACTCTATCGAACGACTGAAAAATATGCAAAAACTGTAGAAATTTAACTTACTACTATTTTTTATAGTCATGAAAAAAGTTTCTCTTTTTGCAGTTTTTCGCTTATAACTTAAAAACTGCGCCCTTTTTGAGAAAAGTGCTTCTATATAAAAATAAACTACATTAAATTTCCTACAAATTATGTTTGCCAGGTTTTTTTACAGCAGACGAACGGTTTAGGTTAGGCATTAAGTTTAGTGTAGAGCAGGAGAACCGCCTGGCACTAGTTTTCTTCAGCTTTAAAGGCGCCTGCCACCATGAATGCTACACGAATGCTAGATCGTATGCTATTTGCTATAGTATATTCAAAATCTACACACAAAATTACATTTTTGGTACATAAATTTTACGTGGGCCCTATGCACACTATTCCTGAACCGCCCTAAACCGTTCGTCTGACAAAAAAACCTAAGTAGCGTAATTTGTAGAAAATTAAATGCACTTTATTTTTCTATAAAACCACTTTTCTCATAAAGTACGTAATTTTCGAGTTCAAAGCGATAAACTATAAAAACGATTTGGGAATTTTTATCAAATTTTAGCGCGCTCTAGCGCCTAAACCGTTCGTCTGAAAAAAAAACTAACCGATATAACTTGAAGAAAATTTGATGTACTTTATTTTTATGTACTAGCACATTCCTCAAAAAATGCGCTGTTTTAAAGTTATAAGCAAACAACTGAAAAGAGCAAAAACCCACGTTCACAAAAATGACAAAAAATAAGTACAAACCTTAGCTTGTTTCATTTCGTTTGGTTTAATGCATCTGATGAAGTAAGGATGTCGTGAGTTTAAATTTTTCATTAAAGCATCCAAAGAAGAACGAAATTGTGACGATAAAGAAATAGTTCTTGATGAATCTTGGTATAAGTCTTGTTTAAACAATTTCTTCAAATAATCGTTTTTACACGTTTTAATGAGTTCTTTTAAATCTTGACTAAAGGCGTCGCGATTTTTTTCCAAAAAGCCTTGAACAAATCTAATTGAGGACACCTAATCAAGAAAATATAAATATCGTGTATCATACCAAGGACGTCGTAAAACACATCACCGGCGAAATGTCGAACGCCAAAAGCCGGAACAAGATTCGATTTCGGCTTCTCGTATATATCTTTATCTCCGTGTGTGGTATGTAACTTGGATAACATCGTCAGATCGGTTCCTCTAGGAAATTTCGATTCCTCGTCTATTAGAGACATAATGTTTAACGATTTTAAGCCAATCATATTCACGACGTCTCGATTATCGGAGAACGATATGTTCATCCAGTTAATCGCTTCGCTCGTATAATACTGTTGCTCCATTTTGAAAATGTGCTTGACAAAAAATTGTTGCAAATTTTCGTTAGCGTAATTGATACACAACTGTTCGAAGCTATTAATTTTAAAATTTTCAAATCCGAATATGTCTAAAATTCCGATGCAACAACATTTGGGATAGGTTCGAGTCGTTCTAATAACGTCGTTTATTTTGTCCACGATCGAAACGAACATTCTTCCATATATGGCTTTGGCAAAAGCGTCACGTACTTCTGAGGCTTGCTCTTTATTTAAATGCGATATTACTTTATCGCCTCGAGCTAAGATGCTTCTTCTAGTCACTGTCGCTTTCAAAGTTTCTTTATCGGTTCCTAAGAAAGACGCAATCGTGTTAACTAAAGCCACGTCTGAGATATCCGAGCCATCCAAATTGTAAACATCGACGTCGTTAAATTTAACGTTTCCCAAATGAAGTATAACTGCGAGCAATTGAAATATATCGTCACATTCCTGATTTGTGAAGTTTAAAACTTTCATGGCTCCTCTAATATTGGCAAATTCCGAAGCTTCGTTACGACCCTCGCATGTTAAAGCTTTGCCTCCTTTCAAGTAATTAAAATCTGAGGCTTTACCGAGATGAAGCTTTTTCTTCTCTGCTTTCGTTAATCCGGCCACCATACTATAAAAAATATGGTAGTTTCTTTCATTTTCGTTTATGGCAACTATTCGGCTTTTCTCTAATAGGTATTGTTCAATTTTTGCCCCTTCGATGCTACCGGATTTATTGAAACTTATGTCCACGTATTTTCCAAAACGAGACGAATTATCATTCCGCACTGTTTTGGCATTTCCAAAAGCTTCCATTATAGGATTCGATTCTAATATTTGTTGTTCTATCCACGAATGTTTACCACTTATGGCGGCTAAATACTGGAGAATTAATTTTGTACTTTCAGTTTTACCAGCACCACTTTCGCCACTAAAAAATATTTCAAATTTAGATGATAGATTTGCATAAGTGAAAAGGGTCAGTATACTATAAAAGAGTGGGTTTTATATTTTTTGAAACAAATTTTTAAAAAACGCGACTCACAATGCACAAATACGAACTCTTTTACTTTTACAAAAAGTGCGTACATTTCAAGTTATAAACGAAAAACTGAAAAAGTGCAAAACCCCACCCTTCTCAAACTTCCCTTAAGTTAGTGCTACCACTTAGGAGTGGCAGACAGTTGGTTTTATTACTCATTGGCAATGTTCTTTCAGCCTGCATAATCTAAAATTTTATACTAATTGTTTTAGTATATTTGCGCGCTGTAGCCTGGACTAATAGTTTTAAGAAGAGGTTTCAAAAAAATCAGAGTTGTTAAGAAAAATTAGACGTAAATTTCGATCTTCTGGCGACTACTTTTGAGTTAAACACGTTCAATTTTCTCTTACCCGTGCTCTTACCTAATTACAATACATTGGTTTTGATGTTTTGTAAGCAAGTCATTGTAACAACTATCCCCGACAGCAAAAATATGAGGAGGTAACTCCCCAATTTTTTTATTTCTGTATTCTTTGATCAAAGCGTTTGTATAAATAGGCAACACTTCGTAAGGATTGGTGGCAATTAACATCGTTCCGGTGTAAGTCTAAAATGCTTAAATTAAATTTGACCGTCTCTTTGTATCTGTTCAATCGTACGTAAATAAATCCGTCGTTATAACGAAGTTCCAAATTTCTCAATATGGAGTTCTCGTGTAAATCTCCCAAGGTAATCATATCTTCTACGCCATTTATAGAAGTCGAGTGCATTGTTTGGAGCACCTGTTGCTTGCTAACGTATATTTCTTTTCCATTATCTTCTTGAACACGGACACGCGTTTTTTCGATAGCCGTAACTTTTCCGCCCGTAGGTACTACGAATTCGTCCTTACTTATAGGTTGTATCCAAACATAATCACCCTACAATTCATAAAATTAAAAGAAAAATGATTAATATTTCAACACTTACGATCCCAAATATGGTTTCCATTGTTGGATTAAACGCGCCTAAGTCGATTTCTATCACAAAGATTGCAAGGAAGCGCATATAGGGCGATAACAAAGTTATCTTATCGACGCTTTTATTAATAACTAACATAATTGGAATGTATTTGAAATTTGATTTTTTTAAATCGATTATTTATCTGATAAAGCATCTAATAAAGATTAGATACTTATTTCCTTAAAGTGCAAAAGAAAGTTGTGTAATCTTTTGATAAGGTTCAGGTTAATCTGGCACCACTTTAGAGCTATGATCCCATAGACTATAATCCATTGGGGAAAAATATGCGGACAGGATAGAATGCTAAAAAACGCGATGCAAAATGTTTTTTCGTGTCATCTTAAATTATTACAACTCCAACAAACTGCAGAATTTATATTGAAAACTGTGGGCAAGATCTAGCAGTATTCTTGCGTCATATGTGTAATTAGTTGATTTATTTTAAAACTTTGGCAATTTCTATGCTCAAAAACTTTATGTACATCTTAAAATCATTTTCATCTATCTAATTTACTAATAACTTACAATTACTAATCAAACTTACTAGTGATTAATTACAGAAGAAAATTCTAGGAATCTGAGTTCTAAACCACTTAATTACGCATTTGCAAATATATACAAACGCAAAATTTAACAAATAATTATTAATATTAATTAAATAAAAGTTTAATGCAGTATACTTGTAATTTATTTAACATTTGTATTTTCTTGTTCTTCTAAAACACAAATTTTCTCGTAAGCATAACGCATTTTCTCAAATAACCCATTGCTACAGCCATTTTGTTCAATAGAAGAAAATCGAAAAGTACGAAAAGATTTATCATCGTCGATAAAAGTAATGGCAGCCATCAAGGGACACATAATTATTTTTGTATGATCGGTAAAATTCACCTTGAAGTTACAATTAAATTTAATAAACGACAAAATTTAAGTTTGGCATTGTTTTTACCTGTACGGTTCCGTTATTTAATTGCATAAGTACTCCAGAAGTAGAACGAATCCATTGATGTAAGTGTGGTATACGAGATAAAGTATCAGATTCACGTGCTACAGAAGCTCCAGCTTTAATTAAATGTTCACGCATGTAACGATTAAAGTACGACAGCAGTTTCATTTTTTTATCCATCGGTTTAGGGTACGAATCGACGGTCATATAAGATTCTTTTCCTAATTTATCGATATAATGAACATCACTAAAAGAAGGTAGAAAATCATTTTAAAATAGTGTTTGAATAGAATTTGAAATTTATTAGTTTGCGCCCAACCAGTATGCAACCCACCGTACACGTATGTATATTACATTGCATAAAAAACATTAAAAACAAAGTTTTTCTTTTTGTAGGCATTGAATTTAAAAATTCAAAGTAATATAAACAAATAAACCATCACTTGCAAAAGAAAAAGCTGGATATAATTTCTACGGTTTAACTTTTTTCGTGTTTTTTAATTGCATAATTTTAATTGTATAATCAATGATTGCACAAACAGTAGTTCGAATACTCGAACGTGAAAGTTGCGTTTTTAATGTAGTACGAACAAATAAGCACGTGTTTTAAAATGACGGAATGTGCTCGAACATAAACTTCATGTCATGACTTCAGTCACAAGGTGTTGTATCTAGATTGTGTTTGAACAAATTTAAGCTTGTTCGAGTACACGATCCTCAAACAAATTGAAAAACACGCCATTTGTAAACTAAGAGGAAACATTATACCACTTGATAATATTCCAAAGATTCATTATTTTTTTAAAAGTACTTTCTATAGCCAATATAAAATCAACTGTCTGTCGAGTGTCAAGTACTCAAATTTCTAAAAAATGAAAAATTACCTCGTTTATTCCAAAATGAAATTATAATCTAAATAAAAGGTCTGTTCGTTGGACTTGCACTGAGTTGTTCCGAACAGTTAAAAGTAGTCAGTCAGTTGTTTTATTAACGTCGTACGTTAATTGAATCACACCAACACCAACTTGTTTTACTCTATTTAACTGTTCTGAACAACTTAGTGCAAGTCTAACGAACAAACCTAAAGAGAGAATCGTTCCGGCAAAACAGAATTTGGGCAGATGGCAGCGTTTTTCCGACAAGCCGCTGTTAAAGAGCGAGTTGGTTGGAAGGCAGTTTGCAAATATACTAAAACTATTTCAGTTTTTCGCCTATAACTTGAAAACTATGTCTTTCTTGAGAAAATTGTTTCTATACCGCGTTTCAATCAAAATTTGTACTGTTGCAAGGATAGGGACTTACTAGCTTTCTTGCACAACCGTTCATTCTGCTTAGCACGATCGATTACTACCAGCGCTTCGTTGCCAGCTTATCGTAAAATTTTATGTTTTATACAATGCACCCTTTTTTTTCGTTATAAAGTATTTTTAATAAATTTAATAAATAGAGGTACAATATTTACTTACCAATTGTAATTATTTAATTTTATAAGTGATTAAAAAAAATAATAATTCGTATATTAAATCAGGCATCGCTGTTCCCTATGCCTACAACAGTATAACTTTTAATTGAAACGCGCTATACAGGGGGAGTCTAAAATGGCGGATAAGCTCTCCAGTACGTTGTAGAGGATAATAATTGAAGTAAAGAAAAAATGTTAAAAAAATTCCTAGCCGCTAATTTGTTGAGAAATGAAGAAGTTAAGTTGAGAACTCAACTCCGAATTCTGCCAAATTTTGAAACTTTTATTAAGCAAAAACAAATGCTCCTATAACATCTTATTATCCTGTAAAATTAATTTTGAATATCGAAATTTCTGTATCAAGTTGTTAAAAAAAATATGTGGAACGATGTTTTGAAACTACCCTTATGATGACTTACGTCACTTATGTTTTTATCTGTCATCGATTATTTAGCGTGTTTTATAATTGCTCGAACAACTGTTCGAGTACTCGAACATCAAAGTTGCGTTTTTTAATGAGGTTCGAACAAATGAGATCGCGTTTTTAAATGGCAGATTTCTGCTCGAACAGCCTGTTCGAACATAAACTTGGTGCGCCGAGTGGCTAGGTGGTGCGTATAGATTCTGTTCGAACACGGCGCAACATAACCTCAAAATTTAAAATTGCATTTAAAAATAGCAAATTGTCATGACAGATGACAGTTAGTACGCCCAAACCGTTTTTTAAATCATATCTGTTCGAGCAAATTTGATCCTGTTTGAGCAGATTCAAATTTGTTCAAACAACTTTTACTCGAACAAAGAGTGCAATTATAAAACACGCTAATTAACATCCGTACCATGTTGCCAAATCTCAATTTACTTCTTCTTTAATAACTACAAAAATATAGCAGATAGATTTTTTTTATGATTTTTCTTTAGTTCAAATAACCGTCTCCTATAACGTACTGAAGAGCTTATCCGCCATTTTAGACTCATGTATAAAAATAATCTACATCAAATTGCCTACAAAATATAACTATAAATATAATCTTTGTAATAATTTCAAGTTGTGTTGTAATGTTTGCTAGCTCATAGCCCATTGCTCCTATAATAGGTACACAAACATACACGATATCTCACATACTTGATTTGTCTCAGAATGCACAAATAAAACAAAAACTTACAGTCCGTTAGGAAGCATAATAAGTTTTGTGGTGTCATTGAACATGACCCCTACACTTTCATCACACAAATGGTATCCAAAACCATATTTATCCGAATAATCGACCCATTTTGAAACCCATACTAAAGGTTGAGCAGCCGGATCGGACATCTCATCGCCAAATTTGACATTTTTAGAAGGAGCAGTTTTTATGACCTTCTCGAGTAAATGACGAAGAGCACTAAAATTTTCTTTAGCGTCAAAGATGGTTAAAGGTTGAACGTTCCTTTGAACTTCCCCTCGATCTTTTGATGGCTCAACATCGATTTCCATCAGGTTATCTGAAATAATAACAATTAAATTGGAGTCGTTGCAATTGACTAAAGTACCGTTGTTTGAAGACACCAATGGTTTTCTTGCGGCCTTCTCCACTTGATCGAAACGTGGTGCCATAGTGAGACAACTGACAGGTAAAGATGGCGGGGTGTAACCGTTAACCAAGAAGTCTTCCATTAAAAGCTTTTGCACCTTTGGGCGGCATTTCGGTTCCGATTGTAACATTAACATTATCATATTTTTAGCAGATTGCGATACATTTGTCATAATTCTAAAAAAGCACGTTAGGTGAAATAAGATAAAAATAAATCTAAAACGTTACTTGTAGTCGCATTTCTTAATTCTCGAGTAAGTTTCCCTAAGGCTGCTGGTCTCAAACGGCGGTTTGCCGATAAGCAAAGTGTACATGATACATCCGATTGACCAAATATCTACTTCAAAAGAATGCCCTTTTTTGGTCAAGATCTCTGGCGCTATATAATTCGGGGTTCCACATAAAGTTTTCTTCCTTTCACCTTCGTACTCGATCTTAGCTGCAAGACCAAAATCGCCAATCTTAACTTGTAAGTCGTCGTTTAGAAATAAATTTCCCAACTTAAGATCACGATGAATTATATTATTTTGATGTAAATAATTGACTCCGTTTAAAATCTGTTTCATGTAAAACCTAGTTTCGGGCTCTGTTAAGATCTTTCTTCTTTTATGCAACTCCATCATCGACTAGTAAATATAAAATCAATCAACTACTAGCTCGTTTTACATATTTAACTAACTTACCCTATGTCTACATAATTCTAGAACTATATACACGTTAAAACTATCTTCGAAAAATCCATAAAACTCCACTATATGCTTATGAGACAACGAGCGATGAATATTTATTTCTTGAGTCATTTTATCCCTCTGATTTTGTTTAGACATTAACTTTTTTGATACTATTTTGCCGGCGTAGGCTTTTCCTTTGCTTGTATTAGTTATTTCGTAGCATCTCGCAAACCCGCCCTAATTAAACAAATAAAAAAGTTCGTGCTTAATACTTATTGAAAATTTTCAATTATGTATCAAAACATAACCGCAGTCAAAAAATTAAGAGCTAAAATTTTTGCCATTGCACCTAATGTTTGCCGCTCCATCCTTCTTACCTTGCCGAAGAATCTACCTTTTTTATAGGCTATTTTGGAACCACTATCAACGATAATTTCTGGTATTTCGTATTTATCGTCTTCCTTCGACATCGTAATTAATAAATTATAATTTAAAAATATTTAAACTAACACAGAACGACCACAAATGACAATAAACTAATTCTACAACCACGAACTTATACTGCTTGCCAGATGCTTGTCAGTTAAAAATCTTTCAAACAGTTTGAACGTTATGCAGAGGTGTGATTGGTCCAGAAATAAATTTTAAAACAGGAACTTAATTTATCGACTACTAAGAATTTATGCGGCAATTTAAATATTCTTATCCCGTTCGTTTGATGTAAATAACCTGAGGGATGTAGGTAATTTGTAGAAAATTTTTATGTATTTTATTTTTGAATAGAGATACTTTTTTCATAACGTAGTTTTCAAGTTATAAGCAAAAAACTGAAAAAAAAGTGTTTTTTCAGTTTTGTCAGAACTTTCACGAGACGGAAAAGTTGAAATTCGGGTTTAGTGCCCCAAAAAACCTAAAGAAGGCGTTGTCATTAACCATTGTATGTGTAAAATTAATATTTAAAGGAGATGAATAGCGCAAGGATAAGCTATAAGCTGTATTTTAATATCAATAAGTATTGCGTAATGAGTTTTAGTGTCTGTGAGATTCCTGCACAGTTCAAACTATACTATTAACTATTGCATTGCGTCTTGAGTAGGCACGAAGTCGTGAGAAATCTTGGTGTAAGATATGACTGTAGATTGTTTTTTAACCAGTGTTTCCGATGTTATTGCCAATGCACTAAAATTGGCGGAGTTGGTTGCGAAAAACTCCAGGAATTTTAAAGACCCGAACAATATTACACTATCTTTAGTCTTTAGAAACCCTATACCTACTTAAGAGAGTAGGTTCTTTAGGATTTTCTCAAGAACAAAATAGTTCAAAATTTTATACAATAGCATATATACAATAGTAATTTCGATCGTAACTAGATCTGTTTATATAACATTTCAGCAATGACACATAAATTCCTAAGAGCCGTAGTTCAATTGTTGATAAAATACCATCAAGTTGTATAACAAATTCTAGCAATTCAATTATCCAGCAAAGCTTTATGAAATTGCATTGGAACATTGTAGGGCAAAATCCAACACGCAGTACTGCTCCCACCTAAGTCGACTCCTATATAAGCTCAAAGTCGTAGTTTGATCGATATTAAAACTTCGTGCTTCGCATACTCCATACTTACATCATGAATATTTCTTGGACTTTGTGTATAGCTACTTGCAGTTTACTTTTCCTGTAAGAATAAATTATACTTAAACGAACAAATTTTCACAGATTTCTCTAGTGCACTTGCAGAAACTGACAAGGAAGAGCCGTCTACAACTTCAAGTTCACAATGTGGAGATACCAACAATCTCAAACAGCCCACTTCAAATCCCAACAAGAGAGAAGCTCCCACTAAAGGTAAATATTTCGAATCATTTTCTTTAATTAATTTTTGCTTAAAAACAGAATCAATGTGCGAATGTGCGGCGTTTAATAAGAAGTTGCTTGTTAAAACGGACAGTCCAATTTTAACACAAAAAACGATAAAGATAAATTGTACTAAGGAGGGAGAAGAAACGTGCGCAAAACTGTGCATCGCTCTAGCGAGAGCTTCGAAAGAGCAAGGACCCTCTATACTCTGCAAAGCTTTGGGCCACTATGATAATCTCACGGTAATGTGTTTAATAAAAAAAATATCAATATTCAAATTTCTCTTTTTGTAGGTTTCCATGTTTAGTACCCGATGCGATCAAGATAAGTGGGTTTACACCGGGCTTACGTCGTCCGAATCGATTTGCTGCCACGACCACAAATTCATCAACTGTAAGAGTCCGACACGACCAAAAGAGTAATTTTCTTTAAACTTTAACCAGATAACTTGTTAGTTTTTACAACGATTTTTTGTATTATTTCGCTTAAAAAATTAAAAGACAAATTCGCAAAGATTATGGATACGCAACTGGAAAACATGTTAATGAATAAATAGAAATATAAGTTTAGCAGTTTGTAGTTTTATTATATTTTAAGAGCTTATAAATAGTTAGATTGACCTTTCGAAAATCTATCGTCCAAATGCATAGCTTTTTTCAAAATGGACTTCTTTTGAGCGTCGTCGAACATATTCACTTTTAAATCGGTTTCACGATTAAACGGTTTTCGAGTAACTTTACCTTCTTCTTCTTCCCGCTAAAATAACAAGTTCGTCTTCAATCGAAATCTTCAGTCGAATAGTCATTTAAAGTAACGTACCTTTTCTTTTTTAAATTTTTTTCGATGAATTTCCAATAAACTCGTACTTCTATCATTTTTTCTTTTGTACTTTTCGGACATCTTCTTTTGCTCTTTGTCACGTCTTTTAATCTCTTTCAACTCAGCGATTTTTTTTAAGTCGATTTTTTCTTCGACCGTACCTGCTAATTTCTTTGATTTGTCTTGTGGGGTATCCGTCCATGACGATCTAAAATTGTTTAATTACGAAGCTAATTAACAACTCCTAAACTAATAGTCCAAACATTACATCACCACTTGATATTATTCCACAGGATCTACCTGTGCACCTGTGACCTACTGCAAGGCGGCGAATACATCTCAGTAGACAAATCTTTGGAATAATACCAAGTATATTTGTTAGCTCTTAGACTATAAAAGCTTACCTATCTGAAAAATCTGGACGGTTGTTTTTGCGGAAGTGCTTAGAACCTAAGCCTAAACTTCCCGAACGAACGTCGGGAAGTTCGGTCATCCATTCATCTCGGGATTTTGTTACATTTTCGGGTGGACGTAAAATTCCGAGCTTTATTTCTAAAGCTCTTTCTTCCAAAGCTTGATGTGCCATTGAGCTACTCGATACTCCTGGTGGTAAAGGACCATAAATTTCGTTATCTTCCTTCTCTGTATCGACGGCTTTGTTAGAGTAAGAAGCGGGAGGTAAAGAAGGGCCATAAGCGTTGTCGCCAAGTTTCTTTTGTAAATGAGGAGGTAAAGAGGGACCAAAAGTATCAGAGTTAGACGGCTCCATATTTATAAAATTAAATTAAAACACCTAAAAACAATACAATTTTAAACTAATTAGGAAAGTGGATTAGCGCATCATTTTCAGTATTTTTTTCCCACTATATTTAACACTTTTAACGACACCGGCAGTCAAAACGCCTTTTAAACTTTGTCTAATAGACGACTGCCACACTATACTATCTATACAGTTTTCGACTATACTACTACAATCTGAATCATAAGCGATAGCACGTAGAACATCTTCTGTATCTTGACGAAGTTTGCCACGGTTCCAAAATCTCGTCAACGCCTTTTGAGGCCACCGAGGTAACTGGTTTAAATGATGCAACTTTGCTAAAGGACAAGTATCTTGTGCACACCTAATTTCGTCAAAATTAGCGACGCTACAAATACCAGTATTATGGTTAGAATCGCCTTTTGTTTGCAAAACTGGAAAATCGACATAGTCGTGCAAACTTCCAATTAAATTACGATATAAACTTCTAAACTGTAAAACTTGTGGCCTCACGATATTTTTCACTTTATTTTTATTCTCCCCAAAAATCATTCTAAAGTCACCCGAATAACTTAACTTTGATATCGCATAGTAAAATTCATATTCAGTAAAAGTTTCGGGCAAAATCAATAAAGCGGCATGAACCGCCGATTGCAAATTCAACTGCAAAGCAGTTTGGAGTTCCGAATTAGTTGGTTTTATAATTATATCCACCGGTTTGTGCAAACGACCGGCTAAGTATAAGTCCGACCATTCTAATAAATCTGTAATTAAGTCTTTAGTCGAGACGACTCCATATTTAATGGTCACTTCATCGTCGAAAGGCACCAAAGTGTTGTAATATACTTTTGCCCCGTAACTTTGTTGAAATTTAGCGATGGTACTATATCCTAAATACTTTAAACTACTATAATGCGAAGAATTCGATAGTAAGTTGGATTTATGCCATTTGCGAGGGTCGTCGGCACAGTAAATAAAATCGATCATGTTCGAGCCTACTGGCAATTTTATTGAGCTGGTTAATTGCTTTTTAACTCCAGACCCATACGCAAAACAAAAAGAGAGCCCTTGTGGAAACTTAGCTAATATTCTTGTGTACAAAGGTGGAATCGTCAATGATTTTGTAGTCACTGCCATTTTGTTATTACGATACTCTTTTATTTAATATTTAACTGATTTACAGGTAAACTATTATTCGTATTTTATAATATCATAAAATAAAAATAACCTAAAAATTCATACCTCTAATTTGACAGCGTCACTAAAATTATTTTTGACATATTTTGACAATTAAAATTGATCTCGAAACATAATGGTACGTTTAGATACCGTCGTTTCGACGTCGTCGTTTCGACTGCGCGCAGCTATAACGTCAAAACGCCGCAACGCCGGATTTTTGGTAACTATTTTCGACGTTTTTGCAGTGCAGCGTCATGGCGATGTATGCAGGCGGCAAATACAAATTCACTCGTGTGTATCTTTAAGTTAAGGAGTTAACAACTACTATAAAACAACTGTTAATATTTTCAGTAAAACATAGTTAAACAAAATGGATAAGTCTTCGTTATTAATTTGCGTTTATTTATATAAAAAATGTAAAACAACAAAAAGCGAAAAGAAGAGTATGGGTGATTAATATAATAAAAAATTGAAATAGTCGATAATCTTCTTTCGGAATTGAATATTGATAACAGTAACTTGAAAGATATTTAAAAACAACAAACATAACCTCACAACGCTGAAACGACGACGTCGAAAGTTGAACCAGATGAACTGTTCGTCGTCAACGCAGCGTCGTGGTCACGCAGTCGTCCTTGAATATCTCAAATCGTATTCTGCGTTCTGATTGGTTAGTATAGAAAACGCCGTACTGCCGAAACGACGGTATCTAAACGTACCATAAACCTATAGTCCATTCAAATTCAAGCTGCAGCAAAACAAGGCATGTCTACGCGGTGCGCGGCCGACGACCGACCACGGAACGTGCACGGAACATCCGTGGAACATCCCAATATATATATACTATATTAATTATTTATCGATATCGACCAAGTCTTGGTCCAGCCAATTTGATTCGAGCGTATTCTGTTTAATCGATAATAATCGATTGAGGGAATTCCATCAATCAACGATTTAATTCAGCGTACAGTATTGTACGAAATTGTATTGCTAAAAATAAAATTACCTACTGTAATACTGAGTTTTTAAAGCGCTTGAGTTTTTATCTTTTATTAACGAGTTTTTTCTTAAGCCCGTGAGTTTCTTCTCAAGCGATTGAGATATTTACCCTGCGTTCGGGGAGCTCGCTATTAGTACTAATAGCACGATTTTGCCGTTTGGGGAGCTTGCTTTCAACGCTATGAACGCTTTCGTGACGTAACGATTCGAGTACCGCTGACGTCATTGTTCGCGCTATCAACGCTTTCAACGCTTTCAAGTTGGAGGTGAGGCACGAAACGCTTTCAAACTATTACCGTGGCAACCGTGTTTGTTTGCTATTCGAATGCAAAGCGGGAAAGTCGCGTGCGCTTTATAAATTTTTTTATTTAAATTTTTGTTATATTTTTGATTAGTATCATCAATGGATATTGATTTTGTAGCATTAGACGACGGCGAGGATTTCATTAAATTAAATTTGTAGTCTTATCTAGCTTATCAAGTTATCATCAATAAGAAAATCTAAGAATGGAGCACTCGAAACAGGGACAGTTTCGAGTTTTCGAAACTTTGCGTTATGAAAGGCCACTGCCTATTCTCATTCAGTTGTCTGCTAATTTTGTTAATCGATAGTTGTTATGTCGTTGATTCGATGTTATCGTAATACAAAACATACCGCTCATTGCCTTTACCGTTTTGTTTTATCGGCTTGAGGTTTGCTTCATAAATAAAAAAAGACTTTATTTATTTATGGTCTGCTTATTTGGTTTTGAAGGTTTTGGGATCATTTTAAGTTTCGGGTTTGAGTTTCGAATACCCAAAATTTTGGTGTAGTTTCACCTCTAACAAAAACTAAAGTATAATCTAAGAAATTTCTGGGTATTATACCTAAAGACTTGTTTTGTCTCTTTTGTTTCAATTCTCTGTACCAAATTTATTTGTAGTGCCTATCAGTTCAACTCATTGCGAGTTAAGTTAACTGTTAACAAACTTATAGGGCAAAAAATTTGAGGTTATTTCTGAATGTTTACATTTTGCGGCTTTTCCCGCCTCTGCCGCCATGTTGATTGCATGAGACGCTCACAAATGCGTTCGGGGTTCGGGGAGGCTTTTAGCGTTTGACCCATAAGTTTACCCCTGCGTTCGGGGAGCTCGCTATTAGTACTAATAGCACGATTTTGCCGTTCGGGGAGCTTGCTTTCAACGCTATGAACGCTTTCGTGACGTAACGATTCGAGTACCGCTGACGTCATTGTTCGCGCTATCAACGCTTTCAAGTTGGAGGTGAGGCACGAAACGCTTTCAAACTATCACCGTGGCAACCGTGTTTGTTTGCTCTTCGAATGCAAAGCGGGAAAGTCGCGTGCGCTTTATAAATTTTTTTATTTAAATTTTAGATATATTTTTGATTAGTATCATCAATGGATATTGATGTTGTAGCATTAGACGACGGCAAGGGATTCATTAAATTAAATTTGTAGTCTTTTCTAGCTTATCAAGTTATCATCAATAAGAAAAACTAAGAATGGAGCACTCGAAACAGGGACAGTTTCGAGTTTTCGAAACTTTGCGTTATGAAAGGCCACTGCCTATTCTCATTCAGTTGTCTGCTAATTTTGTTAATCGATAGTTGTTATGTCGTTGATTCGATGTTATCGTAATACAAAACATACCGCTCATTGCCTTTACCGTTTTGTTTTATCGGCTTGAGGTTTGCTTCATAAATAAAAAAAGACTTTATTTATTTATGGTCTGCTTATTTGGTTCTGCTTATAGTTTTGAAGGTTTTGAGATCATTTTAAGTTTCGGGTTTGAGTTTCGAATACCCAAAATTTTGGTGTCGTTTCACCTCTAACAAAAACTAAAGTATAATCTAAGAAATTTCTGGGTATTATACCTAAAGACTTGTTTTGGCTCTTTTTTTTCAATTCTCTGTACCAAATTTATTTGTAGTGCCTATCAGTTCAGCTCATTGCGAGTTAAGTTTACTGTTAACAAACTTATAGGGCAAAAAATTTGAGGTTATTTCTGAATGTTTACATTTTGCAGCTTTTCCCGCCTCTGCCGCCATGTTGATTGCATGAGACGCTCACAAATGCGTTCGGGGAGCTCGTAAGCGTCTCACGCTAAAAGCCTCCTAAAAGCCTAAAAGCTTTTAGCGTTTGACCCATAAGTTTACGTACTGGAACAGTGACGTCACGAAAGCTTTCATAGCGTTGAAAGCGAGCTCCCCGAACGGCAAAATCGTGCTATTAGTACTAATAGCGAGCTCCCCGAACGCAGGGAGGGTAATTCATTATTTTTACCAAAAATATAATTTAACCGACTGCAGATTTAGTTCTCTATCAGCCACTTAGGGTGCGTTCGGGGAGCTCGCTTTCACGCTATTAGCACCACACCACACCACACGCTATTATGACGTATTACTGTGCGTTCGGGGAGGCTTTTAGCGTTTGACGCATAAGTTTACGTACTGGAACAGTGACGTCACGAAAGCTTTCATAGCGTTGAAAGCGAGCTCCCCGAACGGCAAAATCGTGCTATTAGTACTAATAGCGAGCTCCCCGAACGCAGGGTTAAAAGCGAAGCGGGACCATGGCGTGACCCTTCAGACCGCTTCAGACGACGAGCTGCTTTTTTTAATTGTCGAAAAAGAAATGTCAAATATAAGAGTTTTGCTGGCGAAGGTTTATTAGTTTATTCAATTTTTAAATGCTTAAAACTTAATAGCAAATTCCGAGACTATTACGTAATTGTGTAAACCACATCGTGATAATTATTAATCAACTAGCAATTGAGTTTATTTCATCATCGGCGTATTTAGTTTTACTTGATATAAACGCTAGTTTTGATTTTGGTTGTGCACTACTTACAAAACAATTATTAGATATTTTTAATTATGGGGTTGTTGACTGAAGGTAGTCCATTATCGTGGGAAGAAACGAAGAAACTAGCGGATCATGTTAGAACGCACGGTGTAACCCAGTTTATTAATCTATATAAAAGACTTCGAGACCGTCAAGGAGATGTTCTAAAATGGGGCGACGAAGTCGAATACGTTATTGTAAAGTTCGATCACGAAAATAAAACTGCTAAAGTGAGTTTACGAGCTCACGAAATTTTAGCCGCTTTAAATCAAAAAGAAATAGAAAATCCCGATCAAGTTAAATCGTTGTGGAGACCCGAATATGGAGCTTATATGATTGAAGGAACTCCAGGTAAACCTTACGGCGGATTGTTGGCCCATTTTAATATCGTCGAAGCTAATATGAGATACAGAAGAGAAGAAGTTTCGGAATTATTGTTACCCGGAGAGTCGATCTTATCTTTAACGAGTTTTCCAAGGTTGGTTTTGCTGTAAACATTACGATGTACTTTTGCATTTGCAGTTATCTCCTCACTTTGATACGTTTTTATGAATTGAATTTTTAGGTTAGGATGTGAAAATTTTACCAATCCATCCACTGTGCCTACTCCAGATAGAGGCGCAACTACTTCGTTGTTTTTTCCAGACGAAGCCATATTTCCGGGTCATCCGAGGTTTAAGACCCTTTCGAGGAATATACGGGAACGTAGAGGCGAAAAAGTGGCTATCAATTTACCAGGTAAGTACGAGAACTATCACCTCTATAAAATAAAAATTAACTTATTATTTGTAGTGTATAAAGACATCAATACTTCTATTCCGGTGGATGATTCCTACTTGCATAGTAAATCCGCCTTACCGGATCACGTTTATATGGATGCCATGGGTTTCGGCATGGGCTGTTGTTGTTTACAGCTGACCTTTCAAGCTTGTAACATTGAAGAGGCTAGAACGTTATACGATCAACTAACCCCACTGTGTCCGATTATGGTAAGATTTTATTCCCGCACTTACTCTCGAGCTAATATTTGATTTAAGTTGGCACTTACGGCAGCGTCGCCTCTTCACAGGGGATTTATTACCGACTGTGACTGTCGTTGGAACGTGATTTCGTGCTCCGTAGATTGCAGAACCGAAGAGGAACGTGGTTTGAAACCTTTAAAGACCAACAAATTCGTGATTAACAAATCACGTTACGATTCAATCGACTCTTATTTATCGCAACAGGGCGAGAAGTACAATGATGTGCCTTTAGTTTACGACGAAGCAATATATGACAAGTTACGAGCCAACGATATCGATCACTTATTAGCGCAACATGTGGCTCATCTTTTCATAAGAGATTCTGTTTCACTTTTTTCCGAAAAGGTTAATCAGGACGACGAACACGATACAGATCACTTTGAGGTAAAGAGCTACATTAACGTTTGAAAGTTTTTCAAAGTTTTGTCGGCAGAACATCCAATCTACAAACTGGCAAACGATGAGATTTAAACCCCCGCCTCCTAACTCGGCGATCGGTTGGAGAGTTGAATTTAGGCCTTGCGAAGCTCAAATTACTGATTTCGAAAATGCGGCTATAGTTTGTTTCGTCGTTTTGTTAACTCGAGTCATTTTATCTTATCAGTTGAATTTTATAATTCCGATTAGCAAAGTGAGTGTTTGAAAATTTTTCGTTTTTCCCAAATTTACCTTGATATTGCTTTACAGGTGGACGAAAATATGCAAAATGCACAAAAAAGAGCAGCTTGTTCAGACGGAAAATTTTGGTTTCGTAAAGATTTAACCACCCATGTGAGTCCACCAGAAGCAAACGAATGTTGTAAAAAAGGATACTCGAATTGTTGCGACGTTTATGAACCGATGACTATCAATCAAATAATTAACGGAAAAGTAAGTACCAAAGAAATAATTATTAGTCCACTTAAACTAATTTTTTTAAGAAAGGGGAGTTTCCCGGACTTATTCCCTTAATTAATAGTTATTTAAGTGGTATGGATGTCGATGCAGATACCCACTGCACGATTCAACAGTATCTTAAATTTATACAAAATCGAGCTTCGGGCGAAATACTTACGACGGCATCGTGGATAAGGGAATTTGTTATAACTCATCCCGAGTATAAGTGAGTAATATGTGGCTCAATAGACGGTTTGAGAATTATTAATATTTTAGGCAAAACTCCATAATTACAGAAAGGATAAATTATGACCTATTAACGACGATCCAAAGTATTCAAAAAGGCGAAACTAGTTGTCCCGAATTATTGGGGCACTCGGTCACGTCAAAAACAAAAGAAAATATTCCAAACGCACTTTCGAAAGAAGTTTGTTTATAATAACGGCAAGAATGGGTTTAGTATTATACAAATTATTTTTGTTTTTATAGAAGTATGCAGGACAATTGCTTGTATTCGACTTTTGACGAATTTTGTTATAATAGTTTAGCTGGCACAATTGTGAATTTATAAAAAGCATTTATTTACTATTATAATGTTAAATCTTGTTATATATTTTATTATAAATGTTGCATTAATGTACTTAAATTTTTTGGCATTGTTTTGTAACGCAAGTTAATAAAGGCACGTTTTTAAAACAGATTATGTCCAATTATGTATAATTTTAATAGTTTCAAGAACTATCGTATAGTCTGTCATTGCAAACCAAAAATGGCCTTCATCTTCAAAACAATCAAATAGTTTTAAAGCTTTACATACTCATTTAGGACGAATATCCTAAAAACCCTGGGGGTCACTTTTTTAGTTAATATCTCGAAAACTGAGTTCGAACTGAAATGTGATTACTATATTTTATACAAAATTAAAACTTATAAAATTTCCTACAAAATTGAATATGTATTTGTTTTATGCATCAAGTTTATAGAGTTATAGGCGTTTAAAATGCAAGAATTTCCCTCACAATTATTCAAACAGTATATGAACAAAGCAATGCTGTTCATTATAGAGGATATGAACAATCTTGAACGCCAACGTTTGCTTTCCTCAAAATGGAAAACGTAAAGGGTTGTGAGGACATAAGCAGCCGCTTCTTTGAAGAAGTTATTGCCTGAAAGCCAGTGGATGTATCGTAAAAATTGGTTTGAATATTCTGTCACACTATTTCTAATAATAATAATAATGTTCATTTATTTAGCACCCTGCTAATAAATACATAAAACAGCCATCACTTTGCCGTCGTCGATTGCTTCTTTCCAATCATTTATAACACACTGTATCGCACTTTCACAACAAACTATGATTCTTTCTAAAGCCAGACTGGTTCTGCGGCTGCTTTTACAATTCTTAAGTTACGTTCATCTGATTTTCTGTTATCATACCATGACAACTACAATGAGTATGTAGTTTCAACACTTGGATTTTTTAAATGCAAAACCGTTAATTGACTGGACTATCAGTACATTTTATAGGGAAGATAGTTTCCACTAGAATCTGCAATGTTCTAAAATAGCCCCAGGAGTTAGAACATTCCGCGGGCCACATTGTGAAATACAAATTTTCTAATATAAAATCGATCAGGGAAGTTATAAAAAATGCTAAAAAATTATTGCAGGCCTGGAGCACCCAAATTACAATTTTTAATTAGCCAATCTACTTGCTTGGATACAGACAGATGAATCCACTTTGTGGTAGCTTTTTTGAAAAACGGCGTATAAAATATTCTTTTATTGCTTGGTACTTAACTGGAATAAAATGTAATAAAATTTTATACAAAAACAGTGTTTAATTATTTCTATCTTGTTTTCTTAAAATACTAATATTGGATTGAGGATCTGAAAGCGAATAAGTTTCGGGCTCGAATATTGGCGGATACTCCAAACCCGGATAGTCAATCGTTTGTGTGCTATGCATCGTCGCAACGGGTCGATTATAGTTATGACATACGTCTTCCAAATAATAATTCTCGAAAGTACATCGTGGCTCGTACTAAAAACAATCTATCAGTTTAAAAGTTCTGTTATCTTCTATACAGTACCTGTAAGTTACGACGACATTCTTTCTCGAGCTCATACACTCTTCTATCTTTTTTATCACTTTGTTTATTGAAAAAGTTGAGGATTTTCCCACTTTTAGTAACTTTTTCGTCTAAATTTAATTCAAACGCAAATTTTGGATTCAACTTTCCTCTTTGATCGGGAACTAAGGGCAACGACATAGGAGCATACTGATCTGCCGATTTTAACTTGAGTATACTTTTGTCAGTCACTTTGTCACTTCGTTTCCACGAATCTATCCAAAATTTTCCAGAGGAATCTTTTTTATCGGACGAAGTTAGACTGCGTTGTCGAATTATTTTTCGGCTCTTTTCTTTTTTGTAGTCCAAAGTTTCGGAATGATCTTTAAGATCTACGTAAGAAACCGAGTATTCTTTTTTAGCAAAAAACTTTTTCTTCGATTTTTCAACCTCGTTTAGTTTTTGTTGTCTCGGTAAGGACCTACTCGTGTTTTGTTCGTCGCCCGCGTTTATTTTAGGGTAAGTGTTAGTATCGAAAGTTCCCTTTTGTTTCTTTTGCTTTTTTAACGAACTACGCTTTCCAAAACAAAAGCTTCCTTCTTCGTTTTGTGGAGATTTATCGTGAACTTCTGGTTTGAATTCGTTAGGCCTTATGGGGACTTCGCCGTAAACGACGTCTGGGCTAATAGACTTAGGGTCGATAGGAATAGTTTCGTGAACGTTGTACGGATTTAATTTCTGGTCTTCGCTTTGACGAATCATCAGTTCTTCGAGAGTAACGAAGCCGGCTAAATTTTCACTACATTGTTGGAAAGGTTTACTGAAAGTTCGCACTTGAAAGTCGCCAATTTCGCACAAATTTGGGTTGCTAGCATGTGCGTAATTTAAGGGCTTTTTCAACTTTGTTACTTTAACTGCCGATAATTCAATTTTTGATGCGCTCGAGGGTGGAGGCGATTCGAAAGTTGGCGAAAAGTCCGGTATGTGGGATGTAAAATTGCCGGTTGACACGCTGCAAGGAGATGAAGAAATTTTACGATACGACCGAAACTGTGCGGTAGGAACCGGCAGAGAGTTCTTATTAGCTTTATTAAAAAACCACTTTCGATCTAAACTCGAACTTCCACTTTGCGCCACTTCGTTTGTACTCGGACTCGCTTTATGCAATGACCCAAACTTTTTTATTTCTTCGCTTTGCGTAAACGAGCTTTTATCCGATTCAAAGTCGTCGTCGGATTCCGAATACAAAATTGAATCCACAACTTTTGACTCGCTACAAATTAAAGTGGCGGCAGCAATCGATTCGATCCAAGATAATAAAGTTTCGCAGTCCTCGGCAGAAAAATAAAATACGGTGCCAGTATGATAAACTTTAAAAGCGTTACAACGTGACTTGACCTAAAATTTGTTTCGTTACTTTAAAAGCGACTAACAGTAGAGAGAGTTACCTCATTAGCTATAGAAACAGTAAAACCCGATAAAAATATTAAACACTTGGCTTTTAGAGCATCTTTAGATTCGAATCCATATAGATAACTTCCATTTAGAACAAACCAACGTTTTTCCCAGTTTACTCCCTGAATTTGTTTAGATCTGGAGCGTTGATGCAAATAGCCTTGCATTTCACCCGGTGTAACATCTTTAACTGCTACTTTTCTTCTTTCTAAAATAAAATAAAGTTCAAATTAACTACTAAGAAATCACAAAACCCTTAGACGAATCTTAAAAGACCAATAAAAAACATGATAAAGAAAATATCTGTGCAAAAATCCGATTTTAGAAAGCTCTAAAACTTTAAAAAGTTTAAAGTTATTAAATTTAGTTAGTTCTTTATATACGAGGTGTAGCAATAAGTGCGCGGTCTTCGATAGTTCCTGCAGTCTGAATTATTCAGGAAGAGGAAGCTTGCTCCAGGCACTTAGGCCACTCATTAGGGTCCATCGTACCTCCTTGGAGCAGGTTCCTCAGGCCCATAGTCTCGAGACAACCCACTTGTAAGATGAACTCTAGATCTCTGGCAAGAGCCAGATTTTAAATCCATTGGTGAAGACAGTGATGGCAGCATGTAACGGCCCAGAACCGAATGTATGAAATGTTTGTTTGTGTTAGCGGTAGCTGGGTGATTGATTGAATGGGGTGTTTGATCAAGTGAGGGGATGAAAAATAATGAAGGGCGACGAAAGAAAAATGATGAAGGATTGGGAACTAAGGGCAGATTAATTAAGTAATTATAATTGAGAAGGGAAAATGGTTGAGATTGAGAAGAGAGAAGAAGTAAGAGAAGGTTAGTTCATGTTGATAATTGAGAAGAGAGAAGAAGTAAGAGAAAATTAGTTAAGAATTTATGATTAAAGTGCCATTTACATAGACAGTAGTGTAATCGTTCTAGTAAGGGCAAGAATCGTCTAGAAGCTTGAATAGGGTTTTTTCAATGTACCCGTTTACAATGAAGTACAGTTGGCAAGGTCGTTGCTAACAATGGTCAGAAAGTTTGTAATGTTTAAACTTCTAGACCACTTTTCTTAGTAAATCGGCACCAGCCAATCATAGAAGCGCATCTCTCTCCCGCGGCCCAGCTATTTGAAATTTAAACAAATATTTGACAAAATAGTTGCTTTGATTTTATTTCTTCATTTTGGTTTTCGGTAGTACTATTTTAATCTCATCGTTCAAGTATAAGAAAAAAAAAATAGGAAAAAAAATAGGAAAAAAAATAAGATAAAAAAATGATTACCACTAAAGTCTATGTAAATGGTTTTACGCCACGTTGCCCACTTGGCGAGTTCTAGACCAGCAAACTACACCATCAATCTGCACTAAGTTCTATGTAAATGGGGCTTAAGAGAGAAAAAAGAGAAGTAAGAAAAGATTAGTTATTTATGATTGAGAAGAGGGAAGGTGAAAGGAACGATTATTAGTGGAAGGCAAAAGAAGGAAAACGTAATTGAAAGGAAGGAAAATTAGAGTTAGAAAAGAAGACAAAATTAGTGGAAAGATAGAAGAAGAAGAAAAAGGTCCAAAAATATTGCTAATTGTTTTTAGTTTTAAGTTAGTTTAGTTATGTTCTGTTAGGTAGGTCGGCCTCGCATAATTTTAAGTTATTTCGTTCGATAAAATAAATAAAAAACAAAGAAAAAAACCATTCCTTTAACTAAATCAAAACCTCACGGCCCGAGGAGAATCATCGTTCAATTAATCATTGAGCTGGCGCCCAACAAAGTCTGTAAGTCGGTTGAAAGAAGAGAAGAAAAGTGGGTGTTACAAGCAATGTGAAACACTCAGTTAAATATACATATATTTTGGGAATATAAAAGTTGGCATAAATCTCCAAAAGAGGTAGATTCTAAGAGCACTTCTCTAAGATTTTGGTGAGCCATAGATTCCAAATCTGAAGTCCTCGTTATTGCAGCGGAAAAGATCCTTTTGTTGCCACTTCCTTCAGACTACAGACCTGGAGAGATGTGGTTTTTGTTGCTCCTATTGGCGTAAGATTTTTTCCAAGTTATTAATTATAGTGGTCTGTATAAAAATTTCATGATGTCTTACCCTGTAGATAACACTCCAGAGGTAAATAATTAATAAATATAAACGTCATATACAATCTCTTTTTTTAAATCTTCAATTAGTCTAACCTTCTGCAGGAGCTAAAAGACCATGCACATATCGGGACACTACAATACTTACTTGCCACTAAAGTATTTTTCTTTTTCGTAGCTTTATTTTTACTGGAATACATCATTGCACGAACTATCGAGTTAGTGGGTGAAATCTTGTTGTCGAAAGTCGTTACTTTGTAATTAGTCTTTGAGCAGGAAATATCGACTTCAGGAAACTCTAATTTTGCAGTTTTTGACACTGGCGTCGATGTATTTTTCGTTTCAAAATTTCCCGAGTTTAAATTTTCGATTGATTCTGTATTTCTCACAGTTGTTTCTAATGGCAGTTCTTCAAAAATTATCGATTCTGACGAATTGTTACAAGAAAACCTTTTGCTTTCACTCAGTATTCTTGTATCTACGGACGCTAAAAGGCACTTTGGTGAAATTTCTGTGATATCTTCGTGCTTCGATATATCAGAGTTCGAGTTTGCCAACTTGGGTGGTGTTTTGAACAAATTCACAGAAATTGTAGGACCTACGATCGATTATTTGTATTTGCTCAAGTGTATAAGTTAGAATCTTACCGTTTTCGACTAGAGGAATTCCTAATTCGTACTTAATGGGAGTGTCATCATATATTATATTTAATTTTTCGATTTCTGGTTCTTTACAGAAAAGTTTGTCAAATTCCTTGGTTCTGAACTGTTCTTCGGTAGTTGCGTCGTAAGCTGGAGCGCTGTTACTCTTATTCAATGTACCTGAAAGCAAAAATGTTGAAAAACGAATGGATATACGTTAGAACAATAAACTCACCTCTAACAACCCCATACTTAATATTTTTTGGAGGTATAGCAGGTTTTTTTGAAAAATTTGGTTTCACAGGAAGCTCGGGCGGTTTCTCCACTAAATTCTTGGGAAATACTTTAGGTTTTAACACTGATTTAGTCTCAATGGGACAGTCAAACTTTTTAATTATGCTATGAACTTTAACATCGGCTAGAGCTGCATCCTTTGACGGGGAATCTTTTGTTAAATTTTCACGGGGTAAATTGATAGGAATTATATCGTAATTAATAGAATTAATTATTTCTTCGATAATTTCGCCCTGCCAATTAATTTTCATACTACTTCGATCCGTTATATCGTCTCCTTCGTCGATATAATCTAAAGTTTCGTGCAAACTATTCAAAGAATTTGTGCTAATGCTTAAACTTTTTATATTGTTACTAGGCTCGACGTCTGGCTTATCTTCAAAATTTACTTTTTTCTTTTTGCTGTTTCTAACGCTGTCTCGGTTTTTAAAACTGGTGTTAGGAGATAAACCAATTACTGTGTTTGGACGAGTAGTGAGTTGAAATCCGTCGTTGCACGATACGCTTTTGTCTCGTAATAAACTAGCTTCTTCCTTATATTTATCACTTTCGATGTTGAAAGAACTGGAATGTTTGTAGGCGGCTTGATTTTTTAATTGTTGCCAATACTAAAAAATGCAATTGTTCGAATAAAATAATGCAAATTTTTGCTGTAAACTTACCTGTTCGATGGCTAGATGTGGCTTTTTATTAGTTGGACTTGCGCCAGTTACAGTATTACGCCTCTGTAGTACTGGACGTGGTTTAATCGGGTAAACCCTTCCACTTTTTTCTAAAGGACTATCTAATGGTTCGCTATCGCTACTGCTACTTATTTCGGTTTCGATTTCGGGCCGTATGACAGCTGGAAGCCTAAAACCCATCTTTCGTTACTAAGAAAAATTTATTAATTCTTTACTTGTACCTTGGTGTGAGAATTTGAGGAAGATCATATATTGCGAGTAATTGAGGGGAAGGCAGATTGTCGTTCCAACGAGAGTAAGGAGTGGCTTGCTTTTTACTGGGTAAACGATACGGCTTCATGTAAATTTGACCATAAACTTTAGTATGCCGAGGCCTCTTCTTCAAAGTTAGCACAATTTCCGGTGGAGATTCTTGTAATAAAAACAATACATTTTTCCTCTGCCATCCTACGACCGTCTGATAATTTACTTGTACAATTTCGTCTCCTTCTTCAATTTTGCTACTATTGTGTGCTGGAGATCCGTATTTAATTTCGGCAATTTGATGAACTGCATAATTACTGGGAACTAGAAAAAAGCCCAATTCTTGTTCTTTCTTCTTCTTTAAAGTTGCTAAAGCTAAAGATGCGGGTTGCAAAATCATAGGGTCCGATATTTCTTGTACGATATGATCTGCGAGCCCCGTGAAAATGTTAGAAATGTTTCTAATAGTCCTGAGTGGTTTTTCGGAAAAAATATCACGATGAGCGCTCGTGGCCATTTCAAAACTCAATTGAAGTAACTGAGTTTTACAATCGACATACTCCTTATCACCTCTAAATGGCGACCTTCAAAAGTTTTTAAGACATATTAATAGACACGGTTTGCCTATTTACGACTTACCTATCCAACCAACAAACGAGCTGTTTAATGGCAGTAATTATATTATGAACATCCGACATCGTTTGAGTTGGTACCATTGTGCAATCTTCGTCTGTTAAAGCTAATTCTTTATACAAAGAATTTGCTGCACACGACAAACTCAACGAGAGCATTTGCAAATTTTCTTTGTCCAACTTATAATGCTAAGAGACAAATTTTATCAATTAACTATGCCATTATTAAGCTACTTACAATATTTCTCAAATGTTCTACGGCTTCTAAAATAATTTCTTGATGTCCGATTATATAAACACCTAGGTGTTCCAAGTCGTCCGAGCGTAAGCTAAGCAACTGATTACCTTTAAATTCGTTATTTAAAAATGATTGTATATAAGGAGCTATCACACTATCAAGTCCTGTAAATGAAGAAAATTATTTAGCAAGTACACTAAATTAGAAACTCCTACACGACTTACCTTTTAACCATTCTGTTACTTGTTCCACGGACCAATCCCTAACATTTACATAGGCCATTATTAGATTATTTACCTAACTATATGCATAAAATCACTTATTTTATTCGGTCACAACTAAAATAATTTGTTATCAACAACACTTGAACGAGAATCACAATCAAATAATAACATTATAAATTATAAGTTTTAGGTTATGTTGACTGTCATTAAATTGATGGATGATTCATTAATAGCTATTTTTAACATAACGTTTAGTGATAATAATAAAGGAATAATTAAATAACGCGTTGTATACGATAAAGTTTAATTAATCTTTTTACGTTTACGTAAAAGTATAATAGACAAATAGACATTTTTCTAGTGTTTTCTATTAATTTTTTCACTTAAGTTGGCACTGTTTGACATTTGGCTTAAGTTTCACTTTTCATCAATAAAAACCTAACCTATATGTTTGTGTATTGATTTTCCTAAATTAAATTAAAAATAAAGTTTACATGGAAAAAGTACTTTAAATTCAGGCTTAAAAATGTCCGAACTACGTAAAAGACGCGAAGGGGAAGAAAAGAGTATCGAATCTACCGAAAGTGATCATGTAAGTTCGTACTTATCTCGAATTTATAGGGGTTTTTAACTTGTATCTAATTTAAGGTCGATAGTGAAGATGATAAGCTTGGGGATAAGCCTATTGCTACCGATTTATCGGGTACAATTCCTTCTGGAACTAATAAATCTCCTTTTGTGTTAGAGACGTTGGTTAAAGATTTACCAGATCGATGGCGCAATTGGATTATAAGGGGATTTTTCAGTTTTATTATGATCTCATTTTTTTGTTTTGTAATTTACGGGGGTCCTTTGGCTCTAATGATAACGGTAAGTAGTCACGACAATTAATTTGTATTTTGAATTCTGAATATTACAGACTCTGATTGTGCAAGTCAAATGTTTTGAAGAAATAATCAACATCGGTTATGCCGTGTATCGTATTCATGGATTACCCTGGTTTCGATCTCTATCTTGGTACTTTTTATTGACTTCGAATTACTTTTTTTATGGAGAAAGTTTGGTGGATTATTTTGGAGTCGTAATAAATCAAACTGTAAGTGCAATACATTTATTAATTCAGAATTATCAGTTTGTTTGTAGGATTTTTTGCGTGGACTCGTCACTTACCATCGTTTTATATCGTTCTGCTTATATTGTGGAGGTTTTGTGTGGTTCGTATTGAGTTTGGTTAAAAAATACTACATGAAGCAGTTTTCGCTGTTTGCTTGGACTCATGTGGCTTTACTAATTGTCGTGACACAATCTTATTTGATCATAAAAAATATTTTCGAAGGTTTAATCTGGTTTATCGTGCCAGTTTCGATGATAATTTGCAACGATATAATGGCTTATGTGTTTGGATTTTTCTTCGGAAAGACTCCTTTGATCAAGTTATCTCCTAAGAAAACCTGGGAGGGTTTTATCGGTGGCGGTATATCGACCGTCGTATTTGGATGTCTCGTAAGTAAATTGAGAGATGATCGTAATTAGTTGTCTATTATTTTAAATTTTAGTTTTCGTGGGTTTTGTGCCACTATCCATATTTTGTTTGCCCGATCGAATTTAACGATGTCGAAGGACGTATGACGATGGAATGTCAACCGGGAATTCTTTTTAGACCGAAAGAGTACACTTTACCAGTTTTTCTTTCTGGGATTTTAAAGATTGTAAGTTCAAACTCAAGTTATGTCTCGAACTAATATTTTACTTTTAGCTGAATATGCAAAATACCATTAATTTGTATCCGTTTATCTTGCACTCTTTGTCGTTATCAGTATTTAGCAGTGTAATTGGACCTTTTGGTGGATTTTTTGCTTCAGGTTTTAAGAGAGCTTTCAAAATTAAGGTAATTGTTCTAGATGTGTATGCATATAATATCATATGATATATAACTTGTATTCTTTTTAAAGGATTTTGGAGACGTAATTCCTGGTCACGGTGGAATAATGGATAGATTCGATTGTCAATTTTTAATGGCTACTTTTGTTAATGTCTACTTAACAAGCTTCATTCAAACCGATAGTCCACAAAAGCTATTATCTCAAGTACTTTATTTAAAACCTGAACAACAATTGCAGCTATTCCACATGCTTAAAGATTCTTTAACAAACAGAAATTTATTGGAGCAACCTTTACTTTAAATTAGCAAAAACCATTTTAGTCGATTGCAAATGACTGATTGCATGTGCAGAAAACTTTTAACGCATTTAATTTATTTTTTATAGGTATTTAAATTTGAGTCAAATTTATTATTTATACACGATTTTTATGTTCGTAAAAATGTTATTAATGGTTTGTTGCTAGTTTAATTGTTGTGTTGTTAATAACTTTCGACTCCATATTTTGTTTATTAATCCCAGGCACGACAAAATTGGAGCAAATGGTTTTTATGTATGACGGATAGATTTCGTACCTACTTTCTGCTTCTTCCAATAGTTGAATGTTTGCGGTAGTCAAGTGGATGTTGTATTTTGTTTAGAGGGTAAAAAATTGATAGTACTTGCATCAAAACGAATTTTTGCACTCTTGAAACGACTGAAGTTCAGAGCCCTCAAAAAGAAGCTTAGAAATTTTGAAGCAATTTACTAGAATAATATTAGGTATATTATCAATATTGAACTTGCAATATGATCTTATCGAATTTTAAAGTGGGGCGAGTGCAAAAATCTTAATTCTAGTCATAAAATGTAAGTATCCATTAGTTCCAGTAGGGTAAATGGTTTCAAAATCTCAATTGCTAAAGTTCTGAGTATATTGCACTTTTTTTGTTGTAAAGATGCAAGTATTTCCAAGTTTTAAACTATTTAACATACAGGGTGTTCCCTGAGGTAAACGACAAATTGACACCCTGTATTCTAGAGGTGATTCTGAACAAAAAAGTTCTTATGAAGTATAGGTCAATTCTTTTTCAGTTTCAAGATATGAATAAAAGAAAAACTGCATAATAATGCAAATTTAAGTATAAAGATAAGTAAGCACTAGATAAATTGACATTTGTTGATTAGTTACCATTTATTTGACATTGTTAATAGTACAAACTTTCTAAGTAATTGTTAATTTGGATTGTTATGCAGTTTTTCTTTTATTTATATCTTGAAACTGAAAAAGAATTGACCTATACTTCATAAGAACTTTTTTGTTCGGAATTACCTCTAGAATACAGGGTGTCAATTTGTCGGTTACCTCAGGGAACACCCTGGATAATTGTAATTGTCTGGGATAGACTCTTAAACTAGAATAATGTGTATTAGAAATATACGTTAATAATTTTATTGTCTTACATTAAACATCGTAAATATGGTTACAGGAAATTAGTGAAAAACTGCTCGTATAAACTTAATTAATTTTATAAACTTAAGTATATATTATCCTAATTAATGTTAAATCGTGGTTATAGACGAAATAGAATAAATAAATGTATTATTTGTTGCGAAAAAAAAAAAAATTATATTTAACATTTACTTATATCCCAAGTTTGCTAACAGACATTTCAAGCTCAGTTAACGATCGTTCCATTTTGGCGAACAAAATTTTTAAAGTCATGGCTATATTGTTGTACTTCTGTAACGTACACATGACTGCTTCCGAAACTTCTCTACACTCGTTCCAAACATTAGCATTTGTAATTGTCAACTTATTTAATTTATGCACCAACTCTGAAATGTTATCGAGTGGAGAATTTTCTAGAATAACACGTAAACGTTGAAAATCATTCACCATATGTGCTAGTTTATTCATCTCCGGATACAACTCTAATAAATACTGACGCTTGTCTTGAATATCCATTTGGTTCTCGGAATAAGCGGGATTTAAGTAATCGTTTATTTCTTCCATACGTTTTAAAATTGTGGTTACAACTTCTCGACAACTTAAAGCCGTCGAAGTCATCGATTGTGTCTGAATTAGTAAGTCTGTAATAGGTCGAGGCTTATTTATTAATTCCTCGGATTGAGGATAAACTTCCAATTCTAAAGCTCTAATACGTTCCTCGAGTAAATCGATCGGCTCCATAATCGAAATTAGCTTAAAGATATCAATTTACACCACAGCTTATTAAATTATCGATCGATCCAACTGACACAACTATCAATACAAAAACATAACCTATTCGATTAACATTATTTGACATATTGAATATTGACACGATTGACACTAAAGGTTTGTTCGTTAGACTTGCACTAAGTTGTTCAGAACAGTTAAATAGAGTAGAACAAGTTGATGTTGGTGTGGTTCAATTAACGTACGACGTTAATAAAACAACTAGCTGACTACTTTTAACTGTTCGGAACAACACAGTGCAAGTCCAACGAACAAACCTTAAAGTTGCCTAGTTACTAACTAAAAAGCAAATATTCCTTAAATGAACTTGGATTTGTTTGGCGCTAAATTTAAATTAAGCCGATGTAGTTCAATAGCCAAACTGCTTACTACGAGTAATTTAATGCTATTGTCGATATGTCGGTGACTAACGAAATATGAGACTTTAAAATAATATGGTGTTCTAATAGTTTCTTTTTAATTACTAAGCAAAAAAAATTTGCGCAAGCGTCTAAATTTAGTTGTTAATATGGCGGCATCCAAACTATGACGAAATTCGTTTACGTTAGTGCAAATTTTGCAAAAGTAATAGTCAATTAAGTATTTATTTATTTAATTAAGGTATCGGCGTGTTGGCAAATTATTTTTTATGTCTATTTCGATCGATAATATTTCACGGTATTGCGTAATAGTATAAAATTATTGATAATTTGTACCACGTGGTTGGTACCAAAAATCGATTCTTTGAATTTGACCGAGTTTTTCGTATTCGTTTCGTAGTTTTTACTTAATTATTTAATCGAGATTACGTTAATTGTTAAAAAAAGTTTATCACGAGTTACTAACTATCGAAGTAACGGAGGTTACCTTTGTATTAAATTAATTTAAATATTCCCGCCTTTTGTGAATTTGAAAATTGGAACCGACCGGCGAAAAATGGCCTTCCATTCATTTACTAATTCGAAGATTTATAAATTGTAAATTCTGGGTTAATAACCTTATTAATAGTATACCACGAATTTTAAACTCAAATTCACGCTAAGAATTTCTGTTTTAGCAAAACTAAGAACAAGATGAATCTCCAAAAAGAATAACGAATTGCTTTCTGTGACTCTTATCGTCGTGGTTTAACATCCTTTAGTATTTATTTTTTATTATCATCATGGATCCTTATTCGCCCGAACTTATATGGTTAATCGTGATCGGTTTTATTATAGCTTTTGTGTTGGCTTTCGGAATTGGAGCGAATGATGTAGCAAACTCATTTGGAACGAGCGTAGGCTCTAAAGTACTTACAATATATCAGGCGTGTTTTTTGGCCACAATTTTTGAAATTGCCGGTGCAGTACTTATTGGTAAATGTTGCAACTAGTCTGGACGATTATTTATAATTCTTTTCTCAATTTTAGGTTATAAAGTATCTGATACGATGCGGAAGGGCATCTTGGACGTCTCAGTTTATGAAGATTCAGAATTGGAACTAATGTTGGGTTGTCTCAGTACTCTTGCCGGTAGTGCCGTGTGGCTCATAGTGGCCACATTTTTAAAAATGCCGATTTCGGGAACACATAGCATTGTCGGAGCTTCGATCGGTTTTAGTTTAGTTGCTCGGGGTACCAAGGGGTTGCATTGGTACACACTCTGTACTATTGGTAAGATTACAATACACTTTTCGAGGTAAAGACTTTATCGAAAGTTTTTTTTTAGTTGGTTCTTGGTTCGTATCTCCAGTTTTAAGTGGAATTGCATCAGTTTTGATTCTTTTAATTATCAAACATTTTATATTTTTGAATTCGGATCCCATGAAAGCGGCATTTATAAGTTTACCATTATTTTACGGGTTTACAATTTTGGTCAACGTTTTTTCTATTATTCACGATGGTCCTAAATTGTTGCACATGGATGCAATTCCGTTATGGATGGCAATTGCGTTAAGCTCCTCGATCGGTATTATTACGAGTATTGTTATTCAATTATTTGTCGTACCATATCAAAAGAAGAGAATAATCGAAGATTTGAAAGTTAAACAATCGAACGTTAATTTTAACATCGGAGAGTCTGCAGGTGAAGTTCTCTAAACCGAAATGTGGTTGTTTTAAGCAATAGTTGCAGATACGTCGCCCGAGGGTAGTCCAAAAAGATCTAATAGAAACTCGCAAAATTTAGACCGTCAATTGACCATCATAATGGAAAACTCTGAAATGCTACCAATGGAAGATAAAATGTCCACCAAGTATATGTTCACGTCGCAACAAGAGAAGGGCGGTTATTCTGCAGGTAACGAAGTGCAATCGCAGCACCTTCCACCAAACGAGAGTACGACCACGTTATCTGGAGAAGTGAATCCGACGTTATCTCCAAACTCCTCGGGTGTTCCTTTAATTCTCAATAAAAGTTTTGCCAAAATTCAAAACGATAAAAATATATGCGTAATTGAGTTACAAGAGAACCCAGATTTGTTTAGTGAAAATTTGAGCGTATCCAAATTATTTCGTTTTTTGCAAATATTAACTGCGACGTTTGGAAGTTTTGCTCACGGAGGTAACGACGTGAGGTACGCCTTCTTTTTAAAAAACCTACAATATCCTAAGCAAAATCTTTTGTATTCAGTAACGCGATTGGACCTTTAATTGCTCTCTGGTTGATATACTCTGAAGGTTCGGTTCAACAAAAATCCGAAACTCCGTTATATATTTTATTTTATGGAGGAATTGGAATCTCTGCCGGTTTATGGTTGTGGGGTCGAAGGGTTATTCAAACTATCGGGGAAGACTTAACAAAAATAACACCTTCAACGTAAGTTTATTTATTCATTTTTGTAATTATTTCTTTTAACGTCTTTTTCTGCAAAGCGGATTTACTATCGAAATAGGGGCAGCTTTTACAGTATTATTGGCTAGCAAAATAGGAATACCAATTTCCACCACTCATTGCAAAGTAGGATCTATCGTGTTTGTCGGTTATTTTAGTTCGGCACGTAAAGGAGTCGATTGGAAATTATTTAGGTAAGGTCAATTTTGGCTATTAACTTCTTCCCGATAGTATTTGAAGTATTATTCTGAAAAATAAGTATTTTTTTGGTTAGACGTAGTCTCAATACTTTTAAAAAAAAATTATCTTTTAGTTTTATTACTAATATTTGCGACTACTCTGAAAGAGCATTGCAAATAAAACCGTATGCCGTAGTGGCTGTATTAACTTGTTGAAGGTTCCATTACTCTGTATTTAGCAAAATACGGATGAATTTTATGTGGTTTTTGATATTTAATTTCTACAACTTTTGTGAAACTAATTTGTCATTTACTTGTACCTTGATTTATAAAATTTCAAGTTTTCACTTTTGAAAAGAAATCAATTTTTGGGCTCATCGGACAAAAGTACTTCGAATGCTGTCAGGAAGACATGTATGGACCTTTATCGCATCCTCGAAAGTACTCGAGGTAGTTAATATTTAAGAATAAATATTAATATTTGTTTTAGGAACATAGTTTATGCTTGGGTAGTAACAGTACCTGTAGCCGCCTTACTATCGGCCGGATGTATGTTCATCCTGCAATCTATTCTTCTATAGATAATTGTTGGCCGTAATTAAATGTTTTGTGCTTGCTGCAAAACTTATTTTTTATGAAAAATTCGTACTTAATTTTAACTGCACAATTAAGGGAGAAGAAAACTTACTGTGATGAAAACGGCTAATATGGATTATCTTGTACGTTAAGAATTTGTCGAGTTTTAAAGTAAAATTTGTAATCCGTCAAAAGTTGATATAGGCGATGATGGCCAATTTTTCATTGTTGTCGATGTTAGATGAAAAAAAATGTACGGCCCACGTCAAATTAATAGTAAAACTAGGCAAATAAAGTTTTTTCATAAAAAAATATTTGTATTAATTTTACTTAAACGTACATTTTATTCTTTATTTCAAAGTTAACAATTTTAAATTATTCGCTAATCGTATTTTCCATAAAATTACTTAGTATATTTCTCTTCGAATAAATTATTTAACATAAATGTTTTAATATAAAGCATCAACATTCAAATTGTACCACCTTCTATTATAAATTTGTTTCTAAAGGATCTTCTTTCGAAGGTTCTACTCCGTTTGAATCTACGTTACAATCTTCAATTGTAATTTCGTTAACGAATCCTTCCTCTTCTTCTTGAAACGGCTTATTTACATATTGTTGTTCAAACAGATTTTCGCTTAGAAATGTACCATCCTCGATGTCGTCGTCAGTCGTACAATTCTCCATCGTTTCGATGTGGATCTCGGACGCAGACAACATGGAATCTTCGTCGTGAATTTCATCTTTGATGACGACTATTTCTGATTCGTTATCTTCTTTAAAATAATGTCCCTCGTTAGTTTTTGGTTTGACCACTTTCAAATAAACATTTTTACCAGAGTCGCTCTTTACCACGATTAAATTATCGGTTTGTAAGCCAACGTTTGACGTATTCCCATCGCTACAACAAATTGATGAAAAGCAAGGTTTAAAATTGCACGATCGACCAACCTCTGGTTATCCGAATTAGGATCTATTATAAGTCCGTAGTGGATATCGGTCCGCCAAGGATTAAACTTTTCTTCTTTGGGACTCATACTTTCGGCACTGTCTTCGTCCGATTCGTAATTTTGTTCGTCGTTATTATAAGGATGGTCCAAACGGATAAATTTGTTAGTTCGTTGAACGGGTACCGATCTAACTTTATGTTTTTTACCTCGACGAGGATTTGTAAACAAATTGGAATCGTAGCCTTCTTTACGCATCATATCTGGTAAGTATCTGCGTCGCGCATTAATAAACCAATTACTAACTTGTAATATGGTGAGATTTGTGGCTTGAGATAAGCTCAATTTCTCTACTTCGTTTGGATAAGCGTTAAATCGGTGCTCGTATAACCAACTTTTTAAAATTTTAACCGAATCTTTCGGTAAATGTCCTCGGCCTTTTCGAACCACGGTCGATTGTTGTAAAGTTAGTAAATTTAAATACTGCCCATTTTCTTCGGAATCAACTTCCTCGTTGCTACTTTGATAGTCTCGGTCTGTAATTTAGTTTTTTAATAAACAACCGGTAGGACGTTCAAATAGCTTCTTACCTTCTTCATTCTGTATAATTTCGTCTACACTCGACATATTTGATTTTGAACGGGAATAGTTGCGTTTAGAATTTATTCCCAGATTTTTCCATAATCTCGACTCTCATACGAAGTCTATTCCAAGGAAAAACTGTTTGAATTGGAGGTTATAAAAGAAAAAAGTTACAAAATTGGGGAATTAATGAAGATCTGCTGATAATGTATTCCGTGGTGTTAGCGTACCTTGAACTTCCTGTCTAATTTTTAATACGATCAATTATTAGTTAATCGTTCTTTTATAAATAATTGTTGCAAAATTGAACGTCAAAACTATTTAACTGCCAAAATGTCACCAAATATTTCCAAAAATTAAAGGATGACAATTTAATATGACAGCAAATTGACCTTTTGACACTAGCCTGCAATCACCAGCAATCACTGTAGCAATTGCTTAATGCGCATGAATGCAAGTTCGAATTCGCGCGTCATTTAAAAACGAACAGTACATAACTGCAGCACTGATTTACGAGGTTAGAAAGCTGGCTAGATGGAAAATTTCTTTTTGTGCGAGGCGAAGGAATTCTTTTAGGAAATTTTTTTTGGTCGGAGATTTGAGATTGGGATTGTGAATAAGTTTGGGGCAAGTTCATTTCGGCATAATTTTAGTACATACAATTTCTAATTAATAATAATTAGTTGCTTTTCTTATTTGCGTTAGTAGTATACGCCCTTAACGTTTGGAATACTTTTTCATTAACATCCTGTATAGATTAGATTTAATCTTTAGTACTGCAACTTTACATAAACGGCGCTTCGTGATTCGTGAAAGAGTGTGGAAGGATGAAAACCCAGTAAAAACGTGAAAACCAATGAAAAGAATCTCAAACAAATGGGCATCCGTAGATCAAAACGTAGTCTTCAAGTTAAAAGCGAAAGACTGAAAATCTTTAAAATATTATCAAGTGGTACTATGTTTGTTAGCTCTTGGACCGTCACTGAATAATCGCTGTAAATTTTGAATTGAAGTTTTTATTTGGAAAATAAAGGAATGTCGTTAAATAACAATTTACAAAATAAACAGATCGAAATTAAAAAAGCCGAGCTTTTAACAAGAGATCTTATAAATTATAAAAATACTTTGCCTAATTACATAATTACCCATTATGACTAGTTAAGTAGCAACAATATGTACGAACTTAACTCATTTTAATTTACGTTAATTTAAATTCAACTATTTTCGGTTTCGTTATCGTTCATTTTCTCCTTGACATTTAAATTAGCTAATTCACGTTGCAAATCGATCAGTTGTTTACGTAGCTTTGTGACTTTCGATCTGTGGTCTTTTTGATTTTGAATTAAGTTTTGCATTTTACCCATAGCTCTTTTATTGTGAGTTTGATCGATAATCCATCGTAAGTACAAATCATTCCACAAAACGATACTAACAGGTGCGACGCTCGGCCATATTGTCATTTTATTAGGTTCGTACATGGGATTTAAGAGAGACGTTAAAATTCCGGGTCGATTTAAATAGGACCACAGACTCGTAGTTTTAGTTGAAAGTTTTAAGGATTTTCTATCAGCTTCACAATTTCCTAAAAAGGTTCCTACACAAAGATTGATAATAATTCGAATAAATGCAAATTCTTACCAAACTGACTAAAATAAGAGTGTTCGAAAAGTAACGAAAGCGTATGAGTGGTAAACTCAAAGCTACAAGGAAACTGATGATGCAACTGTTGAATGCAATCCAAAAATAACAAGAACGTAGGTTGGCTTTGTTTGTTTCTTGAAGTAGAATAACATCCCTTAGAATTCCTGGTTTGGAAAGGGTGGCCGGCTTGTAACCATTCTCTTTCGATCAGAGCTTGTAAGCCCCTCACAGTTCTACAATCGGGGTTTAAGATTACTTGCGCCACGGACGTAACTAAAAGGGTTGAATCGATTCCGTTAGTTCCGTGTACGAGAACCGACACCCCTTCTTGGTCTAAGCATTGAGCAACCAAGCAAGCAGCATTTAAAGAACTTTGAACGTACGTCAACCAGTTACTATTTTCGAGTCTCGATAGCCACTTATCGGACGAACAACTAGTATCGTTAACGGCTAAAATATAGACCGTGGTTACATTTTCGATACAAAAACATTTACCTTACCATCTAACAACTTGACGAACGAATCAAATAAAGCTCCATTACAACTAGAAATTTTATCTAAATTTTTGTGAATTCTTCTCCATTGCGGATAATTACCGTCGGGTTCGGTTCCACCACCTTTAGTTTTACACTGATTTGCATAACCGTGCGACCTAGTATCAATAATATAGCCTTTTGAATTAGCTCCCAAGACTGCGTTAAGAATTTTTTCGTCGGATCGTGATCTTCTGCCGCCGTTACTTAATAAAGGTTGACTACTCCGTAACAATACGGCTCCATTTTCGTGACGATAACTTAATAGAGGAAATCTACCACCTTCCCTGAAATTAGCAGATGCTACGAGCGTATCGTCGTCGATACTTTTAGGAACTACTAACAGGTCGTCGTAACTCGAACACACCGAGAAATCTTTATTCACATTTGATAAACGCCATTCGTCGCAAGCGAGTAACTTGGCAAATTCCATCTCGGGCTTAAACAATGTATAACCGTCTTCTAAAATGTTATACATCGGCCGGTAAAAGAAGGGATATAAAAGTGAAGGGTTCTCAAACGTGTAAAGTCGTTCCAAAGATAAATACACGTTGAGCAAGTCTTCTGCGCTACTAATATCTAACTGAATTATCCTCAAATCTTTACACTTTATTATTAAAGATCCACCCGTGTTACCGTTGGCACCGTTAAGTTTCTTTTCGACCACGTCGATGCCGTGATGTAAAAGCTGCAAATAGAAATTGAATAAGGGAATTAAAAATCGTTATTACGTTTACCCAAATTTCTTGCACCTCATCCGTTCTTGAAGACAAAATGAGATGGTGCCCAGTTATACAAATCGTAGCATCTACAGAATTGTGAAAAGGAGTATGAAGGGTGACACCATCTAATTTAGGCGTAATTATTAATTCTGCAAACTCCATACTGAAAAATAGTAACTGGTAATTATTATTAAATAAGTGTCAAACGTCAAACATTTAAATAAACGTCAATTCTTTTCGCCATATTTGACAGTTAGGAGGCGTTTGTTGGTGTCGATAATACAGATATCTATTTGACGGGTTCTAAGCGTAAATTCAGCTTAAAGTAATAACCATAAATAAACTAACTATCAGATGTTCCGAAAGGATAGGGGGAAGTGGAAACACGCAGAGGCAGAGCTGCGGGGACGGTAAGCAGAACTAAACTCGTCGGATTTACCCGATACTATACGAAATCTTCATATGATTGGTGTTCGTGCCCTTATTATTTTGCAAATGGCCGTTGTTTACGGTTCATTGTAAATTTTAATTACAAATAAATAGTGTAAACTAGTATTTTAACGGCCAGGTAGGTATTAAAATTGTAGATTTAAGTGTGTTGTAGGGATATCCGAGACGTAGGAGTATAAATGTATTAGTTATCAAACTTATAAGTGATATTGAGTTGGCGCCAGTTTAAAGGTCGATTCATACATCTACGGGACGAGACAGGAGCGTGTACGAACCGGGACGTGATAAATATATTATTGCATAGAAATTAAATGTGCAAGCTCACACTTGTCCGTCGAAGTGCTATCTACGGGGCTTACCGTACGGACTGTGTCCGGAACGTGCAAATACATATCGTCGTCGTAGGTGACTTGACTCCTCGTAAAAAGAAATGTTACAAAATTAATGGGTCTCTTAAAGGCAGGATATCAAAATTAAAAAGTTCTTTAGAAAAGTCAAAATGTAAATTAAGAACCGCGTTAGATTTTAGTCAGACAAAAGCCTTTTCCGAGTTAGAAAATAATATAAATCCTGCCGGTTTAGAATTCATTAAATCCCAGTTTTTAAATTCTAGTCACAAACGTCCCAACTGGTCCACTAAAAACAAAATTTTTGCTTTAGCTCTCTATAAAAGAGGCCCCCGTTGTTACCGTTTTCTTCGTAATTATTTAAATTTGCCTTCAAAAACTACTTTACAAAGTTTGACTCGCGGAATTCCTTTTGAAACCGGTATTAACAAAAATCTTTTTGACAAACTTGGTCGTCGTGTTCAAAAATTGGCCCCTTTAGATCGTTATTGTATTTTAATGTTTGATGAAAGTTATTTTAATTTGCATGTTGAGTTTTTAAGAATTTCTTTTTATTTTCTAGCTATAGAAGTTATTATAGGAGTTTTCCATTTATAATTTTGTGATTATTCTGTGATATCTGTATATATGTGCAATATTGGAGTTATTTTAAGTTGTTATATTTGAGAATTTTATTTTCCTTCAAAGTTATTTTAATTTGCATGTTGGGTTTTTAAGAATTTCTTTTTATTTTCTAGCTATAGAAGTTATTTTTATTTGGATGTTGAATTTTTGAAAAATTTTTTAAATTTGTATTTAAGTTATTTTTTAGTTTGCATGTTGAATTTATTTTTATTTTGTGATATATTATAATATATTGTGATCTATATATTTAAGCAGTATTAATTATTTGTGATAGAATGTTTTTAAATTATTTTACAGGAATGTTACGGTGCGAAGACATTTTATTTATTTTTATGTACTGTTATTACTTCTGTTTTTGTAAATACATATTTTTAATATACAATAAAGGTTTATTTCGTGTATATTTGAGTTTTATGGTATATTTTCATTTGTAAAAATAAATTTAAAAGGAAACATACATTCGAGGTGTTTCGAATCGCGCGCCAAAACCGGTTAGTTCTGCTTACCGTCCCCGCAGTTCTGCTATCGCCGTGTTTCCATTGTTGCATACGGTATCAACACATCTGATAGTTAGTTTATTTATGGTAATAACAGCATCTGCCATTTTGCGAAAGTGGTTTAAAGTTTCAATTCGTGTAGTTTCTAATGTTTATCGCAATTTTGAAGTTAAAAAAAAATAAAAGACGATAGAAACAAATGTTTAAATGGACGCATCGTCCATTATTACACAGGTGTCACGGGATGACGAACAATTTAATAATTATCCGCCCGAGAAAGGTAAATAAGTGACAGATTCGTTAGATAAATTGTCTGGACTGCACCTGTTTTTTAATTTTAATTTGTGGGATTACCTATTAAGTTAAAGGGCGCTTAAACTTTGTTTTTGTGTGTGTTTTGAACGTTTTGAAAGTTTAAAGGTTCCTAGGATGTTACATGTTAGTAGTAAAGTAGGCGTGTATCGTGGCCTATTGTAAACACAGTAAACAAGCCTTAAGTCTTGCTAACCTTGAGGATCGACAATTTGTACCTCTATCACACTTTTTTAATAAGATTCGTCAATTTTACTGCCGCGTAATTAATTTTCACGGTACAAATAAATATGCTAATCACATAACTTCCACACCTAGCTGACCTCTTTATGGATTAACAATGTAGAAGCTATTTTTGTTGTACTTTCACATTATTTGTTTATTTATAGGATCGTTAAATAGAGCCGAGAATGACATATCAGAAGTTCGAGGTTCACAACCGGAAAATAATAAAAAAGCTAAAAGAGGATTTTTGCGTACGCTACTTTGTTGTCTGGGACATAAACGAAGCAAAACACCGAGTGCGACTCAATATGTGTACGGACGAGGATCGCCGACAAGTCAAACCGATTCTCCTCGATTTCTCTTACCACCGGTTAGGCATCAAGATATGCACAAAATGTGCATGGTTATAGATTTGGACGAGACTCTCGTTCATAGTAGTTTTAAGGTGGGTTTTTTGGTAGTAAAGTGCGTGCATAGGTTCTATTTTTGTTATTTTGCAGCCAATAAGCAATGCAGATTTTGTCGTACCCGTTGAGATCGATGGTACCGTTCATCAAGTCTACGTATTAAAAAGGCCACATGTTGACGATTATCTTAAAAGAATGGGAGAGTTATACGAGTGTGTGTTATTTACGGCATCGTTGGCAAAATATGCCGATCCCGTGGCCGATTTACTAGATAAATGGGGTGTTTTTAGAGCTCGACTGTTTAGAGAGAGCTGTGTCTTCCATAGGGGTAACTATGTTAAAGACCTTAATAAATTAGGACGGGAATTACAGCAAATCGTTATTGTTGATAATTCTCCCGCATCTTATATATTTCATCCTGATAATGCGGTAAGTTGAAATGTATATTTGTGAGCATTTTATTTTTCTATGTTGCCACATTCTTGGGTTTTATGAACGTTTTAAACTTGAATTTCACTTCAAAAGTTACATTTAAAAAGAGAGACTTTAAAGTTTTGAATCCAAGAACTAGCAAAAATTCGCTTTGCCCGATGTAAAAAACCTGTAGGAAATTTTTTGATGTATATGTATAGTTGATTATTGTATAGAGTCACTAATGCCCGTACTAATAGTCGTAGCTCAATTCTCGGATTAAACCAGGATTGAGCAATCCTAGATCCATCAATCAAACTCGTGTTGACAAATAGTCGTTGCTTCGGGTAGTATCGGTGAATCTTTATTTCAATCCTAGATTTAGTGTTATTTCTAGTGATTTCTAGTGAAATTGAATATGTTACAAAGCAAAGTTGGTGATAAAAGTAAATCTGACATTGACATGCGTACTTGCTTTCAAGTTTTGAGGCAGCGCGTTTTTTTAAAATCGTAAACAAGTGTGAGCAGCGTGGTCAAGTTTCAATTTTCGTGTTATTCTGTATTGTTTGTTTTCATTTATTATTATTTTATTCTATTATTGTTATTCTATTATATTATTATTATTATATTCTATTATTCTATTTATTTAAATTATTGTAGTTATATAGTTGGGTGTAGGTCGTTCTCAATATCATCTAAATAATAATTAAAGAATTTGTCTCTAAAATCAGCTTCATCCATTATATTTATTATGATTAAATGATTAGTAATAAATTTAATTTCAATACACAAAAATTCAAAAGAGTCACAACGCGCATACGCAACGAAATAATCTAGGATTGAGCGTGGGTGAGGGTAAGATTATTCAAGTAAGGATTGATCTCGCTCGAATCTAGGATTATATCGAATATTGGTAAGAATTTTAGTCAATCCGAGAATTATTTGTCAATCCCGGTTCAATTCTCGACTATTAGTACGGGCATAAGTCACACTTATCTAAAAGTGCGCAGTTTTCAAGTTATAAGCGAAAAACTAAAAAAAGATCAAACAAGCCTATAAGTTAATGATGCCACTTGCAACATTTTATACTCAATCAAACTAATGAATTTTTGAAAAAATATCAAATGGTATAATGTTTGATAGCTCTTGGACTGCTAGAAATATCTGATCTGTATCTTGCTCTTTATAGTGCTCTTAAACTAAACCATGGGGTGACCAACTCCAGTCTTATTAAAGTGAGCACCCCCATGTGCTCTTCATGTGTGTGTAGTATATTATAAATACATGAAAGTTGTAACTACTTACGATTTCTCGAGTTGTTTGAGTGGGAAGCTTTTGATCAAGGTTCAAGTTGTAGAAATAATTGTAAAATCTTTTTATAAAAACTTTTGAACTTTAAAACTTAAAAAAAAAAGAATCATAAAGATACATTTTGTAGGTTCCAGTGGCGTCTTGGTTCGACGATATGACAGATTCGGAACTATTAGACTTAATACCGTTTTTTGAAAAATTAAGTAAAATGGATAATGTGTATACGGTGCTATGTAATTCTAATCATCCTTACAATAACGGTGTAGCTCAAATGAAAGGTCCTCCGAGTCCGTTTAATGCTCCTGTTCAAACGCCCAAAGAAATAACTACATCGTAGCATTACGCCATCCTCGGAAAAATTAATAAGGCAATCTTATTTGTAGTTCGAGCGTTTGTATTGGGAGATTTTGATTTACGATCCACTTGGTAATGACATTACTCGCATTTACGTTTTTGAACGTAAATTTATTTTAATTGGGTGTGTTTTTAATCTATGTAATACGTGTTATTTTTGTTTAAATCCTAACATCAAACTTGTATCTTTTGTAGCATTTGTTTTTATAACAAAATTTAGAGTGTACTCCGTACCAGTTGGCGTTTTTTGAAATCTTTGTAAAATTTTTACGATTAATTTTTTCTGTGCCATTTTTGACAGAAATTCAGAAACAAAAACCGGAAGCCTTCGAATAGTATAAAATTCGTTGGTTACATTTTCTGTGATAAATTATTTAGTTTTTTCAAGATAAAAAACAGTAGTTAAGTGTGCGATGTTTAAACAATCATATCTCATTCAAGGTGATCATTTGATATGGGAACAAATAGTTCCAAATACAATAGTGGCCTTAAAATTAATATCGCTGACATTTTTAAGCTTTTAAAAAATTGGTATTTAATTTACTGTAGAACGTCGCCAGTGTATTATTATATTTATATAAAATTAGTGTAAAAGGTACTTTACCACCAATAGTAACCAACAATGAATGGTACAGAAATTGCGATAGTAAACTAACTTATATATCAACTTGTGGTCAAATCAAATGTGTAAAGCTTTAAGCTCGTCATTATAACAAATTGTGAAAAAATTGAAGGTTTTATACGATTTGTGTTAGTGTAAAATTAATTTTAACTGTTTCGTGTAAAGAATACTTAAAAATACCCACATTACTCTATTTATACATTTTTAAATTTGCCATATAAATGCCAGAATCGTGAATATACTCTAGCACATCCTTTTGTGCTTTTAGTGTGTTTTTAACTTCTCTTAACTGTCATACAGGGCGACGAGTCGAAATTAACTTGAACTACAATTTTTTTATTACATAATATTTACTCGTAGCCCAAGTTTGTAAATTTTAAATTTGTTGTACAGATAATATTTGTTTTAATTTTATATCACCATCCACATTTATTTTGTAATTATTTATATTTTTTTATTTTAGTACAAATATTTTTAAAAAAAGTTACTTTATATTGTACAGTAAATGTTAGGTATAATTTTTAAACGAATATAATATGTGTAATTATCATTTTTTTATCTGTATATGCAGTACACATAATTAACTCTTACGAAATGTTTTTGGAGAGTTAATAATATCACATTTAAACATATTTTAATTCGAGTTAGGTGAAAAATTGTATCCTCACACTAGAGAAGACGATACTTTCAAATATATTTTTGCTTATAAAGCACTTTAAAACGATTTCGATAGAATTGATGCCTGCTTTATTATGAAAATGATCTTCTAGGAACCAAGAAAAACAAAAAAATACCTTTTTGTATGTTGTTACTACGCAAAAATGAATATTTCTCTAAATGTAATGTTGTTTGTCGTATCTATTTGTGATGGAAATATTTTTATTATCGATACCATTTCGGATGGTAGTAATTTCTTCACGTTAGGGTTACGTTGCAATAATATAGTGTGAGGTTAAATGATGTAAATTAAGTTTAATTAATATAATTTGTAATGATAATTTAACTTCCTTTGTTATAGAGTAATATATAATTGTTTCTGTTGAAGAGATTATTACATAAGAAACTTCTACAAGCTCACCATTTCATACTTGTCCTGTGAATGCGTAATATGCCTTGATTTGTAAATAAAAGCCTGTCATTTAAATCTTTTACTCGTTTGCGCTATTGTAAATATAATATTTTAGGAACCTCACTAATTAAAACAGTGTAGCAAGGAAATTATTGCTATTATGATAGAAAAGTACGATCGAAATCGATTTTGAGTTATTGTGTGTTTGTTACTTCCGTTTCGATCAAAATACAAACACAAGTTCAAATTGGTAATGATCAGTAATGATTAACACTGGTAAAGGGCAGGGGTAGTTTTATTACTTTAAAAATTGTAAATGAGGGTGGGTAAATAACACTTTACTCTTTGTGAACAAGGTTGCCTATGCTGTAGGCGTATTTTTTTTATAACTTTATTTTATTAGACTTTGATGTTTATTAGTTTATTTAGCTAAGCTAAAGCAACGGAACATAAATAACAGTATGTTCTGTGGTTAAAGAGTCGGTTTAGATTAATATTAAATCACAATAGGCTTGTTTATTTGTCTGCTCGGAGTAAAATGAGCAAATTTAATCGCTGAGCAGATCAAGCACACACATAAACAGGCCTAACTTATTACGAAAATTTCCTAGTTCATAGTCACGGTCGTAACAATAATTCATTTGACAATAAATGTATGGATGTAGATGTAGAATGTAGGATGTAGTTTGTAGTTCATCGTCTCTCTTCGCTTGTTCTCGCCTGTGTTTAAAAACGTTTTTAAATTCTCCCAAAATATGTATTTCTTTAGTTTTTAATGATAGTGTATAATTATGAAGTGTATACTTATTTAAAGTGGTTGCCGAAATAACGAGGAAAATAAGAAAAGTGGATTTGGAAGTAAATAAATATTTTCGGTAAGTGAGGTTAGATTTTTATCGGCGAAAAACCATGATTTTGGCAAATTTCCTTTCTACTAACTTAACATGACACAACACCTACGTAATAATCGATTTATTTTTGATAATTCCCCACTAAAATAACGGTATCAGTACTTCTCAATTAATTCTTTTATTGAGCAAGAATCAGGTACAACGTAACAAATAAATTTCAATTAAATTCTTATAGCAGCCTTATTTTTTTGGTGAAACGATTTGGATATGTTTTTGGAATGTGGTTTAATTAATACAGCCTTTCTCTTGTAAAATTTGTTGATAACAAGCCTGAAAAATAGTCGTTAAATTTGAAAAGCACATTTAAAAAGTCGTACCTTTAGGGTGGTAAACATAATGCCAAGTTCACCGTTTTCCAAGCTCGGCTCGGCAAAGTCTTGGATAAAGTGAATTTCCGATCCTAACTGAAGTATTCTAGCTCTAACGACGACATATAGAAATGCAGGAAACAAATCGTCCATACTCCATTTGTAATCTTTTCCTAATTGAATTTGGACGATTTCGGTCATCTTTTCAAAAGTTTGTTGTATGATCAATAATTTTTCGTATGGTGAAAACGTCGTTTTCAATAGTTGCAAAGTTTCTATCGCTTCTACGAATGTTTTGTCTTTGGCAGATGATCTAACGAACGCTTCTTGATTTTGGTTAGTTAAAAACTTTCTAAAATGTATTTGTTGGAGAACAAATTGTACCAATTATATATATATATATATATATCACTCACTGATCAACAGATAGAAATGCTAATAGCGTACAATCTGTGTATTTATTCCATTCGACCAGTCGTTTCCCATATTGTACGTCTTGCAGCTTGTTATGAAGAGTATATAAAATAAACAAAGCCGAATGAATTTTTGGTAAAAGTAACGGGTATAAAATGTTTTGGTAATTAACGGTTTGCCTGTAATCAAACTATTATTAGCTCATAAACAAACGATAGGAATGTCGTTATCACCCGTCATCGAGACAAGTTTCTTTATCGTATTCGGGTAAGGCGGGAAACAGCAACTTTATTATCTCGTACAACCTTTTTGTTAAGGAATGCAGTTCTTCGACGGCGTGAGTTAATAAAAGAGGATGTGCTCTTAACCCTCCATAGGTGGTGGTGTATGCAACAATCAAATCGGTTAATAGAGTGCCTAAAGGATGATGAGGACTCTCAAACGCTTTCTGTAAATATCGTTCAAGCTCCTTATATCCTTTGCCGTCTATTTCAATCCTACAAAAGTTAGGAATCGTATCTAAATTATTTAAAGAATTTTCTAAACTTCGTTCACTTTTTATCCTCAAACTATCTCGATGAGAATTCGATATGAGAACTGCAATATTCTGCCAAATTTTCTTACTATCGATTTCTTTCAAGTTCTGTTTATCGGTCAATCCTAGAGCTCGATAACATCGTCGAAATAAACATTTCCACTTTTCATTCGGGTCAATGCAAAGTTCCGTAAACGAAGAGGGCATCGAACACTGTTCGAAGGAATTGTTAGTTAAATTAAGCGTGGCGTTTGAAATTTTTAAGCCGTCACCCAAAGATCCACTCAAATTTCCTTCAATTTTATGCCCAGAATTTAACGTTAACGTTCCTTTGCCATTTAATACGCCGGCGCCTTTAAAATCGCCTTCATAATGAGTACCATCTTCTAATATCATTAATCCGTGTGCCTGAAGAAAAGAGAGTTTTACATGTTTTGAACTGTTAAGAGATTACTTACACAAAATACGCCTTGATGAAAAGTTCCTTCGTAATATACGCCATCGGATGTAACCATAAGTCCGCATCCGTGTTTTAAATTGTCGAGCCATAATCCTAAGTACTTTTCACCGGTTGCAATATTGTCCATTACCCCGTAACCGTTCTTGTTGCCCATAATCCAATCTCCAATATAAATTGAGGCGGCAGAAGTCATAAAATTGCCCTGTTTTAAAGATCCGTGACCGTTGGGAAGGCCATCTTTGAATGTTCCTTTATAAACATCACCGTTGGTGTATTTTAATATTCCAAAACCGTTTTGATAATTGTCCTTCCATAATCCTTCGTAAACGCCTAAAACAACAAAAGTTTCAGTTGAAAGAACTTCAATCTACCGTCAAAAGACTTTTTTTAACAGTTTTTCGTTTATAATTCAAAAACTATGCACTTTTGGAGAACAATGTCCTATTAAAACAATAAACTACATTAAATTTGCTACATATTTTGTCGGTTAGAGTTTTCCCTGAAATGAACGTCTTAGGCGCTAGACCGCGATTGAATTTGACAAAAATTCAAAAACCGTCAAAAAACTTATTTTTTAGGTTTTAGCTTATAACTCAAAAACTACGAAATCTTGGGGAAAAATGCCCCAACACAAAAATATATTACATTAAATTTACTACATATTTTATCGGTTAGATTTTCCTTGAAATGAACGCCTTATGCTCTTGGAGCGCGATATAATAATAATAATAATAATAATTAGATTTATTCTGCAGTGATGATACATAGAAATAAAAACAATTACATTCAACATCATAATACATTACACCTGCAGAAAAGGTTAGCAGTCAGTTCTGCAGCAAAAATTGCTTGCAGAACTGGTCTATACTTTGATAAAAATTTAAAAACTGTAAAAATACTTTGTTTTTTAGTTTTTCGCTTATAACTCAAACATTATTTTCAACTGATGTGCAGCTTTGAATCACAGGCGACACAATCTCTTTGGCACATTGACCAGAGCAAGGAAATACCACGTGAAAAACTGTAAAAATTGATCGAAGGTATGAATCTGCTATCATAGTAATGACGTGGACTGAAAAGACATAATAAGCCAAAGATACGATTTTAATCTTACCAAAATTTGGAATTTCCATACGCCCAAATCCATAAATTTGATTAGTACTTAGTTGACCAGTGTAAACTCTACCATCGACCCATTGCAATTTGCCCGTCCCCTGCATTCTGCCATTACACCAACGCCCTTTGTAGTTTGCATCTTTATAAAAACCAATTTTTCTAAATGTATATTCTGCACTTCTCACAGCCGGGGGCTGAATTTTATTGGATTTCTTTAAAATTAATTTAATACCATTTTGTATCGCTTGTAACCATTCGGATTTTGCTTGTGAATCTATGGTATAAAGAAGCAGTTCATCTTCGGGCATTTTTAAACGAATTTGGTTTTCTTCATAAATTTCGTCGGCGTGTGATTCGACCCAAACGGTCGACAAATGATGCGTTCGAATCGTCGATCCATTAACGTGAATTAAAATATCTGTTAGTAAAATTAACCAGTGAGAAGAAAAACGGCTTGCATTCTGTATTTGAATCGGATGTTGGCGACTTTCTCTTATTAGCCTTCTGCTCGGCATACAAAGTTGTTCCATCGTCTTCCCTAAGCTGAGCCAGAATTTGTTGGTCCTTTCGGCTTCGCTTTGTTTTTGTTTTTGGTCTTCCACCAAACTTTGCCACTTGGCGAGTGCTTGTCGTGATTTTTGGTTGCTTTTTGGACAATTTGTTATAAAAACTTCTATTAAAGATGGATATAATGCGACATGTTTCGTCGGGATTAGTAGAGCGTCGCTTATGGCTTCTTCCACGCTGTTTTTACTGTTGCTTAGAGCTTTACTGAATTTTGTTTTGAAAAACTGCGAGGAGTTATCAAAAATCTTCGAGACGCTACGGAAACCGCCGAGACTAATTAAATCGTTCGTTACGTTCAAATAGTTTTTGTAAGTGTGAAGATATTCCTCCAAATATTTGAACAGAACGATATCGAGCTCGTCTATTAATCCGTTGGAAAATTCGAGTAGAGAATGAACGTTTGTAGCTAACAGATACAACAGTTCGTTAAAAGAATCTGTTAGCTGTTCGTATAAATTGAAATTCGACAGAATGGAGTATTTTTTTGAGATTATTTTAACTAAATTCGCATTCACCGAGAGCATTCGTTCTAGAAATTGTTGTTCTTTGAGTAAAAAATCTAAAATAAAGACTGGGCGGCTACCGTTATTCGTTAAAATAAATTCTGAAGAAGCTAAAATTTCTTTCTTCATTCCGCTACTTATAAACTCGCCCGTATCTTGTTCTATAAATTCATTCTGTGGGCTTTCTCCCCTTCCAAGATACTTAAATTTTAATTTATTTGATAACAAAATAGTTTGGAAGGTTCCGCAAACGACGTCTCTTATTCTTTCGTCAGAATTTAATGGAAATTGTCTGGGAGAACTTTGATCAACTTTACAGTCCATCGTCACTTGATTGTGATCGTTTCTTCCCCAAAGATAAACTCGACCGTCCAAAGTTAAAGCTGCAGCGTGACTTCCTTGAACCGATACGTCAGAAACTCCTATATTGGATAACTTGGTGATTATCATCGGTCTTTCTCGTTTTATACTATCTCCGATGCCTAAGGTTAAACGGAATAAGCTCTAAAAAATTCTCTTTAAAGATAATACGAACCTAATTGCCCGTGAGAGACGTTTCCCCACGTCCAAACTTCGCAGTTTAATAAACTGGATCCAACTTTCGCCAAAACGTTGCAACGCTCTTGCACGTCATACTCAGATTGGTCTCTTTCTGACGTCCCTTGACTCACAGAAAACGCGAACTCGTCGCTGGAAGTGATTCTTGGCAGAGAAGAATCTTCCATCGATTCCACTAAATCGCAATTATCGAAACTACCGTTAACATGTTTCGATAAAGTTTTAACACCTTCGTACACTAAACTAGCCATGTTAGTAACGTTCTCTTTAATAATCCGACTTGGTTTATCCGTACATTCGGCTAAATACTCTTCGCCCGCCGAAGACATCCACATGATTTGCCTGGTCAAAAAGTCGCGCGCCGCTTCCGTATTACGAAAAATAATATTTTTTTCTATTTTTTCGTGAGACGGACTTATGCTGTCGTGAACTTCGCTAAAACTTTTGCTCGCGACGGAGGAACTATCCGAATTTTCGTTGAACGATACACTCAACAAATTACTATCTAAATTTTGGCCGCTCGGTAAACTCGATGTGCAATAAGTACAATTAGGTACAAAGACTTCTGCGTCCGACACGTCACTATCGCTATCTTCGCTTTTAATTTGCTTACTTACGATAACGATCGCAAAATCGTCTCCAACATTTGCGCAGAGGGATTTTCTATTTTCAAAGAATGTCACTCGTTTCGGTCGATCTGATTTAATACCTATTTGGGGCATATTACCGGAAGCCCACAATTGACCCGATTCCGTAACAAACAAAGTTCCAAAACGACCCGACGTAACTTCTTCAACTTTCAACATAAGGTTTTTGGTACTATTTCCGTGACAGCAAGTTTTCAAATCAGCCATTAACGAAACTTCTTCCAACAAGTCCAAGCTTTCGTCGTATTTCAACACCCTTCCTTCTAAATTTACCAAAAGTAAATAGTCATCGCAGGAAGACATACTTCGAAACTTTCCTCCTTGAAAACCCGATAACACAATTTCTTGTTCTAAACTTACTATTCCATGATAAACATCGTGGTTAATCGTAAGAAGAAAAATATGTTTCTTTATATGCGCTATTTTAACGATACTTTCGTTTGGTACATTCTTTACTTGGATGCGGACGATCGTGTCCCATAGCTTAAATGCACTCGACATTGTTAATTGTTGTTTTAATTACATTTGCCGTACTTAAGATTCATCATAACTCTCGATAATAATTTCCTGTTTTAACGTAATTGGAGAATACGAGATAAAAAGTGGAAATTTTTATAAGATTTGTCATCGGAACGTTATTCGTATGACAGATAGTTGACAAATCACAGAAATGACAGTACTAATTCTTCAGTTCTAGTAGGTAAGGTGCACCGTAGTTCTGGTGACGTGTATTCCTTACCACAAAGTGAGTAGGTAATGTGCATCGTAGTTCTAGTGACGTAGTTCCGTGGTTCAAAACAAAGTTTGAGGTTAGTTGGTTAGGATGTCTAAAGCCATCACTTTTATAACTGGTAATTCTAAGAAGTTAGAAGAATTCGTAGAAATTTTAGGCACTTCTTTTCCTAGAAAAATAATTAGTCAAAATGTAGATCTTCCGGAATTACAAGGCGAAGTCGACGAAGTATGCATTAAAAAGTGTAAAGAAGCAGCTAAACTTATCGGAGGCCCAGTGCTCGTAGAAGATACGTGTCTTTGTTTTAACGCTCTCGGCGGATTACCAGGTCCTTACGTAAAATGGTTTTTGATGAAAATAGGACCAGAAGGTTTATATAAAATGTTAAGTGGATTTGAAGATAAAAGTGCTATGGCAGTGTGCACGTTCGCTTATCATCCGGGCAACGTTAGCGACGAAATAGTTTTATTTCAAGGATGCACGGAAGGAGAAATTGTAGATCCTAGAGGACCAAGAACGTTTGGTTGGGATCCGTGTTTTCAACCGGTAGGATACAGTAAGACGTATGCAGAATTAACCAAAGGAGAAAAGAATAGTATTTCTCACAGATATAAAGCTGTATCAAAATTACAGTCGTATTTTACGAATAAATAAATTAAAATAAGTCGGTTTATTTATTAATTAACGAATTTCGTAACTAAATCTGGTTGAAACACTCGACTTCAGTGTGTTGTTAAATTTGGTACGAATTTCTGTAGAGCAGCTTAAATTCTCTGAGCACTCTTCTTCCGAATTTAAGCCTTCTTCGTTTGAAACACTCAACTTCGATTGCTGTCGTTTTACTAGTTTTGTTCGAGCATCGCATCGAGTTAATTTAACGGCTTTGTTATTGGAAATTAAATTTTCTTTAAATTCGTAATTTACGTAAAATTTCTCGCTAGAAGATTGTATCAATTTAATTTTTTCTCTTTGTAGAGATTTCTCACTAAACTCGTCGTCCTTCATGTCGTCTTTCAAGATTAAGGACGCCGATTTCAAATTTGAACTAATAATAGATGGCTCTTTACAATTACCAAAGCTTTGCAAAGATTTAGAACTCGGCAATCCGTCGACGTACATTTGGCAACGTTCTATTTTAAAATTTATATCTGAGTTGAGGGTTTTGTTATTTTTTCTAAATCTGTTCAAAAATGTAGAAGATTTTTTACTCGACGATGCTTTAGATTCTGTACTCCAATTAAAAGTTTGAAAAAATTTCAATATTCTGGAATTGACGTTGTTGGGAGTATGTTTTGGATTCGGGAGAAGATTATCTAGCGATAAAGCTTTTGTGGGAACACACGCTTCTTTCTTTAGTATTTCACTGTATCGTTCAATATTTATTAATCTTATAAAATACTTTTTCGATTTATGTTTTGAACATTTTTCGACAATTAACAAATCGGAAGACGAAGTTTCATTTAATTTCTGCATTAAACGATCTTGTAAGAACATCATACTGGCAGTCATAAATATTTTTGGATCGTTTGAATAGCATAAATCGCTTTCGATATCTCTCGATGTTTTATGTTTTATAGACGCCGGTAAATAGTCTAACGTGGACCTTAAACTTTCTAATTTAGACGATTGCATATTTATTTAAATTAAACACTACCACTAGTAAAATTTTGACACTTAATCTGTCAAATTTTAGACGACTCGTTTTAAAGCCAGCTCCAGATCATTTTTGAACCAAATTTTGAGCCAAATCTCTTTGCCATTTTTAATAGTGATCGTACTAGTCTTTTGTGCTGTGTATTCTCATAACATCAAGTAGTAGTTACAAATTTTTAAATATTTAGGGTTAATTAGTTAGATAGATCTAATACGTTGTAAATGAACATGAACATACACGCCTCCGAGGCGTTTGGTGGAAAACAAATTTTCTCATTTAAAGTTTTTTCAGTTATGTGTGTATGTTGGGGTTCATTTACAACGTATTAGATCTATCAAGTAGTAGTTATACATTTTTATTATCAGCGTTATAATCATTGTGTGATTCAGTTTTTTTACTGATTATTAGTTTGCCATTTTTAGTAATGATCTTACTAGTGTTTTATGTGCTAAGTTTGTGGAACGATGGGATCTTTTAGGACAGAAAACGAAAAAAAACAGTGTGTAGTCAACAAAGCAGCGGTAGCTGGAGTTGTTGCTACAGGGGGAGGATATTCTCAATTTTGCGAGTTTTGTGCATCTTTAGACATTCCTCAAATGTCTGAAAACACATAGATAGAGCATAGATTAGCTATTGAAGCAGTGTTCAAATAGATGGAGTGCCAGCAATTACAGTTATAATTGATGGGGCATGGAGCAAACGCTCTTATAAATGCAACTACAATGCCCTATCGGAGGTTGGATGTATAATAGGAGGTGCAAGAACTAGAAAAGTTTTATACATCGGAGTAAAAAATAAATATTGCCGGGTATGTAATTTAAATGCAAAATTAACAAAAAATAAAAAGCATTTTTGTTTTAAAAATTGGAATACTACATCTACTGCAATGGAAGCACAGATAGTTTTAGACGGATTTCGTAAATCAATGGAGGTACATAAATTAATGTATGTGAAGATTATCGGTGACGGTGATAGCAGCTTATACAAAAAGGTTCGAGATGCTAAGCCTTATGGTCCAGAAGTCGCAATCCAAAAAATTGAGTGTAGAAATCACGTTCTTTGAAATTATTGCAACCACATCAGGGAAAATTTCAAAAAAGTTTACTATCCAGGTGTTTCAATAAATTATAGTAGTAGTTATTATTTTAAAATTCAGAACGGCCATTGTGTATGCAATTAAACACCGCAAGAATGAAGATACTCCACTAGCTGTAAAAATAATTAATTTGAAAAGAGATATATTAAATGGGCCTAATCATATTTTTGGCGAACATTCCGACTGTGCCCCATATTTTTGCCAAAACCATGACAAGAGTGGTTTAAAATTATCTGTATTATACAAAGAATTTATTAATTACCCGATTCATAACCAATTTATGAAATATTAGAACAGAGTAGCTAATTTATCTTCTACTACTTTATTTTACGATGTAGACAATAATCCGGTAGAAACCTTCAATTCCCTTGTAAACAAATGTGTAGGAGAAAAAAGAATAAATTTTTCTTTGAAAGGCTCGTACGAATGCCGATGCTACTGCGCCGTTGTAAGTTATAACTGTAAAAGCATAAGGCAAATTTATCGATGCAATAACAAAAAAATTTAATAATGGCGAAGTTGGCACATATCGTGTACAGCAAAGTATACCGCGAAACAATTGAAATAGTATTGAATAGATTTGGCTTTTACTGTGTGCAAATCGAGATTGATTTTTGTATGAACTAAATTAGAATAGCCATTTGCACTAATTTTGTCAGTTTGGTTGCTGACAGCTGTAAAAATCTTAAACTCAACAACAATAGCCGCCTCATCTCCTTCGACGTAAAAAACCTGTTCCCAAGCGTTCCTACCGACGAACTACCGCATCTAATCACTAATCTAAACGTTACTAAACCACAATAAAGCCTTACTAGGAGTTATTGTTAATATCTCGAAAACTATGGTTTTGAACTGCAACGTGGTTCTATACTAAATTGAAGCTCATAAAGTTTGTCACAAATTTTAATACATTTTATGCTTGTTGGTAATATAAAAATTTGTATATTCAATTTTATAGTAAATTTGTATGTAGTCACGTTTCATCTCCAACCCAGACTTTCGAGATAATACCAACGAAAAACCTAAAATAGTGACATGCATTGGACCACTGCCGCCTGCTACTAAAACTCATTTCCGGTTTATCAGGACTTTTGGAATAGTCACAAGTAGACACCTACAAACAACTATGTGAAATTTTAAAACTATTGAATTTTTGAAGGTAAAGAGAGAACGTCAATAATAATTTTGAAAAATGTACTGCGTTCCAATCAAAAGTGTTACGGTTGTAAGGATAGGGACTTACCAGCTTTCTTGCACACACGTTCATTCTACTTAGCGCAATCCTTTATTACCAGCGCTTCGTTGCCAGCTTATCGTGAAATTTTATAATGTGTCTTATACAATGCACCCTTTTTTTTCGTTCTAAAGTATTTTTAATAAATTTAATATCCCGAGGTACGATATTTATTTATCAATTATTGTAATTATTTAATTTTAATAAATGATTAAAAAAAATTATAAATTGTATATTAAATCAGGCATCGCTGTTCCCTATGCTTACAACAGTAACTCTTTTAATTGGAATGCGCTTTAGAAGAAAATCTATAAGTTTCACTTTTTTTTCGTGATTTTGTTGAGATCGTGAAAGAAGAAAGAAGATCGAAAAATTATGTGGCGCCCCTTTATGAGTATCGTTATTTCTTTTTAGATTAGTAAATTTATAATATATTGTTAATACCACAGTCCAAATCGCGCAGCTAGCGGCAAACGTAACAAACTTATCTAAAAATGCATCTCTAATTTTGGATTGAGGGGAGCTAGGCCCTCTGACTAGGAATAATAAATTAAGACGTTTAAAATAGCTTTTGGAAAATAGTCTCCAAATGGTGACTGGAGACTGTGGACCTTTCCTGTTATCTCTCTTGCTCGCCGACTTTTTTTACAGACCTTTTTTTCTTAGGGTCACTCGTCCAAGTACTATTAAAAAATATTTTTGTTATTAGTAGTAAATTAATTTTTAACCTTTAGAACCTAGCAAAAGCATTTCAATTTCGCTTCTGACATCCATAACTAATCATAAAGTAGGCGAGCAGGAGAGATAACAGGAAAGGACTGAGACTGTTTCTAAGATCATCTTCCTAACAAGGGGAACTGTGGGGACGTTTGAGCTCCCAACACTTATCCCTAATTTAATTAATGGGTTTTTAATTGTTACAGGAAATTATTCAAGAGCAAGAAGAGCAAAAATGAGAGATTGGAACATGATACGCTTTAATACAGAACACGCCAAAAATCATTCCTATCTTTTAGAAACTTACACATTGTACAACAATTAATTGGGTGCGCTTAGTGAACAAAGCTGAGTAAGCGGTCAATTTTGATTAGTATATTGACATTCAGTGGCTTCCAATCCACTAAATTGTATGCTGAAAGTCAGCATACGATTAATTTAGTTACCACAGTGCTGTTGCACTGACTCTCGGCATACAATTTGGCGGATTGGAAGCCGCTGAATGTCAATATACTCATCAAAATTGACCGCTTACTAAAAGGAGCTTTGTCCGCTACAAAGCTACAAGAGTTAACCATTTATATTCTATTGTATTTATTACAATAGAATATTTAGACAATAGAATTATTAAAAAAATGGTAGCCTCATAAATTGCAACTGCTAGTTCATTCAGCGTATCAGTTTCTGGTGCTTGGTAAATCTTGGGCATCCTGCAGTTGTTAATTTCACTCGTCAAAATTGCAAGTCTGTAACTTTTATTTTTTAGGCCCAAAAATCGAATTACGATTTTCCTCGTCAAAATTGCGAGTCTGTAACTTTTATTTTTTAGGCCCAAAAATCGTAAGGCTATAACCTTATGATTTTCCCCGGCAAAATTGCGAGTTGAGCGAAATTGTATTGACAAAAAATGCTGCATTGGAGAGAGCTTTGGAAAATCAAAGCCAAACGGCTGGTCAAATAAGAGAAATGGAAATCTAAGTTGCAATGCAGGCTCGACGACATCACCAAATTGAGAGATGGGTTACAAGCAACTTTGGATAACCAAAATTTTACGATTTAAAGTTAAAGAAAGTCGAATCCAAAGTCAAAGTTTGTGAAGCTCTAATCGATGTTGCCTATTTGGAAAAAGATGCAGCCATGCAAATTGACTATCAGTATTATTAGTATATTGTTTTCCTTATAAATAATTATACATTTTCTCATAATTTTTAAATACGTTTGCAGCACCATCTATGACAAACCGTAGCAACTACTCATAAAATTGCGGATTTTTGTGACTTGTAATTAGTACAGTGAATGATTTCGAGATGGTGCTGTAAACGTTTAAACTACAGTTTTTAACAGTTAGTTGCTTCAGTTTATAATAGGTGGTGCTTACAAATGTTTAAGTTTGCAAAAATAACCAAGGACCATACTATAAGACCGTCAAAGCTTGGTTAATATTTAAGCATCGTACTCGAAATATTTTTTGAATACCTTTGTAAGAGCACCAAAGAAAGGGATAAAAACATGGAAAACGTTTGTGTATTAGCATGCCCAATTTTGACCATTACCGTCTCGTATTTTGAAGTTTGGATAACCTTATTCATTGTTCTTTTGATTGTTACTTATTTATTGCGAACAAGATTTATGACCGCAAATAGGTAGCTATATTTGTATTACCAGCTTAACGAAAAAGGATTTTATAATAGGCAGGTAAAAACTGAACCTTCTAGTTGAGTAACAATGCTCATTTCGTGTGTCTCCTTACAAATAGCGTATACCGTTCAAAATTACATTATTTTGCATTAAAGCTTCGACTTACTATGGAATGTCTATTGCAACATCTTATTCACTCTAAATCCCCTAAAATAAGGGATATTGAAACTAAATTTCGGCTCAGACGGTCCTATTTACTCCGACGGTCTGATATAGGGTGCGTTCGGGGAGCTCGCTTTCACGCTATTATGACGTTTTACTGTGCGTTCGGGGAGGCTTTTAGCGTTTGACGCATAAGTTTACGTACTGGAACAGTGACGTCACGAAAGCTTTCATAGCGTTGAAAGCGAGCTCCCTAAACGGCAAAATCGTGCTATTAGTACTAATAGCGAGCTCCCCGAACGCAGGGATAGTTCGTCTATGGTATAACCTAAAAATCGAATAATATGGCTAAATAAAGAGAGTCCCGAAAATAGTGAAAAAGCCTAATAAATTTACTAATTTAGTGCCGATATTCTAAAAGGTTGAACCGTGTCGCTTAAAAAGTACAAAAGGCATGTTTCTCTCGTAATCGTCGTTTCGAAAAGAATAGAAAGAAGTGTCGCAGAAATCAAGAAATATAATAATGCAGTTATACATCCGAAAGTTCGTAAGGTTGTGGAAGGTACTTAATAGCACCGCTGAAAATAAACTTGACTTGGGACAGGAAATTTTTTAACATAATTTATGGCGTTATAGAAGGAGATTTATGAAGAAGACGAATACACAAAGAGTTCGTGGAAATATATAACGCGCCACAAATAACAATTGCAAGACTACAGCAATTGCGAGGCATGTAGAAAAACTACAAGAAGGAAGACTAACAAGTTTTTGCTGGAAAGCGAGACGGCTCAAAAAAGAGGGTTCGGCCACCAAGGAAATTGTTGAAAGTAGTAAGAATTAAGTACTTATCCTCTATTCAGGTTTACTTAATTTTTATTGAAACTTTTATTTAAAGCTTCATTTTTCCGCCAAAGAGTATTGGGATTATTTAAGGTTAGTTTACGAATATTAACTTTTTCCTGCAATCAATTTGGTTAACAAGAACTAGGAGATGCAGATAAATTGTGTACTTTCGTCTAGAGGAAAAATGTCAAATTCGACGTGTGAAGAAATTAAGTTTTCGGTTCTAATGTTGGCAATTTTAGGTTGTGAATTTCCTTGTGGCAGGGGATTTAACTCGTCGATGACTACTTGCGTTCCAAGTAAGTATGTAAGGTTCCGACATAATTTTTTATGGTAAAAAGTTTAGGACTACTAATTTTCCTAGTTCTGTTCTGACTTATTTAAATCCAAAATTCATTAATGGCAATGTCTACTTAAGTTTCGAGTACGGTGGTTGTATGTCTGTCCGTTGCGATGTTATTACCGTGTACAAATTGTTACTTTAGTGGCGTAGAGTGAATATTTTTTAGCTTTTGAGATACGATTTAATTTTATTAGTTCTTTTAGTTAAGGGTCTCGTAATAATTTATTTTATTTTGCAGATAGTACTACTCCGAGTCTGTTTACTTAATTGGAAACTTTGTAAGCCTATCGTAGATAATATACTTTTCATCGATGGGTTTCTGACGATTGAACTGTGGCATTCATTATTATTAGTATTAGAGAAGAAGCATATTACCATACATACATACCATACAAGGATTAGAAATAAACACTAGAAGTGTAACGTATTGGTTTATTTTGAGTCATCGTGGAATATAATCAATTTGACAAAATGTGTACGTAAAGTAGTTATCGTTGAAGGCGGAGTTCCCATTAGTGTCGAAGAGGTGACGGTTTTCGGCTGAAAATAAACGAAGACAAAACGCAATATTTCATAATGAAAATAATGAAGGTTTTATTGGTGGGTTTTGTTTATTTATTTATTTATATATTTACAGCTCTATCAGCATATAATTGCTGGATTAGAGTAACAATTATAATTATAGCTTAAAAAGTACTAAGAGAAGAAGCCGAAATAAAGATCAATATAAGTTCGAAATAGTAAATTGTAAAGTCTTTTAAAACAACTATGTAATATTATAATTTACTGTAGAGCTACCCCTCTTCTGAACAACTATGTTAGTAATTCGAAAAATTATTATTGTCAAACTAATAAATAATTATTTATTGATTTCATGTTTTTAAGCCCACCCAATGGGCCCAAAAGCACGTCTAATAGAGTGTATTAATAAGTTCATAGATTTAATTAATTTTTCCTGATTAATAGTGGTTTTCTTGTTTTTTACTATTATATATTGAGAGTTGCGGCATTGTTTATGTATTAAAATTTAAAATTATAGCATTAGAACATTTGAGTATATGTCGTTGGAATGGAGGCGATTTCTGCAAGATGTATTTTTTCTGTACAAAGTAATTTATACTCTCACCGATATTGCACCTGCTTATATTGTTCAATTAAGATTTCATGTTCTCGAGGTTAACAGCAGAGGTTGGCGCCTATTTTATTTTAAATAGCCACGGACGAATGTTTTGAATGTGTCTTCTGCACAGGCTCGCGTGGACACTGAACATGTTTAGTCGGGTCACTGATGTCTTTCATGGAGAGGTTTTAAATGTTGGTGTTTGAAGCTGGTTGAATTGCCTCTTGTATTATGTAATGATGCAGAATTTGTTGTTTAATTTTAATGTAAACTGTAGGCTTTTTTGTAAAGTATGTATGTTCACGATGTAGCTATTGGTTTTGGATCTTTAGTAGAAATTTTTAGATTTATTTGTCTTGACTTTCAGAGCAACAGTGTTGTTTTCTTTCGGCGATTATTTTGTGTTTATATTTTTTTAACTGTTGGCTTATAATTGGGGCGTTTCGTTCTGTTTGCGACAGTATAATAAATAAAACAATTAGTTTATTAATTAGTTAAAACTATTATGCATTTTTCATTCTATGTTGACCAATATGTGAAGTCTTGTCTAGTTTTGTTAAAATTCCAACTTTGTACGCCTACCAATACATAGGCAACACTTGTTACTCTCCTATTATAAATTTTGTATCGACGATAAAAATTTGTAAAGTGGGGCGATCACATGACCACTAAAAGTTTATATAAGACCGAGTTTCGGCATTCGGTAAATTTTTAATCTCCACTTCAAATCAGCTTTGAAGACGGAATTTTGACTTTACTCGTGTGAAAAATAAACTTCCGATTTTGAAATTTTTTTCGATCGGAAGTTGTTCATTAGATTATTCTGATTAATTCAAGGCATATTTTATGACAATTGTTTTATTATTAAGGCGTAATTATTAATTTTTGTGTTGCTTATAGTAATTAGTTTTCATGAGCTCTCAATGGTTTTAAAAGGATGTTAAGTAAAATCTGTAATTGTAATTAAAATTAGTACATTCATATTTTTGTTACAGACACGTCATTGTGAGTTTAGGTTTATAATTTTTTTAATTTGGAAGAAATTTTTAATTAATAATATGTAATTACTAATTAAGGAGAAGTATCGGTGCAAATGAGATTTAATTATAGGTATATATTGTGATTGGGGTGTAAAAAATCTTTTTACTTAATGAAGTTTAATTATTAATTGTGAATAAAATTTAAAGAGAAATAAAGAGCATAAAAAGGATATTTAAAAGTTGTTTTATTTTTACAAAGTTAGTTCAAAATGATATAAGCAGTAATCTTGCAATTAATAGCAAAAAACGTATCTGACAAGTGGAAAATAAACAAATTAAGATAATAATATATTATTATTACGCCTAAAATACAGGCAACCGTCTAAACACATGCCCTTATATGGCAAATCGACGGGCGCATTTTAATTCACAGACACCTCCTTTAACTTCCTAACCTCCTACTACATAGCTCCGAATTTATAAATTTTACGGAAATTTTTAAAAACTTTTTTTCAAAAAAGTGCTAATTTTGAAATTTTGATGACGCCAATTTGTAGCCCTCATAGGGACGAGTGTCCCTTTTAAATATGAGCTATTTTGGGCTGGTAGTTTAGGAGATATCCAGCTTTTAAGATATTTTAACTTTTGTAACTTTTCAAATTTTGTGTTTTATGTTGAATATCTTCTAAACTAGAGGACCAGCAGGGCCCAAATTTAACAAGTATATTCCCCGATAGTAGGGCTAAAGATTCGCACCCTCAGATTGGCCTAATTCCAAATTTTTTAAATTAAGTTTTTAAAAATTTTCTTTAAATTTTACAATTCTCGGACAAGGTAGTAGGAGAGTAGAAGGTCGATAAGGTGTTGGAATTTTAAATTGAGTCAACAATAATTTTAGATATTAAACATTTTATATTCACAGGCTTATCATAAGCGATAACGCCTCGTTTCATAACATAATATTATCAGATGCTTTTTGAATAAATAATTCTCTTTAATTTATTTTGTTTACCTTATCGACCTTCTACTCTCCTACTACCTTGTCCGAGAATTGTAAAATTTAAAGAAAATTTTTAAAAACTTAATTTAAAAAATTTGGAATTAGGCCAATCTGAGGGTGCGAATCTTTAGCCCTACTATCGGGGAATATACTTGTTAAATTTGGGCCCTGCTGGTCCTCTAGTTTAGAAGATATTCAACATAAAACACAAAATTTGAAAAGTTACAAAAGTTAAAATATCTTAAAAGCTGGATATCTCCTAAACTACCAGCCCAAAATAGCTCATATTTAAAAGGGACACTCGTCCCTATGAGGGCTACAAATTGGCGTCATCAAAATTTCAAAATTAGCACTTTTTTGAAAAAAAGTTTTTAAAAATTTCCGTAAAATTTATAAATTCGGAGCTATGTAGTAGGAGGTTAGGAAGTTAAAGGAGGTGTCTGTGAATTAAAATGCGCCCGTCGATTTGCCATATAAGGGCATGTGTTTAGACGGTTGCCTGTATTTTAGGCGTAATAATAATATATTATTATCTTAATTTGTTTATTTTCCACTTGTCAGATACGTTTTTTGCTATTAATTGCAAGATTACTGCTTATATCATTTTGAACTAACTTTGTAAAAATAAAACAACTTTTAAATATCCTTTTTATGCTCTTTATTTCTCTTTAAATTTTATTCACAATTAATAATTAAACTTCATTAAGTAAAAAGATTTTTTACACCCCAATCACAATATATACCTATAATTAAATCTCATTTGCACCGATACTTCTCCTTAATTAGTAATTACATATTATTAATTAAAAATTTCTTCCAAATTAAAAAAATTATAAACCTAAACTCACAATGACGTGTCTGTAACAAAAATATGAATGTACTAATTTTAATTACAATTACAGATTTTACTTAACATCCTTTTAAAACCATTGAGAGCTCATGAAAACTAATTACTATAAGCAACACAAAAATTAATAATTACGCCTTAATAATAAAACAATTGTCATAAAATATGCCTTGAATTAATCAGAATAATCTAATGAACAACTTCCGATCGAAAAAAATTTCAAAATCGGAAGTTTATTTTTCACACGAGTAAAGTCAAAATTCCGTCTTCAAAGCTGATTTGAAGTGGAGATTAAAAATTTACCGAATGCCGAAACTCGGTCTTATATAAACTTTTAGTGGTCATGTGATCGCCCCACTTTACAAATTTTTATCGTCGATACAAAATTTATAATAGGAGAGTAACAAGTGTTGCCTATGTATTGGTAGGCGTACAAAGTTGGAATTTTAACAAAACTAGACAAGACTTCACATATTGGTCAACATAGAATGAAAAATGCATAATAGTTTTAACTAATTAATAAACTAATTGTTTTATTTATTATACTGTCGCAAACAGAACGAAACGCCCCAATTATAAGCCAACAGTTAAAAAAATATAAACACAAAATAATCGCCGAAAGAAAACAACACTGTTGCTCTGAAAGTCAAGACAAATAAATCTAAAAATTTCTACTAAAGATCCAAAACCAATAGCTACATCGTGAACATACATACTTTACAAAAAAGCCTACAGTTTACATTAAAATTAAACAACAAATTCTGCATCATTACATAATACAAGAGGCAATTCAACCAGCTTCAAACACCAACATTTAAAACCTCTCCATGAAAGACATCAGTGACCCGACTAAACATGTTCAGTGTCCACGCGAGCCTGTGCAGAAGACACATTCAAAACATTCGTCCGTGGCTATTTAAAATAAAATAGGCGCCAACCTCTGCTGTTAACCTCGAGAACATGAAATCTTAATTGAACAATATAAGCAGGTGCAATATCGGTGAGAGTATAAATTACTTTGTACAGAAAAAATACATCTTGCAGAAATCGCCTCCATTCCAACGACATATACTCAAATGTTCTAATGCTATAATTTTAAATTTTAATACATAAACAATGCCGCAACTCTCAATATATAATAGTAAAAAACAAGAAAACCACTATTAATCAGGAAAAATTAATTAAATCTATGAACTTATTAATACACTCTATTAGACGTGCTTTTGGGCCCATTGGGTGGGCTTAAAAACATGAAATCAATAAATAATTATTTATTAGTTTGACAATAATAATTTTTCGAATTACTAACATAGTTGTTCAGAAGAGGGGTAGCTCTACAGTAAATTATAATATTACATAGTTGTTTTAAAAGACTTTACAATTTACTATTTCGAACTTATATTGATCTTTATTTCGGCTTCTTCTCTTAGTACTTTTTAAGCTATAATTATAATTGTTACTCTAATCCAGCAATTATATGCTGATAGAGCTGTAAATATATAAATAAATAAATAAACAAAACCCACCAATAAAACCTTCATTATTTTCATTATGAAATATTGCGTTTTGTCTTCGTTTATTTTCAGCCGAAAACCGTCACCTCTTCGACACTAATGGGAACTCCGCCTTCAACGATAACTACTTTACGTACACATTTTGTCAAATTGATTATATTCCACGATGACTCAAAATAAACCAATACGTTACACTTCTAGTGTTTATTTCTAATCCTTGTATGGTATGTATGTATGGTAATATGCTTCTTCTCTAATACTAATAATAATGAATGCCACAGTTCAATCGTCAGAAACCCATCGATGAAAAGTATATTATCTACGATAGGCTTACAAAGTTTCCAATTAAGTAAACAGACTCGGAGTAGTACTATCTGCAAAATAAAATAAATTATTACGAGACCCTTAACTAAAAGAACTAATAAAATTAAATCGTATCTCAAAAGCTAAAAAATATTCACTCTACGCCACTAAAGTAACAATTTGTACACGGTAATAACATCGCAACGGACAGACATACAACCACCGTACTCGAAACTTAAGTAGACATTGCCATTAATGAATTTTGGATTTAAATAAGTCAGAACAGAACTAGGAAAATTAGTAGTCCTAAACTTTTTACCATAAAAAATTATGTCGGAACCTTACATACTTACTTGGAACGCAAGTAGTCATCGACGAGTTAAATCCCCTGCCACAAGGAAATTCACAACCTAAAATTGCCAACATTAGAACCGAAAACTTAATTTCTTCACACGTCGAATTTGACATTTTTCCTCTAGACGAAAGTACACAATTTATCTGCATCTCCTAGTTCTTGTTAACCAAATTGATTGCAGGAAAAAGTTAATATTCGTAAACTAACCTTAAATAATCCCAATACTCTTTGGCGGAAAAATGAAGCTTTAAATAAAAGTTTCAATAAAAATTAAGTAAACCTGAATAGAGGATAAGTACTTAATTCTTACTACTTTCAACAATTTCCTTGGTGGCCGAACCCTCTTTTTTGAGCCGTCTCGCTTTCCAGCAAAAACTTGTTAGTCTTCCTTCTTGTAGTTTTTCTACATGCCTCGCAATTGCTGTAGTCTTGCAATTGTTATTTGTGGCGCGTTATATATTTCCACGAACTCTTTGTGTATTCGTCTTCTTCATAAATCTCCTTCTATAACGCCATAAATTATGTTAAAAAATTTCCTGTCCCAAGTCAAGTTTATTTTCAGCGGTGCTATTAAGTACCTTCCACAACCTTACGAACTTTCGGATGTATAACTGCATTATTATATTTCTTGATTTCTGCGACACTTCTTTCTATTCTTTTCGAAACGACGATTACGAGAGAAACATGCCTTTTGTACTTTTTAAGCGACACGGTTCAACCTTTTAGAATATCGGCACTAAATTAGTAAATTTATTAGGCTTTTTCACTATTTTCGGGACTCTCTTTATTTAGCCATATTATTCGATTTTTAGGTTATACCATAGACGAACTATCCCTGCGTTCGGGGAGCTCGCTATTAGTACTAATAGCACGATTTTGCCGTTTAGGGAGCTCGCTTTCAACGCTATGAAAGCTTTCGTGACGTCACTGTTCCAGTACGTAAACTTATGCGTCAAACGCTAAAAGCCTCCCCGAACGCACAGTAAAACGTCATAATAGCGTGAAAGCGAGCTCCCCGAACGCACCCTATATCAGACCGTCGGAGTAAATAGGACCGTCTGAGCCGAAATTTAGTTTCAATATCCCTTATTTTAGGGGATTTAGAGTGAATAAGATGTTGCAATAGACATTCCATAGTAAGTCGAAGCTTTAATGCAAAATAATGTAATTTTGAACGGTATACGCTATTTGTAAGGAGACACACGAAATGAGCATTGTTACTCAACTAGAAGGTTCAGTTTTTACCTGCCTATTATAAAATCCTTTTTCGTTAAGCTGGTAATACAAATATAGCTACCTATTTGCGGTCATAAATCTTGTTCGCAATAAATAAGTAACAATCAAAAGAACAATGAATAAGGTTATCCAAACTTCAAAATACGAGACGGTAATGGTCAAAATTGGGCATGCTAATACACAAACGTTTTCCATGTTTTTATCCCTTTCTTTGGTGCTCTTACAAAGGTATTCAAAAAATATTTCGAGTACGATGCTTAAATATTAACCAAGCTTTGACGGTCTTATAGTATGGTCCTTGGTTATTTTTGCAAACTTAAACATTTGTAAGCACCACCTATTATAAACTGAAGCAACTAACTGTTAAAAACTGTAGTTTAAACGTTTACAGCACCATCTCGAAATCATTCACTGTACTAATTACAAGTCACAAAAATCCGCAATTTTATGAGTAGTTGCTACGGTTTGTCATAGATGGTGCTGCAAACGTATTTAAAAATTATGAGAAAATGTATAATTATTTATAAGGAAAACAATATACTAATAATACTGATAGTCAATTTGCATGGCTGCATCTTTTTCCAAATAGGCAACATCGATTAGAGCTTCACAAACTTTGACTTTGGATTCGACTTTCTTTAACTTTAAATCGTAAAATTTTGGTTATCCAAAGTTGCTTGTAACCCATCTCTCAATTTGGTGATGTCGTCGAGCCTGCATTGCAACTTAGATTTCCATTTCTCTTATTTGACCAGCCGTTTGGCTTTGATTTTCCAAAGCTCTCTCCAATGCAGCATTTTTTGTCAATACAATTTCGCTCAACTCGCAATTTTGCCGGGGAAAATCATAAGGTTATAGCCTTACGATTTTTGGGCCTAAAAAATAAAAGTTACAGACTCGCAATTTTGACGAGGAAAATCGTAATTCGATTTTTGGGCCTAAAAAATAAAAGTTACAGACTTGCAATTTTGACGAGTGAAATTAACAACTGCAGGATGCCCAAGATTTACCAAGCACCAGAAACTGATACGCTGAATGAACTAGCAGTTGCAATTTATGAGGCTACCATTTTTTTAATAATTCTATTGTCTAAATATTCTATTGTAATAAATACAATAGAATATAAATGGTTAACTCTTGTAGCTTTGTAGCGGACAAAGCTCCTTTTAGTAAGCGGTCAATTTTGATGAGTATATTGACATTCAGCGGCTTCCAATCCGCCAAATTGTATGCCGAGAGTCAGTGCAACAGCACTGTGGTAACTAAATTAATCGTATGCTGACTTTCAGCATACAATTTAGTGGATTGGAAGCCACTGAATGTCAATATACTAATCAAAATTGACCGCTTACTCAGCTTTGTTCACTAAGCGCACCCAATTAATTGTTGTACAATGTGTAAGTTTCTAAAAGATAGGAATGATTTTTGGCGTGTTCTGTATTAAAGCGTATCATGTTCCAATCTCTCATTTTTGCTCTTCTTGCTCTTGAATAATTTCCTGTAACAATTAAAAACCCATTAATTAAATTAGGGATAAGTGTTGGGAGCTCAAACGTCCCCACAGTTCCCCTTGTTAGGAAGATGATCTTAGAAACAGTCTCAGTCCTTTCCTGTTATCTCTCCTGCTCGCCTACTTTATGATTAGTTATGGATGTCAGAAGCGAAATTGAAATGCTTTTGCTAGGTTCTAAAGGTTAAAAATTAATTTACTACTAATAACAAAAATATTTTTTAATAGTACTTGGACGAGTGACCCTAAGAAAAAAAGGTCTGTAAAAAAAGTCGGCGAGCAAGAGAGATAACAGGAAAGGTCCACAGTCTCCAGTCACCATTTGGAGACTATTTTCCAAAAGCTATTTTAAACGTCTTAATTTATTATTCCTAGTCAGAGGGCCTAGCTCCCCTCAATCCAAAATTAGAGATGCATTTTTAGATAAGTTTGTTACGTTTGCCGCTAGCTGCGCGATTTGGACTGTGGTATTAACAATATATTATAAATTTACTAATCTAAAAAGAAATAACGATACTCATAAAGGGGCGCCACATAATTTTTCGATCTTCTTTCTTCTTTCACGATCTCAACAAAATCACGAAAAAAAAGTGAAACTTATAGATTTTCTTCTAAAGCGCATTCCAATTAAAAGAGTTACTGTTGTAAGCATAGGGAACAGCGATGCCACCCAGAAAAACTAAAAGTGGTAGAAGTGTAAAATTTCCAAAGAAATATACAGACTTAGTTCAAGTTCGCGTTATAGTGTAAATAAATTGTAAATAATCCAACCATTATAAATTTTAAGTACTCATATGAATCACAGCTGTCAACAACATACAAGTGCATTCGACCTACAGTACATTGCAACTACTAATTTAATTTATGTATTTTGTGTCGAATAATATTTCGAATGTTTTTTTTGCTATCATGTACAAATGCAACATTTTTTTAATATAACTTGTGTTCTGGAAAGGGGGTACTGTAGCGCCTACGCCACTGGTAGCCGCCACACTGGAAATTCCAGTCGGCGCCAGTGGAACAAAGCTTATGTAAGACCCCTATATATTCCTGCTCCAAAAGGGTTGGAAATTCCAAGTCTCAGGCTATTTTGGCCAAGAATATATAAGGGAGGTTTGGTAGGTCTACAGCACTACAACTACTTCACTTCACTTGATTTCCCTCCGACGACTTCTCAGAGAGCACCTCGCTGAGAACGTTCATAATTTAAATATGCATAAAATTATAACGTGGTTCAATAAATAAATATAACGCAATGAGTTTAAAGAATTAGTTGTACAAAACCCTAAAGTTCCGAAGCAAGCAGCATATCCACAAATTACCCCATGTCCAAAATAACCCCGAGTTGTTCTGTAATTCTGTATGATTAAGATTGGGGAAGTACCAACCAGACATTGATCCGCTGAATAAATTACCAGTATAAATTTCTGAGGCTACCTGGCTACCTTTTTTAATTAAATGTATGATACACGGTACAAACCTAACCTCAATGTTAGCAGCCAACGAGCCAATGTGGCGCAAGTCATTGCACTTGAACCAACACTTTGGTAGTACCAAAGAATTTATCGTTAATTGGGTAGCTTAACAAACAACAGTAAATGGTTGTGGTTAAATTTTAGTAGCGGCAAGGAAATTACATTAACCTTTCGAATACAAGTCGTCTTCTACTTTAAACGGAACTATTTAGTAAAACATCTTCAATATCTGTATTTGCATATTATGTGAATATGCGTGTTTAAATCATAACTAGTTGTTCATCTTCAGGTAGCTTGTTGGGGTATTCTCAATGCTTCCGTCTAAAATTAGAGATTTCTAACTACCAAATAAATGGATTAAATAAGGGTTGCTATACTTAGCTCTTTTTACAATGACATTGTTATTTACCTTTCGAGTTCTTAAATAATATTTTTTAGGAAGTCGAGTACAAGTTCAGTTCAAAGTACTCTCCAGATTCCAGATATCCTGGGAATGAACGAATGACCCGCTAAAGTTTGTAACGGTGTGGATTTTCTATACAGCTCAGAGTGATATGAATCCCAAGATTCTAGCTCTGAGCTTGTCCAAATCCGCATCCGTTTTGGTTGTCAACTCCCCACCCCTAAACCACGATCCAATATTTCTCCATTATTCATTTTCCCTGTTGTTAATTATTAACAAAAATTAACAATTGTTAAATTAGACCGACACCTGAACATTATCTAGTGTGTATTCAATGAATACGCGCGAGTTCAAGCATTTTAACGTTCGATCTTTATATACAAAATTTCCCAATTTAAAAACTTTGAATTAATTTTGTCCAAAAATTAACTTCAAAATTTCGCTTCCTATTTCTTTTGCTTCCCTAATCTCCAATTGACATCCCCTAAGTAATTTTATTAATTAATGGTCATAAATTTCATTTTTTTATTCCTTTTGCGTCCCCAAATTTTCCCCGATCTCGACGAGACTTACATCATTCGAATGCCCTTTTCACAGCGCATTTTTCCTGCGTCCCCATTTTTCCCAAAGGCCACTAATTGCCTTTTTATAATTATAATTCATTAGCGGATGATAATCCGACCGCCAATATTAATTCCACTATTTTGAGCTGAACTAGCGCTGTGATTGGTTGTTTCCTAGGAAGGGGAACAATTAATAAATAGCCAGTCTGGGCAGTCCCTGGCAGGGCCTACAAGCTGTAATGGGAGCTGTCAATTCACAATTTTATCTGCAGTAACCGAATACAATCCTCGCTTCCGAGTGGCTACTGTTTTGTGGTGGTCCGCAAGGGCCATCGTAGAACCATTATAGCCGCCATCCTTGCTCCCGTGTGGCTACTGTCTTGTGGTGGCCCGCAAGGGCCGTCGTAGGACCATTATAGCCGCCACCCTCTTCGCCTCGTCCCCTGATCCGTATTCATGCCCCTGTACATACTTTAACGCTGTTTTTTTCCCTCTAGAAGATTTTAATAATTAGTGAATTAATTAAAATTTGAACTGTATTGAATTCCTATTGATTTATTATTTGGGTGAATAAAACATTTTAATTTGTGGTATGTGTGTAACTTTTATTTCGACGCCGAAGCTACCCTTCACCGACTGGGCGACGCTAAAGGGAGTTTCGTAAGCTACCCAATTTTCCCGCTTACAAGTTAAATCGATGCACGCCAATGACGTCTTAACATATTTACTCATCTCGCCTGTGCCTTTGAAGCGGACGTTAAATATCACGTTAAAAAAAAACTAAATAGAAAACAGTCTAGTCTAAAGCAATAACTTTTAATTAATCTAATACGTTGTAAATGAACCCCAACATACACACATAAGTGAAAAAACTTTAAATGAGAAAATTTGTTTTCCACCAAACGCCTCGGGAATCGAACCCAAGACTTTGCTATTTCCGGTAACACGCCTATACCAAATACGATAGGAGGTCAACATAATTTTCACAAAGCAATCCGGCATTGTTTAAATGCGTCGAGAAAGCGAATTATATATATATCAAATTAGTATGCATACAACAATCATACGTGAATAAATTACAAATTTTTAAATATTTAGGGTTAATTAGTTAGATAAATCTAATACGTTGTAAATAAACCCCAACATACAACACATAAGTGAAAAAACTTTAAATGAGAAAATTTGTTTTCCACCAAACGCCTCGGGAATCGAACCCAAGACTATGCTATTTCCGGTAGCACGCCTATACCAAATACGCCAGGAGGTCAACATAATTTTCACAAAGCAATCCGGCATTGTTTAAATGCGTCGAGAAACACGATGCTTCTCTCTAAAATAAAAATAAGTTTAGTTACTACTTCATTACAACCCACAGTAAATCACGACAAACACCAAAGCAGCATCAATTACATCAATTTATTTTTGCAAAGAATATTGCATTAAATTTAACTAGCCCAACCTGGTGGATATTTATTACGATAAGTTCCATTATAATTTTAAAATAAACAAATCTAACATCTGGTTACTAACCCTTTAACGACGGGTGACGTATATATTCGACAGAGCTTGCATTGCCATAAGGACGAGGGTCGGATATATACGTCTTAAGGTTTTCTATGCTACCAAGGCTATTGTCGCATATATCCGACGATTATGAAAAATTGTATGACCATACGACCGAGTGTCGTATTTATCCGTCACAAATAACTTGTCACATGGTCTGCCGTCGAGTATATACGTTCTGATTTGCATGGCATACAGCCGAACGACGAATATATCTGCACTAGGTAGGTATGGATTTGGTATAATGTAACTTATCTGAATACTTCCATAATAGTTATTTATGTATTAAGGGCATTAAGTAGATGTTTATACCCTGTGGGCGACAGTTTACAAACACGAGGGCCTCTGGCCCGAGGGTTTGTAAGTCGCCTGAGGGTATAAACTCTAGTAATGCCCGTGGTTCATATAAAACTTTATGTTTTACTAGTTCATTATAAATAAATAAATAATATGAGTGATTTCATTGACAAATTTTTATAGTAAGCACTGATTAAAGTCAATTAAAGTTGCTAAGAAACTACTTGTTTTATATTTGTTTAAAGTAAAAGTGCATATCTGTCATAATGGAAGAAACTAAAATTCCAGATGAAATTATAATAAAAGCTGAAAAAGCTACCGAAAAATTATTACCCCAGAAGTCTAAAGTCCTATACAATAAGGAATACGAAAAATTTCAATACTGGATGACAGAAAACAACGTTGACCAATTCAACGAGACTGTGCTGCTTGGATATTTCGGAGATTTGGCTCAATCATTTTCCCCGAATTCTTTGTGGGCTAAATACTCCATGTTGAAGAAGACATTATTAGTAAATAAAAATGTAAACGTTAAAAATTATTATAAATTAGGAGAATTTTTAAAACAAGGATCAAAAGGATATGAACCAAAAAAATCTAAAGTTTTGTCCAGAGAGCTAGTGTTACAGTTTATTCATAATGCGCCCGATGAGACATTTTTGATGGTAAAAGTTGCCTTGATTTTTGGTGTTTTTGGTGGATGTAGACGACAAGAATTGGTTAATATGTTAATTAATCATGTAGAAGACCGAGGCTCCGTTTTTGTAATAAATATACCTGAAACAAAGACTGATAAGAAGCGAGTTTTTACCATTATCGATGAAAATCAGATGAATAGTATTATGTTGGTAAGAAAATACATCTCTTTACGACCACATGGATGCTCTGAAAAAAGATTTTTCTTAGGATACAGACATGGCCGTTGTTTTGGACAGCCTGTGGGGAAAAACACGTTTGGAAAAATACCTTCCCACATAGCAAAATATCTGGGTTTAAGCGATGCAGATAAATTCACTGGCCACTGTTTACGGAGAACATCTGCAACTCTTTTGGCAGAAGCAGGGGCTAGTATGACTACATTGAAACGACATGGTGGCTGGAAAAGTTCTTCGGTTGCAGAAGGATATTTAGAGGATAGCATTTCTTCAAAAAATAAGGTTTCCAGAATGTTAGCTGGTGTGCCTTCTACCTATCACGATTTATTACCAACGTCAGCCATTTCTGTGAATGAAGGCGATAAGTTAATTACAAATACGGCATCGACATTCACAGCAGCCAATGTTACTATTACTGGATCCTTTCAGAATTGTCATTTCAATATTAAGTAGACTTAATATTTATTTCATGTACTATATCAAACGAAATAAATATATATTTTTTTAAATTTGCATCTTTTAAATACTCGTTGGAATATTAAGATTTTTTAATACCCCGCGGGCGTTAAGATTCCTTAATGCCCGTGGGGGTATAATGACTAGTATAATATATCTCGTAACAAAGCAATAAAAAGATAATAATGAACTAGTAAAACATAAATAAACTTATTCGCATATGAATTTGTAAGTATTTAATAGAAATAAAAAATAAAACCTTAAAATTGCATACAAATTGTGCTGCCGTTTATATCCGTCAACCGTCTGTGCGCCACTATACAATATGCCGGCTGGGTGCCAATCACGTAAAAATCTCGCCGTTGTTAAAGGGCTAAACTAACCAGGATAAAGCTCTTATCTGTCTGATAAAACTCTTCTGTCGTTGTCGGCCATCATCTGTTCTTCCAAGATGCCAAGTGAAATTTCTTCGTATCTGCACATCCTACACAAAATTAAAAGGAATTTCCACATTTCAAAGAAATAGTTCTCTTATTTAACAAAATATAAAAATTGAAAGTACCTTCTTATTCTGGAGTAGTTTAAACTTCAGTCCTGAGGTTATGCTTTTCAAGCACACATAAGTTCTTCTGTTCTTTAGCAAAACCCTATCCACTCACTCCACCACTACTTGCTAGTGCCACTAATAACTACAGAAGGCCAAGATTTACCAAGTACCCGACACTGATATGCTGAATGACCTAACAGTTCCAATTTATGAGGCTACCATTTTTTAATAAGTTCAATGTACGGTTACGGTACAAGAAAAATAATCACAATAGTTGCAAGATACCATAACCTTAAAATCTGCATAAAACTTAAAGCAAGGACATACACGGCCATCTATCTTACATACAAGAAACTTTTGGTGGTCATGTGACCACCCACTCTGCAAATTTCTATCGTTTATTCAAAATTTACAATGTAGTGGGAGAGTAAAGAGTGTTGCCTATGTATTGGTAGGCGTACAAAGCTGCAATTTTAACAAATTTTCGACTTGCACATTATTTAAACTTATTATAAAGTGGCCAATATTGCACGAAAAATGCATAATAGTTTTAACAAATTAATAAACTAATCTATAAATATAGGTTTTGATGCATAAACAAGGCTGCAACTCCTGATTTATAGTGAAACCACGGAACATCCCAATATATATATATGAGGAAGAGACAAAGCCGGCTATTTTTAATTTACCGTCTTTTAGCGCCGCCTGGTGTCGTCTGAACAAAGTAAATACGTGCGCGCGGCAAATTTGAAACAATGTCTTTTTATTTTTATTTATTTAATTTTAAATAATTTAAATAAAACAAAATTTTTATATTTTTTATAAAGTTTATTATCACTTATTAATACATTCAATAATTTCAGAACTAATGAATTCAAAAAATTAAGAAATATCGGTTGAAACCAAATAAATGGCATCGAGCTGAACATAACCAAACTTATTTTAATCTTCCTTCATACAGTTTTGTTTGAAGAAACTGGCATCCCAGGCACAACCCAGGGCTCAATTTATTTGGTTTCAAGTGTAGGAAGGTTTTAAGTTTAACATTTTTCTGCATCGCAAGTGTGCAGGTTATTATCAGAGAGCGAATAAAGCACGTTTTAAATTTACGAGTACTCGAATCAGAGTTACTCAAGACAAAAATTTGATAATTATGTTAACACGTACCACAGAAGTCGCTACTATGTAGCACATATTATGCGAATAATTTGAGTCCGAGTCAGAGTATTCGGTAAATGCCGCTTCACAACTTCAGCGAGCAACAGGAAATAAATTTTATAGAACATACATGTTAATTCGTTTAACAATAATTTCTTGACACCACAAATCACCTTTTGATAATATAGCAGCGAGTTTTTTAAATTCTATACTGAACTTACATTAACTTATTTTATATAAGAAACTTTCTTTTGAAGGAGCTCCTATGAGTGGTTCTTGTGAACTCCAATTTAGTTGCTCAGTTACGGCTCTAGCGACTTCTAATATTTTCGAACAGTGTGAAAACTGTAAAATAATATATTAATTAATTATCGAGTTAATTTTATAGTTTGTTTATTTATTTTTACCTTGAATTCTCTTGATTGACCGATTATTTGATATTAGTTCATTAGTCGTTGCACCACACTGTACTCACATAAATCTAGTTATTTCGTAATCTCGGACGTTGCTTGGAATAAAATTTCAACTTTTTAAAACCACTTTTAATTATTGAAATTAATTATTATTATACGAAAAAACGAAACTTTTTTTATTTGCAGGTGACTTAATTGTTTGCAAATCACGAAACAATAATAATTAATCACTGCCGCCCATTATATTAATGAATTTAACTCTGACTTTTTATTTAATTCGAAAATCGAGTAGGACGATTTTAGTTGTCACTTGAAATTTTTGATATTCTGTCATTCTGACAATCACTGACAGCGGATATAGTAGAACTCTAGAAATTAGTAACACTCAGCGCCATCTCGTATCGTCTGAAAACGTGGTTTTTTATTTTATATCCTAATGTCCCCTGCCGAGTGAAACAAGAAAACCGCTATTAAGGTAGTACTACCGGTTTTAGAATTGACGTTCAGAATTTAATGAAACTTAGCATATTGGTACATTATAATATCATAATTACCCAGTTAAATTTTTGGAGGCCTACAGAGAACTGAAAAAAAGATAAAAATATTTAAAATTTTTTGCCTTTAACATTGATCCTTATGGGAAATCACAGATTTTATTTTATTTCACAAAATTGGACGTTCAGATTTTTATGAAATTGGTATCAATAGAAAGAAAAAAATTAATTGAATTTTCTGTATTAATAAAACCTTAACTTTAGAGCTCGTGGTAAGAGTAATTAATAAATAATTAAGAAAAAACTTACATGTGGCAACGCCGCCAAGAAGGTTAGACGCGCGCGAAATTTAAATATGTACAGAATACGGCTAATGCTACTTGTTTCACATTTTTTTATACCTTTTTTCAGTGACTCTTTTATTTTTCCAATGAAATATTCATTTTGTATCATTTAATAAGTTTGATTCAGACATTTCATTAGTAAACAAACATTACATGTCAAACCGATAACCTGAAAGGTAATTTTTGTCTCTTTTGCTTTTACGCGGCGTTGCCAAATATAAATACGACGGAAGTCAAATTACAGTAAGCACACATTTGACACTTGTGGTATCGGTAGTACTACCTTAACAACAAAAAATTAACTAAATATAGAGACCACGAACTAGAGATGTGTAGTTCGCGAACGAACTAATAGACTGCCAAAGTGTTGTCGTCATAAACATGGCCGCCGACCATATGATGAGTAAAAACATTAGTTTGTTGCCATAACGTGCCATAACGTTAACACGTGAAAATGTTCAAAAATTCATTTTTCGGCAATTTTAGAATTATTTAGTGATGAGATTAGTGTTTTCAAAAAAGCAGAAAACTGCCTAGATAGTGGGCACTGCAAAGAAATAATTTTTGATGGCAGTTTGGGTTTCCCGTCTACTAACATGTGAACACCCTGGGCAATAACAATAAGGAATTTTGAATTAAATAATTAACTTAAAACTGGAATAAAAACGAAAACTTATGTTTAAGCTGTGCAACGTATACGGTGAAACTGGTTTGTTTTTACCCATTACCCACATTTGTGACGTCACACTTTTCCAGTCTATAGACATAAATAGGAATAATCAATTTAAGGGAGCTATTTGAGGAATTAAAAATTAACGAATGTTAATTTTAGTTTGACAAACTAATGTTATATTTTAACTAAATTTTTCATTAGAATAGTTGCTAACCTACTATTAAATGGTTTAAGGCTGGAGAATTATAGGTTAGAATTCTTACATCGTCCTGAACAGCTTTAATACTCAACAGATACAACTGAGGTTTTTGTAGGGTCTAGCCAAACAGCTTGTCTATGGCTTGACATATTTTTAAATTCAAAAAAAGTATTAGAAAGTAACAAAAAAAATGTTTTCCGAAAAGTGGCAAATTACAGTCAGTTTAAATTGATTGTTTTCTGTTGCGTATAAATACTTAGAACGATATAAAATATGTCAAGCCATAGAGGATATGATATAGAACATATCTATAATAATTGATTTAAAAGAAAATGTGTTTCCTATGCCTTGAGGACGACGTAAGATTTTCCCCATAAGCCCAATGTTAATTAAGCTTCTCAAAAATTCTAATTGATGTCGCCACCCAGCCGTCGCTGCGATTCATAAACGTAGATAAATATTAGTATAGGTAATGATAAGTTTGACCTGGAACAAATTGCAAGAAACAGATTTTTCGCGGTAACTTGTTCAGAATTTTACGCTGATTACGACCATATAAAGTCTATGCCAAAAATATGATCGAAAATGGCATAATTTTGGCATATAATGTCACTATTTTTCGAGGTTATAATACAAAATACGCCTGAATGACGAGTAACCAAGACAGTTAAATGATACACACATCCAAAAATTAAATGAACGAGACGCTACTGAAAATGTTAGTTGGGTTGCATAAATATTTTTATGCACCATAAACTATAATTCTCCAGCCTTAAGAGACGCGAATAAAACGAACGAGTCGACAAATCAGAGTCTCCGGAATATGCGAACTGCAAACGATACAATACCTACTTTACATTCACTCATTGCTTATTTATTATTAGATTAGATATTCCCCGCAGTGGCCACTACCCATAGAGTATTTAATAATGGATCATTCATTAAGGTAGTACTTACGCCAAATTCATTTTCTTACAATTTTTTTTTAATTTTCACAGATAATTATTCAAATAATTCCGGATCGAATGGTGCATAAATGAAAAACTTTGACCATACGGATTCCAAGATATTCAATTTTAAAAATTGAATTTTTGAGAGTTTTTTACATTGCACTATAGGGAAAATCAAAATTTTTACGTACATATTTAGTTATAACTAATAAACCCTTCTTACCGTTTTTATTAAAAACTAAATCAACATTAAGCAAGAACTAATAAATCTTTTGAAAAAATAATAATTAACAGTCACCATCTAGTTTCTGAGATATTAATTAATAAATGATGAAAAATTTATATTTTTCAACTAGTGGAAGAGATACACTAAAACAAGCTGGCAACAGCGTATTTTTGTAACAGCAAAATAAGCGTAAAACGCGCATGCGTTAGATTTTTTCAAATTTTTTTCACACAGGATATGCTGTAGGTGATGATTACTTTTATTTAAATAATAGCAAAACGATTTTTATGATATTTAGTATTGCTTATTTATCACAAAATGGGTTTCCACGCAAAATTATAAACAAGCTGTCAAGATTGAGGTTAGTCGACGTTTACATGACGTTTTCAAACTCGGACAGTGTTGCCAGATTTAGAATACTGGCTTGGGATTGGTTAAAAATAGTACATTCACAGCAAAAAGTTTTGGGTTGATACATTACGAATCCTAACCGATTTTTTTTTTTTTTTTAATTCTATTTAATGGGTGTAGCTTTACGCCATTACCCAATGACCACGTATATTATTATTATAGAAGTACCTTGTATTTAAATTGTAAGTTTGTACTATATGTAATGGTATAAAAAAACATTTCTAAATATTTATCTTTAACCTAACAACTTCGTCGTATATAGCTTTATAGACTACGAGATCCCTAGACCCAAGAATTGTTCTTAAGTTTAGGGGCTTATCTAGATGTTTGTAATTGTGTAACAGATTTAATAAAACTTCGTGATCATAAATAATACAATTTTCCAATATCAAATGTGATATAGTGCCTATTTCTCCGCAATCGCAAAAAGGGTCATCTTTAATTTTTAGACTATAAAGATACTGCGGAGTGAGAGCATGACTAGCTCGTAGTCTGCATAGTATCCTAACAAAATTTTTATCATTGACACCGAGGTACCAGGGCTGGAACGAGAGTTTAGGTTGAATTTCCTTGTAAAATAAGCCCTTCTGAGATGCCAAATACTCTCTGTTCCAATTATCGATGACTGTATGTTTAACTATACTACAGAAATTCGCCTTTGTTAATTTATATTTTGTCAAATTTATACTGTCTGATAGACTAAAGAATTTCGCTGCTTCATCTACCTTTTCATTAATCGAAATACCTATATGCGCCTTACACCATAGGAACGATACCATTTTACCACTAACTTGGAGTTCATAAATCTTTTGAAGTATAGAGTATGTAATATAACTTAATTTTGACGATATTTTAATGTTGTTTAAACTCTGTAGACCACTTTTACTGTCGCTAATTATCAAAAACTCGCGTTCATCGATTGAAGCGATGTATCGTAATGCTTCCAAGATAGCTAATAGTTCTAAATCATATATCGATAATTCTGTGTTTGTCTTTTTTCCTATATAAGAGTCAATTTGACAATCATAGACTGCAAATCCCGAAGAACGATCATTTTTGGAACCGTCTGTAGCCACTTTATAGGCATAAGGAAACCTACTATGAAGATAATCAACAAATCGATTGTTTTGTTGATTTTCGTTCAAGTGTTCGTCGAAGGATGGGTAAAAAAATTTGGCGTTGACAAAATAAGCGTAATAAGAGATAGTACACATTGAAAATTGCGAAAAGGTGTGTAGTTGATGCTTAAGGTTCTCTAATTCATACATATTTTCTACCAAAAATGATGAACGTTTGTGAATCCAAAACCTATGAGTCATGTCCAACATAAAGAGATCAAAAAGACCCTTAAAAATACTACTTTTATTAATATATCTGTCTCCTAAAAATTTGAGACTTAGCACTTGTCTTCTATGTTTCAACGGCATTTCAGCTGCTTCCGCCAATAAGACATCTATTGGCGTACTTTTTAGGTACCCCAAACACTGTCTAACAGCTTTATTTTGTATAATGTTTAGCTTTTGTAAATGGTTATTTGCAGCATTTCCGTAGAAAATGCTACCATAATCGATAACTGCTCGAATGAAACTTCTATAGAGAAGAAGAGCCGTGCTTGGATCAGCTCCCCACTTCTGATAACACACCATTTTTAACAAATTAAAGCCCTTGTTGCATTTCGATATAACTTTGTCAATATGAACCCTCCAAGTAAGCTTCCTATCGAGCCAGAGGCCAAGAAAACGAACTGTATTTCGATGTGGTAAATTCAAGTTAGATATTAGGAGTTGGTTTGGGTAATTTACAGATTTTCTATCAAAAGTGCACATTTCAGATTTAGATTGCGATAGGGTTAAACCATATTCAAAAAAAAACTTTTGTAAGCCAATAAGAGCACTCGAAAGATGTAACCGATTTGTTGCTAGAGAATTGCCAGCGACGTATATACATATGTCGTCAGCAAACTGTAAAATTTTTGCATTTTTGTTTATGTACTCTTCTAGATTATAAATATATAGGGAATACAAAAGTGGCGATAAAATATCTCCTTGAGGTAAACCCTGACTTGTAACTCTCGGTCCCAGAATTTGCTTATCTATCTTAAGATAGATAGAGCGATTTAAAAATAGGTTCACAATCATATTAGCAACCTTATATGGCATTCCAATATTCAACATTTGTTTCCTTAATAGGGAAATGTTGACATTGTCATATGCACTTTCGATGTCCAAGAACAAAGCTGTCAACGATTCTCCCCTTGTATAGGCCAAATAAATATCCGTAGTCAAGATACTTAAGCTATCGTACGTAGATTTACCCTTACGAAATCCAAATTGGGTTTCTGGAAGTTTATTATTTTTTTCTAGCCAATATATCAACCGATTTTTTATTAGTCTTTCAAAGGTTTTTAGGATACAAGATGACAGTGAAATGGGTCTATACGTCTCTTTACCTACTTTTTTAATAGGCACCACCATGTAGTCCTTCCACTCCTGGGGGATTATACCTGATTTGAAGATTTGGTTATAAATACTTAAAAGGATAGAAACACTGCTTAAAGGAAGATTACTAATCATATTATACTGTACATTATCTTTTCCAGGTGAAGTAGAAGGGTTACACTTAATAACGTTCGACAATTCTGCAAAACTAAATTCGTTCTCCAATAAGAAATTGTCTATTGTATTGACTTCCTCTACGTTAACACTATCCCTGTCCGAAAAGGGATTAACATAATATGAAGGGGGAGATAATTTAGTAAAAAAGTCTTGAGTCCATTCACCAACTTTAACGGGTTGGACATTATTGTATGTTATATTGTTAATTTTTCTGACCTGTTTCCAAACTTCCTTCATATGAGTTTGATTATTCAACTTATTACAAAATGTTTTCCAAGATTCTCTTTTACTCTTTTTAATAATTTGTTTGGATTTTGCAGCAGCTTTTTGGTAATTTAAAAAGTTTTCTAAGTTAGAATTCTCTAAATAGATATTAAGGAGACGTTTCCTATCGTCAATACACCTTTGGCATTCTTGGTTCCACCAAGGCTTATAAAACTTTGAACATCCTCTTTTTTTACTGTATATAGGAATAGAGTGAGAAATAGCTTTTTGCATAATAGATAAAAAGTTTGTATAATTTGCCTCCTCAATTTCTAATGTGCTAGTATACTCAGACATCAACAACCTATATTTATCCCAATCTGCTTTATTAGTGTTATATCTGGTATTAATTTCGATATCTGTGGTCGTATTCGAGTCAGAAGACGAAAGGGACATGAATATAACCAAATGATCGGAGCCTAAGGATTCCTCTTTAACTGACCACTCCAATTTAGAAGCCAGATATGGACTACAAAGTGAAAGATCAATAGCCGATCTATTTATTTGAGGTCTCGAAACTGTTGTATAGTGACCGTCGTTTAATAGTATAAGATCACTTTCATCAAGTTCGTTTAAAAAGAAAGAACTTTGTTTTGAATTAGTAGCACAGCCCCAGGCCATGTTATGAAGATTAAAATCGCCACCTAAAATACATGGGTGATGTAAGGACGAGAAGAATGTCGACCAATCATTTGCAGATATTCTCGATTCAGGAGTTAAATATATTGAATACACATATAATTCGACATCATTTAACGTAAACGAAACCCCAATGCACATTAAATTACCAACAGTAGCAAAATCAGTTAATTCTTTGTATAAATATTTGCGTTTGAGCAAAATACCAACGCCTGCTTTACCGTCTATGCGATCAGCTCTAAAAAAATTATAATTTGGAAAACGAATATTTTGATTAGGTTTCAACCATGTTTCACTTAAAATGGCCAAATCGACATCTTCGCAATGAAGATAATTTTCGAGACTTCCCTTATTGCTTAAGATGGATCTACAATTCCACTGCATAATATTAAACTTGTCCATTAGAGGAAAGAATGGTTAAAATTTGACTTTTTATGGAATCTAACGAATTTTCTGTTGAACTTATTTCTACATTATTAGAATTGCCTTTAGAAGTTATTAGAGAGATAATTAATTCACAAATCTTATTGATAATATCTGATTGCTTAGATTTCTCACTCTTACTTAAATTATCTGTTATATCTAATTGCTCACTACTATTTCCAATTCCGTAATTTAAACAATTACCATTGCCAGAGACCATTTTAGGAAAGGAAATAATTTCTTTGTGTTTTTCGGAGTATTGAGGTGATCTTACAGCAACTTTTCTTTTTTTAAATATACGGTTTTCGGGACTTTTAAGTGGTGGGAAATTAAAGGAATTGTTCTCGGGATAGCTAAAAACGTCATTATTCACGTGGCTAATGTTATTAGACACTACGCTAGCAAGTGAATTTTTAACTCTTTTAGTCGCATTTTGATAAGAAACATTTTCTTTGCCCATTATCTGTTTAATCGATTGCTGAGTTTTAAATTCAGGGCATTTATTGTGATCGGTTGCCGAATGGTTGCCTTTGCAATGAATGCACTTTGGCTGCTCGTCAGAACAATTTTCCGCTTTATGTGCTTCGCCACAAATTGTGCAACGAGATGCACTTCTACATAATTTTGATACATGCCCGTACCTCAAGCAGTTAAAACATTGTGTTACTCTTTGGACATATGGTTCAACTGTACAAACAACCCGAAAAATAGACACTCGACTTGGTAGATTTTGACCTTTAAAGGAAACAATAACCGTTTGGGTAGGTACGAAAACATTTTCCCTTTCGGGTGACACGATTTTTCGTGTTATTCTTTTCGTTTCTAATACTTGGAAACGCTCATTTCCAAAAGGTTTAATCAAATTGATTAATTCTTCATTAGAAAGATCCAAATCGACGTTTCTAATAACTCCCTGTCTTCTCACCAGAAAATTGGGAATAAAAGTTTTAATATTTTTGTTTTGCAAAAATTTTGAATTTAACAGACTATTTGCGTCTGCTGCCGTTTTACATGTAACAACAATACGATTACGACCCGACTTTGCTATGTCTAAGATACCAGAATTAATATCTGAATGATTATTATGTATTAATTTCCCTATAGACATGGGATGTAGATAACCAATATTAGAATCGTTAGATTCTAAGTATACTTGATAAGGGCCTTTATCAAAATGATCGTATAAATTAACGATTTTTAAATTAGAATTACTAAATTCGTTAAATGAAGCACTTGAATTGTTTGTATTATTTGTTAGTGATAACGATGCATTTGAACCTTTGTCGAGTTTATTTAATTTATCGCCTGATGTATTAACATTATTTAAATTGTTTCTCTTCGGTTTACTAATAGAAAAATCACTATGAATTATAACAGCCTTATCGTTATCAATTTGCATGCATTCTTCTTGATTTAAGATTGCAACAGAATCTCTCATAAGCGAACCGATATTGGAATCCGTATTGAGCGGGGTCCCATCTGGGACCCCCTCAAGATTGGACATCGTTCGGATTTTATAATCCGCAATCAATTTAAATACAACTACTTATAGTTTAAATATATAACCTTATACAATTTGGATTTAAATTTGACACCTAATTGCTTTATAAGACGCACGCACTGCACCGACCTTCACACTACGACGGAACTATGCAAACTGTCCTAACCGATTGTACTATATTTTCTGACGTTAACTTTTTGCTCCGACTGTCGCGAAAGTACTACCTTGAAAATAAAATGTGCTTCTGTGTTACAAAAAATATTAAGCATTAGAGTGTATTAGATAATTAAGAACTTAAGCATTGGTTTTCATAACAAATAATGAACACAAAGAATGATTGAACGCATTGCATTTCCAATGAGCAGATAGGTACAACAGTTGCGGTAGGCGATAGCTTTCCGATCTCCTGTTAGCAGCAGTTCACCATTCGAATTCTCTTTCATTTAAGTTTTAGTTCACGAACGAACTAATAAAATGAACGGCTCTTTTTAGTGAACTAGTTCGTTCTCTACCACGAACCACGAAACTAGTCCAAAGTAATAACTTATACTTAATTAATTGTTCTAGAATGTGTAAGCTTATAAACAATATGAATGGTTTTCGGTGTGTTCTGTATTAAAGCGTATCATCACCAAGCTCTCATTTTTGTTCTTCTTGCTTTCGAATAATTTCCTGTAACAATTAAAAACCCATCAAATAAATTAGTAATAAGTGTTGTTTATGTGTAGAAAAAATTATGTGTGCATCTCGAGTACAAAGTGTCTTTGTCGCTCTAAAAGATTGTCGCGCTCCGCTTCTTCTTTTACGAGCGACAAAGTATCACTTTGGGCTCTAGATACACAAATAGCTATTAAAGAGTCATTTATTAGTCCACGCAGGTGAACAGTTCTTTAAATGTATTTTATGTGATTATACATGTATGGGTAAAAGTAACTTAAAGAGGCACTTATTAGTTCACACAGGTGAAAGGCCTTTCAAATGTAGTGTATGTAAATATACATGTATGCAGAAAAGGACCTTAAAGAACCATTTATTAGTACACACGGGTGAAAGATCTTTTCAATGTTGTGTATGTGATTATACATGTGCGGCAAAAAGTAATTTAAAGAGGCATTTATTAGTACACACAGGAGAAAAGCTTTTTAAATGTATTTTTGTGATTATTCAAGTGTGCGAAAAGATCGTTTAAAGAACCATTTGTCAGTCCACACAGGTGATAGACCTTTTAAATGTTATGTTTGTGATTATACAAGTTTACGAAAAGATAGCTTAAAGAAACATTTGCTAGTACACACAGATGAAAATCTGCTTTAAACAGTTTCGCAGAAAAATTTTTTCGAACTGCTATAAACATTTTAAGGAGTTTCAAGTTAACCTTCTGAATGTTTGTGAATGATTGTATGCAGCGATAACTGTAAGATTACTTTTAGACGTAAAACTAATTATTATATAAACAAACATCAAATCCTACCTTAAATTATTTCGAATTTAACAATTCTAGACAGCCCCCATTTTATGGTCGAGTGTTTTCAAGAAATACAACCTTTAGCCAAACCATCAAAAATGGATCAAACTCGCCATATCACCATCAACCAAACACACGATAGCATGACCTCCTTCTGGGTATTACCAAGTATTATCTAAGATTTGTTTTGCCTCTGTTGTTTTCAATTCTACATACCAAATTGATTTGTAGTGCCTATCAGTTCAGTGTTCAACATGGTTCAACCTAAGTTTACATTTTTCGGTTGTAATATATGCTCTCGGCTCTGCCGACATGTTGATTGTATTGAGAAACACTCTAGGGCCGACTGTACATTGAAGCTTAAGCTTAAGTTCAACCTACCTTATCATTGTTCATTGGGAATGGTCCTTGACATTGACATTACAATGAACAATAATAAGGGTAGGTTAAACTTAAGCTTCGAATGTACAATCGACCCTCAAACGCGTTTGTAGAGCTCTTAACCGTCTAGCGCTAAAAGGCTCCCCGAACAACAGTTGAAGCGTGTGGCGTTGAAAGCGTCAAAGCGAGCTCCCCGAACGCACTCTTAAACCCATGTTTATGTGTTGACATTGAGAAGATCGTAGTGGAAATGGAAATAACCATTAAAGAAGAATAATTTCGAGATACTACTTTTGAGTACTCTCACAATTTAAGTAAGAATAATATATAAGTGTTATCAATGCAAATCTAATAAATTTATTGTAGACGAAGCTCTTAAAGAAGAACCTCCTTGCGTAAACCTGCAAGACGTTGGTAAGAATTTATTTACGTAGTTCTAATTACAAATGTCAATGAAAATAGAAGAATGTAATCTGGAGGAATTAGTTCGAGAGAATGTTAAAATAGAAAAAAACAAAAAAATTACAGGTGATGGTTTGGAATTGAACGAAGTATAATACTGTTGCAACTGTGACTCTCTTTGAAAGTAATCACATGGTATAAACATTTTAATGAGTTTAAAGAGTAAATGAAAGTGAATGGTTTTATGCACGTATGCAACAATAACTGTAAGACTACTTTTAAACATTAAATTTAAATGGTAAACAAACATCAAATCGTACCTTCAATTATTTCTAAATAACAATTATTCTATCGACAGACCTCGAAATTACACCAGAAATTTGTTTATTTAAGTTTCAAAACTCGGATGTGGCCATACCAGGACTTTTTCAGTTCAATTGAAAAAGTCCTGGTATGGCCACATCCGAGTTTTTTTTTTGTATTTGAAAGCTTCTTTTACAGCCTCTCAAATATTTAAAAATATACAGGGCGTTTTATTTAAATTAAGAAAATTGGCGTTATTTCCGGTTAAACCGGAACTCAAAATACAAAGTTTTTAGTTTTTTTCAAATGCTAATTTTACGTTCTTTCAAAATAATAAGAAATATACAAAATGTTTCTAAAAATCTAAAAATTTCTTCAATTTCCGGTTAAACCGGAAGTGAATTTGACTCTTAAATAATGTCGAATAATAAGGATTGATAAGAATAATACAATTGCCAACTTTCAAATTTTCATTTTCATTACCAAAAAAAGTACGCATTTTTAAACTTTTGGACTTCAAAAAATCATAACTCAAAAACTCTTCATAGCAAACGAATTAAACTTTGACATTCTATTAAGAACTATGATTGCTAAAACATATCCAAAAATGAAAAAAACGGCCGGAAGGAATTTTGAGAAAAACGGCTTTAAAATTTTGGTCAACTTTAACTCCTGAAAGATAAGCAATTTTAATACAATTTTATAAATTTTTTAGATTAGGATGAAAGGCTTATATTTTGCCTTTATAATACCGTTTTGATATTTTCAAAATACTAATTACCGGCAAAGTTATAACAGAAAAACCGATCAATGGGACAATCGTAATACTGGCCGCCATTTAAAATTTAAAAATTTGAAAAAATTTTTATTCGATTAGGTCTGAGATATACTAACTTATAGCCAAGTTAAAACGACGCAAGTTTAAATTTGATAAAATGCGCTCAAAATAACCCCCTTATTTTGCTTCACTCTGCACGGATTTGATTTATAAACTTGTTTTTTCGATGAAGTTTTGTTAAATAGCCTCAAACCAAATTTCATCTAAATCGGTTCAGTAGTTTTGGATTTACGGCGTTACATACATACACACACACACACACATACAGACAAAAATTTTTTTTTGCTTTTTTCTACTCAGAATGACCTGAAACGTCGAGAAATGAAATAAAAAAAATAAAAAAATTTTTTTCATCCATTTCCATTTCAATACTTTTTCAAATGTTGCTTTGCAACTGAAAAAGTAAAAATGATGTTAACTATTTTTTCGCCCGATCGTGTTTTTTTAACGTACTTACAAGCCTTGTTGATCGACTGTGTAAATCAAATTTACAACACCTTCATAGCTTCCATATAGACCAGTAAAAACAATGCTGTTATAAGGTTATAACCTAACTCCGTGCGGTAAGTAAAGTTGGTACTCCTTGCAAAATCACTATTTTGTTGACATTTAAATTTTTGACATTTGCAAAAATTAATTTAAAATTTAAAAAAAAGTCTGTCTATTATATTTTGATCGGGCGAAAAATAGAATACGATATACGGTTGTTAAGTGCTATAATAACAAAATCTCGAAAATTGAAAAATCTCGACTTCGCCTCGCTTTTTCAAACTTTCTCGATTTTGTTATAGTGCACTTACCAACCTTATATCGCAATATACTATTTCAAAGAAATACTTTTTAAACTGTTCTTTTACCTGTTTCAATTTAATGCCAATGAGGAACTAAAGTTTAAATTGAAAAATTTAAATTTTAAAGTCTTTTTACCATTTCAAAATTTTGAAACAGCAAGCAATAGGTAGTTCCATTGTAGTACACATCAAGTTCTATTTTCTGTATAATTAGTATAATAATCTCTAACATAGTGGCCAACTTTAACGTTTAAAGTAACGTTCTATCTTAGCTAAATAAAAAGGATAGAATGTTACTTTACGTTAAATTTGGCCACTATTTTAGAGGTTATGAATAGCTGAATAGAGCAGAATAGGCTGATTGTTAACTAATAGGTCTGTCCGTTTGCAATATTTTCGCTGCTTTTTTGCGTGAGATCCTGGAGTCAAGTGTTCCTTTGTAAAATGTTTTCTTAGATTCTTAGTAGATAAGATTCGTGACGTCACACGAATCAACTCCAACATGATATGCCTGATATTAGAGTGAACTCAGACAGTCCAAACGAACAGACCTAATTAGTGCTTCATTTTTTTTACTAAAACCGAATAACGAATAACTAAAACTTTGCCATTTGGAAAGAAAGGGCCGTACGGCAAATTTTACAGCCAAGAATGTTGAAACTACAATCCACAATGTGGATTCAGATGTTGCGGAATCCAGAATTCCGCAAAATCAGTTAAAAAAATTTTGTGCTGGAAAAAGTGTAGCTCACAATTCCGGATCATGAGAATCGAGCATTACCACATCTTGTTCTCAAATGGTGTACCTACTGTACTACACCTGTGGCAGGTTGCACGATGCACATTACTCCTGAATGACTTCTGGGCTTTACTTACGGTCAGCCAGTTAAAAATGGTCATAAATTAAACTTACAATGGCATCTTAGACATTTTTGTTAAAACTTTTAGCTTTTTCTTTAAATTTTTCCAGGTAATATTTTGAATAAATGTCTCTGATGGCTTTGTAAGTTTAATTTATGGCCTTTTCAACCGGCTTCCCCTAAGCACTGTAACTAAAGCCAAGAAGTCATTCTGGAATAACGTGAAATCTACAGTATCAGCACAATAAATTTCTTAGCGCCACCTACTAGCAAGACATAAAACGCTGAGAGAATCTCTTTATCCAAATTGATTTCGAGGTCCATGAGTCGTTGATATTAATTTGGAGCATCAAATTTTTGCCTTTTTCTATATTTTTTAAACTTGCGTTAACAAACAATACATTAATCATAAAATTAATTCGAAAAAAGCTTCCCTATGTAGAAACAAAAAAAATCTAAAAAATACTAGTCACTTTCTTAGAACACAATATTTCAGAATTATATACAAAATCAATTTCGATCTCCAAACTAAAATGTTTGTGCTTAGATAAATATCAAAATTTACTAAAAACAAATCCTACGGTAGTAATAAGGTAAAATTGTATTACTATTTTACAAAACTAAGAATTACAAACTTAATACGAAGATCGATTCATCCAAATTATAGCTTTTAAAAGAAAATAGGCAATTCCGATACCGTAAACGATTTTTTCTTTTTGTAATCTATTCAAATTTTCTAATTCCAGTGCCATAATTCTTCTATTTAATTTTGCCATTTCTCGTCGAAGATGAGCTATTTCCTGTGTGGACGAAAGACCTTCACGATCAGTGCCAATCGGCAAAGATAAGTCTTGCGGTAAATTAAAGCTATCGTTATAATTATCTATAACGACATCAGACTTTACTTCATTTTTCTTATCTTCATTTTTTTCTTCAAACTCGTTCACGCCCGGAAACGCATATCTATCTAGAGTTAAAGATCTCGGCGGTGTCGCAACTCTAACGTCACCTGGATACGGCTCGCTGGGTAAGATCGACTTGTCGTAGACAATTTCGCGAGGCGTAGCTGTGGTGCCTTGTAAGAAAATATATCAAACGGCACGTCAGGCTTTTCAGTTAACTTACCTATGTGTTGATTTTGTCCCGCGACTAAGATACGAGGTGGTACTTTCATATTTAAAGCCTCCTCGGGTGGTGACCAAGCATTAGGATTCGTTCCGTTTAGAACGTCATTGCTTAAACTAATTTTGTGAGGTACCTTCATTCTTTGGTTAATGTCCACTTTAAAGTTAGCATCCGTTATAAATGCATCTTCTAATTCGCTATAATGTAATGGACTCGTATTTGAAGACATTATTTCAACACTATTTTTATCGTTGCTTAAATTTGACACTTGACACCTTAGAACATTAGGTTGTGGTTCGGTTGCGTCAGTTGCGTTCAATAAAATATTTATTTTGAATAAAATTTTTTTAACAAAAATAGACGAATTCATCGAGTTACATTTAAAATTAGCATAATGTTGAAATAAATAGTTACTTTAGAATCAAACACCGTTCATTAACAACATTAGTAACCTTACACTGATTATTCGTACACGCGTGTATAATGTGTTGCCTATGTTCATGGGGAACTAAAATGAATTACAACCAAATTAATTTCAAAATTTTAATTTCTAATTAATAACTATTTCATTTAAATATGATTATTATAAGAAGAAGTAAAACTTGAACTAATACCTAGGAGTTGTAATTATTTTATTTAAAAAAATATATCTGATAAATATGTACCTATCTAACAATAACGTTTATGTTGGACGTTAATAAAATTTAGTGTCTTTTAGAAATAGCTTTATTTTAATAATGGCGATAGAAACAAATAGCGAGGCTGCGAGGCACTTATGGGAAAATTGACATACTTAAATGCGGGGAGGCAATATAAGTCCCCCCTGTTGCGTTTGTTTGCAATCTCCAGTAGAGTCGAGTTAAGTAAAAACCTATAAGAATAAACCTATAAATCTTAATTTTTTAGTATAGAAAAATAAAACCTTTAGTAGGTAGAGTAGATACGTGTGTGTGTAGGTATATATTTTAAAATATTATCGAAAGATATAAAAGCGTGCGCTTGTAATTACCTATAGGTACTATACTATACTACCTCGACCTCGAAGAGCGCTCGAAGTAGTCTAAAATGAGAAATAAAAATTTATTTGAAGAAATAAAACGGTTAAATAAAATAAAGACATAAAGACATAATTTCCTTACAAAGGCGATAAAGACGTTGTAAATATCGTGTACCTAATAATTAATAATAGAGCAAATGTTTTAGAACGAAATTCGTTAGCAAAATAATGAGCTCAGTTTGATGCCGAACAATTAAAACAATGCATCATCTTTTAGAGATATTAAACGAGTGAATAGCTTGTAAACAAACACAGGCAGCTCGATATTAATATCCGGAATATTCTGATTTTATATATGTACGTTCGTTGTTAAGACGCGGTACCCTTCTTAATTTGTTGATAAACTTGCAACTAATTATTATAATTTTAATTTATACAACGCGGCCAAGTTTTCAGTTCGATGAAGGTTTCTACACTGTTACAAATTAAAACAAAAATCCGGCAACGAATTTTAATAAAAAGGGCGCATTTATAATTTCGTCAAATAGCAGCCGATGCCGGAACTTTTTAATGTGTGCACATTAATCGTTCGGAGATGTTAATTAAAAAATTTTTAATGACGAAAATTTCGGTAATTTTTTGCAGTGTACACGTAACTCAATTAACGTGTTTTTAATTGTGGAAGCGCAAAATTGTTTTAATATCGCGTTAACGGTTTAATGAAATGATCCCTGGGTAGCAATATGTTTTAATAACATCCCTAATGTCAACTTATACCCTCCTTTTGAACAAACACGTTTAAACCCCTTTCTTAATTTTCTTTTACTGTTTTTAATTTTATTAACGAGGAAAACTTTTCTTCGTCGCCGTGTCGTGACATCAATAACTCCGTAGACATTATTTGTAATTGCTGCAAAGAGAGTAAAATCTATTTTTCGTTACTTACGACGAACAAAAGAAAAATGTTGAATCGTGATTTAATAAATTGTGTAGCTTCTTATTCGCATATTTTGTACCTCCGTTATATATCGCGTGCGACGCAACATTAAATAATGTAAAACAAATTAAAGCGAACCAATTTTTCGTTGTCAGTATAAAAACCTATTCGAGATCGATAAATAAAATGGCCGTATTTTAAATTAAAATAAATATTTTTGACAGACGTACACATATCTAGTTGTTGTTTTGTTATTAATGACCACCATTTTCTATACTTTCTATCTCATTTGTTACTGTTTTGTTTATTTATTAAATCGTTATTTAAATTAAGCAACACGTACCTAATTTATTTCGTTATTAGTTATCGCCCAATTAATTTAAATAAATAGCGCAAAAATAATTTCACCATAGCCTTACTAGGTATGCAACTTCTCGTACAGCTATACGATTATTTTTAATTACGATTTTTTTAAAGTTAATTTTTTATCCTGAACAGATAATATCATTGAGATATAATTATGTTTAGTTCAATTTCTTTGATGGATTGTTTCGATACCGACTTGTAAAGATTTCAATAATAACTTTCATTATTGTTGCTTTATTAGTTATTACGTAACAAAAAAAATGTGTATCGTAAATACCGACTCGTAATGTATTTTGATTGTTAATTTTAATGATGAATTCCATTCAGATTTGTGACTTGGTTGCTTCGTTCATCGTTCTTAAAGCGCGTTTTAATTATGCCACAGATTGTCGTATTTGGTAAAGAATAGATAATAATTAATTAATAACTGAGACAATTTTACTCGTCATACGAGAAAATGAACTTGATGATGATCCTGGCAAAACGTCTTTTAAAAAATATTCAAAAAATTACTAACACAACCAAATTTAGAGAGCCTACTACCATATAAATCTTTAGAATACTATCAAATGCATATAGCATATTAATGGTATAATGTTTGCTAGCTGTTACACTATAACCAATGTATACATTGCTATAACTATAACAACGCGTGGCATCTCCCCTAACCTCGATAATTGCATTCGTCGTGGTAAACTTCTTCTCAAATTTTGAATCATTTCTTCAGGAATGCTAATCCAACGTTGCGTTCCTGTTCTTAGATATTTCTAGGTGTAGGTAAAAGGCGTCTCGATACTCTTTGCGAAGGGCACCCGAAAGATGATCTATGGGATTTAAGTCTGGACTCCGTGGTGGCCAGTCCATTACTTGAATATTTGCCCCATTCGAGTAATCTAAGGTCGGTCTTGGGATACGCGGTCGAACATTAACTATTATCCCGAATTAAGATAAACTATTCCCCAAATAAATGAAGAAAAATGCGTAACATGTAACATGGTTATGCACCCTTTCACCAACGACCACATAATCGCTTCCGGATCATCCGTTACGACCTGAAATAGACCATCAGGTTTTCTATGAGAGAGGGCCCGCTCGCCTCTAGCCATCATCCAGGCACACTAACAGAGGAGCCTGCGCCTACAATAGGAATAAAATAGATTGAGGAAAACCTCGACACGTACTGGTGGTACCTACGTGCCTAATCATTTAAAGCATGACTACTACCGAAGCATAGATATGTATACTTCCTACCAGAACTCGCGTCTTCCAATTACCATTTAAAGTACAACTGCAAATAGACTAGTCCATAGATCCTCCGGTGTAGAAACTACAGCAACCAATTGATCAGTTGATCACGTATGGCTCCGCCGAAAGTAACGCACCGAAACGGGTGTAATTAAACAGACCATGAAACTAGAAAATAAGTGGAAGGATTGAACCGGCGAAGAACATGATGCTCTTGACGCAGAACAAGCTGTCAGTGGCGTAAAGGAGGTCCGAGAATATGGTAGTAGGTAAGAGTGAGAGTGTATCCTAGCGTACTCGACTGCGCACACTTCTGAGCAACACCCCCCTTACGTTACTAATGCTTCACTTTTAGATCCTCCCAAACTAGCTTATAACCATTCCATTATTATTATTTTATAGTTCTATGAAACAGACCATAAGAAGCATACGTTGGGACCCCTCAACTTCCAGTTTTATACGTCGGCGCTCATCCCGTTGCCTGCATCCCTTCAAGTGTAGGATAAAGAAGAGGATCCGCGGTTTTAAGGGCTGTACCCTGGAAGTACCATACTAGCCCGACTAGCCGGTGTCCATCAAGGAAAACCTGGTCTGTTTCAGGTTGTAACGGATGATCCGAAAGCGATTAGGTATGTGGTCGCTGGTGGAAGGGTAAAGGTTTTTCCCGATCCCAAACCATTTCCAATCACGGTATAGTGTGCGTGCAAACATGATTTTGTGTTTCTTTTTTTATTTATTTATTGACTACATCAACAGTACAAGACCAAATTAAGATGCAGTTACAAAATTTAACCAATGAAATAATCGTACATGCATACATATAAAATACAATGTGATATTATTCTCATAATATAAATAAAATACATAATAAGAGAAATAATAGTAATACAAAAACAGATACCACTACTATAACAAATAAATCATTTACTTAAATTTACTTAAATAGCGAAACCAAGCAACATATTTTCCTTCCTATACCACAATGGTGGTACACCACCAACAACCTTCGCAGGACGAAAGAGAGAAAGAGCCGATAATCACCTTCATGTTCAAGACACAACAAGAGCATACGCTATGCTTAATATTTCAACAGCAATACAGGGTCAGATTGAATCTTAACACCTGTTGTCGGAGAAAACGCTCATCATTTGGACTTGTGAGTTTTTCCCTGTCCTCTGTTCAAGTCTTTTAGAATGTGTCCCAATTTCTCTCAATCTTCTAATCCTAATGATGCGAATAACTGTTGAATGATTAGCACCTAACAGCTTGGCGACGTAATACACACTTCGTACTTCATCTAACAAAAAGTTGATACTCTTACGCACTCATATATGGTTAAATGATGTGATTGATTCAGTCTTTTGAATGGTATAGTTTATAGATTTGAATAATCACTTGAAACAATGAAAAGCAAATCGGGAAGAATTGGAAGCTGAACTTGAACTGAACCTCCTACAAGTGTCTCACAGGTAATCGAGAACTAATTTATAGGTATACTTATGTAGAAATAAATCAGAAAAATCAAGTGGTGCCTCTGCGTTGACGTTTGGAGCCACGAAACCTTTTTGCGTGTTTGATTGGCTCCATTTCGATCATTCGAACGTGAACGGCGTGTATATAATTATTTTTTTCCCGTCGAGAAATACTGTCTATTAGGTATTTTGAATATTTAAAACTCGTATAGGTTATAGGTAAGTTATAAGAATAAAAGAGAAACGAAAGACGATTAATCTTCTCCTTCCATTTTGACACCTCGATCATTGTTTAGGTTTTACCTTAGAATAATAACAAAACGACGGTGGGAAAAAGCACCCCCGAATCGTAAATTTTTTTAAGTGTAGGAAAAAAAATCATTAAATTGACACCTGTTACGATTCTTATAAATCTCCGTAAAATTAATGATTGTCCCTAAGAACAAATTCGTTTTAAACTAAATACTGATTGATGGAAGTTCATTATGAAAATTTGAACGGTTTTATATCGACATGGTTAGTCGCTACTAATCCGCATTCGGATAATCATCACTGTGTGTTTACGGCTCAGAGCTAAATTAAAAACTGCCCCTTGATCTGATTTAATTAAATTATTTTGGCGGACGTGTTTGTTAGCTTTTAGCTTAGGAGGATTTGACTTTGTCAGGGTTGTAGATGGGGTGAATGATACGGGTGTTGCTGTTAGTGATAGATCACTGCATTAAAGAGTTATTAAGTTTACATTTTGTATTCACAACGCTTTAGTACTAATGAATTTTCTATTTGAATAAATCTAATAAAGACGTAATCTTATTTGAGGTCAAAATCGTCCATTTAATTTTGTTTCGCTTAACGTCCAATAAACTAGCTCATAATTTACCAACGAAAAATCTTAAAAAATTGTCCTTTATTAGTCATCATAGTGAAAAGTTTTTCGCCACCAACACGCAGATATTATCTTCTATAAATAAATTATTGTCATACTGTCATACTATAAACGACTGACTAAAAACGTAAAAAGTCCCGAATAACTTCTTTCCTCTACTCCACCACAAGCAAAGAAGGAGACAATACGAAATGAGCGCAGATTGCGTAAGGTAATATCAAAAGCTTCAAACACAAACAAACACGAGATGATCGACGAAAGAATGAAAAAGTCAAGACTCATGACTGTGACCACAGTAGAACGCCGTAGTTTAAGTTAAGAAGTGCGTCGTAGTGAAAAATTCTATTATAGTCAACACAACAAACTCTCATGTTGGAGAGTCGCCTTAGAAATGCGTTAACACCCTTTAGACGAATGGAGGATCGATTGTATATCCACTGGTTCTGAGTAAGCAAACCCGGGTAAACTGGCTCAGTGGCGCAAAAACTGAGCGGGCCTCTGCCCTCTGCTTAAAATGTCTTGAAAATATTCTATATCTTAATCGCAGCCTCTACATATAGAGCCTTTAGGACGCCTCTATAGTATTAGAATCATCAGATGTGACCTGATCTTTTGTGTCACAGTGCTTCCTTTATAGGTAGTACCCTTTTAATAGACATTCTACAACGTTCTTTTGATGAAGTCGTAGGGAATCATAAGAGTACGCTTGGACCGCCGAAGGTGTTTTGAGAGCCTCTCACAGCTAGCTCATCCGCTATTTCGTTCGTCAGTGCAGTGTCACAGAGTCGTGTATCGAAGGGACCTGTAGATTTTGCCATCATTACAGAACTAACTTAGAGGCATTCTTATAGTTCACAAAAAGCCCTTGGAGCAGCCTGGTTGTTCGTGTAAGTTCACGTATCCTGACACATGCTATCGAGAAATGGAGATTGCAAAAATTTCCGCCTGGAACGCCAATGTGTACAGTTTTTACGAATCCCAGATAGAATAATTGAAAACATCGAAACGAGTTTGGGGGTAGTCACAAGCAAAGAGAACATCACCATGCGACTTACCAATATATGTGAGTATCATCACAACTTTCGAAACTTCCGGCAGATTAAACTGAACGGATCTGATGGGGTAATAGACTCGAAGTATTTCGTGGAACATCCTCGAAGTATTTAAAGGGACACTCTGAGTATCTTATAAACAGACTCACAGTATTTGACGGTTCATCGCTTGCGATGTTTTACTGACGTGTCGCGAGACGTCAACGTGCATATATGGGCTAATCTATTGTAAGTTTGTCAAAATATAGACTTCGAGGAAGTGTCACACGAAGTCGATCGCACTTCCTTTTTATTAGTGAAGTTATAGTTATAATGGATGCTTAACAAGTAGTAACTAACAATCAAAGACGCACTTTCGGGTAGAAAATAAGACCAAAGTGGAAAAAAGTCTTTTAAACAACGACCTGTCGATCATTTAAAGATCGTTAATAATATGCAGAAAGCCACAAAGGTCGGTAGGTATCGAATTTTAGTATAATTCGTCCTTTTACGCTCGAGGTATTTTGTATAAGAATAAAGAATAAGGTCCACTTTATTATTTTCCCTTTTGGCAACAAAAAGAGCGCTTAGGTCATTCTATTTCTTTTATATCTAACATATTTCTATTGTGGTGATAAATTGTTTTAAACGACTAATCGTTTTTCATCAGTTTGGGACTTCTTTATGATCCACAGGTGGACTCTATTAAATACCACCTCTTATATTGTTACCTATAAATTGTGAGAAATTTTTGATTTCGATCTCGAAATTTGTAGTAGACGATGCGGCGTCGAATTCTTGCGCGACATTCCACAAAAATGACTATAACTTTTGTTATTTTTTTGTTAAAAATGGAACGTTATAAACAAGAGTGATGGGCGTGGAGTCGATTGTTATTTTCACCTGAGTTTGGAGTTAATATTAAAATGACAATGGGAGTTGATTGGGGGCGGATTACCCTCCGTTAGAATTAGCACTATGCCGTATAACCCACATAACAAAAGAACCCACACCCACATAAATAGGAATCAGATAATGCAATATTTTCCCCCTTTTTTAAACGGCCCTTATCTTAGATCAAAACTTAAATATTAAAAAAAATATTATAACAAAAGTATAAACGTTTATCATATTTTTTTACGGTTTTCATATTTCACTAGCGGTGGAGGTTTTCTAAGTTGTTTTGAATAATTTTGAATAATTTTATACAACCCAACTTTGGTTTGTTTTACACGGCATCGTTTGGTTATAAATTCAACTTAAATGATGCTTCGAATTTATTATAATTTTAATGGCGATTTTTACTTCCAGACTCTCTTCGATTAAGGAAAACATTGTTATTGGCCAAAATTCTCAAACAGAATGAGGCACCGATACAAGATGCCATTAAAAAATTCTGAAAATGGGAAGTGTATAAGTGGGAGCGCTGATAATGAAGCTCATGGAAGTGGCGATATTCAACGAGACACTAAACCCAAAATGACCGGCGCTAAACTCTGCAGTGCTCATGGGACCCTTAGGTGCGTAGGTCGATGAATCGTGTGCTTTTCAGATGCTTCTTGAGGTGACACTCTCGGGTAAGTCAAAAACGCGGTAAAAATATCGGCAATAAGGTTTCGGGAATTTCGAACTGAGAAAGCACTGATGGGCGATCGACTCTTGGCCCAGAGATGTCGGACGTTTGTTTTATTTTGCAAAGAATTCGATACGAGACGGCTCGACAAATTAAGGAACAGAAGATGACGAATACTGAATAGCTCAATAATGAGCTCTTCTTGAGTAATAATACCCAAAAATATAATTTCAAGCAACGACAACGTGTAAAGCTCCGAAAGTCATCATTACGAATTCAGGCATCTGCAAGTAAATTTATAGTATGTCAATCGAAAGGAAGGTTGAGATGAGTTTACGATTACAATCAAGTGTGGGGTATTTATCTCATAAAAACATTAGAAAATTAGTTTATATTATGAGATCTCCTGCTGTCGTAGACCGTAATCAGGTAGTCTGAATCTAAGATTACGCGTCCCAGACTTGTAATTGGGAACTATTGTCCCGTTCCCTTATATATATTTATATATTTGTGAATGACCCTCATCAGCCACGTGTCTGTAACTACCTCTTCATATACTTACATTTTCTTTCTTTTATTAAGTAAAACCACGCGTATTATTTCGAGTATCATCCAAGACCCTCACTTATTCCACCGCGATGGATGCTCTTCTCTCGGCCTCTCTCTTTCTCTCGTCGAAATAAATTACTTTCGGAAAATAATAAATCATAAAGTTAAAAATATTTATGATTGACTTTAAACTATGAAGTCGCTAAGAATAAAAGTTGACTTGTCAAATTTTAGATTAACTTTAGAAACCGAGATGTTTATCTTAAGGTACCCCAGGTATACAAAGTGACTTTAAAGTGTCTCGATGTGTGTTTGTTATTTCGAGCATTCTTTTGTGACACCGTTTATTTCTTGTAAAGAGCCAACAACTGTATTCTCCCTTATCTCGGATTTATCTTTCAAACTTGTAATTGAGAACCCCTCCAAAATTCGTCTCCAAATTTTGCTAATTTTCGCCTTTGAATAAAATCGATTTAGGATTTGGGCGAGGAGATGGAAGGAAAAAAATTAATTATATTGAGAAGCGTAAAGAGCTTAATAAAATTTGAAACAGAGACGATCATGAAGTATCATACAAGAAAGTTGGCTGGTGGAGTGTAAAGAAGAGGTGTGTTGGGGGTTCAACAATGATCTCCAGCAGGGAGACAACAATGCGTGCCGGGAACATCTGCTATCACGAAGGGGAGTCTGCGGGGGCGAAGCACCTCACCGACCCAAAATCTAAAGCTTCCTTGTATTAAACATAAATTTATGATTTGCTCGACATACGAATCGGTTTTCGACTAAATGTTTTAAACAAATCGCTTGTTTTGACAAATTTATTTATTTTCCTTTTCTTACAAATTTACGACGACATAACTGCGTTTATAATTAATTGAACACGAGCATTTTCAATTTTTAAAATAATCGCTAGTCTCATTAAGATTGTAAACTCTTTGAATTCGTGACGACGACTCTGTGAACCTCCCTACGCACTATTTACGACCTCTGACTTAATATACCCAACCTATTAAAGGATTATACTATTGATTCGTTCGTTCAGTTCACTAATGTGTTGTGCATTGTATTAATTCTAATAATAAACTCATCGCGAAATGGTATGCAGATAACAAACATTAGTGGTGTAGCCTGAAATTTCCAGAGAGTTAAAAAGTACGAAGCCAACAATTTCCCAAGTATGGTCTTTTCCTCACTACCCTTGAACTAGGCAGTTAAAGAGTCCAGGTCCAGGTTTGGGAGTACCTATCTTATACATATATTGCGGTTCTGAGACTGGTTTCCAGTGGTTCCTTGCATCGCGACGTCTCCGATGTATTGTGTGTTTTGGATGCGGTCTTCCTTTATGTAAGTTCTGTTCTTTTTATAAAGTTCTCTGAAAATTATTATTAATAATATATTAATAATTTGGGAAGTTCTCTTTGGAGCATCTTCTCTTTTCAGAGAATGCTGTGACGACTTCTTGTGAAAGCCTCGTAGTGTAGCAAAAGATGAATTGGAGTTTCCTCTTCCTCTGCATAGTGCGCTTTCTTCTAGTCCCATTGTATACAGGTAGGCGCTTTTTCAGCTGAAAATGGTCCGTTATTACTCGAATTGCCGTTGCCAGTCGTAATTCACCTCTGCTCAATCAGAGTAAAGAGCGGACTCTTTTGTCAGAGGATTTTCAAAAATGTTCATGTCCAGGAGTTTCCTTACATTGAGCGTATCTTAAGACAGGACAGTTTACACGCGTGGGTAACTATATGGCCCTCTGAACAACATCAAAAGTCCTGAAAGTGTTAGGTAAACTATACAACTTTTACCAATACACTGTACTCGCCTAGATTTTAAACAAAAAAATAGTCAACATTACTTATCTGCGCGAGTTTGGGTTACAAATACGATTCTTCCATTCATCATTAATTTATAGAGGTGTCTCAGAGGGAGTCTCGCAGAAAACGTGTCTCGCAAGCTCGGCATATTTTAGATATATTTGTCTGGATGGAAAGAGCCATAGTTAGATTTGTAGGTGGTTCTAAACTTTTACATTTCATTCGAGACTAACCCAGGTTAATTTTACTTTTTATAGTTTGCCACTGCTTTCCGAGAGGAGACAAGCTGAATAGGTACCTACTTATATTCTAAAATTTAATTACAACTTTAACTTTCAACATTTAGTTGTCTTAACTTGAACCCCTAGCCTGTACATGTACATCTACATCCCAGTTGCAATTTTGAAGGCTAGAAAAGTTCTGATAACTCTACAGGGACAGGGTTGAAGATAAAAATTTAAAAAACAAAGAAGCGCGAGAAGAAAACAGAAAAGGCCCGCTTAATTACCAACGAGACAGACAATGTTCGAAGATTTGTACAAAAATGGCGATTTGAATATGGCGATTCACCATTAAAAATTGTTTTTGCTTACGTATAATATTAAAATTAATTTCGCGCCAATTACTAATTAACTTAATTGCGTCAAATAAAACGATATAAGTACTTAATATAAACAAACACAAATTGTGCGAGTAAAGTCAATCAATAAATGACTTTAGACAGGTGAGTAGCTTGCATTACTATTGGCGAGCCGGAGGGTGTCTTTGGAACTGTTACTCTATTGGTTACGTATCTTTTGTTTTACATTTGCGACCATCATGTTGGGCGTTTCGTTTATTTTCTAAAAAAGAACACATTTCTTTTCCAAACTAATTAGCGACTAAACATAAATTAAATTTGGAGTTATAAAATTTAAGAGATGTTAGATATTTATTGTAGGAATCCGGTACATCACGAAAAAGTAATATATAAGACGATATATAAAGAACTTACGGGTTCAGTAAATTAATACCATACATTTTCTAGTTATTTATATCTCTAGTATGTTGGCAATATGTTACATGTATTAATCCAATAAATAAATATGACTGCTATAAATCGTTGTTTCGTTCTTCCACGACGATATAAAAAAACCTCGATATAATTTATAATCCAATTAAGTGGGTTTTGGACCGAACAAAAGACACGTTCTATATAACGTAAAAGCTCCGCACTAAACCTTTATACAATGGACAAATTTTGATCGATTTTCTACACATCTTTCATTTTTGAATTTGAGACCAGCAAAAATAAACAATTACTACCTTGACCCATTGTTTATTTTCTTAATGAGTTATTTGACAGTTAATGACAGAAACAAACGACGTATAAACGCCATCTCTTGCACAATACCCTGCAACCTTCTAGACATGACATAGTAGCATTTTGCATAGCTTTCGGCTTAAATGGGCATTAAAGTGTCCAATTGTAATTGTCCAGATGCAAACGAAGCAAATTTGAATAAGGTAGAGCCGTAGAGCTTGCATCGTTATCAAGCGTTAAAGTCACCGACACTTTTAGTAGTTTTTCCCCATCCATTTTACTTCATCGAAGAAATTATTTTTAGTTTTTAGGCCGTAACGAAGTTTTTTGTTTTGTAAAGGCGAGCTCACGAAAATTCCACGCGAGTACTTACGTATAGATTTATTTGAATGGGAGCTCGTGCTCGATTTCTTTATATTCGATACATCGAAACTTTTGATATAAAAGAGCGTAATATGTTGGATGTTGGATGGGATCATTGTAGTACGATTTGTCCGTAGCCGGACGAGTGAGTTATTTCAAACACAATAGTTCATTAGTTTATCGAATCAGATCGGACTAGTCATTAATCTTGTCCGTTTCTAGTTGACCAAATAAGTTTAATAATAAATATTTAAATGAAATAAAAAACATATTGGTTATTATTCTTTAACATCGGTGGCTCAATATTTAAAATGCTTCGTCATCTTTTACCTTTAGATTGAATATGTCAAAGTGGCTTATTGTAGAAGATTTGTAAATAATTTTAATAAATGGCGCCCGTGTGCTCTCCACGCGAATTTTTTTTGTGGAAATTCAATGGAATCGTTTATAGAAATAGTAGTGACCCAGAAAAACTGCTGTTATTGTGTTACGCACTTGTTAAAATAACCCCCGTATACGCCAGACAGCCCTTCGATTGTATATGAGCGACTCTCCGTCAAATACAGCAGCGCTATTAGCTTCGATTTTCAAAACGAAATACTAAATTCTGATTTTTTGGTTCAGTTGTCGAACAAAATTAAGAAAATTAATTAATTATATATATTTTTTAATAAACAATCGCGTGAGTCATCAAACTAATATTACCTTCACATGGCAAGTTTCCACACCCCTACCAAACATAGGGTCAGTACCTACTCTAGTATACAGCTACAGGATGGCCGTATAAGGCATAAGATAGGCGTTCTAACTTCAAACAGCACAAGTACAGCTGTTTGAAAGGTCTCTCGATCAGGTACAGTCGAGAAAATAATTACTGATCACTATAGGTTGTTTGACATTCGTCAAACATGTTATGTTCGCAAGTCCGCAATTTCTGTAATGAAATTGTTACTAATTATGACTGAAATGTTTTCTAGTTACCAGCACTCTCATTTTTATGCTGTTCTCTGCTAAAACGTATATGAAAAAAGTTTTAGTAGTGCCCAATAAATTTTTTTCTGGTTGTACATGTTCTCCAGGAACGTCCTGCCTTAAAGCTCTTTAAAAAGCCACCAAGTTGACCATTTGTAAAGCCCAATTTAATGCAAGTATTAAGTTTTTTGAAGTCCGATTAAAAAGTAAACTTCAACGCGGTCTAACACCGAAACCGTTTTTAGAACAAAAAAAACTTTAGAAATGTAATTTGTAGAGAATGTAATCTACTTTACTTTTGTATAGAAGCACTTTTCTTTAAAAGTTCGTAGTTCCGGGTTATGAGCGAAAAATTAAAAAAACAGTTTTTAGCCGATTGTGAAATTTTTCTCAAATTTTAACGAGCTCTAGCGCCTAAACCGTTCATCTGACAAAAAAACCTTAAGAAACACGATTTGCAGAAAATTTAACGTTCGTCTCTTTTTACACAAAAACACTTTATTTCTTTAAAGTGCCCAGTTTTCCAGTTATAAGCGAAAAACTGAAAACGGAGCACATTTTGCATTTTTGTCAGAACGCATCACTTTTACAAAGTAGCAAAGTTCAAATATGGATTCAGCACCCCAAAAACATACAGAACGATAGAGAAAAAAAACGTTTACACTTTTTTCACTGAATTTTCCTCTAATTTTATGTAGTACCTCTCATTTAAGTAGTACCTACTACTCAATCGAGTTTAAAACTGGAATTTTGTCACGCCAACTATTGCTGAGCTGAACAACTATTCGAGCTAACACAATCGTTTAAAATAGTAGCTCTGCGATTTTCATAGTTTGGGCTCTAAAAGTTGTTCCCGGACGAACGAACAGAGCAATCAGTAACTTCCAACATTGCGATAACCTTCAGATAATACTATTATTATTAAGGATTCTACATTTAGATTTCCCTTAATTGTTGCCATTTGTCTCCGTCCTGGGACCTTCTTTATTACCACATCAAATCTAATATTTCATTATTCCATGGTTGGTCTTAGAAACTTTTGTAATCGACAGCCAACAGCTCACTTCCCATTTATCTCTTGCTGCTTGTACAATTGGGATGTAGCTTTTGCCTTGTAACTTTTCCATCTTTCTTACTTTCCACAGATCTCTAACTTTTCCACAAGTAGCTCTAGTAGAGTTCTGGCAGGGTCCATTTCGAGCACTACTTTCGCAACAGCTTCTGGAATCTTTTGGCCAAGTTGTAGGATGCAAGAAGAAGTCTGCTTAAAATTGACTCTTCTCGCATGAGTTATATCAAAATAACTCTACGACGGAGACAGTAACTCGGAAACTGGATATCCACACCTCAGTATCAGGTTTTTGGGAGCCCACGCCAACTCAAAACTGAGTCGAGAAATTCATATTACCCAGTTATCTACGTTTCTAAGAAGCTTGGCGTTCTCTTAGAGATCTTCTTGTGAGAGGTGTCAACGCAGTGTAGGCCCGATCAATGGTCTATCACGGACTTATTCAAATGAAAATAAATTGCGTCTTCGAGGTTGAGAGTATCGAAGCATCTCCAAAAATTTCTGCTCTACTTTTAATTCTTTCGGCTCAACCGAGAATTGCGGAACTCTTTCAATTGTCCAAAGAAAACTGAAAAATATAATTTTGTAGCAGTTTTTCGGGCCAACTACACTTCACTTATTGAACGGAGAACGGATGAAAATGAAATTTTTGTCATGTCTCGTGTAGGTTATAAGTTATAAGTACGTACGAAGAAATTCGTTAAGTTCAAGTTCAAGACTCATTTGGCCAACAACACCAATATATCTAACTCAAAATGTCAGAGTTGAACGTTAAAAATAACTATTTTTTTCGAGCGAGTTTATTGAATTTTAAACAAGCCCGAGAAGATACTCTGCGTGACAATGTAAAAACGGAAATAATTTTAAAATCGGCACGAGATATCAATTTTTCAGTTTCGAAAAGTTGAAAACAAAAACAATTTCTTAATAAGCAAATTTTATATTTACGTTCTTACGTAACTTTATAGTTTTATATAGGGTTCGACTTTGTGTGGTTGGAGTTAAAAGCAATTTTCCGTAACAATGACTCGTCTATTTTTTGACAGTCAATTTAGTTTGGTTTATCAACGTATTAATAACTTACAGTAATAATCTCGTCAGGAAAAATTAAAAAAAAAACTAATTTGAAATTTTTTTAAATTCATTCAAGAGGGCCAATAAAGGGAGTTTCTTTCTAAACTACCATCATCTTATCATCTATAATGATAGCTGACTGAGTATTGAGTATTACGTTGAAAAAAGAGGATTCGAATGATCTTGGAAGAACTTGGTTAAACCAGACGATTTTTTTGTACATCTCTGCATCCGCAATTCCGACTCCTTCAAGAAGGCTACAAGGTTACTCGGATGGATCCTTGTATATCCACTAGTTCCGGAGAAGCAGAGAACCGTAGAACCCACAGGGTAAGTGGCATTGTGTTGGGAAAATTCTTTCTCTAGATTCGACCTCTACATGTAGAGTCCTCTCGGACACTTATAGTATGTTGGATGTTATCGAGAGGCCGGTAACAGGCCGATCACCTTCGTTAGATGAATGTGATCCAGTATTTTGAACAGAACTCCTTTTCTCATAAAGTGTGTAGTTTTCGAGTTAAAAAGGATAAACTAAAAAAAACAGTTTTTTTGCCGACTTTGGAAATTTGACAAACTTTAACGCGCTCTAGCGCCTAAACCGTTCGTCTGATGTAAAAAACCTAGGAGACATGCTTTGTAGGAAATTGAATGTACTCTATTTTTCTACAAAACCCCTTTTCTCATAAAGTGTGAAGTTTTCGAGTTATAAGGGATAAACTAAAAAAAACAACAGTTTTTTGACCATTTTTGAATTTTGACAAACTTTAACGCGATCTAGCGCTCAAACCGTTCGTCTGAAATAAAAAACATAAAACATATAATTTCTACGAAATTTGATATAGTTTATTTTTATAGTATAAAAGAACTGTTCTCAAAAAGTGTATAGTTTTCAATCTATCCATCTCAAAGCTGTTGTGTCCACCAGGGAAAAACTTCGGCTTCTTTCTTTTGAGGTGTTAATCCAGAGAAACTTCTACCCTCTCTAGAAACCGTTAGGAAGCCCATTGAAGAGAAGGTACTGTTCCCGGGCCCCGACCACCGATTAACTTCCAACAGAGCTTCCAGGTTTGTTATATTCAGAGCCTATACCTTCATAATGGTTGGATATAATCGTACGTCAGACCGCTGGCTAAGATACAGAAGGCAATAAAAATGGATAGCATTCGTCCCATTAGCACCCTTCAACCACCAGCTGCTTCTGTCCAATCTTCGCTACTATGGATGTTCGAGAAGTGTTCTTACGTGGTTTCGTAGCTATCTTTATCGTCCTGAGCAGTGTGTAAAGGTTGGTGATGGGGTTTCACATGAGATCGAGGTTCGTGCCGGAGTACCGCAGGGTAGTATTCTGGGTCCCCTTTTGTTTGTGATCTTTTCATCGGTCATCGCGACTCACCTAGTATCTGGGTCATCTCTCCATCTCTATGCTAATGATACTCGAGTCTATCGCGAGAATAGAGTTATATCTTTGTTGTCTGTTCCCGCGAGTATGGAGAGAGTGGTTTTGTTGCCCTCAGAATGCGTTAAGAACCTAGGACTGTATTCAGATTGCCATTTGAACTTTCGGTGTCATGCGGTGAAAAATGCGCTTTGGCTTATTCTAAACTGAAACTATTATATCAGTTCAAGTACTTGTTGCCTGATGGCGTAAAATGGAAACTGTGTAACGCGCTTTTAAGAAGTTTCAATTATACTTGCACAAATTTTAAACCCTCGCGTATTTTCCCTTCATTTGGATGTAGCATTGGGCGAAATAAAATAAAAGTCTATCTCTGTTTAATAAAAATTATTACCTGGTCTTTTTGCATCACGAGCTTCCATATTAAATAAAACACGAAACTTAATTAATCCTAGCCTCCCTTCTCTCTCGACCACCTTTAAAGAATAATTCAAAAATTGACCCAAGAGCTACGTCCAAAAAATATACAACGGCAATTTCAATAATATTTTAAGGGTTTTATTTTTTAAATGTCAGTAATATTCATCAATCAATATCTTCTAGAGATCATCAATAATATTAATAGTCGATCTTTAAAATGGTTGTTATGTACGAACAATGTATCCTATTATAAAGTGTAGATTTATATTTTCGAATCGCTTGTATCTACGATTAGGGTCGTGTAGGATTTTAGAAGGCGATTAAAATTTATTTATTCGATTCGAAATTAAAGAAACGTTTTATTCGTACCTCCTCGATGTAAAAATAATAAAAAATTATAAGGAAATGCGTGTTGCGTTTGATAGTTGATGGGGATATGGGGGAATATCGATTGTCGAGCCCCCGTCGTGAAGTGTCGTCATGGAGACCACGACGCCGTTGGGGGGACAACAGGACCCTGACGACGGCGATATCATAATACTCCTTACGGTGACATCCCTTTCGAAACAACAAACAGTTCGAGTTTTTTAAAAAGTAAGTAGCGCGTTAATTACAAACAAAAATTCTCCACGATCGAGAACTCGTTCATTTATCAAAATGATAGTTATAGCCTGATAGATATTGGTTCGTAGTTAATTAAGAAAATAATACAATAAAGGTGTAAATTCTTCGAGACTTTCACAGGTGTTGAATATTAGAATAACGACAATTCCGAGTGAACTTTAACCCGCGCCGATAATTAGTTGGCCAACCACACCTTTTGGTCGTTTACGGCCTAATATTTAAGCTCCGAATCATCTGTTGATATAATTTATAGTGTGCAGAAACATATGAGATGCAAACTTATACGAAAATCGATTATCTTGTTCTTGTAGGTGGACAACACTATCTTTTTTAAAAAAAACCAAACACAAATTTATGAACGAAATTGTTTCGAAAGATTCGATAAATAAATTTCGATGTAATGGAGTTCGCGAAGGTGGATCGCATTCGGATTAGTTTAGAAAGTTTGCGATTTATTGTGGCTATTTTAAGACGTGACTTAATGGTAAGTTTTCGGAAAAGTGCACTCTCTAAGTTTCCTGTACATCTCGGTCGCGTTAATACGTTCATCAGTAGTCCTGTCTGCTTGAAGAAGACCACAAGTCTGCTTGGATGGATCGTTTGTATACCGGTTCGGGATAAGGAGAACTCGCGGTAGACTGTCTCAATTTTGCAAAATCTGAGCGCCTGCTTAAAATGAGTAGGATGATTGGTCCCCTCCCAACAGCTTCTACATGTAAAGCCCACTCGGACGCCTATTATAGTGTGACGGATTTTGAGCTGAAATCTCCTTTACGAAGATTTTATCGCTGGAGAACCGCAAATTTTTCACTGGTCCCACGAGTCGCTAAGAAAATACAATCTACCCCGCTGGGCCTGATTACGAGGGTAAATAAGGCTGAAAGACAACAAGAGGTGGCCTAATAGATCTTCTGGAAGGTTTTGATGAGGATTGCTCAGCCATGTAGTTGGGGAGATTTAACCAAGACCTCCGTGCCCCATGACCGTACGTACACCTAAGCAATCCCTTCATTTGAGACGCATTTTATTTCACGCAGGGGCTGTTCTCATGCCGGCCCTATACAGACAGGCATTCTGTTTACCCAACAGGTCCATGTTAAGACCATAGTGTTGCGTTACGACCCCGGTTAACGTCCCGTTTTTTGATGCTGTTACCCCAGTTTGTTAACTTTTAAAAATAATTATCAATCACCGATCTGGAAAGCGGGGTTAATCCACGTTCTTATCATTTCAAGATGATTAAAATTCCTGTTTAGAAAGTTTCTCCCGTTTTCATTTTTACTCAGGTGACTATGCTCCGGAAGGCATCATCTGCAAACAAGTTCTGATGCAATCCTGTGCGAGTTCCAAATGTTGCAGCTCGATGAGTTTGAAAAACTTTTTAGAATATGCTCGTATTTTTGAGATTCTCTCATTTACCATCTATCTGACTTTTTTTACAGATATCGTATGATCGAGATTTTCCAGACTCAAGGCGATTCGGGATATCGATGGAGGATCCACTGGGTGTAAATGGAGCCGCAGAAAGCCACTCGGTAGTTGATATAGTGGCAACAGACGAATAGAAGCCTCGTCAGAGACAAGCGATTCAAAGGTTAAAACAGACATGAGACAAGCGGAAAAATTGCATAAACTCCTAAACTGCGAATAAGAAAAGAGGCCGCATGGAGGAGTATCAGTCGATCCAGAAAAAAGAAAATATCTCCAGTTGATATTTGGAAGTTCGCAGAGCTAATAGATGATTTCTAGGGGTTAAGCCTGGTAGGTATAACCAACTGTTGTGTGAGAAGCTAGTTCTCAATAACCGGCACTTGAACAAACATCTAAAGCAAAGTTTTCGGCTGGAGAAATAACAATTAGGAAAATCAACGAGATAAACTGCCTTTTCAATAACAAAACATTTGACGAGAGGATTATTATTTGGGAAAAGTGTCGCGTCAAAGTACGGGTATCGACGTATTTATTTAAATGAGTAAGTTTGTGTACGAATAAAGCAAACGTCAAAGTCAGTAAGGCAAGAGTAATGCACATAAAACCCCTCATTAAGTTTGTGTACACACTTCACATACAGACCGCACGTGGCTGCTGCACTGGACAGCCAGTGGCGTACATCTCCACCCACATCGTTATTCTGTCTACCAAATCGTTATTCCACATCCCAAAATTGACAACATAAAGAAAGAAAAAAAGAACCTTTTTCGAGCGACATCTCAGTTTTATTTGTCGCACAAAAAGCTTCAAACTAGAAGTTTGGATATAACTGCGCGACATAAAGACAGTTTTCAATTTTCTTCCTTATAAAGTCGTTCGAGAAAGTTATCGAATTTTATTTTCATAAACGACAAAATATCTTAAAAGTTAAAGGTTCATCTCCGTGCCTCAATCAAAGCGAAGGACAGTAATTACAAACTGAAAGAAGCCATCTCTTTGTGCAGGGCTGGATTTGACACGAGTCATCAGAGCGGGCGGGGACGTCATCGAAAGGGGGACACAATTGCTTTATATGTTTCGGAAGGAAGCGGAGGCATCGTTTTCCACTACACCCCCAACTTCGCGATGCACAACCCTTACTAGTTAGTATAAGGTATACACAAAAGTATTATTTTGTGAGAGTCGAAAAATATTAAAGTTTGTTTTGACATTTTGATTATAAAAAATACGAAAAAATTGTGCATATAAAGTCGTTTCAGTTCAGTGAAACACTATCTAATATCTCCACTATTGTATGGTAATTTTATTTGGCAAGAGCGAGACTACGATAAGCCAAGGTTTTAAGTTTAAACTGATTTCTAATAAATCAAAAGAAATTTTGAGACTCGAGCTCTTCTTATCTGCCCAAATACATACAGGGTGTTCAATTAAGAGAAAAGAACAGTTATGCGTACGAACAAATTTTTGGCGAAATCCAATCGCCAGTCTCTCCTTGTACAGTGCACAGGGTGCTTTGGATAAAACAAAAAAATTGAAATTCAAGGTAAAGTCCAACTGAGCGTAATCGTCGCAATGTAATGGAGAAAATATTTTGAAAATGCCAAGATTGTCGAGAACTTAAGGTTATCCAACAATCGGCGTCACATCAACGGACAATGGCATTATAAACACCATTCTTTATACTATCTTTGCCAATCTGATTGTTTTTATAGTCAACAGATACAATCTATCTTTTTGTACAGATTTTCTTGTTATAAATGTGTTCGATCTACCATTTACTACTTGCATTTTAATATCGAACTTATAATAAAAACTCGAACATTTAAGCTTCAAATTAAACGAGCATAAAACAACTTGGCATTTTTATTGTCTCGATCTGGATCTATATAAGTTGGAATATTATTATTTTTTTCCTTCTTAAACTACACAACGTGACCATAAAACGTTTTTCGTATTACTTCGACAATACTCGAGGAGCATTAACACACTGAAATAAATTCAAATACTTTTTCATTAAGACTATTAGTATATTGAAAAAATATACTCGGATGCCAGACATGACAACTTTCCCTCCTGCTAAACATCGGAAATACAGGATGGCGGTAAACTGTGTTCTTCTACAGCACAAGTGACTTGGTCGTCACTTCAGCTGAAACGTGGTCGATGCCTATTGCCTAACCTCTACGATGGCATGGACGACCCAAGTGCAGCTTAAGTGTTTTCTAAACGAGAAGGTCCGACATCTACCAGAACCGCAATTATTCTAATAATAAGTCCCATGATTTTTCTTTGTCTAGAGCTTACTCTCTAACTTCAGGTGCCAGGGACTTCTTAATTACAAGTCTTTTGAGCAGAAGTTTCAGTAACCCGAGACCGTTGGTGTGGATTTGTGCAAACAGTAGCCACAAGAAGGAATTGCGTAAACATTATATATACTCGTACCCATTCTCCTCTATGCAACTCTTCTATGCGCACGTTTACTTTTTGCCATTTCATTTTCTTCGATATAGTCAAGTTCTAGAGAGAAAGGGCATCAGCTTTTCTTACATAAGCCATCATAGATGGCTTGATGAGAAGATCGACTCCTGTCTCCCGCATTTAGTTTGCTCAAGGTCAAGAAAAAATGTTGTCAAATAGATTAAGGTTGCGATTTTGCCCATGTTAGAAATCTTGCAAATAGTGCTTTACTGGAGCGGTTGAGCAGCGAAACCTATTGAAGTTACAAAAAAATTATGTAGGTAAAAAATAAAGTAGAAAGATTGGGCTACAATGTAAGCTAAATTTTGTTGCTAAAATGTTGATATTTAATAGAGACAAGGCTTACTGAAAGTGAGGAAAATTGCTTGCTTTTATTTACCCACTTTTGGGCCATTTTTAAATAAAAAATGAAAATTCTGAGATATACATATCGTACTCTATACTTTCTTCTTCACTTTAAGACTTAGTTTTGAATTAGTATATTGCGATATAAGGTTGGTAAGTGCACTATAACAAAATCGAGAAAAAGTTTGAAAAAGCGAGACGAAGTCGAGATTTTTCAATTTTCGAGATTTTGTTATTATAGCACTTAACAACCGTATATCGTATTCTATTTTTCGCCCGATCAAAATATAATAGACAGACTTTTTTTTAAATTTTAAATTAATTTTTGCAAATGTCAAAAATTTAAATGTCAACAAAATAGTGATTTTGCAAGGAGTACCAACTTTACTTACCGCACGGAGTTAGGTTATAACCTTATAACAGCATTGTTTTTACTGGTCTCTATGGAAACTATGAAGGTGTTGTAAACTTGATTTACACGGTCTATCAACAAGGCCTGTAAGTACGTTAAAAAACACGATCGGGCGAAAAATAATTAACATAATGATCCTAAACCAACCGCTCCAGTAAAACGCTTTTGAATTTTTATATTTCTATTATAAGGACAGGGGCCTTCTGAAATTGGGAATAAATTCGCCTAACTATGTCAATTTTAATGTAGCTATTTGATAACAGTCGTCGTTATTCTTAAAGTTGCTTACTTTTCAAAATGAGCATATACCTTTCTCACTCTAGCATATCGCAACCTTAAACACGTTGATTCATACGAAATGGAGCTATCATAGTTGGTAACCATTTGATAGCCGAATGGTCGAAACAATTGTCAAGTTAATTAACATCGAACTATAAGGAACTATACAGGGTGTCTCAAATTTGACGCCCGTCCTTTCAGAATATGAATCGGGGGGGCTAAAACGAATTAAAACGTAAGAATAAAAAAATTGCGTTATGTCCATGGTTACAGAGTTATTGACAAAAAACAAAGATCTAACATTCAATGTTTAAACTTTATTAAAAACGAATATTTGTTACAAAACAAGAAATTAATTTATAAAAGGTGTTCAAACAAATCGCCTCCTACTTCAATACAAATATTTGCACGATTTATCATTGAATCACGAACCCTCTGTAGCATGTTTTCGTCTATAAATGACACAGCAGCGTGAATACGAGCTACTACATCTTCCACACTCTCAACAGGTTCAAAGTAAATTTTTTCTTTCAAGAATCCCCAGAAGAAAAAATCTAATGGATTTAGATCTGGAGATCTAGGAGGCCATAGTACGGGTCCACCTCTTCCAATCCAACAGTCGGGGAATGTTTGATTTAGTAATGTTCTCACTTGTCTACCATAATGTGCAGGAGCACCATCATGTTGGAACCAACAATTCAATCTAGTTGCTAATGGAACTTGATCGATTACCATAGCAACCTATGCTACTCATTTGTTTTTAGCTGACTTCGTTTTTAATAAAGTTTAAACATTGAATGTTAGATCTTTGTTTTTTGTCAATAACTCTGTAACCATGGACATAACGCAATTTTTTTATTCTTACGTTTTAATTCGTTTTAGCCCCCCGATTCATATTCTGAAAGGACGGGCGTCAATTTTGAGACACCCTGTATATATTTAAATTGTGAACTTTTTAGTATAATAAATCCAATGTAATAGTAACGTTTCCATTTTAATTAGAGAAAGTAAACAATTAAATTACAATTCAAAAATTTGTTCACTGCCGTGTTATTGGAAATTCGTCAAATGACAGCTGTCAATCTGTTAAAGATCCTTTAGACCACCCAGTTTTTGACTGGTCAGGTCACCCAACTTTACATGACTGCAAACAATACATCATTTAAGATGCTAGTCACAGTGCAAAAACCACAATCTTTACCTCTAAGTAACGCTCCTATTATTATTATTATTATTAATTATTGCAAGAAATTTGGCATAAATTAATTCTTAATAAAAAGACGTTTTATTCGATTTAATTGTAAGAAACAGTTTTAATACCATTCCAGTCAAAAATAGTAGTTTGGTGAAAAATGTTTTTTCTCCATGACTCTTTATGTGTTTTGGAATGTTGACTCCAAATTTCAACTTTGCCACCTCGTAAAAGGAATACTTCTGAGAAAAGTGCGAGAGAATGCTCTTTTTTCAGTTTTTCACTTATAACTTGAAATCTAGGCACTTTTTGAGAAAAGTCCTTCTATACAAAAATAAACTACATAAAATTTTCTACCATCAATTTGCCACCGATTTATAAGAATATCAATGCTCAGTCGTCATCATTTTTACAAATATTCCATCCCACCTCATCCAAGCAGAACGAGACTACGTTCGAATAATTTTCTGAGTAGTTCTCGAAGATCCTCGGAACATCCGGTGTTTTTAAAAATAAACTTGGAAGTCCCATTCACGATACTTCTCTTTTTCTTTTCATCTTTCTTCCCCATATCAATAGGCCCATCACTCACTCAACTCACTCGTGGAAAATCCACATGTAGGGTAGTGTAAAGACATAAGGAACTTAGTCCAATTCAACGCCGAAAAATTTTTTACGATTGCCAAGAGAGTCGTTAGTCGCTAGCAATCGAGGCAGACGGCTTAACATGCCCTTCTAATAGTAGATTTTTTAAATGTTATGTAGCCAAACCGTGCACCTCGCTAATGGTTGGCTTTTATAAAACTTTTTGCGATACTTCTCTTAATTTTTCTCAAATTTATACGATATTTGGCCGCTAACACCGTTGATGTTTGAGAAATAGCTTAAGTATTATTTAGGGTTAAGGTTGCGCAAAAGTCTCCATCACCTCTGAGCGGAAACGTCCCTACCGAATTACAAAATAAACCCGACCTAAATTGACGAAATCGTTTCAATTACTTTGTATTTATTCCATCCCCACAACACAATCGATAAGAGATTACATCATAGTAAATGATTTAGTATTTATCCCTAAAAAGATAATTTATTAAAACTATCAAAGCAAGAGAGCGTATGTCGTATAACGAGGAAAATCTCGTGAACTTTGGTGTAAGGGGGTGAAATGGGGGAGTAATGGTTTGGAAGTAGATGAAGGCGCCACCCTATATGCAATCACACATATACAATCACAAAGATTGCACGCTTCTTGACTCTACACACCCAATAATTCATGTTATAATGGGACAAACGATTAACTGACGCATAGGGGATTGTATTTATATTTTTTTCTTCTTGTTGGTTTAGTTACTGCTTCGATGACCGCAAATGAAATGTTGTCAAATAATGGAGAAAAATATTTTAAGAGCGCGCACAAAAGAGAGACGCAAAAAATTATTAATAATTGATGAAACTTTGGAAGCTCTTTTTTGTGGACCGCTTTATTATTATAGGTCAAGTTTATACAAAAATGCCGGGTGACTAAAAAGTAATACCATTAACTGTTTTACAACGTTCTGTATACAAGTTCGGTATCAAATTTAATTTTATAACCATTTTAACTCATCCTGAAAACGGTCATTTCGAACCATATAAGGATAAAACAGTAGTAATTTTTTTCAAACTTCTTTGTCGAATGTGGGAAAGACGATACGAGTTTTATTTTAATTGTAAAACACTTTAGTAACTAGTTCTGTCTTTTGTTTAGCAAATGAAACAAAAATATAAAATTTTGAGCGCAAAAACAGCCTAGACGCAGTTTCTTCGATCTCCTTTCAACTGTACTACCTACACTACATAAATATAATATTATTATACATGGCTCGTAACCTCAAATTACATATTCCCTGCATCGTAAGTGGTAGATAATATAAATGAAAGTTTGGCGGACAAAAAATATAGAAGCTTGTTTTCTCTATCGTTCTTTATGTCTTTTGGGGTGCTGAATCCGAATTTTGACTTTTCCATCTCATAATTAATTCTTAGGTGAGTTTCGAACTGTGACCATCGCAAGAAAACAATTGCAAATTATATGTAGTACCTATTTGCCCACTTTATTAATTAATCATACTAAATATTAACATTATTTTATTGTTTCCCTTACAATAATTACTATCGCAGTTTTTCGCTTATAATTTATTTGAAAACTATTAGGTATAACTACTTATACGAATAATGAGAAAAGAGTTTCTACTTATACAAAAATAAACTACGTTAAATTTGCTATCAATAAATACACAGTTTTCAAAAAACAGTATTTTGGTGGTTTTGAAATTTGGTTTTCAAACTTGAACGCGCTCTAGTGCCTAAACTGTTTGTCTAACAAAATAGACCAAAAAACTATAATTTGTAGACAATTTTAGTTATGTTATATGCGTATAAAAACAGTTCTCAGAAAATACGCAGTTTCCCAGTGCATATTCAGCGAGAAACTGAAAAAACAATACTTTGGCACACTTTGAAATATCTTTCAAACTTTAACGCACTCTAGCGCTTAAGCTCTTTGTCTAACAAAAAAGACCTAAGAACTATAATTTGTAAACAATTTTAATTACGTTATATGTGTATAAAAACAGTTCTCCAAAAATGCGCAGTTTTTAGCGAGAAATTGAAGAATGAGCATTTTTTCGCAGTGTTCTCGTAGCGCATTACTTTTAAGAGGTCATAAAGTTAAAATTTGGATTCAGCACCTCAAAAAACATAAAGAACGATAGATATATTCTCATTTTTTTTCTGAAATTGCCGCTTTTTCCCCCCTAGCGACGAGTACTCGTGGACATTCCAATTACATTGGCTTGCATAAGCAGAGTAAATTTCGCTCACCTGCGAATAAACTCGCCGGTCTTGGCTAATTGACCAAGTCGGAGTAGTAGGTAGTTACATAAACACGACTTCTCTTTGATGAAGGGGCTTCCTCTCTCCTCCTCCTTTCATCAGGTAACCACGAAATCGCTACCATGTCGCCCGTTACCCGGTGTCCAGCCAGATTCACCATCATGGTGTGTCTACAATCTACGTTTTTCTGGACAAGCCTCTTGGAAGTATACTCTTACCGTTCTGTATTGAAGCTCGTAGTAATTTATACCACCAGCAGAGAGGTACAATAATAAAGAGTTTCCTTTCAATAGAATCAATAGAAGAATATGATAGAAGCAAAGAATTCGTTATTGTACCTCTCTGCTGGTGGTATAAGTATAAGTCACTAGTTTCAAAACAGAACGCTAAGAGTGTACCAGACTTGTTAGATTCTCACTTTAGAGGTTCTTTTTTAAGAAAAGAACAAAGGAACTTTAATTATTGGTGGGTTTAGAGACAACCACCCCTACGTTGAAATGCCTAAAGAATGGGAGATCTCAGTATGCTTGTGGAGTCGAAATAATATTAGCTACTGTCTTCCCATCTTAACATTTTCTTATGCCTCGGCATTCCGCCCTTAGCCCAATCATATTTATTATCTTTATTCATTCCATTTACGACTCTCTGCATCACTACACTTCGACGACTTGCAGTTTAACGACAACTAATTCAGTAAGCTCAGCTGAAAGCATGAGAAACCTCAAATACAACTTTTAACGGTTCTAATTTGTAAGCAGCTCATGACGTTCATCGAGGACGTCAAAATTTTCAAAAAATTTGTAGCGTTCAAATGTTAACCTCGCCTATTTGCTCTCGAGGTATTGTTTGCGTCTTATACATCGCCTACTATCTCTATTCCGTTTATCTAGTCCATGGTCTCGTTCCTCACCCCGTGATTTCTCTCCTCCATCGCTTAGAAATTTTTGTATTTGATACGTAATAATTACATTTCGGCATTTTTATTCAAAAGCACTTTATTTTTAATAATTTAAGAAATGAAAACAAGCTGTTTTAACATAGAGGAGAATCACTAGAATAAATTAAGGGTATATAACACACTTGTATAGTACATGGTTCTCAGCTTTGATCTCAAAATACACTTAATGCCCGCTGAGAAGCGTTAGGGCTGTTATTATAAGGGGGTTGAGTGATAATATTACAGGAAAGTGGAAAATAAATAATAAAGTTTACGTATTAAGAAATGCAAACGTTTTATATTGGCAGAAGAGGGAAAAAATCAAATTAATATTCGCTCGACACTTTTTTATGAAAGAGAAAAAATTGTTTATACGAGGTACTTTCGAAAATTTAATCGACACGATAATAGAAATAAAACTGAATTTACAAATGACGTGTTGGATAAATTATGGAGGTGAAGTTTAAAACAGAACGGTTGAGAGAGGTCAGGTCAACTTAAGAATGCGACTCATTACCATTATCATTTCATTAAGAATTTTCATCATTTATAATCCTGTCATTTTGCGAACTATCTAGTTCGTCGAAGTCATTTTTATAATTATCTAAGTGGACCGTTTTAATTATTTAAAAAATTTTTTAATTTCTATGGCTCAAATTGAGAAGATGCCCCCCGTTTCAAAAATTATCGATTAAATTAATTTCGATTACGGAAAGAATTAAATAAAATAATTCCGACGAAAGGCCACTAAAGGAGAATTATTAATTAATTTTTTAATTTACGTTAAAAAAGATACGATAAACAATTTAAGTAGTAAAAAACTAAATATTTTTTTAATTTACTCGTAGATAAATATCTTCAAATTTATATAAATTTAATTGAATCAACTTTTCTACTGTTGAACTTAAAATTTAATATTTACCTGCCTACACCGAACGAGAACCCACATTTTGCTATCTAAATTATAATTAGAAACACGATCAGTTCCTGATAGCAATCGTGTAAGGAATGTTTAGAATAAACTTATAGCCACGCGTTTACTACAACCACAGAGGAGAGGACCACACCTGGATCTCAAAAACACTAAAAACTAAATAAAACTGCCACACAAGCCCCCATCTCGTTTCATGATTTAGGTCTGATGAGTGTCCAAAAGAAAAATTTGTGTAAAAACACATTTCTTTTAAAATTTAAATAATTTGTTTTTAAATTAGAAAAATTCCTTTCATTTTTTCCCCTTAATTTATTACATTTTGATGAAAGCTCAGCGTGACTTTGAAGAAAATTGTCGTCTGATATTTTTATTGGGATTAATTTATTAATTAAATCGGGGTCTCTAAAAGCTCTCGTTAACTATGCTCAATTAAAAGTAACTTAAGAAATGTCAATAAATTACTTAAAAATACAACCAGATTCGTTGATTTTCGAAAAACTTTTCTGGAGAGAGCTTTTATAACTAGTAGGTAATAGATTCTTCTGAAAAGCTCGAGAAGTGAAGTATTTGACAATGCAAGACCACTTTACTTTGCGAAGTAGTACTTGGGTACAACTTTTCCTAATACATCCCCACCCTGCAGATTTGTATACGGTTCCGGTAAAATTAATGATTTGATTAAGTAGCTTCATCGTGGAAATAATCGTCCATCTTTCTTCTGAGTCCGAATGACATTATTTCTTATACCAAGGTGTGTCTGCTTCGATTTACCAAAAGTTCTCCCTAGTCAGGCACCTAGTCATAGTCATGAATTCCAATATACCAGAGTTCCATTTTAGTTACTTTCAGCCAACATTCACTGTAGTGGCGACTCAGGTTTTATTATGAAAACGGACATCTGATTGCAGAACCGCAGCACATGAAAAGTGTAAAAAATTCAAACACTCAAATCTGAATATCGTATGGCTGCAATTAGTTAAGCATGCGTTTTTCTCCTCAAAACCAATAAACAAGCGAGGTAGTGGTGAGGAATAGACGAGGATCTCACGAGCAAGATATAAGAAGCACTGACGACCAAGAAACGAGATAGTGATAAAGAAATTAGTGAAAGACGACAAAAAGGTGAAGTGCTGGCCAAGAAAAGAGACGACGCAACAACGAGGAGTTAATGAGAAACTGAAGATACACTACAACGAGCAAAAGGCGAAGGAACAATGAGAAAGAAGCGAGGAGAGTATATGAGGCATCGACGAACAAGATACGAGACAATAACGAAAACGACTACAAAATGTCTTAAATCGCGTACCTGTCAGTCGCAAAAACCATAGCGACTCGGTACGGTTCTTTATATTTTGTGAGCAGCTTCCGAGGCTCTCCTGAAGTCCTGGGGCATCAGTCTCGTCGAAAGCGTGGGCTCGAATCCCATCGCCGCTTTTATGTTAAAGTTTATGGTAGAAAAAGTAATTAATCCAACTACTACTTACTATTTAACATTTGCTAACCTAACACACTGTAGAGACTTTTTCTCTCTTTTCTCTAAAAATTAGTGAGGCGCCCTGTATATACTATAAAACCAAAGCCTCCACATTGAATAACTTATAATGGTAGGTAATAGGTAGGTATACGTTCATTGCGGCGAGGTAAAATATAGAACTATATTGATTTGAGTTCAATTGTTTTTTACATTCTTGAAAACAGGGTCCTAGATCTTCTTCGAATGATATTCTGCCAGCAGTTTTTTAAAGGTGAAGTTTGAAAACCTGTGGAGATTAGGTCCCTGCGAAATAAGATAGCACGTTCGACACAGTGAACACATGCCCAATTAGATTTGGATCAACCATCATTATACAGCTTAACCTCCTGAGAACCTCCTGAGAAAGACAAATTAGTGCAGATATTACAGGTTTTCCTTTCATTGCAAAAGACTTATTTTTTGCGCCTATGAACCGTGGATTAATAAACCACGATTTGAAGATTTAAGCTTTCACGACCGGCGTCATTAGTTTGAGTGGTTTCTGGGCTAATGGGCCGTGGTCGAGAGATTCTTTGAGGGATACCTTACGTTTCTTTTGGTGCTGCGGTAAACATCTACAGAAAGGTGGGGGTAAAAGTCGAAGTGATCGTACCGAAGGTTCAGAAGAGAGTAACGTGAAACGAAACGTCAGGTATCTCTCAAAGAACCTCTTGATCACGGCCCATTAGCCCAGAAGCTTCTAACATTAATCAATTAATACCATATGCAATTATAAAATTCCTCATCTATTTATTAGCCAATATTTTGTTAGTAAATTCAATGGTTTTCGAATCCATGGCGCTCAGAATTCGACTTATCCAACATATCTTTCAGAATCAGAATGTGCGTATTGCCAACGCACTGTTGATCATTAGGTTGGTTATTAACGGTGTCCCACATAAAACATGGGTGTGCATTGCGGCCTAATTTTACTTGAAATTAAGTCTCTAATATTATGTTTATGGGGTTTCCTTTCCTTCAAATTTCACGATGCTTGACCGACTGCGACTTTTCGATTTTCAGCCAATAATCTCGTTTTTCAAGCTATTAGGGTTTGATTCTACTTATAAACCAACAGCCCGCGTGTGTCAAACTCCTGAACCGATGCCGCTTCTGTGCGTTTCATTCATTAAAATTTAATAAACAATGGCCAATTTCCTTACGGGAGAGACGAGACGAACGAGAAGATAATAAATATTGATTTGTTGATCGCTCCATTTATTCTATAGATGGTTATTGACGCTAATGGAGAGCTTTCCATGTTGTGTAAGTTGTAGATTGTAGAAGAAAATTAAAACCACGCCTCCATTTCCCCCTCTTTGAAATAAAAAAAGAAGAAGACGGATTTAATAATATCAATATTAGATAGTTTTCTCGGGTAAGATAATTACACTAATTTAATAAACAACCTACTCATTATCCGAGCTTCCACACGCCCACAAACCTCACCATCTTTGTGTACAACAGGGCAATCAGCATTCCAAACTCAAGAATAAATTGAAACACTACAGAAACCATAAGTTACGAACGGAATTTAAGACAACGCGATTTCCATCTTATTATAATAAATATGAGGATATTTATATTATTATTATTAATGTTTATAAGGCACCCTAATTTAAATCATTGCTCCAAATTGAATTATTTGTTTTTCTACGGACCTTCTCGAAATTATAAAAAAATTTTCTTCTCCTTTAATTACGTCCAAAAGTAAACAGTTAATAAATTATAACAAATATATTATGTTTTTACACAATGTCCGGAATGTTAAAATTAACATATTCTTCTAATTATGAGTGGACTTGTGTTGTAATGTGCGTATAGTCCGAGGGGTATTAAAACCACAGGCGCTGGGTTGGAACCTCTCCGGGGGGTACATTTGGTTCGGTTTCTAATTAACCTGATCGATTGCAACGCAATATCCATTATGCAACTGCACTGTAAATCAACGTAGCATCTTATTTTTACCACTTTTCTTTTTCTCTGTTGTCGTCTTCTTCTTCTTCTTAAATTCGATATTAACGTTAAAAATTGATCTACGTTGATACGCTTGCACCTCGGACGAAAAGAAAATCACTGCAGTGATCATCGAAATAGTAAGACAAATCGAATATAGAACCGGATGTAAAAATTGGCGGAAAATAGATGTCGCTAGCCGTTACAGGAATTTTAGAGTTTTAGTTCTGCATCTCATCTCATTAGTTCCTTCTCTGTTAAAGAAGCGTCAAAAGGCTCTCATTTAGGTTATGATGGTAACTGCTTCTGAAAAGTTATCGATCAAACAATGAAATACAAGACATCAAGAGAAACAGAAGAGACCTCAATCAAATTAGACGACTTTCTCTGGCGACATTATAAAGAAAACCGTGTCTTCGAAAATGTTATGTTTGGGAGTAATCCAGGAAGAGACCAATCTAAACGGACCAACAGAAAAAAATTTTGGTACAACCTTAAATTATCCGTAAGGATGTTGAGTTTAAGAAACATTTATTAGCTCATAAATAAAAAATAAATTGAAAATAACAAATTAAGACGCATAAAAAAATATTAAAAAATTATCTTTTAAAATATTAAACAATTTATTCGATAACGATTAATTTTTAAATAGTGGGAATGTAAGATGAACATTTTAGGACGCCAAACCAACATTCCATAGTCTCCAAATCCCAATGTACAATTCAAATGTCATGATTTTTAAAAAATATGTCCCCTTTAAAAAAACTTGTCTGAATGAATCTCGTCTCATTCAAGAACACTTCTTTTTAGTTTACTACAAATCTCTTTATTATTAATAATAGTAACTTTAAACTTTTCTTTTTACGTATTTACTAGCGGGCAATTTAATCTAAAAAAGGGCAAATAATGAACAAAATGGCAGATCTAATATGAAGGCTACTGCTGCAAAAAATTGTTGGATTGGCCCAAAAATCGGTCGAGAGGTATAATGAGGATGTAGTAGTGTAGCGAACCTAATTAAGGTTTGATCGTCTCGAGAAGACTTTTGAGAAGCTCAATGTACGTGGAGCTCTCTCTCCAACAAAACAAGTCCAGTCAAATGGTAGTTTAGCAAGGATAAAATAAAGAAGTTTTTGCTTCTATCGTTGTTTACGTTTTATGGAGTGCTGAATCCGAATTTCGACTTTGCCACCTCGTAAAAGCAATGCGTTTAGAGAAAAGCGCAAAGAATCCTTGGCAAATTTTAAAGCGCTCTATCGCCTTAAACCGTGCCTCTGAAGAAAAAAATCAAAGTGACATAATTTGTGGAAAATTTAACGTTCTTTATTTTTATATATAAACACTTTTCTTCAAAGTGCCCAGTTTTCCAGTTATAAGCGAGAAATAAAAAAACAGCTATTTTGGATGATTTTGGAATTTTATAAAGGTTTAACGCGCTCTAGCGCCTAAACCATGGATCTTAAGAAAAAAACTTAAATTACATAATTTGTCGAAAATGTAATGTCCTATACTTTTGTATAGGTATAAACACTTTTTTCTAAAAGTGCGTAGTTTTCGAGTTATAAGCGAGAAACTAAAACAACAGGTCTTTGTCCAATTTTGAAATTTTTGTCAAACTTTAACACACTCTAGCGTCTAAGCCGTTTGTCTGAAGAAGAAAGCCTAAGAAACATAATTTGTAAGAAATTCGATATAATTTGTTTTGTTATTAAAAAACTTTCTCAAAAAGTGCGTAGTTTTTAAGATATAAGCAAAAACCTTAAAAAATTGCATTTTTATCATCAGTTTTTGCAGAGCGCGTCACTTTTACGAGGAGACAAAGCTGAAACTGGGATTCAGCACCCCAAAAAACATAAAGAACGATTGAGAAAAAGCTTGATTATTTTTCCTGTAATTGCCACTTTTTTTTACCCTAGTAGGTACATTTTGAAACGGCGTTTCTGACTTACGCCACCCGCAGAGGTTTAATAGAACCAATAGAAGAGAATAGTAGAAAGAGATTATTCATTATTGTACCTCTCTACTGGTGGTAAAGTACCTACTGTGCCTATAACTAAGTAGCAAAAGAAAAGCCATTCGCTACTCGACACCGGACTTAGCACTGGCACTACGACTTAGCTTCTTCATTTAATTACATACTGTCTTTGGATTCTAGAAAACACTCCTATGAAAGTGGTAGGCGTTATGAAGCAGCAGACGATTACGGTAAGTATGGAAGGAAAAAGTTGGCTACCCATCTTCTCTAAATTCGACTGATTTAGAAAAGATAGGCCAATACCTTGGCCTCCTAGATCACCAGATCTGAATACTTTTTTAAATTTTTTATGAGAATCCCTCCTCTCTTACCTTTTATGCTGATGGTCAATCAAAAATGAAGATTCTCTTGATTTTTTAATTTTACCCAACAGAACCGATCCGATCATAAGGTGATACTATAATAAAATTTAAATTTCGTCTTATTGTTGGAAAACTAAATACCAAACAACGAAACAACTTTCATTTGAAACATTTTCCCCTAAAGTGGATATTCGCTGTAATGGGTAGCATATTCCATACCTTTTAGACACACTGTATATTTGAGCACTTAAAGAAGTTGGAGTACGAATGTACTTTTCGAAAAAAGTCAGAATAGAATTAGACCAAGTCGCAGTAGCGCGAACTTGATTTATTCATTTAAGCGGACTCAAAGAGCTTTCACCTCAGTTATAATCAAAGAGCTGAAAAATGTGCTAAAGCTTCTCTCGCTTCGTAGTTTTTGTAGAATTTTTGCGTGTCGTTAAACTTTACCGAAATTGAGTAAGCCGAGTAGATCGAAACTCGAAATCCGCTCAATTAAAAAATATAACAACAATAAAATATTTAAAATATTAGTAATAAAAGTTGGGTATCCTACTCTTAATTATCAATTAGTATCATTGACATATATATTCGTAATTATTATTTTGGTTAAATATTCGGGTAATATTCGTGACAGGTTTTTTTGAAAAATAATAATAAGCGTTTAAATATTAAAACAAATAAGCGAACATATTAAGAATCGTATAATATTTTTTGATTGGCGCCGATCATCTGGCGCCGTCTCTTACAAGCTTCCATTTTTTAAGGAACCACTCGAAAATTTATCAAGCTACGTCATAATAAAATAAAATCAAATTAATACAACGTATACTATGCCTATGCCATGTATACCTATAGAAGAAGCAAGCTGGTTATAAAAAAATCTAAAGAATGTTGCTGCTTCGCGTCTACTAATACTCGTCGTACTCTTCAATAAGTACCTCCACTGCAACTAATACGATTTATTACACTTTTCATAGTTAAAAGAGGGTTAATTTCGTAAGGGCAAAATAATTCGATACGATAATTAATCGTTCAACGATTAAAATCGTAAATTTTTGGCATACCCCATAATATTTTGTTACAAGCACGCGACAGCCCGAATCTAACTGCATTCTTGTGTCATCACTTGACAGCAAATTAATTTTTTTTCTCAAACTCTCGACCGAATAATGTCTTACAAGATTAAAAATTTGATTAGAAAACTTACAAACACGACTTTAAATGTTACGTTTTGTACTAATTTTGATGGACTACACGAATTTTAAAATCTTAATCTAACCAGGGGCGGATTTCGTGGTAGTAATATAGAAAAAGGGCAATTTTTGCTATTTTTTCTATTAAATTCCGATGTTCTTCTTTACAAAAAATAGTTGTGGGCTACCCAAACATTGAAGTAAAGAAATAAAGCACATCTTTCCGTCATTTTCTAAGATTTTATTCGATACAGTTCTCGTGACTCGTGACGATAAATTCTCCGCTCAGAAGATAAATTGGAAAGTCGAGAAATTGCAAGTTCTCTCCGTTATAGGCCAAGAGTGATTTTTGCGGATTTTTGTAATTGAAAACGTATTAGAACAAAGCGGATACTCTTTCTTAAGGTCGGGACGCACATAACCGTGCAGCGTCCGATACGTGACTTTCCGAATGTTGTTAGCCCCGCAAGTAGACCAGAATACCCGACTCAAAACCTCACCGACCTGCGCAGAAAACCAAATTTCGTACAACGCCGTAACCAAGGTTTCACACCAACCTAAACACATGGATTGGAAGTCTCTTTTTACCGCTTTCTCACTTTCTCTTCTACACATCTAGGGTCGGTGAGGTTTTGAAAGCTGTATACTAATGTACTAAAGTTGCTCTAGGAAAGTTAAAGTTGATTATGAAAATGGTCGTTAGAGGTTATGATACAGAATAATAGGCCTGATTATATATAGCCTAGATTTTTTATGTTTTTCGCTTACAACTCGAAAACTACGCCGCTTTGGAGAAAAATTTACAAAAATAAAGTACATACAATTTCTTTTCTTAAAGTGCATATTAGGTGGTTCTTGAGTTATAAGCGAAAAACCCCGAAAAAGATTTTCCGATTTTTGTCAAACTTTAACGCGCTCTACAGCCTAACCCGTTCGAGTGACGTAAAAAACCTGAAACTTATAAACACTTCTAATACGTTGCAAATGAACCCCAACACATGTGACAATTGGGGCTCATTTGCAACGTATTAGAATTATCTAATTAATTTACCCTAAAAATTAAAAAATGTGGTAAAACTTTAACGCGCTGTAGCGTCTAAGCTGTTCATCTGAAAAAAACCCGAATATATGTAATTTATAGGAAATTTGATTTAGTTTATTTTTTGTAGAAGCACTTCTCTCGGAGAGTGGGTAGTTTTCAAGTTCTAAGCGATGAACTAAGAACAGACGGTCCTTTTTATTACTCATTTGCAATGTTCTTTCAGCCAAATATGCCTTACATGAGTCAATGACATTACGACGACGTGAGAACGTAACTACGAGGTACTATTGGAAAAAATCGAAGTAGGAAATAGGAATCTAATAGGGAAACTCTTAAATTATAATATTCAAAATAAACGTTATCTTAAGTACACCCCCACCCCCAAGTCACAAGCTTTTTAAGCATGACCATTAGAAAATTGGTAACAATAACGAAAAGTGTGTCTAGTTATGAACATCACGTCAAAAAAAATTATGTATTTTTGTAGCGGGTGGTTAGAAGAGTGGGCACAAAATTAAAAAAAAAGTTTCATCAAGAAATGAATTTTTTAAAGTTTGTTTTTAGACTTGAGACACACAGACGGGCATGAGAATGTTTTCCTATTTTTACGATGGGTTAACTGGCTAACGTAAGCTTAATTAGAATAAGCTAATAATTAAAAAGTAAATAAATTTAATGTTAATTAATATAACGAAGTAAAAATGGCATTTCTTTGTTATTAAATTTTATGTACAGTCGTTAATAACTTTTTAGTTCTCAAGGGAAATATTTAAAATTAAAAGCGTGCGAAAATATGCATCGGTCTCGTAAATTAATAAAGTACCTACAACCAATAGAACAAGAATCCAGACAAAAAACCAGCGTAGAAATATGCTGATTTACAGCTCTGACCAAGCCAGGCATTCTTTAACCAAGAGAGGTGATCTATCATAAAACATTGGACGCTAACGCGCGCTCCTGTCTCAACTATATACTAAATTAGGACTCCACTCCAACACACTTGTTCTGTATTTGTATGACAGGATTCTCTACCTTTTTGTTTTTTTTTCTTTTTAGATTTATAAACCTTTTTTTTCGTGGCGTCGTAATTAGTTTTCTTAATTAATAGGGTCGTCGTTTGTTAGTTCTTGTACGGAAAAAGAGCAAAACTTTATGTTATTACAAAATAGTAAATATTTCATCTAAAAATTAGGTTCTTCATCTTTATTGCCTGCCAACAAAACGGATAAAAAACTGATATAAGTTTGGAACGTATTGTCCAGACGCGACTCCTGCTGTGCCGTATGTTCGTTTTTGGTAGATAGGGGTGAGAGGGCGGGATGATTCAATGGTACCAAAAATAAAATAATATTATATACGTGATATATGACTCGAACTATAACCACTCGAAAAAGCTCTCGTTTGTAACTTGGAGAATTGTTGTAAATAAAAAATTAAAAAATTTGCCCCAAATTAGAAATTTCGTGCCTATAAAATTGTGTCGAAGAGCGTTTAAAACGTCTAACGTTGGCTACTTTATAAATTTAACATTTAACGATTATTACACGCACGATTTCTTGTTATATGCTAAGTGTAGCAAAAATATTTACTACTTTACTATAAATTTTTTTCTTTTCTTCAACTATATCCACCGGACAATGTCGATCGACGATAACAATTGACTTATAGTTTCTCTCGGTAAATTTATGCGATTTACAGGAAGTATCGTCAGCCGATGCCGAACGAGATTGCAATTTCCAATAGCAAAAGACATTTTCTTAGTCGACCTTTTCGTTTCTATAACTACCGCTTACGAGTTATTCGCAACGATAGTTTGGCTTCGGTCTTAGTATTCTTGGCGAAACAGCATTTAGCTACTACCAAAATTCGCGTCGTTCCAAATCGAGTTGAGTAAATCTACGATGATGTTTGACGTTCGTACACCTATAATACCATCTAACATGAATTGATAATTAATTTATTGTAAAGGGCAAAAATGATGTGTACTATCTATGGTCGATCCAGCTCATCTAACAAAACATTTTAACGAAAGGCAATTTTCAAGTCAGCTACGGGAAAATTGTTTAGAACATTTTTGTAGAGCGGAAATTTTACTCCAAAAACCAGCGACGATCCCATTCCAGTTCTAATAGTTTGGACGTGAGAGCTACTCAAATACGCGAGCCAAAACGTTTGAGTATCGCGTGACGCACGGACTTTGCATTTAGCGTCTGCTAATTAACATTGAAAATTAAAACGCATAAACGTCATCTGAAAATTCTGAAGAAACGCATAAGGCATCTAGAATGGCCAATTATTATCAGTAATTTTAATTATAATCTTTCGTAAAATTAAAGATCTATCCCCTCCCAAGTGATGTGTACTATTGATGGAAAAAATATAAACCTTAGTCGTTTTTTTGTTGTTTTAACAAAAACAGTTTTCCTTTTTTGTACCGGAAAACAACGCATTGAATAGTTTCGAGATTCTGAGTAGTTGCTTCATATTCTTCCAAAGTAACGGTGTATTGGACCGGGAGGCAGCACGAACTTATACTCTGCTACATAAGCTACAAAATTATTGACGATGGTAGGTTTAAAGAATATTGGTAATGAGAAAAAAAACCGACCGCCTACCACTCCTAAATAATAGTACTATCTATTAACTTGGGAGCAGGTTGAGGAGGGTGGGTTTTTGTTTTTTCAAGTTTTCGCTTATAACTTTAAAACTAACTTATAACTAAACTCGGAAGGGGGGGGGGCTAAACACCGAAAGATATGCTGACGACATAACCACAACAACAACGGGAAAGTTTGGGGCTATTGTATTTGAAAGAAAGCAAAGAGCCCTAAATCTTGTAGCGAAATGAACGAAATTATGTTTTGAAGAGAGCCTGATAGTTAATCCGACAAAGACATCGCTAATCCATTTCACAAAAAGAACAAATAAGACTGATGGCTTGATAGAAAACTAAGCTTCATACCACAAATAGACAGATTAGTAAATAAAGCTATAATGGACTTATAGACCTCTAGACGGACGTTCGGCAAAACCTGATGGGGACTGACACCTCAGTAGACTTACTAGATGTACACCGTAATGGTTATTGGTTATACCAATATGAAGGCATAACAAACTAGGCAAAATCCAAAGACCGGCTTGCCTAGGAATAACTGGAGCAATGCGTACTACACCTACAGCGGCGATGGAAACAATTCTGAACCTAAAACAATAAGGGAGGCTTACAAATCAAAAACTCAGAAGAACAGAAGAACTGTTCATAGAGATGGCAGAATACCCCATACTTAATAGTATGGCGTCTGAATGAATAACCACAGTAAATTCCATCGAAAAAACCTACGGAATTGACATTCCGATAAGGGAAGAATGGGAATGCAAAGGCAGTCAAAATGAAAGGACTTGTATTCTACACAGACGGCTCTAAAAACCCAACAGTCACAGGAACTGGAATCATCATGGGACGGCAACTTAGGGGTAACAACAAGGGGTAAGTTTAAGCCTCGGGAAGCATGCAACCGTTTTATATTTACGCCATTCTAACCTGCGCGCAAATACATTACATCCGAGACGCACAATCGATCCAAGAGATCGCAATGCAAGGAACCGTGGGGCCAGCTTCAACAGCAATAATAGTTAAAAAAAATACCTAATACCTATAATAAGAAAGAGAAAAATTAAAATGCCGTATATTTCAAAAAAATAAGCTGCCAGTTGAACCTTCTTATAACAATAATGTACAATTTTGTTCCAAAACAATTTAAAGAGATTACATATTAAAATAATTTTATGGTCAAAAAGCATTACATAAATAATTAATAAAACAAAAGAATTACTCTTGTACCATTTTAATTTTCCTACTTATATTAAAAATTATTTAAATTGAAACAAAAATTATACTATTAAATTAATTGCTTTATGTGCCGTTTAATTAATTTAATTTATTTTGTTTTTTATACACCTCCATCCAGTTGAATTAATTGAATTAAACTCTCTCCATAAATTTGCATCCCCTGATTTTTTAATTTTAGCAAAATTTGGGCACTTAGGTTAGTACATAAAATTCGATCACTACTTCCAAATTAGTGCCCGTCTTCCTTAAATTTTAAATTTATGGATACAACAATAGTAGGTATATCCCTTTCCTTCCCGATTTGTTGAGCTGATAAAATTAACTATTTCTCAGTCATAAAAATTAGCGAAATGTATGTTATTAGGTCGATCAATAACAAAATATTTTCATGGCTTTTGCTATACACCGAAGTCATCTACTATTTATGTGATAATAAGGGTTTTAATGCCCACTATAAAAAACCAAACTTGACCATTTTGAGTACCTAATTTAAACTTCGAGAGACCCAAAAATTGAATTGGGAAATTTCAAAAATTTTTCCCCATTAAATCCTTAACAGTTCTTTAGGTGTTCTTCTGTGATGTGTGTGCCACTCTTCTCTACCTATGGAGTCTTCTCCATCAAATTTGCCTTGGCTTCGACATAATTAAATAAGGTGCTACTCCGCTCATACAATAGTATATTAAAGTACAAGTTTCATAAGGCACCGTGTTAACGTACGAGTCCAAGTTTTGAAAATGAGCCGCTTGCGGCGAGTTTTCAAAAGGACGAGTACTTAACAAGGCTTATGAAACGTGTAATTTATACTATTTTTTCTATTTCACATTTTAATAAAATTAATTTGTTAAAATATTTAAATAATTAACATCATGGAAATTTTCTTTTTATAATAATTGTGGTGGCACTGACTGAGATGTCACATCATTTAGTTCAATGATTCATAGATGTCGCAAGTTTATTTTTTTAAATTTAAATAATGCACCTACTCCTGTCTGTATAATTTAAATTTTAACAAATAAAAATGAATGAAATATGTAAAACCATTATTCTTTATTACATTTCAATTCTAATAAGCTCTAAAAATAAACATTTAAAACAATTATATTTGACATTGTTAAACGTCAGTTCAACTTGACGCGAACTTAGCAGAAGAAAATCCCCCAGAAACAGTACGTTAAGAGAGCTTCTTAACGCACTGTTTTGAAACCAAAACAGTACGTTAAGGAGTGGATTAAAGTACCGAAATAGAAAAACAAATTAATGATTCCAACAAATGATCCTCAAACGGTGTTAATCGAGCTTGCTCTAAGCTATACATTTACCATATGGTCAAATTAATAGCGAGTAATTCAATTTCTCTCATTTAAATTTGAAATTTATAAAATAATTTCGTAAAAACAATACAAGTTCATTACAATTTTATAATGAATTTTTATTAGGTATTTATCACTGGCGTATCGGTGCTTTAGGTGTTCATATGTCTTCAACTACAGGTGCGTCCGTCTCACACGCAGTTCGTAATTAATTACACTCTATTCATTAACATAGATTGCGTGGGAGGCCTCCTGCACAAATTTACTTACACTATCACACAACAATAGCTTTTACCTTATTAGAATATCTCGATCAGTTAACGGCTACCATTTTTTTTTTTTACTTTCACAAATTTTAAACAACTCCAATTTTCAATTATCGAAGGGGAACAAGGTGTGGGTTATAAAACTTTATATCTTCTTTTGGTTATTCCTTTTTTTTAGAAAAAGGTTATTAATATAGTTTAAAGTCAAACATACATTCTTAACATTTTAAACACACGAAAAAAATATAAAATAAGCTCAGGTAAAAATAAAGAAAAAAAACAAGTTCCTTCATAAATATTCAAATTATACAGACTATAAATCCTGAAAGCAAAAATATGTGGCTATTAAAAAAGACAACATATTAATTCGATAAATATATTTTTTAATATTTCGTGAAAACATATAATACACGAGCAGTATACATATACATACAATTATATTACAAATAGTTTTTTTACACTTTTCTTAATAGTAAATTTTTATATCACACAGTGTATTATAATATCATCGTCTCATATCGTCATCAGTGCTTTAGTACCATGGCGAAAAATACGAGAAACAATCAAAAAGTTCACTATTCAACAATTCGAAAACTTTTAATTTTTCTTAAAAGACTGGACTAAACCAAAACATTCGAATTATCGAAACGACGCTATTCGATAATTAATTATTAAGTAGGAGAGGTAAATTATTTATATTTACAAGTGTTAACTTTTTGACTTGGTCTCGTATTTTTTTTAAACCACCGAGAAGTTTCTCACAAGATTTTTATTATTAATGAACCAAAACAGGCAAGGACTCGACTCATTTTTAATCATAAAAACTAACAGCCATAACTTATTTATCATAATAATTTTTGAACGGCGTATAGATGACATGTCTCGTTTGTATCTACAAATTTTAGTTTTTTTTATCTATTTTTGATTTTGAAAAAAGATTAACTTTCGCCCGTATTTTTTTCTTCCATATAATATATTTAAAAAAATCGTCGTTAAAAATTAAATTTAAAATAAATATTTACAGTATTTTTTTAATACAATTATTTGTATTTCATCAAATGTCTTTTTATCACTATTTTAAAATTTAGTTTATTACAGTCAATTTTTTAATACAGAGATCCCTGATGATTATTTATTCTTTACATTTATTTCTATTTTTACAATTTGTTAAAGAGTAAATTTACACAAGTAGGCACAAATGAATTCAAAAAAGTGTAGATTTGTTTCACGACGTGCATAAACTATCGCTACGCTACAAACAATACCAGAACTCCCAAAACTCGATCACTAGTGGGAAGTGTATTAACAAAGAAAAACTCGAAATATTCTGAAAGAAAACTAATCTCTCCCCACTACAAGTTTTCAAGTAACAAACGATTTTGAAAATGAAGATGCAAGAAAGTAGTCGTAGCGTAGTCGCAGCACGTCATTCCACCATGCGATCAGTTATGACATTATGACTCAAATTCGAGGTGGATTGGGAATAAAAATGCATTATTTTAAAGCGACCCGAATTAAAACTTCAAAAATAATAACTAAGAGCCAAAACGTTATAAGTTTATTATGACAAAATTGCATACCTACTCCCAAGAACTGTTTTAATGCGACAAGGCTTGATTGACTTTAAAATAGAGTAATGCATACGATATTGTATACGCTGTGTGTTATTGCCCTCGATAATATAATAATATTGAGTGAAGTACCTAACAAAATGGCATTAACTGAGCCTGGTTTAATTCCATCAAAAATGCTGATACTAATAAAAAGTGGTGGCATGTTCCACGACCCTTAAATCAGCATTCGTGGAGCAATTTTTGAAATGAATCGATAGTGATACGACCGAGGGCATGTACTGCTAGGTACCGTAAATGTTTTCCTCATGTTAAAAATTTTTTGTTTGTTTTTTTAAGTTTTCCTAACGTACCTTAGATCATTAGGTACCTCCTAGCGCATGGGGGGAAAATGTAAAAATGCATTGGAACTACCCAATCCGACCACGAAATTTCGATCAAAGGGAAAAGAGTATAATACAGTACCTTTTACGCGCCCCCTCAAGGTAAAATTTTACAAAACAAAAAACCTATATTGGACTTAGCGTATAGCTTCAACTATATTTTACTCTTTTCTTAATATCTCAACATTTTTTAAATTGTAATAGTAAACAATTAGAGTAAACAATTGGCTAAAATAAAAAAAAACGTAAGAATTAGTCCGCTTTAGGCCGGTGGCACATTTACTGCACAACCACACGGAGCGGTAGACGCGGCGCCGCGCAAAACTTTATAAAGCGTAAATCAGACGTAAAAATGACACTGGTGTACACGGCAACGTGGCGACAAAGCACGGGTAAACCCGGGCGTATTATAAAGTTTTGCGACGGCCACAGATCGACCGCGCCACATGACCTTATACCTCGATACCGATCCTCATCTCACTTTTATTTTGGTTACTTTCCGATTAGATCACTGTCGAATACGTTTATTAAACGTTACTGTAAAGCTACGAATAAGTTTGCCAATTTTGCTTAATAATAAAAATTGCACAGAATTTAAAAAATGGCACTAGTAAGTCGTCCACTGCTAATAAGCTGTCGCGGCGCCCGGATGAACGTGACCGAAATGACCTAAACCACCTAAGGGGTCCGGAGGGGTGGGCGTCTGTTGACAAATATACCAATCGCCCACTGCGGTACTACATGGTACTTGTGGCCCAACTTGAGGACTCGCCGCAACGGAGATGCTACCGGCAGACGACGAATTGGATTCTTCTCCGTCACTGTCGTAATGTGGTGGCGATCTTCCGGAACAACCGTGCACTTTCATATGTTTTCTAAGAGACGAGGGATGGGTATACGATTTATCACAACCCGCCACTCTACAATTATAAGGTTTATCTGAAGTGTGAACGTGTGAATGTTTCTTTCTATCCGAAGAATTAGCAAAGCGTCGGTCACAGCCCTCGTATTCGCACTTAAACGGCTTTTCACCTAAAAGTAAAATAAAAATTTAAAAATCAAATCGCGCTATAAAGAGCGCAAGAAAAAACATATGTAAAGTACTAGTTTACACGAGATTATACAACTAGTCTACGGACACGGTCCTCAGGTAAACGAACATAAACATAAAACACTTGGTCAAGTTCTTCAAATGTCAAGTCAATGCCCACTTCACAGAAAAAACTGTAGTAAATTTTCTTTTTATACGTTTTTGTTGGCATACGAACCGCAACCGACGAGCTCCATTATTCACAAATTTGGGAAAAGAATTCGGTGATGCGAACGAAATGTGATAAACGACCCCGCTTTCTTCTTTTGTCAAAGAAGAGACCCTCTCGTAAACTTACCTACCTACTTCTTTATTTTTTATTCTAAAATTAGTTTAAATGTCGTTATTTTTTCATTTTGACCTAAAGGCTAATTATTTATGAAATTGGGTCGAATCGATTACTTAACTTGGCGACTGGAATGAATGGGTTAACGAGGTTACCAAATTTTTAAAACCATCTATAGTGGTTCATTAGAGATTCATTACATGCTAATTATCATTGGCGGCGGCGGAAAGACGCTTCGTATATTAATTTAATACCTACTCGATTAAACAATCGATTTTAAATCGAATAATTTATCGATTAGTTTAGAAAGTTTAATGTAATTTCCTTTTAGGACGCCCAACTAGCGATCGAAAGGATGCCCCCAGTTTCAGAAAAAAAGCTCCAGCACTGCTAGTAATTTATCGTAAATTCTAAAAAACGATTTGTCACTATTAAAATCGATCCCACTATCGTTTTTTTACGTTTTAACAAATTTGCACCGATGGGTAAAATTGCATTTTGAAATTTTTCTTTTATTGATAGACCATTGTTAATAAAATTGATCATCGTAAGCATCTGCTATTTATGTGGTGTTGACGTCGAGACACGTTATTAATCATATACGGACAGTTTCGAAAATCGATCTATTTATTACTTTTCTTGCGGCAGGTAATTTTTTGAAGAGAGGTTCAGTGTACTTTCGAAGTTTGGAGCATTTTTCGAAACGACAAAAGCGACGTTGTGGAAAAGAAAAAATTGTGATTTGATTTAATAAATTCGAGTTTTAACGGCTGTTTGTAAAAGGAACGCTCTATATATCTTTATTAAGTCGGTCCCCGGGGCTTAACATAAATCACTTTGTATTTATACTACGATCTATTAATCTAACAAAAAACAGATTATCCTAAATCAAATAAAGTCGAATCGCTCGGGTGAATTTTTTTAAAAGGCTTTTCGCCAATGTTTAGTGTTAGTGTTAATAGGATTAGAGCGGTTAATAAAAGTGTAATTAGAATTTAATGTATAAATTTCGTCGAAAGGAATTCGTAATTAAAGTAATATTAGATTTTAAAATATCAGGTGTCGTTTTGGCTTTTTCTCACACTTTTATTAGTTAAAATTTAAGATGTCGACAGCGCGATAGAAAAAGTGTTTGGTGTTTGATAATCATCTTAATTTATATTAGTTCTCAACTTATTAAATTAAGTCGCAACTTCAAAACTGTTAAATATTAATAAAATATTTTATATTTAACGTAAAATTCGACTTTAACTTTTTCCCAGCATCTGCAAAAGCTATATACCTACCACGGGTTATAGTTAGTTTACATCACCTGAAATATGCAATGATTACGATATTATTTCAAAAACGTAACTCTTCATTTTGCCATTTCAGGCAAAGAGATCCCACTTCTGATAACTCATACTGTGTAACATTACAGGGCGTTTCCGGCCGACTAGCCAAATTTTCGCCCATACAATTTTTCAAAATGAAGCTCAGTTTTCTCGCTATGGCTGATTAACTGAGTTAGAAACAATTTACAAATAATAGTGATAAAGTTTTACCATATCTCTAATCGTTTCAAAATGGAGGGCAATTAAAATGTTTGAAGTTTGATTTCTTCAAAATCTATCGATGAATTTTTTTCTAAATTATTTTTAATTATTTTTCAAGCCTTCGTTAACAACTTTTGTCAAACCCATTTTTCAAAATTTCCTATAATTAAACGAATAACAGTCACTCTAACTCTCTAAAACAGTAGTCCCCAAGCGACGCTAATTCTTAATAAATTGTATACAGGTTAAGCCAAAAGTAAACGGGCCGATCCATCATTTTTAGAGGACACGGGATAGAGTAAAAAGAGGTCTAGCGGGTAGCACGTAACAGGTGAGAGGAAGATAAACGATAGATAAGTGACAGCGTAGAAACTCGCGCCCAAATGATGTCTTCCGTGAAAGTCGTAACAATTTAGTAGGCAACAGATAGCCTTCAGTTTCAAAATTCTCTGAAAGTGCGTAGTTTTCGAGTTATAAGCAAAAAACACTATTTGGCCGACTTTGAAATTTTTGTCACACTTTAACGCGCTCTAGCGTCTAAGCCGCTCGCACGAAGAAAAAAATCTAAAACACATAATTTGTAGAAAATTTGATGTAATTTATTTTTGAATAGAAACAGTCTTGTCTACAAGAGCGTAGTTTTCGAATTACATATAAGCGGAAAACTAAAAAAGCAGTTGTGTGAGCTATTTTGGAATTCTTGTCAGACTTTTAACGCGCTCTAGCGCCTAAACCGTCACACAAGGAAAAACTGACAGACATAATTTGTAGGAAATTTAATGCACTTTATGTTTAGATAAAAGCAATTTCTTCTTAAACTGCGCAGAATTCGAGTTACAAGCGATAAACTAAAAAAAGCAAAAACGAGCGTTTCTCAAGCCTCAGCTGCCATCACTTAGGAGTCGCAGACAATCGGTTTTATTACTCATTTGCTGTTATTTCAGCCTAAATTGTCAAAAAGATTGTACTGATTTTTTTAGTGTAGTATTTTCACGCTACCTCCCAACCAACTTACGCTCTGCCAGCTGCAGACTATATAGGTATAGTACAGTACAACATACAAACGCAAATATTGTTTTTAATTATCTGAAAAATTTCAAGTCACATTCGGGAAACTTCGTGCTGCTTTAGTCCAGATTACAACCCCTAAAATCAAATTCGTCTAGTGCGTGTGCAGGAATTTAGAAATGTTCAGTTCTTTCCATAGCTGATGAACTTTGTTTAATTTACATAAAATATATTATATTGCATATACAGCTTACTATAGGTACTAGCAACAGTAATATAGTAACATCTTTTTTCTATAACGACACGAGTCTAAAACTGCACTCAATTTCAAATCCGTTTATTTATTTTAGTGTCTTAAATATACAAACTGAGGAAGAACGTAGCTCAGGTTAATTCGAAAATGGACTAAATATAGAACTGTTTTACATTTAGTATAAATTAAAATATACAAAAGTAAAACGAATTTGTAAACACGAAATATTTTATACCTTCGCACGTTGTGACGCAATTTGCCCTTCTCGATGATGATGATGATAATAATAATATTAAAACAATACCTCTTAAATTCCGATCGCGAGCTTTGGTTTTTGTGTGAGAGGCGAGGGAATTGTTAACTCGACCTGTGAACTTGTGTTTGACCCTCGAAGTCGCCCGTTTTCATATCCTAACTGACCCAAACCGAAGAAGATACGTAACTTCGCCTCGTACGTTATTTCAAATATGTAAATACCTTGTTCCATTGTATTTTACAAAAAAAATTTGAATTCTAGAAAGGGAAAGGAAGTTTTTTTTTGAAAATTTTATATTTTTGAGACTGTAAAAATGTCAACATTATGACTCCCATAAACAACCGAACTTATTAAATTTTTTTTATACATTCGCTACATTTTGTAAGTTTTTTTGGCATTAAACCAACCCTTGGGCCTCCAAACAGCCCCTGCATACGTAAGGCTATTTATCAAGTGTTGTTTACTTGACAAGTTTTATATTTTATTTTAGGTTTACCCTATTGTCATCGGCTATCCGTGCTGCCACCTTTGTACAATTGTCACTTTATATTGGTACTATAAATATAAATAAATAGTTCCTCGCATAATATTTCTTCAAAAGTTAAATATTCTTTTATTGTCAATTTCAACTTGGTTTCTAAGTTAAGTGTTATTTTCGCCATAAATTATGTCCTGTCAGATCTTTAACAAAATTAAGTCAAATAGAGTAATTTTTTTTCAAATATTTGTTTTTCTCAATCTCAGTCAATCTTGGGGGTCGCCTCTCATTATTGCACTATTCTCTACCGATCGATCATTTTAATTTTTATATAAAACACGCGACAACCTCGTGCATAAAGTCTCTCTAGATTTGCTTAGCCTATTTACCACACTGTCAACGCCCCTGCTTAGAGATTAGACGAACCTTCGGGTATAGTATACAGTGTGTCCGGGGATAGATGGAACACGGGCGATCTCGCTTATTAGTGATTTTATCAAAAAATGTTACTCTTTGTAAAAGTTTTTGCTTGTTTCAAAATTAATATTGACAGATTCATTTCTGTAGATTTTTATACAGGGTGGTCTTTATTAGCGTTTCTCTAAAGTTATACATTAGTAAACTACCCTTATTCTAAGAGGAAAATAAAAAAGTCATAACAAAAAATTATTCCTACAGTAATTTCGTATTCAAATATAAAATTTGAAACCGATACGGCACTTTTCATATTTTCAAAAATTTCGATGTAACGATGTTTCAAGCTGCGTATTTTGAATTTCGCCAATCCTTGTAAAGGATGTATGAATGTAAGGAGCACTTATATTGAGTAGTAATTATTATTTATTCGTTTGTTTTGATCTCTAATATAATTTTTTTATGAATTTGTTAATAAAAAAATGTTGAAATCGTTTAAAAATATTAAAAGTACCGCATCGTTTTCAAATTTCATATTTGAATAAAACATGAGCGTACGAATAACTCTTTGTTATGAATTTTTGATTTTTCTCTTCAAAATTTTCCTAGTTTACTAGTGTATAATTTTAGAGAAACGCTAATAAAAACCACCCTGTACAAAAATCTGCAGAAATGAATATGTGAATATTAATTTTGGAACAAGCAAAAACTTTTACAAAGAGTAACATTTTTTGTTAAAATCACTAATAAGCGAGATCGCCCGTGTTCCACCTATTCCCGGACACACTGTATAAGCATTCATAATATGCTCGATATAGGAAAACCGTTTCCGAGAAATAGCGACTCTAGGTTCGGGTTCGGCAGTATTCGTGAATTGTCACTGATGAGAGCGTTCGTAAAATTAAAATAGCGAATTAAAGTTTATTGAAGATCTACCACTACTACAGCCAAACAGACTAAACGACGCTTCTGATGGTCTTCATAGGATTACGGTGAACTCCATGGTACTATTGTTGGTGATTTGCTAATTTTTTTATAAAGTTTATTTGAAACCTTCTTCCATTTTTTACGATATCATTCTCGCTAAGCTCTGGAATGAATGGCAAATGTTAAATATAATGTTTGAAGGCTCTAGGACTATCAAGCTCGTATTTTGATAAAAGACAATGGATACAAGGCACAAATTGTATGCAACAAAATATGAAATGACTAAATTTAGAAAGAAAACGCTCGAGCAGGAATTTGAAAGACGTACGTCGTAATAAAACAGTGGAAGAGATATCATCTAAACATCAATTCTTAAAGTCCTTTTATATATTTATAAAAAATTATTTTTTAATTAAAAAAGTAATAAATAAGTCCGGTATTTCTTTTTCTCTAAATTATAGCAGGTAACCTCAGTAGTAGGTTATTTAAAAATCCGTTATTGCCTAACTATCAACGTAAAGACATCAAAATTTGACAGGACCCCCATAAAAACTGCAACGTACCATGTATCAATTACAGAGAATTTCTCTACTGCGGTTCTATATTATTCTTTTATCATCCAAGTTGGGTGCGTTTCTGGTAGCAATAGGTATCAAATTTCAACCAAAGATCCGAGTTTTACCTGATATCTATAGGTAAACTCCCTTATAAACATAGCAGTTAACGTATTCTTGCAGATGAACGACCAAGATTAAGTAAAGAATGTTTTGCGTGGGTGATTTACCACCGTAATTTATATTACAATTTCATTATTGTTTGGCGTTTGATAATAATTTTTAAATTAATAAAAATACCCTCCTCCTCATTGTGGGCATTAATTTAATGCGATTCGCATAAATATAGTACAACGTATACGCGAGTCACCAAAAGGAGCTGTGTTGTTGGGTCCGAATTAATCAATTCGAAATTAAAAAAAAAACAATTGAAGCTCTCATGAATATCTACCTACATGGGGTGGCTCAATAGAATTTAACATTTATGGTTTTATCTTTATCTACGACTACGACTTGCTATGCTCTTTCTATCCACTTCTTCTCGTAAGTAATAAAACCAAAATTTCGGAGTTCGCTTGAAACTTAGTCTTAAATAGACATGAAATTGTGATGACAAAAGTTCATCTACATTAAAACAAAGCACATCAAAGTGCCGCCATTGTGGTGATAAACGCCGAGTGCGAGCGAGAGATGATAATACACGGAAGTGTTCGAGAAGGTTGGATATTGAATCTTAGGCTTCAACTTCAACGCGCGCTCTAACACCTCAACTATTTGGTTTACGAAAAAATTTAAGAGGAATAATTTGTAGAAAATTGAATGTAGGTACCTTAACTTATTTTTGTATACGAATACTTCTCTAAAAGTGCGTATTTTTGGAGTTATAAGCGGTTAAAAATTTTTTGGTTGATTTTGAGATATAATTTGTAGGAAATTTGATGTTCTTTGTGTTTATAAAGATGAACTTTTCACTTTTGTCATAAAGTGCGTACTTTTCGAGTTATACGCGAAAAACCCCAAAGAGCCACCCTGCTCGAGCCGTCCCCAATCCCCAAGTTGATGATCATACAGACGGTCGGTTTTATTACTTATTTGCAATGCTCTTTCATCCTGCTAAGTCAAAAAATTGTTATTTTATACTTCATCTGTACGTCGTCGAATTCATTTGAATTTCAGTTCAGTTCTGACAGCGACGTGCGAGCCTCCAAACGTGTGAGCTTAAGCCTTAAAGCATCTAATAAGAGCTTCAGAAAATAAGCTTTAAATTACTTGCAATTTACAATAAAAAAAAAGACATGGCACGAAGCGCTTCTGCTTCAACTAACTAGGGAGAAGAAAATTAGGTTTAGTTTATTAGGATGCCCAAAGAGGAGTTTGTCGACACTCTGTATAGCAACGTAAAAATATCTGAAACGAATCGAATGATTGTGTCAGCTACACTTAAAAATAAATCCGTTATGAAATGATATAATTGGAAGATTGGCATATGCAAAACAGTTCGTGAGTTCGTTTTACCACTTGTAATTTCAAAACGCTACGTCCTTTTTATGTAATTTGTCTTGCCAAGCGAACAACAACCAACACGAAATGTAATATAAAAAGGACAAAAGTAAGCTTTCACTTATACTTTAGAAAAACTAATACAATCGCGAAAGAAAGTTTATATAATCTGGGAAGTAAATTGAGTTGTTTAACATACTAAAAAGCCCTTCAAAGTTTCGTATAGTCTTTGGAACGCAATGTGTCCATTGCACATGAGCGAGCGACAAATTTAATTTGAGGATTAAGTTTGGCTTAGAATTTAAAAGCGACCCCATTAGACACAATCGGTGTAACAGCACAAGGGCGACCCTTTCGTGAGGCGCCCCAATCACAAATCGAAATAAAAATGCAAGTTTCGTAACCTTGCTAAGTCCGAGTGTGGTTGATTATAAATTTCACAAAATTAAATACCGAGATGAATCAAGAGAGTAAAGCACATTTATTAAGGTAACTTGATATATTGAGAACTGCGGTTTAAGTACGCCTTCTTCTTACTATTTCCCATTCATACAAGAATAAAAGAACGGTTTTTTATAAACCAAAGCTTGTGCTGTATATAAACTGCTTATATCCGCTACAAATATTTTTTTTCTTCTTCTCCTCTCCACTCGCTTCTCTTTGATACGATATGATACACTTAACAATTATCAAAATGAAGACGTTCGTAAACGACCAACAGTTCGATTGTTACGGATTATCAAAAAACGCCATTGTTAATCTTTATTTGGTAAAATAGGGCGACGTATTACATAATGGAGGATTAAGTTTTTGTAAATATAATCGCTTTATTTTAAAATTCAAGGGTTGATATATAGTTTCTTTCCATTGGCTCGAAATAAAACAGCTGCCCTAGTGTCGCACGGCCATTTCCAAAAGCTTAACGCAAAAATTAAACTTCCCCTCCGTATAAATTACCAAATTAATTTAAATTAAATTTTTGCTTAATGTTCCAACATTAATTTGTCGATTTAAATTGACAAAACCAAATACAGATGTTAAGGAAAGCAACGTAGTAATTGATTAATTTTCGAGTTAAAATAATATTATTTCGGTATAGAATTACTAAAGCTACTCTCTTGTAGCTTACGGAATGACGTCTGACAATTTTGACATAACTAAATATACAACCAAGAATTTAACTGACAAGGCAATTCAGCCAAGTTAACGCTTACAAAATAGACGCTGCTAACGTTTAAGCGCAACATATAAAACGTGATGGTTTCCAACATTTTTTTTATTGTAAATTAAATTTAAAAATTAGAGAAGACAGTGGAGAAAATTTAAATGTGCTGGGCCCTCGTCATATTTTTTGTTGGTCAACGCAAGACGTATAAATCATCTTATATTATACGTGTTGTACCAGTCACTCGCGACTTCTTCAGAGTTTTCTCACTGCTGATTAGTTATTAATTAATCTATACACAGGAAGGGAAGAAAATATGTAAAAGTTAGAAACGAACGACGAACTATACATGATGGTATTCGGTATACCGTATACCCATAGGTCTAATGGACGGTAGAGTCTTACGAACAGAAGAATAATATGAAATTATTTTATCTTTCCAGTCCGAGGCGCGTACGTCGAAAATATCGCCTGTCAATAACATGTCGGCTGGTTTGTCTTAACATATTTAACCAGCTGTACCTCGTCCAAAGTAAAAACAGACCTGTATAGGTCATCCTAATAATTTGTAGAGCTATTGATGCAAAACAAGAACATAATCATTACGGTGAGGTTGGCGAATAAGGTGCTCGACTCAATTCTGTCCCTAAAGACTCTAAGAAACAAGCCAAATTTTCGGTGATAGTGTCTCCAAGTATTTCGCAGCGTGACTTTACTGGAAGAAGATGGAAAGTACAAAACGGAGTGAAGGAAAACAATATAATTTCTTTTAAAATACTATACGTAGGTAATAAGGGTAGTAGAATCAATTCTAATACTGAAGGTGACGATTTAACCAAAAATAATCTTTAGCCCCCCTGCCCTACAAAAGCTCACAATTCGATATTTTTGTGGTTCGGTCTCCTGGTGCTCGTCGAGAATAAATTAGGTAGTAGGTCTAACAAATTTCAAACCCCTTGCTCGAGTCGTTAGTTCATAGTTATAGTATTCCAGATAGAAATGACATCAGAGTGCTTATTTTAAGAATCAAACTCAACTCGCACTTACTCTCGATTCTTTAATTTGGCCCGTACTCTTGCAAATTATTGTTAACCTCTCTTTATTGATGTCGTTTTTCAAGCAATTCCAAGCAAGTTCAGATTTTCAACTTTGGAAGGGGATACAGGGTGTAGCTACAACTAACGAGTATTGGTGGAGTGGAAATATTTTAAACGACGTGTTATCAATTTCTCGTGCTCACAACAAAAAGTACACGGCATTATTGATTACCCTTCTCCCTCTTAAACCCTCTTCACCAGACCAGATTTTTACACATAACTTGCCGTTCCGTTCCCGTGTCGTTACTAATCCATGTAGTGATTTTTATATTCAACAAATAATTTTACTGTTTTTTTAATCTTCTCAATAGTCTCCTCTTTCAAAATTTTGCTTAAATTTTTGGTAATCTGAACAGACATATTATACTATAATAGAATAGGCCACGTTGATGATCAGCATTCTTTATTGTTCCAAACACATTGAAGTTTGGAAGAGGGGGCTACAAAGTTGGGTAAAAGTGTATACAGGGTGTTCGGATATTCCTTGGCCAACGGTCTACACATGATTCTACAGGTCAAAATAGCACTAGAAGCTCCTATAACAAAAAGTCCAAATCTCAATAATAAGAAAGTTGTGGGGCCTCAAAGTTGAGTTTTAAAATTTTAATTTTTGTCATATTTACTTTAAATGTTACCGAAATTTTTTGATAATGGGCACATTTACTAAGAATTATAAAGCCTCGAATAAGAAGTAGAAAAGTTTAAGAAATCTCTGCAATAAAGGGCACTTAACCTGAAGTCTAAATTTAATTTTAGCCCTAACTTTTTTGTCTGTTCTATTTTCAATTATTTTTCATACGAAATTTGAAAGATTAGACAAAATTATAAAAATAAGGTACTCTTGTTTAAAGTTGATAAAATTAACCGTTTCATCAGAAATCACTTTCAAAAAGTTTAAGTTTGGCCATTTTTTACTAAATTTTAAATAATCAAATTGCCATGATCAACTAAAATCCAAATTCTTTTGGTTTATTCGTTTTTAGTTGATCGTGGCAACCTGATTATTTAAAATTTCGTAAAAAATGGCCAAACTTAATCTTTTTGAAAGCGATTTCTGATGAAACGGTTAATTATATCAACTTAAAAGAAGAGTACCTTATTTTTATAATTTTGTCTAATCTTTCAAATTTCGTATAAAAAATAATTGAAAATAGAACAGACAAAAAAGTTAGGGCCAAAATTAAATTTAGACTTCAGGTTAAGTGCCCTTTATTGCAGAGATTTCTTAAACTTTTCTACTTCTTATTCGAGGCTTTATAGTTCTTAGTAAATGTGCCCAATATCAAAAAATTTCGGTAACATTTAAAGTAATTATAACCAAAATGAAAATTTAAAAACTCAATTTTAAGGCCCCATCACAACTTTCTTATTATTGAGATTTCGACTTTTTGTTATAGGAGCTTTTAGTGCTATTTTGACCTGTAGAATCATGTGTAGACCGTTGGCCAAGGAATATCCAAACACCCTGTATAGGTATACTGTATTATAAGATAAGGGTAGTGCTAACTATTTCTTATGCTTAGAAGTAACGATTATGTATAATATCCTTCATACATCCCTCCTCTACTCATATTTGACCCAATACCTCTTTTGGTTTCGCTCTCGTGAAGTCATGAATTCATAATACTGAATTTTAAATGTTTGGGTTTGTGAATTAGTGTCCACATACGGACAAGCTGAAATTTTATTTTCCCAAATTCATTTTTTGGATTTCAACAGAGTCCAGTCCCCAAAGGAACATTTTTCCACAAACAGAACTTTTTGAAAAAAAATTTTTGAGACCTTTCTTTCTCTTGTGGCGCAAAACAAGTTAAGTGCTTCATAGTAAAAGAATGGCAACAACGAGATTTTAAAAAGGTACCCCCTTACTTTTTACGCTCGATGCTATTTCTAAACGCATCAGGGTCAAGTTTAATACAAAAATAATAAAATTTAAATGATGAAAAGGCTTTAAAGTAAATATACATTTTCAAAAGTAGGTAAGTAGTATACTATTTGAAAAGAACAAAAGTTCGGTTAGATCAAAAAAATTTTTTTTGGGAAAAGAAATAAAAGAATAACTTTCAAGGTGTAGCAACTTTTACAACAAACTTGAAGTTTTCTTCTTGACGCGGTAGTAAAGTCTGTAAGTGAACTAAGCCGGGATAATCTTTTAGACCACGTTGGTTTCATTCAATTCCAGGTAAATATTTAGTAAAGAGAGATGTGTATAGAAGAGGAAGGCCGTGCTTTCGAGTATATATTTTGAGAACTAGGCAAATAAATAACACGAACAACTTTACTCCGTGTAATCTGAATAATAGACTCATTATGTGAACGTTTCGTGGCGGAAATAAAATTCTATTCAAATATTACATTTTTTCGAGAGGGCTGTTGTGGTTATGGGGTGATTTTAAGAGGTTTTGTTGACTCGATCGAACGGAAAAAATATCTCTTTCCAAAATTATAAGAAAAGAAGCTTGGGTTATTTAAATTTTAGCACATTTTTTAAAATTAAGCAGAAGAGAAAATAGAAATATTTTGAGAGAAGAGGGTTAAGTGCGCGGTTAATCCTTCCTTTGTGTAAGTTAAGATTGTACCGTAAGGTATGTACATAATTTTTAAATTTTTCATACCCCACAACGCCCCTCTGCTAAAACCGTTTAAAAGCTAATAAACTTTTCAAAAATTTAAGTATTTAATTTCAAAGCCTTTTTGGATTTTATTGAACTAAAATTAGTACTTCAAAGAGCAAGCAAGCAGATGGGCCAAACTGTTTGCTATTGTCCTCAACCCCTTTGAATATGCCTATTAAGTATACATTGAAGTTTGCTACAGAATCATTTTCAAGTTAGTATAGAAAGTATTTTTGTAAAAAAATGCCAAGAGTCAAATAATACTAATACAGGGTGAGCACTTTTTGAAGTTTTCAATTACAAAATTGCATTTTGTCGTCGAAACTTAATATTCACACAATATTAATATTCAGTGTTGTACTTATTTCATTTCTTTACCTACAGTAAAAAAGTGATAAAAAATATTTAAAAAATTCCGAAATTTGGAAAATGTAATCCCTATAAAAAGCATCAAAAGTCTCTTTCATATGACCATAGAGTAATAAATCAATCAATAGTACGCAAAACTATAGCTGTTATGGTGGAACAAAATAAGGATTTTAAACTGCTGTTTTAAGTGGTTTAGCTGCAGGCCTCTAAACAGCTCTACAATAACCAAGATGATAGCCAACCTCCGAATGGAGATGGCATAAGAAGAAGATAATATAGAAAAAGCTAAATATTAAATTAGAGTTGTGACTTGGGTATAAGGCTGTTTTCACACGGGGCAATATATTGCTAGCAATAAGAAGTCGTGATATTGTTGTGCATAAAGAATACGTACTACTTTTCATGCTGTAGTTTTCACATATACGCGATGCAATAAAAGCTATAGTGGCACTGACTTTAATACTCGTATACGCGATATGTTCTACGCTACCGCAGCAATTTTTTATTCCTGCCATCCTGTCGCAGTATATGACTGTTTTCACACGAGTCGCAATATACTATAGTAATTTAGTTAGTAGTTAAACGGTGTTGCGAGATGGCCAAAAAGGTTAAATATGTTTATGATCCCTTAGGTCTTATAGAATTAATCGAGAAAGATTCTGTATTTGGGATAAAACTGGGAAAGATTACAAAGACAAAGAAAACAAAAACATGACAAGAAATTTAAGCTTACGTGATAGACTATTTTGCAAGTTACAACCCTAGAATATGTGTTAATTTCCATTTTACTTAGCTCAATTTACGGTAGCTGATTTTATCGTTCTGTCTGAAAAAATGTTTATAACTCATTGCAACATCGCGGCTTTTTATTGCTAGCAATTATATTGTCCTGTGTGAAAACAGAGTTGTTGGCAGTTTATTAAAAGTTGGTCACGTGTTCCGGAGAACTTTTATTTAAAATACTATAATAAACTCTTTAAAAATTTACACATATTCAGGTAACAGCAATTCTTTTTGAACCACTGTCGCCACTGGAATATCCTATTAAAATTCGCTGGAAAGTATTGATTTATTTATTACTTTATTTTAATATGAAGTTGACTAAGTATATAGTTTGAACCAATAGATATTACCCATACGTATTAAAAAATCCAAATTGAATTGCTAACAAAATCAGAAACTCGCTTATTATTTAATTTTTTGTATACCACCCGACGGCACAAAAGAAGCATTTTTAGCGGTCATTGCCACAAAAAATTGAATTTACTTTCTTAATTCAAAAAAGTAAAAATATGGGTGATGGTATTACTATACAGAGTAATCCATTAAATCCATTCGATGTAAACAGGAGTGACATAAACAGATGTTACACAGTAAAAAATCTCATTGAGTAAGTTAACTTACCCAATGTGAGTAAAAGTTGTCGGTGTAATTTTCTTAGCCCTTTAACCAAATATTGAGTTTTTAGTATGTTATTGAGTGAAGTTAACTCTATATAAAGTACATTTACTCAATACAGTAGAACCTCGATTATCCGGGGCGACTGGGACCATGCTCTGCACGGATAATTGAAAAACACGGATAATAGTAAATGACTTTTAGTTACCACAATAATGTACATGTACATACTACAAAGATCTTATTTGAAAAAATCAGACAATCGAGATGTAACAAGTCCTTAAACATAAATGTGTGTAGGTAAAAGGGCAAGCAGAAATGCTACACCAATTGGCACGGTTATCAATTTAATAGCCATTTCTATACAGCAATTCTGAGAAATTTTATATCTACATAAACACCAAATAGGATATCTTTGTATTTAATAAAAGTACAAATCTCTAAAGTAAGCAAAAATTCGAAGAAAAATTCTAAACGATTGTGAAGCATTAATACATAATGTTAAATAATTATTATTATGATATTATGAATACGTAAATTTAAAAAAAAATAGTAATAACAAGTGCACGGATAATCCGCCGCACGGATAATCCGCGCACGGATAATCGAGGTTCTACTGTATTTAGTTATTTTTACTACTATTTAGTAATCATTGAGTAAATATAGGAACATTAAAGAAATCGTGATTAAATTTAACACCCTACAAAGTTATAAAATTACAAGCTACCTACTCAGCATTTCTGCAATTGCGACTTCTGACGTTCTGACCGGCAGTTGTGTGTTTTGTGTTTCTGGTAATAAGTGCGCTGCTATGGAGGACAAATTTTTATTTAAAGTACAGTATGAGAAGATCAAAAAGTGGTGTAAAATTGACTACGAGAATTTATCGTACGAGAATATTATTAAATTAGGTAAGTAAATCAATAATCAATAGTAATAATTTTCTGCGTGGTTACCTAAATGTTGTGATTATGAAATGCCGCCTTTCCGGTGAATAGGAATATTATATTATTATGATAAAAAAAAAAGTACCTATATCATATTTTTTTCAAGAGGATTTTTTATAATAATGTTAATCTTATTATTTCTAATCGATTCGACACGGTTACATTTTCATAAATTTAATGTAACTTTCATTAAAACAAATTCTTTAGTTAGATTTCAAAAAAGTAATACCATAATATATAATTGTACATAGTAGATAAGTACGTAAAAACAAAAGCAATATTTCGGGTAATAACCGCAAGCAAAGTTCCAAGCATCACAGGCTTCCATGATAGCGTACCAGATGACATCACCTCGGTCGACTCGTGCTTTCTTTAGTCAGCATACTTTTTTGAAATCTAAAGAATTTGTTTTAATAAAAGTTCTATTAATTTTAGGCTAACTTGAGGCGTCTACGAAATACTATATTGGTATCTATTCTTATAAAATTTATGAAATTTTAGAAGCTACAAATTACACAGTTGCAGTGGCGCACCCACGGGGGGTCACAACCCTCCCCAAAATTTACAGAGGGCCTCGCACTTTTTTGCTTAATTTAGGGCTTCGCACTTTTTTATGGGTCTTGCGCATATGAAACTGTTAAGCAGTGAATGTTAATGTTAATTGTATCTGTTTCTCGTTGATGTGGGATATTATTTATTTTAAATTAAAATCAGTGGTCCATTACGGGATAAAAATCGAAAATTTAAAAGTGGCAGTGAAAAACGAAAACTTAAAATTGCTAAAGAACGATGCAATGAACGCAAAAAACAGTAATTATTATCATTATTATTATGGATAAAAATGATTAAAAAAACGTTTTTCTTTCGGTATAAAAAATTGCTTTATTTTACAGTACAAAAATATGTTTAAAAATTCTAAAAGTCGATCTAATCTCTGTTGACCTTGAACATTTCAAAAATTTTGCCTGCGCCCCCAAAGGTACGAGACCATGCAAAAACTGTAAAACCTAAAACCCCCCTGAAAAAATTCCTGGGTGCGCCACTGCACAGTAGGCAGTAGTAAAGAATTAGTCAACAGAACAACTGAATATTTGGGTTTTTATAGTTCAACAAAAATTTCCTACCCTTGCAAATGAGGATTTTACGTTGATGGACATCGACAACACGGAAGTTGATGCATCTTTCATCGAAGATTTCTTTTTAATGACAAGAAAACATGAAGAGATCATTTTAAAAGTCAATTCCAGAAATCAACTTGATAATGATTCCAATAGCTTTACTTTGACGGACACGTTAACAAATAGTTCTGTTTTCGAACCACAGCAAATTTACACCGTTCCATGCTGGAATAACAATTTGCAAAGTGAGCACACATTTTTTCAAATTATGTATGTGATTTTTTAATTTATAATTTTTTAAGAAGAGGTATATTCTCCCAAGCCAATTATTGACGATGGCGATATAATTACATTGGACTATAATACTTTGACTGAATCTCAACCGCTAGCTACCTGTAGTAGCACTTCTATACCAACTTTAAAAAAGTTTGGTGACAATGTTTTACTTGACGTGAGTTATTTTTAAATAAATTGTTAAAAGGTGAATTTGCCGAGATCTACAGATATCAATCTCGTTGTAGGATTTGAAACAGCAAATTATCACTCGACAGAGTGGCCATCACGAAAACATGTTCACAGAATATGAAAGACTGCAAACACTTACCCCTCAGTCAAGAAAAATTTTAGTGAATGTGACGTGTGACATCATGATGGAACGTTATGGGTCGTCGATACCGACCATTATAAAAGAGGAGTATGCCGACTGCATCATCAAACTCTTTCCAAACTTAAGAGATACTTTCTCCCCTAAAGGATATGTATGAGAAAAAATATTATAATTTTCGAGTCTCATAGCTTGTTTTAGGAATTATTTTTTAATCCCAAAAAACACGATGGCTTTCTTGCTTGGCGTCTTAAAAATGTCATAAAAAAAAAAAAAGAAAATATGAAGAGATCAAGCTCACCATATACTACAGCAGATATTGAAACGAATAAAAAATCTAAAGTAGAAGATAGTATTGATGTCGAAAGCAATAAAGCTATTGTGGAAATGTTAAAAATTAGTAATCCAAAAACTGAAACTACTAAAATATTTTCAAAAATGGCAGAAACATTTAGGTATAGGCGTAGCATAATTTCAAAGGGTTTACTAACTGAATTTCCACGTTTTATCGATACACCTGGATTGGTATACATATTACTTTAAAATTTAGAATTTATTTTTATTTATTTTTTTCGTTACAGATTGAGCAAGAATTTAGTTTATTATACCCTAATAAACCCACGTTATCCGAAATTTTTCCTACTTATACAGTAGAACCTCGATTATCCGGGGCGACTGGGACCATGCTCTGCACGGATAATTGAAAAACACGGATAATAGTAAATGACTTTTAGTTACCACAATAATGTACATGTACATACTACAAAGATCTTATTTGAAAAAATCAGACAATCGAGATGTAACAAGTCCTTAAACATAAATGTGTGTAGGTAAAAGGGCAAGCAGAAATGCTACACCAATTGGCACGGTTATCAATTTAATAGCCATTTCTATACAGCAATTCTGAGAAATTTTATATCTACATAAACACCAAATAGGATATCTTTGTATTTAATAAAAGTACAAATCTCTAAAGTAAGCAAAAATTCGAAGAAAAATTCTAAACGATTGTGAAGCATTAATACATAATGTTAAATAATTATTATTATGATATTATGAATACGTAAATTTAAAAAAAAATAGTAATAACAAGTGCACGGATAATCCGCCGCACGGATAATCCGCGCACGGATAATCGAGGTTCTACTGTATTGACAAAATTTTTGAGGTTTTCAAGAAGATAGCTTCTCATAAAAATGAGATGGTAAATCCAATTTTGAACGACGATGAAAATGGTTTGTATACCTACTTTGTTTTTTTGATATGAATAAGTCGCCGAAAACAACTGTTTTAGCATGGAATTTGGAAACAAGAGCGTTGATTGCCCTTGCTTATATGTTACCTCCTACTAGTAGAGGGAAAAAATCAGCTAACAAAGACAGTAGAGGCTCAGCTATAGATAAATTAATCATTTTTAAGAAGGTAAAATTAAAAAAAGTTTTATTAAAGTTTTCCTGATGTGTGTACTACTTAATTTCAGACAAACGTTCCTTTTGAAGACGTGCCCAAAGGCAAACAGCCAATGTTAATTGCTGAAGGGAGTTCACGAAGCAATATTTCGCAATATCATATAAACGTCGATGAACAAATTATATCTTTAAGGAGTGAAACTACCTCGTTAGAAGCGTTCGATGCACTCTTTATGAGTTATTTTGTTTTTGATTTAAACTACGATCAAAGTTTACAACATTTTTGGACATTGGTACAACTTCTTTTTTATAATATCGAAGAGAATGCCAATTTGACGCCCAAGATAAGAGAAGTTCGTAATTTTTTAACTTGTTAAGTATTTATATTCACTAAGTTTATAGTTTATAGATATAGTATTTTATATACTAACGTTGATTAGTTGGTACTAATTGGTTGAAATTATTTAAAAATGAGGTGTTATATATGTAACAAACAGTTCACTACAATCAAATTAATTGTAAAGCACTTGAGATCTTTCCATCACTTAAAAGATGGCCCTTTTTTAAATTTAAAATGTTGCTTTGGTGGGTGCTCATTTACATTTAAAACTTTTAGTGGCTTTAGAAGACATAAATTACGTTATCACGTAGTACACGAAAGTAATGATACTGATTCTAATGTAATAGTTGATAATAACTTGTCTGAAAATTTGTATCAAGATTTAGAATTTTCAAGGGAAACGTGCAATAATGATTCTCAATTAATTGATATTCCAGAAGAGTCAAACTTTGACAAAGAATTGGAAGAGTGTACTCAAACGTTTTTTCATCAAATAGCAAAGTTATCAATTCCCAAATCAACATCTTTGAACATTTTAGAGTTTAGTTCTGAATTGGTTACTTCTTTATTAGATGCAATTAATAAGTTTTCCGATTCCAGTATGGAGTCAAAAATTTGTAAAATAAGTGCAAAAATAAATCAGTTTCATGGTAGTGTTTATAAGTTGGACAAGCTAATTCGAAAAGATATTGTTGAACCTCAAGAGATTATTATTGGTCACAGAATTGAACAAAAATACCATTCAAATTCTCGTACTAATGTAGATGTAAATATACCATGTACTTTAATGTATGTTCCTGTTTTAAAAAGTTTGGAGAAACTTTTTGATCAGGATGAATATGCACTGTCATTTTTAAATAGTAAAAACATAAATTTGGAAAAAAACGTAATGTATGATATTTGTGATGGAAGTTACTTAAAAAGTTTAAATTTTTTTTCTTCGTCAGATGTATTACAATTACAAATATATTTCGATGAGTTTGAGACGGTCAACCCCTTAGGTTCAAAAACAGGAATACACAAATTAGGGGCCATTTATATGATCATAAGAAATTTGCCTCCATTTTTAAATTCGATGTTGAAAAACATATTTCTGGTAACTTTATTCTATTCTCATGATATTAAAACGTTTGGATTAAACTCAATTTTACGTCCACTAATAAATGATCTAAAAATTCTCGAAACTACAGGTATAAAGTTAAAAAATCATTCAAAAATAATAAAAGGATCTGTCGTAGCGTTATCTCATGATAACTTAGGAGGCAATATGATGTTTGGTATGGTTGAATCATTTAACGCAAAATATTTTTGCCGAATTTGCCTTATTGAAAAACAAGATATTCAAATACATTTTAAAGAAAATAAAACATTACTACGAAACGATGCCTTGTATGAATATCATTGTCTTGAAAGTCAGAATGACAAAAATTCTTTTGGTATTAAATACAGAAGCATCTTAAATGACCTTGAAAATTTTAAACTTTGTGAATCAATTTCTGTTGATATTATGCACGACCTACTAGAAGGAGTCGTACAATTAGAAATTAAGCTATTCATTAAATCATTACTGACTAAGAATGTCATAAGTTTGGAATCATTAAACCGTCGTGTTGCCTCTTTTGATTATGGGAAAATTCATTCAACTGAAAAACCGAGTATTTTAAATTTAGAAAAATTGGGCCATCTTATAGGTCAAAAAGCGATTCAAACATGGGTGTTATTAAGGTTTCTTCCGTTAATAATTGAAGATTTGCTAGTAGTTGATGAATCGTATGAGGTTCTTCGTTGTCTTATTGAAATTATGCAAATTGTTTTTGCCCCAAAACTTTTAACATCTATGATTCCATTACTAACAAATTTAATTGAAATCCATCATTCGTTGTTTAAAAAGCATTTTGATAGACCGCTTATAATAAAACATCATTTTATGGTACATTATCCACGTGCATTGGAAATGATGGGACCTTTAGTACATTTATGGTGTATGCGTTTTGAAGGAAAGCATGCGTTTTTTAAAAATATCTGTACTAAATTACATAATTTTAAAAATATTGCCAAAACATTATCCTTTCGCCACCAGGAATACTATTCGAATAATGATGTTAACGTGAAAGCCGAATTTTCAGTATCTTCCCAAATTACACTTGACGAATTTATGTATAAAGAAATTATTTTCGACGTTTTGGGATTTGATGAAAGTTATTTAGTGTATGATCTGTTATGGCTCAAATTTGGATATAAATATGAAAAACATTTTATTTTGTTTTATTGTATTAATAGTGATGGTTTGCCTATATTTTGCGAAATTATAAAAATACTTATGATAAACGAAAATTACTTTTTTATATGTAAAAAGTTACAAACGTTATGTTTTAAGCGGCAATTACAAAGTTACCATGTACAAAGAGACCAACAATCACAAGAATTAGTCTTAATAAGTTTCACAAGCCTTTTTTATAAAGAACCTTATGAAATACATCAATCATATAATTCAACCAATATGTACTTAGTACCAAAATACTTGTTTTGTTAAGAAATAGGTACCAAGATTTGATTTGTTTTTTAATTAATAGAGTACCTAACCAAACTATTCTTGTTATAGAAAATATTTTATTTGTTTTAAATATGGAGTTTTGTTTAATTTTTTTACACATATCTATTTATAAATTATAGATTTTAAATAAATTTTTAAAAAATTATAAAGCATATTTATTCGCGCCTTTAAATTTAGCAAAATTGAGTTAAAAATAACTACAATTTGAGTAAACTGGTACTCGTTATTTCTTCAGATTGACACCAAAAGGAGTTAAAATGAACTCTATTTTGAGTAAGAATTTACAAACAAATGTAACATTTAAATCAATAATGAGTGTAAATTACCAAGCACAATGAGTAAAAAGAAACTACAATTTGAGTATACTGGTACTCGTCATTTAAGGAAATTTACACTAAAAGGGGTAAAAACATAACACAGTATAGAGTACCTTTTACTAATAGAAAAGTGTAAAATAATTTACTCAAATTCGGTGTGGACTCGGTTTGACACCGTAAAGTGTTGATTTTGAGTTAATTTTTACTCAATATTTTTTACTGTGTATATATGATAGCGATTAAATACAAAATTGTTGGCTGGTTATATTGATTATCTAACCTGAAATTTGAAATTTTTGTATCCCTAAAATTAGTTATTTATGTAGGTAGGTACAGAGGTTCGAAATTTAAACTTTTTCGTCACTAGTCGGAAATATATTTCAAGAAGCATAGCCGAGTTCCAAATTTTCATACCGATGATTTGCATCTTGCATACAACACTTTTCCCAATTTTGGATTGACAAAATAAGTTACCTATGCATTAAAGATCAAAAACATAATATAGATGAAGGTTCCAAGGTTGGCAGTGGAAAAACAAAAACTTGAAACTGTCAAAAAAGAGGCACGAATCTCATTGCTTACTTGTTTTGCTAAACCACGCCATAAAAACGTTCTTCTAGTTTTTCGAAAACTACGCGTTCTTGGAAAAAATGCAGATACAAAATCAAACTGCATTAAATTTCCTACATACTTCGTATATTCTAGATTTTTCCTTAATAGAACGCTTTAGGCGCAAGAGCGTGTTAGAATTTGACAAAGATTCAAAAACCGTCAAAAAATCGTGGTGTAGTATTTCTCTTAGTATAACTCGAAAACTACGATACTTTGGAAAAAAATCATCGAATAAAAAATAAACTACATTAACTTTCCTACATATTCAGTCTTTTAGATTTTCTCCTAGAATGAACAACTTAGCCGCTAGAGCGCGTTAGAATTTGACAAGAATTCAAAAACCGTCAAAAACTCCTTGTTTAGTTTTTCGCTTATAACTCAGAAACTACAAAACCTTGAAGAAAATGCTCGGATAAAAAATAAACCCCATTAAATTTACTACATATTCGGTTTCTTAGATTTTCCACTAAAATGAACAACTTAGGCGCTACAGCGCGCTAGAATCCAACAGGAATTCAAAAGCCGTCAAAAAATCCTAGTTTAGTTTTTTGCTTATAACTCAAAAACTACGAATCTTAGGGAAAAAATGCTCGAATAAAAAATAATCTGCATTCAATTTTCTACATATTCGGTCGCCTACATTTTCTCCTAAAATAAACGATTTCAGCGCTACAGCGCGCTAGAATCCGGCAAAATTCAAAAACCGTCAAGAAATTGTTGTTTAGCTTTTCGCTTATAACTCAAAAACTACAAATCTTGGTAAGAAAATGTTTGGATAGAAAATAAACTGCATTAAATTTCCCACATATTTTGTCTCTTAGATTTTTCCCTCAAACGAACAATTTAGGCGCTAGAAAGCGTTAGAATTTGACAAGAATTCAAAAGCCGCCATCAAAATAGCCTAACAAGTTTTACAAGACGTTAGCCAGCACTTCAATCAATATTTTAATCTCCAAAATTGTATTTAGTTACTAACACTTAATTATTAACGACTGCGCCAATTGTTAAACAGTCTGTATAAAAAAATCAATAATAAGGGTTATTGTTCCATTTAAAAAAAAATAAAAACACACAATAAGGAAAATACGCGAGTATCGATTTTGATACGCATCTTTAACTATAATTCTTTTACTTCTAAAGACAAAGACAAATAATACTACGATGTAGGAAAAAAATGTCGAAAGCTTCACGTCGAAGTTTTCCATATAAGTGCATGAGCAATACCGTGTATAGCTTCTATAAAGTGGCAGTTATATTTTATTAGAATCCAAGTAAGCTCTTTTTGCTTCATTTTCTTTCCTCTTTGCTTCGAGAGCTTTCACATTTTATATTTATACCTATATAACTTTTTTTAAACTACCCCTATTCGACGAATAATTTTGAATCAAACTTTGTGGAAAGGCTCCACAAAAAGAAGGTTTAAAACAAATTAATTAATTATATTGTTGTCACTTTTCGCGAACAAAAAAAAGTGCATGACGCAAACATCCTAACACAATCCTATCCGCCATTTTGCCCGGTGTTGGAGACATATGAAGCGATCGATGCCTGTCGGGGGGTCGTTACTAAAGGGAAACAATCCCTATATAACCACGATTCGCCCTTCAAACACAATTTATTAATCTTCCTACTATTTACTTTTTTGGATCTAATTACTTTAAACTCACTATTATTGTCCGAAACATTCCAATTATTTTTTTATTGTTCGGTTCGATACTTATAACGAACGAAAATTATAATATTCTATACTTTAAGGGTCGAAACGCTAAATAAAGAAAAAAGAATTTTCCTATTCGCTCGGTTGATTTGAATTTCGCATCGTCACGAAAATGCGTCGCGTTTTTAAAAAAATGTAACATTTCGAGCTAATTAATATGCAGTAGGTGCTAATACAAACTACGGCCAAATTAAATTTCCAAATCTAAACACGACGTTTATTTTGTTGTTAACAATAATTATAACGCTCACATAATTTTTCCCCCATTTGTCGGGTTTCAAGTTTTGACAAAGAAAACGATTGGTTTGGTGCGAATATTTAAAAAAATTAATGAGAAAATAAATTCAACTACCTTAGGTGAACTAATGGATCTGCTACTGAGGCCCCCAGGTGATTACCGGATCCGCCTATGTGGCTACTAAACCCTCCTTCAACGGTTACTTTTTACATTGAAATATTACTCTCATCAGTAACGCCCATACTTCGTTTTCTAATTAATTTATTGTTTAAAACTAACAAAAAAAGACAAGTAGAACTATTTGTCTATTTGGGGTACTAAGCACCCAAACAGTGTGAGATTTTTTTACTTGACTCTAGACTCGATTTTCTTTTCATATTCACGTTTTAGCAGAGAATGGCATGAAAATCGAGACTATAATAGAAAACATCCCATTTGTAATTCGTAAAAATTTCATTGCAGAAATTTCGAGCATAAATATTCGCCAAACAACCTATAGTAGCCAATAATTATTTCTTTGCCTGTACATTAGCAAAGTAAGTTAAATGAAAATGTCGCTAGGGAGCATTAACTACATATAATAAAATGTTCTGCTTTACAGAGGCTACTCTAAAATACAGAATTGGGTACTATATATACCTTTATAGTATTTAAGCGCAAAACTATAAGTATACAGTCTGACTAGACGTACATAACAAAAGAAAGTACCTCCATGACAAAAGTTCTACAAACGAACTGATTTGGGAATTGCCAGATAAATTACGGGTAAGTAGGTAAAGCATTTCGAAATTCTCTACAACTTAAAATGTTTTAAATCCCCCGTGTGTTGTGTGAAAAAGGTGCACTTTACCTTTACCTAAAAATAGTTTGTCTTTTCCTCTAACCTCAAAAGTACGTTCAACGTTATCAAATGTATTCGCTTTTTAACAAAAGCAAGAGCAGAACTAAAAAATTATCTATCAGTGCATTACATAAAACGTTTTTCTTAAAATTTTTTAACACGGCACTGTATATTTTTAGAAATATGGATCCACTATTGAAATCAGCTAAAAAACAGTATAATGGGCCTAGAACTAACCGTTTTACATAGACTTAAAACAGTCCTAAAGATATTGCCACTTTTACTTCAATATAACTGCGAATTACATAAAATACGTTTTATACTGGTTTTTCAACAGATCACCCTGTATATTTTTACATACACAAAACCCTTATTGAATTGAGCTCAAAAATGATTACAGATTTAATTGGTCTAGAAATAACCGCTCTCGGGATATTGACACTTTTACTTCATTGTTACTGGTGCATGACATAAAAGACGTTTTTTCGAAACACTTCAATAAGCCACCCTGTATATTTTTAAACATATTGATCCCTTATTGAATTGAGCTCAAAGACGGATAAATATTTAGTGTGTCTAGAACTAAACGTTCTCAAGATATTAACACTTTTGCTTCAATGTTACTGTGCATTATAGCTCACTCATTTTATACGTCTCGCTACCCATCTTACTTTATTATGGAAATGAACAACGATAACTTCATTCATAGTAAAGTCAATCTAGGGACATACTGTATAATATCTATCTATACTACACCTGTATACAATAATTTAAAGTTATTTCTATTTCATAATAATTTTAAAAAATAATGCGAAGCAGAAATTAGGCCTAAACGGTTCAGTTATATATTATATTGTTGATAAAATTAAATACCTATACCGAATTTAAATAGTTTATTGAAAACTATTGAAATATTAACTTATACACACTACATTATTTATCAGCTTCAAAATAACCATCATGTCCCTATACGATAACTTATTCATTGATCAACATATTCATTTATAAAATTGAAAACCACAGCAGAGCATCATCATCAACCACCTATTTTTGAAATTAAAAACATTCTGCTCACTAAATTTAATTTTGTGGCATTTAAAATACCTATACAGGGCGATTCACTAAGCATGGCCAGCGGCTGTAATTCAAAAACTATTTGTCCCATATTGGCGGAAAAAAACTTTGCTATATTAGCAAATCGACTATGACAAAATCATAAAAAATATTTTTAGTCACAAATTCCTAGCAGGGGCGACAAAATTGAGAAGCGGGCATTTTTCAAAAAAAACGGTGAAATAAAGGAGTATTAAAAGGCCAAACTAATTCATTGAAAAATTGCGATATTTTTGTGGCAAGTGCTGACTGAAAACGTAACGTTCTATTAGGTTGAAAATGGTCGTGTCTCTGGTCGGAGAAACTTCTTTAAAACGGGAAACATTAAAATAGGTCTTTGAATAGTCCCCATTAGTAGTTTCAGTCGAATTTATTATACTTTCATGTTTGCTACAAACGAAAATATGAACGAAAACGTGATGGTAATAATCTAATAATGATGTTACGAAGTAGTTAGAAGTCATGGCCAAGTTGATTCAATTTTTTGAAGAGTTTTAAACTTCAAATTGTGATTGTTTTTTGTTTCTTTCCTTGTCATTTGTCATCGAGACAAAAATACTGGCCAATTTACATGCGAAAATATTATTCGCTCTGCAAAATTTAAAATCGTGATGTGATGCTTTTGATGTCGATCTCGTTGCCCCAGACTGTTAGCTTGCAAACTGCTATTTCAGATTTGTGAAGAGGTGGTGTACCTACACCAACCCCGAAACCTTCATATTATGTTACGTATTTTTATTTTTAAAGATATGAAAATGAAGTGATTTTACTTTCAAGAACGCCTAGTAGGTAGGTAGATATATCCTAACCGGCAACCAAAATCCAGAAGTGTTTCTGTCTCGAACAATCAAAATTTGACGTTAATATGGCCATCTTTAATGGATCACCCTGTATATACCAATAAGTACGCAACTTAAAAATTCAAATATGGGTCTGAATAGAGTTTTTCCATTATTTACTTAGTAATATGATCAAATAAAGTTTTCTCTTTGCAAGTTCATAACGAATGATTCTAATGACTCGAGTTTTAGTGTCATCATCCTGTATAATTTTTTAACGAATATACAAGAAAGTAGGTATAGCCTATAAGTAATTCTATACTTATAATAAAAAACAATTCCTAAAACTGATGGTTAGAAATTCCAAATTCACCAAACGATTTAATATCGACGGTTTCTCCAGTAATATAATTAAATCGTCTAGTCACTAATCTAATTTATTTACAAGGCATTAACGTGGTCAGTATTTTAATTAAGTAATCTTTGAAGGCTCAAAATGTGTTAGAAGTACCTAATAGGCACATTAAAATTCTAAAAATCTCCAACACCTAATTTAATCGTCGATCGCACCAATTGCTCCTCTCGATTCCTCACAAATCAAATCTAATACACGATTCACAACTAAAATCGCATAGCACTCGTCGTTCGATTTGAGACTTGAGACACAGAAATAAATTAAATTCAAAGTTAACTGCGTGGCATTTGAATAAGTTGGATACTTATCGCCACCATCGCAAATCTATAACAAAGCATTAACGACTATTGTGACAATCAAATAATCGTCTCATTGCTCATAAATAGCAAATACACACAGACACATGTGTGAACCCTCGATAGAACCCTACAAACGGTTGTTGGTTCTTTACTAGTGTTCGTGATTGGCCTCGAGGGCTCTTCAAATTACCGAACAAGGGTACGGTTGCCGTTGAAAATCGTCTAATCGCCTTTTCAACCGCCGACTAACGTCCAATCGATTATGTGTGGATTATTCCTCGTTATTTCGTGGGAGTTTATTTATTAAAAAAAAGAAGAGTTATTTATCTTTTCTTAAACGACCGTCGCTAATATCTCAATAACGTAAGCCCTTCATAATTACTTATCCCAACACTAATCTATTTAGCCCTTCTCGGAACCGAAAACCTTAACGACTTTTAAAAAATGTTTAGCATTCTTTACAATAGCCATTGTGACAAAATTTGCCTTTAGGTCAAAATGTATAGAAAATTTATTGTCTCTTCTTAGAAATGGGCATCGTGTCGAATAGAAATAGACAGAAGAGAGGTAAAAGATAAATTTTTAACTTACCGGTGTGGGTTCTTTTGTGTATTTTCAAGTTTTCACTTCTAGCGAACACTTTGCCACAGCCTGGAAACGGACAAGGAAACGGTTTTTCTCCCGTGTGTACCCGTATGTGATTTACTAATTTATATTTTGCCTTGAAAGGCCTACCGTTCCTCGCACAATTTTGCCAAAAACAAGCGTGGGTCGTACATTCGGGCCCACCGACGTGTTCCACGGTCAAATGCGTAACGATCTCGTGCATACTGGTAAAATGTTTTCCACAGTGTTTTCTAGGGGGTGGTTGATCCGGATCCACCCACAGGCATTGCATTTCTTGTTTTATCGGTTGTCTCATGTACCTAAAAAATGCGCCGTGGACGTTCGTCGGGTGATGGGTCATTCCCATGTGAGGATTTAAATATTGGTGATGGTTGGGTTGAGGATGATACGCCGTGTGATGGTCCGTTCTAGAGTATAGCATTTGGTGATGTGTTCCTAAGTGAGGGTGGTGTTGATGTCCCATATCCGTGTGTGGATGATGGAATAGGACGGGTTCGCTAGGTGCCGTTTGTGCCGTCGGAAACTCGTGGTGATCCCTTCGTAATAAAAAGTCTCTGGCCGCATAACCCGCGTGTGGATTTAAGTGACCCATGTGGCCGTAATTCGTTTGAAAGTGATGATTTTGCGTGCCGGGCCCCACGTCTGGGGCGGTCATGGCCGTCGCCGGATTTTGATGATGAGGGGACGGAATCGTGCCTCCGCCGCCGTTATGACCCGGACTCATTTTTATGCCGTACGTGGCTAAGTGATGATGTCCGGGATCCATAAATGCGTTAATCATTTTGTTAACTTACTTGGGGCTCATCGGTGAAATTTAGAAATAAATGATGTTTTCGAAATAAACGCTCATAACTTTTACACAATCACGATAAACACTTAAAACGAGGTTTTTTAACGATAGTTATTTACGCACGAATTTGTTTAAGTCGTAATTTTGCGCGAGTACATTTTAATCTTAAACACATTCTATTTAACAGGAGGGTGTCCTGTACTCCCGGAGTTCACAGCTTGACTGAAAAGCTCAGTAGGCCATGCTTGCAGGGTAATAATGGTAGGGTAGAAACGATCGTGATTGGATCGAAACTAAACTTCAACCATTGGACTAATATTTTTTTTTCCTATGTACAAAGATTCTGTTGGCTCAATTTTAACCAATTGAAGGAAAATGTAAAATTCTTAACACGTTGAACTTGTTGATTTTCACATGCGACTTTCCCAATAAACACACATACGTTTAAAAAACGTTAAAATAAAAAATAAACCAAACGTAAAAACTACCTAATATATACGTTTATTAAATCGTTTGCATGTCGCGACATTAAACGTTTTGTTCACCCGTTTTATTAACGTTTTATTAACGATCAGTAAAAGACCATTTAAACGTGAATTTAATGATTTAAAAACGTTATAATAATCGTTTTTTGGATGTTTATTTATAGTTATACATTCGTTTATGAAGTCGTTTAAAAATAGTTTAAGTTAAGCCTAATAACCGTTTTTAAAGTCTATTTTAAACGATTTATTACCAATTACAAAAACGTTGCTGAAACGCGAATTACGCGAATTAAAAACGTTAAAATGTGCTGCTTTTACGTTCATTTATAATATATATATATACGTTAATAAAACGTTTTTAAAATGTTAAGTATTCGTTTTTTAATAATTTTTAAAATAGTTATTTAACGTTTTATTATGAATTATTGCAGTCTAACTTAAACGTGAATTAAATTATATCAAAACGTCATTTTTAGATGTTATTTTTTTTCAATAAAAGAGAAAATAATTTATAAGCTTATTTATTAAAAATCAAAAAGTATTTTCTTTAAACTATTAATAAAATAAATGGATGTAACTCAATGAACATTCTAAGTTAATACAGTGGATTTCGGCTATAACGGACCCGTTTCTCACATACCTACATATATCCTGTGTTTTATTTCGGCGATTATAACGAACCTCGGATATAACGAACGCTTTTTGGTGCATTTTACTGGTTCGTTATAACCGAACTCCACTGTAAAACAAATGAAAAATAATAATTATTCGGCGGCCTTTCGTTTCTTGCTTTGGAAAGGACATTGCTTTAGCCAATTTTTTGTGGCTTCTTCTACTACTAGTCGGTTTGAGTCTTTAAAATTAGTTTTGATTGCTTCTATGGTATTATAAAAAATAAGACATAAGAGAACTAAACATACAGCAATTTTTTATATATTACCATAAATAACTTCTATTATATTCGTTTCCTTAAAGGAATATTTATTTCCCTGGCCTCTCCAGTTATAAAGCGAAGCCAAATTTAATTTCATTAGGTATTTCAAAATTCTCCTGGTAGATTTTTCTGGAGTGCTTCCACCTAATGAAGCCATTCTATCTATCTACAAAATAAATATTATAACTTGACACCTACATTGTAAAAAAGTGTATCTTACCATATACTGGCGCAAAACATTATCTCGTGTCAATTCTTGATTAAAAGACACAAAATCTTCGAGAACATGCATTGGAAAATCAGGCAAGTTTTCGGGCGCTATTAAATTTCCACTAACGTCTTTATTTTTAATTGTTTTGTAAAGGTGGTTTACGATAACAAAATTTTGTTCTACTTTTGCTTTCAGTGCGGCTAGATGTTGAATTACTTTTTCTTCAAAAGCTGTAAACAGTTAAAGTTTTTTTAACCTCTTTGTAATATACAAATGTAAAGAATTATTTTGCACCTGAATTGTAAAAACTAGTAGTCGATGTAAGTGATTGAGATGACGATTGCATGACGCATGAGATAGACGAATCTGAGTCGGAGTTTCCAGTATTATTCGATTTTAAGGAATAGGACGCGCCTGACTGTCCTGTTTGATGACTTGATTCAGACGCCTCTCGCATTAACAAGTTTAATTTTTCCTCAGCAGTAACGTAGGATTCTAGAATATAATATAGAAACAGGTAACTTTAGAGATCGTTCCGAAATATACAATATGTTCTTTATTACCAGTTTTAAAATGGATTTTTTCTATCTTATAAGAAGGCCAAGACTTTTTATACGGCGTTTGATTTTTTACGAAATTTTCAAAACTAATTTTATTTGTACTCGTAGGCCAAAACGCCTTTTTGTCATTTTTATGTAGCCATATTAATGGGATAATCGACAACTCCATATTTTGAAACTCCACCACAGCAAACATAGTGATGAATGTGATGAATAACGGCTCACACCCAAATTTCTTATAAATATATGTAGATTTTTAATTTCAGTTTTAATAAGGTATAATCAATGAATTATTTTATTTGAAATATTTAAAAATTACTTATAATTATTTTAGTAAAAAGAAAAAAAATAGCATTTATACAATATGATTTAACGGTAAAGAGGCAAATCCATCTTCTTTGGGAATTAAAATACATTTATACAAAATATCTGCCTTTTCAAAAACTACGACATTCATTTCATTAAGTTTCCTTACGTGAAATATGTACATTTTTGAAGATTCAATAGGGCTAGTGTATAAGTTATTGTGATAAGAAAAAGATAACCCTTCGAACAAAAATTGATTGTTGTTGAATATTATAGTCTTCAAAATTACAACTTTTTTGGATTTCAAGAAAATACAATTATCTGGCCGAGAAGTAGAAATAACGAAGTCTGGAAAGTATAGCTTTCTACATTTATATGATATAATTTTACCATTACAATCGTACATTTCGTCATAAATCTTTTTTGGAGTGCATTTTTGTAGTGAAGTCAATCTTATTCGTGGAAAGTTGGAATCATGTTCTTCTATTCTGTTGCATATTTGCTGGAGTGGACGATTTTTGCCCCTAACTTTCCGTTTCAATATATTTAAATAATTTTCAAACGGGAAACACGTAAATTCATTTAAAGTACCATACATTTTAATGTCGTCAATTAAATGTAGTAAACTGTGTACATTAAAAACAACAAAGTTATTGCCAAACAGCTCTGACGATTTTGATACAAAAAGTTTCAAACAGTTTTCAGCAACTACTATATATTTAGATATAAATTGAGAATTTGAAAGAATAAAAACTGCACAATGCAAATATTTAAAATGTGAAAATAGGTCACAACTAATTTCATCGTGGAGAATTACAATACCAGTATACATTACAAAAAGCCGAAATTCTGTAGCCTTCCACCTTTTAATTTCTCTAAAAGTTCTTGGTTTTCTTGGAAATTCAGATGGCACGTGTTGTTTAATGCGAGATATTTTCTCGTTCATATGCTGAATAATTTTTTGTGACAACCTGTAAGGTCTTTCACCTTCTAAATAATAGTTTATAATTAACCGTTTTGCAACACCTAAAAATATTAGGTGCATAGGATCTAACGGAAATTGTTTAATAAGCTTAATATTCAATTGAGTAAGCGGAGTCTTTTCCTTTATGTAAGGTTTTAATTCTGAAGAATAAAAATCTGAATCTAATTTTTTTGAATGCGGCGTTGTTGGCGCTACTTGAGCAAAATTAATACAGTGCTTCTCATATTGCCCTTTGATATTACATTTTTCACAACCCATCTTACTATTATGGCCCAATGTTTGTTTTAAATAAGATCTAGCCGGAGCGTCACAAATAAAAAAATGCAAATCAAAATTATACTGAATGTTATTATGAATAATTCTCTCATCGCGCAAATTTATAACTTCTGCAATAAAATGTTTCAAATACTCCTGTAGGGGAGTTGGCTTGCCAGAACCACAAAAAATTGCAATAGTAAATGGAGATTTATCTACGAAATCATTAGACAAAGCAAGAATAGGCCAAAATTCTGTAGAACTACTTTTAAATAATGGAATTCCATCAATGTTAATTTGTAATAGAATATTTTTATTATTGCCTTTGTATCCATTTTCTAATTTTGATATCAATTTGCTTTTAATACCGAAATAATACATTTCGCCATTACATAGTTTAATAGTACTCCTAGTTCGAGGAGTTTTTAATAAAGTCCTTGCATCCCGTGGCAAAAAATTGAAGTGCGGATATAAAATATTTAGTAAAGCAGTTGTTGCTGTCGTTGTAATATTATTCTTTAACGCCCACTCTTGAAGCTGATCTGTTAATACTAATTGTTTTCCTTCCAAATTATTTTTGGTCGTTATATTTTCAAAATAATTATCGTTGTCGCTACTAGAGCTAGTACTGCTATTCGAGCTAAACGAGTATGGTTCTTGCTCATCAACATTAGAACTGTGATTTTGCTCATTACTGTTACAAGGCTCAAAATCTGACGTACAATTTCTGGGATTTTCATTCACAATTGGTGGAGATAACCTGTTATTAGAAGTGGAGGCAATAGGATGACTTGAATTTAAAATTTCTTGTTTTAAGTGTTCAATGTTTTTTTTAATTCTCCTTTGAATTTGCCGCTTTGATACTATACGTTTTTTTTCCATTATTTAAATTTTGGTAAAAATGTTATAAATATACCTTATTAACAACCAAACTAAATATACTTACAAAAATATATAAGAAATTTGTATATATAAGCTAAAAAAATGATAAAGCTGATTAAATTAAATTTATAATAAATTCCTGACAATCAAAGAGGTGCGTTCGGGGAGCACGCTTTCACGCTTTCATGACGTATCACTGTGCTATCGAGGAAGCTGGACGCATAAGCACAGTACATAAACTAGAACGAGATAGATCTAGTTTACGTACTCGAACCGTGACGTCAGAAAGCGCTGAAAGCGAGCTCCCCGAACGCACCTCATAACCAGTTTTACGTTTCACAACCAGGGATTCCCCTAGCTTTAAACTAATAATCATTTTTGTGCAAAAGGTAAAACTTCAGCTTTAATTTCTGTTTAGAAAATTATTGTATACTTTTTAAGAATTTTTGTTGATAATTTTGATTGAAATATCCACTAAAGTTTGTCTTATGTTAACGTTTATTGTGAACAAGCACAAAAACTTGGAAAAACTTAAAATTTGTTAATTTATTAATTTAAAAAGAAAACTCACAAACTTCCATATACCTAACACTAAAAAGTATAAATATTAAGACAGCGTTAACTTACCAATTTTAAGTAAACGAATCACATTAATAATTATGGCGTCACCACGTGCTAAATTAATATAAACTAATAAACTTAGTCACATCACATCACACAGTGCCCAGGAAGCACGATTCATTTTTTGTCGAATTTAACCGAAGGAATTATTCGGACTTTTAAGAAACGTACTTATAACGGTTTTTAAACGTTAAATGAAAACGTTTTAATAACGTTTATAATAAAACGTTCAGAAGTAAATTATAAACGTTTATTGTACCAATATCAAACGTTCTTTTAACGTTGTTACGATAACGTTTGTATAGCGTTTTGAAATTAGAGTATAAAAAACGTTTTATTTTCAACAATAAACGTATTTAAAACTAAATGTACGCTATTACAACGTTTTTTAAACGTATGTGTGTTTATTGGGTTATTAATGTTTACGATTTAAGTTTAAATACCGAAAAAATTTATATTTTGAATGCGACATTTCGAATTTTATATTGTAGGTAGTACAACTCGTAATTTTTTTAAAAATTAGATTCACGTTGACAAAGTGAATTATTAATTTTTTTTTAAACCTAGATCCTAGATCTTTTTAAAAATAATGATAAATTTGAGATACACAACAGAAATACATGCACAATATGAGACAAGAACTAGAGACATTAGTAATTTTCCTAATCAGAGATTAAGTATGAGTGAAAAGAACCCATCGTATATTATATGTGTATCAAACTATTTAATAATTTACCACGAATTAAAATGTTAACTTCAAAGTTTATAAAAAGGAAGTGATGGGTATTCTTATGAATTTAGAGTTCTACAGTTTAGGGAAGTTTTTGGGTTTTTGAGTTTTGAATGTAAATCTGACAGTTTTTCTTTTCGTGACTTTCCTTTGTTATGTAAACAATCATAGAACATTATCAGAAATAAATGTTATTTGTATTATTATTATTATAGATACCTACCTATAGTTATAAGTTATAATACACTTAATACATACCTATATTAGATGATGTATTATACTAATACCTAATTTAGAAGAAAAAAACATTAAAAAACGAATTTATTAGGTAATATAGGTACGGTAATACCTATACTAGCTACTAATTACTATTATTACCTAAATTCAAATATAATAATAATTATAATAAACCAATGGGCGCAGTCTGCATAGGTATCAGGTATTAGTACCTAATACAGGGTGGTCAGTTTGAATCTGCGCCATTAGGAAAACACATCGAAGTTATAAAATTATAATTAAACTAAAAAGTGTTTAAGCTTCCGGAAAAAGAATAATACTTATACTATAGGTAAGTAATTACCTACGTACCTACCTATTAATTGAAAAAAAATGACTTTTTTATAAATACAATTAGTAATAAACCAAGAAAACCAATTAACCTTAAGGTATAGTTCAAATTATCCCCATTTGCGCTTAATACGCAGTTAGTTTATATTATAGTCGGTAAGAAAACTTTTCAAGCACATTTTTGCCATAAAAATGTATTGAGAACTACATCAGTAAGTATATTAATAGTAACTTTCTTCTTTTCATATAACATTTAGCAAATAATGGCATAAAAATCGAGAGTGATGGGTATAGGTATAACTAATATAAAACATTGCATTTGTAATAGGTACATAAAAAATGCATTGCAGAAATTGCAAACTTGCAGACAAAATAGTCGCAAACAACCTATAATAGTATAGTGGCCAATAATTATTTCTCCGACTGTATACCTGCAATAGTATCTCTGCAGCAGGCCATATTTGCGGATAAGCTCTTCAGTACGTTATAGGAGACGGTTATTTGAACTAAAGAAAAATCATTAAAAAAATCTATCTGCTATATTTTTGTAGTTATTAAAGAAGAAGTAAATTGAGATTTGGCAACATGGTACGAATGTTAATAGTCGATGACAGATAAAAACATAAGTGACATAAGTCATCATAAGGGTAGTTTCAAAACATCGTTGCCACATACTATTTTTTTTAACAACTTGATACAGAAATTTAGATATTTAAAACTAATTTTACAGGATATTAAGATGTTATAGGAGCATTTGTTTTTGCCTATTAATTAAAAAACACGTGAATTACTAGAGGAAATGATGAAAAGTTTCAAAATTTGGCAGAATTCGGAGTTGAGTTCTCAACTTAACTTCTTCATTTCTCAACAAATTAGCGGCAAGAAATTATTTTTTAGCATTTTTTTTACTTCAATTATTATCCCCTACAACGTACTGGAAAGATTATCCGCCATTTTAGACTCACCCTGTATAGGGGGAGGTCGGGGTCAATTGTAACAAGTTATACATTTTAGTTTCTAGGATTGAAACTAAGTAATAGCTTTTTACGGTCGAAAGTTGGTAAGAATGTAAACTGAACCTTCATCTAAAAGATAAGCTATATATAAGTTAATTAAAACGAAGAAAATTAAATAATGCTCATAAAGTCTCTGTTACAATATTGAACCCGTGATCGGGGACAATTGTAACACCCCATCGGGGCGATTGTAACACTATAGTGATTTGGTGCAAATGATAAAAGTAAACATGAAAAACAAAAGTTATAATATAAATAGATGTAAAACGATAACAAAAATTAGTTTCTCAATATTCATATTAGGTTACATCCCGAGACCTACAAATTTAACCGACTAAACTGCTGGTAGCTTGTTTTTGTAAATTTTTGCTTAGAAAATGTTCAAGACTTAATAATTTATAAAATAAGAGCCCGAGACCGTAAGTCGAGGGGTTTTTGGTAAATTATTAAGTCGAGAACATTTGCTCAAAAGCAAAAATTTGAAAAAACCAAGCTACCGGCAGTTTGGGTGGTAAAATTCGTAGGTCGATGGGTATATGTTACGATTATCTCTCAAATAAAATATACTATGGTTTCATATTTTTTTACCATTAACAAGAAAAGAAATTTTACAATTATTATAAATTAATAATTATTTTTTAAATTACTTAGAACAATTAAAAAAACTACAACTTTGATATTTATATTGTTAATGACGGGGTAACTACAGAAACGACAGATACTTTTTCAACAGTCGTAGTTGAAAGTTTTTACTAACATAGCCGACTTATACGATTCTAAATTTGGTACTAAATTTTTTGAGACGCGTACCAATAATTTGTACCCCACATCAGAGTGCATGATTTGCTACACCTCATTTTTTAAAATTAGGAAATGACATTTGTAAACGTCAAAAAGTGGAGGCTGTTTATTCACTGTTAAATTTGGTCTAGACCTGTTTACCCGTTTATCTAAACTAGTCACGTGGTACAATTTTGATGCTTCTTATTGGTCAGAATTACTATGAGGGAGAAATCAGAAAAAAACAAGTAAAAAAATAGAACATATTTTTAATTATCGGAAGTAATTTCACAAGTGCATCAAAATTACCGATAATTTTCCATGACAGCGTGTTGCCTAAAAACTGCATGAGTTCAAAACTCGCTCCGAAGATGATACAGTGTATCGAAACAGCTGTCAGCAATCGAACTGACAAAATTAGTGCAAATGGCTATTCTAATTTAGTTTATACAAAAAACATTTGAACACTTGTATCTCTTTTTATACAGGGTTCGGCAAAATGTACTACCCAATTTAAACAGCTTATAAAAATTTATTAACTTTGAATAATAAAACGAAAAATACATATTCTTAAATTAGAAGGAAGGGAGTTTTTATGACTTAAATATAGAGTTTCGTAAATGACCGCCATGGTTCTCAATGCATTCTTCTAATTGAGTAGCAAATTTTTGCATAACATTTTGGAGAACGTGACCTGGGATAGCATTAATTTCATTTCTAATGTTTACTTTCATCTCCATTAAATTTCTTGGTTTATTCACAAAGACTTTAAGCTTTAAATAGCCCCAAAGAAAATAATCCGGAAAGATCTGGGGATCTTGCTGGCCATGGAATCGTACCATTTCTTGAAATGAGTCTGTTTGGAAATGAGTTTCTTAAAATGTCCATGCTTATTCTTGCCGTATGGCTTGTTGCCCCGTCTTGCTGAAACCAGAAATGTCCTATTTCTTCTTCAATTTGTGGTAAAAAGAATGTCTGCAGCATTTGAACATAGCGCGCAGAAGTAATGGTTACCGCCTGACCATTCTCTTCAAAAAAATAAGGCCCAATTATTCTAGTCGATGAAATGGCACACCATACAGTTACTTTTGGGCAATGTAACGGTCGCTGATGAATTTCTCGAAGATTCTCTTGAGCCCAATAACGACAATTCTGCTTATTTACATCGCCGTTGAGATAAAAATGTGCCTCGTCACTCATGAATAAGTAAGTTTCGATACCTTGGTGATTATCATGAATCAGACGACAAAATTCAAGTCTGTTAATCTTATCTTGATCATTTATTTCCTGGGCTATTGCGATCTTATATGGATGAAAATGCATGCGTTTTAACATTCTTCTCGTGCTTCGATCACTCAAACCAAGGACGGAAGCATGTTTAACAGCGGATTTTTTCGGACTAGCAATAATTGAATTTCTTACCATTTTTTCGTTACGTTCATTGCAGGCAGTTCTTGGTCTCCCACTTGACTTTTTGTCTACAATACAAACAATACAGTTGTCTCCATTTATTGCGCCAAGCCAAAATAGTCTTACGCTGAGGACAGCGACGGACATTAAAATGACGACGAAAACACCTATGAACGGCAATTATTGAATTAAATTCAATAAATTTTTCAACACAAAAGACACGATGTTCTGTAGACCAACGCTCCATTTTGACAAATGTCAACAATTATAACAAAATTTCCCAAGCCTACTTTTTCATTTAAAACTATTTTCATTCAAAATAACCAATTGGTTTTTGAGTTATTAAAGAAATAAAATAGGCAATACATTATGCCGAACCCTGTATTATTAGGACTATTAGGACAGAGACCATATTAATGATCCTAAATTGTAGAAAATATAGTCTACTTTTAAATAGTATCTATAGAACTGCCTTTGCTGAAAAATGAGTCTTTCTGGGCCCAAATTGACAAAAACTGAAAAAAGGTAAAGAATTTCGCGGTTTCTTGGATTTTTGAGCCACCCCGTACAAAACAACATTTTGACGACCATCGGATGTTGGTACAGAAGATAAGAAATTATTTGAAAAATGTTCTAGCTTTTAATCTTGGAAGTAAAAACAGAAATGACAATTTAATATCCCGTACACTCTACTATTTTGCCAGAAGGAAGCATTTTTCTCTTGCGGAGATTAGCCCCTTCTATGATGATTAAAGGCTATGTTTATGATTCTATTGAACCTCTCTAACGCTGTTACTGGTGCCAAAAATCACCAGCGCAAAAACGGAACGGCACAGGTAATATACCTAATACCACTAATACAAAATACAAACTGATCTATGTGCTCCTCAAATTGTTTTACTCTTTAACAACAACAGATGACAACAATTCCGCGGCTGGAGTTGACAAGAGAAAAAACTTATTTATTTTGGATTCTATACGAAAAAAAGTCATTCTTTATAAAAAATTCTGCTTCTCTAGAAACCTCAAAGGTAATACCATAGATCTACCAATAGTACATGAATCTCATCAGCCTGGACAAACGGGGTAGTTGCAACTAAAAATATTAAAATAAAAACGTAAACACTATTCTACAAAGCTGCCTCCAGACTCCAACCTCCACAACCTCTACAGCTACATTTTACATTAAATAACTTGAAAAAATACTCAACACCAAATGAGATTTAATTTTTTAAGAAACCCCGTATGTCCAACCTGATAAACAATACCTGTTTACGTAGAATCAAAAATAAAAAGTCTTTGCTCTTCTCAACTCCAGCAGGGAAGACACGTTGTATTATAATGGGCATTTTAAGAAGTTATCAACAAGTCATTAGGAGTTAATCTCTTAGCTGAAGCTATCTGCTGACAATAAAGTTCGATAAATTTGTCGAAAGTTGTGTCATTTACCTTCCCCCTCCCTGTGGGGGTCACTTGTGCGTAATTTACCTATGAAAGAGAAACATTGGAGGTATATACCTCCCTGATGGCTATAAACTGAACGCTGTGTGCCGATGTGCGCAATTTATCTAATACCCCGGACACTACTACTCAAATTAAGTCGGAACAGTCCTGTCAATCATTACAATTCGTAACGCTATTGTTGCAAGACAAACCACATGATGACATGATTTTTAAGCAAAACGATGTTTATTGACTCTATCCTGTTGTCTAAGTCTAAGTTCCAAAGACTGTTGTGGATGTTCTTTATGAACTCATCAAATCCTTACTATCGATGTTGGATCATACCTCACAACAGCGTTTTTTGAGAAAAGAACATGAACTGCCTTACTTCCTTCTGCGCTTCTATTTGCCCATCATTTACTTATATTATCCATAAATTCCGTTATCTTTCGTTTCAAGTTCTAACCGTTTAATCTAAAAGCAGTTTAAAAGAAGCTCTAACTTCTTCTGAATTCGAGAGAAAATTCTTACATGTTTTGGTAAATCAAAAGTACGTTATTGTTCCTGACACATAAATTTGTAACGTCCAATTCACCCTTAACCTTCCATTATTATTCAAATAAATTTAAAAAGCGTCATTTGTTCACTTTTACAATACTAAACGAAAATAATTACGTAGTAATCTAGCGATGTATGTATGTGCAGAGTGAAAGAAATCAAATATGAAGAAAAGTACAATAGAATCAAAGACATTTAAAATTCACAATAGATGTTACCCCCTGACTTTATTTGTAATCTCAAATAATTACATGCCGGAACAATCACACGTGTAACTTCCGGTTCAAAGGGGATAAATAATTACACATTCGGATATCTTAGATTCGTGAGAACTCAGAAAATTTTATTATTTTTGTGAGGTGCGTCAAAAATCATTGACTTTTAACTTTGACATATTATGCGGTGCTTTTCAATAAAATACTTTGGTCGTTAAAGAAAATTTTAATATTATTCTATGCCAGGGAAGGTAGTACAATTTACACGGGGCGCCGTGCTTATAGAGGCGACCAACAATAACATTTTTTCTTATTACAATACATAAAACAGCATAGAAACATTTTGTTATACAGGGTGATTCACTTCGAGTGTTCTGAAAAGGTTATTTTAAACAAAAAAGTTCGCAGAAATACGACTGTGCACTTGAGCAGAAACATTTGAAATGCGCCCAATTAATAAAATTCAAATTAAGATACCAAAAGTATTAGTGCCAAACAATAGTATGCTCTTCAGAGCAATTTCCAAAACAAAAATTATAATATGGGTTGTCCTATTAGAAATAGAATAGTTAATCTCATTTTCAACTTAACCGGAAGGCAAAATACAAAATGTTTAGTATCAGTAAATAGATAATTTTACTTATAAAAAAGCTATAAAATCGGACAATCGTTATACTGATCGCCATTTTGAATTTAAACATTTGAAGATATTTTTTCAATTAGAGCTGAAGGGTGGTACCAAGTATACTAAAGTATATACCAACTTATCCACGTATTAATTATTAGTATGGGTCAAAATTTTTCGAAATGCTACAATAATAAACCTCTTATTTTGGGCCACCCGCAGTATCGATTTCGTTTAAAATGGCTTATTTTAGCGATAAATTTTGTTATAGTGGCTGAAACCAAACGCCATCAAAATAGCTTAAGTAGCACCTAGTTATTGTTTTAAGCCATTCCACACAGACACACACAGACAGATTTTTTTAAATTTTTGGATTTACTGCACTACAAAAACGTCGAGAAAGTGAAAAGAGTTTCGACCTCACTAGGCACTTTTTCAAAATAGACGAAGTCAACGAAAAAGTGATGAGGCGGTCACTCTGTATATTTATGTTCATAATATAGTAGTCAAGTCAAATAGTGTAACGATACCGAAGTAATTTAGTAATTATTTCCAAATGAATGACTAATATATCGATATTAAATTTGAGGTGTAAAGGACGAATAATAAACTCAAAATAAAAGGATTACTTAAACAAGATTAAATAATAGGTTACAATAAATTGTTTAGAGCACTCTCACCCCCACTGATAGCATTTTCGAACTAATAATTGAATGCCCAATTACGACCCCAGAGTCCATTAGAGGCACTTGGGGGCAGTTGTAATTAATGTTATCACCATTTCCTCATGTGGTGTAACGGAGACGTCTCGTTATTTTATAACCATTATAAAGATTCTTTTGTTTCAAGTAAAATTAAATTAATAACTGCATATGAATTAAACGAAGAAATTGCTCGATTAAAAATGTGGACCGATTAAACTAAACTCGTCGATTAATTAAATTAATTTATTATATATTTACAGCATCAAACTCTAATTGGCGTTGTTGCACTGGGGAATTTTCTCTCGGTTTTTTCTCCGTACTAACTGTCAAACATAAACTATAAACTGCTACTTTTTGAATTGTAAATGGCCGCTCCAATATGGCGGATGTGTTACTTAAAAAGCGATAGAACGAATATAAATTGGTGATAGAATTAAGTTTTAGCATTCCATCGAAACCATTAATAATATCGAGAATAATAACAATGGCACTGTTTATTAAAGCGAATCGAATCGCCAGGTATAGAATCAATTCTGTGATTGCGTATCATATAAACACAAAACTTTATATAAAGAAAGCCGCCTTTGTTACAAGTAATTCCAATTAAAATTATTACCAAATCGTAATTTTAATTTCGTATGCTTACTCACGCCGACTTTGATTTTAATTTTATACAATATTTAACTGTGTATTTTTATTAAAAGTAAATAATTCGATTCGGGGATACTTTTTTTTCTCAATTACAGAATATAATTTTTTTAATTTCTTCCAAACTATACGTTATGCAATAAATGATAATGGCGGCCTTACATTAACTATAATGGTTTTCAAAAATTACGTTATCAATCTTAGTCGTTGAAACTGTCAGGTGAAATATCGACCGGGCTTTCGGGTGGTTTAAATTAAATTATACGAGTGTTGTTTCCTTTTTTCTTTTTTTTTGTTCGTAACATGCAATGTTCGCCACTATTATTAATTATTGTATTAATGGAATCGAGCTCGTGACATCTTGGAAAGTTTGTGGGTTATTTGTAATTAGAGACTAGTCTGGACGGGTGGCTTAACATGCCCCCCGAAGCACGGTGGACTGTAATTAGTCGAATAGCAAGTCCTCCAACTTGACTTGAATACTACCAGTAGACGACCATGGCAGTTGCGTATTATCAGATATCGATACGCTATGAAATGAGATTTTAACGTGACAGAGATTTTAACGTTGTGTTGGTTCAGCTCGAGGATGCCAAAAACTGGCCAAGTTTTTTCGTTATCCAGGTGAAAGAGTCATATTCATGGAGGTGTCACCATGACCACGGTGAAAACTTGAATCTTGATCATAGGATTTAACATGAGAAAACAAACTTCTGTAAATATTGGCTCCCCTAACTATTTTACAGCAAAGCACTAAATAACAATTTTTTAACGAATAAGAAGCTTCTTCTTTTCTTCTAATACAGTTATAAGATTTTTAAATGATTCAGCCGTTTTCGAGAAAATGAAGGAAAATTATTCAGTTAATAACCCTTTCTCGCGTTAGCCTTGATAATCCATTCCAAATTCCAAATTACAGAATAAATAACAAAAAAATCTGACGTGCGTTAAAATCAAGGCTAACGCGAGAATCGAGAATCGTTATTTTTCTGCATTTTCTCGAAAACGGCTGAATCAATTAAAAATCTTGTAACTGCATTAGAAGAAGCTTCTTATTCTTTAAAAAAATAGTTATTTAGTACTTTGCTGTAAAATAGTTAGGGGAGCCAATACTTACAGAAGTTTGTTTTCCTATGTTAAATCTATGATCAAGATTCAAGTTTCCACCATGTATATGAAAGGAGAGATGTCGATTAATGCAAAAAGCTGGTCTATATTAATAATCTCAGCTTGGAGAGATGTACTTCGAGGCAGCGGTGGTCGAGTTTGATGGAATATAATTACCTCTTTTGGCACTGTACAGATCATCGGCGAGCGACCAGGATACTTTTTTTTACAGACTCGCGAATGTTGTGGTCTGGATTGTTAAGAAATCCAGGCAGGTTCTTGTCTAATGTGATGATTGAAACATAGAACTGGGTAGTCCCATCAATTTGAAAACTATATAAACTGCTTGAGGACGTTTTCGAGTCGTGAATGGGCCAACTAGATTATATAATAATTATAATGCCAGGGAGACAGCATCTGGTATCGATTAATTTTTGACAAACCTATCCATCTACATGATGTAAAAATTGCAATTAGTCCAGTCAAAATAGACATTCAACTTCGGAAAAACTCGCATAGAGCTGAAAGTTGGTACAGACCTTAAAGACCTCATTATAAATAAAATGTCAAAAGTCCCCATCGATCCGACTTGTGCCAAAAATTTTATTCAAAGACAAAGGTCGAAAAATCGATTTTTGTCAATATTAGATAAATTAGATAAATGAATAGCACTTGAGAGGAAAGCATCCAAGAGTTTTGAAAATTAGTGTACTTGTTTATTAGAACCGGCAGTACAACATACTAAAAGTCCCGGAGAGTGGGGAGCAAGAGCGGGGAGAGGGAGCTGTTTAAAATCGACCTTTTCAATTTCTTGCAAATAACTCGCCTGCCGCCTTCTATAGATCGCAGGTTAATGAATGTGATTATAAAAGTTATAGAAAACATTATTAGCTACAAGCTTTGTTATAAGAATTTTGCAATAAGTGTAACTCTTTTCGAAATATGAGAGAAGGGAAATAGCAGAGAAGGGGTTACAGTGAATTTGTTTACGAGATGACGCTTTGGAAAAACTCGCATAGAGCTGAAAATTGATGTAGACTTTAAATACACTATTACAAATAAAATGTGAAAAGTCCCCATCGGTCCCACTAGTGCTAAAATTTTTATTCAATGACAAAGGGCGAAAAATCGGTTTTTTGTAAATATCTCTCAATATTAGCCCAATCAAATTAGATAAATTGATGGCATTTGAGGAAAAACCATCCAAGAGTTTTGAAAATTGGTATAGTTATTCGTTATAACCTGTAGTACAACATACTAAAAGTCCCGGAGGGTGGGTGCAAGAGAGGGGAGGAGGAGCTGTTTATAAGCGACTTTTTCTATTTCGTGCAAATAACTCGCCTTCTACAGATCCTACATTAACTACTCCTGGATAATCCGGTACTAGATGAGGTAGAATAAAGATGTAATAAAGGAGGTCAGAAAACAAAAGTCGTAGTGGGTTTCGTCTTCACCTATTGTAAAGAAATTAAAAATTTCTTTTCGAAATTGTAACACTTATGAGAGTGCTATTGAACTTCAAAAGTTTCTTATTCTCAACTTGGAGGTACTATAAAGATTTCCTATATTACGTCAAATAGAAAAAGGACGTAGCTAAAGATATTTTAAAGCAAAAATCGTGCCAGGTTTTGTCTTCCCCATTCGTGAAGAGGTTAAAGAAAACTTTTTTTCAAAATTGTAACATTTGTGAGAGTGCTATTGAACTTCAAAAGCTTCTTATTCACAACTTGGAAATGTAATGGGGACTTTTGGCATGTCATTTGTAATAGTGTATTTAAGGTCTACACCAATTTTCAGTTCTATGCGAATTTTTCCGAACTTTCCACGATTTTTTGTCTAATTTGACTGGACTAAATATAAAGCGTTTGAGCCGAGGCTCCCTGTGGAACTGCACAGACCAGGATGAGATGTTTTAGGTTCATTTTTGGCATTGCTTAGAGATTGCCTTCCTCGGGAGATAAAAAATCGCCAAATCGTTTGAGGCTTTGAAACAAGTGATGTGATGAGCTGCGAGGAGAGAGTCTAGGACGCTCTGTTTTTATAATGTGACGAGAAAAATTCTATTAGACACTGCCCAGACTAATTCCCAATACTATCGTCGTCGTCGTATAAGAAGTCAAGGAAAAAATCGAAAACACGCAAAAGTAGCAGTAGCTACAATCAAGTGCTTGAAAATTCACAAAATAAAGAAAAGGCGTTGTGGGGTACAGTGATATATGAACGACAAGCCCAATCGAAATACTAAAGAAATTAAAGAAACTGCGGAAGTTTGGAATTTATTGCTGGACCAGGGTACACGAGACCGAATCCAAGCTTCAAAGCGAGAAATACCATTTTAGTCTCCCACTACCTACGGAAGCCGAGGTCCAGACAATGATTTGAAAATTAAAAATCAAGACATGGACTGGCATTGATAAGATGCCGATTCGTCTGATAAGGAATGCAGCTACGATAAACCAAAAATACATCAAAAATGGCTTATTGAATCCAAAACCGTGTCAATTTACTAGAGATGATACCTGATGCCATTTTCAGTAACATCTTGATCTTCATCTAGATATAGATGCAAGGTGCAAATGATGTGTGATTTTTATCGAAGGTTTTATTTAGAATGTCAGTTAGGCCCAGATCTTAGCGTGTATTAGACTAGGTTAGCTGGTAGGCACTTGGTTCAGAGATTACCCATCGATTTTCTAGAGTCAAATATATTTCAATTTAACGCAGAATTAGTTGTAGATTTAGGTTGATCGTGGAGTTAAGTCCGACTCCGATATTAGCTCGTTTATACAGCTGGGCCTTAGGCACCCTGTAAACTGCAAATATGTGATTATGGGGAAAATTCAAAGCCCATGATTGCCATTTTTCTTTCTATGTATACAGTATACAGCCCAATATTAAAATGGAACAAACTGGAGGCCATATTAGAATCATATACTTCAGAATAATAGCACTCAAAAATAATACCCAAAAAATTGCCATTTACGAATTTCTCGCCCACGCAAAAAATGTTCTTCATTCAATATAGCAACTAAAGAAGAGCTAATAAAGTGGTTTACCTTTCCGACTCGGCTAATACTTATAATACCTACTCGTTTCGTTTGTTAGGGCATAATATTATTATTAAAATAAAGAAATTCAAATAATTGGACAATCGTAAATATTTAAAGTAAAGCTGTTAAAGTTACAGTCATCAAAATTTTTGTAAGTAACCACATAATTATACAGTACGATTCCGTAACCTGGCGAGATACCTGTAGAGTCGTATCGTCGTAAACTAGGAGTCCGTCTCGTATATGATTTGTAGTCTAACCCTTGCTGATGATGTTCGCTTGATTTATAACTTTCATCTCGCCAACGCGCTGTGGTTATACGTTATACTAAATATATTATTCTAAAAATTTAACCATTACAATAAAATGTTGGGATTTCAAAAAAAAAGTTACGAGTAGTGCCAAATATTAAGCGATAACAAGCGAGAGTTTTAAAATATATTCAATTTGTAAAATATTTAAATTTAAAGGTGTAGGTATATAAATTTATTAACAACAATGGTCGTATAACCATCACATTAATAAAATAATAGAAAAGATTCATTCCACTAATTTTGTTTGCCATATTTTACGATTATGAAAAATAATAATGTCGTGAAACATGTTAAAGGAAAACCGTAAAGAAAAAATTTAAAACACAAGTATAAACCCCAATAAATATAAAATTTTAGTATACCTTCGGTTGTTTATGTTAACATACGGATAAACTACCAATAAATTTTTACCATCTTCTCGATGTAACTTATACAATATTTTATTATAACATAAATTCATTAACTAATTTGATAAGTTATTTGGTATAACAATTTTTTACTTTTCACTTATACGTATAACATCACACGAGTGTTACTCCAGTAAGTGACGCCGCCAATTTCTAGATCAAATCATAACGAATGAGTGCTTCATAAGAACCCCCAATAACTGAATTACCGATAGTCACTGTTTACTCAAAACGAAATTCTATTGGAGCACTAGACCCAAAATCCTTATAAGTTATCTGTTTCCAATTTCCAATGCATCACTTGGGTTGGGATTCTTGAGACTCTGAGACACATCTTTTGAACCAATTGTTAATTAATTACAAAATATATAACCAGAAAGACCCTCGAACTAAGCAGAAAAGAAGGAAATGCCACTAACTCGTTTTATATATACGATTTCTGTTGCAGTCGAACATGAGACCTCAAATTCAAAGAATAAGTGGTTGGTTTCTAAAGCATTTAAGACTCTGAGAGGCATCTTTTAGGCCAATTGTTAATTAATTACAAAATTTATATCCAAAAAAGCTCTCAAACTAAAGCAGAAAAGAAGAGAATGCCACAAACTCGTTATATACGATTTCTGTTGCAGTTGAACTTGAGACCTCAAACTCAAAGACTAACTGGTCGATTTGTAATGCACTTGAGACTCTGAGAAGTGTCTTTTGGGCCAATTGTTAATAAATTACAAAATGTATATCCAGAAAGGCCCTCGAACTAAAACTGAAAAGAAGATAATTACCCCTAACTCGTTTTATACGATTTCTATTGCAGTCGAACATGAAACCTCAAACTCAAAGACCAAGTGGTCGATTACTAATGCATTTGAGACTCTGAGAGGCATCTTTTATGCCAATTAATTAATTACAAAATTTATATCCACAGAAACATTCCCGAACTGAAGCATTAAAAGATCCTTATCGCGGTCAAATGTATAGGAGGTCAAAACTTCATCAAAACCCGATGCACTGAAGAAGAAAATCCGCTTACAGTTGAGCATGAGACATGAGACCCCAACGCCAAGTCGTATACCATTTTTCAGATTCCAGCTTACAATGCAATCGAGACTCTGATGGAAACCATTTTTAGAACATTCACTACTTTATTATTGAGTTTATAACCTTAAAAATTTATTGCAAGTTGCAAAGTAAAATACGTGATAATTTCGGAAATGGCAAAGTTTAGAAGACAACGTAGTATAGCTTTTTCAATTATCACCAGAAGAATGTCAAATTCACAATCAACAAAAAATTATAAAATTTTTCGGTTCAACACAAATAATCTGCTTTAATTTACTAAAGCATAATAAAGCTGGTAAAACATCAATTTTCGACAATGTCAGGATTTTAGAAAGCGATAAGCCCCAATAGGGATTCTTTGAAGTCTTTTAACATCCGCGATCGACCCAATGGTTCAGATATAAATGTTAAGTTTATTCCATCATTTGTTAAAAAAAGGTAAAATATATTAAAGTTATAAGAAGACACTAAAATGATTGTCCTTTTTTTTAAACTTAAACATCCATTTGGTTGGTCAAAATTTACGATCCTCCGTCCTAAATTGTCCCATCTTTTATGTTTTGGACGTGTTGTTTAACATTAATTTTTAGTTCGGTTCTTTTTGTATTTCTATTTTAGATAAAAATCTTGTGGTTATCTTTGCTCATTATTTTTTTACAACAAAAGCGTTTGTGTTTTTTCTTTAAGTGTCGTAAAATCTCATTATTTAATAAAGAAAATGGTACGAGGTTGTGGAATGATACAAGAAGAATAAGAAGAGATCTTCGAGAGTCGAGACACGCCTTTAATAATTTTTATTGGTTATTATACTATCGTATTAATGGCTGCTCATTGTTTTTGTGATTATTCGAATAAAATTTCGAAAAACGCATAAAAATATTAATTACATATGTGGATATCTGTGTGTTTTCGGCCTTAACGAACTTAACATAAAATAGTAAAAATGGAAAAAAAATCAAATCTATTTGTAATAATACACCTCGATATAGTATTATAACATAAATATTTTTTAAATAAATAACAAACATTAATAGAAACTTTATCTAAATGCTTAGATTATGAATGTTTCGATTATGTAAATTAAGGGTCTAAACACACGAACCAAAGATTTATATCTCCTTTAGCGTGCGTGGAATGCATTAAAAATATAAAAATTTTAATTTTTTATAAATTTATTAATTTGCTTTCATTTTAATTAATTGCCTTTCGTTCCAACATTAATAATTTCCTACATCATTGTGAAAATCAAATGGCTGGACTGCAATGGAGGCAAAAGAACAAAGCTAGATTTTAAGGTTTTCAGTAAGGTATTACGAGTTATTTGTTACTGGTTACCACACATACAGATAGACGGACGGGCAGAAAATTAACGTCTCTCGTCATTATAAAAAAGACTCCGAAAAATCTCGGAAATCCACAAGACTTCCTCGATCAACGATCAGGCAGAAATTAATTTGTCACGCCACGGTTTCAAAACAAAATTGCATATAACAATTAAGTACTTATATCATTAGGTGCATTTTTAATTACAATTTAAAAAAGTCTTTAACATCCCCATCTAATGCAATTTAAAAAACGAACAATGGCAAATTTAATTATCCAACACAAATTAATATTCTTTAGCTATAAGGAAATGCGCACTTTAAAATCCGGATGTTTAAAAAATTAATTTTTTTAATCAATTAATGCGTTAATTTTTTTAATTATAAGTGCTCGATGTAATTTATAAGATGTGTAAAGCTTAAATTCACCTACCTTGGACCTTACGAAGTTCTTAGATCGCGCAGGAATGGATTTTCCAACTTGTTTTCTGAAAACAAATATTCTATTAGCTAATATTAGGTAATACTAAGTAGGTATAGAAAGACCACTCCGTTCTGGCGCTGGTGACTTTACCACCAGCATGCAGGGAGGTACAATAATGATAATGAATAATCTCCTTCGATTCTATTCTTATATTGATTCTATTGAACTTCTAGCGTAAGGCACCGTAAGTCACCGGTGCCAAAAAGGAGTGGTTTCTCTATATACTATAAATGTAACACCCTGTACATCTTTGCAAATTTAAACTATTTATTAAACTGGACAAACTTTGTAAAGTTAAAGTCAACCGTTCACGAGATACTGCTACTTATTACCCTTTAATGTTTCTAATGTTTGAGGCAATTACTGAAAGAAAATTAAACGTTTTTTCAAAATTTTCATAGAAACACCCTGTATGTTATTGCAAATTTAGATTCTACTCCAAACTGGGATTAAACTATAGTGACAAATTTTGTAGTTAAAGTCGACAGTTCACAAGATACTGTTACTACTCTCTCATGTTTGAAACGTATCAATTATATTGAACGAAAATTACAAAGTTTCTCAAAATTTTCATTCAAAACACCCTGTATGTTTTTGCAAATTTAAATTCTTCACTAAACTGGAATTACATTACGCGTAGTTAAATTCAACAGTTCACAAGATACCGCTATTGCTCTTTCATGTTTCAGTCGTATCAGTTATATTAGACGAAAATTACATGTTTTCTCAAAGCTTTCATTTAAAACACCATGTATGTTTCTGTAAATTTAGATTCTTCACTAAACGGAGATTAAACTATAGCGCAAATTTCGTAAAGTTAATGCCAACCGTTGACGTGATGCTGCTACTACTACCCTCTCATGTCTCATGTTTGAATCGTATCAATTAATGAACGAAAATTACACGTTCTCTCAAAATTTTCATACGTATAACGTATGTTTTTGAAAATTTAGATTTTTCACTAAACGGGGATTAAACTATAGTGACGAATTATGTAAAGTTAAAGTCGCCGTTCACGAGATACTACTGCTACTAACTATATCATCTCACATTCGAATCGAATTAATTTAACGAAAATTGCACATTTTCTCAAAAAGGTGACCCTGTACATTTTTGTTAATTGGGATTCTTTATTAAACTGGATTTAAATTAGTATAAAACTCAATCAACCTATATAGTCTTATATGTATAATACGCATTTAAATAGAATCGACTACTGAACGCAAATTAACCCTTCCCTCAAAATTTTCTAATTAAGCATCCTGTATATTTACAAAGTTCGATTCTTATTATAGGAACTCTTACAGTAGATTATTCCTTTAATAAAAATTTAATCAATGCCCTTCTTTAATTTTTTTAAAATTAAGTTCTTGCAATCTCCACAATTATCTACATCACTGGACAATTTTTATTAAATTAATTAATTAAAGAAATTAATAAAAATTGTCACTTGCACTTGAGTAATAAAACAGAGTAATTAATCACTAAATTAAAATCATTTTACTACGCAATTAAAAAGTACTTGTATAACTAACATTAAACATTAGCAATAGAAATATTTTATTACCTCCCGGTTCAGAAAAGGGAGAACCAAAGAATTCTAAATAACAATATTATAATATTATGAACTGGCGAAAAGCTTTAAAATTGATTTAAAACTTAAACTGGCGAAGAGCCTTTTCGCATTACCATATTAAAAATGACAAATATTCGAACTAAATTAAGCTAAAATAAGACAATAATTGAAAAATGACATAATGGTAATATTAATGCAATCCTTTGTTGAAAGTTACAATAAAACTACCCTTAAACTCAGCGTGATTCTTCTGCAGACAAGAGTGACATAACATCTGCGTTGCGTCTGCAAATTATGACAAATGCCCTTACGTATAAAATATAATAAAAAAAGAAATTAATTTATAACCCCGTTTTATCTTAGTTTTGTTATTCTGTGCCCTTTTTCTGTTAATTTGTTGTTTCTAAATTGATTAGAACTCACGCTGTTTCGTTTATTGAATTTTCATCTTGTTTTCTTTCAAAATACACGGTATATAAAAGTGAATCTTGGCGAGATGAGCGGAAGAAGGAAAACCATCTGGTTTTTAGACAATTATTGTTAAATTTTTTAACGATCGATTATATTTTGTTTTGGTACGTCGGCGGGAACTGTGTCGAGAAGATTTTCGCTAAATTAGAGCTTCTCGAGCGCCTTTAATTTCGAACCTTCGCTATAAATTATTAAATTTAAAAGAAAATATCGTTATAGTTACTATTACCTACTTGGCTACTTAAACTTTTCATAGAAAAGTCGTTGATAGGTATTTTATATGTAATGAAGGGGTGAATTATTATACACTCGACAAAAGAATTGTGCCCGTACTCGAACGACTATAATTTTCGCAAAAATATTATTGTAAAGAGCATAATAAGCGCTTGAACTTTTTTTTAAAGAAGAACGACGACTTTTGACTGAAGTATGTAAAAGCGGTAGCGCACGGGTGCCCTAAGAACTTACATATGCTTCGTGGGGGCCCCCAGCACGTGTGATAAAAGACAATACCCTACGGGGTTACATTCGTTGCAACAAGCACCGGGGGCTCAGTATCCCGCTTCGGTATTGTCAGCAAAAGCTGGTTACCTTTGATCTCGGAATTTAATATCGAAATATCTTCGAGACTTATTATTAAGTCACGACATATCGATAAGTTTCGGTCCGAATTTTTATTCTTTCTTCCGAGTCTAATAAAGTTGTGATATTTAACAAAATTTGGACGTATTTATTGAGATTTCTAACTTTTAGAAATCGCAATTTCACGCTAAATGATTTGGACACAAATATTTTACACAAATACAACAGCAAATGTCCTCTAAATGGTTGGTTAATACCCAGGAGGTCCGTTTGTCATCTAAGGGGTGCCTTAAAACTTTTGACTTTAGACAAAAAGCTAACAAATGCTTACGTTAGTATAGAATATTGCAAACGACTTATTCGGGGGGTCTGTATGGGGGGTCCTATACATACAGTCTTTTTAACAACTGGAGCAATATAGAAAAAGCTGCATGATGCATGTTAGATGCCTTTATATTCGGTATAAGACCACATGAACTCTAACTTGTGCGGTTATAATATGAACATATGCATTTCTATTTGTCCGTTTAGGGCGTTTCGTTGTTTTGCATTTTGTACATCGAGTACGTAATTTGGTTGATCTTTATTTTTTATATACGTCCGCTCCCAATTTCTAAACTTAATGGGTCATTCAATAGATTTATTGAAATTTCAAATTCATCGACAACAAGCCACAACTGCTACTATACAAACAAAAAAAGAGCTTGAGTTCTACAACAGAAGCCAGTTCCTATTTAAAAAAATATTCTGAAAATATCCAGAGCCAGTAGATATAGATAGATTACTGGCTCTGAAAATATCAAACTTACTGCACCAATCTAGTGCCTGTTACAAAGGCTGTAACAAACGTTCGGATTCGACTGATTCGAAGGTGACGAAGAGATCCAAATTTATAGCGTGATTTTAACCAAATTATGGAAATTGCGAAAAATCAGAAGATCCCAAACGGAAAGGCCCCCAAGTCGACAATCAAATTATTACCAACAGTAGCAAAGTTGAGTGCTCGTTCAGAAAACATCATAAACCTTACCTATTAGGCTATAGGCCAAGCCGTGAAATATAGGCGAATTGCCTATTACCTATCATTAAATTTTTTTAAGGAGAAGTTGCAATTTACCCAATGAAATAGTAGGTACCTACCTAAGAAACTTTTTAGCTGGAAGAGCGTTCGCTATAAAAAATCGACTCAAAAAGACAACCAATTATCAGCGAAAAAATAATTCTTCTCCAAAGTGGTAGGTCGTTGGCTCAGTGTTTATCATGTTATCAATGACAGGAATGCATTTCTCATTTGCGACCGGACGTAGATAAATTGCGCACAAAAGTCAGGAAATTCCTAAAATTTTGAAAGGGTCAGTCAGGTGGCTACAGCCAGGGGATTGACTCCCCTGTATATATAAATTAAGCACAAATGATAAAGGGGTAAAAGTTGATAAAATTCCCTTATGGAATTTAGCCTTATGATGATTAAAGTTTTGTTCTTTTTACTCAGCATTTGTTCTATTTTGAAAATCAGATGAACTTACTATCCCACAAATGCAAAATACAAACTGATCTATGTGTCCTTCAAATTGTTTTGCTGAAGCTATCCGAAGCTATTCAAGAAAATTTTACCCCTTCTATAATTCTTCCCGGTAAAATGTTGAACAAATGCGTAAGATGGCATTGTAAGTTTAATTTCAGGCCTATTCAACACGGCTTACCAAATGTAGAGTCAAGAAGCCGTTTCAAAATATCTTGAAACGCTATATACAGGTATAATTCATCGAATGATCATGCTCGGAGTAGGAGTATGAGGAGCGGTACAACAGGCATACCATTTTTGTCAAAGGTGACTTGCTATGCACAGGTGTATTGTTGGTTGCGTTCTTGAAATGAAAAATTCCATAATTTACAACTCATGTAATATTTTTATAAATTGGCTTAGGTTGTAGCTTTCAAGCAATTTTTTTTTAAATTTTAGAAATCGGTGGGTCGATACAAGCCCCAGTGTAACGAACAGAACACTTCTAATCAAAACGAGCCGAAAAGATATATCTACTTCTAACTCACATAAGAACTGGCTCTTTGCACTTATTGCCATTAAGTAAATTAATGCATATATAAGTGGTATCTTAAACTGTATCTAATGCATGATTTAATTAATTAACCGAAGTCAACAATTAAAGACCTAAGACAATTTTAAATAATTTATTTTTTAGAATTTAAATGGTTGTTGGTGACTGTAGCGCTACTAGCTCCACGGATTAATGGTGAACTATGTTTGTAGTTTGTAGGTAAGGTTGCTAAGGTCAGGCCCCGGACAAACGAATGGGGGAAGCTGAGAGAGGGAACTTTCGTTTGGGTTAATGACGCCAGGGGCACTGTAATCGCAAGAGAGACACTTACTGTCCTTGTCTGACTTGGTTATTTTAGTTACTTACTAAAATTTTAAATCAAACCGACAGATTTTGTTATTCCCCGTTAACATATAAATCGTGTAAAATTCGTTAAATTCGATTTTTACGCTGTTTTGTTCATTAATTTACAAAAAAAACGTGTTTTTAAGACTACAAATTTTGTATATTCGTTAAAATTATCAAGTAAGTACCTACTTAAAGTTATTTTTGTGTAAAATACAAAAGTAACGTCCTTTAACTTTTTTGTTATTTACAATTAAAATACATTGATAAGTCATTTCAATAGTTGAATTCATAATTCATTCTGTAGTAATTAGAAAAATAATAAATATGAAGTGGTTATCTAATATTTCTTCTTTTGTTTTAGATTTATATACTTCAGCCGAATCTAATATACGATGATTTTCGAGGTATGGAATTTAAAAAGTTTTATTCCTACCATCAAATTTGATTGGGTGTTAAATGGTCACTAAGTTCTCCAGTTGGGGATATTTAAAAGATATTGTTTACGTCGCAGAAGGATGAACTTCGGCAGAGAATAGTAGACGCTTACTAAAAATTAAGAAATCAAGGTGCATGGGTCTTTTCGACAACGACTGCAACTTTGTTTACGAGAGCAAGGACGACAGTTTGAACATCTTTTGTGGTAATTTTAAAGTGCGTAAGTGCGTTAAGCGTTTTGTTTATTTAAGATAACTCTAAGATGCGCTAAATCCCATGTTTTTGTTGTGGGTAAAAAGTCGTTTTTCAAAGATGTAGAATATTTTTGTTTGTCAAGTAAAGTACTACTTAGGTAAAATTTATAATTGGCGTTTTTTGTTATTTAAAGTGAAACGAACGACGACCGATAGAAATGTAGAAGAGAACACAGTAATTCGTAAATTTTGAAAATTGTAATAATGTGTTATGTATAATTCTTTAAAAGCTTGATTACGTTATTTATTAAACTGTTTTTCTGCAATATTTTGTCAAATTGTTAACTGGACTTAATTTTGAATATTATTAATAACTGTTCTTGTAATTTACGTTAAATTATTGTACAAATTTTATGTAGTATTTATGCACAATAAAAGTATTAATCACAATTACTGTTTATTTATTAGATAAATTAGAAAAATAAAAATAAATAAATAAAAATAATAGTAGTAAAATTTTAAATACCCGCGCATTCTTACTTTAGTTTGGGTTAATGACGCCAGGGGGTCGATTCGGGTAACGATCTCCGATATTTAACATTGTTCGTCCAATCTCGACATTATCTCTGGCTAAGGTGAAGGTGCTACAAACGAGTGCAAAAGACTAGGTACCACTCTACCATCACTACCCCACAATAATAAAGCGATCGTAAACATATCACGAAAGGGCAAATTACAATTTTTGTCACAACTATGTTAACAGTGCATTTAATTCACATCAAATATGACGCAGACTCGAAAAATAACCTACAAAAAGTAGAAAGTTACCACCGATCTTGTTCAAGGGTTCTTTTCTAAAGTTCGTGGAAAAGTAGTCTGGTTTTGTAAATTCATAAATAAGAGGTACCTTAGTTTTTATTAAACATAATGGAATCACAAATTAAAACAGAAGAAATAGAAAACGACATCAAGAATTATAATCCAGTATTTGTCTGCGTAGGTAAGTTATTACAATAAATTAATGTGTAACTCATCGAGTAATTCAAATTTATGTAGATATTAAGCAAGAACGACTAGAAGACGACACGGATGATACGAGTAAGAATAAATTTAGGTTTTAAAGTTGTTGAAGTAAAATAGACTTTTTAGATTCGGTTAAAATAGAAGATTGTGATTTCGAATATCTCAAAGAAGAAATACGTGAAAAAAATGAAAGAATAGTAGATATAAGTGAAAATGAACGTCTAGACCCAAGTAAGAAAATATTTTCTGCCGTCTCGATTTAATAAAACAAGTTTTCAGATCTAATTAAAATAGAGGAGTGTGACTTGGATTCTCTCAAGCAGGAAATACACGAAAAAAATGTAATAATTGAAAAAAAAGCCTTAAGTCTGGATAAAGCGTTTACTGGAGAAGAATTGTATAAATGTGAAGAATGCGAAAAGGCGTATAAAAGTAAATCTTCTTTAAAAGTACACATGTATAATCACACAGGTGTGAAGCCTTACCAATGTACGATGTGCGAGTTTAAATCATCCTACAGTACGTGCCTCAAAGAGCACATGTTCATCCACACTGGTGAAAAACCTTACAAATGTCAAATATGCGACAAGGACTACAAAAGTAAATATTGTTTAAAAGCACACATGAACAATCACGTAGGCGAAAAGCCCTACCACTGTACGATATGCGATTTCAAAACAACTTACAGAAAATCCTTAAAAGACCACATGTTTGTACACACCGATGAAAAACCATTCAAATGCGTAATGTGCGAATTTAAGTGTCTCCGTAAATTCGACTTAAAAAGACACATGGTCACTCACACAAATCAAAAGCCATATCAATGTACGTTATGTGACTTTAGAAGCTCTCGAAGCAATTATATAAAAGATCACATGTATATGCATACTGGCGAAAAACCTTACAAATGTACCGAATGTAGATTTAAAAGTTCGCGTAAAAGCGATCTTAAACGCCACATGGTTACTCATACGGCTTCAAATGGTAAGACTTACGAGTGTACGATGTGTGAATATAAATGTTCGCGTAGTTACTATCTTAAGAAGCATATGGTGACTCATGATGAAGAAAAGTCTTAATGATAAGAGAGCACTATAAATAGCTGTACCTAAATTATCTTTGATATAAGCACCTTCCAAACTGTTGTTTTGTCCGACAGAGTGTAAGAGAAACTAACGAAAAGTTTTTTTAATTTTTGAAACCGTTTTCTAGTCTTGTTATACTTTTTATTTTACTGGATTTAGAGAAAAGAGGATCTATAAAAATTTCAAAATTTGTACACATTCACAATTAAATAAAGCTGTCTAGTAGTACTTGTGCTGATTTTAGTATTTTAGTAATTGAAATAAATTATAACGGAAAATGACTAGCCATCGAAGATACGGAGGCTCACAGCTGTTACCAAATCATTGGAAAATGCCAAATGACGACGACTGTTTTTTAACCTTGTGCTTTCTATAAATTCACATTTATATAGATTCGATTTTCGACGAAAATCCGTAATCCATTGCAAAAAAAATTAAAAAGGCAACAAAACGGGTATAAAAGACAAGCCTTCAAGTGTCAAAATACTAACAATTTTCCTTTCCTATTTTCCTACAGAGTACAGACGGGCGAAGAAAGGTGGTATTGAAATGGTCGAGAGTCTGATTATGGTCAGACTCAAATCGTTTTTATAGTTATAGTTCTCATCTCATAGTTTTGTTGCACTTGGCTATATTTAATCGTTAAAAAAAACAGATGACAACCTGGTTATTGTTTGGTAGAATTAGTAGAATAATAGAACGTTTTCTGTAGGAAGGTAGATGGGGAATGTGTTCTGCTGGGTAGTTGATTTTTGGCTGCTTTTATAGGCGTTCTAGTTATGGTTTTATTTTGATCTAGGGCTCTAGTGAAAGAATAAAGCTAGGAAGTTTTTTTTATTTTTGGATTTATTAGTTTTCCACCTTAAAACTAATTGACGCCCCGGAAGTCAAATCCCCCCCCCACAAAGCTGGTTCGGGAAAGAAAGAAAGATAAACGTCACGTAACAGGAACCCGAAAAGGTTTTCAATCAAACTTATAACCAGGAAAAACCTGACATCATTACAAAGCAAGTTCAACGGTGAACCAAGCTTACCACTTAAATGCAGGATGTGTGAACTCAAATTTCTGCACAAATACCAAGTAAGCAACTACATAACAATTAAAAAAAGTGTATCGAGTATGCTGACAATAGTGTAACGAAGTAAGTGATCTCTAGTAGTGGGGGAAAGCGAACTATTCAGCTGACTGTTGATTGAAAGACACTTTTAGTGTTTTTAGAATTTTTTATGTCCGCCAGATGATAAACCAGGTGACCACTTTGGTGTTGTAAGTCGTACCTGTTTTGTATTTTCACTTGTGGTAAATTCTAAGGTGGATTTAAAATCCACCCCATCTTCGATAAATGGAAAAGGTACTCTAGTTGTACAATGAAAAGAACGCTGTTTTTACAAGGTCACTCATATTACAATAATAGGGGTAATGAAAAACTGTAATTCTCTAAAGTGGAAATGTGTCTTTACTATAAATGAACAAAAGCTCGAGAGGCCTAATTACCTATTTTTATATAGTTCCAGTAGAACATTCTTTGTGTAACAGATTTGGCACTGAGGCAAAGCTAAGGGCTCTCTTCGAAGCCCCAGCAGCACTAATTTCTATTAAAATTTTTTTTTAATAATCAATTTGCATAAGGCATTGTGTTACGAAGTCCTAATTAATGCATTAATTAGTGAGTGGTGATGAGCTCAAGCTCAAGTTAAGCTCAGCTCGACTCTTCTTTTCTTTCTAGCCGAGTATTTGGGTCTAACTTTGATTTTCCGAGTTGAGCCAAGTTTGCTTATTCGAGCTGACAAAGATCCAACCTGAGATCCACCGAGTGCGAAAACTTTTATTTATCATTAGGCCTGCATACTTATACAAGATATCAAAAAATTATTACTATCCCATTTGATGCAAGATAAATAATCCAGATCTTTGTATCGCTAAAAATGGCAAAATAGGATAAATTTCCAAACCTTCGTACACTCGTATCTCGGACACCATTATAGGTCTACAAATATCATTCTGGTTTCAAATTGTAGAAAATTTAGTCTAAGTACTTACTTTCAAAAAGTATAAGACAATAAGACTGGTACCTATGCCGAAAAATTAATCCTTCGGGGTCAATACTGAAAAAAGTTAATTAAATTTCGCAGTTTCTTGGCTTTTTGACAAAGATTCGGAGGTCTGCCGAGTCTGGAGAACTTGCATCAGAGATAACCATTATCATTAGACTTCCGTCATACACAACATACCAAAAAATTATAAGTACTACTCCATTTAATGTAAGGAATGTTTAAAATTACTAGACTAAGAACTAAGAAGACACTTCACGTTTTATCCTCGGTTTTATCTAAGTTTTAGCGGCTTTATTTTGCAGTGGTGGGAGCAATTGCTTATCTTGGCACGTGACTTTTTTGCCATTTCAGCTACTTCACTTTTCGCGAACACATTAACAGGTTAATGTGTGCTTTGCTTTTTTAATAATAAACGGGTTGTTTGTTAGTTTAAATTATTTACAAGTCTTTAATGATGACTTTTGGCAATAATGAAAAAAATTTAATCCTAAAATGAGCTTGTCCGTTCTCACTACTGTGTTTTTAAGGTTTTTATGTTTTTAACTTTGATGCTCATCAAAACTCTCCTTTTCAAACCGAGCTTCGAGTCGAAATTAACTTATTTACTTAGGAGCCGAGCTTAGAGCTAAATTAGTGTGTTGAATTTTCGAGCTAAGCCAAACTTTTCTAAAAATTCGACTCGACTTGGCTCAAATCATCACTATTTGTGAGTATTCCAAAACTTATATAAGCTAATTAGTTGGTTCAACACATGACAAACGAACAAAAACTTCACATGTTGGAAACTTATATACGTACTCGAGTGCCTAACATTCGGGGCTTAATACCAGACGAAGAAGGTGTAGCAATTCGGTTAACTTACAATCTCATATAACTTTTAAAATCGCTTAGTTATTAACAACAGCACATTATAGTTTACTCGCAGCTTTAACAACTCGATAAGTTGCAACCGAAGTAAATTAAATTAAATAAATTAACTCACCGAAAATATTCCTGCGAGCTACCCGCTATGCCAAAACCACTTCAAAAACACTTTTGTTATAGTCAATATTGCATTTTGGTTAGTTTTACACAAAAAACGCGAAATAAGCCGGCTTATATAACAGGGATGGAAAGCTCATTTTAGTTTTGATTTAAAATTTTCTTCGCGCGGTTTTAAAGTGAAGTTATACAATTAACACTTTTAAAAACACTTATACTTTATATTTGCGCACTTGATAGAAACAGTTTAATAAGAAAAATGTATTAAAAGGTAATTTTTTGAGAACGCGTTACCAATAACCACCATTTTGGTTACAACTTACAACTTTTCGAATCGGGGATGAGATCATCGTTTTGGCTCCGACCAATCAGAATGAATTATCATTAGCGCTCTAATTCAAATCTCTATTAACAAATTTTTGAATCTTACAAATGGTAATATAGTCATTATTTAATATTTTAAACATAAATAATTTACATAAACCTATTTTAATTAGTTTAACGAGTTGTGTATAAGTGAAGGATACTTCTTATTTACAACGTTGGGGTATGCAACCCAACTTACACCTTCGAAATGATGATATCGGAATTCTTTTTATTTCGACCATTAATTAATTTCAAAACCACTGTAATTATAGTTTATAGTCAATATTACATGTCAAAAATTCCGTTTGTGGAGTAACACAGCCTGAAAGCTCATTTTCTTCAAACCGTAACTGTAATATGAGCATAATATCTACAAGCCTGCCCACAACAACGCAGTGTTATTATATACTCAATGCTACAACCATACGAGCAAGTATGGCCCTTGCTACAACATACAACTACTAAACTACTTACCACTTATCACTTTTTAAAACACTTCAATATTAATTTAAAACTCAATTTCGCAGATAACACATACTCCAAGATATCAATGATGAAGCCAAAAGAATAAACCTCGACTACTTGGAGTCTTGGAGGAATCAGAATGAACTCGCTTTTTTTAAGCGAGACACTCAAAAGAGTTGTCTGGGCGTCTTACACCAAGTTCTTGTTTCTGATCATCCTTATTTAATTTGATCTATTTCTTCTACAAATAGCCGTTTGATTTAATTGAAGGCACTCGAAGACTCGAGTGAACCACCCACCGATTTGTTTAAATTTTGCTGAAAAATAAACTAAAAAGAGGCGAAGATTCAAAGTATTAGCAACTTTTAGGCACTTTTACGGTCATGTGGAAGTGGATGGTAAAGCTCATCAGTACTGGGTACCGGGTATTGCTGACTGCTGATACTAAAAAAAAGGACTATAGAGTCGCTATAAGCAAATCGTCATGCGTCAACCGATAATCAATTTTTTAAAGTAAAACCTACAATTCTTGTAGTAAAAAATTAACCTCTTGTCCGGAGTCGGATCAAGGAACTTTAAGATCTGAGGCATTAAGTTTTTCGGGACCTTTGAAAAGCCAAAAATATAGTACCTATCCAGTATCCAGTCATATTATTTGGGATTACAAGAATCTTTACACTAAAGTGTCGAAATGTAACTTCTGTTCCTTAGAAAAAACATTTATTTTGTTATATACAACTCGCTACCGTTTATGCTCAAGATCGCCCTCATCTTTGAGAGCATTTTAAAGACAAAAAGTTAGTGTTGTTTTTTTGCTTAATTAGATAATGGAAATTTTAGTTAATTATAAATTAGTTTGACAGATAACACCCAGGCCCTTTCACGTCAATAGTTTGAAAATAAGAATTTGAGAGCAGTAAATTTTAATTTATGCTTCTACTCTATACGCAACTCAACATACACTAATTTGTAATTTATTTCTATGGTATTTTGGAGATTTAATTTTGCATTTAAATTCATGTCTAGATGCTTCCTTGAAGCTTATTTTAATGCTGAATCATTTTTACTTATGTTTGAACTTTTAAGTTTTCCCTACTTTTGTTATCTGGTGAACTTTCTCAAGCTTATTCAAACACATTTTCTAATAGATTTTTAAATTGTGACATTCTGATGATTTTATTATTTATCCTCTAAACTTTAAAGTTCCTCATATTTATAATTGGTGATTAACTAATAGGTAGGTACTAGTCCTACAGATCTTAGCGATTTTAACCTTTTGTTTACACTTTCTCCACTCTCGTGAAGCCAAAATGTATTTTGATTTTTGAACACTTTCTGATTTGAAGTTAATTTATGAAAAATCCGTGGAAATTTATTTAAATAAAGAGAAGAGCTGAAATGTGCAGGTAGGTATGTAGAACACGAAGTAAAAAAAAATTAATTGGGCAAAAAAAAAGTAAAATTAAATGCACTATGGATGGAAGGTCAAAGAAAGTTACTATTTTTAAACTTTAAGTACTCAAATCACACATTCACTAATGTTATTGATAATCGTATTGAAGAATAAATAATGAGGGAAAGTGTATACACACACCACAAACGCATAACATTACTTGTGATTCATTATGGAAAATATTAGCCCTTTGGTTATTTGTAATTACGAACATCATTCCGAATTGTATTGTGAACACTTTCACCTACGGAATTCATAAAAGTCTTTAAGTGTTAAAGAGTTCAAGGTAAAGCAAATTTACCTTTAATTAAATTGGTGTTTGTTTTATCTTATCCACCCCACTTATTTCCACTTGTATACATATATTTAATGATTTATCCATTAGGTCGGTCAGTCGTAGTTCTTAATTTTAAAACCAAAGAGGTGACAAATCGACCTGCGTGACATTTTTATTTAACTGTGCCCAAATTACTTTTTTCAGGTACCAAAATGAAAATTGTAATCATATTAACGGGACTATTTTGTGTGACGTTCGCTCAATTTCCAAATGGAAGAATATTGGAAGCACCAGTACCGGCTCTTTGTGCGCAAAGAGTAATTCACGAACGAACTCCAGATGGTAAATTTCTAATTTTTCCTCTTCGTTCGTTCTGACGAACTCGTATTTATTTAGGAAAAGGCTACTTGATGAGTTGGAGAGAACCATCGTTATTGGGTGTCGAAGAAGATTGGTTAGGAGCCCGAAATTATTGCAGACAACGTTGCATGGACCTCATTTCCATCGAAACAAGCGCCGAAAACGAATGGATAAAACGCAGGCTTGTCAATGAAAACGTAATTATTCAACTTTTGTCGATTAGTGACTTGTTAAACGCTTGAGCCTCGACATAAATAAACCGCTAATTTTCTGTTTGCTTATTTTTCAGGTCAAATACACTTGGACATCCGGGCGTCTGTGCGATTTTAAAGGATGCGACCGACCAGATTTACAACCTCTTGCGATTAACGGATGGTTTTGGACCGCCGTTTTACAAAAGTTGGCTCCTGCGACCCAAAGAGATCAAAACGATTGGTCTGCAACCGGCGGTATCGGCAAACCTCAACCCGACAATAGAGAAGCCCAACAAGGTGGCGCAACCGAAAATTGTTTAGCGGTTCTCAATAATTTTTATCAAGACGGCGTCAATTGGCACGACGTCGCTTGTCACCATCGTAAGCCATTTGTCTGTGAAGAAAATGAAGACTTGTTGAAATACGTTCGTTATCACAATCCAAATTTGAGTATTTAAATTTTTGCGTATTTTCATGACGTAGTTTTAATTTAGACTGATTTAAGTACCTAATTTATGTAAAACAATATTTATTGAAGTTTTAAAGTAAATACTGAATTTGTTTACTGTTTGTCGAAATTATTGATAATCAAATTAAATAAGCAAAAGTCGACTCTTAAGTATACCATTTAAACTAAAACATGATTATGTTTAATTTTGGAAAAGAATGGAAACGCAGAGTTTGCTCAACAATAATTAATAATTCAAACTACACTTTTTAAATGTACCACCAGAAAGCTGTTTACGCATGTCATTGGTTCAACCAATAGAAAGGCGAGTTTAGTGACGCTCTGTAATCACGAAGCACCGCCATTATTAATTGATCTCGTGTAGTTATAACTAACGCCGGTTACAAGTTTTTCCTAATTTTCGTAAATAAGTAAGTAATTTTACGTTTGTTTTTGCTTTTTAACTTCAGAGATACACTCACGTGCATTTGTCGTGCTTTAGTGATTGTTCTTACGCAATAGCGACGTTTAAAGTTCATAGCGTGTTATTTTTGTTTGTAGTAAAACACAATGGGCGACGAAACCGACGCTCCAGTAATGTCAATCGTTTCTGCACCCCCAAAACCTCGTGGCCGTGGTGGCCCATTCGCTCGTGGCGGACCACCGGGTCGAGGCGGACCAAGAGGTCGCGGAGGTTTTATGAGAGGAAGGTAAGGTTGGTTGTTTTTGTGTTTTCTTTTAGTAAAGTTGTGTTTTGTAGAGGTGGAATGGGAGGAGGGCCTCCAGGAGGTCGCGGTATGATGAGAGGACGTGGTGGTTTTAGGGGTGCACCTCGTGGTGCTCCTCGCGGTCTTCCTGGTAGATTCCCGCCAGGTGAGTTACACTTGTAGTTTTTAAACTTGTCATGATTAGTGTTTGGTAGGTGGTGCACCAGGCGGAGGAGGTGGTGGTAATGGTCCTGCTGGCGATTCAAATCCAGACAGCGAGCCACCTAAAGAAGTGTCGAGCAGTGGAGGGTATACTCCTAGAGGACGAGGTGGTCCTGGTGGATTTAGAGGCGGTAGACCAGGTATGCCGGGTAGGGGTGGACCTCCTGGCGGTAGAGGAATGAGAGGACGCGGTGGAATGGGTGGTCGTGGTGGTGAGAGACGTGGAATGGGAGATCGAGGAGCTCGTTCTGGGGGAGGAGCACCTAGAGGTGGTTTTGGTGGGCAAAGATTTTCACAAGGTGGGGATAAACGTCCAGGAATTGCCAGTATGGGGCAAGGAGGACCGATGGGAGCAAAGAGACCACGTTTTGACAATGGTTCTAACGGTTTTGGGCAAGTTGAGTAAGTTTCGTTGAACTTGAAAATTGCTAAGGGTTATTGTATCAATTTTTTTAGTCGATCACAAGCGTATCCAAGTGGCGGTGGTGGCGGCGGAGGAGGAGGTGGTTACAACCAAGCACAATCGTACGGACAATATGGTCAAGGGTATGGAAATCAACAGGGAGGATATGCGAGCTACGGCGGCGGTGGTGGTGGTCAAGGACAGTACGAGAGCCCGAATTATGGAGGTGGATATCAAACTAGCAGTGCAGATCGAAGTTCTTATGGGCAATCGAGCGGTTATGCTACGGATTCTTATTCGTCGTATGGAAATCAAAATACCAACACCCAAGGAGGCGGTTACGGCGGAGGTTATTCCAGCGGTCCTAGTGGTGGCTACAGTAGTCAGTCCGGTGGTTACGACACGAGAGGTAGTGGAGGATATGGAGCAGGCGGCGGTTATGGTAAGTTCTCCAAATAATTTATCAAACAAAATATTTAATTCTTTTGCTTATAATAATTAGGTGCTACTAACGTACTAACAATGTAAAAATAAGTCGTACGTGTCTAAATTCTCTGTAATATAGTAGTTGCTAGTTTTAATCGTTAGAAACCAACAAAGTACTAGCATGGCTTGGGTAAAAGGTGGGACAGTATTATGTTTATTAAATGTTTGGGTGTTTTCACACGTTATTTCTATAAGATGGTGACTATGGAATTATTTTCAGAATCTCAAGGTGGTTACGGTAGTTCTGGAAATGACGTTTATGGCGCCAAAGATTTTGGTAAGTGGTAGGCAAGGGTTTTATAAAAATTTGAGCACAATTTATGAAAGGAAGTGCAAAAGAATTAATCATTTTGTTTAAATAATTTTTTATCTAGAATTAAATAAAAGAGAAAATAATTTTAACTAAAAGAAATGCTGTGTCAGTATTATGCAAAAGAAACATTACAGTCCTTTTACTGTTTAAGAGAAAATAATTTTAAAGTTGATGTGTCCCTATTTTAAACAAGAATGAAAAAAATGCATGTCTGTAGTTTTTTAATTGTTTAATTGTAGTTCAAAACTTCCACAAGTTGAGAAGTTGACATTTAAAATAATTGAGATTTTGCATCCGTATTTTCAGGTACAAGGTACTAAAAATACTTCCGAATCATCTTAGTACTAATTGTTCCAACGTAATTTAAATAAGACTCTGGTCGAACATCCTCGAAAGGCTGTAATATAAATATTTAGGTTCATCCTGAATGAGTTCAATTGAAAAAAAAACTAAAAATCAATGTTTAACTTTGTATTCTACTATTTATGTGTAGTGTTATTTGCTTTAAAAAAAAATGAATGTCCCTAAGATTAATTTATGTTATAAATCGTTTATTTTTCAAATTTACTTTTTAAGAATTAATTTTAAAATAGTAGGGCCAGCCAAATGTATGTAATAATGATTTTTTTTACTCCTTAACAAAATGCAATTCCCAAGCTGCGTTTTTTAAAATGTAAATAGTGATTGTGGGCGTCGTTATTTTATACATTTGCCCTACCCTATACTTTGCAAATTTTCGTCTAAAATAAATCTTGTAAGAGCTGACCAAAAAAAGGAAAAAATGTTAATTTTATGTACAAAAAACGAACAACGATCCACACCAGATATCATATTCTTCAATGCAAGTTACTAATGATAAATTTTACTTTGTTTTTCAAAAATTAGACAAACAATTATTTTAAGTTTATGTGTATTATAGTTAAAAAAAATATAAAGACATTTCAAAACAATTTGTTGTATTAAGTGCTGACAAAATTTTTCAAAACGAAAGCGAAAAATATATCTCTAGTTTTTGAGGCGCCATATTTTAAGCTTAAAAAATTCGTTTTAAGCATAATATTTTTCAGAGAAAGAAAAATGGCTGAGGCTCTTTTAAGCCCATGCAAAGTGGGAGTGGCACTGAAGTCGTTGCTTTGGAAAGAAATTTTCCTGTACCTGTTCACTGCATGTATAATAAAAACTTATCTATTCTATTAACTTTAGTAATTGATAATAAAGAAATTGAAATTTGTGTTATTAAAATCGTAAAAACGAAATTATCGATTTTTCCAATAAGTGGCTCACTTTGTAAGAACTAATAAGTTACGACTTCTACCACCGAGGTGCTAAATGAAAAATCTCGAGTAGTTTTTATTTGTTAAAAAAACAAAAAAGTCGTAGTATTAGAAAATAGGTGATTTTCTAAACTGGCAAACGATTTATATATGCCGAGTGGATGGAAGATTGCTCCAAATAAGATTTAGTACGCTTTAGCTTTGTAGAAACATTACTTTTAGTGGAGCAATTTAATGTTCGTTTTTAGGCTCTTTATAAACCTCAAATAAATCTACTATTGAGCACCGTGTTAAGTGTTAAGCATAAGCACTTCAATGTAAAGTACTAATAAAGAAAGAATCTTCTTTTGTACATGTCTGCGGCACTCTGTATTACAAATTAAGTATACAAACAACCAACGCAAGAATTGATTTTTTCCAAGAGTTCTCAGTAAGTGCGAGTCAAATTTACAAATTTAATTTACGAAGAACTCGAGTTTTGAAATTTAAAAATTTTGGTTAATTGAAGAAGGGGTCGTTTCGTCAAAAATGTTTATTAAAACGCACCCAAACTGTGAAAGAAAATAAAGTGCTCTGATTTAAAATAAAAAGTAAATTTTTGGGACACACAACTAAAAAATCAAAAAGTGATAAAAAGTGCAAAATTTTGCCGAGGCAAGAAAAAAAACTAATTGAAGAAGAAATTTAAAAAATGACTGCATGATAGGGCCATTCCAAATTGAAATCGCCCGGAATTAATAGACTTGTGGCGTGATGTGTTATCACAGGACTTTCCCACTTCAAAAATATTAAAATTTAAGTTTCGTACATGATGTAAATAGAACTGTCAGTTCTGACAGTTATCTGAAATTAATTACATAGATCAAGACAAATCGGTGATATTTTTTTATTCGTCGAATAGTTTGTAAGGAGTAGCCTGATGTCAAATTTACCCATCATTACCAAATGTATATTTATCAGAACTGTGCTTCATATTATCTGTAGTTGCAACAGTTTTCCTGTAAAAGTTTTTTCAAATTTTCTAGTGACAGTTTAATGGCTGCTCCGAGAACGTTATAATATCTCTTCCTACTGTAACTTTGTAACGAGTGGCCTGACGCCAAATTTACCCATGATCAAATATGTAGAGCATAATATTGTCTATCAGAACCGTGCTCGATATTTTCTGTAGTTGCAACAGTTTTCCTGTAAAATTTTTTTCAAATTTCTTAGTAACAGTTCATTAACTGCTCCAAGAACGTTGCATCTCCTCACTGTAACTTTGTAACGAGTGACCTGATGCTAAATTTACTGATGATCAAATATGTAGAGCATAATATTATCTATAAGAACCATAATCGATATTTTCTGTAGTTGCACCAGTTTTCCCGTAAAAGTTTTTTCAAATTTCCTAGTAACAGTTCAATGGCTGCTCCAAGAACGTTCCATCTATCCCCACTGTAACTTTGTAACGAGTGGCTTGATACCAAATTTACCCATAATCAAATATGTAGAGCTTGGTATTATCTATCAAAACCGTGCTTAATATTTTCTGTAGTTGCAACAGTTTTCTTGTAAAAATATTTCTATTTCCACCTTGCCAGCTGCAACAGTGTTTAATTTATCATTTGTATTTTTCTGCAAAACGCAAGTTTCAAACGAGCTCTGCTGGTCCTATAAATGGAACTTTAATTTAAAATTTCCAGAAAATAAAAGCTAAGAGTACGTACACATTTAAAGTTTTATACAAACTATGTGCGATTTATGAAAGAATGGTCCAATAATAAAATTGATATAAAAAAGACTCAAATCAACTGATACAATAATTAAGTGGCCTGCCGCTTACACTATAAATACTTAGTGGAAGTAATTTAAATTAGGTAAAGTATTTTCCCAATTTATTTTTAATATATTTATAACTATCCTTTTTAACTATCTTTTTGTTTATTTTTTGTTTTTTAATATTGAAATTCAAGTTACAAAACGTGCATATATTTAATTCTTTTATTAACCTGACACAGATATTACTCGCTTAGACGAGTACTCGTTAATTTAAAAAGTTAATATTTGTACCTATATGCACCAATCAAAACAATTACTTATTATTTGTGAAAGAAGTAAAAATTTATTTAAGAATCTAAGTGTTGACCTTATAAACGATTATTTTTGAAAAATTACTTTATTTCTTTTTTAATTTTTTTTTTATTCTTAGGTCGAAGAAAGCTACTTTAAAGAATGTGTATTGGAGGCCACCACTGTAAGTATTCAAATTTTTTTTAACTAAAGGGAATCTCCAAATGTAAAATTGGGTTACTGAAGTTAGTTGTCGAAAAACTCGTAGACGATAGCTTTAATGATGTCTAGGTCGATCCGAATAGGGGTAGGTCGTGGGCTTATTAAAGAGTACAGGAAGACTTAAGAAATGGAAGTAAGTGAGTGAGTATTATATTTAGAGATTTTTATTATATTATTCTAATTTCACTGTACACTGTACAGTTAACTTTTTTAATTTAGAGCTCATCCTTAAGTTTTTAATTTACACCCTTGTAAAACTTCCTTTTGTCTGTTACAGTTGGATTATGTAAATTTAGATGTCGTTTTTGATAATAAATGATTAATTAATTGTTGATGTTTTATTTGCTATTGCGTGTTCTTAAAATTTATTTCACGAAGTGCCTTACATACAAGGTAGGTTGGTAGGTGTTCACTGGATACTACCGGAGGATTGCTACCACAACATGAAATTTTTCTCGAGTATTTCAAATGGAACAACCTGTATATTTTGTAACATTAGAATTTCTCACAAACTGAAAAAAATTCCTTTGGATATTAATCAGACTTGCTTCATTTACTTTATTTAAAATGGACTACGCCCGTTACATATCAATTAAAGCGCCTTGAAAACTGCCAACTGGATTAGTCCTCGACTAATTGGTCATGAAAAGCCCTTGGAACATCCACTCGCGTTTAATAAGTCGTAATTGATTTTTTCCGTTATTCTCGAATCTTTTCTAAAAGGAACTGCTTCAGATTAAATTTTTATGTAAAAACCTCTTTTACTTGTAATCCGTGTGGCTGGTTACAAATTTTCTTATCCAAGAAGCCGTGGTTAGTATTTTTCCCGATGCTCTATTAGAAATAAATCGTAAGTAATGTTTGATGGTGCAGTGTGTATCTACGTCCACTTCCATGCTACTTAGATAGCGATTAATTAGTGGAATGAGGCCGGGAAAAGTGCTTTCCTGAAATTCGAGAGTAAGTTACAAATGTGTAATGATTTGTACTGCGGAAAGAAAAGACATGCGCTAGGTAAGGGGAGAAGAGATTAATATATAATCGTGAGATGTCTAGTAGAGGCTTGAATGCTGTTCCATGACTTCGAATACTAGCAGCAACTAAACAAATGCTGAAATCATAATTAAAATCTTATACGGCGTCGCCTCTCTGAAACTACTACTTATTAAACCTTCCCAATTTACTGGTGTGCATTTCACCAATGTATGCAAAAAAGTCTCCTAAGCCACTGTAAAGAAGAACAAAAGTACCTTTCCGTTAAATATTTCGTTCATGCTCATGAGCTCGACCTCGTCCAAATTGGCACTGCTCATATTTTTACGAAACCAAAATTTTTGTCGTAAGCAGGCATTTTTTATTTGAGCAGTTTGCATGTTTTCGTCAACCTGAAAATTATCCTTTACATTTTCAACTTGTAATGGCGAAATTGAACTCACTTTACTGATGGTAATTATAAAATTGAGGCCGTAGGATAAAATTACTCTCGTGAATAAGACGACGAAACAAACTATGGCTGCATTTTCGAAATCGGTAATTTGAGTGTCGCAAGGTCTAAATTCGACTCTCCATCCAATATCGGTCTGCATAGGTGGTGGTTTAAGCCTCATGGTTTGCCAGTTTGTGGACTGAATGTTCTTGCTCGAAAAAGAAAATTAAAATTAAGTTTTTTTGGTAAAGATCCGCGACTTACTTCAAAGTGTTCTGTTTCATTCTCGTCATATTGGCACATACTTGGTTCATAATTAATGAGAGAGTCTCTCACGAACAGATGAGCCACGTGTTGAGCTAATAAATGGTCGACGTCGTTTTCCCTCAACGTTTTATAACTGTCTTCGTCGTAGACCAACTTTACGTCGTTGTATCGTTCTCCTAAAGGTGATAAGTAAGAATCGATCGAATCGAACCTCGATTTATTTATGACGTATTTATTGTTTTTCAGCGGTTTTAAGGCTCTCTCTTCTTCGGTCCTACAATCGCTCGAACGGGAAATTACGTTCCAACGACAGTCGGTTTCGGTTATAAATCCCCTGTGAAGAGGTGCCGATGCCGTGAAAGCTAACTGTTTAAAGAGTTCTGATGATTTTTGTAATTAAAAGGCCTATACGCTTAATTTACCATAATTGGGCATAGTGGTGCTAGTTGGTCGTATAAGACTTTCGCCTCCTCTAAATTCCAGGCTTGGAAAGTCACTTGTAAGCAACAATAGCCCATTCCAAATCCTGTAGCATCCATATACACGTGGTCTAAAAGTGCTGCTTTGCTGTGTAAATGTGAATCGTCTATTGGTATTTTTGTGTTCACGTCGCGGTAAACTGAAAAAATTAATTCTCAAGTTGCCTTTGAAGAAGATTGATCATTACTCGTACGCACCAGGTAAATTAATTGCTACTTTTGCTCCTCTACGTTTACGTAAATTGCGAGTAGTGGCAATGTAACGAGGATGCCGGTAAATTACTTCGTCTGGATAAAATAAAGAATGAGTCAACCCCTTCTGTGGTGTCGGTTTTGTGGGTGGACAAGTGAAATTTTCACATCCTAGTCTGTAACCGAAATGACAGTGAGCTAAACACGGAACGATGAAATTTCTGGGCTAATGGGTCGTGGTCTAGAGGTTCTTGGTGAGATACCTGACGTTCGTCTGCTACTGTAGGAAACATCTTCACAGGTGGATTATCTCTTCCTGTCTGGAAGAACCAAAGACTCAGAAGTGAATCATTCACGTCAGGTATCTCACCAAGAACCTCTGGACCACGGCTCATTAGCCCAGACCGATTCTTTCGTGTAAGTCATCAATAAAAATATTTTATTATTGACACACCTCTCACCCTGTTAACCTAGAATTCTTGTTTTCGAATTCTGCGGCAGAGTTGTGACGTTGTGACCTTATAACCGTCTTTAGAAATTAACGTTAATCAACTAACGGAATCTCCATGATTATACCGGATTAAAATAGGACGCATTATATGATACTGACCTGGGAAAGCTCGTGAGCGATAAAACGGCCTCTCCTGGTAAAAGAAGCTTTGACAGCTCCTCTCTTCTCTTTCTCATATTTGCTTCCACTGTATTAAAATGTGGCAAAAGTCCCCCATAAGGCTTTCCTGGCGTGCCCTCGATCATATATTTCGCGTATTCCGGTCTCCATAACGACTCGACTCCATTGGGATCCTTCCTTTCCTTTTCGTTTAAAACGTCCAACAATTCGGGAGACCTCAAACTTACTTGAGCAGTTTTATTTTTGTGATCGAACTTAACGATAGTGTATTCTACTTCGTCGCCCCATTTCAGGGGATCTCCTTTTCGAGCTTTGAGCTTCTTGTAAATATTGACGAATTGAGCTACTCCGCGCTTACGGACGTATTTCGAAATTTGTTTGGTCTTCTTCCAAGATAAAATTTTGGCGTTGATCGGCCCTTGTCCCATAACTGAAATTTCTTGTAACGTGTTCTTTTATAAGAAGCTATTAAACGAATAAATAATGCAAACTGCTGACTACACAGCACTTGAAACAAATGCCAAAAATATATATTTAACATTGAAAAAATTAAATTTTTTAAACTAAAACCTGTTTCTAATTTATTCTTCGATAATTTAAGAGGAAATAATTTAAAATTTGTCTAAATAGTCGAGCGTAGCAGGTTATACGAATTGGGATTTTATTGCCTACCGATTTAATTTACAAATAATCACTAATTTGTGCAAAAGTAATAGACAGTAAAGTCGAATTAATTGGAATTAAATATGACCTTGTAATAGATTAAAGTCCTCGAAGATGTGTCGAAATCGAATATTTGTAAAAAACTTCGTATGATATATCAAGAGGGGAAATGAGACTTTTTTCGTAAATATAAAGCCCTTTCCCCCTTTCCCTTTCATTACAAGAGTTGTACAATTTCACAAGGCGATTTTAATCAATTATTGTTATTTCGACAACTAGCCAATCAACAAACTCTATGCACACTCGCCTCACTTACCATCTAGTTACAAAATTTTATACAATCGGGGCTAAGCCAATTTTGGAATTTTTACCAAACTTGTTCTTTTTCTTACACAAAAATATGTAAAAATTAAACTTGTAGAGAATTATATCTAGGAGCTGTTTATTGTGATGTTATTGTAATTAAGCAGAAGAGGTGAAAGGTAAAAGATTGTTAGATGCTTTCTTTTCTACACGGTCTTCTCTGTATTTTTGAAGCTCATAACGCCTAATGATATATGCAACTCGCCGGACACTAAATTAAAATTTTTTGTATTAATACTCAACAATTTGATTTAAAATGTTTATAATAGTGTAGTTCGTACGGAAATAGTTATAAATTAATAAAAATATTTGCTAAAAGCCGTTGGAATATCCACTTGGGTTTTAGAAACAGCTTCATTTCCTAACAGTTCTGGTACTTGAATTTCGCCTTTTTGAATCTTTTGTATAGTTATTAAGAGGTCGTAATTAATTCTTTCGGTTACTTTCGAGTCTTTTCTGTAAACAATTTCATTATTTCGTACGCAGGTAAATTAATACGAGCTTTCGTATACTTATACTCCGGGTGCTCTTTTACAAATTTTCTTATCCAAGAGGCGGTTGTCATTATTTTTCCTGACGACCGATCTTGGACGAATTTAAGATAGTGTTTAATGCTGCAACGCGTATCTGCATCAACTTCCATGCTCTCTAAATAGCGAGTGAGTAGTGGAATGAGACCGGGAAACGTCCCTTCCTGAAATGATCAAAGATTTCAAAGGGAAGTGTCAAAAATTTTGTCAGACAACCAACTCCAATCTCTACTTTTCACTCAACTAAAAGAATAAGCTCACCTTTCCAATTATTATCTCATTTACACTCAATAGTACATAGTCGTCGTTGCTATCGTCTGTTGTATTTTTTCTGAACCAAAACTTTTCGCCTAAGCAAGCGTTTCTCTTTTGAGCAGTTTGCATATTTTCATCGACCTACAATTTTCTCCATTAAACTTTAAATTTGCTATTATAATTTCGATTTACCTTGCTGATTGGAATAAGAAAATTTAGTTGATACGATAATATGACCCTCGTCAGTAGTACGACAAAACACACAATGGCGGCACTCTCAAAATCCGTCAGTTGAGCTTCACAAGGCCTAAATTCGACTCTCCAACCGATGTTCGAATTTGGTGGTGGTGGTTTGAAGCGCATAGATTGCCAATTTGTTGATTGAAAATTCTAAAAATCGAGGCGATTATAAAGTAGCGAACGACGATTTCGAGATGGTCAAGGTATGTCCATCAGTCCTCGACCTTCACGACCGACTCACTTCAAAGTGATCCGTTTCGTTTTCGTCATCTTGATCAATTTTCTCTTTGAAGTCGACTAAAGAATCTCTCACAAAAATGTGAGCGATGTGCTGGGCTAATAGGTGGTCGACGTCGTTAGCCCTTAACGTATTATAACTATTTTGATCGTAAGCCACTTTTACGTCGTTGTACCTTTCTCCTAAATGAGAGATGTAAGAGTCTACCGAGTCGTAACGCGATTTGTTTATTACGCATTTGTTCTCTTTCAAAGGTTTCAACGAACGTTCTTCTTCCGTTCTACAATCGCACGAGTTTGCGATTAAATTCCAACGACAGTCTACGTCTGTTATGAAGCCTCTCTGAAGAGGAGACGACGCAGTGAATGCCAACTGAAAATTCTTGGTTTAATTGTGATTTTTGTTTTGGCGAAGAGTTACCATAATTGGGCATAGAGGTATTAGTTGGTCGTATAGAATTTTGGCTTCGTTTAAATTCCAAGCTTGGAAGGTTAATTGCAAGCAAGAGCAACCCATCCCAAAACCCATTGCGTCCATATAAACGTGGTCCACGAGAGCTGCTTTATCGTGAAGGTGTGAATCGTCGACAGGAATTTTTGTGTTGACGTCCTTGTAGACTGAAGCAAAATCGTTTGTTATTAAAGTGAAAATGTTGCATCGTTACCCACCCGGTAAATTTATAGCTACTTTTTCGCCCCTACGTTTGCGAATGTTGCGAGTTCCAGTTTTATACCGTGGATGACCTCCGTATATGCCTTCGTCTGGAAAAAATCTAGAGAAACTACACCCTTTCCCTGGAGTGGGCTTTGTTGGTGGATAAGTGAAGTCTTCGCACCCTAACCTTGAAAAAATACGCATTGAGAACAAATGAGGGGAGCGTATAAGTAAGGGCTTACCGTGGAAAGCTCGTAAGTGAAAACACCGCTTCGTCCGGTGCCAGTAGTTTAGACACCTCTTCTCTCCTCAATCTCATATTCGCTTCCACGGTGTTAAAATGTGGCAATAGTCCACCGTAGGGCTTTCCAGGCGTACCTTCGACCATGTAAGAAGCATATTCTGGCCTCCACAACGATTGTGCCGCATCTGGATCTTCAAATTCCTTTTTTCTTAAAACAGCCAATAATTCTTCGGCCCGCAAGCTGACTTTGGCAGTTTTTTTTAAATGATCAAATTTAACAATAATGTATTCTATTTCGTCACCCCATTTGAGCACATATCCTTTTCGATCTTTTAATCTTTTGTGGACGTTGATAAATTGAGCAACACCATGCATACGAACGTGATTAGCTATTTTTTTTGTTTCTTTCCACGTTAATGGGCTGCCTTCGGTTAAATGGCCCATCGTTCTTTGAAAATTTTACCAAATTTTGAACGAAAACTTACACGTCGATGCTTCGAAACTTTTTTGAAAATGAGTATTTTGATAGAAATTTGACCTAAGATAAGATTATTAATTATTACTAAGAATGTTTATAATTATGTTTATTGAAGAATTGATTACTATGCGTGTTCTTGTCAGGGAAATCCAGTTTGAGCTCAATTAGTAAATCAACGCAATGTCAATTGCTTCACTGAATTCTTGTTCTCTCCTCTACCAACAGCCAATAGGGGAGAGTGTTTCTGAATTTGTATTGCGGAAATACTATAAGTAATAATTATTTGCCCTTTTGTCCTAAAAGAGTAAATAACATTGCAATGTGTGTGTAAACAAACGAAACGATTAGAAATAATCACAAGGTTAAGTTCATCTGCCTCTCGAAAGGCAACCCTTGGCTCTGTTAAGTGCCATTTACATAGACAGTAGTCTAATCGTTCTAGTAAGGGCAAGAATCGTCTAGAAGCTTAAATAGGGTTTTTTCAATGTGCCCGTTTACAATGAAGTATAGTTGGCAAGTTCGTTGCTAACAATGGTCAGAAAGTTTGTAATGTTTAAACTTCTAGACCACTTTTCTTAGTAAATCGGCACCAGCCAATCATAGAAGCGCATCTCTCCCCCGCGGCCCAGCTATTTGAAATTTAAACAAAGATTTGACAAAATAGTTGCTTTGATTTTATTTCTTCATTTTGGTTTTCGGTAGTACTATTTTAATCTCATCGTTCAAGTATAAGAAAAAAAATAGGAAAAAAAAAATAAAAAAAAAATGATTAGTACCACTAAAGTCTGTAAATGGTTTTACGCCACGTTGCCCACTTGGCGAGTTCTAGACCAGCAAACTACACCATCAATCTGCACTAAGTTCTATGTAAATGGGGCTTTATAAAGATTAGTCCAAGAGAGTACAGACTTTTTGGAGACGCCTAAAAGTGCATGTCCACATTGGTGCACCGCACATCGCCTAGACCATTGCCTAGCTAGTAAACAACATTATTTTTAAATAGCGGAGGCCTGAGTGGCGCACCGCACATAGCACTGCACCAGGTCCGTGAAGCTGGCTCCACCCATTTACGCACACTTTTTTTTGATAGGCGGAAAAAATAGTGCAAAAAGTGTGCTTTCAAATGGTGTAATTAAAAAAAAGTGTGCGCTCATAATAGCCTCAAAATCTTAACTTCAAAATGGGTGGGGCCAGCTTCACGCTAGCCCCACCCAGTTACGCACACTTTTTTTTAAACTAGTGGAAAAAATAGTGCAAAAAGTGTGCTTTCGAATGGTATACTTCAAAAAAAGTGTGCGCCCTTCCTAAGCCCTTTCTTTTGATAAACCAATTTAGGGGTCAGCCCCACCCAGTGACGCAAACTTTTTCTAACCTGGCGGAAAAAATAGTGCAAAAAGTGTGCTTTTGAATGGTATATTTTAAAAAAACTGTGCGCCTTTCCTAAGCCCCTTTTTTCGATAATCTATTTTAGACTACGTCAGCCCCACCCACAGTGACGCAAACTTTTTCTAACTTGGCGGAAAAAATAGTGCAAAAAGTATGTTTTCGAATGGTCTACCAAAAAGTGGCGTTATTTTTGGGCTATTCAAAATACGCAAATACTAATATATCGAGTTACCCGTATAAGCGATAAGCTAAAAAACAGCTTCTTTGACCGATTTTGAAATTTTTGTCAAACTGAAACGCGCTCTAGCGCCTAAAGCGTTTATCTGAAGAAGAAAACATAGGATATATAATTTGTAGTAAATTGAATATTATTTAATTTTATATAGATACACTTTTCTACAAAAGTGTGTAGTTTTTGAGTTATCACTGAGAAACTTAAAAAAATGATTTGGTCGATTTTGTTCCTTTTGTCAATCTTTAACGCTCTCTAGCGCCTAAACCGTTTATCTGAAGAAAAATCCCAACAAACATAATTTATAGCAAATATAATGAACTGTACTTTTGTGTAGTAGCACTTTTCTCTAGAAGTTTGTAGTTTTTGAGTTATAAGTTATAAGCAATACAATAGCAATAACATCCCTTTGTCTGGCTGGAGACAAAATGTAAAATAATATGCCATTTGTAGGAAATATAATGCACTATATTTTTGTATAGAAACACTCTTCTCTACTAGTACGTAGTTCTCAAGTTATAAGCAAGAAACTGAGCAACCCTTCTAGAGCCACCCCCGAGTTAATGTTGCACTTAGAAGTGGCAGGCGATCAGTTTTGCAATGTTCTTTTAGCTTTAATTGCCCATAATGTTGTACCTTATGGTTTAGTATGAGCATAAAGTAAGTAATCTAAACTCTAAAGTTTAGATTAGTTACTCTATGGTATGAGTGAACGCTGCCTCTGTCGGATCCCGGACTATATATGGTCCTCTGCTATTGCTGCTCTACCCCATTTCAAATCTACGGTACTAGGCAACTTTCGAGATGATTATTAATTATTAGTTTGTTGTTAAGGGTCTCTCTTTTCAGTAGTGTCGATGGTTGTAAGAGTTAAATTTACAAACGACCCGGAACGCTTCGTTTTGCATATAATCCGCTCTCCAGTTAGACGAAAAAATTTGTGCATATGAGGACATCTCCCAAACGTTACGTAACTGGGATTAGCGCCTCTATGAGTTTATTTCGTTGGGAATGTCCAGTGACCTACAAGGGCCTAAACTTTACCTAATTTGTTACAAACTTACCAAAATGATATACCTGCGCTCGAAAAACTACTAATTTTAAAATATTTTCGTATTTATCTACTTACTAAACTGTTCAGATAAGGATAAACTATTAACAAAATAATAGATAGTAATTGACCCAAAAATAGCAAAGCAATTATTTAAAGAATCTTTGACTCGTTTTGTATTGAGATAATAAATTTCAATCAGAAATACTCTGCGTGTTTCCAATTTATCGATTAGGTTCTAACACCGTAGAAGAATATATTTTCTCTCCTAGCAACCGCATCTTAAACGAGTTGTTTGTCGGAATATAGTTATTGGGGTGATGTCGTGGAATAATCTCGTGTTCGTTTCTATTAAGAGCAAAATGGGATTTATTTTAGATGGAATTACGAAAAAATTTTACGAAAACAAAAATTCTAGTAGTTTGGGAGTAACGCGCATACTTTTTGGTGAGATGAACGATCTTGATGTTGTAAACAAAAATTAATTATGTAGTTGAGCGACGTTGTTTGTTTTTTATTTTATGCTATATAAACATTAATTGCTCTCTTATTAAAAAATTGATTATATACTTGCTGGAATTTCCGTTCAGTTTCGTTTTTTTTCCAAAACGCAAGATCCCAGTAGATTTGAAAACGGCACGATTCGATTCTGTTACGGTTTCATATGTTTTGGTCATCCACATGTTGCTGTTCCAAGGAAAGGTTAGAGAATTGGCCGACTTGTGAGTAGATCTGGTAGATTTGATAGCAGCCGAGACTTATACGACCCTATTAGACAAACTAGCAATTCACTAGGTACTCACTAATTCAGCCAGTTCTGTAATAACTATTCCTATTGTTGCGAACGATTTAACGTCAACCGCAGTTGGATTATTTTTCCCCTAGGCTTAATGATGCTTCTGGACATTTTGTACGAACGTGGAGGAGTACAACTCATGGCAAGATGGGGAGATCCAAAGACGTGCCACTTTCCACTTTTCTTTCAATTACGCGCGCCTGGACTACGGTTCACTGGACTAATTTATGGCTTGATGTGGACCGGTAAATAAAAATTCTCCGATCCAATTTAAATGTAAAGCAACTCTAATTTTAGGAGCTTTGGGCATAACTTTAGGGTACAAATTTAAACTAAGCGCCATCTTGTTTACCGTCCCGTATTGGTTTATTTTACTATTAGACAAATCCTACTGGAACAACCACAGTTATTTATTTGGGGTTGTTTCAATTCTTCTTATTGGAACGTCGGCGAATTACTCATAGTAAGAAGTACAAGCGGCTCCTTTAAGAAGTTACGTAAATTCACGTTTCAGCTCTCTTGATTCTCTTTACAAAAAGTCAAATAAAGAACCAGGAGTCCCATTTTGGAACTACTTCATTTTAAAATATCAATTCTTTATCCTTTACTTTGTGGCTGGTCTGAAAAAATTTGATAGCGAATGGCTCGATGGGTATTCTATGAGAAATTTGAGCAACCATTGGGTGTTTGATCCGTTCAAGTAAGAGAATGAAATTTATCGAGAAGGGTCGATATAATTTCATTTCGACTAGTTAGAATTCTAGAAATGTTTTTTTAGGATCTTTTTGACCATCGAACAAATTGACTATCACGTGGTACATCGTTTCGGTTTTTTATTGGATTTAACGTTGGGATTTTGGTTGTTGATCGATAAGACTCGACCCTTGGCTATGATTTTTGGAATGGCCTTTCATACAATGAATTCTCGCCTTTTTAGCATTGGTATTTGGAACGAAGCAACAAGAATAAATTTAAAACTAAATTAAATAAAATTTTAGGCGTTTTTCCTTACGTCTGTATGGTCACTATGCCTCTATTTTGTGATTACGTTTGGCCCGAAACGTTAAAAAAGGCCTTACTAGGAAAAAGTGATGTGCTAATAGAAAAAGTCAAGAAAATTAGAAAAAAGCGTGTTTATCAGTTTCAGTTAAATTGGAAACGAAGGGGCGTGACAATTTTGCTCCTTTGTCACTGCTTACTTCAACTTTTTCTTCCATATTCTCACTTCATAACAAAGGCAAGAATTTAATTAGAATTTAATATATATTTTGTGAGGACATTTCATGCCGAAGAACTCCTTCAGCAGCTCGATTATTTCATAACGACCTTGAGTGATAAAACAATTTCAATCGTAGAGATGGACGATATCGAGAATCGAGTCTTTACTCCAGATTTCAATTCCTTTTAACCATGATTACAATGATAACAATGATTGTTCTCTGACACTTTTCTACCTCCTTCATCCATCTATTTCTACTACAATCACACAGAGACACTGAAGAATAAAAGTCTGCAAACCTTAACAGTAAGCTCCCCTCCTGTTAACTTTCCAGATAGTTTTTCTGACGTCATACGGCTGCTACACTGTAAAAAGCCCTTTACTGGTACTGTCCAACCTCCATCTATTTCTACTACTATCACACAGAGACACAGAGGTCTACAAACCGTTATAGAGGAGTTGTAAATCTTTTCAAGGAAGCTCCATGACCCCTATGACTCAGTAAAACCTTTAACTAACACTGACAGCATCTAAAGTCTATGTAAGTATCTCTATTCCAGTCACAAAGATCTACGTCTATTCCATGACATACATTCTATTCCAAGGAGCCTTTTACCGACACAGAGCTCTTTACTGAAACTGTTCAACACTATGTCTACAACTATCACATAGAGACACAGAAGGCTACAAACCATTATAGAGGAGTTGTCAATCTCCCAAGGGAGCTCCATGATCCCTATAACTCTGCAAGGCCCTCAACTGTTACTGGCAACATCTAAAGTACATATCCTACCTCTATTTCAATCTCAAAGATCCTTTCCAAAATTCTACGGCCTAATACATACTTATTATTATTCTGTCGACAGCTCTTTGTTGAGACCATGCAACGTGTCCCTACTCTTACTACATCGACCCTCGCTATAACTTTCTCCGTATATAGCGTACAAAAACGTTTGCGGTTTTGTTGAAAATTTACTTTTTTAAGGGTTTTAACAATTGGACTAACGGTTTATACGGTTATTCTTGGGATATGATGGTTCATTCCTGGAATACGGCTTTAGTTGTTGTTCAAGTAAAAGATAATGAATCTGGAAAAGACTTTTTCGTTAGTCCTGATTATTTGGCCACCAACGATCGCTGGAGCAAACATGGTGATATGTGTTTACAGTACGCTGGGTGCCTTAAAGACGATCTTCAAAACTTAAACGGTACCTATTTAAATAAAAGTAGCATGAGTTTGGTGTTTTTGTGGCCTTTAAGGACTCGATTGTCTTTTACAGTCGTTCTCTTCCAACTCATTCCTTATCAGACTCCTTGAATCGTTCAGTCTTAGAATCCAACCGAGCACCATAGGGCTTCCTTGCAATGTTTTCAATTTATGAATGGCCAGTGGTAGATCTAGAACTATTTTGCGATGCCCATCTTAATCTTAGATCCACCACTTGAGCTTCATTTGAATAGTGCAAAAATTACGCCAGTTTAACCCAATTGAATTTAGATGCGTCGCCTGAAACGAAATTATCGTCAAACATTTCAATTTACATCGACGTTTGGTGCTCATTAAATGGGCGTTTTCAACAAAGAATGTTCGATCCTAATTACGATTTATTAAAAGCCAATTGGTCTCCATTTAAACCGGTAGAGTGGCTTCTACCATTATTGTTTGAAAAAGAAGAGTTTAGAAACACATTGAAAGAGATACAAGTTCAAGTTTACTCTTGGTCGAATTATAGCGACGTCTTGTTCGTTGCCGATTTTCCAGGTAGGTAATTTCAGAAAACACTCACAGTACAGTAGCCTGGTGTACACGAGACGCTATTAATAGACACTAGGGAGGGGGAGACTTTGCCGGAAGTAGAAGGGAAAATTATATTCCTTCGGTATACTTTCATGAGTTAAGCAAGAAAATAATTAACTTTTTTGGTGTTTTATTAAATTTGGAAATAGTTTACAATTCTAAAATGGATTTCCGAACAATAACTATCGAGTCTTGTGTGTGCTCGCCTTTATTTCTAAAAATCACGACCTCTTAAATAATCGTTAAAATTTTAGGAATGCATTTAGAAAACTTTCTCTCTATCGATTTGAGAAATGTAACTTTGACGGTATTACACGGGACGGTAATTTGCGAAATTGACAAGTTGAGGAAAAATCGATCGATTGGTATAAAATTAACGCAAGGATCGAATTTGAAAATTCAAACTGGAACGTTTCACAAAATTCACACTATCGGCTTAAAACCATCGTTATACATGTACACCTACGTTAACCAGACTAAAGAAATGCTACAGTAATCGTGTTGCGTAATGTATATTTGTCTATTAATTGATGTTTGATGTGAGAAAAGTATGCCACACAAGTGGGAAACTTCATACGATTTTAAATAAGAGGCCGTTGTTTGTCTGTTAACCTAATTTAGAATTAACAAGTTGAATAAAATTGCTTTTACAACACTAAAAACTTCCGTTTTGGAAGTTTGAAATTGGATCTTTTGTGGTAATCAAATGACACTTGCGACAAGCTGTAGATATCTTCCACGTACAATAGAAGACGTATTGGATTAAATTCATTGACATCGTAATAGTGATGCGTTTTGAGAAAATTGCAAAAAATGCTCTTTTTAAGGTTTTTTGCTTATAACTCAATGTACACACTTTTTAAAAAAAGTACTTCTATATAAAAATAAACAACATCAAATTTTCTACAAATTATATCTCTTCGGGTTTTTTTTTCAGACGAAAAGTTTAAGCGCTAGAGCGCGTTGAAATTTGACAAAAATTATAAAATTGGTCAAAAACAGTTTTATTAGGTTTTTGATTAAAACTCAAAAACGACGCACTTTTAGAGAAAAGTGTTTCTACACAAAAATCAAGTACATTAAATTACCTACAACTTATGTCTTTTAGATTTTTTACGTCAGGCGAACGGTTTAGGTTAGGCGCTAGAGCGCGTTGAAGTTTAGAGTACTAAATCTAACGTGGCGGCTAAGCTTCTCATTATTGCTCGTTTAGTTATATTTTCCTTTATCCTTATTTAATTAAATTACCTACATTAAGTACCTACATACAATTAGTTACCTACACATTTAATTAACTTTTTCAGTTGATTTACTTAATTTTTGACTGTGTTATGTTTAGTGTTTATGGTAACTCTGTCTCTAACCAATGCCAAACTTTAACCGCTCTAGCGCCTAAACCATTCGTCCGTCAAAGAAAACCTAAGAAACATAATTTGTGCAAAATTCAATGTAGATTATATTTATACAGAAGCGTTTTTTTCTAAAAGTGAGTCATTTTCGAGTTATAAGCGATAAACTAAAAAAAAAAACAGTTTTTGGAATTGTTGGCAAACTTTAACGCGCTCTAGCGCCTAAGCCAGTTGTCTGACGAAGAAAACTTAAGATACGTAATTTGTAAGAAATTTGATGTAGCTTATTTTATTATACAAGCAATTTTCCCAAAAAGTACTTGATTTTCAAATTATAAGCGAGAAACTGAAAAAAGATCATTTTTACACCAGTTTTCTCAAATTGGATTCAGCATCCCAAAAAACTAATTTTTTCTCCCGCCAAATTATCATTTCACTAGACTATTATGTAAATTTAAAAAAAAATCCTTTTGTGTGCCTATACATAAATCATACAAAAGTTTCCTACCTGTTACGCTTTAAACAACCAGCAACGAGTAATTCGTAAAGAATATTTTTGCGAAATTTTAATTACTAGTTCAAAATTACATTCTCACGATTGTTTAATTGAATTTTATAAATTAATGGCTTAATTGTAAAATTTTAATTACTTTCTAGTGAAATATAATATTTAAAAAAAAATGTTAATACTCGTATCTAAGCATGTTTTGATGTGAAAAAATTAAAAAGTGGCTATATTTGATCGTGAACTTGTCTTTCAATTTCTACCTCGATCGCTACCTAGTCTCTAGCAGCTAAGGCGTTAACAAACAATTTTTAGTTGTTAGTTGTCACACGTTAGATCGAGTTTTGTGTATTGTGCCGATTTTCCCACTTACTATTCCTTAACTCGTTCGAAGTTCGCCCATCAGTTTTCAAAATGTACGAGACGGGCGACGACCCATTAGTGCCGTTTTGCCGCTACGCAATGTGATTAACAATTTCTCACTTTTAATAGGATTAATTGAAAAAACGTGGGAATTAAATGAGGACTACTGGAATTTTGGTAAGTTTTTGAATAGTTATGAACAAATATTTTCAAATTAGACTTTGTAGATTTTAGTGATTATTTTGAAATTTGGAAGAGAATGTTTAAGTGCGTGTTCGACCGAGTATGGGGCAAAACCGTGCATTTACACACCGGCGCCACCTGGAAAATCTCCTTATTGTGCCAGAGCAGGATACACTTATTGCGAACACCCTGTACATTATCCTAGGTTAGTTAAAAACGAATTAGCAATAACCAATTAGTCATCGTCAATTAGCGAAAATTTCCACAACCAACTCGAGAGTAATTTTGTAATGTCTCCATTTTTCGGAAAAGTTAATTGTTGTTACTTATTATCTTATTATATTAGCACAAATATGCTAATTGAAATATGTAAGTCGCGTTAACTTTTTAAAGACTTTCACTTTCTGTCTCATCTATAATTTATGATTTAAATTCGAATGAGTTGTGAGAACTCTTGACACTAATACTCAATTTAAGTGAAAGCCATCTTAATGAATAGGTATAGTAATGCCTATGAGATAATAATATTAAGTATTTATAATAATAACTACTTGGTTTTTATAACAATATTACGTAAACGGAACGAATATCGCACGTAAATTCTATTTTTACAATTTATTAACTTAGGTCACTGGTTAGTTCTCTGGAGGCAGTTCTCTACTAGGCATAATGATGAAAGGCCGTTAAAACAAAGTGCGATTTTGAAGTTGTCCCCCCCCCTATTTTTTCCTCCTTTGAGGGCTGTCCCGATGGTTTTTCGATAATCAGTTTGCCATGTATCGTAGAGGCTCATCTCTTTACAGCTTCTCTCGCAGTTCTCTTACATACACCAACAGTTGGCTCTGAACCAAAGAACAGCGTTTCTCGTCCCTTTCTTGCAAGGTCATTTACTTTTTCGTTGCCACAGTGCCTAGGAACAGTTGAAGCCCATATTTTAGTTAAACTTAATTCAGATCAGCTAGGGCTGACTGTAAGTTGTTGTGGATGTGACCAAACTTCTTTTTACAAGAGGACGTGTTGTCAAAAATAATTACCAAAGATTTATTCAAAGGATAAACTGGGACCAAAGCCACTAAGCTCTCTCGAGTCCTTGTTAATCCCTGTCTTAAACGCGCACACGTTTGTGCGCTATCACGCACCACAATGCTTTTCCAATGCTACTAGGTACTCTTTATTTTGAGCTTGTTTACACACCCACTCATGAGGCAAAATAATTGTAAAAAATATGAGTGCAGTGTATTGATATTCGTATTGAATAGATTTGGCTTTTACTGTGTGCAAATCGAGATTGATTTTTGTATGAACTAAATTTTACTACTAAACTAAAGTTTTTAATTTAAAAACTCGCTCCGAAGATGATACAGTGTATCGAAACAGCTGTCAGCAACCAAACTGACAAAATTAGTGCAAATGACTATACTAATTTAGTTCATACAAAAAAAAGTATTGATATTCATTTGAGCACGAGTTCTCCTTACACTAAAGCATCACAGTTTTAAAGTCTGTAGCCAAAATGTAAATTTGATGCTAATAGAAGTTGGATTAGCCTCACAATGATTACTAAGAAACCTAAAACAGTCACTTTAAGTAATAAAACTCTTCTAATTTTAGACATCTAATTCATTACTTGGTTGAAAAATCGCAATTTAATTATTCGACTCTCCTAACGAGCGAATCGAGCGAAGAATTCAGCACCTATTTTATTCCGAATAAACCTAAACCTATTTATGGCGCACCGAATACAAACACAGGTTACTATTACACTTCCCCTACACAAAAGTTAGAAGACTCGTATTTAAGCCCACCCATGGAAAATCGTAGTTATTACGGTTATCCAGAACAACGTCTACCTTCAAATGGCTATTTTGACCAACTAGCTCGTTTTCCTTCAAATAATAAAGGGGCATTTTCTAACTACTACTACCACGGTAGACAAAAAAGGTACTTTCAATTCAAAAAGGTCCAATTTGGAAATTAATAAATCGTTTCAGACAAGCGAACGATTTAATTCGTCAGGAAATGCGCACAAGTAAAAGAAGGAGAAGAAAAAGGTTTATTATTTCGAGAAGAATAAAGAGGCAGAGTGCCTTAAGTGGACAAAAGTTGTGTGAAACTCGTAGTCAATATATTATGCCGCGTGCGGCGGTTAATCATAAAGGAAATTGGATGTACATAGTCAATATGCCAGAACTCGATAATAAATATATGCAGTTAGTTAGGAGCGAGACTTGCGTGTAAGTACTAAATTTGAAAATAATTTCCCAAGCGTCATTCTGTTCTTTTTCAGATCACAGCAGTGTAGTGGTTTGTGTCAATTACCGGTAGGTTACAGTTCGCGTTGCGAGCAAAAGTATCTTCAGAGGCGTCTTATCGCTTTAGAAGAGACAGGAAATCAATTATACAGTGACATTTTTTGGTTTCCCACATGTTGTGTTTGTACTTTAGCTAATTAAATAATTTCTTTAATTCTACATCTATTAGTTTATGTGCAGCCCAAGAGTTTGTGAAAAGCAGGAAAACCTTTTAACAGGCACTTTATTTTTAACAAAAAATTACACTTTAAATTTAACCAGAACAGAATCTTTAGGAACATTATCACCAACGTTGTATAAAACATTTGAGATTTCGACATCTTTAGTAGCTTTAACTATAAACTCCATTTTCATTGCAATTAATACGACTAATGGATCGCCATTTTTAACAACATCTCCTACCTTAACCAAAATTTTGTCTATTACTCCAGGCATTGGAGCAACCGCCACGTCTTTAGATCCAGAAAATGATTCAATTTCTTCCGATATAAACTTAGGTTGTTCTAGTTCAAATTCATACTTTCCGTTCTAAAATTAATCCAAATAATTTTTTGGTTTTTTAAGTAGGTGCTCGACAAAAGCAACTACTACTTACCTCTTTATATAAAGAAACGATTTCATCATTTTTGAAAATTGTAGTCGTAGTAGTGAAGTCATCAATTTTGCATTTTAACACATTTCTATTTTGGATTTGTTCAATTTCTCCAGTAGCTGCAGACCACGTCTTTCCATTATCCAAAGAGACTTCCACATTTTTACGATTTATCCGCTTCAATAACACTTTTACATCTATTTAAAAAAATGTAATAATCAAAAGAAACAGAACCATCGAGGGTCGTCATGCTTTTTTCAAAAAATGTCAAGTTGTTTTCAAGTGACCCATACTACTATACTAACCATCGCCTTTAAACTTCAAGTTTATTTGCCTAACATCTTCTGAATTAACTCTAAATGCGCCTTCAACGACGAAAGGACTGTAAGTCTCGTTATTACCGAGATTTCCACTAAAAGCTAAAGCTAAGGCAGCCTGAAGTATTATTTCTTTGGTCAATTCCTGCTTCTTAAATAAACTTTCATTGTGATCCCTAATAAAATTTGTATGAACGTTTCCCAGTTTAAATTCTTCGTGACTACATAAACTTAATAAAAAGTTTATGTTTGTCTCTAAGCCGGCAATCTAAAACTTAAATTATTAGGTCGACTCAAATGTGTGAGCTTAGTCTTACGTTAAAATTGACAAGTTTGGATTTAATTTGCTTTAAGGCATCAGCTCGGTTGTGATCCCAGACGACCAGTTTAGCAATCATCGGATCATAATGAACAGAAACCTCATCTCCTTGACGTACCCCTACAATCCAAACCTTTAAATTATCATTCGTGATGGCAACTTAGGGAATACTTTACCTGTTTCCAATCTAAAATTTGAGCTCGGTGGTGGAGCTACAAGATAATCCAAAACACCTGCACCGGGAAGAAAATTATTTTCTGGATTTTCTGCATAAATTCGTGCTTCGAATGCGTGGCCATTCAATTTTATTTCTTCTTGTGTAAGCGGTAAAGTTTCTCCAGATGCAACTTTCAACTGCCACTCGACCAAGTCAGTACCTAAAATCCTACAAGGTATTTCTTTCAATTAAAAAAGTGTAAAACCCACCGGTAATCATTTCTGTAATTGGATGTTCAACTTGCAGCCTCGTATTCATTTCCATAAAGAAAAATTTTTGCGAATTTCTATCCAAGATAAATTCGACCGTACCGGCACCGACGTACCCGACGGCTTTAGCCGCTCTCACGGCCGCTAAACCTAGTTCGGATCTTGTTGCTTCGGAAATCCCTGGCTAACAAACAAATAGTACGACAAATCGCTCGATTCTCTTTATCTTACCGCAGGAGCTTCTTCGATAATCTTTTGATGTCTTCTCTGCACAGAACAATCTCTCTCGTACAAGTAAACTGTATTTCCGTAAGTATCGGCAAAAACTTGTACCTCGACATGCCGCGGCTCTTGCACAAACTGTTCTAGCAAAACTACCGAATCTCCAAAAGATTTTTGAGCCTCGCTACGAGCAGATTCGAGAGCTTCATCAAACTCTTTTTCAGATAGGGCTATTCTCATTCCTTTACCACCGCCTCCACGTACGGCTTTAATCATGACGGGATAACCAATTTTAGCAGCTTCCGACTTGAGAAAAGATTTATCTTGGTTTTTACCGTGATACCCTTGAATTATAGGAACGCCGGCATCAGACATTATTTCCTTCGAGGTGCTACAAAATGACTCTTACAAAAATTCGACGATGAATCTAGTGTACCTTTTTATGCCCATATTTCTAATCGCCGACGCAGGTGGTCCCACAAAAGTCACACCAGAGTTGTGGCAAAATTCGGAAAATTCGGCATTTTCAGATAAAAACCCGTAACCAGGATGAATGGCTTGGCTGCACGTCTTTTTAGCAACCTCCATAATCTTGTCCCCTCTTAAATAACTTTGTTGGGAACTTGGAGGTCCTATACAATAAGCCTCGTCAGCCTAAATAGAAGAGTTAAGTATTTTAACGTTTAATTGGTAAGTAGTACCATTTGGACGTGCATGGAATTAACGTCAGCTTCACTGTATACTGCGACTGTTTTAATTCCCAATTTACGTGCAGTTTTCATAATACGACAAGCAATTTCACCCCGATTGGCAATTAGCAACTTGTCGATCGATCTATAAGTATGTGACCATCTTACAAAGTTGAGGTAGTTCCTAAATAAGAATGAGTTCATTTACACGTTTAAAAATATAAAACTTACATTTGCACGTTTCTAATTATGCACCAAGCCATATTTAATTTATGAATTATGTCGAAACTAAATTAGTAGATTAATTAAAAATTATTCCAAAAATTATCTTATCACTGGTGTGTTGTAATCTTCAAAAGTATTACAGTTTATATAAAAACATTTTGTTATCAAATTGTTTACCATGTTGTTTATTAATATTTAATTTACGATTTAAAAATAGATAACTTTGTGGTTATAATAAATTATTCAAATTTGAACTGACTTGAACTACAACTGTCAAAGTAGTTCATTTAATATAAACTACTCGAACTACTGTTATAGTAGTTCATTTAAGTCGGTAGATCGGGACTTTAGTTGTAAGCTCGTAAGCTGTGACAATTGACGCTTAGATGGCGCTAGATGTCAAGTTATCAAAATAATAAAGTTTAGTGATAAGCAATTTTTTATCATATTAAAACAGATAAAACCGGCTATGCTTCATTAATTATTGTTTTAAAATATCACGTACTTTGGTTTAGAAGATTTTTAACTAGTTCTGAGAATGACGTTTACCATAACCTAACAAAATTCAAGGGCAGGTTTAAAGTGTTTGTTTTATTTTCTAGCGCCTTTTGCAAGTAAAGGCACTTTATTTTTAATTTAAAAACGAAGATTATCATGTAAGTAACTTAATAGTAATTTTTTAAATTACACAAATTGCGATTCAGAGTTTATTACTTAGGCTCTACATTGTTTTGTTGCTGTACAATTTTTCGCGTAGTTAACACATTCGATACGTTCATTAAAACGTTATAAGCGTTTCCTAAAGCTAGAAAGCCTTCGGAGACTAATTCCGGTTGTTCGTAGGCTAGGTGTGTTCGCACTAGCATATCTAAAGCGTTCGGTAACCACATCAAACTAAACCCAACTAGTGCCTTTTTGAAGTTGTCTATTGTTAAGCTATTTTCCTTCATGGTTTTGGTTTTTAAGTACACCATTTGCGAGTAAATTAGAGCTGAGAAAACTCCGATAACGTAAATTATAAACGCAAAAACCTTTTTCCAAACACTGGTGTCGTTGCAAGCAACGACTGTTTGGGGCGGGTCGTGTAATTTAAAACGAGGCACTTCCGAGGTGTTTAGACTTAGAATCCTATAGATGTTTTTGATAACTTCATCCACTTGACTTTCGTTGGTAGGTACAGAAATGTTTGTCTGCAACCGTCGAATGTTATCGATCGGTAGTGGAATCATCGGAGCGTTTGAGGCAATTACGGACGAATTGGTCTGCATAATGAAGTATAATGAAGTTAAACAAACAATAGGGCTTAGTAGTAATACTAAGGCGAGCGAAAGTTGTTTCATATCTGGTTTTATCTTCGGTTTCTCTTCTCGAGCAAAACTCGTATTTGGAGTTTCTTCTAGCTCGCTCTTCGTTTCAGTTGCTTTTTTAACACATTCTTTGCAGTCGAATGCAACCGCCATTAAACTAACAAGCCCTTGAATGAACGAGTAAGCCAACAGCGCTTCTTTTAAGTATGCAGTTTTCAATATACACATAGTTGCATCACTTTGATTATTACCTGGATTGGTGTGTTGCAGAAGTCTGTAATTTCCGTTTTGGTTTGTGATGGTCGAGTTTGAATTCTCTATCAGATCATAGTGTTCCAAGTCGTTAATTTTAATCGTATCTATTTGAACAAAAAGACTGGACGTGGTTGTGGAGGCGTAAATGTAAAATAGTCCTATTAGTATTGTTGAAATTGATTGCGACGTCAATAAATGAGTCGACTTTTGTTGACGAAATTTTTTAGAAAAATATAGAAAATACGTTGTTGTTATTAAGCCGATTGACGATAATAAACAACCGGTACTTAAATTCACCACTTGCATTGTTAATGAGATTTTGTTGAAGAAATTGTTGCTTATTTCTTAGGCTCTGTAATGGAACTGAAATTATTTGTTATAATTGTTGAGTTTGGTGTAGCTGTATAATTAACTTTGTTTGGTTTATGTGGGTATTGCTAACTGTTAATTCTTTTTTATCAGTAACCAGAAATCAATAATATTTGTTATGAAAGAAATTGCTATCATTTACATATTATATAGTTTATAATACAGGGTCTTTAAAATACACCGATAATCTTCTACAGTTTTATGCTAGGACTTCATTTGCTTTATCCAAAAAGGCAACCCTAGAAAGTTCAAAGATGAGATTAAAATTTAAATAAAGCAGGTTGAAAGAACATTACATATGAGTAATAAAACCGACCGTCTGCCACTCCGAAGTGGCAGCATTTACTTGATGCAGCTCGAGAAGGGTGCGGCTTTGCTCTTTGTTGAGTTTTTCACTTATAACTTGAAACTACGCACTTTTGAGAAAATCTTTAATATAAACATAAACTACATTAAATTTCCTATAAATTATATCTCTTGTGTTTTTTTCTTCAGACAAACGGTTTAGACGCTAGAGCGCGTTCAAGTTTGACAAAAATTTCCAAAAACTGATTTTTTTGGAGCACAATAGATTAGATTTTCAGATAGATGGAAGTAATTTTCATCGCCTAAAATGCTATTTCCTGCTGAAATCTATTTAGTATTTTATAGAAAATTGCTCCTATGAGCTTCTAATCCCAACTTTACTCTCAAATGGGTCATTTTTGAATATTCGTAAAAAATACGTCATTTTAGGAAGTTTAATGAAGTAACGACAAAAGTTATAAAGCTACAGTTACACTAGAGATTTATATCATGATAGATATATCAGGATATCTCCATTTTATATCTCTCCGATATATATGAATAGATCTCTGATGCTTTCTGTCCTCAAGGTTTAAATGTGGAAAACTCAAATATTTTTGCACTACTTTTAGAGATACGGGGACGGTTTGATTAAATTTTTGCAAATTGAAACTAACAAAACTAGGCCCAAATTCGTGAGCAACCGGATGCCATACAGGTTGCTCTTTCTTCTCTAATTACGAGATCCTGCCTTGGCTGTGGTTACCAAGTAGGTCCCGTAGTACCCACGCGTACATCCCTGATATATATATATCCACGAAATTCCTATCGTTATCCCAAATCTAATAATGCTGTAATCGATTTTGAGATGCACCAAAATGCCAGTTCGACGCTCTGCCGAAACTATATGGGTGCAACATATATGGGACGCCATTTATTCGTACCACGCACAAAGACAAATGGCAGATTTAACGAGAATTACGAAATATTTACAAAGGCTGTACGATTGTACACAATTAGAAGCGGAACTTCACGTTAAACAAGCAGTCGACGATGGTCTCCTAATGTACGTTTTTTTAAATGTTACCGCCCTTAAGACTTAATTTAAACTTTTAGGTCGTTGCAAAAAGTAACAGTCAAGGGCTCAAAATTAGGGACTCAAGTAGAGAGTTATAAAGTTCCAGTAAACGAACGACCAACAGTAAGTGAACTTAAGCGGTTTAGCTCGAACTTAAGTTGTTTTTTTCAGGCTATTAGAGACAATAGAGATTGGTATTGCTTCGATTGTCACTTGCCAGGTGATGTTGTGGCATGTAAAAGTTGTTTTCGTGTCTATCACGAGACGTGCTCTAAAGTTAAAAAAATCGTGCCCTTATCGTTTTTGGAAAATTCCAACAACAGAGCGTCTGTTTTGTCTAATATGAGCAATTCTGCAAGTTTGGAAGAAGGGAGGGCTCCGAGTGTAGAAGGAGATTGTAGTTCTGAAGTGATGGATACTTTAGGAGCGTCGTTATCGGTTATTGTTAACAATGTGGAGAAGCAATTAAAAAAAATGGAAGAGTTTGATACAATAGTAGAAGATAACGAGGAGAAAGAAGTGAAAAGTGAAGATACGGACGAGGTTGAAAATAACGAAAGTAGCAATGACGCCAAAGATGAAACGAATATAATTAATAAAGTTGAAGAAATTGTTTACGACGAAAATCGTTGTGGTGTTTGTAATAATCCTAAAATGGAACCGAATATTGATTTGGGAAAGGAGGAGCTTAATTATTTGTTGACCTTCGTATATAGTCGAATTTGTTCTTGGGTAAGTGAGGCTTCGATGTCTTTGTCGGAATATATTACCTATTTTCAGCTGCTTTGGGCTTTTAGTCTCTAAAACGTCCACAATGTGATTTTTAACTTCTGAACTCCCCATTATGATCAATTCTCATTTTTTCGATAGTTACCACGAAATATAACAGAAAAAATGTCGTCGGAAGAAGTAAAGGCCGAATGGCATACAGAAGCTGATCAAAAATGGCGAGCTCAACAATTATTTTACGTGCCGATGGATATGAATATCATCAAATCAAAATTAGACGCTCAAGGGTATAACACGTTGAGTGAATTTAAAGCCGACGTTCTTACTGTCCAGCATAACGTGTTCATATACCACGGACGTAAGTGTATTTTGGTCATCTAATGGCGCGTAATTTAGAATTATTTTAGCTGACTCCCAGGAAGTTGGTGCTGCCGAGTATATGTTGAAGGATTGTTGTTACGACATATCGGAAATACTGAACTGTGCTGACTGTTATAAACACAGCAACGAAAAGCTCCACAACCATTGGTTTTGTTTGCCGTGCAGAAATCCACATATGTTAGTTTGGGCCAAACAGAAAGGATATCCTTATTGGCCCGCAAAGGTACGCAATTGAAAATCTTCACGAATAACTCTTGTATTATTATTTCATTTTAGGTTATCAAAGAAACAGAAAAGACGTGCGACGTACGATTTTTTGGTGGAAAATATGAAAGATCGGTTTTGCCTAAATTATACGTCAAGCCGATAAAAGTTAATAAGAACAACATTCGAGTAGGTTCCTGATTGAATCGGAAAGCTTCTTAATTAACTTCCTCCTTTTTCAGATTAAAAAGAGTTCGTCTTTTAATAAATCGGTGGAAGAATTGGAACTTCATCAGAAGATGTTAAAAGACCCTTCTACGATACCAGCGTACAAACTAACGAAGAAGCGGAAATCGCCAAAATCCATCAAAAGCGTCTTAAAGAAGCCAAAACTGAAAGATCCAAATGAGGGCGAAACCGATAAAAAGGAATCTGAAACTTTCGACATTTACAATTTTGATACTTCTGCTTCAAATCTCGATTCTAACGAACCATCAAAACCTCTCAGAAATAAAAAGCTTCCCACTCCACCACCCGAAGGTATTTTAATGATAACATAGCAAAGCAAATGAGTTATGATTTGAAATTTGTTTTAAGCCGAAATCAAAAGTCTCGATCGTTTGACATCAAACGAAACAGATAAAAATGAATCACAAAATTCGACCTTGGATGGTTTCGACGATTCCAGCTTCGTGGTGCAGAGCGATTCTGAAGACTGTACCCAAACAGCTTGTGAAGAGTTTGAAGAAAAGGGGTAAAACTCTCTTTTGTATAAGTCCCACTTTTGAAAAAGTAGTTTTTAGATGTGACAGAAGTAACGAGGAAGTTAGTAGCTCAACCGAACAAATTAAAGAAGCCAACGATGCCCTTATGCCTCAAACCGATCGAGAGTATAGCGAATCTGTCGAAAAAGTAAGTTTTGAAATAATAAATGAGATGATCACTATTAAAGGGGGTGTGACCCAAAAATATCATTTTTTACGGATATATGTAAGCAAAATATCTAAGAACAGTTGTTAAAACCGCACATCTAAAATCCAAATATTAATCGAGATATAGGCGTTAGAAGTTTTACTGAAGCTGCCTGTGACGTCATACCGACATCGGTCGTCAGCGTACCTAGTCGTATTTGGTCGTATTCACAACACATTAGTAGCGCAAGACAGCTTGTTGATTTCTATTTCGTTATTTCTTTTTCTATTTAGGTGTAAAATAACATTGCAATTATTTGTAAAATGTCTTTTGGGTTTGAACCAAAATACACTCAAGAAGAAATTACAAAGATACGGCAATAGGTTACAATAGTGAATAGAGGCCTCCCATAGAGAAGTCAAGTAGGTAGGTAATTGTTGAAATTGCGTATACCTGCATTGAAAGTTCGGGTCTCGACCAAATTTTGGGGCCTCTCCAAAACAAAATAGTGTACAGCAAAATTATAATTGATTTTAAAAACTGTGGGTAACTTAAATTTTTTAATGTAGGTCATTTTTATGTCAAGTTTTTGGAGGTCCTTAAATGCCCGGGGCCCGTAGGTACGTGCCTATTGCGCCTAATGGGTAAACCGGTACTAGGTGAAGACGAAACCTAACTTGACTTTTGTTTTTATAAATCTTTACTTACATGTTTATGCTACCTCATGCAGTTCCAAATTATCCATGAGTGGATAATTTTGATGGCTGATTCCTTTGATGAAACTTACTCATGAATAATTTGGCACTGCATGAGGTAGCATAAAGATTAAAGATGTGAGTACAGATTTATAAAAACAAAAATCATCTGGGAGTTTTTGATTTACCAATTACAAATAATTTTCTTTTTTCTGAATCTGTCATATTGGCACAAAAAAAAACTGTAATTCTGTCTTTACTTTTCTTGCCTCTGTGACATTTTTCTTTATGAAATTTTAGAGTTTGGTTTGGAGTAAGTTTATAAAACAGCCCCGTCTCATCCCCATTAAAAATGTCCTCATTAGAGTAACTTCTCCGTATTTCGGGCCAAATATTATCAAGCCAATTCCTAGTTGTTTCTATAGAAACACTTCCAGCTTCTCCGTGAAGTTTACTTGAAGAAATGTGGTACCTGTTTTTAAAACGGTCTATCCTTTAGAGCACACAGGTGCCTCATTATCAGGATATAGTAATTTGGAAAATTCCTCTGCTTTTTCCTGTAATATCGGTCTACTTACTGGTATATTTTGACTTCTTTTTTGTTTAAACCACTCATACAAAGCTCGATCAACTTCACTTTTGGCTGGTCTTCGAACTCGTTTAAATTTACAAATGTTTGAATTCAAAGTGCCTCTCATTTTATCCCTGTTTTTCTAAATTGTGGAAATAGTTGAACTAGATAAATTGTATTTTTTACAAACATCGACATTGGATACGCCACTGGAAATTTGGTTTATAATTTTCACTTTTTCGTCCAAAGTAAGCGAATTTCTGTATTTTTTATGCATGATTAAAACTTAAAGTAAGAGCACGTACGAATAACATCAACACAAGAAGAAACAATGTTGACTGAAATATATACACATTTAAAATTTTAAAATCGCTACGAGTTACAAGAAGTTTGTTATCACAACCTGGGTTATACCTGGGTTCGGGGGCTGATCTGGCCATGTCTAGAGAGAGATTTGTTGTGGAGTGCAAGAATTTCTTTAGATAAAGTACCCGATGTGAAGACCGAGTTTTTGGGATTCGTTGCTGTGTGCGGTGTGCAAGTGTGCATACACAAAAATGTTGTATATTTTATGTAGATGTATAGTCCACATATAATTAGGGCTTGTCCCTGTTTGTGGAGAGTAAGTTTATAATAAAATACAAAATACAACACTATTACGACTTATAAATCGAAGCTAAGCGGCTGATGAATAATCAAACCTTTATTGCAATCGTATCATTTGAAAATGTTTTTCACGTGTTAAAAATTGCTCGTTATAAGTGTAGTAATTGGACAGATTGACGACGAAAATATGCTCGTTATGTTCGAGCTCGTTATATCAGAGCTCAAAATGTATTAAGTTAAATGGGGAATTTTTCGTGCCATGAGAAATTACTCGCTAAAACCGAGATCTCGTTATAAGTATAGCTCGTTATAACCGAGCCCGACTGTATCTTCAGAACGGTTTGCTCAGTGATGTGCGATTTTGAAATTTGTTCTTAGAATTTTTCGTACTATAACTTTTATTTTTGGATCACACCCTCTTTAAAATAAAATTATTTTAGACGAGGCGTAAATTGCAACAGGGTCGTGACAAACAACAACTTATTAAAGTTGCCCTTGAGTGCATGCAAGCAGAAATTGATAGAATTAATTTGGAGAGAGACGATTACCTCAAGAAAATATTCGAGTCTCACAATAATCAAATTTCTGAGACAAAAAAGAAACAATGGGTGAGTAATTGTGTTTCTATTAAATTGGGCATTTCAGGCGCACTACCAATAGAACCTCAGGTCCTACAGGATTAGATTTTCCTCAATTTCTATTGGAAATATCCATACGTAAGTGTGCGATGGGTTGCCTAACGTATCAGGAGAATATTTATCATTTCAATTTAGAATAGCTTTATCTTTCTGAATTAAAATTTTTTTTTAAGCATCATTTATTACATTTCGTCTAGTACACACTGTAAAATTATAAACCACACATCATTAGAATCACAAGAAATGTAATGTTTTGTACATTTCAATTTCTGACAACCAAACCCCAACAAAAGTCGTAAAATGCTTATTGGAGCACCTATTAACCATAGCTGAATGTGTTAAAAAGCGTTTTTAATTTAATTTAATTTTTAGTGTTACAACTGTGAGCAAGATGCTATATATCACTGCTGTTGGAACACTGCATACTGTTCACCAACTTGTCAGCAACACCACTGGCAAGCGGAGCACAAGAAAGTATGTCGACGTAAACGATAAGAAATTTATCTAAAGCCTTTATTGTTTACCCATTTTAAAGTCTATTTAAGTTAGGTGAAGTTGTTATTCTTTATAAGTTTATATTTGTGTGAGCGGGAACTTCAGACGTATTTTTAAGTTTAAATTGTGAATTTCCTAATTTTTTATTTCCTTGTAGTTATGCTTTGAGTAACTGCATCGAACTATTGTTATAAATTGGAGTTAGAACGCTGCACAAATTAGTTTTTATTTTTATTTTTACAGATCACTTCTGCCGATTTTTAAAATAATTACGCAAATTTGATCAATTACAACACTGTAAATACTTCTATGTTTATTAGCTTGCAGAGTCTGTAGGAAAACTCTTGCTGTTTTATATAATTTTATTGCAATTATTTCTGTATCTTCGAGAAAAACGTTTGAAACATTCTCCTTATAAGAAAAGAAATCAAAATCGCTCTCGATTTAATTTGACACCTTTAGATGATCGTATGTATTTTAAAGCACAAGTAGCGCACTATGGAGGGTTTAAGCAAGAAATATTTGATTTGTTTATGAAAACTCAGAGCAATTTTGCCATTTTATTTTGAATTAAAATGATTTATGTAAGTGCCTTGGCATTTTAATATTTGAACGTTTTGTGCCACAACATTAATTTAAATATCTTGCTGCGACCCTTACTTTTTAATAGTTTTGCATATCTTGCACAAAATGCAAATTTTTAAAAGTTTGTGTTAAATTAATAAAGCCTCATTTTTCTAAAAGTGAATATATTATCAAATTTGTTCGGTACAAAATTTAATAACTAATTCTATAATAAACAAGTTAGTGGGATCAAAATAAATTAGGTAAAATAGTATTTACGTAGATACTTTACAAAATGTTACAACTTACAAATAAATTTTAAACGTTACGGTTATTATATTTAATAAATTACAAGGCCTCCTAAACCATAATCAGTCATTAATCTCGACAAATTCGACATTTTGAAAAGCGTTGGAAATATCGTTGTGTTTTTCTAAAAATTGTAATTCGTCAGTATTTAATTGTTCCCCTAACTGTCTCAAAGCAGTCAATATTTCAGCCTTTTGCCTATCTCTTCCACTTTCGTTAAGCTTATTTTGTTTAACGAACTGATCCAAATTCTTCAACCGTTCTCTCAACTGCATCGGTTCACGTTTCGCAAACAACCTAATCACTTCTGGCGTTTTAAACGCTTCCGATATGGCGACTTGAGTTGCCTATAAAAGTTAAATCACAACATATCTAGCTTTCACTCTACACTTCACACAACACTTACGAGTTGAATCGCATCGAGTTGACTAACGAGAGAAATATCTCCGTTTGTTAACTTTTTTAAACTTTCGTTAAGTTCCTTAAGTTGTTCCATGGTGTCTTCTTTGGTTTCTTCGTACTCTGCAGCGTCCAATTCGTCCCTGTGAAAGAGGCAAGCAAATAAGGGTGTTTTCGGAGGTTTACAACTAACCGACAAGAATCCAAATCCGACAGCTGTTCCACCAACCTGTCCAATTGACTCGACAGGTTTTCCTTTAATTTTTCGGTCTCAAATTTGCCGTGGGAAACCATTTATTTAATTAAATTCGACACCGTCTCGTACGCGATTAAAAATTTATAGGTTATGTCTGGGTAAAAATATGAATGACCTCTTGAAAATAAGAATCGACGTACGTTGCTAAGAGGGTCGGTTACCGCTAGTGTTGGTAAAAAGGAAGGGGCGCAAATGTTAACGCTTTGAAATGACGTCATTATTGTGTGATATACCATTGGTGGAAATTGTTGACATTTCAGTTTCCAGTTTTTCCGCTTGATGTGCTAAAGTAGCAACGTGAAAGCCGCGTGTCAATTTTTTAATGAAGTAATTTTTTTAATTTATAATTTAAGGTTGTCATTTTATTAATTATACGTTAAAAAATTAATATAGAAACGTTAGTGTCGCTACTCGCGTGTGACAATTCCCTTTATAAGGGTAAGTTAAACTCGATACAAAAACATGTTTCTGGTTAATTCGTTCGCCATATTGGAACGTAACACTTTTTAACCTTTGGATAAGAATTTCGAACATTTTTTTAAAGAGGAAATTACATAAAGTTAGAGTGGTGGTTTATTATAATGATATTGTTGGTGTTTCTAGTGATTTAATGACTGGGATTAAATTTAAAAAATAGTGTTTCGCGACGTGGATATTTTTGAAGATCGAGTTGGATATATGTATAGAAAAGGACGGCATCCACCGCGGTTGCTTTAAGGGACCGCAAGTGCCCAGGGGCTAATATGAGTGCCAACCAGAAGCAGCCGCCTTCGGTGCCTCAGTCGCAGTCGCGTTACCCCCAAGCACAGTATCCTTTTTCTTTTTAACGTTACGCCCATCTGTCAGTACACAGTATACAGTATCAGCTGTCGGCCGAACATAAATCTGTAATCCGAGTAATAGTTTTTGGCAAAAAAAATTAATTTAGTCAAGTTTGCGCATGGCAAGAAAAATTTTTAAATTTTACAAATTCGTAAATTTCAAAAAAATTTCGAGGTGACACCGATTTTTAATTAAACGAGCCTTATGGAAAATGAATCGTTATAATAAAATCACATTCGCTCGATGTTAAATGTGTTGTTAACTGTCAAAAAGTGACTGTTGAGTAACTAGAAACCATATGGTGAACTAAATTATTGCCACATCCTATATGAAAAAGGTACGAAAAGAACCTGCACTTTTAATTCGAATCATTAATTTGCTTAATTGTTGTCGCATTTAAATGTTTCTTTCGTAATTTACACAAAAAGTGAGGTTATACAGTCAAAGGTTATCCAACTGGTACATGGAAACGAGTTATGTGAGTTAATCATATATTTAAATCTACTTTTCCTACAATTATGACGATCTGGATTTTTTTGTTAATGTTCGAATTTAAATAAATTGCATTTAGGACATAATATATTTTTGCCACGCGTACGCACGCTTTTATTTCAGGTAAGAGTAATAGGGGTAAATATTTTTAGTCGGGTTAGTACATAATTATTGTTCATGGCATTCAGTTATGTTATGAAGTCGCATTACATGCATAGCTTGAAGGTTGTAATTTCTTTAATTTTTAGAAATTCCAATGGGTTTTTAATAAAATTATTTGAATCGGCACCAGTGGCGCACCGTGCGGTGGGACTACACGAGTTGTGTCTCGATCGAAATTCACGTGGCATTTTTGCTCGGTGCTCGTTTTTTATGGTCATTTATAAGGTTTTAACATACTATTTTTTTTTATAACTTTACACGAGCGTCTTTTTGATGCGTGGCACGCGAAACAAACGAAAACAGTATAAATAGTAATATGCCTGAACATGTTTTTACTCACAAGCTCCAAATTGAAACTGGTTTCTCTGTAAGTTTTTGTTTTCTAGGGTAAACTTTGTCCGACAGAACTAAAATTTAATAAAATAGGTCAAGAAAGTTATCTCTATTAATATTTTAATGCTAATTTTTGAATTTCCTGTGACTCAAGAGTTAGAAACAATTAAAATTAATTATTATTGGTAAGCTCAAGGCAGTTTCTGTTCCTAGAAATAGTTAGTTTAAAATAGTAGTTCGTTTCCTAACGTGTTTTCAATATTTTATAATTTTAAGGTGATTTTCCTCAGTGAACTAATGATAATGATGATAATATTTTTTTTTGCTTATCTCTAATGGACGGCTCGACCTTGATCAATTTTTCTATTAATATCGGTAACAACTGGGAGAAAAATAATATAAACCTAAAAGGGCGTGCTTATGCTAAGGAAGATGGTCATTTCGCGTACAGATAGCTGGGTTTGAACAATTTGTTTCGGCTATTTATTCAGGGTGTCCCAGAAAATCACCGACAAATTTCTACAGTGAGTTCTCGGGATCAAATTTAATTACAGACCTTGCGTCTTTTGAAGTTATACGCTTAAAAAATAGACTTTTCGAAACAGCTCAAAATTTTTGATTGATTTTTATACAACCGACCTATCTTATACAAGTCGATGTGTGGTAGAAATTTCAAAAAAAGCACACCACTAGAACTGCCCGTTGAGTGGCGTCAACCTTCAACCCTTAAAAAAGTGCTCTTGAGAAGATTTGTAAAATAATTTGTATTCTGCAACTAACTGATCATTGGTTACTCGTAATAATTGGTTCAAAAGGCCGCATTTCATTCAAAAACAGGGCTCTAAAAAAACGATTTTTTTTTTACATTTTAACTTCAAATTTCAGAGCCTATAACTTTTTAATGGTGCGTTTTGGGTCCAGGTAACTCTTTGGAGAAGTCTGTGATTTTCCGAGAGACCCTGTATATTTAGAAAGAGAAGGAAAGTTTGCGCTTCTGTGTTTGGTGAAAAGTTACTTGGCGATGAAACAAGCACACTAACGGCTACGAAGTAATTCCTTTTAAATTAAATAATTACTCCACAGAAGCCATTTCATCGTCTAACTGCCAAATTTATTTAAAATTCTTACGCCGATCGCCCTTTCGATCACATGTACGTTACGCCACTGATTAAAGACTCGAAGTTGTTCTATTTTTAATTTTTCACAAAAATTTGGATATTTCTACGGATTCTTTCGACACCTAATTGCTTTAACTAATTAGTCCGGTTTTTAAAAAACTAATTGCATTTATTTCGATACATACGTGCGAGCGGATGTTTTTAGGACGTTCGATACGATCTTATCACATGTTGCTTTCTCTCTTTTACTTCACGCTTTTCATATTTTAGTTCCCACACTTATCGTTGATAAGAATGTTACAAACTCGTGGTATAAATAATTAAAATTATTTCTAGTTTTTAAAAATTATTAATTTGGGGGTTTTTTAATTGCTAGTGGTAATTAATTTGACGCATGCGCATATAATTCCTGGCGGTCAATTTTGGAACCAAATTTTACAGTCGATACAATGGCGTTGTCGATGGAAATTGTGGTTTTTTTGACGTTTGCCAAAAAACCTTTATAATTGTAATTTAATTGTATTTTAAAAAGACAATTTTTTGAATTATTTGTTGGTGCGCGTCCTTGGCGCGAAATAATCCGTATCTAAACGCACGATACGGTCGAAAATACGTGATGTAAATTAGTTTTAAGTGATTTGTAAAACGCCCTTATCGATTTGTGCCGTTTGGTGCATGAAGACGTGCTCTCGGCATGTACCGTTCTTTTTTAATTTAAATAAAAATTAAAAAGAAAGTCTTTAACAATCCACAAATGTGTTCATTGTGTTTTTTGTGAGTAACATCGGTGACTTTGCAAGATTGTGGAAATTTTTTGACAGTCGGGCACGGTGGTTGTGATTTTAATCTTAGCGTGCTCGCGATGCAACAACGGCAGCCGAATTTTAAAAGCAATGCCCTCCGTTTTTATTAAATTATCGTCTTCTAATTATACGATGGCGTTCTCTCTTTTTTACTTTTTATACCGATCATTTCGATAAAATGCGAATAAAATTTTACACTCCCTTTTGCGTGATTCTATTGGCCAAAGGATAAATTATCGAGTCGACATTTTACACATGGTTTGATTTTTTAAATTACGTAAATTAACCTTGAAGTTGTACGTTTTTACAAAATTTTGGCAAGCATGGTATCCCGATATGTAGCAAACGGACCCATGAAACAGGAGGGCATTTGTTTAATACCACCCCCTCATCATCCACAACACTTCAGGATGATGCACCCACAACGTAAGTCTCGTTTTATTATTTTTTGTTTATTTTTGGGGTATATGGGCGGCCTTGGATGAGACCGTTTAAACGTCGTAGAACTTGTTTTGTTTCTTTCGATAATTTTTTTTCTTTTGGGGGAAAATGGTTGTAACATGCACCAAGTTAGTGATTTAGGGTCAATTCGAAGTGGGGGAAACGTTTGCAATTTCATTATTGTAAAAATAGGTCATCCCTATTTGCTCGCCACTCCATCCCTCTCTGGCAAACTTGCATTCCAATTTTATTTTGTCGGAACGAAAAGACGACCTTGAAACTATCCTAGCAACTGCTGATAAGTTGTCACCATTGTACCTTGGAACAGCTTTTGTTGAAAAATATTTATTTTTCCCCTAAGGGGTCGGTTTATTTTTCTAGCGAAATTCGCCCTTAATAGCCAGCATCAAGTTAAATAAGCAAGAACAATTATTCTTTTCTTCCTCGCTTCCTCCATTGTTTGACTAATTGATAAGATTTGTACCCGGAAGTTATGTGATGTGATTACATGACCGTACGCCTAACCTTCAACGAAATTGTCTTTAGAGCTTTTGTAATTTGAATGTAAAGCAGGATATGCAAGAATTGCTAAACTAGCAACGGGGGCAGGGGCGCACTTACGGGGGCGACCCGAGAATATTAATCTTGCCAGTGGCCCAGTGGCCAACTACAATTTGAGGTTGTCAATTGTTAACGTGCAGCCACTTTAGAGCAGTCGGGCTGCTTCTCCCTGTGGAACCATGGGTAAAAACGGCGGGAATACCACCTTCTATTTGGACTTTTCATCAATAAAATGGTCCTTTATTTCTCGCCGACGGATTGTAGAAGAAATGCGCCCTGACTACGCCTCTAATTTAATTATGCAGTTGGTAATTCCAATTTTGAATTCCGTTTGAGCTACTACTTTTATTAAACCCGCCCAATGAACATCGTTCGTTTGTGTATTAGGTCAGTGACAGTTGTTACATCCTGTATTTTTTAGTGTGTAAGCTAAAAATACCTATGTTCATTCTGTTGATAACTAGGTCAAGATTGTAAGTTAGTATTGACGTTTGGCTCGAGAGAAAGCTAAATGAAATTATCGTAAGAATGACGTAACGGGAATGTTGGTCAGGGCCGGATCTGCTTATTTTGAGGGTCACGCGTTTGATTAAGTTTAAATTCACTTTTGCTTTCCAATACGTGTCGTAAACGTGCTCCACTTTTCTGTAACCGAGAAGTAAGAGATGTATAGATACAGGGTGTCGATTTTAAAATTTCCCGCCTCTAATATCTTAGCATTGGTATAAAATATTGACATTCCGCGAAAGTATTTGCGTTCTCCTTAGATTAACCTCCAAAGTGTGGTTGACTTAACCCCTGAAACCTTAAATGGGAAGGAGAGAGTATTAAAATTGACGGTCTCGTGTAAATTTAGTATTTTATACTGTATTTTATATGGTCCAAGAGGTAGTTATTTTTATATACTTTCCTTAGGTGTTTTGTCAGAGAAACGGTTTAGGGTTGATCGAGAAAAGTGGGTTTTTGGGGCCAAACTAAACCATAGGGTTGTACATGATGAATTTACATACTTACCTAAAAATTATGATCCATAAACGAGGTAATTTGGCGACGTTATTTGTTTGAAAAATTATTATGGGGCAAACGCATTTGTTAAATCCAAAGGAAGTGTGCGATAGTCTGAAAATTGATGGCGTTTAAGTTTAAATACCTCGTAGTTAGACGGACATTAAAACAACGTACTTATCAAAGTTTGTTGTTTCCTAACAATTACTATCTTATACAACACATGAGTTTAATAAATGAACCTTGACATGCACGTGATAGTTTCTGGAATCCGGGCCGGTACGATAAAGGTGCGGCCGAATTCGAAAAAATAAGTGACTCCACTTTAAAGCCACTTTATGGGTCTTTTTTTGTTAAAAAAATTCCCAATACAAATGAAGCCGTGGGTGTCTTACATAGGCTTAGCTATTTTTTTTTCTGAAATCAGTCGCATCTTCATTATATGGCATCCTGAGCTCTTAAATTCAAAAAGCATGGAGCACCGATAGAGCTAAAGCTACGCGCGTCTTTCACACCCACGGCACGTTGTCGGATCGATTTATATTGTGGAAGGATACATTCAACTTGTTGCTTCTTTGAATGTCTCAGTTGTCCGAGCCGTTACGGGGTCGACGACCTAGACGATTTAAACGCTCGTGCGTTGTAGGTCTTATTTAGTGGGTATGATACTTTACTCTAGTTAGCTACCTGAAAAAGTCAAATTTAAACTTGGAAGAGTTTGAATACGGTTCTGTTTGTGGATTGGTTTGCTTTACATTGTTAATGCAACTGCCTTTCTAGGGACACCTGGTCCAAAACTGTTATTGTGAGTTATTTACTGCAATTTTTAAATCTGCTCATTCTCATTACTGTACGTGCGTTGATTAATTAGTTTCTCTTTGGAGTTTGTGAGAAAACAGTTTTATCTTAAGCAAATTAGAGTTTAATGGATTTTAGTTGAAAAACCTCGATTTGTATCTTTCTCTCTTTATCCATGGTCCATGTCCCAAGAAAATGTTTACCTGCTTTTCGAACAATAGACATCGAACTGCAACTATTTTTAAGTTTTGAGGAATTTTTAACTTTAAAAGTTTCCATTTTTATTTAAAATTATCTTAAGAAACAAAATTTTATTGTATTCCTTGACTAATGCATAATAGATACGTACCACAAAGGCCTCATACACCACAAAGTGAGTATTTTTTTTCCTAATTTCTAAGTAAAGACCCTTTTCGATCGTTTAAAGTCTACTTTCTCATTTACCCTTGAAAGATAATAATTGTTTAAAGCTTATCTCTTTAAGAAAATAGTCGTTTGCACCCACCATCCACCCCTCTCTCGATGTGATAATTTTTGACTCAGTATTTGAGTATCTTCTCAACTGCGAACATCGTTACGATTTAGTAATGAAAAAACAAATGTTTTTAGGAAATGACAGTTATCATGTAGGGACGCCGCCTACGTACGTTCAACAACCGCCACCAAATCAGGTGAACAATCAGGTTCAACCCTTGAGAGGCATGCCACCGACAGGCCCCCCAAACCAAGCATCGACTCCGCCGAATAACGACTTAAAAGTGCAACAAATGTCGCAACCACCACCTATGAATATTGTAAGTACTCTCCAAGTATAACCGTATCGTAGACAATTACTAGATGAACTATTACTTTTTATTCAGTAGAAATAGATGGGCGACTCTGGTGTAAAAATGCGGACCGTGTTGTTGTCGTTAAGTTGGGGGATGACGGCAACAATGGCGCCGTTAGCAAGTTGGCCGCAATTCTAAAACTTGTTTATATTTTGCTGGTTCTAGAGACAGTCGAAAGGCTCATTGAATTTAACTTGGAATTACATTAATTAGATCCGCCTACCGACCAATTATAAATCAAATTTTAGTCAAAACGCGACAAATTAAAAGTTGAACATTACATTTAGTTCTTGGTCTAAATATTTTCCTTTGTTATTCAATGTTTATACCGCTGGCGCAGTTGGCGTCTTGAATTATCATATTGGGAGGTTTACATTTGTGTTTATCACCTATTAGCATTTTCTTTCAAGTTTGTTTGAGTTGGTCACTTTTAGGATTAACTATTAGTAATTAAAAAGAAATCTCGTAGCAGACGTCATTTATGCCAACTTCCAAGTTGCTGGCGTTTGAAAGAATTGCTAGCGTCGCGTGCGACGTGATCCACAACGACTAATAATTTATTAATATGGGAGCGAACAATGCACGGGTCTTACTCTAAAAATAAAATAATAAATTAATTACTCGCTAGACTCATTAATTTGCGCGTATTTCCGTTTGAAATACGGGCTCGAGAGTTGTAGCTATAACATGCGGGAGGTTTCGCTAACACTACGAGGGGAATTCCCCGATGAGTAGAGTTTGAAAGTAGCCTTTCGACATTCGATATATTTTTACATAATAAAAATTCTATTTCCTATTTTTTTAGGCGTACGTTCCACAATCGCAAATGCGACCGCAGACACAACAAAGCTACTTTTCTCGGCCGCCAGCTCCGACAAATCAAACGAGACTTCCTAATCATCGTCAGGTTAGTTCTTTGTTATTATTTTGTAGGACTAGAATCTAAAGGATTGGCCCGGTCACTTAAGGAAGAACGTGCACTATCGGCTTACTCAACGTACAAAGCTTTGTACATATTTACTTCCCAAACTTTATTATCCCTAAACTACCACCTCCCACTTCTTGGAGAGTGATACAGTAGTTTTTAGGAACAGTTGTAAAGGTTGTAGTTGGGGAAGCACCGATAGCAATACTTTGCAGCCACTTTTCCTTAAAAAATTATTTGTGATATGATTGGACGAGCTCATCTCGTTGTTGTAGAGCCAGCAAGCAATATATCAACCTCAACCTGCTCAGTACCTTCAGATGCCGTTATCGACACATCATATGACGTACATTAACGCGTCACCGGCGCCGGTACAATATTATAACAGTAATAGTCGTCCTCCGAATTATGTAACTTCAGGGTATCCGATGATAACTCCACAATTACAGGGGTATTCGTACCAACAACCACAAGCTCATCCTCAATCTTGTAAGTGATTTAGCCGAAGACTTAATTATTTTAGTTATTGGTGGTTTGTTCATATTTTAGATTTTTTCAATCCTGCGACGCAACTAATATCGAGAACTACACCTCAAGTTCAGGCGGCTCCTCAAAACCCCACTCAACCTTCTCCCGCACCCAATATGGTGATGCAACAACCCGTACTGCCACATAATACCGTAGCCAAAAACAAAAGGCGGTCGAATGCTATACCAATAATAGATCCCAATACGGGAAGAGATAGGTTAAACGAAATGTACGAACAAGAACAAGACAGCTCTCATCCGCCGTCCGGAGAATCGTCGGCGAGACAAACGCCACAACCGTCGCTACCCAACCCTAATAAAGAAGTTCAAGCCGCGTTTGCGAAACAAGTGGCGCAGGCTATCGGAAAAGATGAACCACTCATAGACGAATTAGATCATCCAACTTCTGTTCACGAACATATGGGTCATATGTATCCTCTTCCAACTCAGGCTGTGCATTCGAGAATTGATTTAGTGCAATCTAGTAAATTACAGGTAAGGGTTAATTTGTTAAGCGTTTTGAATGATAGTAATGAACAACCCACTTCCAGGCGGCAACGAAAGAATTTGTACCCGCCTCTCATAGTACTGCCAAAGAAACTACGCCCGTCGTATCTGCATTAACGGACGCCGTAGAAGTAACTATAACAAATAAACCTAAAGACAGGGAAAGTCCGGCAAAAATTCGTAAACAAAGAGAACACATTGTCGTCACTCGCGATAATAAAGAAAAAGATATTTCTAAAGATTTGCTGGTTAACAATAAACCATTAAACGTTAGTTGTAATAAAGACGATATTATACAAAAAGACGTAGTTTTAAGTGTAGGAACTAATAAAGATGGGGTCATTCAACGCGATGAGAAGAAAAATCAGAAGAAGGTGGATGTCAAACCGTTGCCACCTCCGTGTGTTTCCGTTAGTGAAGAAAGTTTGTCCGAGAGTGGGCCTGTGATACCTTCGTCAATTCCCGAAACCACCTCTTTCTATAGCAGTAAGTTTTTTTAAATTTCTATTCTTTTGCTTTCAAAATTCATTTATTTGTTGGATTTTTATAAATGTCACCTTTTGAAGTAATACTTGCTCTGCATAAAATTCAAATTTCGCGCTTTGGGACTTTTAAGTTTTAGACGTTGGTGGTGCTGTTGTTTAATGACTTGCGCAAAGTTTGAGGTTAGAGCTAAGTTTAGTACGCTGGTTTTCGTTATTTCATCAAATTTTAGTGTTCGGTCTTTTAAAAAGGTTTAAAATAATATTGCTTTCGTGTAATCTACATATTTAAGTAAAGTTTGATTTAACGAGCGTGCATTTTTAACTTGGTCAAGTTAATTCCGGCAAATTGTAGCCCTACTTGTTACAATTTGTAGAAGTCGTCTAGGACGTTAAAATGGGTCGTAAAAAGAAGTGTAAGTTTTTTTTATTAATTTTACATTATACGTTTCGAAATTTTTGCGTTGCAGAGTTAATAATAGATACACGTCGCGTGCCCTTGTGCAAATGTGTATTCAAAGTTTTTTTTTCTTATTTCGTTCCATTAATTCGCGTTAATAATAATATAGAGATTAGACACCCTAATGCGGAATTTACATTTGAGATTTGAGGTAATTAAATTTATTTGTATCTGGTCTCTGCTTCAAATTTTTAGCTGTAAAACCTATTTGTTTTAGGTCATAAACACGCTTCGTAATTCTTCGCGCGCTGTCGTTCTTTTGGTTGTTGGTAATCAAAATGGCGAACGCGATTTATTCGGCGTCGACCACATGGGTCGCACGCACGGTGACTGTATTTTTTTAAACCTTTTTCTAAGTTACTACAAGTTGAAAAAATATTTAATGAGTTTTTAAGTTTTTATAATATTTTTTATACGCGAAATTGTGATCTTAAGTGATTTTTTGGCCATAAACGTAACATATAGACGGGATATTAAATTTAGTTGTCGACCTTTCGTGCGCCGTTGCTACTTAAAAAGTTACCAAGTAGATTTTTAAGATAATTTCTCTCGGCTCTGAAGTACCCAAGTTTTAATTAGTGAGTTAGTGACTTTATATTGTGTAATTTTGGACTCGTGACCTTAAAAGGGTTTTCTTACACTTGGCCCAATATTTATGCACCCCGCTAGTCATATCTAAGAATAGAAGTACCAATTTATACGTCGCCATGTGGCAAACTGTAAAGGGTAATCTTTTTTTTAATTACATACGTTTTTAATATTAATTTATTATGTTACGTAACGAAACGGAGCGGCCCACTTTAGAAAGTTGCTCGCCCGCTTTACCATATTGGAAAAATTCGGGCGTCCTTCTAATTTCTAATCAATACACTTGCGGTTTTTTCCTTCCCCTCGACATGATGAAAGGTTACTCCAGTATTTTTTTAAAAATAAATCTGGAAAGTGGCGCCGATTTATTTTTAATACCTATCGTAAAATTGTTCCGATAAAACGGGGGCACACTCCTTGAACTTACCTATCTTGCTTTGACGATAAACAAATTTTACTTTTAATGTGCATTAAAACACAATACACGTAAGCTCAAAACTTTATTTAACGAAGAAGGGGCAAGGTTTATTTAAACTATGGGGCCCCTTTGATAAAAAAAAAGTACGACTTGAGATTCGAAACTTTTTTTATGGCCCCGTTACCTAAGGGAGCTTCACATACGTCGACCCCGAAAGGTATTGTTTTGTAGGACTATCCATCTACCTGGTTTCCGTTTTCGTAATTGCTTTTTATAAGTTTTTTAAATTATTGCCATTCGATTCTTAAAGTTCAAGTTCGCCAACCTTCCATGAATATTTATTTAAATAAATAACTGCTCTAGTGTTTATTAAGCAACGACTTTTGAACAAACTTTTCTGTTCATTTGTTTATTGCCGTAATAAAATTCTTGCGTTTGTGCCAATTGTCTATAAATATCGTGGATATATCTTTGAATCGTTCAATTGTAGTTTCGAGTTATACCTGTACCATTTAGTAATTTAATAATTTTTATGTTTATATCTTTTATTGGACACGCATTAAACTCGTGGAGTACTTCCAAAAATGGGTAGGCGATGCTGCGAACTCTTATTATCGATATTTAAAGAAATACGTCTATTATGGCGATACATCGAGTAATCGATACTTTTCGTAAATGTATAGGATGGTCGGCATATTGATAAAATGTTCACGCATCATCGTCGTTCTTCTTCGTCGAGTCTATTAGCAATTTGAATGATATCTACATTTGCTTATAGGGACTTGGGGAACACACCGTAAGTTGTCACTTGTCACGTCTTCTCTCCTCACGTTAAAATTGGGTTGGGAATTTTTTTCTTTACAAACACCTCACTCTTCTAAAGACTTAAGTTTGCGAGGCAATTGTGACACATAAATAATATATGTATTGAACTTTTGTATGTCCCTGAGTTTTTTTCCCACACGGTGTGTGGTTGGAATCTTGGAAAACTCGTGAAAACGATGGCTTTCTCTTATCTTTTGTTTTGACATTTGCTGTCGAGGTTATGATCGAGTAGTGGTTAAGCAATTCGGCATTCCTCTAGTTGTCTTCTTTCTTTCCATTCAAATCTCATACAGCTACAATATCAATGGATGCAGGAACTGTATCACTACAGCGCTTAATTAAAGCAGTTGACGTCCATTGATTGCTAAGTGAAGCGCGCTACGGTTCCCTGAATGTGCCCAATATTGCCTTAGGCCTGCGCTAGAAGTAAGTAAGTATAATTATCAGATTTAGTTATTGTTAAACTATAACAATACAAATTTTATTTACCAATACTTCGATAATTATCGATAATTTTGCGCAGCCCTGTTGGAAAACTACAAGAAAAAATCGAGTAACATTTTTTTATTTACTTTTTTAATTATTCGGTTTATCCAGATGGATCTGTTGTCATAAATCGATTAATTATTTCGATAGGGGCGTATTTAAGGGTGTAGAGGAATGTTATGACCAAAAAATCAGTTTAGGGATGTCGTGCGCCTTGATAGAAATTTTAAGCGTCGATGAAGTTGGACTTTTTATTAACTAGGACGGGGATGGTCTTTTCTAACTCTTATTAGTTGAATGTTGGTGCAAATTTTACAACCACGTCTTAAGTTCCGAAATAAACTCTGAGGATACTTCCTTAAAGGAAGAATAAAAGCTTTTATTCGAAACTGTCATTTAAATTTAATATTTTAATGCATTTTTTGTTTTTAAATAGCGAAATCAAAATCTAACTCTTCCCAAAAGTCTAAAGATGTGCCCAAACAATCACCACCGACGTTGCCACCAACTGTTGTTCAAACGCCGACGCCTCCTGTACCGCAAAAAGTGGTTCAACCGACGCCTGTCGTGGTTCCGGCAACACAACCATCTAAACCTACAAGTAAAAATAGTAAACAGCGGGAGCTGAATTTGAAAGGAGCTTCGAAAGAAGGCACGGATATGGACGCATACAATGATAACATCATCGATAACGAGCCGCTTTCCGCCACCATAAACACGACTGAGAACGTTACTAACGTTAATCATACGACTAACGACAATTCAGAAACAATAGAATACATCAATAATAATAGTAACAATTTAATGCTCAATAATAATGTGAATATTAGCAATTCTACAGTCGTAGTTCCTACTGATACGAATAAGAAAATAGAAAATAGTACTAGCGATACCGCGACAATCAAACCGAACGAAACAAAACCGGTAAAGAAAATTGACGTGACCGATATCGTAACAGACATTCCTAGACCATTTATTGCGGCCACCGCATCTAGTCAGTTTAATAGTGCCACTACAAACGCGTTAAGTACATTTAAACAACCGACCGCACCGAGCTCGTTAGATTCGCTAGACGAAACGGATCGTGCCGCCGCTCCAATAAGCGAAAAATTAGTCCAAACTAAAAGTGATATCAAGTCGAGTCCGACTGAAGCAAATGTTACAAACGATGTTCGATCTCGTTTATGTTATCGAGATGGTAAGTTCGCCTATATTCTGGATCAGTTATAATTAGATTTTAAAGAGGAAAAGAATGGGAAGTTTAGGAACCGAACGAAGTCCCTAGTTGTAAGGTGTGCTCATTGGCTTTATTAGTCCAGTAATTGAAAAATTCTTGGTTTTAGACTGCAGACTTCCGGATCTTTAAATATTCCGAAACCGCAAAATTTTGGATCTTGTCCAGTTTTTGTCAATTTTGACCGCAAAGGGCTATTTTTTCAAGAAAGACCATTCCATTGGCTTTATTAGTTCAGTAATTGAAAAATTCTTGGTTTTAGACTGCAGACTTCCGGATCTTTAAATATTCCGAAACCGCAAAATTTTGGATCTTGTCCAGTTTTTGTAAATTTTAACCGCAAATGGCTATTTTTTCAAGAAAGACCATTCAATACTTTTTTTAAAGTAGATTAAATTTACTAATTTACTATAGTTGGAGTCTAGAACGGTTTCTGTGGACCTAATGGTGTCGGAGATACAGTTGTTCAAAGTTAAGATATTTCATGGCTATATCGCTATAAATGACAAAATTTGCTAAATTTTGAGTTGTATTTCGGACATTATTGGAGGTCTACAGAGACTGTTCTGGTCTCAAATTGTGGAAAATTTAGTCTACTTACGAAAGGTATAGGGCGACCTTTGCCAAAATATTAGTCCTTTATGGTTATAATTGCCAGAAACTGAATAAGTAACAAAAATTGTCTCGTTTTTTTGGATATGTCCCATTTGATGCACGATAACTACCCCTTTGTCACCGGATTTTTAACCAACATTTTGTAAAATGATAGTTTTATCGAAAAATTCGTATTTCACTTGCTGTTTAATCAACTAATTAGCCAATTCATTAGTCGTCAATTAAGAAAATGAATAAACCTTCTATTTTCAAAATCTTGGCCAAACACTCATGATGCCCCCCCCCTCCCTTAACGCCAATGTGCACATCTATAGCGCGTCTCAATCAAAAGTGTTACTATTGTAGGCATAGGGAACAGCGATGCCTGATTTAATATACGAATTATTATTTTTTTTTAATCATTTATAAAAATTAAATAATTACAATTTGTAAATAAATATTGTACCTCTATTTATTAAATATATTAAAAATATTTTATAACGAAAAAGAAGGGTGCATTGTATAACCCATTATAAAATTTCACGATAAACTGGCAACGAAGCACTGGTAGTAAAGAATCGTGCTTAGTAGAATGAATGTGTGTGCAAGAAAGCTAGTACTTTTGATTGAGACGCGCTATACATCAGCATCGGTTTCCTAAAATGTGAGTGATTCTCGATTATTTCTATTTTGTGGCGATTATTGTATTCATTTTACTGTACTCCCATGTCAATTCTTTAACATAAATTTTCCTGGCCTCCCAGTTATATACGGGATTAAATAATTTATATCTCTTTAGATCAATGGTCTCCCGCAAATACCGACGGTAAGAAGGTGTATCCTAGGGACTTCCTTTTAGCATTGAGCAAAGATACTCTAAGTTTGAAAAGACCAGATAATTTGCCTACTGAAATACAGAAAAATGATGACAAAGCCGGGGTAAGAAGTTTTGTTTTGTGCTTCGATAAAAAAGCTAATTGTTTTGTTAATTCTAGCGAGTTGGCGATATTAGTAGATTTTCGATAGGAGCTAGAGGTGGTCCAGATTTCAGCCCTAGTTTTAGCAGCAATAGTTACCCCAATAAATCGTCTTCACAACGTGGCGTAAGTTTTTGCAAAATTATCTTCCTAATTTTAGTTAATTTGTGATGATATTTTTAATTAAAGATGAAAGTAGTGAACCGAACTATCATGTGGATATTAAAATCTGAGCTATTAATTCGTCGTTTACCGATGGATATGGTTTAGATTCATTTTTTTATTTAGTAATTTTGTTTCAGGCCGTCTCAAAACGAAAAAGTCAACAAGGTGCTGTTAGTACTAGTAAAGGTGGTCTAAATAATAACAACAAGCCGACTGTTCGTTACACGTTGTCTCTTAAAGATGAGGTCATAAAATTACATGAAGCTGAAAATGCGTGGCGTCCTGCTCGTTCAGCTCATGGAGGCAAAATGACCGAATATGAAAGACAAACTGCTGTAAGTTTTTTTATATAAAACGACGCCTCCGTTTTTAACATTGCTATTTGTTGTAGGACCTTTATAGGAAAGTTCGTGGAGTGTTGAACAAACTCACACCTCAGAAATTCGATACATTATTAGATCAAATTAGAAATTTGAACATCGATAATCCTCAAAGGTTACAAGGAGTTATAGACTTAGTATTCGAAAAGGCCGTCGACGAACCTAACTTTTCGGTAGCTTACGCTTTATTATGTCGGGAACTCGCTTTAATGCAAGTACCGTTAAATAACGAAGGCGATAAAGAAAAAGAAGATACTGCGGCTGAGGCCGTTTCGAAAAAAGAAGGTTCGGCGGAATACGTTAATTTTAGAAAATTATTAGTGACGAGATGTCAAATGGAATTTGAAAAGAACTCGATCGACGAAAGTGCCAGAAACGCTAAAGTAGTATTAATCGAGAGTTGTGAAGATCCCGAAAAGAAAAAGGAAATGCTACACGAATTAGAGGAGTACGACCGTAAACTTAGAATGAAGTCCGTGGGAAATATAAGATTTATCGGAGAGTTGTTCAAACAGAACATGCTCACCGTGAATATCATGCAACGATGTTTATCGAATTTGTTAGAGACTAAAGACGAAGAGTCGCTGGAATGTCTGTGTAAGTTGCTCACTACCATCGGATTAGTTCTGGCTTCTAAGAACTTTGATATGAGTCCGGTGTTTAACGTGATGCGAGATATCGTAGATAAGAAGCACGGAAAAATTAGCAGTCGTGTTAGGTGAGCAAATCATCAATATTAGGGTTCGATGGTGGTCACTGATTTTTTTTTCTAGATTTATGCTACAAGACGTAATGGACTTACGGCTTTCTAACTGGGTGCCTCGAAGACAAGACTTAAATCCCAAGACTATGGATCAAATTCAAAAAGAAGCAGAAAATGAACAGCAATCGATCCATGCATTAAATTCTGTACCCATTACTCCGAGGAGAGACGATAGAGGAGCAAGTGGCACCAATAAAGGCAACTCTACTTCTAACAAGAAATATGGTAATGTTAGTAATGATGAAGGATGGGTCACAACTGCGTCTCGTGGCGGTAATAGATCGTTCAGCGTCCAAAGTGAGAAATTGAAGAGCAAACCTGTAAGTACAATCTAATTTAATTTCATATATAAATTTAATTTCCATTGTCTTATTAAGCCCACCGGAGATGAACCTCTTGGCAGCAGTTCAATGTTCGGAAGTTGGGGCCGAGGTGCCAACATAAAGAACGCTCAACTGCCTATCAACACCACAAATATGTACGCAACTTTAGATTCTTTGGGCAACGAATGCGATAAAAGAAACTTAAGTAAGTCGCTTCCTTAACATAGTTTTCACGATTAATTTATCATTTCTCTTTAGATATAAGAACGGGCGGCAATAAAGGACCTTATAATTCCAAAGGTCCTAGTTTGGAACGCAACTACAACAGACCATATGGTAGTTAAAGAAACGTCGTCACGACTTGATTTTGCTAATAGTAATTTTTGTAGATGGTCGTGGATCTCGTTCTGGCTCGCAACATAGATCTCGCGATAGTTCGGCCGCCTCACAACGTAACGCCGCTCCTGCGGTTCTGGCACCAGTGATCCCGAAGTCTCAACCCACTTTCGTCGAACCACCTGCACCCGAGCCCGTACCTGTTGAACTAAGTCTTGAAAAAATGGAACGTAAATTTATAAATATCATCGACGAGTTCATCAATAATTGTTGTAGCGTCCAAGAGTGCGAACACGATGTTGGCACTTCGATTCCCCCTACTGTGCTTCCACAATTAATTCTGGCAGGGTACGGCACCTTAAAATACGACAAAATTCCGTTTTTCAACTTTAATTTGTTTTAGGTGTGTTCACGTTTTAGAACGATCTAAAGTCGTCCGATTACGAACTGGAGCTTTGTTTTCGCATCTAATCAAGTCCGGCGTGCTTTCGGTTCAAGGTTACTGCGAAGGATTGGAATCTGTCATGACAGAAGCGCAAGAACTAATTATTGATATTCCTACGATTTGGGAATCTGTAGCCGAACTGATTGGTAAGGGGTAACTTTTTGAGGCCAAGTTTTGGAGTTTTTAATTTTGTAATTTTAGCGCCTGTTTTATGGGATAATGCCGCCACTTTGAGAGATATATATAAAGCGTTCAAAGAGCCGATCAAGAGTAATCATGCGCATAAATTGCTCGCGTACACTTTCAAGCTTTTTGTTTTTGAAAAAGGGCCTATTTTTGTAGGAACGTTATGGAAAAATTCCAATTTCGCTTTTACCGACTTCATGCCTGAAGCTCAAATAGAGAATTTTATAAAAGATAATGTAAGTTCGGAAGGTTTTTCCCACTGGCGAAGGATATCATGTTATGATTGGTTACAGAATTTTGGTTTCCTTCTTGATTCGAGCAATTTTGCCGCGAGTACCGGGCAAACTCAGCTATCGTACGAGGAAATCCACTCAAAATTATTAGACTTATTTACCGAGAAATCTTCGTTCGATTCCATTATTAATTGGATATTGGTAAGTTTTTCGAACGTTCGTATCTTTAAAATAAATTGAATTATTGTGTTTTAGGCTAATGTGGGAGGCGCCGTTAAAGAGAATCAATTTATCAGAACGCTAGCTACTGCATGTTTCGAATCGTCGATCGTTAGTGAGAAGCTTAAAGGTGATATCCTCGAAGAAAAGTATAATTTTTTCAAACGATTTGTCGACACTAATCCAACGTACGAATTACAATGCCTTTTTGCGTTGCAATCTCTTATAAATAAAATGGAACACCCTCAAGGTAATAAAAAATTGATTCGAAAGTTGAACGGTGCTTATTTGTTTATTTTTTGAAGGCCTTCTTTTGTCGATATGTAATAAACTTTACGAAGACAACATATTTTCGCACGAGAGCTTCATGGCTTGGGAAATAAATGCAGACCCTGCCGAACAGGAGGGAAAAGGTTTGTCTTTACTTTCATATAGTTTTTCTTTTTAATTATAATTTATTTAGCTTTAATGCGGCTTTGAATGTGGCAAGAGGTTTGTACACTTTGTATCTATGGGGCAAAGAGATTAATCATTTTTGGGGGTATTTTTGTGAATGCGAGTAATGTTTCTCTACCTGATATAGGCCATAAAGGCTAATATGGTCGATTTTTAAAATAATTTTAAAATTGGCTACTTTTAAAAGCTCAAAAGTCGATTGAATTTTTTAAATAATCTTTTTAGTGACACCAAACATGTTATATTTTATACAACACCCTGTATATTTTAGGCTGTTTTAAAGATTTTAAAATTATCTGTTGATTGATACCAAAAATTTAAAATTCTGATTTTGGTTCAGGTGGGAGATTTGCTTTCCTACTTCCAATGGAACCCTGTATAATTTTTATTTTGAAAATAAATGAATGCTTGTAGAATTAGCTTCAACACGTATTATGGCCACATCAGCAGTCTCAATTTGAATTATTGTAATTTTATAATATTTGGAGTTACAAAGAGCCTACACATTTCAGGAGCAGTAATAACTTGCTTTGCTGGCCCAGTTGAGCTATCAAAAATACTCTTGGAAGTCGACGTCCTCGATTCGAGGTTGTCATCCTTTGCTAAATAATGAAAGTGTGAATGGGGCCTAGATTTTAAAAATAAATTTAATGGCGTTAAATTTAATATTTTTAGCTTTAAGTTATACAGGGTGATGCACTACGAAAGTATGTTTTTCCATGCTTTAAGTCTTATGATGTAGAGCAACCTTCCTGTATCTTTTTAAATTAAATTTGATTTAAGTTTGAACCATTTCCTGTCTTATTCTTTACCAAATAGCTCAGAAGTAACTGTTCCATCTAAAGAAATATAGAAAAGTTGGTTGTGCCACACCTCGTTCTTGTTATAACTAAAATAATTTTAGAGTAGCGTTGGAGTCTCCCCATATTTTGATATCACAGACCCTGCTTCAAATAATTAAGTTGATTATTATGAAGATTTTTTTGTACTGTGTAAATTAATTACTGTGATTGCTATGTTCGTTAGCTTTTCGATAGTTAACGTAATACGAAGATCAGTAACAATGTAAATAAGTGTAGGTAATTGATTAGGAAAGAGGTATAAAAATGGTGTACGCAATTACAAGTTTGTTCTTTTTTTATAGGTGTAGCGCTGAAGCAGCTAACTTCATTTTTCGTGGAACTGAAAACGGGAGAAGACGAGTCGTCGTCGTCGGCTTCCGAAGAAAATTAAAACGCCAATCGTATAGTAGCGTTGTTTTGGCTCGAAACGAGTTTTGTTTGTCGTTACGAATTGTGCTAAAAAAAATGGTGGTTTCTCGGGACTTTAAAAAAACTCGATAATAATCTATTAGAATACGTGCAGTGTGTGGTACTGTAAGAAAATACAGAAGAAAGACTATTAGTTCAAATTTATACAATTGTTTATATTATATATATTATATATATTTAATTCTATGAAAAAAAGTGTTGTGAAAAATGGAACACGGAATTATAAAATTAAAAAAAGTAGCAGGGAAGAAACTTTTAAAATGTTAAGTGCCCTACGTGACTTTTAACTACGAAAAAACAAAAAAACTCAAAAAATTGTAAACTAAGTGTTCCTCATTTATTATTGCAATTCTTATTTTCTAATAATATTTAAAAGCAACGGCCTAACGAACTGTAGAATTGATTTTATTAATATATTTGATCCGTCTTTATTATTATTTATATATATTTTATACGACTTATCTCCTTTTTAATGTTTACAAGTGAAGTTATTTTAATTATAATTCATTATCGATCGATCGGGCAATTTGCCGTTTGTTAGGCCGTGATTGATAAAATAATGGATAAAAAATAGACGCGTCGGTTTTTTTTGGCTGTTGATTTAAATGCGGTCATCTGACTGCGTCCATTTTTTTGTGTTTGTAAACTAAATTTTGTTATGCTTATTTTCTTACTGTTAAGTTACATATAATATAATAGGTACAATTGTTCTGTATAAATATACAGCTGCGCACTTCGGTTTTAGATTTTTCTCCTATTATGCGATATCCGTTCGAAATCTGAAACTGTTTGTCGAGCGATCGCTGCCTAGTCAGAAAATGAATTTATTTACTAAATATTGTATATATTTTTTAATGCGAAACATATACAGTATTTTTCTGACCGACGATATAAAGAAAGAAAAATGTAAATACGGCCCCCTCCCTCTTCCTTTGTCCGTTCGATAAGATTTTTTAAGTTTCGCGTCGCCCTAATTATTTACTGCTCACACTTTTGAGATACAAAGTTTGCGATTTGGCCTCCTCCCAGACTCTCGAACTTCCTCCTTCGTGAACGAACTTTTAAAATTATTTTTTTAACTTTTTGTGTTGTACATTATTTATATCGAGTTGTAAATATTAAATTTAGGAAATTTGATACTTCGCTAATTTTGTATCTTTGGAGAGCAAACGATGCCCGCCGTTAAAAGGCGACCAATTGTTTTTAAACCGACTTGCTTAAAGAAGCGCCACTATGTTCGGTGGGTTTTCGGAAAGGAAAACTACGATAAACCCTTGGTAGAAATCATGAAAAAGTTTGATTTTTTTTAAATCTTAGGTTGATTTATTCAAAGAAATATACATAACCATCAATTATTACATTTAAAACAAAAGTTGAATGAAGGTAATTTTTTTGCCAAATTGTTAAAAATCATATTTATAAAATTAAATCTGAATCACAATGTGACAAAATAAAAATGCTAATTACGAACTAGATTATTTTCATTTTATTCCTTTTCTTTAGCGTCTCCACATACGATGCTTGCAGGAGCTCTTGAAAACTTGAAAAACGAGGTAAGATTGTTTGTTTGTGTTTTGGGCGCTTCAACACATTTTTGTTATTTGCGCCATGAGGTAAGATAACAAGCCAATGTTATCACAGGATGAATTTTTTTAGATTCTTTTTAGGAAAATTACAGGAAGCTTATTGGTAAAGAGTTGAGGGTCATGGGACATATTTTGTGAATCTGTTGAAAGAATAAAATGACTTTCCTGTCTATTTGATCTTAAATTTAAAAAATACTCTTGTTGAATTACAAAAATTACATTTTCGTTAGCAGCATTACAGGTTTTTTTAGATTTCGCGAGTTGAAAATATCGAATAAATAAATGATTATTTTATAAGAACTTGCAGTTATTGATGCTTGAGGGTAAGTAAATATGGTAGGCTCGCGATATAATGACCTATCAATATAGTGGACAGTTTGGTCAAAGTATTTTCACTATTTCGAGTGGTCAATGAATAATGACATTAAAGAAAATGATGAAACTGAAGATACATCCATGTTCTGAGAATGGAAAACTATGTTCGGATGTAAAAATGTCCAATGAAGATGCTTTAGTTGCTGTTAATACAATAATTATAAAGATACTTTCAACATAGTGAACAGTTCGATATAGTGAATCGCTCTGTTTTTTTCCCGTTCATTATTATCGTGAGTACTGTAATTTTTTCCTCCAAAAGATTAAAGCAACAGCCACACTTGCTGAAAAGCTGAGTGGCCAACTAAAACCAAATTACAGCTTCTTACAAGCGCCCTTTTCATCTTTTAAAGATTTTACAACTCCATTTAGCGTAGCTATTCTTTTTCTACAGCGCCGTGTTGTTTGATGGAGAATTTTTATTTTTTTTGTCTGCTTTTCCACCGTGGATTGCAAGTCGCTTATTTTTGTCTTCAGTATTCTCTCTCTGGGAGTGTCTTGTTCGGACCGAGCGTAAATTGGAAAAGCCGAAATTTCCTTTCCAGGCTCAACATATTCCACAGGTGATTCTACTTTAATAGAAGTCGAAGAAATATAAGGATTTAATTGAACGTTCTCAAATGGGAGCAAAATAGTTGGACCCACGGGAGAACTTATTTCAATTTTCTTAGATGGGAGAAAAAAAGTTGGAAGTACGTTCTTCCGAAGAAGTCTTAAACCATTCTTCGTGATTGAAAAACTATCTTCTTCAAAATGTTTCGAGCAAAGACAAGCACGTTGATTATCGGGAATCGCTCGACCGCTTAATTCCATCCACTTTAATCTCAATAATTTTTCATTGGGAAATCTACAAACGATAAAAAATATTATTGAGTACCTCCCTGCATTTCAAATATGGCGCGCATTTTGTGTCAGTTTATTTTGCTTAACCCGTAACTCGCGACGTTGATATTTTTTACGCTATAGGCGAACGGCGGTATCTGACGCTCCTGTTATTGAATAGTAGTAAAACGCACAGAATAATACGTAAATCAGTTTTTTATTAACTAATATTAAAATGCAAAGCTTAAAGAATAAGATAAGCCAAAAAAAAATTTATTTATATGAAGTAACATTTATTTTATTACCGTTTCTTCAGAGTTAGATGCCATTTTCTAAAGAAAATTATATTTTAACAGTGTACCCACTTGAATTTAAAAAAATCAATTAAATTATATTTTCCAATAATAAACAAAGAAATTTCACAATATAATTACTTTGATTTTTACCACTTTATAAAAATATACAAATACACACGTAATAAAATTAGTCACGTTGTAGGCGACGGTCGGCTTGACAAGCCGCGTGAACCTTGGCAAATGGTCTCTAATTTAGTGATACTAAAGACTGGTGACGGCGACATCCGGTCAATTCGTCGATAACACACTATTTTCAAGCTAGACAAGTCAGCAACTTCGTAGACATGTAAATAAAATTGTTATACAACTTTTAATTTTACATGGGAGTCACACAGACCGGCGTATCGGGTTAAAGGTTAATTATTGACTAATTACTACAACTCACCTATGGAATGTTATACCGCTGTTTGATTTATTATGATGTCTAGTGTCACTATCACAATGCTTAATAGCACAATTCACCATAACTTATCAGTTTTCACTTCACAAACTTCCAACACAACTGACAACTTGTTCGTACGTAGTGCTTCGTGTTCTTACCACGGGTTTTTAATTTTTAACTCGTACAACCCTGCCACTTATTTTATTCTACCATGGCGAATCTGGTATTTGTAGGAAATTTAAAATTAGGCAATAATCACATGAATTGACCTATTTCTCTGGATTGTTGTGGTTAGTTAGGACATGGGAATACCCCTCCCTGGCTCCTTCCACTTGTAGGAATTTGCTGTGTTCTTTTATTATTTTGAAAGGTGCTAAATCAAAAGTAGGTACTCATTGGAGCAGTGAAATCGTCACCAACCTTATTTTTCATTATCGATACGCCTCGGTTTGTCTGTCCATGAACAACTTTTGTAGTCCTTGACTAGCTGAAGTTTGGTAAGATGGTACAACTTAAATAATAGGTCATGCATTGTGGGTAACATAGCCGTTAACTGAAAATTTAGCTTCTTAAGTACCTACTATATATGTTTGCCTTTGAAGAACTTTTCACAGCCCAAACTATAAGAACTTAAATTGAAAATTAGAGCTCCAAAAGTAAAGCCAGGATCAGAAAAAACCTCAGGCTCATTGTTATCTGTCTTGTGGACAACTTTTACAGCTTGGGCTAGAAAGCTGACATTTGCTTGATTTGATTAAATAGCCCAAATAGAGACAGTGAATTAAAATTTATATTTGTAGGTCATTGGTATTTTAGTGTTGAAGCCTTCTTCGGATATTGATCAAACTTGTTTTGGTTTTGGAAGGTGCTCACCGTCGTCAGATGTCGTTAGGTGCTGATTTTGCCCAAAACACTTGAAGAAATGGTTTTTTATGTGCTCTAAAAATGGCATTCCTTGTATGGCCATTTTAAGTACCTACTAGTATGGTAAAATCGCTAGGTAAAGTTCTTTGTGACTTGCGCCACCAGCAGAGAGTCACAATAGTGAATAGATGCCAACCTTGGAGAAGAAGTAGGTAATGTAATTGTTTAAATCTGTTTAGAGCTTTTAAGGATTTTAATTACCTGCCTCACACCCACACATGTTGTCTTTTCAAATACAACCACATTTTATATTCAAATACAAGTTTTGTTGAAAAAAATTAAATTTGGTCGAGACCCGAACTTTCAATGCAGGTATACGCAGATTTCAACAATTACCCACGTACTTGACTTCTCTATGGGAGGCCTCTATTCACTATTGTAACCTCTCTGCTGGTGGCGTAAGTCACCAAGAACTTTACCTAGCGTCCTAGCGAAATTACTGTACTAAATCAGAATTATTTTTGGAGGTCATAGAAATTCTTAGCGTGTTTAGTAATCACCTGCACATTTATACTGATGGTTCTAAGACTTCGTACGGCGTAGGATGCGCTTATTATATTCCATCGCTGAGTATATCATTCAACAAGAAACTTAGGAGAGAGTGTACAATATTTCAGGCAGAAACTGAGGCTGTTTTGGCAGCTCTTAACTTCGTTCTCGTTGACCATGATTACCACAATTATGTAATTCTCACCGACTCCCTGTCACTCCTTTCCTCTCTCGCTAACAATAGAAATACAGCCCCGCACAATCAGCCAGTACTCCAAGTGTTCTCGGTACTAAACTCGCTTCGTCACATCTACAAGAAGGTTACCTTTGTGTGGGTAACGTCTCACAAGGGTATTGTCGGTAACGATGCAGCAGACAAGCTGGCCAAGTCGGCAGCCAGTAGTGACCAAGACATTTCGGTCCAACGAGTCAATTTTTTAAACTTTCTTCCGATCTTTAGACTCGATTCAGTGGTCAGATGGCAAGACCATTGGTCTACCATGTTAGTGGCAAATAATTATCACTACGGTCATATTTTTCCGCGTGTGTGCAAAACATCTCTCTTCAAGTTATTTCGTATGTCAAGAGCAATATACATTAAGTTAACCAGGCTGGCCTTTAACCATGGTTGTTTTAAAAATCACTTATTTAAAATGAAGTTGGAGCAGGATCTCTTCTGCTCATGCGACGGGACCTCTGTATGCGACCTAAACCATCTTTTATTTGCTTTCACAAATCATCAAAACGCCTCACAAGTTCTTCTAAATTCGCTCATAGTCAATCATAATTTACAACTTCCTCTCAATAGTTCAGCTTTTCTTTCATACGTTCTTCACAATAAGTCGGCCCTTCAACACCTAATTAATTTCATTAAAGTAACTAATTTCCCTATTTAACTTTTGCTTTATCATTTTAGTATGTTTCATTCATTTCTACCTTGTCGTGGCTAAATGCGCTCGTTCGCGAAGCCATTAATTAAAAAAAAAAAAGAAACAATTTCAATCTATTTTTATGTCTGAGAAGGGAGTAGGTGTTGGCATTTGCCGATACTATACAGAGTGTTCAATTTGAATTGTTTACCCTTGCTATCTCGAGAATTATAAAAGTTTAGAGGTTGTTTCGATTAGACAACAATTATAATTTTATAGGGGTTATCAGAGAAAGAAGCAACTGTTTGTTTTGACCAGCGGCTCTCAAACAACGCTATGCAACTTTTTTATTTTAAATAATGGAAACACATTGTTTTGCTTTTTATTCGAAAGACAGTTTATTATGAATTCAATCTTCAATGATATAAGTAAGTCATAGCTTCACATCACAAAATATTCGCGAAAATCCCTATTTTATATAAATAAAAAGTGTGAAATGGATTATGGATGATAATGATAACAATTGAACACTAGTTGATAATACACATTCTTAACACTTTAAAAAATTAATTTAATTTTATTAATTGCGAGTTACATTTGATTTTTTGGGTTATTATTTTGATAAGAAAATGATTGTACCCATAATGAAAAAATAATTTACAATAATGTAAATTATGTACCGCTTTGAAAATTAACACACGGCACACGGTATACAAGTACTTTATAGATATCGTACAGTTTGTTTCACTTTCTTCCGTTTTAGGTTTTCGACTTTACCTATTGAAGTGTCTTCTAATCCGTTCCCAAAAGAACCATAAATTAAACTTACAAAGCCGCCTTGTCCATTTCTTTACGGTTTAAAATTTTACCTGCAAGCACTATATTATATAAAAGAGGTAAAACCGTAAATAAATGGACAAGGCGGCTTTGTAAGTATAATTTATGGTTCTTTTGGAAACGGATTAGAAGACACGTAAAGTCGAAAAGCTAAATCGGAAGAAAGTGAAACAAACTATACAAAATAATGTACTAGTATAAAATAATAAATCGTGGGACTAATACCATTGAGTAATAAGATCTATTGTGTTATTATAATATACTCGATGCTCAATACTGACTTCGAATATTTTGCTTTTGTCTTTAGTGGGTAAAAGTATAGAAAAACAAAATACCCCATAATAATGAATGCTCTTCGTAACACGCTATTAGCATCTTCACTTCGCTCTCACACCACTTCTTTTTTCCGTAGATATTACATACAAACTCGCCAAAATATAGAAACCAACTGGAAACAGTGTGAGAAATCGCGCAATTGCAATTTGAGCTGTTTACATTTTTTGCAAGTTGAAATGTCTGATAACCGTTGTCGCAAGTTTTAACTTTTAAATGAGTAGACTCGCAGTGCTATTTACATTAGTGACACTGCTGTTGGACAACAAATCGCGCGAGTTTTCTCGCCACAATCTACATGCACCTTTACTTTGTGGCTATTTCACTATCGTTTTTATTTATAGTTTTAGCGAGTTAGTCGTTGGTGTTTCCCCGCGTTGTTTGTCAAAAGTACCTACTGATACCTACGTACCTACCTTCATTATTCATTTCGACTATTTGTGTTTTATAAGTAGAGTACTACCAGTACTACCTATATTATACGTTTTAAATCGGTGAGTTTTGCTTTTGGTGTTGATTATTTTGCTTTCATCCATTGATAGACAACTTTCTTGGACGAATCTCCATGGATTTTTGGCAATTTGTAATTTGCTCAGAATAGTCCATTATCTATTACATAAATATTACATCCATCAAATTTAGGTCCTCGGGTGGGGCCGAATGAAATGTGGGCGTTCTATTATACATATTTCGGACCTTTCCTGTTATCTCCCCTGCTCGACGACTTTTTTTAGAGACCTTTTTTTCTTAGGGTCACTCATCCAAGTACTATTAAAATATATTTTTGTTCTTAGTAGTAAATTAGTTTTTAACTTTTAGAATCTAGCAAAAGCATTTCAACTTCGCTTCTGACATCCATAACCTCCATAACTAATCATAAAGTCGGCGAGCAAGGGAGATAACGGGAAAGGACCCATATTTCTATAAGTGTAGGTATAGAAATAGAATAGAATAGTGTATAGACTCTTTCTCAATATTCCGAAATGACTTCTTGATTTTGGCTAGGAGAAGTCGGGTTGAAAAGTCCTAAATAAAACTTACAAAGCCACCTAATACTACATTTATTCAAAATTTTACCGAGAAAGAATCTATACTACCTATGTGATGTGTTTGACAATGTTTGAAGTTTAAATCGATTGTCTGTTATTAAAATATTATACGCCGACAAAGTACGGAAAACAAAATTAATACAAAAGAACTAATTCAATTTATACCATAATATTTCCCATTTATTAGTACAACTTACAAAAATCTTTTTGAAACATGGTTGTACCTCCTGCTAAAAAATTACAAAAAAAAATTATACGCGACTTGAAATTTTATTGACTGTGCGATCTTAAGAAATGATTTGAAAGTGGACCTTCATCAGCATAACCAGCTATCTCTTGAGGTATAACGGCACTTTCTTCTACGCCCGTGCATGGTCTACACATACATTCGAGAGGCGCTTTTGTAGTTACCTAAAAACAAAAATTAATGCACAATTTATTAGGTATATTATTCTATCCACGCCAATTATACTAATGTGAAATAATTTTTTACTGGTTAATTCAAAAAGTATCGTAAATGTTATAATTACAGAATTGCGAAGTTTAATAGCCTCACAATTTTTACGCACTTTGTACATAACGTACCCTAAAATTTTGGTAGCACATTTTGCCCTATTGAATGTGAATTATTAGGAATCTGGGAATTCAAATTCAAATTCAATTTAAAGCTGTTGTTAAATGTCGTTACAGCCATAGATTAAGTTACTCTTTGCCACAGCTTAATTTGTAGAGATCTGTAACTTGTAAGAATCCTCTTTTCTCTCCTTTTTTATATACTCCCTCCACACGAATATTTGTTGAAAGTGTTTGAAAATTTGAATACTCAGCATCTTTTATCAAACACAAAACTGTTAAATTGGGCGGAGGAAGGAGGGAACTTATATCCTTGCTTATATTTTAAGTTTAATTTCTGCTCCGTGGAGTATTTTGTGTTTGGTTCCATTACTCCAAGAAGGAGAATGAGTGGAGACGATAGAGGTGCGAGTAGCACCAATAAGGGCAGCTGTACTTCAAACAAAAACAATATAAACAACGAAGAAGGTTGGACCACCACTTCGTTGAGCAAACCTGTAAGTACGATCTAATTTGATTTTGATTTGAAATTTAATATGCTATGTTGTATTTAGCCCACCGGAGACGAACCTATCTGTAGCTTTATGTTGGTTGCAAGTTGTGGCCAAAACGCCAGCATAAACATCTTCGATAACGAACCACCTTCTGCCACTATAAACGCGTCAAGTGCATTTAAAGAACAGACTACACCGAGCTCGTTAGATTCGCTAGGTGATCATGCTGACGTTCCGATAAGCGATAAATTACTCCAAACTAGAAGTGATATCAAGCCGAATCCAACCAAAGAAAATGGTGAAAATGACGTTCGATCTCGTTTATGTTATCGAGACGGTAAGTGAGAAGTCGATGAAAATATGCGCTTCTGTGTAAGAAAGTCAAACTTTTAAGGAACTTGAAGTTCCTAGTTGAAACATCCTACCCTTTGCTTCAAATGGGGTAGTTACGAGATATATGACTAAGGGCTAATGAAAAATCCAAGTTTTTGACCTTGGCATACCTCTGGATCTTTAAATATCTAAAAAACCGCGAATTTTTTGTATTTTTGGATATTTGACAAAAATCCGGAGGTCTGTCCCATATTTACGATAAGGCCGCTTGCACATTGATAAAGCAAAAACGCCTTTAAGCAAAACGCTGTTTTTATTAGTATGATTATACGTTAAAGTCTCTTCTGTGTTCATTACTACCATTATCATTATAATTTTAAATTCAAACAACGCACTCTTTCCTAACTAAAATTAAAAAACAATACACTTTAATATGTACAAAATAATTATCGTTTTGCTTAAAGGCGTTTTTGCTTTATCAATGTGCAAGCGGCCTAATACGATAACCACCCCTTTGTAGGAATTTTTAAATTTTAAATTTTTCTGACCTCCCAGTTATATGTGTTTAAACGATTTATGGATTTATATCTCTTTAGATCAATGGTCTCCCGCAAATACCGACGGTAAGAAGGTGTATCCTAGGGACTTCCTTTTAGCATTGAGCAAAGATACTCTAAGTTTGAAAAGACCAGATAATTTGCCTACGGAAATACAGAGAAATGACGACAAAGCCGAGGTACGAAGTTTTGTTTTGTGCTTCGATTAAAGCTACTTTTTTGTTATTTTTAGCAAGTCTACGATATTACGATATTTTCGATGGAAGCTAGAGCTGCTCCAGACTTCAGTCCTAGTTTTAGCAGCAATAGTTACCCCACTAAATCGTCTACACAGCTTGGGGTAAGTCTCTGCCGGTTGGAGACTTGAGGACTTCATACATTTATACGTTTCATTTCATATTTTTTCTCTCACTTTTGATCGCTTTTTAGTTTTATTCCGAATATTATTTTTCCTACCCTCAGACGCTTTTTGGTTTTTAGTTTAGGTTTGATATTGACTCAAATATTTTTGTTTCAGGCCGTCCCAAAGCGAAAAAGTCAACAAGATGCAGTTATTATTAATAAAGGCAGTCTAAATAATGACAACAAGCCGATGGTTCATTGCATGTTACACGAGGCCGAAAATCCGTTGCGTTTAGTGCGTTTAACTCATGAAAGCAAACTGACCGAATATGAAAGACAAACTGCAGTAAGTTTTTTAAATAAAACGACGCGTGTAGCTTTGATATTGCTCAATTTTTGTGACAGGACCTGTATAGGAAAGTTAGTAGCGTGTTGAACAAACTCACCCCTCAAAAATTCTATACCTTATTAGATCAAATCAGAAATTTGGACATCGATGATTCTCAAAGGTTACAAGGAGTAGTAGACTTAGTTTTCAAAGAAGCCATTGACAAACCTAACTTTTCGCCAGCTTACGCTTTATTATGTCGGGAACTCGCTTTAATGCAAGTACCGTTAAATAACGAAGGCGATAAAGAAAAAGAAGATACTGCGGCTGAGGCCGTTTCGAAAAAAGAAGGTTCGGCGGAATACGTTAATTTTAGAAAATTATTAGTGACGAGATGTCAAATGGAATTTGAAAAGAACTCGATCGACGAAAGTGCCAGAAACGCTAAAGTAGTATTAATCGAGAGTTGTGAAGATCCCGAAAAGAAAAAGGAAATGCTACACGAATTAGAGGAGTACGACCGTAAACTTAGAATGAAGTCCGTGGGAAATATAAGATTTATCGGAGAGTTGTTCAAACAGAACATGCTCACCGTGAATATCATGCAACGATGTTTATCGAATTTGTTGGAGACTAAAGACGAAGAGTCGCTGGAATGTCTGTGTAAGTTGCTCACTACCATCGGATTAGTTCTGGCTTCTAAGAACTTTGATATGAGTCCGGTGTTTAACGTGATGCGAGATATCGTAGATAAGAAGCACGGAAAAATTAGCAGTCGTGTTAGGTGAGCAAATCATCAATATTAGGGTTCGATGGTGGTCACTGATTTTTTTTTCTAGATTTATGCTACAAGACGTAATGGACTTACGGCTTTCTAACTGGGTGCCTCGAAGACAAGACTTAAATCCCAAGACTATGGATCAAATTCAAAAAGAAGCAGAAAATGAACAGCAATCGATCCATGCGTTAAATGCCGTACGCATTACTCCGAGGAGAGACGATAGAGGAGCAAGTGGCACCAATAAAGGCAGCTCTACTTCTAATAAGAAATATGGTAATGTTAGCAATGATGAAGGATGGATCACAACTGTGACTTGTGGCGGTAATAGATCTTTCAGCGTCCAAAGTGAGAAATTGAAGAGCAAACCTGTAAGTACAATCTAATTTAATTTCATATATAAATTTAATTTGCATTGTCTTATCAAGCTCACCGGAGACAAACCTCTTGGCAGTAGTTCGAAGTTCATTAGTTGGGGCGGAATTCCCTGTGTAAATGGAGCAGTAAGTTTTTTAAATAAAACGACTTGTCAGTCTTCGATATTGTTTGATTTTTGTTACAGTATCTGTATAGGAATGATCGTGGTGTTTCGAACAAAGTCACACCTCAAAAATTCGATATCTTACTAGATCAAATTAGAACTTTGCACATCGATCACCCTCAAAGGTTACAAGAAATTGTAGACTTAGTATACGAAAAGGCCATAGATGAACCTAACTTTTCACCAGCTTACGCTTTATTATGCCGCGAACTTGCTTTTATGAAAGTTCCGCTAAATATCGAAGCCGATAAAGGAAAAGAAGATGCGGCAGAGGTTGTTTCAAAAAAAGAAGGTTCGGCAGAATACGTTATTTTTAGAAAATTATTAATCACAAGATGTCAAATGGAATTTGAAAAGAAGTCTATGGATGAAAGCGCCAGTAACCCTAAAGTAGAATTAATCGAGAGTTGCCTCGACGCCGAAAAGAAGAAAAAAGTGTCACAGGAATTAGAAGAGTACCATCGTAAACTTAGGATGAAGTCTGTGGGAAATATAAGGTTTTTCGGAGAGTTGTTCAAACAGAACATGCTAACCATGCATATGATGCAACGATGTGTGTCTACTTTCTTAGAAGCTAAAGATGAACAGTCGTGGGAATGTCTGTGTACGTTGCTCACTACCACCGGGCTAGTTCTAGAGTCTAAGAAGTTCAATTTGACTCCAGTATTTAACGCGATCCAAGATATTGTGGATAACAAGTCCGGAAACATAAGCAGCCGTGTTAGGTGAGAAAATCATCGATACTAGGGGTCGGTGGTTGTCACGGTCTTTTTTTCTAGATTTATGCTTCAAGACGTAATGGACTTATGGATATCTAACTGGGTGCCTCAAGGACAAGACTTAAATCATGTTCAACCACTTATGACGAACAGCACAAATATGAACGCTGCTATAGATGCTTTGGCCAACGAATTCAATAAAAAAAACTTTAGTTAGTCAGTCTCCCAATTTCGTTTTAATAATTAATTTACCGTGTTTCTTTAGATATAAGAATGAACAATGAAGAACCTTAATATTCCAAAGGTCCGAGTTTAAAACACAAACTGGCAGCCTCGGAATGTAATGCCACTTGCAGCACCGGCACAAGTGAACACGAAGGCTCAACCTACTTTCGTCGAAGCACCCAACCCGTGCTTGTTGAACTAGGATAATTATTAATGGCATGAAATAATATTTTATTAATTAATTCAAAAAGTATCGTTCATTATACAATAAAGTTTCAATATTTTATAGCTTTAAAATTTTCACGCACTCTATACTTAACATTCATTGAATGCGTTCCTTGTTATTTCCTATTTCTAGTACTTCCCTACTTCCTACCCTTCCTCCTCCTCTCCTACATAACCTCAAATTTTGACAGCGAATTTATTATCAATCTACTACACATTTTTTATTAATTATTAGACAAATTGGGTGTGAATTATTAAGAATCTGTAAGTAATTAAATTATATTTAAGCGCGGATACAAAATGATTATTAGATTTAATAATAAAATTCAATTAAAATATCAAATTAATTAAAGTAATAAAATTACTAATGGCGTTCATTGCTTCCACTAATGCTATCCATTATGAATTAACTCGTGTAAAAATTAAATTATAAATCTACCACTAACCTTTTTAAACTTTCTCTCTCCAGGTTTTGCTTTTGGACAAAACAAGGATACAGAAGCTTCTCTTTCTCCAGATTCTTGACAACACATGCAGGAACGTTCCATTTGCCAAATTTTGCTTCCAGAAACCTACAAATAATTTAAGTCGAGGTTAGTCATATCGATCACTGAAGTTTTTTTAGTTACTTGTATATAAGATGCACAACGACCTGTACACGCAAAACTCGGAATTGGTTTAGGCACGCAACCTGGATATTGTAGAACGTGAATGACGGGTGTAACTTGACATTCGTCGCTTGCACCGCTCGCTTTAGCTAACATTTTTTTGTTTAAGTTTAAATCGTAGCACATGTTTGATAAAATTATTACAAAAAGGATCGTTATCCATGTTTGTTGTGTGGCTTAAATTTGCAAATCGTGTTACTATAGATATTTTATTATTTATAAATGATAAAACTTACCTGCTTGTAAAAATTTTACAAACATTACAACCTTCATCGAACTCTCTCGACGATTTTATGTGCAAGTGCTTTTAAATAGTTTTGATATGTAATAGGGTAAAATTTATATAGGGGTTTGTTCGAGTTTAAGTGGGGGGATGATATAACTATTAGAGAAGGTTGTTTTGTTAGAACCCCCATAGTTCACGCTGTGAAATTATATTTCGTTGTGCTCTTTAATGGATTGCTTGCACCGTAGGATACAAAATTGTTATAATAGCTTTTCGTGTTTTTTACTTTTTTTTTGAGGGACACATCTAAATACTAAATTGTGTTTATTTTAGAGTAAAGGCAAACAACTGAGAAGTTGAACATGGTAATATACTTCTAAATTGTTTTTTATAAATTTTTAAAAGTAATCTGGCTGGCACCTCTAGATTTTTCGATGCGTCCAATGCCTTGGTCTGGGTAGTTCAGAACCCACCTAAAGCTGTAGGCTTCGTCTGTTAATACTTGTAGCAGTTGAAACTGACCTAAAAAACCCAAGTCATAAAAAACTAATGCAACACTAATATTGAAGCAAAGGTGTCAACATCTTGAGAACGGTTAGTTCTAGGCCCATTAAACTATTAATAATTTTTAAGCTCCATTCGATAGAGGATCCACATATCTAAAAATATACAGAGTGACCTGTTTAAAATTTTTGAGATAAACGTGTTTTATGCTATGCACAGTAACATTGAAGTAAAAGTGTCAATATCTTGAGAGCGGGTAGTTCTAGACCCATTAAATCTCTAATCATTTTTGAGCTCAATTCAATAGGGGTTCTGTATATGTAAAAATATACAGGGTGATCTGTTTAAAAACCTGGAAAAAACGTATTTTATGTAATTTTTAGTTACATTGAAGTAAAAGTGGCAATATCTTGAGGACTGTTTTAAGTCTATACCCTTAAATCTTTAATCATTTTTGAGCTCAATTCAATAGCCGTTGTGATTATGTAAAAATATGCAAGGATATCTGTTTAAAAACCTTGAGAAAAACGTATTTTATGTAATTCGTAGTAACATTGAAGTAAAAGTATCAATATCTTGAGCGCAGTTAGTTGTTAACTTTAGACAGTATTTGATTTAGATTTAATAGAAGATACAAGTATGTAGAGATGTTCTCTGGATCATGAATTAATAGTTGCATTGTTGTAACGATTATTCCTATTTTTAGTTAAAATAATGGAATAATTAAATGGACAAAGGGAAAAAGAAGGGAACAATCGAAAAGAAAATTAATAATTCAGAAGAAAGCTCCGATTTAGAAAAGCTACATAAGAAATTAAAAGAAGAGGAAGATAATCTTAACAAACAAATTGAGGAGCTGGAAAAACAAGGATTAGATTGCAATTTGAAGCCGCAAATGGAAGCGCTACATCTTTATAATCAAACGCGCGATATTACACAAGTGGTTTTGGGATATATTGCAGATATTAAACATACGAACGTTACCGAATTACACAAGCAGTTTAATTTACCAACGGAGACCGACTAATATTTACAAATAACCATTTAGTGAGTATCTACATGTAACAGAATTTATAAAAATGAAGTCACGAGCTTTCTCTTTGTTGAAAGTAATAAATTTGAATATTTTTTAACTATTTCAATTTTTATTTAAAAAAATGGAGTACATTGAAAGGGAACATTTTTACGTACATTAAATCACATAAATTGTTAACAATTAACGACTAAAATCGCCACATTTGAAACATTTACAATCCGACGGTTCTTTTAATTTGATATCCATACTGCTCTTCTCTTCGCTGGTCACCCTCATGCCGTCTGGGTCGTAACAGTGAGTTAACGTAATGACACGTTCCCGTAGAAAACTCTCTCTACAGCAATAGCATTCCTAAACAAATCATTTCGTTTTATTTTGAAACAATAATTGCAAGTTGTACCTTTAAGAATCCAGTTTGAGTTATCACCGACGGTTGTACTTGACTGTTACAAGATCCTTCGCATTTATTCACCGCTATTTCTCCGTGGCATGTTCTTTGTAAACGTCCAAGTTCGTCGTATTCCTCTAAAATGGTAATTTAGTATTCTCAAATAAATTCTTTTTATGTTACCTTTAATTATGTTAATTTCTGACGGCAGTGTCTCACAGTTTTCATCTTCGGATACGGCTATAACTCGATAAATTGATAAAATCATCGATATGGTTACTAACGTGTGTGTTACACCCATCGTCGTCTAATACTAAACTGAATAAACGTGCTTTACACTCTTATTTATAAGAGTTTCTTATGGAAATTAATTTTGATTCTTTCTGGCGCGCATTGTGTAAACTAAAAGAGTTTGATCGAATTATGTAAATTGCTTTTTCTGGACAAAACTTAAAAGACTGTTTTTGTTTCATTGATAAGTTTTTGATTAGTGATTTAAAAGGGATAAAAGTCATGCAGAGTTACTAGATTTTTGTTTTATGTCTCACACTTATCGAACGTAATTTTGTAGAAAATGACCGATAATTTGGACGAGTTAAAGTCTGACCGACAAGGAGAATTAAATTCTGAGAATATTTGCCGCGATTATGTACGTGGCGTTTGTGGAAGAAAATTTTGTAAATACAAGCACGAAAATGATACGAATTTTTTAAAATTTTGCCACGATTTTCAAAACACAAAGTGTCCTAGACCCAACTGCAAGTAAGTTTTGATGCTATTTGCAAAAAGTTAACTTTTATTTGTATTTGTTTACAATTTTAGGTTTATCCATTGTACTCCTGACGACGAGGAAGAATATAGGAAAAGTGGTGGGATGTCGAATCAAATTTTAGCAGAAGCTACTAGAAAGGCACAACTTCCCGGTGCTCATCCTATTTGTAATCAGTATCGTATAGGAAATTGTAGGTAAGAAAAGAGTCATTATTTAGTAGTAGCTTCTTGAAGTACTTTCAAACGATAAAAACTGTTTTTTATTCATAAAAGAGCTAGTAAATATTATACCACTTGATATTACTCCAAAGATTCATTATTTTTATTTAAAAGTAAGTACTTTCGATAGCCAATATAAAATCACTCATCGGTCGGGTTATACATATTATTGGTCGTGTTACAGTAGGGCACGCACTCAAATTGCCAAATGTTGTTGTCAAGTTAGGTCATTTATTGCAGATTCAAATTATAATTTTAAAAAGAGAAGACAAAAATGAAATTGAATTGTTCTGTCCAAACAGAATTTTGACAGACGGCGGCATTTGTCCGGCAGCCTCTGTTAAAGATACTCATATTATCTCAGTTTAGCGCAATAGAGTGAGGCGTCTGCAGCACGCGAGTTGGTTGGGAGGTAGTGGCTTAGCGTCCTTATAATATAGTGGGTTCGGCAATCAGTACTGGTGGTTTTAAACCACCTCGTATACGGTTATTGCTGAAATTTGATAAATAAAACGGCTTTTTTTTAAATTTCGGTATTTGCAATTTATTAATTTAACCCTTTAACGACGGGTGACGTATATATTCGACAGAGCTTGCATTGCCATAAGGACGAGTGTCGGATATATACGTCTTCAGGTTTTCTATGCTACCAAGGCTATTGTCGTATATATCCGACGATTATGAAAAATTGTATGACCATACGACCGAGTGTCGTATTTATCCGTCACAAACAACTTGTCACATGGTCTGCCGTCGAGTATATACGTTCTGATTTGCATGGCATACAGCCGAACGACGAATATATCCGCACTAGGTAGGTATGGATTTGGTATAATGTAACTTATCTGAATACTTCCATAAATAAACTTATTCGCATATGAATTTGTAAGTATTTAATAGAAATAAAAGATAAAACCTTAAAATTGCATACAAATTGTGCTGCCGTATATATCCGTCAACCGTCTGTGCGCCACTATTACAATATGCCGGCTGGGTCCCAATCACGTAAAAATCTCGCCGTCGTTAAAGGGTTAAACTATTTTTTGAAAATAACATCTCTGAAGTGAGCGTCATTACAGTTTAAACATTCTTGGCATTTTTCTAGAAAGTTTTCCATTACTCTTTGTAATAAATCAGGTTCAATATTTCTAATTTCATCTCGAATTGCGTCTTTCAGCTCTTGAAGTGTTCGTGGATGGTGCTGGTAAACTTTTCCTTTGAGGTAACCCCACAGGAAAAAGTCTGGAGCAGTTAGATCTGGCAATCGGGCCAGCCAGGCAATATCATCAAAACGTGAAATTATTCGACCAGCAAACATTGCTCTCAGGATATTAAAACCACCAGTACTGATTGCCGGATCATGTACTAAAGCAATGAGGATAAAATTTTTTACTATGCAGACTAAAAGAACATTACAAATGAGTAATAAGACCTATCGCCTGCCACTACCAAGTTTACTTAGGGGAGGCTTACAAAGGGTGGATTTTTGCTCTTTTTTCAGTTTTTACTGAGGTGAAACGCGAATCTTAAAAAATTTGTGTACATCTATACAATAAAACTTGTGTTAGGTTTTGATTTAATTAATCACTAGTAATAAGAAGAAAGTGAAGAAATTGATTTTCTGCCACCAATTTCAAAAGTAATAAGTTTATTGAAGAATGTCATCTGACTCTTTTTAAAGCTTATAAGCTTAGCTTAGGTTACAAAATTTCCTTTAATTTGGTGTATTTTCTATTCATGCTAGGCAAAAATTGGCTGGTGGAGCGTATCGACATTGAAAAGTTGCTTATTTAAGGTAGTAAAAGTTTTTGGAGTAGAAGATATGGGACCTTCACTATCTTATTAAAGAATCTTGTTTTACGAAATTAATTAATACGGCAAAAATTATGAGCCTTTGAATATGAAATATTGGCAATTTTTCCTACGCGTTAATCTTTCAAAAAAATTGTTCTTTGAAGTCACTAATTGACGCACAGGGATGTTTTTGATCTCAGTTAATAGAGTTACCACTGGGCAATCTAAAACTAGTTATAGAGTCTAAAAACCTCTTTCAGTTTTGACATTATTAATTTGTTTTGTGGAAATGGTGCGACAAAATGTGTACAGTTTCGACTTGACCACGATCAACTTTTTTTTTCACAATATTGAATTTAGGCTTTCTGGTACATAAAGTTGAATTGAAGTTTTGTCAACATGTTATCTCGCATAACAAATAGTCTCGTTTTCAAATTTCTAGAATTATTTTTACAGAACGACTCTTGCTTAGAACATATTTATGTGAGAGAGTGCGAGTTATACGGCAACGCGGTTGTTAAATAAGGAACAATAAATTTATTGAATTTGGTGGACTTCTTCGGTTTCTATGATGAGTGGTTTGAGCAGACTTCAAAAGTGCTGCTAAAATTATTTTTTTGTATAGAAAGTCGTTCAACTTTATGCGCCAAGGAGAGAAAATTCAACAAACTTTTCATCTTTATACTAAAGATTTTTACGTAAAACCTTCTACTTTTATTTAAATGAGTAATAACTGGACTATACAGGGAGTGAAGAAAACGTCGCACCTTCACATAATTCTATATTGGCCACTTTTTAGTACAGATTATAGAAAAGTGAACTACAGTAAAGGAAATTTTAAAAGCAAAAATGGTCTAACGACATTTTTTGTTCAAACTATTATTTTTGATAATTTTTGCGAAAAATCTACTTGGTAATTACTAACTTGCTTTTGTACATTAGGAGGCCCATGTGCAAGTACCGCCACATTAGTAAAGAAGAGGAGAATAACGAAATAATGGATCTATTTCAAAACAATATTAACAACAGAACAAACATCGAAATTCCCGATTTCATAGTCAACAACATGGACGGTACTCAATCTAAAGTCTTAATAACTTCTGGAGGTAAATAATTAAGTTTGTACCGAACTATCCAAAACTAACAATTTCTGCCTTGGTGTAGGTTTAACTCGCTGGAATGGCATACAAATCGATGACACAGAAGTTAGACCTCCACCTTTAAAACGTCGTTACATCGCTTCGAACGAGATGGATTATTTAGATAATAATTGCAACAGACGGAGGCCATTTTTTAAGGGTTATTTTGCCGGTAATCCACCAATGTTGAATGGTGTCGATCCTAGAGGCATAATGGTCGAAGAAGAAAACAGTTTGCTTCACAAAGAGATCGAGCAATTGAAAAGACAGGTAAGGCTGTAACTGCTTAAAAAATGATGTAATCACTAAGTTGTTTTAGGTATCCGATTTAACTGCCACAAATGAGTTTTTGTTGGATCAAAATGCCAGTTTGCGCATGTCTAATAAAAGAAATGGGTCAGTAACTGTTCCGTCTGTTTCGATAACCAACACTTTACCTCCAAATAACACTGCACCCCAAGCACAGGTACTTATTTTTACTCATTTTGGTCTAGTCTTTCTAAGGCTGTTTTGTAGGTAATTCGTACGGTGACCGCTAGTGTGGCAACTGTTCCAGTTTCTATAGCTACAGTGTCGACTGGCACACCTGTCACGGCCAATCACGTTTCTATTGCAGGATGTCCAGCCGTCAGCATTGCTCCTGCCCAGATTTTAGCTCCAAGCCAAATCATAGGTAAATTAAACACAAAAGCTTCAGTGTCAAAACTTATTTCGTAACGTTTTAGTGACCAATCCACCGACACAACTCACAATTGCAAATAGTACTCCAGCACAGCTCGCAATAGCCCAACAAAATCTAGCTAACAACTTGGCTCAAAGCCAACAGCAATTAACTTCCCAAGCCCAACAACTTGCCTTAGCAAGCACCCAACAGCAGTTGACGTCTCGAGCCAACCAACAACTTGTTCAAAGTCAACAAATGGCACCCACGGCCCATTTAACCACTCAACAACAACTGACGTCCCAAGCACAACAATTAGCGAATCAACAGTTAACTTCCCAAGCCCAGCAATTGGCCAATCAACAACTAACCTCTCAAGCTCAACAATTAGCCCTTGCAAGTACGACTCAACAGTTAACATCTCAAGCCCAACAGTTAGCCCTTGCTAGTACCACTCAACAGCTAACTTCCCAAGCCCAGCAGTTGGCCCTCGCTAGTACTACTCAACAGCTAACTTCCCAAGCCCAACAGTTGGCCCTTGCTAGTACGACTCAACAGCTAACATCTCAAGCACAGCAGTTGGCTCTAGCCAACACACCTCAACAGTTAGCTGTCGCTAATGTATCTCAACAGTTAGCTCTTGCTAGCACCAACCAACAGTTGTTGGCTCAACAAAATTTAGCTTCGAGTCAACAATTGGAAATGCATAGAAATGCCATTAACACCTCTCAGGCTCTCTCAAATCAGCCAATGGTATCGTATCCTATTATGACTCAAACTATGACTCACGCTTTAACTCATTAGCATATGGTGAATTTTTGTTGTGATTTGAATAGATTTCACAACTAATTCGTCGTGAACGTAGCGAATTTAGGGGTCTTCTTTTATTTTATTTTAGGATTGTGTTTACACCTTAAGGGTGTATTTTAATAAAAATTGTAAATAGGTTTAAGACTATGTTTGAGCATCGTAACTGAATTTAGTTGTACGTATCTTGTAAATAAATGTGTTTAGTTACTTTTCTTTAGGAATTGTAAACTTTTAAGTTTTTTGTTAAGAATAGAATTAGTTTACTTCGGTCATAATCTCTGGATACCGAAAATGTTGCTTTGAGTGTTTAGGTTAATAAAAGAACGAGTTAATGCGCTTCTCTTTGTTTTATTGTCTGGTAATGGAGCTGTGAATAAAATCTAAATAAATTTCTGTTGTCTTCTGTTATTTTGATTTATAGCCTTGTGAGTATTCTTAAAAGTGAAGTTGAATTTAGATTATTTCCCTGGGATAATTCATGGGCTTCATAGAAGCTTGAGAATAAAAGTTTTGAATTTGGGAAGATATCACTAATAAAATATGAGTTGGTGTATCTTGGGTTGCCTGCTTTTAGGCGGTTATTAGTCATTAGTTTTATCAATGAATGTGATCGTGAGAAAAACGCTTATACCTTATAGGTAGTATTTCTAAAATTAACATAAATATTAATATGCAATTTTAAAGTACGGTGGATAACATTCAAAATGAAGTGGAAATGACATCGTGGCTAAGCAATAAATGCCCAAAGATATGAAGAAAAATTACAAACCGATAGAAATTTACAATGAAGAAATGAATTGTAATGCTCGAAGGATCAAATAAAAAATATAGAGAATCTCGTTTATGTAAAATATAAAAGTATACTACGATAAAGATCCATTTAGGCAAAGGTACGTTACAGTTGCAGCATCCTGTGTACGAAATATGGTAGAAGTTGCTGTCAGAATCGACCAATGACGGCGTCGTATTCGCTCCCATAGTGACTTGCCGAATTGCGGTTCATTGTTCGCGATTGGATCATTTGTTTTCGGTGCTGTGCTCTGTGCGTTTCTGCATTTACTTCAAAAATTGTTTGTACGATTAAATTGATTTTAAAAAGTACAGAAAATTAAATTTTGTGCTTTAAACAATTAATATGAATATTACTTCAGCAGGTGAGCGATTGTTAAGATTTTTCGTAAACGCCAAGTCATTTTATAATTTTTTGAAACTTTCGAATTTTGATAATAACTTCGATTGTATCGAAAGACGACGAAAAAAACATTGACTTTCTTATATAATAGTTAACGCTAATCTAATTGAATGTAAAAGAATTAAGAAAAAGTTTTAATACGTAACCTCACTCTTTCAAACTTATAACTTTTTGATAATCTAAAAAATTGTTTTAGCCGGGATTATATCCCTTTTGGATGAACCACGACCCGAGTTGAAGGTTTTTGCTTTACGAAAACTTGATAGCATTGTTGATGAATTTTGGCCCGAAATTTCCGAGGCCATCGAAAGAATGTAAGTTTTCGATTTGATTCTGTGTCTCGTGATTTAAACTTCTTTTCTTTTAGTGAAATTTTACACGAAGATAGAGTGTTTCAACAACATCAACTGGCAGCCTTAGTTGCTAGTAAAGTTTACTACCATTTGGGATCGTTTGAGGACTCGTTAACCTACGCTCTTGGTGCTGGTGACCTTTTTGATGTCAACTCACGAACCGAGTATGTCGAGACTACTCTCGGTAAGATTATCGTAGATGACGTTGTTTATCACTTGTTAAAGTGTGTGTTTTAGCTAAATGTATCGATTATTACACACAACAACGTCTTGCTCTCGTCGATGGGAACCCGAGTGCAAAACCAGTCGATGCAAGATTGGAAGCCATCGTAAATCGTATGTTTCAACGTTGTTTAGACGATGGTCAGTACCGTCAAGCTTTGGGTTTGGCTTTGGAAACTCGTCGTATGGATATTTTCGAAGCTGCAATCACCCATTCGGACGACGTAGCCGCTATGCTAAGTTATGCTTTTCAAGTAGCCATGAGCTTGATACAAAACCGTGGCTTTCGTAACACCGTTCTTCATTCTTTGGTCGAGCTGTACCGCAATTTATCTATTCCTGATTATGTGAACATGTGCCAGTGTTTGATCTTCCTCGAGGATCCTTTGCCGGTTGCAGAAATTTTGGATAAATTAGTGCAAGGCAAAGAAGAGAGCCAGCTCATGTCGTATCAAATTGCGTTTGATTTGTACGAATCTGCCACACAACAGTTTTTGGGACGTGTTCTACAAGCTTTACGTTCTACTGCTCCTCTACCACATTTGCTCGAAACGAAACCTAAAGTCGAAGCAACCACTGAAAAGGAAGAAGTTCCGGAGAAAACTAAAGACGAACGAACTTTTGAGAGTTTGGTAAGTTGTTTAGCTTTATCCGCGTTTATTTGTAACTCGATTTTTTACAGAGCGATAACGAAAAAGAGCATCAAGGTCGTATCGAAAAGTTACATAACATTTTAGCCGGAAAAGTTTCGATTGAGCTCCACTTACAATTTTTGATACGTTCGAATCACTCAGATTTATTAATTTTAAAACAAACAAAAGAAGCAATTCGTGTTAGCATTTGCCACACTGCGACCGTGATCGCTAACGGTTTTATGCACAGTGGGACTACAAGCGATCAATTCTTAAGGGATAATTTGGAATGGTTGGCACGCGCAACAAATTGGGCTAAATTAACTGCAACCGCTTCTTTGGGAGTTATTCATCGTGGTCACGAACACGAAGCGCTCACTTTAATGCAAAGTTATTTGCCTAAGGAAGTTGGTCCTAGTTCTGGTTACTCTGAAGGTGGTGGTTTGTATGCCCTTGGGCTTATACATGCAAATCACGGTGCAAATATAACTGATTACCTTTTGGGGCAGTTGAAGGATGCTCAAAATGAGGTGAGATTCTTTCATCAAATTGAAAAACGAGTTCTATCGTGTTTGTTTTATTACAGATGGTGCGTCATGGTGGTTGTCTGGGATTAGGTCTCGCCGGAATGGGAACTTACCGACAAGACGTGTATGAACAACTGAAGTTTAATTTGTATCAAGATGATGCTTGTACCGGTGAAGCTGCGGGTATTGCTATGGGAATGGTTATGTTGGGCTCTAAAAATGCGTCTGCGATTGAAGATATGGTTTCTGTAAGTTGTTTGTTAATATTTATTTTGAACATAACCTGGAAGAGAAACTTCATTAGAAGAGCTACATTTTTTGCAATTCTTAAATTACAGAGTTCTGTAAAAGTTTTTAGAGCACCAGTTGAGATGGCGCGACAGACCTATTTTAAGAACGAATTTTCCAGTTTTAAATTTAGCCAAAATCCCTTTCTAATCCAACAGCTAGCAAACATTATACCACTTGATTTATTGCAAGGATTCATTCTTTTTATTCAATAGTTATTTACGTCATTAGTCCGGGAAGTGACCTATTAAAGCATGAGTAAGATGTTAACGGACGAAGCGAAGCTGAGTCCGGAATTTCGAAACGAATGCTTTAATAATCACTTCACGGACGTATATCGTATAAAATTTTATTTCATACTGTAAAAAACAGTTTTTTATTTGAAAAATTTCTTTGTACAAAAACGTCATTTTAGAAATGTCAAATTAAATATCCGCTGTAGGTATTTCATTTTAAATCACATTATCCACTTTATGTTCGTTACTTAGCAACAAATAACTACTTTATAACTTCAATCTTGATATACATTAATATAGGTGTTCGTATAGTGTATTGGATAACACCCTTGCCTTTCACCCAAAGGTTCATAGGTTCGATCCCTCCTGGCGGCAAGCTTTTTTCTCAATCAAAAATTTAAAAAATAAAGTCCTTTTCAAAAACTTCGCCAAACAGTCCGGGAAGTGTTACTTAGCAACACTTCCCGGCCTAGTGATGTAATGTGCCATTTCCCGGACTCAAATTAATGACGGAAAGTAGCAATAGCCGTACAGTATGAAATAAAAGTACTTTCTATAGCAAATTTAAAGTCATTTGTCCGCCGGGCTATATTGACCGCGTTACAGTTGTAGACCACGCTCTAAAATTTTCCAAAAATGTCGTTCGCTTATAACTTGAAAACTGCACTTTTTGAGAAAAGTACTTCTCCATCAAGATGAACTACATCAAATTTCCAACAAATTATGTCTGTTAGGGTTTTTCGTCCGACCAACGGTTTAGGCTTTGAGCGCCTTACAGTTTGTCATGAATTTTAAAAATACCAAAAACCTAATTTTTTTATTTTATGGCTTGTAACTCGAAAACTACGCACTTTTCGAGAAAAATGTTCCTCGATAAAAACAAAGTACATTAAATTTACTACAAATTATATCTTAGGGTTTTTTTGTTAGACGAATGGTTTAGGCGGCTCGGGAAAAGTAGGTTTTTGGGGATAAACTAAATAAACCTTCGGATACACAAAAAATTTATATACCAAAAAAGAATTTTTTGTGTAGATTTCGAATATACTATCGTAGACGGTCTTAAGTGCAGCATTCGTGGTAGTAGACGTCTTTGAAGCTGAAGACTCGTGCCGGGCGGCTGTCTACACTAAACTTGAATGCACTCTATAATTTGTAGGAAATTTAATGTACTTTATTATTCTACAGGAAAACTTTTCTCTAAAATTCCTTAGTTTTCGAGTTACAAGCGTAAAAACTAAAAAACAGTTTTTTGGCCGATTTTGGAATTTCTGTCAAACTTTAACGCGCTCTAGCGCTTAATCCACTCGTCTGAAGAGACAAGGTATAATTTATAGAAGATTTGATGTAGTTTATTTTTATATTGTAGAAGCAATTTTCTCAAAAAATGCGTAATTTTCAAGCTATAAGCAAAAAACTGAAAAAAGTAAAACCTACCCTTCTCAAGCCTAGGGCTGGGCGATTGTTAAATTACACAATCGACAATCGATTGTTTCAAAATCATCGATTGTCACGATTAATCGATTGTTTCAAAATCATCGATTGTCACGATTAATCGATTAATCGAATAATCGGATAATCGATTAATCAAACAATCGATTAATTGGACAATCGAATAATCAAACAATCGATTAATCGGACAATCGATTAATCAAACAATCGATTAATCGGCAATCGATTAATCAAACAGTCGATTAATCGAACAATCGGATAATCAAACAATCGATTAATCGGACAATCGGATAATCAAACAATCGATTAATCGGATAATCGGACAGTCCGGCTTTTCAGATGGACTTTATTATTATTAATATAGTTTAATACTTAATTTGTGGTTTATTGTTATGTAGTACGTAAAGACTACGAATACCTACTAAATATTCAAAATTTTAAAGACGGCTTTATCAGGTTTAAGTTTTGGCAACGTCTTCTTGGCATTCACAGGAGACCGCGGGTGGTGTGAGTGTTTTGTAATTTATTTTTTCGATATCTGATACGGTTTTTGAGTTACTGCTTTTTTAGCGTTTTTTGGATTTAAATCTCACATTATTGTAATAGGATAACATTAACGTGGAGCTCTCGCGGAACCCTCCTTTTAGTCTTAAGTCTTAATAGATGAGACCCTAGAGGCTTATTCGACCCGGATGTGAGTACATGTAAGCAGGCTAGTATGCAGTAGGCATGTAGGCGAGCCTTTTCCTTATGCACCATGAAGATGAAAAAGTCAGGGAGGCAGAATCTAGCTGGCATAGACATAGCCAGCGGGCATGGACTAGGAAAGATACAATTTAATACAACCATTGCTCTAAATTAACTAATTAACCCAATAAACATTGGTCAACAATCGCTAATCGGAGATCGATTAATCGTACAATCGATTAATCAGTCAATCGATTAATCGAACAATCGATTATTCAAACAATCGATTAATTGGACAATCGATTAATCAAACAATCGATTAATCAAACAATCGATTAATCGATTAATCAAACATTCGATTAATCGGACAATCGTTTAATCGATTATTTTCAAGACTTAATCGAACATCGATTAAAACATCGATTAATCGATTTTTTTGCCCAGCCCTACTCAAGCCTCAACCTCGTACTACCGAATTCCATCTATTAAGGATCTTATAAAACATTTCGTTGCAAATAGATAATTTATATTTAAATTAATCACCTAAATTGTAGGAAAATGTTTATTCATTTTCGTGAATTCTGTTTTTGTCAACTCTTTGACTGCGTCGGAGATTTCCTAGGAGATGATGGTTACCCATTTCATAACTGCCCAACGCACGACAAACCTGAATTAATTTGTCTACTAATTTGGGTTAGTAGCAAGCAGATATTCTCAATAGAGGGATTGGAAATTGTATTAAATTTTTTTATATTTTATTCAGGGTGGTAATTAAAAAAATTGTTAAACGACTCGTTTGAGCTTTCCATTTTTTAATGCTACTTTTTGGTATTTGTTTGAAATTCTTGCAGATGTATGAGACGAGCTTTTTTCTTGATTTTTATTAATTATTTTGTTAGAGGTAGGACGCCGACGGTCTTGCCATCCTACCAATACCGTCAAAAAACGCCGTACAGAAAGCACTCTTTTAATTTCTTTTAAATCGTTAAAATATTTATCAAAGCGTGAATCTTGTAATCTTCCGAATGTAATTTGACGTCTCTCTGGTTTCCTATAACTTCATTGGGATACGAATTCTTTTTAAAATATAATTTCGGGCTCATTATCAGACCACTTGAAAATCTTTCAATTACTTCTCTTTGAAGTATAATATTTCGAAGCTCGTAATTTTTACTAAAATTATTTGGTTCTTCATCATAAAACGACGCAGTTAGTGGAGCATCTTTACTAACGAACTAATCTGGGTAAAAGTAGGATTTTGACGAGACGTGCTCCGAATTTAATTCTTTACCTATAAGTAGATAGCGTAATTTATCTTTGCCATTAATTTCACTTCGTCACATTATATCTCATTTCATTTACGCTAATTTAAAATTTCGACACTTACCAAAAGCGCTTTGTTAATAATTTAAATGGAGTCGTAAACTCATACTACGCGAACGTTTATTTTGCGTATAAACTAAAATGGCACCGGTAAGTGCGTAAGTTAGGGTTACTTTTCAATTTATTTTCCGCCGAAGCGAGTATAAAGTGAAGTTTTTATTTGTTAAACCTCGTACAAATATGTGTGTTCTCGGTCGTTACGTATCTAATTTGCGCTAGAACTTGAGACTCTTTTATTAACTCTTATTTTATTTACAGTACGCTCAAGAGAGTCAACATGAAAAAATTCTACGCGGCTTGGCTGTCGGGATTGCGTTTACCATGTATGGACGATTAGAAGAAGCCGATCCTTTGATAGAACAATTGACCACCGATAAGGATCCCATTTTACGTCGTTCTGGAATGTATACGTTGGCGATGGCTTATTGCGGAACGGGACATAATCAGGCAATAAGGAAGCTTCTACATGTTGCGGTAAGTCTTGTTTGCGTATTAGGTACCATAGTATTACGAAGATATAGGAAGGATGAATTCGTTAAGTCCCTTCTTCTTTTCTTGCTTTTCTTTGGCAGTTCTTGAATTTTTGTCTAATGCGTTGTCTTAAAGCGTTAAATTCAGGGAAAAATGTAAAGGACGAAATATGTAGGAAATTTAATTTCTACCAGGCCATTTTTCTCCAAGAATGTGTAGTTTTTGAGTTATAAGCGAAAAACTATTTGTGACGGATTTTGAATTTTTGTAAACTTCTAATGCGCTCTAGCGCCCAAAGCGTTAAGTTTAGGGGAAAATGTAAAGGACGGAATATGTAGGAAATTTAATGTAATCTCCTTTTCTATTAGAGCATTTTTTTCCAAGAGTGCGTAGTTTTCGAGTTATAAACGAAAAACTGAAAAATTTTTGCAGTTTTTCTTTTTCGCAAATAGATTGGGGGTGAAAACAACAAGACGGCATATTTTGCGGTCAGGAAAGCGCAGATAGAGATAGCAATATTTTTCAGTCATTTTTAAATGAGTGAGCTCTGGCTTTGTAATCCTACTAAGTTTTTAATTCTTTTTAAATTTCAGGTTTCGGATGTGAACGATGATGTGAGGAGAGCTGCCGTAACTGGATTAGGATTTCTTTTATTCAGGTAGGACTTTATTACAATCGAATTTTATATTTCTACCTTGCTTTTGTGATTAAATATTCCCCACATTTCTTTATTTTGAACTCGATGAGGTTAAAAGGCACAACAAATTAGATTTTCTTACGCGTTTGTGTTACACGGTGATTTCATTTAGAATGCTATAAAAGCTCGAGCGAGTTGAGCGTTATTTTTGGACATAAAATGTTGAGATGCTCTATGTAACCTACTACGCAGGTTTCGGCGATTATTTTTGTTATGGACCCTTCACGAAGGAACATTCTGCACAGCTGCTACTTACTATGTACGTTGATAACTTTCAGATAATCGACAAACCTCTACTTTCACGTCTCGAATCTATGTAACTATGTATTACCGTATTACCTACATCCTTACTTAGTAAATCCTCGTTTCTGTAACTTGTTTGTTTTTTAAAACGTCACTAATGCATGTTGAAGAACATTCGGTTTGATGCATTTTCCGAAACTAACCTTAATCTTCATCTATAAACATTAGGCGAAGCTCTTACTTTTATTTTTCGTGCCGCACAGGAGGCGGAAATTAGAGTTCGTCCCTAATAGACAAAAAGTGATCGAATGGTCGTTAATTAAAAATATGTCGTGTCTCTGGAAAATTAATCGGAGAAGTAGAAACTTGTTCCCAAATTCTTTTTTAAAGTCGCGCATTTGCTCTTCTTTTAGTGCCAATTGCTTACTTTTACTTATAAAAGAATGCCACTTATCTTTTATCCGTACTCTACAAATTAGTTTTAATCGAAAACGAAGTTTCTCCTCACCTCTTTTTTCGCCTTTTGCGAGGTTTTTTGTTTTGTTTTCGCTTTTAATTAGTTTTGAGCAACAAATCGAATTAAAAGACTAAATCTAATTGCGAGAAAGTTACAAATTGAAGTGAATTGTTACTTGTGTGCTTTATAGATTTGTTACGTACACTTATCACTTAGTACCTACTTGGCGATTGGAAGTTTTGTAGTTTGTTTGTAGTACCGTAGTACCTACACATCGTGGTTTATTTTTATTTTTAATCGCTTGTCGTGTGATGGCAAATGGAAAAATTTACATAAAACGGAACTAAACTTTTAACGGATTTTAAATAGTTTGAAACACTCGCGTACTCGCGTTTTATTTTACTCTATAAAATTTGCTGTTAAGCTGTTAAGTAGCGTAATAACCTAGTACCCATAGTCATATATCTAGAAATTTTTCGTAAAAGCTTACGTAATGCCCGTAATGGTATCGATAAGCAATAAGTATTGCGATTAATAACTTTGGAAATTAATTGTCGATTACCTCGTTAATGCTACGCCGAAATTTTGTTAGATTAATGTATTTTTATTGCATAAAATTATGAGACGGATTGGCGGATTAAACTTCTCCTCGCTACTTCTTGTTTCGAGAAGTTTTGTATGTACAAATCCGATCTCCCATCTGTGTTTTCGATTATAAACGTGATCTTGTTTGTGTACAATGTTGGATGTTTGTAGCTAATTAACTGTAAATTCGTATTATTCTACATAGAACAATTTTTAAACCTCAACGTTATTGCGTTATAGCCCATCAGTAAACTTAGGGTTTCACTTTCAAAAAAATCCAATAATTCACAAACTCATCTGTATGTATCTATTGATGAATATCTTCATAGTTCTGATGAATCAGATGCGAGCTCTAGAGGCAGTGATCGAAAACATGTCACTTTTTTCGATTTTTTGTTAATACTAGTTCGAAAAATATGGGAAAATGTATGACGTAAAACTGAGGATAACTCTTAAATCAACCATAGAGCTTTGCTATATCTGCTCCATGTTGCTCACTTATAGAGAACAGAACTCTAGTAAATTCTAAAAGCGATGCCCAACAATCGTGGTTAGCAGTCATTCTTCGTACTCATCGGCACAGAATACCGTCTGGTATGCCACGCCCTCATGTCATTGCCATAGTCGCTTCGGACCAAACTCCAGCTCATCAGTTTCTTTGCGTTCGTCTGGACTTATGCCGACTTGCTCTAATAATAGTAGATATGTTTGTCAAAGCTCTGTGAATTATCACCAGAGCGCGTACTGGTCTAGCAAAAACTTTTCATTGAAGCGTCTTGTTCTACAGATGTGGGGTGTAAATAGTGGCCATCAGCTCATGTAGACCACTTCCACTCGTCAGAAACCCAATACACTCAATGTAGATCATTAAAAGGTGAAATCCACCCAACCTGACTAACAAGTATACGGTGGCGATGCCGGTGGAGCTGCTACCGTAACTTCCATAAATATTATCTAGTCACTAGTCGTCAATATAGAGAGAGATTTGAATGTAGCCGCTATAGATTTTTGCTCACCTTTTTCACATAAGCTGTCGGCATAGTGTAGTGTAGTGGAAAGTTGATGAATGGAACTAGTATAACGTCTCTTCATTCAGGAACACTTTGAGGCCATTTTGCTACCATCTACAGGGTTTTCAACGCCCTATAACTCAGTAATCCTTAGAAATACGGAAGACATCCACATGTTCGATTTTGTAGTAACTTTCATCAGCTTTATTTTTCATATAGTACTTACGTTTTAGCTCTGCCAATAGTTTCCGAAATATTAACGAAAAATCGATGCGTAACTTGTTCTTTGTTCACTACCGCAAGAGCTCGCTTCTGATTCTTTACGACCTTTAATAAAGTTAAACGTGTCCCCTACTTGTTAAAACTCGTGGCAAAATTAGCGTATCCATAATATCTCGATGTATTTCCATGTTATTAACTGTGCCATCCGGTATATCGACGACTTTCTTGTTATACAATATGAGGTAACATCGTGAAATATTCAGATTTGTAAATGACGTGTACTTCCGTAACCCTTACATCCCCATTCAATTAGTGCAAGAACGTTATTTAAGGTGTCTTGGGAGATCTTAAGTAGTTGACCAGTAGGGTAGTTTGTTCAGTTTGGTCTTATTTAAGGGGGTGAAAGGCGTTTCAGGTTATGCTGGGAAACTACTTCAAATCTCGTGGACAGTTGGAGAAAAGTGATTCATTATACCCAGGTGACTTTTGTGGCTTGGGCTTAGGTATTTAACAACTCTAGTCTCGTGTGGCCTCTGTCTTAGTTGGTAACTAGCAAATTTTTATTGCGAATATAGACTTTAGGTTGTTACCATCTCGAGAGAATATAATTTTCCTACCCAATACAAGATAATATAGATCTTTTGTTTCTATAAATTTTAAATTGTTTGTTTGTTGCTTGTATACGAGTGTTTCAAGGCTCACTTGATTTTTTTAAAAACTTGTATAGGCAATAATAAAATTTCGTGTATTTTGTAAAAGCGACCCTTATATATGTTTTTTAAGAGAGGAATTTTTAACGTATCTTTAAAGAAAATACAACTTGGTTTGTTTTTGTTAAAAATCTATAGTAGAGTGCCGCTTCTTTATTTATGCGAAATTATTATTTGGCACGTCAAAATACGTTTGCGTGCCAAGAAATCAACAAAGAAATAGTATAAAGACACTTTTTTTGATCTTCGCCCAGCTTTGCATGACATCAATAAGTAAATCGGCGACAAAGTAAGCGTTTCAAACGTCAACAAAATGTACTGCCTAACCGAATAGCGCTTTTCACCAATTGTTATTTTTAAAAATCCTTAAAATTTCATTTTCTCGGAAACTCGATTTTAGGCTTATAACGGAAACTTTTCGGATAAATAAAATATCTTTGTTAGGGGTAGGTTTTTGATGTTTGTTGAAGAAAATAACTGTCGGATTGTCGAATGTGCGCGAACTACTTACTTTTTTCTTAAAAAGGCTCATATGAACCCACTCGATTTTAAAACGCATTGGATCTCTTGGTAATACTACCTAGATATAAATTAAGTACACCCCGTAATGTAGACCCAGAATGTTATTGTTATTATTTAATTTCGAAGTTAGGAAAGAAGCTTCAATTTATATTTATTTTGATGAAATTATCTCTTTTGTACAATTCCATTTTATTTATTGGATAAACATTATAAGCCTAATAATATCTCTGACGATTTCTGAAGCAAACAATGCTTGTTATAATAAATCAAATTTAGTTGAGTTGAAGCATTTTAATAAATTACGAGTTGTACAAACGAAGCAACAAGTTCAAAGTTCAAACTTAATTAAATCAAAAATTTTGACGAGTAATGTTTTTTGAATCGTTTATTTCGAAATTTTGTACTTTGCGAAGAAATTCGCCAAAAGAAAATCTGCCCAAGTAGGTACTCGTTCGTTTGATGTAACATCGTAGTATTAGCGGAAAAGGTATTCGTTCTATCAATAGAAACGAATTTATTTTTGTATTGTCATTAAATTTTCTCGTCTTCTTGCTATTTATACTAATTTTGTCTTTTTCTAATATTGGTTTTTTAGTATTGAAACTTGGATTTCCACTAATAGTTTCTTTGCACGTCAAGATATACGGGATGCCCTCCGCTATTTAAATTTCAGAAGCGTCTGGAAACTGTGAGGGGAGGTTGTTTGGGTTTTTGATCAATTATTTGCTTACTTCTGCGGGTGCACGACCAAAGTTTATTAATATTTTAAAAAGAGTTTCCTCAAAATCACCTCCGGTCCTTTTTTTCTATTTTTAGATATGTTGTAGGTATCGAAGTTCTTAATCGAACGCCGTTTGTTTGGTTCGTTTGTTATGGTCAGAACGATTTTTTGAAGGTCAAAATTTCAACAATTATTAAGTTTCCATTTCCCCGGCATAATTTAATGCGCGAAATGATTTATATATTTATCAAAAATTTTGCCAGTTTGAACGGTCAGGTTTACTTCTATTCTATTTCCTTCTATACTGTTTTTCAGCATGAAAGTCGAATTTTAATTTTAAGGTTGGTTTTCTGCCAAAATAAAAAAAATGGAGTGGCGTACCAACAATCCCTTGTTGTTGTTGTAGTAAGACAAGAGTTACTTTTTTGTTCACCTCACGGAAGTACTACTTTCGTAGCTAACAACTGAAAATCTCGTATGTTCCACTTTCGATTGTATTTGCCTCATCAAAACAATAATCTTGAATTACGCGAGGGGGAGAAAAAATCTAGCGTACGCTTATGAAAATTCTGACGTTCAACGTGACAAAACGATTTTTTTGGATGACTCTACTGACTTTGAATCCTCTTCTTAATTTATTCTATACATTTCTATTATAAAAAAATTCCGCTTAAACTGAAAATTAGCCAAAAAAATGATTATTTTAAAACACCTTGTATAGTTTAAGTTGTTCGGAATATTGTAAAATTATCTGTGTGGATTTAAACAATACGCTTGACGCTGACGACATGATAGCGGAACCACAGTACATATCGGTAAATATCTGAGGGTGAGAGCGGAAAATTTATACATAATCGTTACTTTCGAGTATTGGAAATTGATTCCATTATTAGCCTTGCGGCAGTTTTTACTGAATGTAGCCTTTCCAATCTTTTTTTTTGTAAAACACCCCATAACAATCGTTAAAAAGAGATTGTGAAATAAGTATTTCTTGTCAAAAAGCAATTTTCCAAAAATTAAATTAAATTTGTCTTTTAATGACAAAAACAATACTTGATGCAAAACCAAATGTAAGTGTGGTGTTCATTTAGGGGTTAATGAGAGCTCTGCACGTTGTTTCGAGTTATGCCTAAACAGTCTTAACATTAATTTAGTCTTCTAAAACTTTTGTAATAGACCTGTCGTATTTAATCACGGAATAAAATTGTTTTTTTAACTGTAAACAGTTTCGCTTTTCAGTTTACCTTGCTCTTTTTTAGCTCTAATAAAAAAAAATTCGTGAAAAGTTAGTATAGCGGAACTCTGTGTGCAGAGAGAAAGGTATGCAAATTTTTGCGGACGAATAAATTAGATTTAAGTTGAATAAATGTAAAGACGTTCGCCTATAAAATGGATTTCAATTTTTAGTGAAAATATTGGAAAATGGCGTATTTTTTGCAACTTTTTGTCCCCTGTTGGTTGATATTTAAAAGCATTAACCTTTGGAAATGTCAATAACGGTGAAGGGAAATTTGGCTATTAAAAAGGTGAATACAAAGTGATACGTATTTAGTTTACCCCCTTAGTGGACCTCGTCTCAAAATTTGTTTCTTTACGCAGACTTCTACTAATAAGGTGCCATTTCGTTGTCGTGTCGTCTGAAGCCACATATCAAATTTTCAGTAGATTAAAGTTTAAAGCATTCTTGTGTGAGTAGAGCTCGGCGTAACTTTATAGAGACTTATTCAGAGCGAAACTGTGCCTCGGTAAAGAATCTCATCTCCAGTCTAAAACAGAAAAACTTGACTTTTCTCAACTCGCATACTCACGAGCATTTTGATTAATTTACTCTCTTTGTCTAGTCTCCATTTTTTCGGATTTATAACTTTCCAAGCAACATTTGTTTCGTTATCGTGAGTTGTGAGAACTTCCCTTAATCTGCCTATCTGCAGCGTGTCGTCTGCGTGTAGCCTGTGCCGTGAGATCGAAGACCGCATTATCTGCTATTATTTGTCATATTGTGAGACGTGCTCGGGGGAAGCATCGATTGCAGACCTGCAATTGCTCAAGCTCGCGGAGTGCAAATTAATTTAATTTAACCACAAGAGATTCGTATTTATATCGACCGTTTAATTATATCGCAATCCTGTTATTTCAATTTCTCTGGAAGGTTGTCTTAAGGTTAGATTTACTTTGGACAAACTGATTAAATTCTTATTAGTATCCGATGTTCCCTTTAAATTGATGTTCTGTACGTAATTAGTAATAGAATTCAGTTAGAAACTTATATTATGACGGTAACGAAATTATGTTGTATAATAAGGATGGCACTTACTCTCAATTAATTTGACGCGAGATGAATTCTTGCCGTTCCATCTAATATCTATAGTTATTAGAATTATTTGATGTTACGTTCACCAAGAATTCTCTTCCAATAATATTCTAATTTCTACACCTTAATTACTATCTGTTGTGGTAGGATTACACGAAATACCTATTATGTTTTAGGTTACATTAGGGTTTATTAAAATGGCGGCTTATAGACTTAGATAAAGCTTAGATACTTTCTATTGTGACAGTGTGTGCCCTCGTATACACTCGCCCGCTGCTTAATAAGTGTTATCGTTAGATATTAATTGAAATCTGAGGATTTCCTATTTCAAAGCACTAATTAATCGGTTCCAAAGGTACATTGTATCGATTGTGTCTAGAGAGTGGGCTTAGGAATCTGAATGACACGGGTATTTTTCTGCTAGTTCTTATTTTTATGACTGCTTTAAAGGGGGTGTGACCCAAAAATAACATTTTTCACGGATACCTATATGTAAACAAAATATCTAAGAACAGTTCTTAAAACCGCACATCTAAAATCCAAATATTAATCGAGATATAGGCGTTAGAAGCTTTACTGAAGCTGCCTGTGACCTCATACCGACATCGGCCGTCAGCGTACCTAGTCGTATTTGGTCGTATTCACAACACATTAGTAGCGCAAGACAGTTTGTTGATTTCTATTTCTAATTGTAATGTTATTTTACACCTAGGTAACTAGAAAAATAAATAACGAAATAGAAATCAACAAACTGTCTTGTGCTACTAATGTGTTGTGAATACGACTAGGTACGCTGACGGCCGATGTCGGTATGACGTCACTGTATACTTAAAAACGTTATATCTTCAAAACGGTTTGTCTCAGTGATGTGCGATATTGAAATTTGTTCTTAGAATATTTTGTACTATAACTTTAATTTTTGGGTCACACCCCCTTGAAGAACAGTACCTTTGCAACTTCATAGCTCTCGATCTTTGAGTGTTGTTTTTTTTTGTGACTTTCACCAAGGAACTGTTTCCTTATTACGGGATGGATTGACATGAAAAAAATATATTATGCGTCTCAACTAACTACAAAGTTCTTTTTCCGTGAAATTTCCCCCAAAAATTTTGATTAAAAATAATTCCAAATTCGGGTAATTTTTAAACCTCATTTGTCCGCTTAAGATGATTTAAAAAAAAGAATTCTGAAGAGCTCTGCATCGGTATGTTCTTAACCTGGTCTTAAAATTTCAATTCTGTAAATTAAATCTTGTGGTCGTAGTTTGATTTTCTCCTATCTTTATCGTTGGTTATGACGTAGAGAGGCAATAAAGTAATAGGATACTAAAGAAAAATATTTGAGAAATTTGATCACTATTTATTGTAAAAGGAGAGAATCTCCTTAATTATGAGCGGAAAATTGTAATGACGTAGTCCTTGTAACGGAGTAAAATTTTGGTGTTCGTGTTGCTGCGTTATAAATATAAGGCAGGTAATCCTCGGCTGTTTTACGCTCTAGGAATTTGGGTTTTCCGTGGAAAATTAACCTTTCAAGATTTCGAAAATTTAGTATTGTTTTCTTTACATAAATAATACAAATAACACTTAGAAATAGGAAGTTTTCCCTTTGTCTTCATTTTCCCTTTGATTCGAATATCTTAAAAGTAGCTTTTGTAAACGACTTTTCTTTAAGTTTTCAAACGGCCGCAGTTATCAATTTATTTGCTATTGATGTTTTATTTCTTTTCGAAACTTTTTCAAACGTAATCTTACAAGTTTGTTCTCTCCCGGACTAAATCGGTCGTGTTTGTTGAAGGTGTTTGTGCCTTAAAGTGTCGCAAGAGTTTCCAACGTAAATAGGGGAAGAGCTTTATTAAGCTTTTTTTTTTAACTAACTGTAGAGGAGGTTCATTAAAAAACGAGGCGTTTGGTTAATGGCCTCGGCGGCCGATAAAATTTAATAAAGGCGATGTATTTTGTTACTACGAAACTCTCCCATTTGCTCATAGCGCTCAAGTATTAAACTGGGCTCGATAATTTTTAAATTTACTGTAAGTTTGCTCAAGGGCACGCTAACAATCTTATCTAACGGCATTTTTCTGGTCCCGTGTCTTTCCCAATTAGAGCACCGTGCTCTTTGTACTTCCCCGCATACATTGGCGTGACACCAACGTTAAGGACGTGAAGTTTGATTGGGGTCTCAGCAGGGCCATATTAAGCATGGGGCTCAGTGGGGCTCAACCCTCAGGGCGCTTGTCAAATAGGGGCGCAATTATTTTCGACAGACACTAGCTTAACTAACTGAAATTATTATTGAAATATTGAATGATTTTTCTAAAGCCAAAGTAAGAAAAATGCCAGTAAGTGCCCATTAGGCTACTGAGGATGTAGCCTAGGGGGCCAAGTCAATAAGGAGCGCCAATTGCCAATGAAAATAAAATTATGTCCAATAACAATTTATTTCTACTCATTGTTTTAATTGGAAAATGCAACGGGACTCAGGCCTGGATTTACCATTGGTCTAACTACGCTAAAGTCTAGAATCCTGGGTCAAAAGGGGCCGCGGAATTCTCCAACAATATTTTGTGTTTATCTGACATATTATAGTAATTTAATTTTCCTACTTTGTTTTTGTGAAATATCTTTTTTGGAGACACTATCAATTGCTACTAAAATTCCTAAACTTCATTTTAATCCGTTTGACCTTGAACAATACAAAATTTTTTCCTACGGCGCTATTTCACTATATTTCCTCCCCAAATAAGAAAAAAGGCATTGGGATTATTATAGCCTTGGGCGCCAAAATCCGGCGCTGAGTTGTATTCATTGGGGCGCTTTACTCTCTCGAGCCCCAGGCGCTGGAAAACCTAAACACGGCCCTGGGTCTCAGAACTATCTCGAATTAGGAAACTTTACTACGTAAGTTCTGCTCTCGTTAGTTTGCCATTGCTTTCCGAGAGACACTTAAGATTCGAACCAGTGGAAGTTCCTATAAATTTCAAGGGTCGGGTGCATTCTGAGACATTGAGCTCTGTAGCTCAGCGCCGTACCGCTGGACTCGCAACCCAAACCTTCATCTTGTTAGTATTTTATATTCCGTTTTCGATTTTCACTTTAATGTAATGTTGGCTGGTGAAGGGCCAACATTTAGGGGCTTGAAATTGTTGGGTTAAAATAAAACACAACCTTCTTCTACGAGTGTTCAATTTAATCTCTCCTTTAATACTAATACATTGGTCTATTGCATCGTATTGCATCCTGTGTCTAGTGCCTACTCAGCATCAATAATAATTACTAGTACGGATGTAAGCAAATATAGACAGACATGTAAAATGATGATATCTGATTAAGTACAATTTTATAATGAACTTATTTAACCTATTTAATTGTACACTACATTAATTCTGAAGGGACGCTATTGTTTAAGTTCCTCAGAAATGAAGGCCTTACCGTAATCTACCCAAAGGCTAGATGGAATGCCTTCGTTGCACTGTTTATTTAAAGTCAATCCGAAAGTTTAATTTTGCAAAATTTAGTTAAAGGGGAGGGGCGGTAGGTAGAAAACTTTGTGTTTTAAAAATACTTAAATTTTGATCCATTTACTAACCGACTTTTGTTGGAAAAGTTCCTCGTTTCAATTTGGACATCGGAAAAGCTTATGAGAAACTTTTTGAGCAGTTTGCGAGTTTTAGTTTGTTTCGCAATAAATCAATTGGTATTAATAACGAAAAGTTTGTGTTTACAATAAGGAAAGCTCGTGTTTGGCCTTGTGTGTTTATTTTAAATGTTTTATATGATAACGATGAGCTTTTGTTTTCCGATTACTTAACAAAGTAATATTTGTTCTGTGTGAAATACGTAGGTAGTTGTAATGTATTTACCAGAAAGTTCATAATGCCTCAAACTTTATATCATAGGACACGTTTGACGAGCTTTATTCGGTCAAATGTTGGACAATTTGTTATTTGTTCTATAAAGATTAGGTAGGGCGGGCGGGAAGCTCGAGGCGAGAAAATTAAATTATTCTCGTCGAGGGTTGTAGGGATTTTTTTAAATGTGGGTTACTTCTTTCGAAGAAGTGTCATTTTGTATCGAAGAAAAATAGAAGAGACAACTACATCCTAGTCGATTTAGAACTATTATGCCGGATGTTTTTGTTTACGGCGCACTATCACTCAACTATTCCTTCCTCAAAGGAGAGGCGATTTAATTGTCGAGAAACTCATTTTACACTTTCTGCTACGTTGGTTTTAGTGGAGGGCCTATAGACAATTTTTAAGGAGGTCGGTATGATAGTAACTAACAATTCTTTTATGTTGAGAGGAATATTGTTTTACATCTCGACATACTTTGTATGAAAATCGATGTACGTACAAGTTTTAATTCGGATAAATACGACGTCGTCATTATCACCGTGAGCCGACTATAATTCGCGTTCTTCTTTTTTACCCGTGTGACTTTTTATGTGCTGATAAATTTTAAAAAGAATAGGGCTTTGGAAATTGAGTTTGTAATTTGGCTTTACCGTACGGTCTGCTGTAAAAAGCATTTCGTATCCGTTATTTCTCCTATAAGCGAGATTATGGACTTTAAGGTGTTATACTTTATACAATATTATCTATATTTCTAGACCTCCAATATAACCTGCAGGAGTTTAATTTTTTCAACATTAGTTCGTCGTTTTATGACTCCCAAGTTTTTACTCACAGAAGTAAATATTTCGATAATTGAATCACTGAATAGAAATTATTTCTTGTGAAAGCGTAGACGCGTGTACTTTAGAGAGAGAGCTATAACAATCGTCAGAATTAATCTTTGTCCGATTAATCGACTATTCGATTAATCGATTGTACGATTAATCGAGGCAGTCGATGATGGCAAGGAGAAAAAACTCGGCGCTGCGAGGCGCACCGTACTCGGTTAGAAGTATTCCAAGTTGCGTGCGATCCAGAGAGGGCAAGTTTGAGCTTGGATTGGTCCGCGACCACTCATCTAATCGTATTAATTTTCGTATCAAAATACGCGTAAGAGAGTCTTCTTTAATCATCATTGCATTCATCAACAGCTCCGATGCACCATAAAAAAACGATTCACAGAAAACCGCCCAAAAAAGAAATTTACAAAAAATTTTTCAACTTTGAACACAAATAAGTTCTTTTCTCTTCATTGGAGCGCTTACTTCGACATATATTCGTTTGAAGTAAAATCTCTATCGAGTTCAACGATTCCAAAACCATCGAGTTGCGATGGATAGAACGCGAGATATGAGCCACAACGCATTTTACAAGATGGTGGCGAGAGGGTCAATTTTGCGAACACGCAAAATAGGGATATTTTTTGATTCTCTTCGACCAACCCCATATCGAATTAAAAAATTAAAAATGACAGTGCCTAAGACTTTTGGGTCACACGTGTAGAATTTTCGTAGATGCACTGGACTACGAAGCACGTTGATTTTTATTTTTATCGAGAGAAAATGCACCAAAGAAAACTTATTTCGCTTCTCTGTTTAAAAATTAAATTAAAATTTTCTCTTTGAAGTTGAGTAGTACATCTATTGCATTATTTTGTAAATATTAAAACTCAAACACCCGTTATAGAGTTAAAAATATGCAAATTAATGTTTATAGTGAAAAGGAAATTGATTGTAGTTTGTTTAATGTCTCGTTGATTTGTTCTCTTGCCGTTAATGGGATGTTAAAAAAGCTCGTTCCATACATCCTCGTTTGGACGTTGTAAAATTTTGGTCTAATTGGCCGTGAATGTCGAAAATTAAATTTCGTTTAGTCTCTATTTTTAATATAATAATTTTTGATAAAAGAGAGAAAATTCTTTTTATTGTGCTATCAAATAAACGGCCGTGCTTTTGCGTACGAGTCCGAAGCTAATTCTAGAAGCTCTCAAAATTAAAAAAAAATACATCAAACAATAGTATGCTCAGAATCTATCCCACATTTTCAAAATCGAAAGTTATACGGGGTCTTTTATTTGAATAGGAAAGCTAATACCATTTCCCGCTGAACCGAACCAATCTTTTTGGCGACGATTTTGTCCAAAACTAAACTTCATCACAATCGCTTTAGTAGTTTTTGTTTTAAGGCGTTACACACAGACTCACACATCCACTCACAGACAGACTTTTTGTACATTTTTGGATTCCTAGGGATTAAAAACGTCCGAAATTAAATTACACACAAAATATTTTTTTATAAGTAGTAGGCGAAGTCGACGTAAAAGTAAAATTAAGAAAATGTGTTGCTGAAAAATTCGCGTAAAAGTTTAGGAGCATCACGTATTTGCCAAATATTCGTCGAATAAAAATCAGCAAGACGTGAAATGTGGTTGTATTACATCTTTGGGACCAAATGGTAAGGATACGCGTGTTACATTAATAATTCAAATTCCTTAAATTCCTACACGAATACGTGGTATAAGTGTAAGATTATCAATGAGAACTATCCAATTTGTGGTGAAAAGTTGTTATTTTTTCCACTTTCGGGACATTTATAATGCGGACTTATCTTTTCGCCAGCTCTTTTCTTGTTTATTTAATTGATGCTCAATTTTTTTGTGCCATTAACTTGCTCGTTTCTTTTACGTTTAAAAGGACGCCTCCAAAGCGAAGTCCCGTCGTTTTCTATAAATAGTCTATATCGTCGACGCTTTCGTAATGGACTTCGGACGGGTTGTGCCGTCGAATTTGTTACTTTAATGGACGTACATTTCCATATGCGTGAATAATAATAAGTCCTTAAATCTAATATTAATCGTAACAACTTTAGGTTACGCAAATATTAAAACTCGGATAGTGTCATACTTTCGCTTTGATTTTGCCAGGCTTTGGCAAACTATGTTTTTGTCATCGACCCTCACAAGTTTAGCTGTATCGACTGTGTTTTAATGGTGGCTTTTGTGTATATTTTAGAGCACCCCGGAGTTTGTTTACGCGAGCTTTTAGAAATTCAAATTTAATATTTTTAGAAGAACTCGACACTGGCATCAATTTTTTAAACTTATCGATTTCAATAAATATAGTGATGTTTCGTAACAACGTGAGCGTCTCACTTTCACGACGACAATAGACGCTCTTGCACCCTTCTAGTTTTAACGACCTTTTTTTGGGGTACACATACAGTATTGGGAATTAATTTCGAGACATGGCGAAGTTCAATACATCTAACATAAATGTATAATAAATTTGGTTACTAATAAAGCAGAGAATCCTGTTAATGCGGATAGACAGTGAAAAAGTATGTAAGGTAAAAATTTTCAGAGTAGAAAAACATGGGATCTTCACGATCTTAAGGAACCTCAAGGGCACTAGAGTTTCGTTTTACGACATTTTGTCGCGGTACTGACGAAAGTTATGAACCTTCGAATCTGAAATATGGGAATGAAAACTATTTTTATGGTCTCAAAACTACTTTCAGTTTGGGCAGCATTAATTTGCTTCGTGAAAATGGCGCGACTAAATGTTGTTAAAGTTCTGGCCTTAAACACGCTCAACTTTTTTTTTTCACGATATGGAATTTAGTTTTTTGAAATTTTATCAATGGGAAAAATTACGGAAAGCCGCCGATTCAATAAATTTATTCTACTCGTTGTTTAACGACCGCGGTATCGTACCTACCTATAACTCGCACTCTCTTGCAAATGTTCTGAGCATATTAGTTCCAAACTACTCAAAATTAAAATTCCTAAACTCTTTACAAACCCTTATAACTGATGTTCTTCCGAACATACAGACACTTAATTTAGTTTACAAAAATTGTAAACTTTCTGGTAGGACGTTGTACATCTTTGTTCTCCAATAATCAACTCTTTGTTAAATTTTCTTAGAGGAATCGCCAGGGCATTTTTATTCCTTGCTTCATCATTTTGATGAGATGTCCCACTGGTGCATGTTGACATGCAAGTTATCTCAATTAACTCAAGATGAAGATACTAGATTGAGAATTTCTTCCGACTTAAACACCTCTCTGTAGGTTTCCCTATCTTTGAGATTACATAGCATCCAAATAGCCCACTTCTGCAACACAAAAACTCAGTCCGCGCCCCAAAAAAACACCGTAGGCCATACGGCTATACAAACTTGCATAATAACAATATCTGACAGCTTCATGGCCTGTATATCGTTTCAAACTTTTTTGACAAAATATGGCGTTTGAGAGCTGCTTAAAAATTGATCATTGTGGTGTTTTCAGTTAAACGTCAAGAAACCTAACACTTTGAGACTCGCTACGCCCTAAAGTTTTTGTCTGATTCAGGCCAACCCATTAGAATCCATCCAATTTTTGGCCTTCTTTAGAATTTCTTCGATTTCGCTATTTACCAGATCGAACGTTTTTGCTTTCACCAGAAAGGAGGTGTCATCTGCGTATATGCAGGCTCCATATTATGTTTGTGTGTTTTGGGGAACATCTTTAACATACACAAGAAAAAGCACCGGTCCGAGCATTGACCCCTGCTGTGTACCATGCAATACAGCGGTGATCCGATAATTCGTCATTCGTCATCGCAAAACTAGTGAGTTGCACCTCGACCATAATATCGCAATTTGCCCAACATAATTCTGTGGTCAACGGTATCGAAAGCTTTGCAACACACTATCGAAGTCTTTTCCAAACAGTCGTGATCCCTCATCTATAGATTTGTTAAAAATGATCGCCAATGGACAGGCAATGCTGATAATAGCTATTTTTTTAGAGTTTGTGTGATGATTGCCTCTTAGAAGTCTTCAGATGCATTCGTTTTAAATTTTTTTTATGATTTTATGAACTTCAGGTTCATCTGTGTGTTTAAAGAACATTGGACTTCTATTATCTCTATTTAATTTTTTTAGCAACTCTGTCGCTTGTTGTTGAGCGGGCTGGGCTGTGCTTCGATGTCAGATAGTACTATTCTTGGTATGCTTTCAAAATAAAGGTTAAGCTGCTCTGCTATAATACAGTCCCCGAATTGTCCCTTTTTAGCTTTAGCCTGCCCAGTTGTCTCCTCTCTTATAATTTTCCTCTTTGGTTTTTTCTTGTTTTCACACGACTGATTGATATTTATTGAGTGTTTGCCCGACGCTTCTCCTCTGTAATCTTGCTTTGCTATCCTGCTGTATCGGTTTACTTGGTTAGAACAGTTTAGTGCAATGGTAGCGAGAGCATCCAGAGTTCGTTTCATTGTCAGAGCTTTCTCACTCCATGTTTTTTCCATTTTAGTTAATAGTTTTATATTCCCCAGTTGTGGCTATATTATTTGAGATGAGAAACGATTCGGCGTGTTAATTAATGAAAGATAAAGATAATGTTTTTGATTGATAAGAAAAAAAACATGTTTCAGTTTCGAAGGCTCACAACTTTTGCCAGTACCACGGCAAAATGTTGTAAAGCGATATTCTAGTGCTCTTGAGTTACAGGTTCCTTCATAAGCTAGGTAGTGAAGATCCAATATCTTTATACTTTGCGGGTCTGTCCGCTACACTATTAATAAACGAGTAGTTGCGTGTTAGTTCTGTATGTCTCGAAATTGATTCCCCATACTGTATAATACTATACCAGTTATGTCGAGCGCACTGCCACCGTCACCTTTTTTCAATTTTCCACCGATTAAAGGTGCGTAATTCTAATTCTTAAACACAAGTCGAATGATAATATTATCGTAAAGAGCGCGTTTACGAATTTACGCAAACTTTATTTTAACAGTTTAGTTACTCCTTCGAGACAAGCCCGCTGCAACTATTTTTTATTTTTACAGCACTCGTTTCTTTATTTAGAATTTTTGAGTGTTTTTAAAAGCGTTTAATCCCATAAGATGAGTAAGTATTAAGCCACAAGTGTAAAAAGTTTATTTTTAGGAATATTATGATGTACATATTTATGAAATAAACTTTGGAGGCGATTTATTTGAAACTTACAGCCCTCGTAAAATTTATAAACTGCACCAAGTTTGATAATATAAATGTACTGGTTAATTTATATTTTCCTTTAACGTTTAACAAACTTTTGAAAGAACTTTTTACCAAAAGACTTTAATTACTTGCCGTTGGTTCTGTTAATTTACAATGAGAGTAACTTTGTCGAGTTGATTTTGCAACTTTTAAAGGGAAGCTAGTAGGTAGAGCATAATTTGAGCTTGGCATTTTGTACATGTCATAATGGCCGTCAAATTGTAACGTTCGAAACTTTATACAAATAACTAGAGAAAGCAGTGTAAATGTGTTTTTAGAATAAATTATTATACTTGTTGAATAATATTTCGAGGAAGTCTCGCTGCAACCCCACACTCTATGTGGGCTACAAATTTTGTTTTAATAAAATATTAATTGCTCTTTACTGGCATAACGTAGGGAAAACTGTCCTAAAAAAATTTATAGCGGAAACATCCGTTTTTATAACCCACGAATGCCCATTTTGAAATCAAAAAATTCCTGTCCCACTGTCTGTAATCGTTACTTTTAAGGATATTGGATTACATTAAGGGCCAATTCCACCAACACGGCTAATGGCAGTTAATCAATGAATGACAATGAGTTGTCATGGAAATTCATTGATTAACTGGCATTAACCTTGATTAAACGTTTTAATCAGAGTTGGTGGGACTGGCCCTTAGCCTGAAACGTACCAAAATGTTCGAGCCTATGTACTACGGACATAATCGAGACTCGTTATTGACTACCCTTTAGGTACATCGTTCAGGACCAGCCCAACCAATTGTCGTTAATTGATTAACTGCCATTAACCGTGATTAAATTCTTTAATCAGCGTTACTGGGACCGGACCCTTAATCTAATAAATACATTTTTTGGCAAATTGGCTGTACATTTTTTAATAAATAGCAATTAATCGTTTCGTACTAAAGAAGTGCGTGAGTGATTATCTTAAAATTAACAACTAAAATTAATGAATGTGTATTAAATTTGGGTATGAAATAGGGGGAAGTTGACTCATAATAAGTATTCCATTAATTATTTAACTACCAAAGTGATGCTGGTTACTTCGTCGTGATTGCTGTTTAATCCTAGCTCGCGATTTTTATATTTTTTACGCCAAAACTGTTTTAATGTTATGTCCACTCGTACGATAATTTAATAAAATAAGAAAGTAATCAGTCTGCGATCTGATTCTCGCGGAAATCGGCTAGTAATTCACTCCGAGAAAATAAAAGGATGCCTTTTTATTACCTCGTGGGTTAATAAACCGAGTAGAAATAAATTTGCGGTCCAATGGAAAAAAACTGAATGAATCGTTTTGGTGTTATTTGTGGAAAACTTTCAGCAAGTACTGTTGACCTAATAATACGTACAACTTGGCCAAATAACAGGAATAGGCGCTGAAATACGCATCAGATGTCAATTATGCCAATTATGGTGAATTATAGTTTCATTTACGTTATCAAAGTTTTCTCAGTTTTAACGTTTGAGGATTTAACACGTAATTTCAATTTTCAATTTTTATTTATTAGAAGATTGACTACCACCTACAGCAACTCAAGCCAATAGATGGCGCTGAAGATCGGATTCCGGCAGAACCAGTAGATATAGTCTACTGACTCTGGATTCCGGAAAAATGCTTAGAAACTTATGAAGTTGTACGTATTATTAGGTTTGCAGTATTTGGTTTCAGTATCATAATAAGGAGGGATGGAGTTAGTTTTAATTAGCCTACTCTGCATGCCGAGGACACTGTTGGAATTGTTTTCAAAATTTCAATAGTTGTAGGAATTATTGTAGTTTTTTGAACCACCCAATGGGTGGTATTCTGTAAAATATGTTAATAATTTTAAGCCTGTTAAATTGTTTATTTTTAAAGGTCTGTTCAATATTTTGACAGATTGTTGAATGGTGAATGCCATTTTATTTATTTAACAATTAATAATTTAAACATTTTTTTGTGAGTGGTATTTGGCGCTATTCTGTAAAAATCAAATCGCACTCACTATTCAACAACCTGTCAAAATATGAACTTATGAACAGACCTTTAAAAATAAACAAATTTACAGATTTTACAGAACTATCGTTTCGAATTTTATAAAAATCGATAGTCTGTTATAAATTTAACATGTCGAGGGTCGAATATAGTTTTTGAGAGACTACTTTACCAGTACAAGTATATATTTGGAAAACAGTAAGCAGGCCAAGCTCACTCGAATTTTAACGACATCTTCAATATGCACTTCGATAATGGAACTAGCCTGATGATATTTCACTTGCGTGTGTAATCCTTAATTGACGTAATTTGAACTGACTCACCGAAATACGCCGTACTTTCGGTAAGTACAGGGTTGGAAGTTCGTAGAATTTTGCCTCGACTTTAATTAATTGAATATTGGATGCATAATTTCACGCAATAAATATGTTATCCTCGGTGTAATACAGGGCGGGCAAAATTCGATGGTTCTTATGGAGAAATCGATAACTAGAAGAGAAATGGAAAAATGGATGGCGCATCATCGAGCTCTTTTTTTGATAGGAACTCAATGGCAAAAACTGGGATTTTCGATCTTCTTTTGTTTTGGACCTATACGGAGTTTTGGACCTTAGTTTTCGATTTATAAGACAAAGTTGCGTTTTCGAAACTTTGCACGCGTGCTTCGACCGCTACCGCACATGATCCACCTAGTTTAAACTTCGAAAATGCCTACTATAGAAGTGAGCGAAACGTCAGGCATCGCAAATAGAAACTTTCGACCACGACCCATTTGCACCAAAACCTCTACCTCTTGTCAGTTTAATGATACACACCAAACATGTTATATTTTGACGTCCCGTTTTATTGGAAATGGGGCTGGTTTTCCCATTTTAAATACAAGCAATTGATTGGGTTATGTTTTCAATATGATTAACACGTATTGAGCTCGTTTTTTACGTATTTACACAGAATTTCTTAACCATCTCTATTTGAACTGGGTCTTCGGCAGTATCTTCCATATTTTTACATTTAACATGAATGAATGCATTTATTTGTTTATAATAATACAAAGATTGACAATCCGAAAAAAAACAAAAACAACAAAACACACTATTAACCCGCCCCAAACCCAACTCCAAAACCAGATATCTAGATACTAGATTTACCCACCAACTCCAACGTAAAATTAAACAGCGCTTCAGGTTTATTCGATCCTCCTTCAGCAGATGGTCGTAATTAATTTTGCACAGTATACCACGAACCTGAGTGACCAAATTATATTTGTTTTTATTTTGTTTCCAATTGTCCAATGTCCATAGGCGCATCAAGCATATTCGAGGGTATCTGCTCTCTTCCATCTGCAAGATCTTACATAACCAATTCATCACCATCGCAAATATTTGAATTGCCAGATGTTCGAGTCCAAGCTCCAATTGTAGCACGAAATTTGCAGTGCCTCTAGGCAGTAACAGTAACGATTTAAAGAAAATTGTTTGTACTTTTTCTAACTCCTGCATATATCTCAAACCCCATATAACATTTAACATACCAATTAACAATTTAAAACGAGTGGGTTGCGTCTATTATAGGATTTCCTTATTTTTTTGTCGGGCGTTATAGATAAGACGAAATTGTTGTGGTCTAAAAAGCACTAAAACTTCGGCCAGTGCAATTTATTACGGAGCATATTTTCTTAAATTGCGTTCCCGTACAAAGTAGGGAATTTTGTTTTTAAAACACATTAAGGCGAATTGGACGACTATTATTTTATAAAATTTCGTTTCTTTTGGAAAAGTGAAGGTGGAAAACCAAACCGACGTTGTTAGGATCAACGTAAAAGCCTTATTTGATCGCACCGATATTGCCACTCTAAAAGATCTCTTGTCGGTCTTTTTACACACGCGAAATTCATCTTTTTTATATATAAAAAATAATTGATATTTATAGGTAGGTACGTCTGCAAATTTATTTAAAAAAATTGAGTTTCTTTGAGGAAGTTTTCTTTTCATTAGGTTATTAGTATAAAAAAATTTAATTACGTGCCATACTCTAGGGCCCGTAAATTCTTTTTTTATCGAGTTATTTTAATTAAGGACTTATTGATCAGATTTCCCACGGCGCACTTAATTTTTTTGATACTTCTAGCTGGCCTATTTGTGCGCGCCAATTAAGTTAAAATTTGGATGTAGAAAAAGCGCGTTTTTATAAACTTGGGCGGTGTACGAAAACGTTTAAGCTGACTTTGGAACTCTTTTTCTAAAGCGCGACTTACACGATGTCGGAAAAGCTTAATATTAATCATTTCAATTGATGGAATTTTGAATGGAAAAGTTGCTTCATAAGCGCTTTATAAAACGAGACGTCTCAAAAAAGCGATTGGAAACTTCCTAAGTTTTAAAAAGTTACGTTTTACTTTGACAAATTTGTCGAATTATTTTTGTAAATATATTTCATTCCGGTTTAGGTTAAGACGTTTAGGGAAATGTTAGATCACGCCGGTGATTTTTTTAAAAAGCTCGCAAAGTTTGTATTTAATGCGTTCGATTTTCGGTAGTTTATACGTGTCGAGTTTTAGAGAAATAAATTGCGAACGGTTATATCTACAGATAATATGTTTCTGCCAAACTTTGTACTTCCCCCGTTTGCTAAAATTGGTTAACCGCTCACATTCTTACTTAAACGCGAAGACCTCGACTCGCTCTCTCACTCCCTCTCGATACTTTTACAAAAATTTCTGATTACTTTAGTTGTTTGTTTTTCTCTCGGGCTCGCCAAATAATAATTGCATCGATTAGCTTTTTCTAGTTGATTTTGTCGAATCGAACAACAATCGTATCGCTAACTTAAAGTTGGAGCCTTCTCGTAGTGTTTAATTTCGGATAATAAAGTTGAAGGATCGCTTGGAAAATTTCTTCCAATATTTATTTCTAGCCATCTAAAGGAGTTTCGGGAATGGAAAGAGAAATGTTTAAGCAAATACCCAACTCTCGCGTGTTTTATTGGCCACCTTAAGGCAACTGACAAACTGAGACGAACGATTTACAACCAAGTCGAGTTTAATGGACTCGGTGAAATAAATTTGAAACGGTTCCCTGACAGAAAATAATGCAAGTCCTACTCTGTATTAAAAAAGTTCGGGTCCTAGATCTCGTTCAAGAAATTGGGCGAAAGCTTACGTCGAATGCGCCGATAATCAGTCTGCGAAGAAAATAAAATCGAACGGCCTGTATAATGTCATTATGAGAAAGGTCATTATGTTGTTAGAAATTTATAGCGTTCTAATATGTAGTTTAAACAATAGTTAGTAATGTTCCCTTTTGATCTTTAAGGTGTTAGACAGGACACTTAACATTATTAGTTACAAAGTGGCCTTTCAAGTCGTTTTAATTATTTAAATGAAGGTCGAAGTTAACGAGGGCTCGTCTTCGGTCGTAGTTGGCGATGTTTTTGGATTATTATTTATTGAAACGTAATGTCGAGCCGCAAGTTGACGCGAAGTGGAGATTTTAATTGGTGCAGTTTTAAGTGCAAGGACCGTTTTATTTCTAAACGTATCGATTGTATCGATACAAATGGGTCGCCTTTTCTGACTGGTGGAACTGCACGTGAAAGGATGTCGATTGCACTCTTTGGTCAATTCGAAAGTTTGTAAGTGGTCGATCTTTGCCACACTTCAGAAAAATTCAGGCTGAACTCCAGCTCAACTCCACGCACTTTCTGAATTTATTAGTGAGAAGTTGGAATAGAGGAAAATTTTATTTCTAAAAACGTAAATCGTGCAGCAAGAGAGAGTCGAAAATGATAGGCATTTAGTAATTTCGAATGAGCGCTAAGTGACAGGCAGTTGTCGAGAGGCTAATATTATAGACCTGGTAGGTAAATAGAACAGAATATTAAGAGAGAAAAATGCAATAAGGCTGAAGCTTGTACTCGGAGAATATACGTTTTTGATATATTAGTCGGAGCAAATACTTCCGAAAGCCTCAATTATGTTTAACCCGCATCGTTCGTAATCACTGCTCGATGCTGATTATTCCAGACGTTTCTCTTTAATAAAGGTTGTCATAACTGCGAAATAATGGGAGTAGACGTATTTTAGTTGCTTTTTCTTTTAAGGATAGAGTTTTCGTGTGTGTGTGTTTTAAAAAAGAGAAGTAAAATTGAATCGAGTCCAATTTGTGTCAGTGTCAATAACACGTTTTTCTGAACACAGTTCAACCTCGTGAAGTTCGTCTCGTGAAACAAAGTACATAAATATCGCCGGTATATTAATAAAATATATATTAATATAAAAATGGTTCTCGTATTTACGTCATTGAACATGGAACTTGTCACTTGACTTCATTATTATATGTCGTTCTTTTTACGGAAGCTCTTAAATTTTCTTTATCGTATAGATGACCTTGCTCTTTGTAGAAGGTAGGCCACTTTTGTACGTCGGTGTATATCGATTTCTATCGATTATTATCGAAATATCGATACGCTGAGACACCCAGGCGCCCAACATGTAATGGGAACTAAATTTACACGGAAGTAAACTTCAATACTTCGTATTGCCTCGTCTAGCTCTAATTATTGTCTGAATATCATTTCCGTCGCTACATGTTCGCTGACGCCCATGCCGTCTAGCATTACTTTGTATTAGAACAAATCTTCGCTAATGCTGATAAATGGAACCAAAAGTTTTGCAAAGTTTTTCAAAACCTTCTCAATATTAAGTTGTGCGGTCAGCGAATATCCGTTGAGTTTCTTGTCCACTGTTCACAGTGTTCATCGTTGGACACTTTAAGCTGCTTGTATGCAAAAAATCAACTTTAGACGAACTATTTCTAGGTATAAACCTTACGTGCCTGTGCTGATTCCGAAATGTCGATATGTCGGAATATCGGTGTATTGTTATATCGTAATATATCGTAATATCGATATATCTTAATATCGATATATCGAATAAAAGTCTTGGTAGGTCCAGTTGCTGTGTGATTGGAAAACTTTTAAAACAGCCTCTTAGAACATTTGACGAACTGCTCCCACACTCAGATCCGTATCACCAAAATTTCATTTTTTGTGATTTATAAGTTAAAATGGTGGTTATAATTTATAACCACCGTATCTATACTTGGAGTTTTAGTTCTTAGCACCGAATGGCTTTCCCTTTTTAATGTTTTGTTCTTTTAATATGGAGGTCTAATTTGCAGTGCGGGCATACTAAAGTATTTTGCGGCAAAGTAATTTAATTAAAAAAGAAAGTTAATTTAAATACAAAATGTAAAGTAAATTATTTTTTCACAACTTTTTCTCTCAAACGCGACAGTTAGTTACACTTTCTTGTTTATGTCACCTTCAAAGTTTTATTATTTGCAGAAACTTATTATAAACTTCGGTAATTGAACGAGGTGAATTAAACTTTTTTTTAAAGGGCATCGAGAATTCGTGTTTGTAAAGATTAATTTCGTATTAGTCAAAAGACTCTCAATTAAAATTAGGCAATTAAGTAAACGACTACCCTCGTTCCGTGTCCATGAAATTGTTCATAAAATATTTAAATGTACGTACGTTAAGCGTAAACGTATTATATCGCTTCGAAATGTATTTTAATTACAGGCTCGTAAATTAATTATAGGGGCGTTTTCCTAAAATGTTTGTATAAGATCTATTTGCGAAATTGCGACAATGTTGTCTTATTTATACAGGGGTTGGTTAAAAAATAGAAAAGTGACGAGTCTCCGAAAAATGGTCCAAAAACACTTTTCATTTAGTACGCGAGAACGCGAGCAAGAATTATGAAACTTCTATAAAAGGCAGTTTTTCGTAAATATAGATACGTCATAGTTCGGTTCTTGCGGTAAATTTGTCTTACCTACTTATCCGTTGCTGTTGGATATCTCAAAAGTACCGAATGATCTCTTTGAAGTGTCTAGGCTTTAAACGTCTCTTTTTGAACGTGCCGGATATCTCCTTTTTTAATTTCCTTAAAATTTAAATGTCATATTTTATAATTCAAATCAGAGTCCAAATACTTCAATCAAAAATTAAATTATTGAAGATCTCGACTAACAAAACCCTCGTCAGTTAGCGTTTTTTATTTTTATTCGGGCACGAACTAGAAACGCTTTAAAAAATTAAATCTGAATTTCTAACGTCTCGCCCCCGTTCGTGTAAAAACAATCGAAATATAATTCAATTTTGACGATTTCCCCACAAGAGTCCTTAAAGTAAAAATCCTTTTCGTAGTTTCGGTCGTTTCGCGGGTTCCGCGGTATTGTGGCCGACCTAAAAGTTTGAAAGTGCGAAGAGAGTTAATCCGGAAATTTGGCGAGAGGTCTAATAATTGATTTTTCACCTTTCGAAATCATCGCCATGGCGTTTTCTTGTGTTGCTCGTAATAAGTAGCTCTTTAGTTGTGAATAATTAATTTCATTTGCAAATGCACGGACGACGTTTGCATGCTAATTGAGCGCAAAGCTTTAAGGTTTTTATTCGGAAATTAATTTAAATATTTATGTATTGTGGATTAATGAGTTGTTTTTGTTTCGTGTACGAGCACACAATAAATCGTACTTACTACTTCCAATATTTTTTTATTGATTCAAGACGATAATATATTATATTTAATGTTTGGAAAACTCGAGGACTAATAATTTTTCTTTTTTGACTTCAAATGTTTTTGTTTGTGCACCTTTATACGCAAATATTGTTTTTTGTCGTTTCTCCGGTAATTTGTTTGTGTAAAGCTTTTTCGAAACTCGACATTTGTCGTATAAAAAATGTGATTTTGGAGTAATTCCCTGTCGACGCTCGAAATCGTGACAGACAAGAGTACCTAGTGGTGTTGATTTCGATAATTATTTTAAAGCATTCGAGCGGCGCCCGCTCGCCCATTAGTCAATTCGGTTTATTTTAGGTACTAGAACTTATTCGGCAATCGACCAACTTGACAGTGTCACCAATGTGAACTCAACTACTCACAGAACTTCCTTGTCTTATATTCAAAACTTACTTAAAAGTAATACATTAGCGCTAATAGTTTTCAGTCTTACAAAGAACAATTTCTTAAAGTGCCAAATCGATTTTCAGTAGAGTTTTAAGGGAAATGTTACGAAATTTTAAGGTATTCTAATTCAATATACACTGATGGTCAAGAAAAACCGGCTACCGTGAAATATGGTCCAAAAGTACCGAATGATTAATTTTAGTACGTTGTTACACGGTCCGTTTTTGCGGGTCCCGCAATCCCGCATCCTTCAGTCCTGTACTGCGGCAGCATGCAGCAAGCACTAAAGTGCTTTGTTACACGGTCCGTTTTTGCGGGTCCCGCTTTGCAGGATGACCACAACGCAAGAGCTTAAATGGCAGGTGTTACACGTGTCCGTTTTGGCGGGATGTGCGGCAGCATGCTGCCGCAGTGCAGGACTGAAGGATGCGGGATTGCGGGACCCGCAAAAACAGACCGTGTAACAACGCACTAGGGCAGCGATGGCGAACCTTTTTTGGTGGCGGGTCAACCAATCAATTTTATATTTTTAATATGAAGTCGTGGGTATATTATTTGCACTGATGGCGCGAAACGTCACGTTCAAGGCCGTAGCCAGAAAACATTTTCAGGGGAAGGTTTGCAAGTAAAGTTGGACAATTTTGCATTTCTAGCGTTAGAAATAAAATTAAATGGCGCCGCAGACAAAAATTTTTGACTGTTCAAGGTCACACGGCTTAAAAACGAAGTTTTTGAATTTTAATAGCCATTGATAGTGTCTTCAAACATGTTTCACAAAAACAAGGGATGAAAATTTTGGCCTTTTTTTGGTCTGATTTTCTTTTAGTTACAAAACTTTAGCTTAGACTTCCTGAACATGCTCGTGGGCCATTAAAAATTGCCTCGTGGGTCAGTCTATGACCCGCGGGTCATAGGTTCGCCATCGCTGCACTAGGGTGTCGTGACCTGCACAGCTCCTTGGAGTCTTTATTAAATGAAGCTTCGGTAACTTCCTACATTAAGTTATTGCTATTTACTCCGTTATTTAGTTCAACTGTCAACTCTTAACTGAACCCAATAAACACAGCTACGTTTATTATACGTAAAAAATATGTCTACGTGGTGTAATACCTATACGTATCTCGTATATTCTTTTGACGTATACAATTGGTATTTTTTAACGTAACTATTTTTACGTTAATTGCACGTAAGGTCTTTGTCGCAAAATAAACGTAATCAAATAACGAGTAATATACGGAATAGTAACACTTGTTACATTGCCAAAGATGTTGACTGTTATCAATTGATAGCTGCCATATATCCAAACTAAAAAAGACAATTCCGACTTATCGGCTCGTTGATTGGTAAAACCAAAGAACGTATAACTGTATTGTATATTTTCTGGTAAAACTCAGATATACTTGCAGAAATCGTGCCTCTTCTGTACGGCTCGTATCTGACGATTTGTTTGTTCTAATTTATTATCAGACATACAATAATATAATTAAATTATAATTGAAAGAAACAAAACAAAATGAAATCTTTAGACCATTACAGTGACAGTCCTTTCAACCTTTTTTAATTTTTAATTTTCGCACTTTAATGACTTGCTTGTTTCGTCCTGATTTAATTGTGCTTTTTAACTGCGCGACTGCTTTTGTTTACCTTCCATTATATTTAACATTTATATTCTCTCTAGTCAAAGACATAATGTGATGGGTCAGGCGTAGATAAATCGAGTAAACTTTTAGACATCTCGATTATTAATTTTTTCTTTTTGTTTTAGGTGAGTTATCATTTTCTTTAATGACACGATTCGCCTCCAAAAGAGTTGTCGATTTGGGTAAGTTTTCCTTTATAAATAGCACAATAGGCGTGGAAAATACAGGGTGCTACTTTTTAAAGAGTACGAGTTGGTTGTCTGGTTGGCTGTGTGCTTTTATTTATTATTTATGGAGACGTTTTTAGTGACCCTTGCTGTATATTTTAATTTTCCCCCATGCAAAAGGTGCCTTTTGATTAACAAAATAAATTGCTTTTTAAGCGGATGTGATACACAACAATAGAGCGTAATTTGCATAAATATTAACAAACGTTAACGCAAATAAGCCTGTTGCTTATTTTTGAGATATTAAACTGGGCCAATTTACGAGAATTTGTATAATGAAAAACAAAATTTTATTATTAAGTACGCACCGATCGTTAGAGCTTAACGTTTTCTCACAACGCCGAGTCGAGTTTAATCGAAATCGGTTTAGTTTTTAGGATTTTAATGCGAAATTTACTCCAACTCTAAAAAGTAATCTGAATATTGACTCGCAGTTATTTTACGCATTTTGTAGTGGGAGTAATAAACAATACCGAAGGCTTTTGTCTGAATCGACCCACGGATTTAATTTTGCCTTTTTCCCGAAACTAATTTTAATCCGAATTGTGGAAGTATTCTCCAGGGGAATCAAAATTGTACACGACATTAACACATTTTGGGCGTAGGCAAAAAATTAATGAATGGATTGTAACTTTCTTGTAATGACGACTAATTCGATTGCTCAATTGTTTAATTGAATTAAGATGGCTTTCCACGAGCACGTAAAAGTCGTCATTGCGAGCGCAACAAGGTGGTCCGCGACTTGAAATTTTTCTGTGTCTGAAAAGCTAACGCTTTCCAAACACCAACAGACCAACACGCTTAGTTTTGTGGTTATTCTAGTTGTTCGTTAGGGGCATAATACTGCACGCGCTGCTTTGTAAAAAGGCCATCTAACGACATACTGACCCACTATTGAGGATCACTAATTAACGCCTCACTTGTGGAGGTTACATGCGTATTTTGAGTTTAGTATCGTTTTGCTTTTAAACTGGTTACTGGCGGGGACATTTATCTCTTTGCCTATAGGTATAGGTACGCGATGAACTTTTAAAAAGATGGTTGTACCAACAACGTTCAACGTAAGATTCTTCTGTATTTTGCTTAAACTGCATTGTTCAAAACCAGTTTATAGTAGAATTGTAGTGTCTAGTCACGAGAACGTCTTGAACATGAACTGATGATCAATAGAACTAGGTTTCAACTAAGTTTTTTGCAACCGAATCTAAATATTTCAAGTGATGAGAAAGGCACAAAATAGTATATTAAAGAACGAATTTCATAAGTCACGTATTATAGTACAACTCCAAGTTTAAAATGCGACTGGCGTAGCCAGGAGCGTTTTAATGGAGGAGTGCTATAATCGCTATAATGACTTATGAAATGAGTTCTTTATACAATTTTTTCTATTTTGCGCCTTTTAAAGTCCATTTTTAAAGAAAAAAATCAAAATATAAAAATTTAGGGATTTTTGTGATGGTTGGCTGGTTGGCAGTGCTAATTTTAAAGTGACATTTCGTAATTTAAAATTCAAATAAATTGTTTTGTAGTTTGAATTGGTCGTTAATTAATTAATTTTAATTATTATGTTAAAAAATAGAACATGTCAATTACAAAAATTGTCGTTTTCTCTTTCCTTGATTTGACAAAATATGTCAAATTAAATATGACTACCAACTTCGAATATCAAATTTTACCAAAATTATTACAGCACGCTAAATCTCATTACGACACGCAAATGGATGCTATAATAGCGATCTTACAGACGCAAAATATAAAAAGAACATTTTTTGACTAAAAAGCTCCCGGCAACCGACAAAGGTTACCTTTTAGAATAATTATTTTGATGATCCTGGAAAAATACTCGGAATAAAACGCTCACTAACTTTTCAAACAGGTATATTAACTAAATTATACAAGATTTTATTTTAAAATTCAAAATAATTAATTTGAATTTTCAAACATTAGGAAGTTAATTATTACTAATTAAGTAGGCCGACCAAAAATGAATCAAAAACCAGTTAAGAAACATTTAGAACCTAAATAAACAATCTCACAGAAGAATTGATTTGGTTTAAGGTTCTTATGTAATTATAATTATCAATTGTAATTTCTAGAATTGAAAACAAATGATAAAATTTACATTTTTACCCGAAAAATACTAAAAGGTGGACATTCTTCTTGTTTTGGCACTGCATTTAGTCGATACTCACTGAATATGTCCCTTTTTTACAATATTATAATTAATTTAATTATTACTTCTGTTTACCTTTTCTTTTACACTTGTTTATTTAAAATTTATCGTCCTTAACTATACGTTCCTTTAACCCTTTTATTGGGAGACCTCGTACAACTCTGTTATCGAGCAATTGAGCAGAGACGTATAGCGAGCATAACTGGCGCCCGGGGCACGGTACCGTTTTGGCGCTCCCATCCCCGAAAATCGTAATATAAAATGTAGAATGTACTTTTTATAGTACAATACGTTATAAAAAAAGAATATATAGCGCCGCAGGCGAAAATTTTGGTTTGTTCAAGGTCAAACGGCTTAAAATGAAATTCAGAAATTTTAGTAGCAATTTACCGTGTGTAAACGGATTGAGTTGCCAATAGCGGTAATAGACAATAAATTTTAGAATTTGAAGTTGATATTTTGGAATGTCGCCCTGCTTGGCCAAAAAACAATTTTAAGCAGGTTCTCAGGGTGAAAAAATATAGTGGGCCGTGACAATTAAGAGAAAACTATTTTCTATTTAGGTAAAGTGCCTTTTAGGCCAATAATACGACAAAATTGTATTTCAACAAATTGCTCAGAATATAAAACTATGACCTTATGCCAAATTTCAAAGAAATCATGAATTAAGTTTTTTTTAACAGTCATTTCACAAATTTCGATTTGTGGCATCTACCTGTTTCCAAAACGCGTTTTTTCACTAAATGTCCGTTTTCGGTCTTGGGGCCTAACAGTTATATTAATTTGACATTGTAATATTAAATTAAAATTTGAAAATTGTATTAAACTCGCTATCATCTAATTAAAATTAAAATTTGCGATCTCTTTGAAATTTGGCATAACGCCATAATTTCATATTCTGAGCAATTTGGTTAAATACAATTTTGCCATATTATTGACCTAAAAGGCACTTTACCTAAATAGAAAATAGTTTTTTCTTAATTGTCAAGGCCCACTATATTTTTCAAACTAAAAATCGGCTAAAAATTGTTTTTAGATCAAGCAGGGCGACATTCCAAAATATCAACATCAAATTCTAAAATTTATTGTCCATTACACCTATTGGCAATTCAATTGTGCTGTATTTTTGGAGAAACACAAATGTTTTTAACAGATGCAGTACGCATTGTAAATAGTTGTTGTTTATAACGCGTTGAAAGCTTTCGGTCGAAACCTTGGTTATAGACCCTTTATCTATAAGTTATTAGTTGCCGACCAGGAAAAGACTGTAAAAAATAATAATAAACCCATCAAACTGATCGTAAAATTATTGGAAATATCATGCACATATTGCACATGCCGGTACCAACTACACATTTTAGACAATTATAAAAAGGACAATCTTCACCGTAGATATTTGATTAATTTAGGTACTGCATATTTTATCAGACAAATCAAGAAAGGAAATAATTATATTACAGTAATTATTAATTTAAAATATATTTCCCAGAAATCGATCAAAATAAAAATTGAAATTTTGAGGAAAATATTGTTGTCTTGGGAACCATTTGGCGCCCCTCTGCGAGTGGCGCCCGGGGCATGATAGACCCCCTTGCCCCCCCTCGCTACGCCTCTGCAATTGAGTGACCACTGCTAATTTCTTTCTGCGTTACTAAGGCCAAGTTGTATAAACGAGATAATAGTATAATAGTCAGAGTTAACTCTACGATCTGAATATAAGATTAGATCTCAGCGTGGATTAGATTCGCTTAGCTCGTGGCACTTGGTCCAGGGTTAACCTATCAATTTTCTGGAGTCAAATATATTTGAATTTAACTCAGAATTAGTTGTTATTTATGTTGAATTTAGGTTATTCGCGGAGTTAACTCCAAGATTAGCTCGTTTATACAACAGGGCCTGGGTCTAATACGAATCACCCGTTGATTACTCAGAGATGGTCTCATATTTTCCAGATACTTACTCATTGAATGATCATTTCAATTTTAAGTTTAGTTTCCATAGATGGGATCAATAAAATAGCTTACGAGGTTTTTTGCAAAGAATTCTCATTGAGAACCCAACTTTTTATGTACTTAAACTACTGGTATACTTTACTGAGAACCCTCACTGTATACTTGTTTAGAAATCACTTGAACCTATTTAAATGTTGTGATAGAAAATGTTTTTATCAAAGTATCTTTATTTTGGGCTAAATATTTATTTTTGAAGTAAATTTAACTTGAAGTTTTATCGACACAGAGATAAATAAAATGCGGAAATTAAAATAATTTAAATAAACATCAAACTAATTTACGTGCAAATTGTTTATCAACAATTTTAACTTTTATTTAATACATGGATGCACTTACCTTTTTTAGTTGTTTACGTAGGTACAAGTTTCTCCAGCTCCAATAGATCTTTCAAAGTCTTTCTTGTATGTTTGTTTGCCTGTCCGTTAACTTACCCGTTTTCATGTTAAAGTTTGATATCAATATTACAAGTGTCGGTAATGGCGATATAGTCCGTTTTCAAATGTACATCCGTGGGATTTTATATGAAGAATGTGTGGCAGTAGTCTCAATCTCTTTGTTTGACCTTGGAGACACCTAATTTCGATGTTGGCACTCTCGAAAGTAATGCGTTTGAGTGCTGCACGCGAGAAACAAAATGGCTAAGACCTCAAATACTTTCTAATTTATCTTAGTAATTTCAAATTTTTGGTATCTTGTCTATTACGGAGACCTAACGATAAATTCAAGTTTTCCACCTCGGCAGACCTCCGGATCTTTGTCCAAAATCCAAGAAACTGCTAAATTTTACACCTTTTTTCAGTGGCTGTCAATTTTGACCGCGAAAGATTAATTTGGTGTCAAAGATAGTTGAATACTTTTTTAAATAGACATAATTTTCTACCATTTGAGATTAGAATGGTCTCTGCAAACCTAATAGTATCTCAGATACAAGTGTACAAAAGTTTGCAATTTTGTCACATTTTGGCGATACAGCTTTTGACAAAGATCCACATCGCTGGATCTCCGGATCTTTGTCAAATCTTCAGAAAGAGAGAGAAAGCCTCTTCTGTTTTTAAGAATCTTTACAAATAACGATTTTAGAGCCAAAAATTAAAAACGCCAGTTTTGTTATTTTCAGCCATATTTCAGAAACGTTATGAAGGGGGTAAATTTTGTTTTTTGATTTGGTGTAGGTATAACTCAATGATCGTTTTTGTCCATTTAACCAAGTCTCTATTTACGCTAATAAGAGAAATCCCAAAAATTAAATATTTTGACTTCAGGTTGAACCGAAAATGAGATTAGCTTTTCTATTTCAAATATCTAGAACAACCGGTATAATTTTTGATTTTCTAAATGAGAGAGAGATTTTGAACATACTAGTGTTATGGCTTATGACCTTATCGGCCAGTTTTTTAAATTGTTAAGTGCATTTTGTTTATAAAGAGCTTCCATTTTAGTTTCCGAAGACGTAAAAAAAGCATTTTGAGTTTTCATTTTAAAACTCTCCACATGTAAAGAAATATTAATTTAAAATATCCTTTTAAGCTTTTGCTTATATAAATAGAAAAGCGAGTACAATAGTTTTTCATTTTCGGTCTCTCGATCAACAAATATTGAATAGGAACTTCAATAGCGTTCAGCTTTCGCCGATCTTTTTCTCCCGACTAAAGTTTTTCCGGTTCGTTCTTTTTCACTGTCGAAAGTTGAGAAATGAAAACAATAATTCGTTCTTAGCAATTATTTATTTATTTTTATTATTATTTAAGTACAACGTGTAGGAGTATTTTTTGATAATTTTTAATATTTTTTGTAGTTTTCACGTGAATTATGTAGAACATATATAAACATTTAATTTTTACTCTTCTATTTTTTAATTTTACTTTGAAGCATCTTTTTCCCCTTTCGGTTCGTTTAATGAAACCGGTACTTTTTTAAATATATCTTTAAATAATTATCACAATTTATCAGTGCCGTTTTTAAAACCTTTTTACAAACGAGATTTGGAAGAAATTACTAATTTACAATATATTATGTACATCTTTTGAGAAATTAAGGAGAGCTACGCCTTTGAAAATACTGATACGAACGATTCAAACTCGAAATGTCTAATTTTCACTTTAAATATGTCGGAGTGTCGGAGATCTTCACTAGACCGTATCCAATGTAGGAACGTACCTCCCAATCTTTCTAATTCGTAGCGCTATTGCTGGAAACCAAGCACGTAACCGTTTCGCCGAGTATTGATGAGACGCTGGGCGGCTCAAGTCTCCTTTCTACATTGGACGAGGTTCTATAATAACCTACCATTGAAATTTGTTCCGTTTGTAGACAGATCGATTATTTCTCACAATTTAAATTACTATCCGTTAGTGATTACTATTCGCACATGCAAAAATTTCGTACTTATTTTCTAATGTTCCGCTTTACGCAACCTCGTTACTACTATTTAGGCTATCGATGTGAAAGACGAATTTTCTTTTCCCTGTTTTTTGGAAAGTTAATTATCTACCTACCCTTTCGGAATAGTCTCGTAAGTGGATCGCACTGTCTAACGTAGAAAAATAATTTTGATGTTCTAATTTCATTTTTACAAGCAACACATGTTAGTGTTGGTTTTGACCTGTCACCTGTGCGGTCTCCACGTACGATTTCGATATCGACACATCAGGACCTTTTTGAAAGCTTGCCTAAACACCTTGTTGAAGATTGTGTAAAATATGGGATTAACCATAGAACTGGCGTATCCTAACCAAGTGACGAATTGAAAAACCGAATCGTCTATATTCTCTTCGCATTCTTTGCAAAACATGGGCAATAAGTTTAACACGAAAAAAGGAGACCACAAAATTACAAAAGTAAAAAATACCACTCCCAAAACTTGCGTAGCTTTTTGCTCTAAACGAATGATTCTACCGTGACGAGAGGAGTTTCTCGAAATTACGCTCGAATTTCTACTGTGATGAGTTCTGATTGCAGTATTTTTTACACTCCCTCCGTTACTACACGTGTAACGTTGTAAACAGGGAGAAGACGAGTTTTTACTCTTGTCGCGCATCCCCGACTTAGTTACCGGATGACGAGTAGTAGCAGACCTACGGAGGAGACACGGTGCTCGTTGGTTGTGACTCGAGATGGCGGTCCGAGTGATCCCACAACTAGAACCTCTTCTGCCCGAATGCCTCGTCGATTCCCAAGTTACCAACATGTTACTAGTGGAAAATTTGGTGCCACATTTTGGACTTTTTTGTAGGGAAACTTTCTTATACGGCGACACCGAAGGCGTATCGTTCTCCTCGGAGTCTAATCCACGCGGGTGCGTTTTTAAATTACTCGGTGATAATTGACTACTCGAAATTATTTTTACTTCAGCCTGAATCGGCTTGGATGATTTGTCGGTTTGTTTTTCGCCGAAGTACGGACATGTGCACGGCGGTAAAATCGGCAAGGCGTTGTTTTCGGTCCCTTTGCTTGTTTCTTCCGTGCCGTCTTTAGATCTCGATTCGTGAAAACTCGAACCTCTCCGTCGCCATCTTGGACTCGGCGTTTCGTCTCTCGTGTCGCCCTCGTGAAAAGTGGATGCCCTGCGTCTTCTCGGAGGCCAAGGAGAAAGTTCCGAAGCTAAAAGGCTCGAGTGAGAGCCTGTTAGACTTTGTATACTTCGATCTCTCGAACTGAAATTTAAAAGTTATAAATTTAAACGCCTTAATAGAGGTTTTCTGTTATGCGAAAGGTTATAAAATTTTTGTAAATTAATTTTGAAAGGATTTTGGTTTGTGAGTGAAGGGTATAAACTCACTCGGCTGACTATTGGATAACGGAACGCGAATTAATGCTTTTACTCGTTTTGAAGGTTTGAAATATTACTTCCTTTTAATGCGATTGTTGTGTACAATTTATTTTGAATAAAGAAATCCAAAACGCGAAATTATTCGTTAAGAAAAATTAATTTTTAAACTCTTCCAAACTTGAATTAATCAACTTTTTATGTGATTGCCAAGTTTTTGGTTTTACTTGCTTGGCTACTTCGTATTTCTGATGCTTTTCGGTGGAAGTAATGCTCGAGTCGCCCAAGTTTTGTAAAGAGTGAGGAAGTTTGGAAACTATAGCCTGACTTTGTTTTTTAAGATTTTGTTAATGCTTTTGAATAATTGAAAGTGGACGAAGCATTTGATTCGCTAAAAAATTTGCTCCTCGCGTGCCCGCCATCTCGGGGATAAGGGATGGTGGCTTTCAGTACTGTATTAGTTTTTACACGTGATGTATGATATTTAACGAGTATCGTTAAGTATCGATTAATCGATTAAAAACTAATGAATGTGTCGTGTAGTATCATAGAAATTTAACAAAAATCATGAAAACTAAGTATGTAATATTCACTTACGGCCCGTGGGCAGTAAGTATACTATATTACGTTCCTACAAATTGTAAGTGTCACTTACTACGAATTTGTAAAAAATGACGTAATTACTATGCTGGTATTGCAAAAAGTAATTTTTTCTATTTCGGTACTTTAATCCACTCCTTAACGTACTGTTTTGGTCTCAAAACAGTGCGTTAAGAAGCTCTCTTAACGTACTGTTTCTAGGGGATTTTCTTCTGCTAAGTTCGCGTCAAGTTGAACTGACGTTTAAAAATGTCAAATATAATTTATTAAAATGTTTATTTTTAGAGCTTATTAGAATTGAAATGTAATAAAGAATAATGGTTTTACATATTTCATTCATTTTTATTTGTTAAAATTTAAATTATACAGACAGGAGTGGGTGCATTATTTAAATTTAAAAAAATAAACTTGCGACATCTATGAATCATTGAACTAAATGATGTGACATCTTAGTCAGTGCCACCACAATTATTATAAAAAGAAAATCTCCATGATGTTAATTATTTAAATATTTTAACAAATTAACTTTATTAAAATGCGAAATAGAAAAAATAGTATAAATTACGCGTTTCATAAGCCTTGTTAAGTACTCGTCCTTTTTAAAACTTGCCGCAAGCGGCTCGTTTTCAAAACTTGGACTCGTACGTTAACACGGTGCCTTATGAAACTTGTACTTTAATATACTATTGTGGGTGCAAGTTGAGTTGTTAAGGTGAAAAGCGCGATGCCATTTTAAAAACATGGAACTACGACTGCAAAAGCTAATTCGGTGCCTAATTTTTATCATTTATTCGAATCGACTCTCATTATATCGTTTCGCGTCGTTAGTAATTGTGTACCTAACTTAACGAGTTATTTCAATTTCTCATCAATCGGACCAATCAGTAAAGAGTGTCGCTGATACGAAAATCGTCGGAAATTTTGAGGATTAATAAATTTATGTCGTTTGAAGTTTTAGGAATTGTATTTGAACTTATTTGTCTTAGTAGAGGGTTTTGTTGAAAATGTCAAACTCACCTTGTTTTTGACGTGCTTTGTTTAGAACAAAGTAGAGGACTGAGCGACGTCGTCGTACTCGCCGCTTCTAATCCTCTCGATAATTTTAACATTTCAGCGCCGAACTGTCCTAAAGCCGACATGGTACAAGGAGTGGGCTCCGTTTCTTGTATCCACAATTCGTGTGTATCTATGGTGGTTAATTCTGTGTCCGTGGAGGCTTGAGAGTGTCCGTGTTGCGGCGTCACCGGGCGAGCTTTGGTGGCGTTTAATAATCTTCTCCACGTACATCGCCTGTCTAGAATCATAATATAAATTACTTCGTTTATTTCGTTTTAATTAATGGTCGTAACAAAACAAACTCGATTACACTAACGTTAATTAATGCGAAAGGACACGTCGTTTTAAGGGTCGAAATTGACACGCTATTAACTCGCTATACGGTGTTTTTGTTAGGGTCAACTCACCTAAAGGCGGCGGTCCTCCTAACCACCCACTAGACCATCCGTTCGTAGATCCAACGCTCTGTCTTTGCTGAGCTAATAATCTCACCGTAAGGGCGTACGTCACTAGCATAACAAGTAGAGGAACGTAAAAACAAACGATGGATCCGATAAATTTAAATAAGGGATCCGGAATTTGACAACTGCCTTCTACTAAAACCGAATCTTGATCCTAAAAAAAGGAATCGATTAAATTTTTTACGAGGTCCCCCGCGTCGGGCGCCAATTACCTGCGAATACATTAAACTTAGAGGCAAACTCATCGCTATAGATAGCAACCAAACTATGACTATTTTCAGAGTCACTCTCTTTTTCGTTTTGTTCCGTCCAAATTTCATCGGATAACTCAACGACAAATATCTGTCGACGCTAATTGTGCACAAGTGCATTATAGATGCTGTGCTAAAAAGAACGTCCAAACATATCCAAGCCAAGCAGTAAATTGACGGTAATGGAAAATAACCTGCAGAAAACAACAGTTATCGATTTCTATTATTTAAGCGTTGTAATTAAAATAAAAAGAACAAAAAAGTGTTAGAGGCCACCAAGATTTTCCCCACGGGGTCGTCGATTGTACGTAACTTTTTTTAAAAAAACCGCTCGTGTAATTTTAATTAATTTTGAAGTGTTTTTCGCGTCTAAGAAAATTGAAATTAGATATCCGACGTAACATTTTCCAAAAGAAAAGTGAAGTTGCAAAAGTCAACAATGCCTTCGGGGAAGCAAAATCGAAAGATCCAAACTTAAATTGCATTTCTGTAAAATAAGGTCCTTTGAAGCGGATTGCTTAAATTTTCCGATGCAAAGAAAATTCTTACCGGAGGAGAAAATATTGGAAGAGATATCGCGATTGTGCCCAGATTTAGTTATTGGAATTTATTTTTATTTAAGATTTAAGTTATAAATTTTAAGTCTTTTTTCGTATAGAAATTAAATTAAGACCGTTGGCTCACGGGGGGTGGTTTAAAACTGCCTTTTATTCGTAAAAGTAATAATTGAGATTTATTTCGTTTACAATTGACCTATTTCTTTTACCTTACGCTGCAGTACATTTTTTAACTTTATCTATCTGCACGTGAGTGCACACGGGCGACACGTTTCACCATGACGTTTTACTCGACGAGAGCTGTAAGGTATAATTTAGTGGAATTAAAAGATGATCCCTTATCCCGTAAGTTTTTTATTAAAAATTCTGACCATTGTTCAGATATTAATTAAAATAGTGTTAAGTAAGTAACGCGAGCTAGAGCTTGTCGCCATTGATGCAAATTAGGTACTGCCACAGAAAAATTTATTGGGTAGGTACTTGTAAGTGGAGTTGCGGACATAAGTATTCGCCAAAGAACCTATAGTGGCCAATAATTATTTCTTCGACTGTACGTGAGTGCTACAAGAACGAGTATTGATGTGTCGCTGGGTGGTGCCCGCCCAAAGTTTGTTTCTAATTTATACGAGCTCTAGTAAAGGCTTCCCGTTGTGGACTAATAAATCTGTTATTAGCTGCAATTTGTGTCTTCCTTTAGGTTTATGGCGGTATTTTTAAATTTTGTAAACAATTCGTCCACGATTTAAAAAAAAAAAGTAGAGGAATTCTTATACTTTTATATTCGGAAACGTCGGACGGATATTTTATTTTTATTTGGAAAACGTTCGCTTATAAAAATAGAATTCGACATTTTTTTAGAAAAAAAGTGTAAACGCGAAACTTGTCAAAAGCACAACTGACAACGAAACAACTAGAGCATTATGATTTAAATTGTTTTCTAAACCGTCGCAAAATTAGTCTATAAAAAATAACGAAACAAAGTGACAATTCGAGACGAGGAAAATTATTAAAACGGAAGTTTCATCTTTAAATTGGGCTGCTTAAGACAAATCGTTCATGTGTTGCGCGTACCCACTATACTCTTCATCATTTATGAATGTAATTTGAGTCGTTGGTTTTCCTTTTTTGTGTAACGAATTTTGAGGTCTCGGTGTGAGAGGATAGCGGGCGCGCTTATCACCCGAGTTAAAAAATTAAATTTAAATCTTTTATGAGGAGTCGCCTCTGGGAAAGCAATGGCAAACGCCCTATGAAGCACCCTAAAAGGAGTAGACACGACTTTTACGTAGGTGACGTAGGTCGACAGATAGACGTATAGTGGCCAATAATTATTTCTTCGACTGTACACTCTGTAGATGTGCAGATCGATTCGCGAGGCTCTAAACCGGATATTATGTGTGCTGTGCTTGTGTGTCATTAATAAAATTCCATTGTGTATGAGCGATGTTAATTTTAAAAAAAGGGTCAAATTGGTTGGACTTTATGACGATAATTTGGTTTACGATGTCGCTTCCAATTATTTGCGAAGCTACTAAATACTTTTAGTAATATACGGTGACGACATCAATTTGGCTGTAAAGTTTTATGTGCGAGAATGTCAACAAGAGAAAATATGATGTGTACGTACTCGTCAATTTGTTTCAATTTAGTTTACATGCTTAGACGTGTGTTGTATACGGGGGCCCGCGTTGAAAGTTTTCTGTCACTTTGAGTCGATTTGATTCGTAGATGACCAATTTACAAATTAATGGATTTGAAATCCGTGCGAATCGTCGGGAGATTTCGATTTTCCCCCGATTTCATTAAACGTAATGTACCGATTTCCTTTCTTTTTTATTTATTTAGGAAATGGAGATCCATCTAAGGTCAGCTTTAAGCTTAAATTTCTCTTTGTGCTTTGTTTCTTCAAACACTTTGAAATATTTGCAAGTTTTAGAAAGCGGAAAATCGAACGTCAAAGATTCTCTATAAGGGCTTTATGTGTAGAAATATAAATTTAGAGAAGTTAACAAAAGATTGTGTTAAATTAAAACTTTATCGTACATTCTTCTTCCGAGACCACTTTTAATTAAAAGTCTTCGATATAAATTGCGATGAAATTGAAGAAATTATTTTATTTGCTAATTGTGGGGAAATTGGTTGGGAAATTTTAGTAGTGCTTTTCTCATGCACTGCTACAGAAACTTAGTTTGAAACGCGACCCAATTTTAAATGCAAAATGACCAACAATAAATTTCCTAAGAGGAAATTTATATGAAATTTTCAATAGCGAAAAAAACAACGGGTTCTGATTTTGCAGTGTGATTTGGAATCTGAATTATTAAAATATGTTTAGTCGATTTTTTTTAATTGGCCAAAGTTGATTAAAATTAGAAAGGATTTTTCTCAAAATCGGCTTTAGCCGTTTTTTCTATTTTACTTTTTCGTTGACTTCGTTTACTTTAAAAAAGTATTATGATCGAAATTATGTTTTTTAAATTTAATTTCTCGACGTTTTGGACACCCTGCAAGTGCACCCTGGAAGTGCAATTATAAATTTTATCTATCGTATATCGTAACGCTCGGCTTATTGTTCTGCAGAAAATGGGCCCATACTAGGCTAATACAAATTGACTCACGGATACGTTTTAATCGCAGTTAATATTTATTTCACAGATCCACGATTTCGTTGTTAATTTCGAGAAAACGATTGTTTTTCTCTAAATGGCGATTTGTAATAGATTTTCAATTTTCTCTATTACTCCTTTCTTTGCTAAGGTCACATCTTCTATCATTTGGCTTTGTTTGTGAAAATTGCACTGATCTACACGAGGCCCGACACCCAAAATAACCCCTATAGTTGTGCAATTTTAACAGGTGATTTAACCAGATGTTATCTCGACAACTATTAGCCAATTAACAAACTCGATTGCTGCATTTAACCGCCATGGCGTCAACAATCGGCTGATTACCCAACTGTTAAAAGCTTTATACTCGGCTATTTTTCTTCTATTATACTGACTTCCAATCAGAGCCGATTAAATCAGTGTAATAATAAGAACTTACATATTATGACTTTATGACAGTTTGTAGCAAAAATTTGAGAAACACTATTACAGAAGGTGGACGACATCGAGTAGCTGTACGCGGACTTAAAAGTCCCCTCTGGCGAAATGTGAGCTGAATTAATCGGCTTTTCTGTCAGATCAATTAAATCAGGTCACCAATTGTTGTTTTTATTTTTAACCCAGCTGCTAAAAGCGATTTGGGCCATCAGACCGAAAGTGACCCATTTTCTTATAGGAGTTAGTAGGTGATGAAAATAATAATTGGAGAAACTGCTCTTGCACGGATTCTCGCTAAATATTGATAAGTTAATTACTTCTTACCTAGATGTGCCGCCCTACACCTAATTGATTTGATAATTAATTTCCACGTGAAGTTAATTAAACATATGCACGTGGCGTTTTGAAAATGAGTAAAGCAGGCTTCTTTCATTTTAAGACTGTTATATAATTTTGCCAGCAGTAGATATATGCTGGTGGCGAAATAAGTCGATGAGAAAAATTAAAGTAGATTAAAATTAATTGGTTTCGGTTTTTCTCTAATATACGTACCTACGTGCAAAATTAAACTTGCACTCGTAAAGTAGAGCCAACTTCTTTAACTAACTCTGACGGTGATTCTTTACGGTTATTATGTGAGACGGTGTGAAGAAGAGCGATGTTAAATTATCTGCACGCTCTGGTTTTATTATTTACTCGACATGGTAAGTTTGAACAATAATGGCTCCCTAAGGGTCGCCACTAGCGCGAGTATAATTGCAAAAGATGTAAGCGAATTTATCGTCTTCACTTCCTCTATAAAGTCGACCTGTCTGCCAATTCGGCATATTTAAAGTGTCTCCGAATCTTGTCCAAAACCATCCTCCTAGTCGAAAGAGACCTGTCCGTGTCTGTTTCCATCGTTTTAATTCGTGTCGCTATTATTGGTGTGTGTATTGGGTAGGAAGCCCCGTCTACTCTGAACGAGGTGTTATGGATACACAAATTTGTTTTCAAGTAGTAGGAAGGATTTTTGTGCGTGAGCCCAGAGCTTTAAATTGTCATGAAAGTTGAAGGAGTTTTGTCCAGTCGTTTCTAAGTTCAGAAATCATCTCTTTCCACCCTGTTATTTGATTAACGCCGTCTTAACTACGTACAGGTTGAGAGTTCCTCGTGCTTGACTCACTCTTCTCTCTTAAACTTTCACTGACTTCATGTGTCGGATTAAGCAACGTGCGATGCTATAACAATATTGAGCATCTGCTAAATTTCATTTTAATGTTTTTAGTACCCTAAGCCGAGAGTTGCGTAACTCGCAGTTAATTTGCGAGTCGATACATTTCTTTTAAAAAATATAAATTACATTTTAATACTAGACTAATCTTTTCTAAATCCTTTGACGCAAAAAAAGAGTAAAATTAGTACTAATGGCAAATTCTCATCCGTCGAAATTCATTTCGGCCAAATAAAAAAAAACTAAACACGAGTGGATTAAACTGCGGTTGGTAATTCTAAAGAGCTTTTGTGTTTGTTTCGCCCTTAGAAGTTGGTGAAAATAGTTCATTAAATTCGCAAATCCGCACGTCTCTCTATTTCAGATATTTATATGGCGTATACACGGGCAAATCATAAAAGCTCATTTATGATGCACGTTGTAAACATCCATCGTAAAAATTTTCACACATACACCACGGCGCAATTTTATTATTGTCGTTGGGAAAATTGGTTTTTAATATTGCCGTAAAATTGAATTTCTATAATTTGAATTATATCTAAATCTAATAATAGGCTAGTTCGACTTGGAGAACCAAGAGCAGATGCTACCTTTTAATTTATTGGATGTATTTGTATACACATGTCGGCTTTGGTTGTATTTCACGATAAATTTAGAACTTAGGAATTTACATGTAAAATCATTTTCTCGTAAATTAATATTAAATAATCGTTAGTGACGAATCGCAGATGAAGGAAATGAAGAAATGCACTAGGTGTGCTCGCGACTCGCTCTGGAGGATTCTATCGATCATAGCACAGAACGACGGCAGAAGGTGATTTTCATAGTGGAAATTAATTTGTCGTCGCCATTCGATTCGAATCAGTCGAAAGATAACTCAAAAAGGAAAACCGGAATAATAGGTCAAGATGGTTACTGTGAACGGCCACCAAGTGGCACAGATAGTTTAGAAAGGTTAGAGAAACGTACGAAACATCCAAGAAGTTATACTCTTCATTTGTCTAATTTGTCAACTAACGGGGTCTGCGCTCTTGCCATATAATTTTTCAAAGGGATTTTTTTTCAGTTGAGACATTTTTTCTCTTGTAGAAAAAGGTTCAAGGTATGTCCGTCTCGTAGTGTTTTTTCCAATTTTTTGTCAGTAGTTGTGGAAATGACTTTCTTCTGGTTTGTCCGATGTAAACGGCATTGCAGTCGGGGCAGGCTAGTTTGCACACTTCCGATTGGTTCATAGTGTAGGTTTTGCGTTTGGTATTACTTTTGATACTGCCAATAGTGCCTCAAGTAGCCCTTCTTTCTGTAGGTAGAATTTAGTGCCGAGGGCGAAATAATTTTGTCTTGAGGCGTATTTTTGTCAATTCTATGGCTTCTTCCGTAACTCCTGGTAGAGGAGTTATCTATTGTGTTTTAGCTGGGTGTCAATTAGAAGAGGTATTTCTTTGGTGGTAATGCTTGGAGTTGTTTTTAGCGAGAGTAGTAGAATTAGAGAAGCTCATTGTTCGGCGACCCAATCAGCTTTTGAATTTGAAACAAACAAATTGGAGTTTTATGAGTATTTTGGACATTTCACGTATATTAAAACCCAGAGACTATTTTTTCAATATTTTTGTAATACCGGAAGAACTGGGTATGATTAAGGCAAACAAGACTTTTATTATTAGACTTGACAATGTACTAATTAATATAACTGGAGCACGTATGTATTCATGTTGCAAAATTTAATGTAGTTGCTTAATTTAAAAATTCAAACGACGAGCTTGCTCTCAACTACCTAAACAAAAAAATTGATGTATCTCTCGGTTCATCGAGGTAAATTTAAAGCACACTTGATTCGCTATGCAACCGTGCATTAAAAATGCTTAAATCGACAAATAAATGTTCTTCGATTTTTGCTCCCTTTTGTTATACTAATTTCAATTGGGAGAAAAAAAATTTAATGGCCACTAAAAGACCAATTAAAAATGTTGAAAAAACGCTCGATGATTTCGTATGACCTTATTGGAAATAATAACACGGTATTATGTTTAAATTTTAATTAATACGACGAAAATAGAATGAAAATAATTATCGGCGCTTTCTGGTTAATTTTATACTGTTTGCTCTCCTGTAAATCAACATTTAGGATACGTAAGCGCGCAGTGGTCGAAGAAAAATCTTCGAATATCTACAAGACGCTGCAAATACTACCTACTACGGCGCCGCTACTTCATAAGGTGTAACTATTTTATAAGGTGTATCGTACATAAATATTCTTGATGTTGTATACTGGGCGTATCAGCAACTAAAAACTAAGAAGGGTTAAGTTGAGAATGTGTGAGGAAACCCATCACCGTAAAGTCGCCCACAGATCTCGTGATTTTGCATCGGCCACCCTAACAAACATGAGACTTAATCACGATGACCGATTAAAAATCTCGAGGTCTGTGGGCCGCCTAAGTCGTCCCAATTCAAAAGTTTCCGTTTTTGAGGCCCGGGACCTTTATACTGTCACAAGCGCGCCCATTAAATAAATTTACTCGAGTTATCTGTAAATTCACTTTCAAGTAAATGAAGCGTCTCTTATGTTTTTTTCCATTAAATTGAGAAACATTTTTTTAGCGAAAGCAATGTCGTAAAACTATAGGAATAATTTTTCCTTTCGTTTTGTAAATTAAAAATTTTCTAAAAGTGGAGCTTATACGTCTGTGGTCTGTGAGAAATTTGCATCTGTTTTATTATAATACCTAAAATATTTGAAAGCGAATTAATTTTATCTTACAATTGGAATTTTGAACGTCCTCGATGGAAGGGGAAAGCCTTAGGTGCCTCTTCATTCGAGAGACGAAATTGGGGGTTTTAAAATTTAATAAATAATGTTTTTTTTAAGGAGTCGAAAAAAAAAGATATACCTAACAATATTTTCTAGTCCATCGTTTAAATGCGTCGATTTACGTATTGAAATATATTATTAATGTTTATATATGGGGCGCACTAAAATAGAAAAATTTAAATATTCGATCGATAAAAGAAAATTTATTTGTTCGTGAAAAGTTTGTAAAATATGTTTGGCTATCTCCATCCGGGCTATACGATATATGAAAAAATGTGTTTCACGTCGAATGTTTCTACTTTAACTTTTTGGGGATGTATTCTACAAATTGTTGGCGCAAAAAGTTATTTTGGTCGCTACCTATTGGGACTCGATGTATGTTCGAAATTAACGTAACATAAAATATATCCTCAAAGGACGTTTTTTTGTACTAAAAGTCCGTGGTCGTCATTTGGCTCCATTTCAAATTCCAGTTTCTTGCTACAGAAGTACGTATCAGCAGTAAAACAACGTTCTCGCAGGGCCGAAGCTTCCTCCAGTTTCCTTCGCTTCTCGGCGAGAACGATGTGTCACCTCTGAATTAAGCTAATTGCGCTCAGGTCTTCGATGATGATATTCGAACCAGACGGTACGAAGTTAGTGTTTCTATCAAAATGTGTGTGTGTGTCTGTGTCACCTCGTAAAAGTGATGCGTTCTGGGAAAAATGCCCTTTTCTCAGTTTTTCGTTTATAACTTGAAAACTACGCGCTTTTTGAGAAAATCACTTCTATACAAAAATAAACTACATCAAATATACAACAAATTATTGTTTTCTGGTTTTTTTATTTAGACGAACAGATTAAGCGCTAGAGAGCATTAAAGTTTAAAGAAAATTCCAAAATCTGACAAAAAATTGATTTTTAAGTCTTTCGTTCATAACTCCGAAACTAAGCACTTTCAGAAAAAAGTGTTCTTGTTGAGTAAAAAAGTACATTATTCAATTTTCTACATATTATATCTGCTAGGTTTTTTTCGTCGGACGATGGTTTAGGCGCTAGAGCGCGTTAAAGTTTGACGTTCAAAATCGACCAAAAAGGTTTTTATTTCAGCTTTTTGCTTTTAACTCTGAAACTACGCACTTTTAGAAGAAAGTGTATGTATACTGAAAAAAAGTACATGCAATTTCGCACAAATTCCATGTCTCAGGTTTTTTCTGTCAGACGAAAGGTTTATGAGCTAGACCGCGTTAAATTGTGAAGAAAATTCCAAAATCGTCTAAAAAGCTTTTTCCTTTAGTTTTTCGCTTTTAAGTCCGAAACTACGCACTTTTAAAAAACGTTTCCCTATACAAAAGTAAAGTACATGCAATTTTCCACAAATTTCATCTTTCAGGTTTTTTACGCCAGACGTACGGTTTAGAAGAAATTTTATACGGAAAAGCAATATTATGTCGTTGTAAAGAGAAAGAGACGGAATTCAGATTGTAATGCACATTGGTCAATTATGATATATCCACGATTTAAGCTTCGATGAATTAATTGCCTTGTTATAATAGTGGTTAAACAATTTTGTGCGAGTTGAATATTCAATTTGTGAAATGTGAAATGATAGGAATGCGATGCAGACACGCATTTCTTTGTTCCCCGAAAGTAGGTACTAGTGCGGAAAATTGGCGTACTATAAGGAAAAATAATATAGTTTGTGAGAAAATTCAATTTGTCTCAAATACAATCGAGCCCAAGAAAGTATTATGTGCTAACCTTTAGACTAAATTCCCTAAAATAATTATTTTGAAAAATTTGGGAATGGGAAGTTCGGGGTTTCGTATATTAGGGGTGCGCATACGGTTGGTAATTAGCATTAGCGATTAAATTATAATGGTTTAGAATAATTATTGGAATAGTAATGTAATAATCGATACAAAGGAATCATTATTCTGACCAGAAGGTGAATTGTAAATTAAATTTGAGTTTATTTAGAAATTTACATCGACCGAGTATTGTTTGAAATGTATTATTAGATTAATATTATACACGGGCACTTCTTGTTTTAAATAAAATGGCGGTTTGTACAAATAAATGGAAACAAATCGCTTAAGCTTCTGCGGTTGTTTGATTGTTGAGTTTGAGGAATTAATGAACATGGCAAACTAATTTGTTCGTTGTGTTATTTAAAGTCTAATATTTATCCATTTTCTTTTGAGCATTTTCTGAAACGCGCTATCTCCGTCTTCTTTCTAACCCCTCGTTGCAAATTTGACTCATAATATGCTTACAATAAACTTGCGATTGGAATTAAAGAAATATACAGGATGTTATTTTACAACAGAAACATTTTTTGCGTTCGATCCTTCTGGTTCGTAGCGTCATTGATGCAAATCGTGCACCTGCACTTGTGTAGGTACATTGATCTCACCCATTCTTATAGGATGCTGACTAATTAACATGGAAGAAGAGTGTCTTGCCTTAAGCCCTTTTCTAGTTTACACGATCCTTAACAAGAAATCTATAGCGATGGGTGTAATTGCATAACCATAGTTACTCGGCTTCAATGAGATTTCGTAGGTATAGTATGAATTATTAATGAAAAATGTTTGATTGAAATCGGAACAAAAACAGTCGTGTAATAATAATAGTAACGGTACAATATTGAAATAATACTTGTGCGGTGGATCGATTTCATTCACAGGAATAGGAAATTAATTCCACATATGGAGAGATATAAAGAGTTAATTATAATCAAATTATAATTCAAACCACCGACAACATTAATAACAAAGAGCAGGATTCTGTAGAGGATATGTTAAACCACCATTAATATGCAAAAATAATGAGAGCTCCACTAGTGAGAGAGCTCAACATTATCAATTACAAAATTATTAATAATTAATGTTATAATTCAAAACGACCCTTCAATTAATTTCATAAAAAGAGCGTTGCTCCAACAAACGAATTATTACTATACTTTTTATTAGCGAAAAAGAAAATTTTATCTGTTAAAGTACGTACGTACAGTTGGCAAAAATTGTGTACTAAATTCGTTATTACATTGCTGGAATTTTTTGTACGTCTTAACTCCGGGATTAATATTGTAAAGTGGTTCGAATTCAAGATGAAAAATTTCTCTCAAAAGGTCAAGAATAAGAGAACTTCTAAGGAACTCTGAGAAGGAGGTAATAATGTCGAATTAATTTAGTTACCACAAATTGAAATTTTAATATTTTATATTAATGTTTCGTCTTGTTATTATTGTTTTCGTTGCGTTACTACTTAATTATACAGAGGGATAAAGGATAAATTGAATACGCATAAAAATTGGAATAAGTGGGGTAGAAGCTAGTCGATTGGGTGGGAACGATTAAATTGCAGCCTTTGGCTTACATTCGTGTTATGTATTTTCATTAAATCAACGATTGTAACGCATTATACGCTTGGATTTTACAATATTTTATAAAAATTTATAATATACAGGGTGTTTTCAAAAACTATATGTTTTTCTCGTTCTTATATGATGAGATAAGGTACATCAAATTTCCTATTATCTCTTAAGATTTTTCTTCAAATGACGAACGATTTTTCCAAATCCGACAAAAAATTGATTTTTTAGTTTAACGCCCAGTCGAAAACTGATCACTTTTCAGGAAATGTGCTTCGATAGAAAGATAAAGTACATCAAATTTCAGACAAATTATATCTCTTAGGTTTTTGCTTCAGACTTAGCTCGAAAAAAGCGGTTTTTTGGGGCAAACCAAGGCCTTCTCGATGTTAATATCGAGAAGGCCTTTGGTAAACTCCATAGGGTACAAGAAAAATTTATATAGATATGTACTAAAAAATAGCACTTTTTGTGTAGATTGCTAATATACTATGACAGATGGTCGTAAGTGATTCATGGTGACAAACGCCTTTGAAGCTGAAGAAAACTCGTACCGGACGGTTGTCTACACTAAACTTCAATGCGCTCTAGCGCCTAACCTAAACAATTCGTCTGATGTATAAAACCTGGGAGACATAATTTCTAGAAAATTCAATGTAACAGTGGAGCAAGTGGTGTAAGGTTTGCTAGCTCTTGGTGTACTAGAAAATAAGAAAATCGTTATGCTTGGCGCCATTTTGAATTTAAAAATTTAAAAATGCTTTTTTTAGATCAGGAAGGATGCGGACAAATTTATAGCTGAGTAGAAATAATGTGGGCTAAGATTTTCCGAACTGCCACCAAAATAACCCTTTTATTTGGGCCGTTCTGTATCGATTTCATTCAGAAGTTTTTTGGCCAATGATGTTTTTTTACAGCTTTGTGGGAAACTTAATTAAAATTTTGTTTTGGTTGTGTTACTCTCGCAAAGTCGCCGAAAAAGTAAAAAATCGTAAATTGTTAAATTTCCCATTCGCGGCAGTCTCAAATCGCTAATCTTGCGGAAATTTTGGTAATGCACAAATAACTTAGCGCAAAGCTCTCCATACCTACTCGCATTGATTTTTAAATGTAATACGTGTTGTTTTCTGTTTGTTTACCAAGAGTGTATATTGTTTTAATATCACATTACTTAGATGAGTTTTTCCGGGCGAAAAACATCACGAAAATTCGTTAATTATTCTTGGATTAATTAATTTACTCTAAGAATAAAAATTAGGTGAAACCAGTTTCCGGAGAATCATTTTTTTAAAACGAAATATTCGAATTTGTGCGTTTTTATTAAACATGCAAAGCAGGTTCGTGCACATAAATACCACGATGTGCTCTCTAATCGATTTGGCGGAGTGTATTTTTATTTAAATCGCCAATTAATTATTTGCGTGGCCTTTGTTGCTAATTTCATTAAATAAATTATTCAATTATGTGATTAGCTGAAGTTTGGGTAAAATACGAACAAATTTGAACTTGAAATTGGCGCAGTCGCTGGCAAGAAATGCGAGTTTTTAACCGAAAACGGGTCGTGTTTGTGTTTCTTAAGAGGGAAGGCGACGGAAAATGTGTCGATCAAATACAACCTGTTGAAACTCGTCGTGTACAAAAATAAGAAATCGTAACGCGAATTTCACGTCGTGAATTTTTTCAACCGAACGAAATCTCTCGGGCGCTATTTTATATTAGCGGGATTTAGATCGACATATGCCAAATTAGTCGACTTTTGTACGAACTTGATTTGAGCTTAATTGAATTTTGAAGGTGTTCGAGAGCGGAGGAAATTATTAGCTTTTTACAAATTGGGTAGTACATCTGAATTTGATGGAGAGACGGAAAGTATAATGCTCGAGATAATTTAAGACGTGCTACGGCTATTTATTATTTGTGGCAAATAAAAATGGATTTTTATATAAAATCCATTCTGTTAGTTGTTTACCATGCTCACGGAAAAAATTATTCGTCGCATATTTCTCGCGTCTAGCTTCTCCCTTTTTAGTGTTTCTGAAATTGGTTGGCGGCGGCTTCGATTCAGACGTTTGTAGACATTTATTTTTGTTCTTCATTACTCGTATTTATGACGACCATTTAACAGCCATTATTGATAAAAGTAACAAGCCCAATCAAAGTAGGCTTCATAATGTTATGTTGTCGTAATTGCTGCAATCAATCGTCTATGGTAAATACTTAACTAAAGTTATTGTTATTACCACCCCACCTCCTTGCACGAAACAAAAAATAATGGGCGAGGCTAGAGCTAGATGGTGAAATTAGGAGTCATTAAAGAGAAATAAGTGGGTGGCAATTGCAAAACGCAAACACCAATCGAAGAAAGATCGGTCTAGTCGGACGTACAAACTGACAAACGAATAGATTGACAAAAAAAGTTCGAAGTTATACGGATGAGTGGATGAATCGCTTCTCTGCTTGCTCTAGCAGTGGTAAAACTCTTGAAGTAAGATCGCTTTCGGCCAGTCTATTACTGCTTTCTGAATGTAAGAGTCTACAGTGCCCAAATGGCAACCTTTCGGATGAAGAATTTTTAATTTATTGAAAAGAAAGTCTGCGGACGTTCCAGGAGATCCAAACGCATATTTTTGGATAAAAACTCGGCCTGAAAGTCCAAGAGATTGTTAATGGTTTACCGCTCAAAACCTATAATATCGATGCTTTTCTGTCGTGCCTCGTTTACCAAAAGATTAAATTTTCGTTTAGTTGTGAGAGGACCGACAAAAATATGTCAAGTAGCGCTCTTGTCTGTCAAATTCATAAATTTGCCAATTCCGTAAAAATAGCTCGTCGCTCGACTAAACGTTAATTTTTAGATTTATAAAGGTTTAGCTTTTTTGGATCGTTACGTCAAGATGTAACTACTCAATGTTGTCGATGTTTTCGGGTTGTTCGTCTCGTCAATTTGTTAGAAACGTTTTAATAATTAAGTTTGACTTCTTTTTATGAATTAGAAAAGTAAATTGCGCACCTTGAAGGAAATTTTTTAAATTAACTCCAATTCTCTCTTTTCCCCCTTATAATTTGTTCCTAATTGGAAAAGAAGCCGAATTTGTTCGTTTGTTAAGTCTTTTTCGCATTATTTTCGTTTTTTCCTAGCAGCTCGAGCGTGCGCCTACTTGGAGTGATTAAATAATTGCTAAGAAATTCGCATTGAGAATAAAATCGCAAATCAGGGCTTATAGATGTTTTGGTTATTTTTAGTTTTAAACAAAAGCCGGAAAGTCTTCTAAAGGTATCGGATACCCTCGTGAACCCCAATTTTCGTGGTTCCGTGAGTAATTATCGTCGATCTGTCGCTCGTGGAGAAATGCCCAAGGTTCGCTTATACGCGATGACCAAACATTACTAATTTTTCTTCCAAGAATACGAGTCTTCTGCAAGCGATTTGTGGTGCAGAGCTACAGATTTCAGACAGACAGTTTGATTACAAGAAAATGAAGTGGTTCCATCGTAGTCCAGTCAAATAAGCGAAAAAACAGGGCGTTATTTAGAAGTTTGATGAAATTTTAATGGTAGATAGGGGGTGTCACTAGAACACTCTAGCCAAGTTGCTCTCTTCGGATTCTTCAAGGGGTGGCCGCCTAATCTCGGTTAATATTGGTTGTGCGTGAAAAATATTTCTGTTACTAAAATTGTTAAGGAGGGTCTATCCAAGAACTTTTGTTTGGAACTTTTTTTGAAATTTCTTAATATTCAAAAGTTATAAATTTTCAAAAACGACACTTCTGGGTAGAAACGGTTTTTTCAACAAAACTGTCGATTGAGAGCTAAAAAGGGTTATACGTAATATGACAAAAATTGTAGCTTTTGACTTTCTCCAGAACATGCATCCGAGGAGGGAAACTTGGTTGGAGTGTTCTTGTGGCACCCCCTATCTAACAAAAGTTTTATCAAATTTCTAATTAATTAACGCTATTTAAAATTAGATACTATTTGACTGGACTATCGATGATAAAGCGACCAGTTTTGGCCTCCACTAAAAAAATTTTTGTTTCGCTTTCAAAAAAGAAATTTAATTTAATTTAACCTGTAACTATTTTATCGTACTCTACTAACATTTGGAAATGTTGTTGCTGGACGTCACTTAACAAATGTGTTCTTATCGAAGTTTTCTGTACACCTGCGATTGGTATAAAATAAAATGGCGTGCAGTAACGCGTTGTTAACAGTTCGCTCGTAGGGACTTTTTAATTAAATCGTGATAATTTAAAAATAATTAGCGACAATTGTATAATAATTATCGGCCGTGTTGTTGAATTTGTGCGGGGAAGTGAATTTTTGGCGTTCAAGAATGGAAAAACTCGGTTATGTCGATCCCAAAAGCTCGTGGAAATTTACAATAAATATGGTAGGACTTTTTCGCCGGTACCTAATTAAGTTCCAGTTGTTGAAAAGTTGGTAATTAACGGATTAAATTATTTTGATTAATTTTTATTTGTAAAGCGTCATTCATCACGTATTAGGTGAATTGAATTTGTTTTTGAAAGGTTCAACAGATAACGCCAATTTGATATAATTCATTGAAGATTATTGTAGCGTTTACAAATTTTATCGAATGTCACTTCATCAATGTTACTAATTATTATTTAACATTTTATTACTTTTGAATAAAAATTGTATTTTAAGTAGGTACCTATTGTGATTCTAATTATGCGGAGAGCTCTTGAGAATTTGCAGGAGGCGAATAATGTAACTTTTGCAATTTTTTATAATTTCCAACTTTGGAGTGGGGATAATCTAAATTTGTAGTTTTGACAATTTTTACATTGTTCTCGAGAATTGTAGCCAATATTTTGTTAGAATTTTATAACATCCTGTATATGCGCAACCACAATTGATTGCTTAATGCAATAGTGAAGGTTATTTACTAGCACAATTTTGGAAAGACGAATGGTCTCGGTTTTTCAATTCCTTCTCGATACTATTGTAAAACATAGGTTGTTTCAACACGAGAGAGGTAATCTTAAACTTTAGCCGCAATAATTTATCTGTTCGACGTTAATAGCAATTGTAAAATAATGAAAATTTCTGTAAGTAGGAAGGAAACAATTCGCCTTCCGTAGTGGGCATTTTTATTCGTCGTTCCGCACCAATGAAAATTGTAAATTTTCCAAAGATTTAAGAGTTAAAGAGAGAGCTTTCAAGGCGCACTTTGGAAACATAAAAAATTCGATTCGTTTGGAATTAAATTTTTTTGTAATTTGGGTGTAAGGTACCTATTTTAAATTTTAGACGCGAACTCTAAAATTTTTAAATCGTTTATAACTAGAAAAATACGCAGTTTTAGAGGAAAGTGTTCGTATACAAAAATAAGGTAATATTACATTCAATTTTCTACAAATTATTCATCTTACATTTTTTTCTTCAAATAAACAGTGAGGTGTTAGAGCGCATTGAAGTTTAGGGTATATCGGGGATAGCGTGTCCTGGAGATAGAATGTCGAAATATAAAATTACAATATTTTTAATTTTGACTGATGCAGGCTGAAAGTTACTAATAAAACCGACCGCATGCCTATTAAAAGTGGCAGCATTAATTTGGGAGCGGCTCGAGAAGGGTGGGTTATTGCTATTTTTTTAGTTTTTCGCGAATAATTTCAAAACTGCACACTTTTTGAGAAAAATTAATTTTGTAAAATTAAAGTAAATAATATTTAAAAACTATATCCGGAATATTTTCTTCTCAGTTGAACGGCTTAGGCGCTAGAGTGCGTTAAAACTTAAAAAAACAACGTTTTCTTTGTTTATCGCTTACAACTTGAAAATTACGATTTTTTAGTGAATAGTGTTTTTATACAAAAATAAAGTAAATTCAATTTCCTACAAATTATGTCTCTTAGATTTTTTCGTGAAACGAGTAGTTTAGGTGCTAGAGCACCGTTGAAGTATGTAAGGGTGGTTTTGAGAGATAAAACTAAACCATATAGGGTACATAAAAAATTTCTATACCAAAAAAATTGCGTTTTCTGTGTAGATTGTCTGCTTCTTAAAAGCTGTAGAATTAACTTGGGGTGGCTCGAGAAGGGTGGGTTTTTGCTCTTTTTCAGTTTTTTGCGAATAACTTCAAAGTTGCACTCTTTTCGAGAAACGTTCATCTATGTAAAAGTAAACTAGATAAAATTTCCTACCAATTAGGTCTCTTAAGTTTTTTCTTCAGGTGAACGATTTAGGCGCGAACTGGCGTTAAAGTTAAAAAACTTCCAAAATCTGCCACAAAATTGTTTTATCGCTCATAACTCGCAAACGACGCATTTTATGACAAAAGTTGTCAGCATAAAAACAAAGAACATTAAGTTTCCTACAAATTATAGCTCTTAAGAGTTTTCCTCAGATGAACTATGAAATTCAAAATAATTGTCTCTGAATTTTTTTTTCTCTATATACCTACCACATCAATAATTGTTTGTTTGACGAAAATTTTAAAAGGTATAATTAGGTATTGAATGTAAGTACTTTATTTTTGTACAGGAACAGTTTTCTCAAAAAGTGTGTGGTTTTGAAGTCATTAGCGAAATACTGCAAAAAGCACAAAAACTCACCCTTCTCGAACCGCCCTAAAATTAATGCTGCCACAGAGGCAAAGTATTTTGTGACTCACGTTACAAAGTAAGTGGTAGCACTTCTTAAGCCGCCATTTTGCTTTGAGCCATTTTATAATGAAATTCTTTTACCTTTGTCATAATTTATATCCTAGTAGTAACAAGCTGTTCGATAATGATTGACCTTTAATTACGTAATCTCGAATCAAAGTCTTACCCTATTCCATTAAGTTGTTAAGTAAATTAATTACTCGTTAATTACTTTTAATTATTTCAATTTCGTTGTCACAATTTTACATATTTATAATAATTGTGTCGTTGAATTGTGAACACTCGACATACATTTCGGCTTTGTACCAAATCAACTCGACGTAATCAGGTGTTCCTTTGCGAATTGATAATTTATTTGTGAAGCGTTAACTGTAACTAGTGAAGTCTCGTGAAGTGACGCGTTAATTATATTAGCTCGGAAATTAAATGTCGCGCGCGTTTTCTTTCCTTTTTGTCAAAACTTTGCTACGTTTATTTTGTAACAAACAAAACGAGAGATTATGCTGAGGAAAACTTGCGACTTGAAGGATGTTTTTCGCCATTATTCTGTATCTTCTATTCGCATTTATAAGTTTTGATAAATTCTATACTGGAAATATTCGGGCTAGTAACTCTCCTTCTCTTTGGGACTGCTTTTATGATGTTCGCTTTTTAGTTTAACTTTCTCAAATTCCGCTACTAGGTCGTGGTAAAAAGTAAAAAAATCCATGTATGAACAGTTAAAACGAATTAAACAAGTGAATTGTTCCAAATAGTTAACTCCGACGAAGACCAAAATTACTACTTGTCGAAACGAACTTGCCAAAGTATCTTTGGAACAAAAACAGTGTTTTACTTCGTTTACTTATCGAATTTTAATTTATCGTCTATGCATCATTGGGAATAATTTTAGAAATATGTCGATTTGGACCCTCGTAGACTCGCCCGCCCGCCCGCCTTGCACGTCGTCTATTTTTACCGGGGTAACTGAAATATTAAACGTTTAAGTCCGGGTATTTATTTTAAATTAAACTTGGGACGAAACAACAATTTTAGCTTTGTTACATTTTGTATTCCCTAACATTATTAACGCACAGAGAAAGCACAACGTAATCGTGTAGATTTACTCACAAAGCAACGATGCGCGTCTGGGCATTGATTAAGTTAAATGGCATTAGATTAAGGTATAATGTAGGACTTCATTTGGGCTTTTCATTAGATACGAAGTTAAATGGGCGAGATTTAGAAAAAAAATTATAAATAAGAAAGGGCTATGTTTTGTTGGTGCTTTGTTGCAGGTGTTGTTACGTCTCTCTTTTCGAGTTTCTATTTTCTGGAGATCTTATTTTTGTGGATTTAAATTCAATTACGAGATTTTAGCTTCATCCCTAATGTATGAAGTGGAAGTGGTCTTTGCAATATGAGAAAGTTGCGAGAGTTAATGGTTTTTACGTCAACTACTTCCTTACCGTTTCGCATTAAATCGCTCGTATTTATTTTAAAGTAAATTAGTGCCTCTCGTAAATGATGTAAAGCAAACTAGTTTACGTTCACTAATACGCGAAATTTGAAATGTTCTGAAAATATCCAGACCATTTTTCTAATGTATGCTTACCTCGGGTTGCCCGTTCTCTTTTGGTTTATGTTTACTCGACCGGCGATTGATCGACATGACCGAGTAGTATTTTTCAGGAGCTTTCATTTGATATGCCACGCAGAGTGAATTGCTGCTGTTTGAGGAGCTGGGGTGGGTATGCGAGTACACGCATACATATCACAATCCGTTGTCTAAATTATTAAAGACACAAGTCTTAAATGCGCCACCCTGTATCCGTTTAAACACCTCAAAAGTTAATTATTTCGATATTTTTTAATACACGCGAGTATCGAATATGCCAATAAATCACTGCGCGCATTGGAAATCTAACAGATAGGTGCAATAGTCCGTTCCGTTCACGCGCCGTAATCCATCATAAAATATCACAAAGGAGGCAATGAGACGTTGTGTTGGCTGAAAATTGGAGAGCACAAGTTATCGAAAACTTTCAATTTAAATTAAGCGCCTCGTTTGGATTACAAACAATTAATTAATCTCCCTACTTTGTTTTTCTTTCGACTACTCCGTTCTCGGTAATCCCTCCTGATTTCTCTAGGCTTTATTTGCATCTAAAGGGCGTGAGCCTGCTGCGAAAGATTTACAGAAACTGGTGTTAACCCAGCGCCGCGATTAAGTTTTTTTAAATCTTTTTTATTATTTTATATTTTTAAATGCCGTTTGGAATTTGTTACGTAATTAAAAAATGTTTTAAATTATGAATCGATCGCTCCACGCTTGCTCGCGTCCGGTATGTTTACGCCCTGAGGGAGAGGAAAAATTGCAAATTTCGCTTAATTATCGTACCTTCAAAGTAAGTTATTACTCTTTTTTCAGCTATTTGAGAAGATTTTATATCTGCACACAACAACCTTATAGCTTACAGGGTGTACAATTTGACGACCCTTCGTTTGTGTATTATCACTTAAGGGTTGGTTGTATAAAACGAGATAATCTAGGAGTCGGTTAACTCCACTATCTGAATTTACGGTTCAATCTTAGAATATTCTTGGATTTAGGTTAGCTCGTAAACACTTGGGCCAGGGTTAACCCACCAATTTTCTAGGGTCAATTTAACTCATCAGAAGTAATTTATTATTATTCGTCTAGGTTTGGACAACGTACGTTCAACTAGATCCTGGAGTTAACTCTGACTCCGAGATTATCTCGTTATACAACTAACCCTTTAGAGTAAGACTAAAATGCACTTAATTATACGTGTCGGGGAAGCTTTTCCGACTAGAAAAGTAAGAAAGGGAGGCGTAGTACCCCCATCTCCGCCACTTAAGATGAAAAAATTTCCGTTAATTAAAAGAGCGCAAATCCCGTTCTTAACGAAATAATTTAAAAAGTATTAAATTAATTTAATCGATTAATTAAACACTCAATTTTGTTACACGGAGGAATCTTTTATAAAAAAGAAAAATTTTTCTCTGTCGAATTTTTAATTAACTCGATAAAATAAAAGAAGATTTTTCGTTCTCGCGAAGATTGCGCTTGTGAGATAATTTATGTTTGATTTTTATTTCTAAAATGTGTATTTAATAACGATAAATCGACTTGTATTAGTTGGTATTGCAAATAATGCACCGTGAAAATGCGAAAATTTTTAATGAACACAAACTTTATCTAAACTATCGATAACGTAAGTTCTAAAGGAGTTAAAGGTGAAAGCGAATGGTAAATTTTACTGCATTTTAAATGCGCTCAAACTTGTTGGACGAGTGAGTCTTGCAGGTCCCTCAATCGAAGGGTTAGGGGGGCGAAAAAAACTGGACGATATTTTGTAAGGGTTACTGACTGAAGTTTTGCATCATTGAAAAGAGAAAAATATTCTCTATCAAATGAGGGTAATGTTAGGGATACCTCGTTTAAAAAAAATTGAAAGTGTGAAAAATTCATTGCGCGTTTGTTATTCGAAAAAATGAAATTTCAATTTTGTGTTACTCTGGAAAACTAAGTACCAAACAACTTTTATTTGAAACATTTTCCCCTAATGCGGATATTTACTGAGTTATTTAGCATATTCCGTACCTTGCTCTACAGATTGCTGGGAAACTCCCAGTAGCAACGCTCTAGCAATATTGAAGATTGGTTAAGGAAAGGAAAATATTTTTGCGTAAATATGTTGGTTTTAACGAAACCATTTTAATCTTTTCATTAAAAAAAAGAAAATTTGCAAACGAAAATGCGGTTTTAGTGGAAGTTTTTAAAAAATGTCCTCGAAGTAGGTAATCCTTTTTAAAAGTCGAACTGCATGAAAGTTTAAAGTTGGAGATCTAAAGTTTTAATAAAAATACCTTCCGGGGCTTTGTCGAGTTTTAGGTTTTTAAAAATTGAATCGTTAAAAAAATTGAAGAGCAAGCATTAATCGAATATCAAGGTGGGGAGATGTTGGGAGTTTGAACCCCGTAGTGCAACAATTTTTCAAGTGCGCCCCTGCTGCGTTGGAGAGTTGGAGTAAACTTTTTCGTTTTATTTTTATATTCTTTGTTTTCTTCCAATGCCGACCTACCTACAAAATGGCCTAAAACAAACTATTTGAATAGGTATATGAAGGTGAACGAAAGAGAGCGTAATGGGAATAGAAAGGCGATTAGGGCGATCAGTCTTTCACGATCATTCGTCTTAGATATATCCTTCTAAGTTTAATTTGAAAGGCTCGATTTTCAACGAGGATGAATGCTTCTTTAACTAATGTTTATAGTAGTGGAAACAATTCTATTCGTAATTTAATGCCGACGACGTTTGCCGATACTTTTTGCAGACTTAAAACGATTTACTGCTCCTATACGTAAAGTGAGTTTGGTTAACGATAAATTAAGTGGAGAGGAATGTTTGGCGTAAAAGAATGAATAGGTAAAACAAATCGATGGAATATTGTTTTTACATCTACGCTCAAATCATTATTTAATGTATATGAAATTTCCATTCGACATAATGCAACATTAAAAAACAATTTTCCGACAAAAGCGAACGTATATCATAATGGAACAAATTATTTCCTCAAATAAAATATCGTATTACGGCTTAAAGATTACTTTGCACCGTGTTAGGTACCCCCCATACTTTGGCTATTTTTACAACAAATGTCTACATTTACTAATATTAGAATTGATTATAGAAAATTGAAATTAATTTTTTATGTGAATTGATTCAGAATGGAACTATCACAATTTCGATCAGCAAAACAAAAGCTTCGTTTTGTAAGGGATGGAAGTTTGGGCCTGCGAATGTTTATAAAACTACGACAATAGCGAAACAAAAAGTGACATTAACTTGTCTAATTATAAAAAAAAATAATTTCCAAGAGTTATTAATTGATAGTTGTTTTTGATATTGGGGTTGGCTGGACGAAACTTGAGGAATGTCGGGGGATGTCTGCTTCCAATTTTTATTGTCTACTGTAGAGGGTTACTCTTCAGAAGGCTCATGAAGGCTTGTGCGCTTGATTGCGTAGGGCGTACCTTTTGAACCTGAACTTGCACCGGTCGAGCACAGAGGACACGGCCAAATCTTGTCGAATATACGTTTTGAACCAAATAATTGAATTCTTCAGTTTCCTCGAAGTCTGATAATATATTTTTCAGTTGCAAACGACAAAATTCTAGAATTTATTATTAATTTCGGTTTAGTTATTGGAGATCATTGTGGAGATTTTTTCCCGTATAAAGGAGATAAATGACTGTAACGTGCAACTGTTGTTGATAAGGGATGTTTTTGCACATTATCATTATACTCAAATTGTCAACTTATATTGCATAATCAATTTCAGTTTAATTTCATAATATATTGACAGGTTGTTTATGTAGGTATTTGATCAATTTAATGCTTTGGTATCCGAAATTGATAAAGTGAAATTATTCGCTTAGGTAATATCAAATGTGTTTTCGCTTTACACAATGTACCGCAATGTAGTCAAATGATGGAAACGAATTACTGACGAATACATGAGTTTTGTGCGCTTCGACTATTAACTTAATATAACTGTAATGCGATACCGTGTGCGATCTACTGGCTTTAAAGTTTAATTTTGACTACGCACCTGATTTAATTAGGTTACTAATCAAGTGACACAACTGATATCGCAGTACGAAATGCGCTTCGTTGTATTGTGGTATCACGAGATGTATCTTTTATTTACTTGGGAGGGAGGGAAATGCTCGCGTTGTTTCCTATGCTCGGTAATACTGTAGTCACCCGGTAGGTAAAATAATGATGCTCTTGAAAGTCGAAAAGTTTTTACGATCGAAACTTACAACTTTTGTTCTTAAATATTTAAGAAAGTTTTGTACAACTCAAGGTGAGAGAGAGGTTAATTTGTCGCGCTTGTATGCCACCCTTTGTATTGGGAATTTTTTATAAAACTTTTAGGGCGATTGAGTTGGAAACTATTAATTTAACAATCCTGAATTGACTAAAAAATTTGAATTTCAGTATAGAATAGTGAACTAGTGAAGTATAGTAGTATTCAGCGATTTTGGCACGTGTATGCGTCAATCTATGCTTTAAGCCTCGTTGACACGGTGATAGTATTTTAGGAGAGTAAATATAATGAGAGTAAATCACGATAGTTACTGTCGTGAGAGCAACTTTAATGATATATACACGGGGTGATAGTATTTCTAGCGATAGCATATATCGTGATATACATCATGATAGTTTAACAAAAATGGCTGACAATCAGTTAATTGCAGCTGCGACTGTTAACGCACGTCTACTGCGATACACATGGATACAAATACAAGAGAGTTTAATTTACACGATGATATTTAACGTGATAGTCAGTAACTATCGTGAGAATTACTCGCAATTATCTAGCTTGACTAGATAGTTGAGAGTAACTATCATAATAGTGATAGTGCGATAGTAGTCTATTTACACGATGATAATTTTGGTGAGATTTGCTATCATGACAGTAACTCTCACATACTATCGCGAAAACTATCACCGTGTCAATGAGGCTTTACGTTTATTGTTTTCACTCTCATTCCAACTTTATTTAGCATTCGACGTGCGTTGATGCAGTAAATGACGTACGTTCCTAATTTTATGTACGCCAGGCTCTTTTATTTTACTGTATAATGACGCACATGCCAAAAACGCTGAATAATAATATTGTATAGGCAAGTTTGCGCTAATTTTTGTAAATTTAAGTTTCTTATTTTGCCCTAGTCACCTAAATATGACAAAAACGATTTACCACTACGACAGCTTATTTCCTCGTGTGAGCATGCACTTAATCGCCTCGAGCTTAAAGCTCCAGCGAAGCGTAAGATAATTAACATCTTAAATCTGAAATACAACTGGGGATTTAAATCATCTTAAACTTCACTCTTTCTGAGCCTCTTCAGAGACTCGTGACATATCTAGGATTTCGTTTAAAAGTGAAGTGGAATTTTTTTTATCTGGAATTGGCCGTATCGAGGGAGACAATATTGTATAGAAGCGTTAAGTAAATTCAGGTATTTTTTCGCGGCTCGTTATCACTTTTGCGAGTGTCCACAAAATTCGATTAATCCGCTATTTTAGCGGCGAAATTTATCTCGACCTCGAGGATCGACAAAATCAAAGTTAATATTTGTCGTAACGAATAAACGAACGTTATCCCTTGGTAATTTGACTTAACAAGTTAATAATCTTTGTATCAGCTTGCACGGTATTAGCGACTGCTTTTTATTAATGGTACCATGTTATGAGCGTATTACGATAGGGGTTGGTGGGTGCCGATACAAACGACATTTTTGACGATCAATATTATAATAAATCATGAATGACTCTTAGAGCACAACAAAATTGAATTTGGTGTCGTTAATGCTATTTTTGTTCATCCGAATATCGATCACCTATGTACGTCCGTAATTTTATGTACTCGAAGAGAATTATTTGTGCCGGCAAATTATTTATTTTTTTATTATTAATACCTATCGCGATAGTGTCGCAGATTTTTGACGTGCCGAACTAATCAATTTTTTTTGTTGCAGGTGAGTTCCTCATACCGATTTTTTGACTTGAGGTGATTTCGGTGAGTTTTTTTTGATTAAAATTAAAATTGATCGCAGGCGTAGTTAAGTGATGAGATTAAAAAATCTAAAGTTTTACTTTTTTGGTGACTGAAAGTAAAAGATCGAAAAATAAATTTTGTGTTCATGTTTTTGGTCTCCCTGAACCAAAAAGAATTTTTTTAAATTTTAGTTCTCGGTGTTTTTGGTCTCCCCGAATCAAAAAAATTGTAATCTAATTTTTCCGTATTTTTAGTCCTCTGAATCGATAATAGAATTTTTTTAAAATTAATTTCTCGATGTTTTCAACCCCTTCATGAATATTTTACTACGCAAATTTTGAATATTATACCGCGTGTCGCTCTTAGACGTCTTCGAAAAAACTTCTTCCTTCTCTCTATTTTTCTCTGGAGCGCCGCAGCTGTGTTTATCTTGGAGTAATGTAGCGTAGCAATATTTACTGATTAATAATAATAATAATAATAATGGCTTTATTTCCACTTTGTACATAACACGGATAAAAAAAAATAATACAATCCAAAGAAAAACGTATTAGTGGAAATCTCAAGGCGGAGTTCAAATAGGTAGTGACACTACCCTTGATCTTCCACTCAACCTCGGTAAACTAAACATTACATTACATAACAAAAATACATATTATTAAATATCTTATTGTACATTATAAAAACTTTAGACAAAATAAACAACCTCACTCATTGATGATTTAGCTAAGGAAAGCGCAGTCATATCAGATCAGTTCTCAAAAAAACTTTTAATTGCTTTTTAAAATCTACACAGTTAAGTTGCTTTATGTTAGATGGAACAGCGTTATAGATTTTACATATACTGACTTGAAAAGATCTCTGGTAAAGCTGCAGTCTATGTGGCGGCAATGCAAGTAGCCCTCTATGTCTCAAATTCAGATTGTGCAAGTCGTCTCGAAAGCGTATTTTATTATAGAGATATGGAGGTGATCTCTCTTTAAGTAATCTGTGATAAAAACATGCACTCTGCAAAAATCTTCGCTTCTCCATATTCAACCAACTCAACTCGACTAATTTATGAGACACATGTTGATATTTTCTTATATTAAAGATATATCTAAGACAAGAATTCTGAATTAGCTGTATCCTTCTTTTATAAAGTGACGTTAAACACGGCCCATAAACTTCAACTCCATAATTAAATTGGGACAGCACAAGCGAGTCACAAATCTTACTTTTTACTGAGATTGGCAAATACTGACGATGTGCATAAACCGTTTTTAAAATGATAACACATGACTTTATTCTTCTCTTAATGTACGTTATATAACGAAAACTATTATCCATTTCTAAACCCAAATTCTTTGCTACAGTCGTAATAGGAATGTTGTCACCACCAATCGCAAACTTTAAAGTGTTGTGTACAGATCGAACATAATTGTCATTGCCAAACATAATCACAACCGATTTCGAAGAATTTATAACTAACGCATGATCTGTTGAGACTCGATAAATTGCCCGGAGGTCTTCATTTATTTTACTGACAGCATCAATCGTATCTTCTTTTCCGAAAGAATAGTACAACTGGGTATCGTCCGCGTAAGTATGAATACTACAATGTTTTACCACATCCTGAAATCCACTAGAGTATACTATAAACAACAACGGTCCAAGAATAGAGCCCTGAGGAACACCAGATTTCACTTCAACTTCATCAGAAACATTGCCAGACATTTTAACACATTGCCTTCGATTAAGTAGATAACTTTTTACCATTCTTTGAGACATTTCACTACATCCATTGTAATTCAAAATAGAGCATAATAATTCGTGGTTTATAGTTTCGAAAGCTCTAGTAAAATCCAACAAGACGAGAGCGCTTAATTTGCTTTGATCTGTCGCTTTGAGCAAGTCATCATTGATGTTCAGCAACGCTGAAGTACAACTATGGGACGGCCGAAATCCTGATTGTGTTTCCGGGAAAAGATGTTTGTCATTCCAAAAACTCTGCAATTGATCGCACATCACTCTCTCTAAAATTTTAGATAAAGTTGGCAGCACGCTTATAGGTCTCAAATCTTTAAATTGCTTAGGTTGAGATATCTTTGGTAGAGGGGTGACAACAGCTTTTTTCCAATCATCTGGAAATACTCCATCTAAAATACAACTATTTATTATATTTGTAACATGCGGCAAAACGTATGAAAAGCATATTTTTAACATTTTTAGATTAACCCCATCATGTCCAGTTGCATTTGTTTTAATTTTTTTAAAACATGTTTCAATAGCGCTTAAACTAACTGGAGCAAAATTAAATTCATCTTTAATTCTTTTATTATTATTATAAAAATCGAGAGCGTCTTTACTTACTGACACCACTGGCAAACTGTCTATAAAAAAATTATTTATGTTATTCACGTCGCTAATTTCATCCGGAAGCTCTGTACTTATTTTGCTGTTTATATTCAACGACGATAACTCTTTCCATAGCTGCCTGGAGCTGCAATCATTGAAACGATAGTGGTAATAGTTTTTCTTTTCAGTCTTGATCATAAAATTGGAGTAATTCTTTAGTCTTCTAAAATAGTCCAAATTTTCTTGTAGTTTAGTTTTTTCCCATTTCCGCCGCGCCTTATCTTTAAGAGAAATAATCAACTTTAAGTTATCAGTCATCCAAGGTGCATATTTACGAGTGATCTTAGCGCAACGAAGAGGGGCGTGGACATCAAACAAAACATTTAAATACGTGTTCAATAATTCCACCTTTCTATTTACATCAGAAACATAATATATGTCATCCAGTGGTGTCTGGGTCAGATGTTCATTAAACAGCTCAAAATCAAAATCTCTAAAATTTCTGTAAGTAGCCGTTTTAGGGCTTATTTTTTGTTTTGTGATATTAACTTCGCAGTATATTACTTCATGATCCGACAATGTGGTACTGCAAACTCCAGACTTACTTATAATAGACGGCTCCGAAGTAATAATTAGATCTATCATTGTATGTGAAGTAAGACCAATTCGAGTTGGTTGATCTATGACTTGCTCCAATCCATAAGATTCCATAAAATCAAACATTAAACGTGACTGATGATTATCCACGTCCAGTAGGTTTATATTAAAATCTCCCAAACACAACACACCAGCTGATGACGCCATATACCTTAAGAAAACTTCTTCTAATTCTTCCAAAAATGTGTTATGAGGAAAATGCGGTGGTCTGTAAACCGCTCCAACAGCATACTCGTCAACACCATCCTTTATCGATATCCATAATTGCTCAATATTACCATCTGACTCCAGAACTTTGAATTTCAGTCCTTGACGGACATAGAGAGCAACACCGCCTCCTCGACCCGTCCTATCTTTTCTTATTAACGAGTAACCATCGATATCCACAGACCATGTCATTACTTCACGTGTCAACCAAGTCTCGGACAACGCCATTACGTCATAACCATTGGATACAATTAAATCAGCAACATCATTAAATTTAGGCAACAAAGATCTGACATTGAGCTGCGCGATCCTCAACTTCGTCATACTAGAACATATTCACAAATAGAAAAAAAAAGAAACTCCTGATTATATCAAAACAGCAATCAACAAAAATAAATACAATGACAATGCAGATATCAGCAATTTACAAAATAACAAAATTCCACAAAATTAAATTTTAATTTTAAATAGTTTATCAAATCAAACCAGATAAATTTCCGATAATTCACAATACAACCTCGATTGAAAATTCTATGAGTGTTTATCTTTTGCTGCGTCCACCTGCATCACTAACAATTGGTATATCTTCAAGGTCCATTATCGAAGTAATTTTATACAACCGATCTTTAACTTTCACGATTCCTATTATTTGCTAAAATATTCACCCACTTAACAATCGTAAAGTTTTATTCACTTGGAAAACAACACAAAGGGTGTGTTTATCGAATTGCAATTAATTCGTCGTATTGAAACTGTCGAATTAAAAAGCGCCGCCTTTGCCTAATTTAAAATTGAAACGTATAGCCGATTTTTATTATAAATTGAATTTAAGCGTTCCTTCCTTCTCTTCTCTGTAATAGAATATTTTCTTGAGTACGTACGTATATGAATATTTTTACAAGTTGAAATTGATTGTGCCAAAAAATGGAATTGATTACCATTTTATTTTCTCGCATAAAAGTGCCCTCCCTTTGATAACTCAATTCAATTTGACTTTATTTAGTTCCAACACATTTGCACAGACAGGCCAACTCATTTCTTTTTTTCCCTTTAAAGCTTTCGTCAAATTAACATTTTTTGCAGAACAATTTATTATCGTTATTTGGCTATTTTTTTCCCAGTACAAAGCGATCTGAATTAATTTCGTTTGCCAAAAAAATCATTTCGCGCAATTAGAAAAAAGTTATAAAATTAGAACCAAATGTTTTTTTACGTAAGTTCAGATTATTAATAGAAATAGTTTTCTAAATTGAAAGTGAAAATTAAGCAATTAGTAAAAAACGAAATTGGGGTGGTTTGTGTTCGTCGAATAAATCTTAATGGAACAGTCTAAGTGATTGAATTGCACACCCACCTATGTTTATGTTAATTAAATTTTCCTTTTTGGGGTTTTGTCAATTTCGCGTAAGGGACGTTTTGGAAACGCCGAAAATAATTCTAAATTTTTTAGGCGAAATAGGGTTGCTTGGGTTGCCGGCCGTTAGACTCGAAAAGTCTTCTCAAAATTAAGAATTTTGCAATAAGTGACAGATAGATGTCTACCACCCTCTCCAAATGATCATTTTTAGAACATTACGCCTCGAATAAAATAATAGGGGTAGGTATGTTGTGTGTATTTTGGTTGGGCATTGGAAAAAAATTACTCACCTCGCACTAGCCTTAAAATTCCCAACGGCATGACGAGTATGGCTACCATTAAGTCTGTGATTGCTAAAGACATTAAAAAATAATTTGTAACGTTCTGAAGACGCCTTTCCCAAGAGATGGCCAAACACACCAAAATGTTACCGGCGGCCGTACCTACGACCAAAACGAGAGCTAAAAGTCCCCACCAATTATTAACCTCTTCTTGGTGACCTAAAGTTTTGTTATTAACCGAAATGATGGACACATTATTATAAACAATAGTAGCTTTGTAGTAAATTTGTTCATTTTGCGACATTTTTATTTTTAGCCTTCCCTTTTTAAATTTAAATTTGCACATTTGTTTTAAAACTTTTCACTTATTAGTTGTTGTTTTAGCATAATTTCGCAGTAACTTAAACCCATTGTTATTAAGCTTTGGTTGTCTTTGTGAAGAAAACTTCATATTGCGATTTTCGAAACAATAGAAGGGTTAAATTTATCCCCTCGATAAATTTACATCTATTCAAAATTTTGGTAATTATTAACTGTTGGAACGTGAATTTATTCGAAAAGTAATTTTTTGGAAAAATTAAAAAAAAAAGTTAAACTCGCGCGCTTTGTTTTGAAGTTTTAGCTCGCGTGTTTATTACGCGACGTGACGTTTGCGTCTAGATAGCGTCGCGACGCTAATATATGTGCCAGTGTAAAATCGGAGCAGCCGTCGATTTACGGTCCTTTAGTATGCGCGCTTGCGTTTTCTCTCGCAAACTTTTAGTCGTTTTCTGTTGGTGTAGGTTAGAAACTTCCACAAAACTAACTGTTTGGGAGCGTTTTAATGAAAATTGTAAATTACAAAAAAAATGAGCGTAGGACTTATTTTGTTCGAAATGAGGAAATTTGAACCTGGCAATGTTTGTACCTTCTCTTTCTTTCTGTTTAAAATTTTATCAACTTATTCGAAGGAGATTAAATTATGTTCGGCGAGGCGCTCCAAACTTTTTCTAAGTCAAAGGTATTATTGTCGCAGGTAAATCCGAGGCTCAGTCGACAAATCACGTTTAAACTTCCGATTGTGGAATTTCTAGCCATTAATTAAATTTTCTTATCATTAATATTGAACTATTATGTCGAAGTCATTTGATTATTGTTGTACACGGGTTGAAACTATCCGATACAATTCCCCAACGGTAGCTAAAGTGTGGGGGCGGTTGCATTTTACGATCGTAAGAAAGAAAACTCTGTGGATTTTGCTGAAATTAGTGCTTAACGGGGCTACCGATTAAAAGTTCCGAGGACCATCAAAATGCCACCCCAGTGTGTTCATTATCTAAATTCGCATTTAGTTTGATTTCCTTATTCGAATTATTATTTGACATGTTCTAGTTAGGTACGACGTTCGAGACTTAAGTGCCATTGATTATGTTTCTAAAGCGAAAATTACAGACTAGACTAGAGGATCTCAATTAGTAGCAACCCCCGGTATGGCCATTTCTGCCTATTTGGGAGTCTTCAGCCAAGGAGCAGCATATTTGGGTTAGTTCTAACTGGTCCGAATTAATTTAATGACACTTATAGGTAAAAAGACTACCTCTTAGTAAATTAATATAAATTCATCGCTCGGGAGAAAGTAGAAATTTTCGACGAGAGAGAGCACGTTCTCGTCTTGAACGTTTTGTCTAGAGAAAATTGCTTTGTTAGTCTTTGGGGTATCTCAAATTTTTGTCACTTGACTTTGATTGCAAAAGTTCTCAAAGACCGCGGCTTAATTAGACACCCTGTATACATATCAAAATAAGTTCTAATATAGTACACAAAAACGATTACTTTTTGAAATTTTTAATTTACTTATGCCTATTAGGTACTGTAGAAGGTATCAAAGACCACACGCCGATCTAGACACCCTGTATTTTCAAAGCGAACTTATGGGCATAGTCATCATTAACGGTCACTTGTTAGAATGTACAGTTCATCTTTTTTAGTTCTGGGGCAACACTGTTAGTAACCCTAATCGTGGTAGGCCTACCCGCAAAATCTTTCCGGAAATATCGAGTTTGGAAACCTTCCCATCTTCCCGAAGAGTCTTTTCATGCCTTTCGCGGTTTGGAGGAGATATCCACGATTGCTTCAAAATGACACTATTCATTTTGTCTTTGTTTTATTTATTAATATTGAAGCTATCCGTTGTAGAAGAGCCTTAAAGATAATTTTAATTCGAGTTAAATTTCGTGCAAGTATTTGGAAGCCGCCATGAAGTTGGGACTGATTTTTATCCAATTAATTTGAAATTGGGACCAAATGAAAGTTGAAAGATCAATCTATGCCTCTATTGTAATATTTTTTTAAATTTATTTTCCTATTCTCCGCAAATTCAACTTTTTCTATTTTTGCAAGAACCTAATACAACAGATGCATAAATTTGACTTTATTACTGTTTTAGTTTCACCCTCATAAGTAGTGCCGTTTTGAAGTATTTACGGGACCCCCAATCCTTTAAATTCATGTTTTTTAAACTGTGGGAACGGACTCTTAAAATGCATTTGCACCGAAACTTTTTTCTCGACGTGGAATTAACCTATCTAACATTAATCAGTGTCTTATGAATATTCGGCAGCCATATTGGAGAAGCCATTTTACGTCTTATTCTCACTTTAGCGCACCATGCACTTCAGTCGATAACATTCGAATTTTCCGGAAATTTAAATGACATTAATTTTTAGACACATATTATCGTCCGAAGCAAATAACCCCAAAAGTTTGTGTGTTGTGACCTTTTAAGAATTCCCTTATTAGTAGGTAACGTCGGTTGAATATTAACGTAGCTTAATGTGGGCGTATCTGTGCTACAGTAACGTACGTGTGTTTAGACACACGACGTAATAGAATTTACGGCATCTGGATAGAATTAATTCAAATTTAAATAATTAATTATTCGGCGTATGAAACTAAATAAAATAATTAGATCACGGCGAATTTACAAATAACTTGTTATTTCTCCTAAAATGGGGATTTGTTAACGCCATAGTTAACAACATACGGAAGACTGAAAGCAACTCCAATTTTCTCTACTAAATCGCGTACACTTTCACGCCGAATTTACGATTTTAAATTATTCACGATTTTAGCCTCGTTTTCATAGTTTTGATTTGCTAATTTTTAATGCTACTTCATTTCGCTCTGGACGAAATACGTGTTGAATTTGGTTAAGCAAGGGATTTTTGTTTTATTGGTCGTCATTACCGTACCCTTTATTTCCGTAGGCAATTATTTGACACGTGACGAAGGTTGAGCTCTCCGATGATCATTTTGTTTTGAATGGAAATTGTTCTTTTCGTATGGAAACGAGGCTTTACTCTGTAATTCACGAACAGATGTGAAGTATAACGAGGGTAATTAAATTGTTATTTATTATAATTAAAATTTACGATGTTGTGGTTACATCCCTCTCGCTTCCATTCTTGCCACAGTAAAGAACCCGTGGAAATTTTGAAGAAACGCCATGCCGCTATCTTCGATTGTTTTCAACGTCAACTATCATTGAATATGTTTTAACCGCCACTATTTATTTTTGTAGTTTTTACAAAATGGCCACCCTGTATATCTGAACTTGATATATTGGAGCTTTCGCTTAACACTTCGCAACGAACAACTCTTAAGAATGGGGTCAATTTCAAAACCGATTCATTTTCTGCTCTAAGCTACTATTTAACCCCCTCCCCCCACGAACGAATTCTGATGGTAGGTACTAATTACAAGAAAGCTTTATGGCTATTAGCGAAAATCGTAAATTTTTCAAAGACAAAACTAATTGCATTCCATCTATTAAGTAACGATAATATTGTTAATGCAGTCGAAGTAATTACTTAAAACGGACAATAATTAAGTGGAAAACTTAATTATTTGTTTTACGTTTTAGGAGTTCATGTGTTACTCTTAGTTGGCCAACCGTTAAAACTCGGAAATCGTTTCGTTAGCACATTGTAACTCAATTGTAACCACAACTTAGTTTTAATACTTTAATAAGCTTTGATAGTTAGATTTAGTATCTAACAAACTTTTACATCAATGGCAACAGTTTATTTCGCAAGTTTTGTCCAACTTTTCTATTAGTGGCGGTGTAATTAACTATGGAGACAACTTTGTCTCGATATAGAAACTGATGGTGTGGTCATAACAGGACTTGCAGTTAGTCAATGTAATTTTAGTTTTCTTATTTCGTCCCCATAGTCGTTCGGCGGAGAGACCTCGCAATAACTCCCTTGTTAGGTTGTAGCCAGAGGGATACTACAGGTCGTGCGGTCTCAGGGGTGCTCAGGAAACGTTTCTGCAATGGCGTGAATGGTATGCAACAAGTTTTCTTTCAGTTATCTCCAATTTCTAAAGACTTCCTCTTTTCCTCTATGTACAATGAATGAAAAATATTTCCACATTTGTTCCGGCGTTAATTTTCGCGTTAGTTAAGTTTACACGAACTATTACCTTGTTGATAATTGTTCCCTTAAGTCTAAACAATAGTAAGGCGCCGTAAAATATACGAGGCGTGCTTTCGCGTATTATTCAGCGAGATGAGCTCGTTCATTTGCATCAAGTGTAATTGGCATAAGAAATTTCAAAACGGAGCGAACGATATATCATTTTATATTACTCGTGTTTACATGGACGGCTTTTATCTTTTCTACATTTATCTAATTTTATCGCAATCTGAGAGGTAATACATTGTGGGGCAAACATCGCTGTGCTCGAAAGAAAAAGTTTGCTCTGCAAAGTTCAAAATAGATGATGTCTTTTGATATACAGCGTGCGTTTAATAATGGAATAATTGGAACAGGCCGGCGTCACAAACAAAGTTTGGAGTAGTTTCAAACGCCAAAAAAGGGCGTGGTATTTCTAACTACGTCACGTTCATGTAGCTATGACGAACTTGGGTCTAGGCTCTAGGCGAACACAGCAACTATTAATAGCTGAGTAAGAAAACAAACACCGTGTATATAATATTCAATTTCTATTTAACCTAAGGTGCTTGCATTTTAAACACAATTATAGAGCTTTCAAGTGCAATTACGTGCGGCGAGGTTTATTTTCTAATGAGGTCTTAGGTCGCGATATGAAAATGTAGAGCTTCGGGGCTCAAATTCACTATTTAAAAATTTAAATCTTCATATTATTACTCAATTTACCACTTGTCGAGTAGGTAAATGTTTATTTTTTTATGTTTACGGTAACAAATTGAGAGTAAGTTAAAATCCGCCCCTGAAAAAAGTTTTAAAAGTTTTCGTTAGTGTTGTGAGTCCTACACGTTACTACAGTTGTTTTTGGTGTGAGGTTTAAAAGCAGGACGAAACACCTCCCAGTAAATTCATTGTAAATGCTCTCGAAAATGACGAGTCGATCGTTACTTTTGTATCATTACGGTAAGCTATGGCAAGCGACTGCGCCAATTTCGTTGAAGAAACACGCGCTAAACTATCGTAATATCGGGCCATTTTGATATTAATGGTTTCGCACGTTCAGAGAGACGCAGATAAAATGCTTCAATTCGTGATGAATGTGATAATTCATGTCAATCAACTATCGTTTATCGTACGATATTTGCATTCTATGGGCAAAGATCAAAATTTGAGTATTTGAGTCCCATAATTTATTTTGAGGCATGATAATGCTCGTCCGTATACTGCTAACATCACAAAAGCTGCAATTGAAGAGCTCGGTTGGGAGGATATTCCGCATCCGACCTATGTTCCGGGTTTTGCTCCATCAGATTTTCATATCTCGCTCTCTCAATCCAACAATATCCTAGTCATCTCATTTAACAACGACGTTGTTCCATCGACCTGCTAGTATACGCGCAACAGCACGAATCGTAAATTACAGCTTCTCACTTTCTCTCAATTAGTTGTAGGCCTTAATGGGTTAAGTTAACCCCACTTTGGGAGTTTATCTCAGAAGAACAGAAATACTCGTTAAATATGTCCCTCTCGGTATTAAAATTGACGGGTCGCTAACATATTGGGGATTGGAAGTTTTCAAATCGACACCTTGTATAACTGTATATGAACGTACGTTCACACTTCATCGAGCTCAAAGCGCAAGAGTTTTGTCAGGGCGTAATTCCCCATATTTGAATTTCGAAAATCGTGCATTGTTTTGTTTACGTTAATAACTAGTGATGCAGTCATCTATTCTGAATTTAATCTCATAGTTCTGATCGGCGGAAGGAAAATGTGTAGAGAACTAAAATTAATGCGGTACAGTTCACAATTATTATTCGTTTCGCGTGTTACGAAAAAAGCGATTCTCCTTGTTTAATTGGAAGTTTCGTAAAACTATACGGTCCTGGGTAAAGTGTACTTTTTCGAAGGGGCCGGTATGTTGTAGAAATTTGTTTGGGATGGTAAACTTTTATCTTATTAAAAGATACGTAGTTTGCATTTTTTTATCGTCTTTTAGGTTGTAATTTTTACGAATTTATGCTTAGTTCAAACTACTACATAAAATTAGACTCCAAACGATAAATTTTGGAAATATGTGTAGGTAAGTAACGTTTTTGTGATTTTCTCTTAGAATTTTATAAAATGCTAGAGCTTAATCAGCGCGAAATGACACTTATAGCTTGCCACGTAGTCACCTATAACATAAGTTATAGGTTTTATGCCGTTTGCAAATAAAATTAATGTCATTAATTAACACACTTTGCTAGCTGTATTAGAATGGCGTAGTACTGTGCAGGTTGCGGCTTCTTCTCTACTCGACCACTCAAATGCTTCGTCCCCCTGCCCCAAAAATTCCAATTTTCTTGGCAGACCTGCTCTTCGCGCACGACGAAAAAAACTGCCCCTAAAACTTCCCGCCATCTTTTCAAAATCGTACATTTATTTCACTTTTGGATCGAAGACGGCCTTTAATATCGGAAGCGAGGTCTTCCTCCTTATATTTATATGAATGTATGAACGGGGGGGGGGGGTCGAAGCTACATTATAACAAAATTTAGATAGCCTTCCCAAATATTTCTATGGCACAATCTCAAGTTTTTTCGGTGTTGAACGAAATATCCAAGTGCACTGCACTGGGCGGCATCTTTTTAATTTTAATTTCGTCATACTAGTGTCCGAAGGAAACTATTGATCTGGTCGTGTTCGTAAACAACTCTCACGACTGTGAAATTTGAAACGATTGTGTAACTCTGATCGTAGAGTCATCAGCAACAGATAGAAATTTGAAATCGCGTGATTTTTTGGCGTTGAGGCCTATGTATGCTCTGGTTGTCACTCCGACTTCTTTCGGGTTATTTTTAAGAATAAATATATAGTCCATGGCGTGCTTGATAAAGCGTACTATGTTTTAAGCTCTTATTTAAGGAAATAAGAGTATCGGAAAAGCAATAAAGGAAAAGAAGTGACTTAAGGTTAGCTTTTCGGATGGAGAAATAATGAACGGCGCGGCGGTGGTTTATATTTGGGACTTCTTAAAAGTATAATAAAAATGTTGTTTCGTATTTTTTTACGGTATCGACTTACTTTTTCAATCAATTTATGTAAATTTTGAAATCTTGTATAGTCTCTTGGCTAACCCCATTTTATGACATCAAAAGATAAAAAATTCACTTTTCTTTATTAAAGGGAAATGAAAATGTTTAGTTTCGTGCACTTTCGCAGTGTTATGTGTGTTTGTATAGGACTGTCTTGAAATATCAAAGTTGTTGTTTGTCTTTATTTGCTTATGCAAATTTTTAAAGAAATTCCGATGTTTAAACAATTCGTATTGTCAATAAAGATGTTTCGAATGGACGATCAAAATGTATGATTTTATATTTTATGTAAACAAGAAAAGGGCCTAGTTTGAATTATTTGTGAGTGGAACTAATACGTTTTCTCATAAGCGTCGGAGTTAATGTGATTTTTGACTGTAACTAAATTGGACAATTTATTATTGACTGGGCGTTGATAATTAGTTATAGAGCAGTCATAAAATCATAAGTTGTTTATCATTTCATTACTTGGGGGTAGGACTGCGCGAAATGAATCGATCATTTATTGGTACTTATAGATAGATTAGGTGTAACTATATTATCGAACATTTTGAATCTATTATTGATTAATCCTTAATTATCGTAAATTTTGTATCTATTAGGAGTTACTCGATCTATATCGATTAATCGATCTCGTTTATTGTATCGAAATAGGGGATAGTTAGGGGATTTTTGTCAACCGGTATATTAGACCGCAGCTGTTTACTGAAAAGTAAGTTGGTAAAAGTAAAAAATACCGGATACGATGTGTTGTTTATTATAAACTAAGTACCTATAATGATATTTTTAGAGTATTTTTGCAGCGGAAACTTTGAAATATGAGTTTAATATTGCTAGATATCGATTTGTTTTTTTAATAACTTTACATTGTTATGAGGTCGTCCTTATAAAAAGGAACGGATAATGCCCTATCGAGATATATTTTATTCAAATAATAATGTTAGCTCTACTTTAATTACAGTTGGGGATACGTAAATGTGACTTTGATGTTGAGTTTTATAGTAATTTCTGTAGTTTTTATCACTTTCGAAGTTCTTATTCGACATCGACGTTTTTATTCCCCAAACTGTCAGATAAGTGTAGGCGAGACATCGGTAAAAAAGTAAAAAAGAAGTTTTAATTTGAAATGTTCTATTGCCTTTGTTGGAGATCTCAGGATTAGGAATTTTCGATGTCGACCATTTCATATCGATAGTTAAAAATATTGGTGCCTAATGGCGATAGTATATCGACGTCAGTATCAGATTATTGATGTAATACACCGATATTCGTATCGATATTTTGACTATTTATAATTTTCACCAAAGAGGCAATCTCTGTCGGAAATATATTTAAGGAAGTCATTCCAAATTCTTCAGAAGCGGCTCGAAAGCTCAGTGAAAATTTCATTTTTCTTCTTTTTTGTTCCTCTAACTTATAGCTCTTTACGATCTCATCACTCCTATTCCGCTAAAAGTTTTTACGATCTACGAAGCAGTGAATTCGATCGTTAATGGAAGAAGAGACTTCCTTAGCTTTACATTACGATCTTACCTTCAAAATTGGGCGTTTTGGCTAAGTACAGCCCGTGAAATTTGTGATAGATTACGATAGCGCTTTTTATTACATCGAATTTTGAGCACTTTTAAGTATTTTATAATCAGAACGATTAACCACTACTTTTAATACGAGTCGAATTAACTTCATCCGGGTTGTCGTTCGTTGGAGCTTTTCATTCCAATAAAAAACGAATCTAGTATTAACCTAAATCTATTGTAATCTCACTATAAAATGTCGTTCGAGTTTGAAAAGCACTAAATTGTGGGCAGTTCATATTAGTTCATTTTTAATCAAAATCGAGCTTTAATGAGCGAGTCTGCTTTAAATACTTTTGTTTCTCGAGCCACCATTAGTGACTGTTAAAAGAGATTCTTTAATAAATAATGTAAAATACTTTCGATTTATAAATCCCCTAAACTGCTAATTTTTATTTGTTGAAGAACTCCCAAATTCTTGAGTTGAAGTCTCATATTCAAAGAGCAAGCTCCACTCACGTTTGACTTAAGTTGTTAACTCCGCCCATTTTTGCAAATATTATCAACTATTATGAAATACCAAAGTTAGCCAGTACTTTAAGTAAGTTGAGTTTAATTTTTGAATTTGGCCCTAAACATTAAATGTAATTATAGTCGTAGATATACTAATGCTCATTTTTTCAGTTTTTCGCTTATACAGCGTTAAAGGCTTTATACAAAAATTAACCAATTAAATTTCCTACAAATTATGTCTCTCTTGGGTCTGGTTTGAGCGCTAGAACGCGTTAAAGTTTACAAAAATTTCAAAACTGACCATAAAACTGTTTTTTAAGCTTTTTGCTTATAACTCCAAAAGCACTTACTTTTAGAGAAAAATATCTGTATCCAAAATAAAATGCATTAAATTTCCTACCAATTATGTTCTCCGGGAGTTTTTCATCAGACGAACGGTTTGGGCACTGGAACGCGTTGAAATTTAGTCCGTATCAGACGTAGCTGCCAAGCTAAGAACAACTTTCTCATTTCTCATCATTAGCTCTATTTTCACAGGATCCTCATTTAAAAATAATTACGTAGTTAACGCTAATTTACTTATTACCTACATAATGCAGTTAATTAATTAATTACACTAAACTTGAACACGCCCTAGCACCTAAACCGTTCATCTGATGAAAATAACCTGGGAGATATAATTTGACGGAAATTTGATCTACTTTATTTTTGTATGGGAATACTTTTCTCTGAAAGTGCGTAATTTTTGAGTTACAAGCAAAAAACTAAAAATATAGCAGTTTTTGGCCGATTTTGGAATTTCAAACTTTAACGCCCTTTAGCACTTACATCGTTCGTCTGAAAAAATAATCCTAAGGAACATAGTTTGTAGAAAATTTTATCTACTTTATTTTTTATGGAAATACTTTTCTTTAAGGGCCAGTTTTTCATTCATGGTTTAAGCCAAGTTCCAGAGTTAAACTCAGTTCTGTATGAGGAGAGCATTTTTCATTCCAAGTTTAAGCGTTGAACTCGGTTTGAAATCGAGCTTGAACCGTGTACTATAACCTCAATTTAAAATTTATTTCGTCAATTTGCGTTGGCAATACTTTTGGTGCCAAGTGGCAAGGAGATTGTTGTGTATACGTATACATGCAATCACGAAGGTTACAAAATACAAAATCAGTTTTTTATAGTTAGATAAAAATACTACCGCACAATAGGAATATTACCAACCGTTAGTTGAACGTGGTTCATCAGAACTATTTGCTAAACACATTTGAAACCCGATTACTGTAGAACTGCAGTTTAAATCATGAATGAAAAACGAGTAATAAAAGCGTGCGTAATTTTAGAGTTATAAGCGAAAAACTAAAAATAACAGTTTTCGTCCGATTTTGGAATTTTGTCAACCTTTAACGCACTCTAGTATAAGCGAAAAACCGAAACACTCTCAGAATGCACCCCTTTTACAAGTAGTCCAGTCAATGAATATCGAAAATGGGTTTCACATTCAAAAAATTCCGATACTTTTGAAACTTTACACACTCGTTTGGAGATGTCTAGTGATGACTATACTAAAAATCCTGAAGAATCGGTGGTGAGCTTCCGCGGCAATGGCCAAAGACATGTCACTTCTTTCGGTTTTTTGTTAATATCTCGAAAACTATGGGTCAGACCTAAAACATTACGATATACAAAATTAAAGCTGATAAAATTTTCTATAAAATTGAATATTTGCATTTTTTTAAATTTCTAAAGTTTACGAGTTATAGGGCGTTGAAAATTGGTGTTTTTTTGCAAAACTACTTTAGAGCTGCATAGGGTAATATTTAGTAAGAGTTTGCAAGAATTACTCTAAAAATTATTCTAATGGTTTCCAAACTTCACACTCTTATTTATAGGTGTCTAGTGATTTAAAAAAAACAAATTTCTTATAGGCCCGAGGTCATGTCTATAGGCAATGACTAGCAGTGTCATACTTTCTATCGTTTTGCTTAAAAAAAAGGAATAATTGTAATTATTATGTACAATAACTAAATTTGAGAAAATCGTATATAATAGAGAGAGATGTAGATATCTAGTGATGAATATACTAAAAGTCCAGCAGTGCTATTCTGTTTCTTTGGCTTCAAGCTGACACCCGGAATTTGTTCACACCGGTGTGAAGAGAAAAAGTGCGAAGAGATCACGCTTTTACACCGAATTGGTATTCTGTTTCTATTCGGCGTGATCTCAAGACGCTTGTTCGTTCGATGTAAAAAAAGAGTCATTAAATCTAGGGGAAACGGTATTTTTTGTGGTAGTGACCATGTAGTAACCAATGTCACGTGGTGTATATTTTTTGACCTCGGGCCACTTTGACAGTTGTTTGTTTATATTCGGCTGTTTAGAGCGTGTTATTACTATGGAGACGATCGAAATTGTGGGGTTAGTAAAATAGTAATGTTTTTTTCATAAATGGAAATAAAATTAGAGTAAAGAATAATTTTGCTATTTTACTCTTTGTATTTTAGTGGGAAAAAATACTAGAGTTAATTGTCGGAAAGTACATGGAAGAGCACAGAAACTTCGCCTCTAGTAGGGAGAATGGCAATGGGCCCCCCGTTTCCGATTTGTGTAACATAAAGAATAAAGCCTCTGCCTCAGTGATAATGTAAAAATTTACAAACCTTATAAAATTATGATTCTAATAAAATTAATAGCTAAAAATAACCGAGTAAATTAAATTTAATAACCTCTAATATTACACAAGCCAAGATTTTCCCCAACCCTACATAAAAAATATTCTAAAAAATAAACCTTGCCCGAAAAGGGTTTACTAAACTCATTTTGTGCGTAATAGTGTCCCAAAAATTAAATTTAACTTAAAAAAAAGTCGTAGAATTGACCACTTCGCGCCAATTTTTTCCTTCACATCGCCTGCCGAGGCGATGTTAACATGACACCAATTCTTGACGATTTTGTTATGACGCTTATTTCGTTCACGCCCCTTATTTAAGAAACAGAATACCGATTTCGGTTTTTGGTGTCAGTATCACTCCATTCAACGATCACACCGGTGTCAAAAAGAAACAGAATAGCACCGCTGATGAATCAGAGGCAAGCTGTAGCGGCAATGGCCGAAGACATGTCACATTTTTCAGTATTTTATCAATATCTTAAAAAGTATTGGTCAGAGCTAAAATGTGACTATAAAGAAATAAAGCTGAAGGAAATTGCCACAAAATCCATCAGATGTTATTGTTTCGTTTTTGTAGTAATTACCGAGTTGTAGGGCATTAGAAAAATTCCCTTTTTCTCAAAACTTTTAAAAACTGATTAAAACTCGACATTATTATAAATTTTCTGATTTATTAAAAAAACATTTTTTTAACGTAAAACATTGGCATTTATTCGAGTACTAGTTCTCGTTAAACGCAAAAACCGGTAAAACTCAATTTCGTAAGCTAAAATTTAGATTTTCATTTTGATTTTTATCATCTTTTGTGGTACGATAATTTTATTTTTCTATTGATACCATTATTATTGTCATGAACAAACTTAATGTGCATTAATTTATCTAAATATTAAAAATTATTTTATTCCCTATGGCCAGCTTTGAACCTTTACACACGGTATAAAGAGGCGTGTAATTAATTGTCGACTGTTATTTATGAGATAAAATCGATACTATTTCGATTTTGTGCGAGTTTTTGTTTTGCAACGTACTTAAAAGTTATCGTTTACGCTAACATCTCGTATACTAACAACTAACGCTAAATTAAGTATCCTACCTACGTAAGGAGGGTCTTCGGTTATGTTCAATTTACTAAGCCGTACAACAACATCGACGATTAATCTCGACAATATATATGTATATGTTTACTTTGCTGCTCCGGTAAAATGGCTCCACTTACTTTGAAGGGGTCTCGAAGGAACCTCCAACCTCTTGCTAGAAGACTTAGAGCGAAATTAGTTATAGAAATTAGGCGCTTGAACTTCACGGATGTGAAAGGAAATGGAAGTGGCGTTTCTTAACCTTTTAAATAGCGATAGAAGACAAAAATAGTTTAATTAGGACTGAAAGTTAAATTTTTGTCGAGTACAACACCGGTCGAGGTATATAAAAGCGCCCATATAAAGCACCGGACGCGGATTGAAGTTTCCACAACTGTAACATTATTTTTACAAATAAAATTCCATTCGGAGACGGATAAAATTGGTTTTGAAAATGATACGTTAGTCTCTTGATCCTACTTATGTTAGAAATGAAATTTTCCGATAAGAATGTCTTTTTGAAAGTTATTTGAAAAGCGAGTCCTCGAGGCCTATAGCGTATTATATGATGTATAAGTTTGTAGAGGCTCGAGTACGTTTTTAGTTCGCCCACAGTGGTGGTTGTTGTTTGCGGAAGTTGCTCGTGAAATACGACATCGACTAGTGAGAAATTAGGGGAAGTGTGTGAATCCGTTCAAATGTTAACAATTCGAGTATTTGATCGACATTTGTCGAATTCTCTATCTCTCGTTCTTTTTTTATGTAAAGAACTTTTAAAGCGGAACGTAAGGAATTTGATGTGTTTATTTCGAATCGAGTTCTGTAACAAAGTGGTTGTTTCGAGTGCGATATCGTAGGGGGTGTCGGTTACAGTCTTAAGAGAAGGAAATGGAAATCTCGTGTAATAAGGTGTCGATGAAATTTACGAGTAGACTCATGCTCGTTACAACGAGAACAATTCCGAGTCTTACATTCAAAATCTAAGAAGATGCGCTTCGGTTTTAGAGCTTTCCTAAAATTACAAATAAATTTAACAAAATTTAAGGCTTTATTTATTTTGCTGAGCCGGTCCTCGATATAAATTTAAATATTGCCCAACAACTAATTACGATTTTACGCGTTTGATCGACAAAGTAGTACACATTAGTTCGAAATTACTATCGAAACTATTAGTAAAGTTAGCGTTTTAATCGAATTACCCAATCGACATTTTAGAACACGTAATGTTTTCAGGTGAAATCTTGACCTGCGTAGTCCTTAAATTTCTCCTCGTATCATGTGCTAACTTATGACATAATTAACTTTAATGGACCTTAACCGCGATTGATGGAACAACTCTCGCAGTTTCCTTTGTGTGAAAACCACGTCGTTGAGCGAAGTGTCTTCCTTCTTAAAAATCTCTTTGTGAATTAAAAAAAATCTTTTCTTAGACCATTTTCTTTGCATTGTATGTGACTAAAATTCGCGATCGAGACAATTGAAGATCGCAAATTGTCTCATCGTTTAACATAAAAAAAGAATTTAAGCGATAGGAGTTACAAATGATTTATTTTTATAGAAAACGAGGTGGCCATAGACTGCGGCTGAGTCGAGTGTATTTTTTGAAAGAAGGAAATGCTCTCGTGCGGATCTGGATTTGGAATATTTTTTCACGTTCTTAACAGCTGGATCGTCCAGAAAGGACGAAAATATAAAAAACGAAACAATTTTTAATAGTTTTTTGGAGGAACAATGCAAGAATAGTAATAAAGTATCGAGTTGGAAGAAAAAATCGATCACCTAATCGATGTTTTACTCGATGTTCGATTTTTAAAATAATCGATTGTCCGATTAATCGAGACAATCGATGTTTTTAAAACAATCGATTGTCGATTGTGAAGTTTAGCAATCGATCATCTCTATCTGCCCTTTACTTTATTGAAATATAACGAATCTCACTCGAAACGATGTTGATAGGTGAACGAGGACACGTATGAAAGTTATACTCAACATGTTTTCCAAAATGCCTCCAAATTAAATCACGTTCCTTAATCGATTATAGGAACTCATCCAAAACCCCTTCGGGTGTCTGAAAGTGCACAAAGATTAATAAACGCTAATTGATAGAAATTTTGAGGTCGACCTTCCTTTGGATACGTTTTCGTCCGAATTTTTTCGTCGGAAACCAGACGAATCGAGGTCGTCAGATTTCGCATAAGTGGTATCGTCTATTGGACAAGCTGACACCGTCACAAATTATCGAATTTCCGTGAAATTATTCCTTTCGTAAATTTAGTCTCCTAGTTTTTCTACATTCAGTTTTCTACTTGCTGTGCCACACAAAATAATATTAAAATGTGCCCAACGTCAGAAGAACTGCGAGTAATCCCATTTATTTCGGACAGATCATACATGCATATTTTCATCGGAATTCGAATGAATTCGCACGAATTATTTCGTACAGAATATTTCCGAGGAACAAATTCGGACGAAAACTTATCCTTAACTTAAAGGACGGCCGGCCTTAACCCATCAAAAGGTAGGGAACTTTGGACGAATCAACGAGTCTTAGATGGGGTTGGGAGAAAAGATCGTTTATTCGATGTGCGATCAGTTTTTAAAAATAATCTATTGTCCGATTAATCGATTAATCGGCTCGATCTGTGTTATTGCAACAATCGATTGAGTGTCTATTATGAAATTTAACAATCGCCCAGTCCTAGTCATACGAGGGTTATACCAGAAGTACCCGACCTAATAAGGAAAACAAAAAATTTAAGAACAAATATCTTTATTTCTCTACATGGTTCCTTTTTAGCGCGATACACTTTTTCCAGCGCTATTTAATAGCTTTGATACCCTGTTTATAGCGAGAACCGTCGAGCTCCTCAAAATAGTAATTAACAGCAGACTCCACTTCTGCATTGTTGGCAACTCTTTTACCACCGAGTCATTTTTTCAAATTTCAGAAGAGAAAATAATCCGAGGGGCTTGAGGCAGCAATTCGAACTTTTGATTAATTGATTTTGGGCACCGTCATAAAGTGCACTGGTGCATCGTCTTGTTGAAACAATACTTTCTTTTTCGCCAAATGCGGTTGTTTTTTCTTGATTTTTCACGCGCATCCCAAAGAATTGACGAATTGTCTTCGCCTTCCTTAGAGCCGATTCTCCCTTTTCAGGCCATTGTTATGACGGTTTTGTCTCCGGTGTGAGGTGATGGACTCGTGTTTCATCCATGGTTATGAATAGACGCAAAAACTCGACCTTATTGTTGTGAAGCATCGCTAAACACCGGATTGAAACATCATTACGACGCTGTTTTTGTTCCATTGTAAGTAATCGCGGCACCCATCTTGCGCACAGCTTTCTCATTTATTTTATTTATTTATTTTATTTAAGGTCTTAAACGGGCCTAGGCTCAAAACTAAGACGCCACTAAAAAACTACAACAGCTCCCTAGGAAATATATAACATAACAGAGTATAAACATATTTACAATAATTTATACAATAACCTTACAACGAATAAAACACTTAAACCGACGACATGTCCAAATTTTCAGTCAATATGCGATGGACAGCACTTTTAGAAATGCTTACCATGCCTGCTAGTTTGCGCTCTTTCAGTCGACGGTCATCCAATACCATTTTGTGGATTTTCTTCGCCATTTCTGACGTAGTTACGTTTTTGGCGTATAGTGGTGATGATGGCGAATCGGCGAGAAGATTGGGCGATTCTTTACGACAGTCCCTATGGACGAATCTTCTTTTCAATAACGAAGTTGGTCTATAGGCGGTGATAATGGATAGCCTACTTCCTATTGAGTTAATTTAAAGGTAATCGTTTATTCGTAAATCGACGACCCAAAGAGATCAGTTCAAACAAGTTAAGACTTAACTTTCGAAAAAGTGGAAGTCTTAAGACTTAACTTTCGAAAAAGTGGAAGTCTTAAGACTTAACTTTCGAAAAAGTGGAAGTCTCGGGAATTTGAACGAGTTTTAATTTTGTTGGTTGCTGATTATTCAGCAGCTAATTACGCAACTTTCTTTAGTTTAACTAACTTCATATCTCTTACCGTTTTTGAAATCCCTGTAGTGAAAACCAAATTTGAATAATCCTGTAGGTTCACCACGACCAATTTATCTCTTGGGACGTGGTCCAACATTGCTGTCTATCTTTGTTAATAGCGCAAATAGATCATATAAGATTTAAGAGCGCGCTCAATGCGTGCCCAAAAGTTATGTCCGTACGAGTTACTTAAAAAAATTGTTTGTTTCAAAATTTACGCTTATTTTTGTTTTGGGAGAACCTCCTCTTGCGTACTTGTCTAACTCGGTATGTTTAATTTCCTTCCGTTAATTAGTTTTTTTGTGAAATAATTTAAACTTCTGTATCGACTTCGAAAACTCCGTTGTATATATTTCAATAAATTTGAACATTAAGAAGTTTATGCAAAGATGAAGCTGTGCACGGTGTTTCCGTTCAAGATGCTTTAAAAATTTAATATTATTCGAGCAGGTTGTGTTCAGTGAACAAAAGGATATTCTAATGTAATTGTTTCGTACTGTCGTCGTCTTTTTTTGTAAGCGTCCAATTTTTTTTGCAAGTTCAAAATTTAATTATGCGTCGTTTTTTCCCTTCCTCATTAATTAATTTCTTAGATGCGAAACAAAACAGAAATAGTTGGACGAGGATTTTTCATTATTTTTTTCAAATTGATTTTTATCGGAATTTAAAGTTTAAAGTGCTCGCGCCATCGATGAAAAAGTTTCCACTCATTTTTAATAGCTTTTTTTTCTCAAACTCGATAAATAATTTAAATTAATTGATGCCCTACGCGATTGGTATATTTAGCTACTTTTACTTTGTCGCCGAACGAAGAAAAAAAAGGAAATTTCACGAGCTCGGATTATAATGTTAATAAAAGAATATTTAACTCAAAATTATTATACAGTGTGTTCATTTGAAAACTTTCCACTTGGAATAACTCAAAATCTAATTGCTACACGCTTTTAAGAAAAACACGCCGATTTAGATGCGGAGGGGGAACTTCAAAACTACCGTTGGTTAATTTTTATGTTGCACTGTTTCACCCCCAGCAACCTCTACTTGGAAATCTCTAATGATGGAAACACCTAATATGTAATACTTCATTTTAAAGGGCATCAAAAACTTGATCTTTCCGTGAAAATAAAATCCAAATCGAATCATGTTAGGCGACTAACATCTCGTATTAATTGTTCATGGCGAGCTACAAACCCATCTAGAATGACATGAACTCCAAACTTATCGATATTAGGTCGTTGTAAAGGTATATATCGAAGATAAATTTAAAAATGCGAGAAGCTTTTTATTTTATTTTTTTCTCGTATGGTACTATTGTAAATGTTGAGACGAGAAATGAGTTTGAAGAGTTATAAAGAAGTTCGTAGGGGCGACAAGTCTTATTGAAAACTTTCACGTTTCAAGATCGTGTCTCAAGTGTAGCGTTGATAATTCGAATTTTATTTGCTTATGCTTTTGTCGAAATATTTTGTTAAATGAGTTGTGGAGGGACAGCGCGGAGAAAATATAAGTTTGTTTTCGTTTGCCATTTTGTTGCTAATGTATTGGTAACTACTCGAGGCTACTTTTTAATTGGGGTTTATCGTGGTTTTGTATAATATTTATGTAAGTTAACCTTATGGTCGAAGTTGAACATGAAAAGTTGGGAAGCAACTCGATTTCTATACGAGTGCGGCTTGTTGGAGTGTTTTGTTCTAAATTATAACGAGAAAGCGTATATAAAAGCTCTTTGATATACGCATTACAAATTTGTGGCTTTCTTTACTATGCCGTGTCTTGTTGTAATTCTAATTTTGATGAACGAGGAAAGTGTTTGCACTATTAATTTGCAAACATTACAAACTCGTAACGTGTAATTTTAATTTATTATTTTACTTTGCGCAACTACCCTGTTTTAATGTAGTGCATTTTACGAGAGTTTACCTTATTTGAAGTGTTTTACATTTGTTTTTCTTTCCGTGGTTAAGGTTTTAAGTTTGCAAATTACTTTTCCTATAGTAATATCTAAGGCGTGTTAAATAGACTTTGACCAAGTTTGGAACTCGTTCGCAAAGTCCATAATAATGGAGAGATCTGTTAAATCGTTTTTATTAAGATTCGTGGGAATAGGAGTGGAGTTTCTCAAAATCTTTCCCTCCTTATCAATTCAAAGTTTAATAATCCAATTTAGTCGGTTCCGGAGGTGCTGGGCTTAACATAAAATAATTCTCTAATACCGAAGTCGAGTCTAATAATAATTTAATAAAAGACGAAAAATAATCAGTCACTGATCTAACTCGTAGAAATCAATTAACCAATCACCCCGAGAAGATTAAAGGCGCGATTATCATCTTTTGGGTTAACATATCGGGGAAAATTAAACTTTCTCAACGTCGTCGTGGCGTTTTACTTAATTTTTTTCGATTACATGAAGAATTTTCATGGAAACAGTTGTAGTAATCCATATTATTTATATAAACACCCAGAACTCATTTCCAATGTTAAAAGGGCCTCTTCGATTAATAGTGAAATGTACGATTTAAGGTCGATTCGTACATCACAGGAACGGGACAGGAGCGTGTCCGGGCCGGGACAGTGGTATCAGGGGCACGTCAGGGTCTACTATTCACACATATCAGGGAATTTTGCGTCAGTGTTATATTAGCATTTGAAACGTGAAGAGTGGCACAATCGCATAATTTTCAAGTTTTTAATAATTTAATATTATTACATAGTTATTATGGCGTTATTTAGTGTTGAGGAACTAGCATTTGTTGCAGTAGCACACTAGATGAAGAAGAGGATATCAGATACAAGTAAAAAAACGTAAATGGGTTCATGAAGCATGGCAAATAAGAGATGTCTGTCCAAATATTATTTTTTCTTTGGCTATCCGTATATTTTGGATGAGATAAATGATACAAAATACTGTGCCTACGCACCAATTCGATTAACATTTCATCATTCATTTTAAAACACGTCCGGAGCGTCAGGGATATAGAGAAAAATATCGTTGGCGACGATATGTATTTGCACGTTCCGGACACGGCCCGGACACTGAAGCCCCGGAGATAGCACTATGACGGACAAGTGTGCACTTGCACATTTAATTTCTATGCAATAATATTTTGATCACGTTCCGGCCCGGACACGATCCTGTCCCGCCCCGGAGATGTATGAATCGACCTTTTGAAGATGCGGGCAGTTTTTGAACAATTTTTTTGTCGTGCGCAGAGAGCAGGTACGGCAAAAAATTGGAATGTTTCGAGGAGTGGCGAAACATTTGTGTGGTAAAATAGTGGGCCCGCAACCCCACTAGTATTACCAAACCGATAGCTTTGGCGAAGACGCGCTTTTGAGGATTTGAAATGCGACCGAGGAGGTGAATCGATGTACCGCACACCTGAAAAAAATTAATTTTTTAATTGACAAATCGTAAAAAAAAGTAAACTAAAATTAACATTTGACGTATTAGTAGGTATTTCTTTTTGAAAAAAATATTACTTAGCTGGAGAAAAGTCACGAGCGCCCCTTCGCAGATAATTTGTTTTGATATTAAATTTGTTAAACAACAAGTTTGACATTCCTCCCACAATAATGTAAATTTTAAATTCAGCGCTGCGGCTTAACACTTGTTAAAAGATTACAACGTTAAATCCTCTTCATCTTGAAATACAAAAACAGAGGCCTCTTTGTGCTAGTGACGTATATGACGTCCGTAGATTTTTTTTAAAACAAAAACCCCACTTTTTGAACAGAGTCGCTTGTAAAACCCGCAAAAATGAAATCCTCTCTACTGAAATATTATAATAGTTGTCGGAATTTGAGGAAATTATTTTTTTAGACTGTAGTTTGAGTTTCCTTTAGGCCACCATGGACTTTATCCGACGACGCTTTCATTTCCTTACGGAATTTTTCTTTCTTTTTAATGACGTTATTTGTTCGGGCGCCTTTTTGTTAGCTTTTAACCTTTTCTGTTTACATTATTATTCGAGCTGCATTTCAAATAAGAAGTTAGTGGATTATTTTAATTATACTGCCCTGTTTGAAGTTTTTTTTTAATTATTAAAATGTCACATTATCCCACAACGAGTCGGGCTCGTCAAAAACATTCGCATAATTAAAGTTTAGATATTTCGGGCAGAAGTAATAGAGCTTCGTGGTCTCGGTAAGAATAATGTGGACGTTTCTTGTACCTTCGTGACACTTCGGCAAATATACAGTCTAACGACTAGTAAGACACTTACGCGCCACAGCTTTCGCATAATTCTTCACAAGTTGGATAACGGTTTTGTGAAAGATGAAAAATGGACCGATCGCCAGTGCTGTCTCTAGACGTAGGCCACATAAATTCAACTGCCTTCTTCGGAACTACAGACGACCTTCCGTTGTATGTATATCATTCTTATCCGCGTAGCCAAGTCCTGTGGCGACTCCCACTACCACTAATGGAACTAGTGAGGAATTTTCTGTTTTCCATCAATGAGCGTTCCGTAAAAGGAACCTCATCCTAAAATCTGACACACTTGGTGTAGAGCTTTTGCTGCACCGAGCCAGGATATTCTGGGTTCTATTGGCCCTAAATCAGTGAATATACAGAGGATCCATCTTAGCACAGGTTTACAGTCTTCTGCGAACAGATAGGACGCTCAACAGGATCGGAATTTACAATTTTACCGAAAGGGACCTTTCCAAAGAACCCCTGGAAGGAAAGCACTTGATAAACAAAAGTGGTAAAATAGACTCTTTAACCGCGAGAGATGATATCTATTGCTGCACGCGTCCTGTGGCTACATTTTAACGCGGCATTTGCATAAGTCAATATCAGCTAGGCATATCGTATTTCTTCAATGTAAACTTAACAGTAATTATACAATACTAATACCAAACATTGTGACTAAATTGTTATTACGCGACTAAGTAAATATTCCTAATGTAATTCAATAACCAATTGGGTTTGTTAAGAGAGAAACTTTGGTGCAAACAAATAATACGTTAATAGAACGTTCCACCATTGCTCTATTAAAAATAAGTGGAATAATTAAATGTGGGCTAATCTCTTCTATCTTTCTCGCCTCTCTTTCTTTTTAGCTTATTTTGTGACTTGTGTATTGTGTATGCGTACTCCATTAGTGGACCACCCTGTATAAATTACTGCCGGAGTTTTTTTACATATTTTGCTGGAAAAACGAATTCCTTATAATATTCAATTAGCGAAGATATTAATTAAAATTCAATTTTCGTTTCATCTGCAAGGGCCCTTCTATTTTTTCCCTACAGCTAATGTAATTACGTAGTTTATTTTTTTTGCAGTTTGGGTAATATCTAAAGTGGATTGAAATGAAGCAGAGGTACATTTCACTTGATTTTTCGAAGAGGTTTTTTTAATACACATTTTTACTTTGATGTAAATAAACATTGGCTCAGTTTTAATTAATTATAGAAAGAGAATCGTTTTTATTTTAAAACCTGTGACGTTTTATGAAAACGGCGATGTGGCCAGTGGCCATTCCAAGTTTTTTCTTTGGAAGTAGGTAGTACGCGTTGAAGCTAAATCTGCAAACTCTCAAAATATTTAAAAATATAGTGGAAGTAGTAGTCAACTAAAATTTCGTTTATTTCGCAAATATAAAATTATACCGGACGTTCTATTTGAAATATAAAAGCTAACCTTATTTTCGATTGAACTAGAAGTTAAAATTTGAAATTTTTGTTATCACTGTACAGATAATTCTACGTTCTTCCCCAAAACAGGTTTTGTGTTTAAAATAGGAAAATTAACCCATTTTTGGTTATACGTTATACCGGAAGTACTAGTATAGCATGTTTGGTATCATTACATAGCTAACTTTACAATATTTTACAAAATCTTAAAATACACCGGGTGTTTTCAAATTACAAAAAAATTATAAATTTTAGAAATTTTGGCATTCAAAAAATCGTAACTTCGGTTCTGGCCATAGCCACCAACCAAACGAACAATATTTGATTAAGACTTCGATCTCTACAATGTATCCTAAAATAGAAAAAAAAACGAGCTGATTTTCATCAACAAAATAACCTTTTAAACGAAATTGATACAGGGTGGCCTAAAATAAGGGAGGTTATTTTGGTCGTATTAAAATTATATATATAATTAAAAACATACTTTTCCAAATTTTTAAATTAAATGGCGACCAGTATAACGATTGTCGCATTTTCTAGTTTTTTTATAACTGGAGATAATTATTATTATAAACATATAAGAACAGGAAAAAATAGGCAAAATAACAGGGCATTAGTTTTGTTAAAGTCGATTTTTAAAATAATTGCATAATTGACTACTTTTTCAAGACCAAAGTTGACTAAAATTTTAGAACTGATTTTCTCATATCGACCCCGGCCGTTCTGTCTATAATTTTGATACGTTATAGATATTGAAATTCTTAATTATACAACTTAGTTTTATATTTCGCTATCCTCTAGTTTCGAAGCCATGGTTTTTTGAAGGTCAAAATTTCAAAAAGTTATTTCTTTTGTAATTGAAATTTGTAATTGCAAGCTGGTTTATTCCGTTAATTTCTATCATATAATTTTTATTTAAAAAGCACTTCCGATTTAACCGAAAATGGGGTTAGCTTTTCTATTTTAAATAAAACACCCTGCATATTTTAGTTAGTTAGGAATAATTGTAACATTACCTATCTATAGTTATACTAAGCATTTTACATTTTTACTTCTTGTTCAGCCGGAAATGAGATCAGCTCTGAGCTCTACCATTTCAAATAGAAACACCCCGTATAGATTTAGATTCTTGAAATCGAAGAGAGCTTCTGAACGTATTATTGAGATCTTGTAGAATTCGCTTTTCAAAGTGGACGAATGTCAGCAAAAGAGTAAGAATTTAACTTCTCTCGAACAGTTTTTGCTCCATGTGACATTTTAACTGTTTTTTGATTTTTTTGAGAAATGAACGTGGACTTGTGTAAGAAGTTATTACCTCTAGGATTGGTTATGTGAATCTTTCTTGTTGGGTTATACGATTTGTAGCTTTAAAAAGGATTTATTTCGAACATGCATTATTTATGTAGTAATGCATTATACATTTTGTTATTCTTTGTTTTGAAACAAATGTTACATTTTGTACTCATTTTTTGGTAATTTCTTTATTTTAAATTAACTTCAACTTTCTCTTCTTTTTTCCTAACTAATTGTAGTTGGAAGTAAGTAATTGAGCTGCTTTTCTTTTCTATCATTATTCATTATTATTATTATAAAATATGGCATTGTTGGAAAAATGTAAATGGATGGGAGGTAATTTATTTTATACGTCGTTTTTCGAAGTTGTCGATATCGCCCCAAGTAATGAGTGGGAAAAGTTAGGGAAAATACAAATAAGTTTCTTCGATCGAATGTTACGCATTATCCAATAAGAAAAGGTATTGTCATTTCCCCATCTAAGCCAGTGTAATTTATGAATTTGATATGATTCGTGGATAACTTTTTATTTAATTCCCATTCTTATGTTTCGTCTGCGAAGGCAGCTTCGGATTTCTTCCGCCCATCTGCCCACCTCTTGCTACTCTTTGATAGTTTCAGCCCGAAATAGTCCGAGCATTGCCTGTGAATACCCTACAAGAGTGTACTTCACCTTTCGACGAAAACAGCGATTACGAACGGGAACAAAGTCGAAATCGCCCTGCTAGGCGATCTTGAGCTGAGACAACGCGATTTCTTGAGCAGTTAGCAAAGTTGAGAAGGAACGCATTTCGTAGTAGTGAAAACTGTTTGTTGTAATTTCTAGCAAAAAGTGTGTAACTTAATGTCGTAAATCAGCTTTTTTGTAGTTTGTAAACTAGCTGTTGCTGTTGGCTGATTAAAATTATGGCCCCTATTACATAGTTTTGTACACAAATTTGTATAATTATACTATTAAAATGGAAATTGTTGTGGCACAACAACGAGGTATGAAATGTAGCTAATATTATCTATCCTACCGCCACTAGTTGCCTTGGCAATTATAATAATTTTCTGCTCTAAATAATTTATTTGAGCCCAAATTAATGACTTATCTACGGTTGTGCGTTAGGTTGGATGGAAACGCGTATTAAAAAATTCCGGACGGCAATTCTTCGTGGTTATACTACTCCAGTTATTGTTTTTGAAATTGCATTCTTTTGTACGAAGTATAATGAAGCGCTACTTTTGTTGTGTATTTCAAGACATAACGTATACAGTCGCTTTTGTTTTTTATTAGTATATAAGAAGAAAAAAGTTCACATTTCATGAAGGAGATACGTCTTTATGCAATGCTCGTTGTGGTTCTGGTACGCTTTAGTTGGCATTTCTGAACGCGTTTTGTGGATTTTATTAATAAAGAAATTTACATCTCGTAGGAAAATCCAACGTGGCAATATATTTACCTAAGTGTGTCATACGTCATAAGTGTGGCATACACCGGGAGGCAGCGAAGTCTAAACCATAAAGTACAAAATTTTTGACTATGCAGGAAGTTTTTTAAACTTCAACGCGCGCTCGCTCGTTCATCGTTCATCTGAAGAAAAAAACTAAGAGATAGACTTTGTAGGAAATTTAATGTGCTTTACGTTTGTATAGATAAACTTTTTTCATAAAGTGCGCAGTTTTCAATTTATAAGCGAAAACGTAAAAAATCGAAAGTCCAATCTTCTCGAGCAGTTCCGTGTATTATTGTCTTTCGCTCGCTCGCTCTGCGAAATTCGCCTATCAAACTTCAAAGGTGTTTACCGCCACGAAGGCATCACTCAAAGGTCTAAAAAATTTGTATGTACTATGGACCCTATATGGCACACTACTCTTCATACTTCAACGCGCTGCGATCTAGCACCTCAACTGTTCGTTTGACGAAAAAAATTTAACAAACATAATTTGTAGGAAATTGAATGTACTTTAGTTTTGTATATAAACACTATTCACTAAAAGTGCGTAGTTTTCGAGCTATAAGCGATTAACGAAAAAACAGTATTGCTTATATTTTTGTCAAACTTGAACGCACTCTAGCGCCTAAGTCGTTCGTCTGTTGAGAAAACCGTTTGGATATAGTTTGTAGGAAATTTTGTCTAGTTTATTTTTACATAGATGCACTTTTCTCAAAAAGTACGAAGTTTTGAAGTTATTAGCGAAAAACTGAAAAAAGAATAAAAACCCATCTTTTTCGAGCCGCCCTCAAGTTAATGCTGCCACTTTTAAGAGCCGGATAATCGGTTTTATTACTCACTTGCAATGTTCTTTCAACCTGCATCGGTCAAAATCAAAACTTTTGTATTTTTATATTCTGCCTCCCGGACACGCTATGTCCGGCATACCCTAAACTTCAACGCGCTCGCTCTACCACCTCTATTGTTTGTTCTACGCACAAACTTTAAGAGGCATAATTTGTAGAAAATTGAATGTTCCTTCTTTTTGTATAGAACAACTTTTCTTCAAAAGTGCGTAGTTTTCGAGTTATGGGCGATTAAAATTTTTTGGGGCTTGCTTTGAATTTTGGAACTTTAACACGCGCTAGCGCCTACATCGTTCATCTGAGGAAAAACACTTAAGAGTTATCATTTGTAAAGAATTCACTCTAGCTTATTTTGGTATAGAAGAACTTTTCTCATAAAGTGCGTAGTTTTCGAGTTATGAGCGATTGCAATTTTTTTGGTCGATTTTCGATTTCGAGGTTTTGAGAAAGTGGAAAACCTAGCCGAAATTCACCTTTCTCGAGCTTCCCCCAAGTTATAGGTGTCACTTTTAACAGGCAGACGATCGGATTTATTACTCATTAGCTCATTAGTTATGCTTATTTCAGTTTGCATAGTCAAAAATTTTGTACTTTGTGGTTTAGTAAAACCACACGCTGCCTCCCGGACTCCTAACTACCCTCTATTTAAATTCTCCCTCTTGCGCTCAGTCGAGGATTTATCGTTAATTTTATTTTTGTTTTAGGTGAGCAAACCGATGACTTTCAACTTGGTGTCGCCGGCACGTAAGTTTTTGAACGAGTCTTTGACTCAAACCACTTGTTATCCTTAAGTGAATGAAATTGGCAATACTAATGTAGAAGTAAATTGCGTCCTAAATCTTAACTAAAAGAGGCAGTATGGGTATAAATTTTTAATTAAATTAAATTGTACCTTGGCTTTGTAATTTCGTTGTATTTTAACAAAAATATCTCGAAGTGGGAGTGTGGACGGCGCACTCGAAGCGCTCTCATTTCCTCTTTTTTGTTTATTTTCTTTCATTGTGCTTAGTACGGTCGTTAATTTACGAAAGGAAATTACAAATACATAGATATCTTTTGTACGCAAATTAAAATCGCGTTTGAAAAAATGAGCGCGAAATCGCGAAAAGTGATGAAAATTTGCATATTGCGGACGTGGTTAGGGGGCGGTTTGTTAACTTGTATGATTGTGCCCTAATAGTCCGAAAACTCGCCTGGAGGCATCGCTAAGATGTTTTCAAAGCGCAGAGTGCGTTGCTCAGTCTTGGAGTAAATGGAAAACTTTTCTGCAAAACAAAATAGTCGATTTTTGCGAATACAAACGATGAGCCGTGTCACGGGAAACCTTGTTAAATTTGGGGAGATCTTATTTCCTCCGGTAGGCGGTTAGACGAAACCAAAAGACCTTGGCACCTACTGCGAAATAATTTAACTTTATAGGTATCCGTTAATTTTAATGCTTTTCTCGCGGTAATAGAAGGTAATTTAGGGGAAAATTTACAAATCAACAATATAAACGACAAGTGCGTTAATTTGAATTTTCTTTGTGCCGTCCCAAAATCCGTTAACAAATACAAAGAACGAGTTACTTACACGTCGAATGAAAAATATATTAAAATAGATTAGTTTTTGGGGAAGGTATTTATACAATGAGAATTCGAGTGGTATTTCAACAAATCGTCCTTTGACGAGTTTCCCCATTCATTTCAAAAGCCGTTTTGAATTTGATGTCGTTCAAATACACCCGCTTTGTACTGACAGAGAGAGCATAACGGTCACAGTGGTTAAAATCCATCAGGATAATTATAACTCGGTGTTAATTTATGTATCTGCGTTTCGAAACCATCCGTTACAATTTCGAACAAAAGAAAATTTCTCGTTTACGATAACCTCGAGAGTCTACTATAGAGGGGTTAATTTAAAAATTAATTTGAAAAGTAATTCGTAGGCACATCAGTCGAATGGAATAATAGTTTTCTTTAATGTTGCGATCCTCTATATTTAACAGCCTTAGGATCAATCGTCGAACGTTTATAGTTCACTTAAGCAACAGTTTGTAAGTTCCAAGTCGATTATAGTATTAGAACGATAGTTAACTATTGAATATCGAATTGGATTATTACAAAGGTAGCTGTAATTGTTGTTAAGTTTTGATAATTATAATTTGGCAATTACAGTAAAATAGAAATAAACTAACTTTAAATTATCTTAGGGTCCTAATGGTCTAGTAAAATATTTTTAAGGTGAGGAGTAATGAAACTTCGGTCCAAAAACATGTCGACCCTTTCAGGTCATAAATCTTTGACCCAAAGAAGAATTATCGAGTTCACAGTTCAGTTCGCTTGCTATCGTGCGAGTATGCACGTAGGTATGGGTAAATTTTGAACATTTAGCTGCAAACAATTGCGGACTTCAGGGCTAAAAAATCGAGACTAGTTCTTGTTATTTTCAGTTGCGTAGGGAACTTTCCCATTTAACGCCTCACGTATCACTCTCGTTAGTTTGCCGTCACTTTCCGAGTGGTGCAGCGACAAAGAATGTATTTGATTATGAAAGGTGTCGAGAGAAACCACACGAGCTTTTCATCACGAGAGTTCAAATTTGCGTTTTGCGTTCAAAAGGTGAGGGACATGCCTCATAAGGGACTTTCTATTAGACATCGTGCAAAAATTAGAAACTGGCTATCGTTTCAATTATTATGTAGCGCTATTGGTGCAAAGCCAAGTATGTGACATCAGCAACTGAGTATTGACGAAGGATTCTGAAGAATTAGTCAATACTCTGAAGGAAGTTCTGAAGGATTAGATAGTTGACGCACACGACCTCAGAATATCACTCAAACCTACGAGGAACAATTAAAGCGCCACCAACCCTTAAAGATCCCTCCTATCTAATTCACTAAAAGTTATCAATCTACGTAAAATTAAACAAAGGAAAAAAGAAAACTCGTCTAATTAAACTAAAATTACGGCCATAATAAATTCTATAAATTCTTTCTTCCAAGACACAGAAGCCACATTTTTTAAATAAATTTTTTTTAACCTCATTTTTACGAGTACTTACTACCTTCGGCTTAATTATTTTTTTAATGTTAGGGAAGAGACGCATCAGATAAGACGATTAATCTCAACCTGATATCGCTATTTTCAAGGGTTTCAAACTTCAAATTAGCTATTAAAAGTTTCCCGTAAGAATGGAATACTTTAAACAAATTTAGAGGGAAAGATTGTTACTAATGATGCAAGTATAGAGCTTCCATAAAATTGGGGTGTAATTTCTTGTCAATAACAAAATCGGCCCGTCTCGTTAGCTTACGCTTGTCGAACTCAATTCTCACGTTCAGTAGCACTTTCTCGAGCAAGGGAGTCATTGAATTCATTAAAAAGTCAAGACCAGGTCCAGTTTATATGTAGATATTTCTCCCGAAATACTTACCCAAACATTTGGAATGAAACGATGTCGATACCCAGGACTCAATGACAACGTTGGAATATCATGGTCGGTCCAATAATTATGTGCGTTGCATTCTTGAAGTTGAAAATTCCGCCTCTACTAAACCCAGCATAGTCGGTAAAAAGCATCTTGGCAACAAAATAACGGTTTTTGGCATGCTTCCCTAGAACAAGAAAGTCTACAAAATAACTACCCGATGCCATAATTGGGTCTGACGAGTGCGTGAACTCACTGAAGATGATGCGGTGCAATAACTTCTACTCTACTAACAGTAGTACTAGAATTTTCTTCCACTTCTATCGGAATTTGCTTCTCTATCTCAGGTCTCAGGTGACGGGACTGGTGTGGATCGAATCTTCCATCATCACAGACACGTTTACGGAAACTTCGCGTGTCTCCAACGTTGACGATCTTCTCCAATTTTCTAAAAGTGAAATATTTCTTGTAAACTATAGCGTCACAACTCTGCCGTCTCTTGAACAAGAAGATCGTTCCTGGTCGAAAATGCCTACATTCGCGTTTTGCTCCCTCCCCTCCCCAGTTTCGAATTTTTAAAATATTTTTTAGTTGCTCCTACCTACTCACAGTTACTCCTGAACAGAGTTTCAGTCAAATCTGTTCGTTATTGTGAGTCGTAGGTGTCCATCTGTCCATACCTAGTTATGAAAGTTTTATTCTAATATTAAAGTATTAAAATGGGTAGTCTGTAATGAAGGGGAACTGTATTAATGGAGATTAATCAAACTTGCTATTGTATGACATTTAATTTTTTTAAACTGTGCTGTTATTTACATATTAAAGTAAGTTTTTTTAAATTAAAAAGTTTTATGTTTGTGTTCATAACATTTTAGTTAAATAGCTCATCGATTTCTTTTACTTTTAGTTTTCCATTTTTGCTTTAGGTGGGGCGCTCGATCAAGCCGTTTGGGGAAATTGTAGGTGTTTGTTTTCGCAAGAAGTATCGATTCGTCAACTTCGGGAAACTCGAGCTTTCAAACGTTCACAGCAGATGGCGCGACCAAAATTATTATGTTAGGCCTTCAACTTTCGGTGTGCAAAGTGATTTTAGTTCTCGATTTTCTCTCTAGATGGAACTCTCGATCAAGCTGTTTGGAGAAATTGTAGGTGTTTCTTTTTTCAAGAAGTATATATTCATCATGTTGGGAAAAACTTGGAGCTTTTAAACGTTTAGAGCAGATGGCGCGAATAAAATTATTTTGGTAGGACCTCAACAAACTATCGGTGTACAAAGTGGTTTAAGTTCTCGATTTTTTCTCTAGATGGAACTCTCGAGCAAGTTGTTTGGGAAATTGTAGGTGTTTATTTTCGCCCGAAGTATTGATTCGTCGACTTCTGGAAAACTCGAACTTCCCAACGTTTACAAACAGATGGCGCGAGCAGAATTAATTTGTTAGCCTCTTGTCTTTCAGTGCTCCGTACACTTTTAGTATTTATAATATAGATGGCGTCACAAAATCTTTTTTTGTAGTTTTTAAGCTTGTGTTGCAAATTGCACAGCAAAAAAAAAATTCTAGTTTGTTAGGCCCAGTTGTATAAACGAGCTAATCTGGGAGTCAGAGTTAACTCCACGATCTAAATATAAAGTTAATTCTTAGCGTAGATTTGATTAGGTTAACTGGTAGGCACTTGGCCCAGGGTTAATCCATCAATTTTCTAGAGTCAAATACAAATAGGAATCTCATCCAAATATGTTTCAACATCTGTTTGAAGCATATTTAAGTAACGTTGGCTGTTTAAGTTACCTTCAAATATGATTGGTCCTATTATTCGTCCCCCAAGAATTCCAGCCCACACATTAAATCCAAAACGATGCTGATTTCTAATTTCAACGTTAATTTGGGGATTTTCAAGTGCCCAATAGTGACGATTATGTCGATTGAACATACCACAATTTGTGAATCGTGATTCGTCTGTCCACAATACGCGAAATGGAAATTCTTCAAGATGTTGATTGTTATTGCACTCATTAATATACCAATTACAATAATCTAAACGTCTTTGAGCGTCACCTTGTCGTAGTCCCTGGCTAATATGCAATTTATACGATGATATTTTCGTTTCCTTAAAATACGACTTGATCGAGATTTCGAGATTCCTGTATTTCTTTCAATTTCTCTGGTGGAAATCTCAGGATTTCTTATAACTTCATTTAACACCACATCTTCACCAGCAATAACTCTAGGTTCCGTATTTGGTTTTAAAAAAGATCCGTGTAATTTCAGACTTATTTCAAGTCTCCGAAATATCGATGGGTGCGGCTGGTGGCGCTCTGGAAACCGATCAAAATATTCGTTTGCTGCATTTGTCGAATTTCTAAAATTTCTAATGTAGCAGCAAAGCATATCAAACCTTTCTTCATGGCTAAAATTATTATTCATTTTTTAAATAATGTGTTCAATACTCAATATTAACGAAATTCGCCACAAACTAAACTTGACAGATAACACTCAATTATTTCAATTGTTTTTGTTTTCCACGGCCTGCCTCTACTTCATGAATATTGAAATGAAAATAAGTACCTACCTATTTTGTATTTATTTTGTTTTCAGTATCGAAATAAGAAGTATTATTTAATAAAACTGATGAGAATAAATTTTTGTTCGCTCAATACACATTAATTTGGTAATTTTTTGTTTTATTGAATAAAAGAAGAAGGAATAAATTGTTTTTTTTCAAAATTTTGTAATAAAGGCTGTGTTTTTAATAATGAACTTATGTTGTGATACATCATTGTGAAGAGAAAAAAATTCACTTTTCAGATATGACATATCCAACTTATGGCTCCATAAAAAAAACTAAAGTTAGTGCTATTATCTCATGATCTAAACAATGTAGAAGTGTTTTTTTGATATTTTCAAAATCTACATAAAAAGGTGTCCTAATAATTTAAAAACCCTATTACACTATTTTAATAAATAAGCGAGTTATTCCCAGAAAACGAAAATGACAAAAATCGCCTTTTTGTGAATAAAACAGAAACAAAGCGATTTTTTGAAAATATTCATTCAGATAATAGTTGGCTTTGATAAACTGTACATTTGGTGTCATTTAACCAACTTCGTATCTCTTACCGTTTTCGAGATCCCCATGTTGAGCACGAGAACTGGGACACCCTGTATATTTCAATTTAACTCAGAATTAGTTGTTATTTATGTTGAATTTAGGTTAATCTCTGAGTTAACTCCGACTCCCAGATTAGCTCGTTTATACAACTGGGCCTTAGGAAAGTTATTTAACCTCGGTTTAACTTTCTGTTTGATATTTTACTTCATATTTACATCGATGGTTCGTAACTTAGATAAACGTTTTTTTCTGTTTTTCGTTAATGTTTTTAGACCGGAGTTCCGGAGTTCTCTCAGTTGCTTACAGATTTGTTCTGAAATGTTCAGATAAATAGCAAAGTTTGGAACTTTAGCATAAAAATTCATTTTGCTCTAATAACTAGGGCAAATTGCCGTATTAAACAGCTTGGTGCGAAACTTGGCTGGTAGCCAATAATTTATTAAGTGAAAACCCTTAAATATCGTTCATCGATAGTTTTAAGTTTATTATCCGCAAGCGTTAAACAATACGCTCATTATATTTGACATTTTTAATAAGTAATGTGTATCTATAAGCTGTCAGAATACATAGCTCACTTATATGCCAGTTGACAGCTTCATTACTCAATAGGTCAATTTCATAACTCACTTAATTTTTACGCCAGTTGGCAGCCAACTAACTGTCAAATTAACTAAAGTATTGCTAAAATCATATCACATTTAGTACTACCAACTTAAATTTTTTAGTTCACATCACGTTCACATTGATAAGTTCATGTCACGTTAAAAAAATGAATACAATGATGGATGAAGCATAGTATTCTACTTGCGGGTAATGCTCATTACTCACACGCAATTCATTCTAGTGAGTAACGAGCATCATCGAATTCGAATGTTTATATTTATCATTCGTGTGACACAGCGAGAGGTGGAGCTACGCGATTAATTAATTGTCTTTGAAATTTTTTAAACGAAACGTCGGATTAATTAGTAATATTTGAGCCTTTTAATAAAATTCTCGTATTTTAATTTGGCTGCGTCTTGCAACAGGCGTAATCGAGGTCGAATTTGTTACTTTTGTCTCTACACGAAACTGGAACAAGTTGATTATTAATTATTGTTGGGAAGTCATTAAAGATCACATTGTTAAAATTCGTTAATAACGTATTCATGAAAGTGTATGGGCTTTAAATAGGATTAATCATAAATTTTAAATGCCAACTTTTTTAGATGGATCAAATTATTTTCTAAAGTGTGTTTTTGTACAGGGTGTCAATTTAACAACTTCCCACATTCAATATATCTTCGCCTTAGTATAAAATATTGAAACTCCGCGAGACTCGTCAGTTTTAATATCGATGGTGACACTTTTATCGAGTATTTGCGTTATGCTTAGATCGACCCTCAATGTGGGGTAGACTTAAGCCCTTAAATTTTAAATGGTAAGGGGTTTGAGTGACACTTTTATGAAAGTTCCTTCAATTGTCTTTACAACGATATATGCTAATTTGTTATTTTTGGAATAAACTTTTTTTTGGTGTCGGAAATTGAAGAAAAATAGTTGTTTGAATTCCTCTTGCAAGGGACTTCCATATTATGAGCTCTCATATGACACAATTTTCTGTTTCAAAAAATTTCCATAAGCTCAGAAATTTAGCTGGTGGTACAGACAAGCGGATATTATTCAAGTATTCAAGCATTCAAGTGTCCGAGGATGTAGTTGGGGAGTTGGGATTTTCAATGAATTTGAATTTGTTCCTTACTTAATCCACACACTGTATGTTCGTGACACCGGTACAAATTGTAATCTTCCAGTCACGTTGCGCCTCCAGGGTTAATAGAAATGTCTTTTAAAATAACGCAAAAGCAAAATTAATTCGAGAAATACGTAAACGCAGATATTTGTCAACTAAACTAAATACAAAGCGCGTCGAAGTATAAATACCGGATGACAAAATGTTTGTGTTCTCTTTTTGTATATTAAAAAAATATTAATGAACTTTTTAGTATTTTCGTGCTTTTATTGGACAAATTATCTCATTTTCAGAAAGCGAGCGCTCTTTGATTGAAACAACATTTTATTGGATTTGTCCGGAAATAAAATTTTAAGTCCAATTTTGCTCCTGTACTAACTGCAATTAAATTCCTTTTTGATGTCATACAATATTTTTTAAGTACAAAAAGCAATTTACATCATGAACAGTTTCACCGAACTAACGAGTTCAACTTTTTTCTTCAAAGTTAGTTGATAAATGCAAATTTTTAGTTTTGTTGTTCTTGAGGTTTGTTCCTTAATTTAAATTTTGAGTCGCTTACCCTTAACGCGCTGTGCTGCTGCTGGGTATATAAATAACGTTCGTTGTTTTCTTTTGACGTTGAAACATCTACTACTACCAACTACTTCTACACCCTTTAAAAAATGTATTGTTCCTTCAAATGTAAATGAAAATGATCGATAGGTTCTCACAATTGTCTAAAAACTTGTTACTCGTTACATAGGGCAACTAAGATCGTTCGTGCGTAGATAACTTGATTTTAGCTTAATTGAGATCGTGGTTCTTGTTTCCAATTTTGTACGTAAATCTCGATGGAATTTGAGTTTTGTAATTTATTTTAGACTTGTTTTTGTCGACATCCAAACTGACGAATTACCCTTCGCCTAGCTACCAAAATGGCATTGAAATTGAATCGGGAAGGTAAGTCGAAAACTTACGTTTCTTAAGTTTCGAAAGTTTTCTCAAAATCAGGCTTTAGGTCGTGATCTCAAATCTGATGATCGGAACCGTAAATGGAGCTCGTTTACCTCTTCTCCGCGTTATCTCGAAAAGGGTTAACCTTATAATGTAAGGCCGAAAACCGGTAGCTTACGAAACTCCCTGTAGCGTCGCTCAGTCGGTGAAGGGAGTAGGTTCGACGTCGGAATAAAAGTCACACATACCCAAATGAAAAATGTTTTATTGTAACCCCAAATAATAAATAAAATGTAATATTTACAAGTAACAAAAGATATATACAAATAAACAATATTTACAGTAGCAGGGGCAGGGAACAGGGGAAAAGCTACAAAGACGGCGGCTATATGGCTCTATGACGGCCCTTACGGACCACCACAGAACAGTAACCACTCGGGAGGGACGGTGGCGGCTATATGGCTCTACGACGGCCCTTTCGGGCCACCACAAAGCAGTAGCCACTCGGGGGGGAAAACGGCGGCTAGGAAAAATTCCATAGCGGCTCTTGCGAACCACTACGAAATTCTAACCACTCGGGAGGGATGTATTTGGTTGCCACACTTGGGATCACGGACAAGACGAGACTTAACAGGGACTACTATGAAGACTCCCCGACTCTTCGGTCGCACGGCTATTTATTAACTTTTCCCCTTCTTGGGAAACAACCAATCACAGCGCGGGACAAACCAATATACACGGTGTTCGGATATTCTTTGGCCAACGGTCTACACATGATTCTACAGGTCAAAATAGCACTAGAAGCTCCTATAACAAAAAGTCGAAATCTCAATAATAAGAAAGTTGTGGGGCCTCAAAGTTGACTTTTTAAATTTAAATTTTTGTCATATTTACTTTAAATGTTACCGAAATTTTTTGACATTGGGCACATTTACTAAGAATTATAAAGCCTCGAATAAGAAGTAGAAAAGAAAGAAAAGAAATTGCCATGATCAACTAAAATCCAAATTCTTTTGGTTTATTCGTTTTTAGTTGATCGTGGCAACCTGATTATTTAAAATTTCGTAAAAAATGGCCAAACTTAATCTTTTTGAAAGCGATTTCTGATGAAACGGTTAATTATATCAACTTAAAAGAAGAGTACCTAATTTTTATAATTTTGTCTAATCTTTCAAATTTCGTATGAAAAATAATTGAAAATAGAACAGACAAAAAAGTTAGGGCTAAAATTAAATTTAAACTTCAGGTTAAGTGCCTTTTATTGCAGAGATTTCTTAAACTTTTCTACTTCTTATTCGAGGCTTTATAATTCTTAGTAAATGTGCCCAATATCAAACAATTTCGGTAACATTTAAAGTAATTATAACAAAAATGAAAATTTAAAAACTCAAATTTAAGGCCCCACAACTTTCTTATTATTGAGATTTCGACTTTTTGTTATAGGAGCTTTTAGTGCTATTTTGACCTGTAGAATCATGTGTAGACCGGTGGCCAAGGAAAATCCGAACACCCTGTAGTGGGGTTAATATTGGCGGACGGGTTATCACCCACTAGCGAATCATAATTATAAAACTGTAATTAGTGGCCTTTGGGAAAAATTATAACTCAGGAAAAATGCGCTGTGAAAAGGGCATTCGAATGATGTTTGTCTCGTCGTAATCGGGGAAAATTTGGGGACGTAAAAGAAATAAAAATTAAATTCAGGGCCAGTAATTAATAAAATTAATTATGGGCCATCAGGGGATGTCAAGGGAAGATTAGGGGAGCAAAAGAAATGGGGGCGAAATTGAAAATTTAAATTTTAGACAAAATTAATTCCAAAGTTTTGAAATTATTCAATTTTGTATACGAAGGTCGGACGTTAAAATGATTGACCTCGCGCGCCTTGAACGAACGTACTCAAGATAATGGTCAGATGTCGATATAATTTAACAATTGTTAATTTTTGTTAATAATTAACAACAGGGAAGATGAACAAGGGAGAAATATTGGACCGTGGTTTAGGGGTAGTAAGTGGACAACCAAAACGGATGCGGATTTGGACAAGCTCAGAGCTAGAATCTTGGGATTCATATTATCATTCTGAGCTGTATAAGAAATCCACATCGTTACAATAAAAAAACGCATATAACCAATCTTGTAGCTAATAATGTTTTCTATAACTTTTGTAGTAGCCTTCATCAACGTACGACGCGTAAAAAAACATTTTTGCTTTGCTTTGCGAGGTCCAAAGCTACTAGATTCCCAAAGTCGCTTATTTAAAATTAATTTGTCTAAACTTTGAGGTGGATTTTCAGCTAAACGGTTACATTTATCGATTAGAATAAAGAGTACATCGATTTTCAGAATTTGACTGCCTTCAAAAATGTATCGTAAATATTGTGATACCTATCAAGACACAAAAGTTAGGTGAGAAATAAATTTTGAGTTTTAGGTAAAGTGCTCTTTGGTGGTACAATAATGAACCACTTTAATGATGGAATGATAAAACTCGATACGCTAAATAAGCATGCCACAAATCAACCTGATTGCCCAAGGATTAAGGGAGTTAGATCAAAAAGAAAAAACAAAATATTGAACTTTGAGTAGCTGTATCTTTGTTATTACCGAGATTTGACATTTTGCTTAGAGGAACTTCTACCATTCTTTTAACCTGTTTAATCACCTCTAGAAGTTTCCTGATGGATTATCCGGACACCCTGTATATGGCTCCCGCAGGATGGGACCACAGTAACGACTTTCAGAAATTTTCTGGGGCCGAATTATTTCGAAGAGTTCAAATTTCGCTTGCCTTTCTCCTTTCCCAGAGTTGACGGCGTCTGATTTCCGACGTCAGTCATTACAAGTTAGCCCACCCTGTCGTGGAATTACACTGTTATTTATTCTCTTTAGTGTCCAAGGGGCACATCTCTAATTTTACAAAATGGAAGAAGGTTGAATATTTTGTGGTTTCTTAAGAGAAACTTCGAGGTGGCAAGCAATCACTTGCGTTTAGAAATGCAGCTCTCTCGCAAATTTTTATCGTAATTTGAATTGTTCTCAATTTGTGCCGTATCATACGCCTCTTGCTCTTTGTTTTCAGTTGGCGAGAGGATTAACTCGACTATGTTTTTTTGATATTTTTACACGTGTAAGAATAATCGAGAATAAATGAACTGTGTCGGCAAGTGTGGGCTAGCCGCCAGCGTCGTTAATGAGACAAATATTATAAGCGGATTAGTGGGGTAATACCTACGTAAATTTTTAATGGGATTTACTTCGGGCGCAAATTTGATTTTGAAGCGTTACATCGGCTGAAGTAATTTCTTCTCATCGAACCGAGAAAAACTTGAACTTTTTTTAAAACAGTCTTCTTCTAATGTTTTGAATCTCTTACAAGCATACCCTTAACTCCTTAACCCTAGAAGATCAATAATTTTTCTCAAGTTGTCCTCTCACGCGTTCTATTGCTATTTGATTACTTTTTGAACGCAGGTCGTTTGTTTTAAATTTTGTTTAGGAGGAAAAAAATATAAAATAATGCAAAATCTCAAATTGATTTATTCGTCTTTTCGTGTAGTATATATTTTTAGAAACTTCGTAGTTGATCTTTTTTTTAGTGACAAACATTTGTTTTGTAATAAAAAATAATAGAGTTGATCCAAAAGATAAATGCGATGTATCGATCGGAAGATTTAACAAAGCGTAAGTACATAAAAGTAAAGAGATGCCCTTTTCTCCCTCGCCTCCTTGGTTCAATAAAGTTCGAGGAAGTTCGAGTCGAGACTGATTGTTAGATATAGTACCTACCTTACCTATACAGGTGAATAATAAATATACGAAACTTTTTCGTTTTAATTTCCGAATCGACGAACTGATTCCATTTTGGTTTAAATTTTTTACTTTGTTAGTTAACAGATACACTGCCGAGGGAGGCGTTTTCTCTTAGTTGAGTCGGGGTTGTACCTAAAGAGTGGCAATAAAGGCCTCGCCGGTTAAGGAAATTTTCAACTGCGCTAATTTATTTGCATTAACGCTATTTAACAAGTCAAATATGAGTATAATAGAAACATATTTAGGTAGGGTCTCCTTCGCATCGTTCGTTCACTGGTTACGGCTCTGAATTCCATTTTTTTGCCAAGCGTGCCAGTTATTGTTATGGAAAAATATTTGTGGACTAAGCAAACGCGAATTATTGTGTCACATTGTGCGACACGTTAATGTAATTGAACATCACGTGCGCCGACACCGTTGTACCTGTGTGTGGTGGTTTTAGTTACGATATGTAAATTTATCTATGTGAAGTATGGTAACTGTGATAGACGAGCAAGTTCTACTTTACCTTTTAACTATAGACCTTTTATTAAACAACACTTTTTAACTGAAATCAAGTAACTGTGTAAAGTATAAATAATTGAATTATCCACGGCACTCTTCACTTTCCACATGAAATGAATACACGAATATTATCATAAAGCGTAAACTTGGGAAAGTTTTACATCCAATCAAATTTATTTAACGAAAGTCGAGAGCGACCTTCATTAATTTTCTTAATGGAATCTTCAATTATATTAAACCAAATGATTTCACGTCATTTCTTTTGCTTGACAAGATGTGGCCATAACTCTTTGCAGAAGTTTATTCGGTATTCTGTAACTGGTTACTAAATAAATATTCCAGTCGACGATCCGAGTTCCAACGGCCTTTGGGTAAGTGAACAGCAACGAAATAAGCATAGAGCTATAGTACAGAATTTAACAATTCCACGACAAATTGTGTATCGTTCGAGGACAATCGACTGATTAAAAATTAGCAAAATTCAATTCGTGTTGTTTTTCCCAGAGCGAAGATGGCAAAATTCAGACCCCATTTCCCTAGGGGAATAATAAAAATGTCATAATAGTTGTCTGCGAAGTGATTCTACTTTTTTGTTACTCTTTCTACTGTTCTGTACTGTTCCCCGGAAGTTTTTTTTACTACCGTAATTACTTGAATTTGATCATCTTTTATCGAATTTCAGTAGCTAATTACGTGATCGGTATTAATGAACGATTATAATTTTACTGTTTTTATTACGTCGAAAACAGATTATCGTTAACTGGTAAAGAAATTTTTGTTCGGTGGGCGTCTAAGAGCTCGTTAGCAAAATCAGGTGGGTTCAGGACGAGGGCTTATAAGGGTCAAAAACTTTATATAAAGTCTATTATGATGTATATAATCCTTTGTTAGTATTTAGTGTGTACGGATATTAAACAATTTAATTAATAAATTTAAATAGGCGTCTAAGAAAAGTTTTATACATATACAATATAGACGGTGTCTCATTCCGCGGTGGAATGAGCCTATCACTCGTTGGTTTTAATTTCAGAAGTCATTGGTTTTGTTGAAGGCATCTTTGCATTCAAAGATGTGTCCGCTTTTTATACGTATCATCCTATTTATGTCCCGATATTCGAACTTTTCGACAAAATATGGACTCATCCTGATTCGAATCGAAACACTGGCTCCGGTCTCCGATGATTTCCTTTAATTGAGTTAGGATACTCCCTAATGTCCTACTGGTATAGTTAGTGGATCGATCAATTAAACAGATTGCGCTAAATTTAATCATTGCGTATCTTAGCGGTTTTGGTCCATCCTAATATTTACTGAGACTCGATTTGTAGACGGCCATACTATTTGTTTTGGAGATTACATTTTGTAAAGTGCCGTGCACGTAACGAGGGATTTTCGACTAACAACTCACGTTTCTGTTTCATTTTATTTGTATATTAGGAAAAAGATTAAGAGGCGTACGTGCGAGCCTTAAGCGAGTCTTTAGAATTTAAATTTGTATTTCGAAAGAGGCCCAATCTTAAGCCTCGTATTAATAGTTACGTAATTGGCGTGCGGTTTGGTTTCTGTATTCTACAGGTTGTGCTTTGCTCGAAATAATTTCGTTGGACTTGACGTGGAAATTTAAATAAATATTTCTGTGTATGGAAATTAACGTTGTTATTCGAGTGAAAAAAAGTTTAATGTGTGGTTAGTGTTTAGAGAGTCGATGTTTCGTATTCTCAAAGGTAATAGAAGGAAGTAAAGCACTTATAAGTGGAAATTATAAGTGAAATACCACATGAAACGATGGAAGATTGCATTTCCATGTTAAATTTGAGCGCCGAGTACCTTTAACAAAATGCAGTCGGGATTTCCTTTTGTAGTGTACGCTTGCACTAACGGCTCGTTATTATAAATCCTTTTCAAAAAAAATCACGAACATTGCCGTTAAGTAATATGGCATCCGATAAATGGTCTCCTGGGCTCTGCTGACATGATGATTCTTTTGATAACATTTTTCATCACAAGTTCACAAATTTCAGGTTTTATGTATCCAATTTCCGCTCTAATGTTGTTTTTAAGCAATGCCTCTTTTTCTAATTGTAATTTGTTTCCCTACTTGGGCACTTTATTGTCAGTGGGGTAGTTGTCAAGGGCGTCTATCATGTTGGTCTCCAAGACCAACAAGATTTTCCGGAAAAAATTTTTGGTTCACTATCAATCGCTTCTAAAGTTCCTGGACTTCATTTTAAGCCGTTCGACCTAGAACAATCAAAAAAGGTATCGTGCCCCGGGCGCCAGTTATGCTCGCTACGGCACTGTTTATTGTAACCGGAAAACTCCCTTTCAGTTGTCGTATACCTTCTCCTTAACGTATAACTAATGAAAGAAATCCAAAGACGTTAGATCACACGCTGTAGACGGCCAATTGATGTTAATCGTACGCGAGATACTTACGCAACACGGCGAAAGTACCGCGTTGTGCATGATCTACCGGTTTTAATTCTTATGTAGGCTTGATAAGCTGCAATTATTATCGGGTGTATCATCACTATTCTAATAATTCTCAGCCAACAGATAACGAAAGCATCACTCTGCTCCCCAGTGCTAGACAGTGATCAACCGTTGTATCCTAATAGTGTTAAATGCTTTCAAAAACTCGCACTGTAACTATTTTGATGTAACGTGACCTTCGCGAAGCCCATAATAATGGAGAGGCCTCTTAAATGGTTTTAAGATTCGGGGGAAATGGTTCAAAACTTGGCTCCTTCCTCTTTTATCTGTGTGGCATCCGAAACTGACAAATGGTTTTCCTCTCAGAGAGCTTTTCCAGAAAACTGCCAGAACGACCCCTTTTAACAACAGTTTTGAGAAATATTCTAGAAGCTATCGATCAGTAGCATTTTTTGTCTTCCACTGTTGTGGCTTCTCAATTTGTGTCGTCTTGGCAGTAAAGCAACTAACTATGGTCAAGTCCATTTAAGGTGGCTCATGACTCATCTCTCTACATTATAAGAATCAATTCATGTTAAACGTATTTTTGTTGTGTCGGCGCGGATTTTGAATTTCATAAAAGTGCCATGTTTACTGAGCGTTAATTATACAGGGTGTCAACCTTCTGAACACTTTTCCCCTCCAATATCTTTGCTTTGGTATAAAATATCGAAATTACACGAGACCCGTCTATTTTATTACCGAGGGGAACACTTTTATGAAACAGCTGCGTTCTCCCTAGATCAACCCCCATAGAGGGGTAGTCTTAACTCCTTAAATCTTAAATGGGAAAGGGGTCGAGTAGCACCTTTTTAGAAAGCCCCCTCAATTGCCTTTATAACGATATGCTCATTTGTTTTTTGGAGTAGTTTAGAAAAATTGCGTTGTCAGTTTGAAAACTTCCCACCTCCAATATTTTTTCCTTAGTATAAAGTATTGAATATTCCGCGAGACCCGTCAATTTTATTACCGACAGGGCTATTTTTATGGAGCAGTTGCGTTCTCTCTAGATCAGCCCCAAAGAGGGATAGTCTTAACCGCTTAAATCTTAAATGGAAAGGGGTCCAGTAAAACCTTTTTAGAAAGCCCCCTTAATTGCTTTTACAGCGATATGCTAATTTGTTTTTTGGAAATGTTTAGAAAAATGGCTTTGTCAATTTGAAAATTTCCCTCCAATATCTTCGCCTCTGTATAAAATATCGAAATTCCGTGAGACCCGTTAATTTTATTACTAAGGAGGAGGCTTTACACGAATGTTTGCGTTTTCCCTAGACCAATCCCCAAAGTGGGGTAGGCTTTACCCCTTAAATCTTAAACAGGAAGGGGGTCGAGTGTCATCTATTCGGAAAGCCCCTTCAATTGCCTTTACAACGATGTGCTACTTTGTTTTTTTGGATTAGCAGCTTTTATGGTATTTAGAATGTTAAAGACTCAATTACAGCACTTGCAGTTGAAGGACTTAAATTTTTTTAGAGAAGAGTTCCAAATCAGAATTTAATATTGTTTAAAACATAATGGAGAACATTTCCAACAATTCATTAATAATTTTTCTTGTCTACAGTCACAGATATGCTTATTTTGATGCGAAGAAAAACTTGGTAGTCTGTAGAAAAGGATATGATTATTCTGAGAGAGTTAGTTACCACTACTTCGATGTTGATACACCCATAACTCTTGATTAGGTAATGAGATCGGAAAAAAATTAGCAATTACTAAAAGTACATTAATAATTAACAGAATTCAATCTTTTATAAAATTGTCATTAGGCTACCGGTTCTCGAGAAAAGACTATTCTTACTACCTGATGTATTGCTGAAAGTGAAGATGATAAGCAAGTAATGTATCGGAAATTCTCGACTAAATACGTATTTTGTTTTAGTTGATTAATTATGACCATTTTCACTTAATACTTTCTACACCATGTCTTTAAAACTAAATAAATACGTACTTTGAAAGATTCAGTATTCTTAAGTTTATGAGGGTCAAATTGCCGAGTAGTAAAGTGCGTTAAAATCAATTTCACTTGCACTATTTGATAATAATGAAGTAAACCTTTGCTGAATATGTGGATATGCATTTGATTTATGATGAAACACTGAAAAATGCACGGCGATATCGTATCGAATTGAAGCTAGGTAGTAACAATGGAATTTTCTCGAAAACCGTGTACCTAATGACAATTTTACAAGAGATTGAGTTCTCTTAATTATTAATGAACTTTTTGTAATTGCTAATTCTTTTTCGATTACATTACCTAACCAAGAGTTACGGGTGTTTCAACATCGAGGAAGTGATAACTAACCCCCTCCGGATAATCATATCGTTTTCTACAGATTACCAGGTTTTTCTCTGCATCAAAATACACATATCACATAAATTTTGTGGTTTTATCACTTTCTGATCAAAAGTTGAGCTTGTTTTTCGATTTATTTTGTTACTTCAAAGCACTATAACTTTTTAGGGAAGCAACATTGGACTAAGGTAAATTCGGTTTAATCGTTCTATTTTGAGCTCAGCAATTGCCCACTTCAAGGAACGGAACCTTATCCTGGACACAAAGATATTGAAAGTAGAAAGTTTTTAAATTAACACTCTGTATAAGTGTATTTTTTAGCCTAATTTGTAGTTTGCATAGCGATGAGTCATGCACTACTTTATTTGGGCTGGACGCTACCCGGTAGAAAGGACCTTGTATGTTCTAATAGTCATCAAAATACACTTTCGTCCATCATCTTATTACCGAAGTTCAATTTTACTATTGCTAAAACTATTCGTCGAGAGATTGCGTTGCGAAGACGCCCGGAAGTCTAAATTGTCGAGGAAGGCAATGGCAAACTACCACGAGTAAGATTCTTGTGTAAAGCGCCCCGTTTAATTGCTTGGGCCGCTCTTAAACCCGATGTCTCTCCCAAACGTGGAGTTGCTAGATTTTTTTAGGAAATTATTTTTTAGGACACGAGTAAAAGTTTATCTCGCGCTCTCTTCGTGCGCTGCGCTTTAAAATCAATGTTTTATGTTTACCTACCCCTTTTGAATATTTTATGGTATCATTCATTCTGTACAATAATAACTATGTCGAAAGAGAGATTCTTGAAATTTCAATCTATTTCTTCTCCTCGGAAGAGAAGTAGCTAGTAAAATTTCATATAGATATTATGAATACAAAAGGAAAACAAAAATATTTATTTTATTGCTTTTTTCCTAATATTAGGTTAGTTCTTGCTTGATTACTCCAAATTTCGATTGTGTTACGACTTGAGTTTATTTCCTCAATCTCGAAAAATTTTTCGATGGGAATAATTTAGTCTTAAAGTTATGTCGAATTTAAACGCACATCATGCGGCAAATAAATAAATACCGTGCGCTACGACCGAATTAAATTTTGTTTCCGGTAGACATTTTTTCAACATGGCGTTTACTTCGGCGTTTCCCGAACGTCACTCGTACGGTTTTAAAGTTATCGTTTTATTATGGAGCCGAAAGCAATTTAAGAGGATAGTCGAGATACGCCAAGTTGTAATTAAACGTAATTAAACGAAGCGTCTTGTGAACTTATATATTATTCTCTCCATTTTCTCACCCGACCGCATCGAACACAGATAGTAGTAACAATAAATGTTGTAGACAACTTTTCCTCTCCGTTTATGAACGTTAAATTAAATATGCTTTAGAGAACAATTTAGATTATATCTGAAGTTGGCCTAAGTTAATTTATTGGAATTTCGTCGATAAACAATTCCGTCGATATGTCGTAACTTTTTTCTTTTACCCACTCGATATTTGTTTAAAAACAAATTCGCTATGTGTGCGCGAAACACAATAGCCATTTGTAAAACGCGAGCACTCTTAACGTAATGCACAAAAGAACTTCCTACATGTCATTTAGATTTTTTCCTCGTTCGATTCGCTCATCGGGAAAAGTTTTTTGTAATCGAGAAGAGTTTGGAATTAGCGGCGATTATTTTAAATTACGGCGCATCGGAATGGTTTTTGCTATTATAAATGTAATTGTAGTCTTTTAGTTTAAGGTTTGGTTGTTGTTAGTCGAAAAATTTCTTTTCAAATGAAGGTTTTCCCTCTTGGGGGGTCCTTTAGATCCACTGTAAAATATTCTTAATTCAGTCTTCATTGGAAGAAAATGGCAATTGCTTCTCTTGTATCTTGTATTGCACGCGAATAGCTAAGTTGGGTCAATAAAGCGGTACTCACTTATTCAAAGTTGAGGGCCCCGTTAACTGGAGTAAATTTCGTATAGTTAGGTGCCGACATAATGCTGACAAAAGTGAAAAAGTGAACTCGCTAGCTTTAACAAACGTCTAAGAATGCAGAGTCTCCGCCCTTGCCTTAGAGTTTTTAGAAGGGAATTTTTTTAACAAACTTTTCCTCCTTACAGTAAAAAGGTTTATAGTATGTTTGCCTTGTATTGTTTTTTTTCTAATTTTTTGTTGGTATCCGTGAAAATATCTTTTAAAGTTGAGCGTAAAATGGGTAACACAATAACGCATTTGGAAAGGTATTTTCTCGAATACTAACGAAAAATTCAAAAAAATACTACGAGACGGACATGCCTTGAACCCTCCTCTATAAGAGGAAAAAGTTTCTATTGAAAAAAATGTCCCTTCGAAAAATTATAAGGCGACAGTGGAGACTCCGCTAGCGAGTTTACAATTTCACTTTAGAGTTCCCTTAAAATTAGTTGTGTTGAGACTTTTCTTTTGAGAAAAACTGCCTTATAATAATAGAACAAGGTGGTGCCCGCCATTTAGGGCCGTAAAGTTTAAAACAAATTTATTTTAATTAAATCCATTATGTTAGTAGTGTTGATAGTAGTGGAGACAATAGTTACCACAAGAATATCACCATCACACGCATTGTTCTTAATAGTACGTAGATATCTCCTCGGGAAGTCTCGATCTCGATGCGACGTCGGAAGACGTCAGATAAGGGAAGTTAATGCTTTACTACCTGTAAATTTTTCATAGCAAAGGAAACCCATTTATACGAAGATTTTGATCTGTTACTTTTTGATTTCTGACAATTTGAAAGCCGCCCGTACAAATTGAGCACGTAAAATATTGTGTAGCTTTCAAGTCTATTTTGACCGTGAAAAACGAACATCGTTGTTTCCCCCATGCACGTTTCGTTTAAGTTTAGGATTAGAATAGTAGAATGAATGACGCTTTCGAAGTCGTGCGTAATAATATTCTTAACGTTTGGATTAAATCGTGTTACTTGCCGTAAGGCATTAGTAGGTAAACATCAATTTGAAATTCTCTCGGTTATTTCTGAATATCGAAAGCATGTTTTGCATTAAGTAATTTGGAAGCCGATTATTAATCGGCTCGAAGCGTTGTTTACGTAACGCTTACACACTTGTGAAAATTACTACGTTAAAATACCCTCGAGGGAGGAAAAAGAAAACTTCTCGACTTGTTTTTCTCATTAGAAATGAGTCGTTTTCGCACATTTTTTTAAACTCCAAACGAGCGTTGTTATTTTGCCAAACGAGGAAGTTTGTTGAACATCGACTTGTTTATTGGACTTCTTTCGGTTTCGAAATAATTTGATTAAAGTGTAATGCGATGGTGGGGATTTCGCTAATTACATTTCTTGACAATTTATCGACGATTATATTAGCTACAGTTGTAAACTGAACCGTTTCTTAAGCTCTTACGCAAGTTTTCTCTTAAGAACACATTTATTATCTTTTTATTGTGGAAATCTTTTTGCGTCCCAAAACTTTCTTCATTTTTATGACGTACGGAATAAAAGTTAAAGTGATGCGAAGGGGTTGAAAAGTTTTTATTATATTTTTAGACTACCAAGGGTAAACTACGTGGTCTGGATATTTTATAACAATCGATAGATTGATACTTGTTTACGTTTTTATTTTTTCAATGTTTACATAAATTTTGCCGATGTAATTTTGCAGTCGTTAGAGAGTTTGTTTAAAGCTGCATTCGTCGCCGCCCACGCTCAAAGGCAGAAAATCGAAATTTATGACGAGTTTGCTATTGTAGCTGCTGAATGTGCTTCGGTAGGAAACAAGCTCATTTTGTTGTCACTTGCATTATCTCGAGTGCATTTAATATTGTCGACTTCTTTTTGAGAATCCTGGCGCCCGAGTCATAGACGAGGGCTAATTGCTTTAGGCAAAGTATAGCAATTGGAGCATGACAATATCGGTATTTCCTTCAACTACCCGAGAGCTCGAATTTAGATAGATAGTAATAATAGGTATGGTTTATTAGTTACAATGTGGCATCGTCAAGTTGGTTGGAGTGCCTGTGTATAGTTTTTCGTTTAGATGGCCCCTTTTGATATTCAAAATAGTCCTCTAACAGTCCAGTCAACGAAGGCCAAGGTGGGCTTTGTCAGATGACCGAAAACATTTCACTTTTTTCGGTTTTTCGTTAATATGTCTAAAACTATTGGTCACAGCCTAATATAGGGCGTTGAAAACCCTTTGGATTACAGGAAAATGGTTCAACAGTCGTACAACAACGTTTACAACAATCGTGTTCCTGAATGGAGAAACTTTATGCGTTTCATTACTAAAGACTTGATTACAGAAATGACTAATGTCATTCCTCTTCCAATCAACCACTTTCCACCATCTGATTATAGTACCATATTCACTGCGCTATACTATTCTGGCAGAGCTTGTGAAAAATGCGAGCTGAAATTCCTGGTGGTCACATTCGACCAGCCTCTACAATAAAGCTAAGGAAATTGTTAGTTTGAGGGTTCTGCCCCGTTTCTCGTGACAAACGACGTTGTTTCAATCGCTAATGGACTCGTGGGCGACACTACAGTAACATGCTCCAGTTCTTTCAAAACCTGTATGCAACTAATGCCTAAAACTGTCGGGCAGCAGTTTTCAGAGGTTAGTTCTTACCAAAATGTTGAGGGTTCCCTTTAAAGTTCAAGGGAAATGTGTGATCGGCCCTTTCACAATTTTCAACTCTCTTTACTCGATCAACTTTAGAAATGCTGGTCTTATCAGAGGTACAGCAATTGTATTTTTGTCTACATCCATTATTAAGCACTTGCAGAGTTCTTCTATTTTCAACGAACATGTAAAGGAAGATTATTTGGTTCACGTTGAGTTCTCGAGTTTTTGATATATTTCTTTTATATAGCGTAACGAGTTTTGTCTTTTGTCGGTAAACGAACTTTCAGAAAAGCGTCTCTGATCTCGAGCCTAGTTTTGTAAGTTCTGCTGGTTACGGGGCAATATCTTCATTTTTCCAACTGTCCAGAACTTATCAGTGGGCCCCAATTATCCTACTCTTACTCGTCTACAGGTGACCTTCTTTAGTAAAATGATATCCCCTTTATTACAAAAATTGAATTGAACTTATTTAAGTACACCCTGTATTTCTTGGTTATGTTATGGTCTTTTGTATATATTTTTTTGAAAACAAATGTTGGTCGTATTGCACTTAACAAATTAAAGCCATTGTAGCACGTCGGAGTTGTAGCGTAACAAAATGAATGATATCGAAGACTCTTGAGAAAACGAATTGTCACGAGGGTGGTTATTAAAGGTCGACGAAAATCTATTACTTTTATAAAATTCTAAAGGGGATGAAAATTTTAAAATTTCTTTTTCAACTTTTCGAAAAAGAAGGCGCGTTTAAATAATAATTTTTAGGCACTGTTTACAACATTTTATTTTCGATCAACTTATAATCACAATTATTACAAAACTGGAATGTTTTTGTATTCTCATTTTATAAATAAATAAATAAATTTGCGTGTTATTGCTTAAGAGAAAAAATATACGTTTTGCAAAAATTAAATTTATAGATTGTCTCGTTAGATGACATAATACCGTCCACAATCGAATGAATTTGTATTTTAAATGCGATTGACACAAAATGGAACACGAATACGAAATTATCTGTATTTTCGAGCAACAGGTGGTTTTGGTGGTTCTATTCTTACAGAAAATTTAGGGGATGAATGTTAATCATGCAAGATTTTCTTTTTATTTGGCGAATTTTCACATTGACTAGAACTTAATTTAAGTGTAAAGTTTTAAAATAAGGTTCGCTACTGGTTAGGTTAGTAGTTGATGTAATTTCCGTTTTCACCATTAATCACATAAATTTCCTCTACTGTCACCTCAAAAGTCGTTTTCGTCGTAAGACTCTTCTTTTTCTTGAAAGTTTAAAGACGGTGTGCGCATCACCATGTAGGAGGACTCGGTGGACGCCGGCGTCAATAAAGGCGTTCCCTGAAGACTTATAGCCAAAGGTAAGGTCGATGGGGTACATAAACTCGCAGCACCTCTCGAACTTTCCGTCACAGATCTGTACCGAACCGGTCTGTTTAACCTGAAATATACGCACATTTAAATATTGGAAGTTGAGCACTCACAAACAAACTTAGGTAATGGATGCAAAACTATAATACTCTCCCCACCCTTTACTATTTCGTGACGAAGGGTGTAATTTCTGACTAAACCGGAAGTCAAAATGTACCATGTTTGGTATCATTAGACAGATAATTCTTCAATATTTTTAAAAATGGTTAAATATACCGGGTGTTTTCAAAAACGTTTTTATTTTCCGATTTCCGGTTTAACCAGAAGTTTTTAGTAAACTAAAATGGTATCAAATAATAGAAATGTATATGGTAAATTAATTTACGAACTTGCAATTACAAATTTTAATTACCAAAAAATTGTAAATTTTTAAAATTTTGTTCTTCAAAATAACCCCCGTATTTTGGGACACCCGGTATGGATTTTATTTAAAAGCTTCTTTTATCGATGAAATTTCGTTCAAGTCGCTGCAAAGTCAGTGTTTGTTGCAGTTTTTTCTTGTACGTTACACACACACACCCATCCAGACACATTATTTTTTTTTCATTTTTGGATTTAGGGGGATTAACAAGGTCGCGAAATAAAATAAAACGAAATAATTTTTTTCTGATCAACTTGAAAGAAACGCATACTTTGAAAGCACACTATATATTTATCTGGAGCGTTTATTATAGCTTTGAAAAAGCGAAATAAAACCCCGCTAATGATATCGAGTAAAACAAATTGTGACATCTTTTGTATTTTATGTTGAATGGTTTTTCATCGTGTCGTTATTTAAAAAGAAACTTAACAATAATTTAGGGGAATCCCACAAAAGAATAATTTCGAAATTTTGTGTTATTCGAGAGCTTTTGGCTCGAATAACTTGGCTTGGGAGGGTAGTACACGAACGGATAACATGAAAGTATTCAAATTTTGAGCACTTCAACCCTTCGATTCAATTATTCTAAAACTCGGTGTGAATTATACGTATCTCACGTAACAGCTGTGCAAATTTTCTTAATTTAAGCGTTGTCCAGAAAGTTTGTAATTTAAAAGTTTTCGGTTAGTTTTTTTTCTTCTTCTTTCGTCACATCCAAGTTTTCGAAATCGCATTTAAATGTAATACGATTTGGTGGTCTTTTACATGACCTACTACATAAAATTTAATACGTAGTGGATTTTATTCGTAACTTTAACATACCCCAGTTTTAAATATAAAAAGATATTTCTATCCGCTTTTGATATCGATTTAAAATTAATGAGAATTTAGTTTCTTAAGTGTTCTTCCTTTATATCCTTTGTAATATCGACTCGAATTATCCTATTAAGGAGATGAGTAGTATTATAATTCTAACGAACTAGATACTAGACTACGAGGCGCAACCCATCCCTAATACCATAAACTTCGTGTTAAAATTAATAAAATTTACCTGTGACACTTGCACAATAGAAGGCGAATGAATGCAGCTCTAAATGTCTTATTGAATATTGTGTAAATGATCGGATTTATAGTCGAACTGACGTAACCAAGCCATAAGCAGACCACGACGACGTCCTGTGGAACTTCGCAACTTGGACACGCCGCAAAAAGTATGTTGAGGATGAAAAATGGCGACCAACACAAGACGAAAGTGAAAAAAACCAAACCCAACACTTTTGACGCCTTTTGTTCCGTCGCAACCGAATTGGCCAAATTTTTGCGCTTCACTCTTCCAGCCAATAATCTGAAATTTAAAAATTGTGTTAAACTCTTGTTCTCGAGCCGAACTAATGGCTATTCGCTTGGTTAGTTTCGTTTTTTAGATATAGACGCACCTTTAAATTGTGTCAAATTAATTTAACTATCGAGGAAATGCTGTTGGCTGTTGCCAATTTAGGTCGGTTGTAGTATTTTCAAACCTCACAAGCCGTGTTTTCGAAAGAGATAAAATTTTTACTTATTATAATATTTTCAAGGTCACGGTGAGGTTTGGGAATATCCAAATCTTGTTCATGGTTTATTAGATCTTTGTGACACTCGGGAGTTTGTTAGGCCGTTGCTTTTAGAAAACTTTGCAAAATGCAAATATTTAGATCCGTTCCCGCACACCGACATTTCTGGAGGATTTTAGAAGCTATCAGTCAAACTTGATAATCTTATTTACATTTATTTATTATTCCCGGCAAACCCTTTTAACAAATTGTATTATGTCGTTTAATATTTCCGAGATGTAGGCTCCACGTCGCATCAAAAAACAGTCAAGCTCCTGTCATTTTAAGCACTGGGGTAGTATAATTCGCACTCCTATTAGTCAAGAAATTTCGAGTAGTTTCGAAATGGTTAATATCTTATCTGCATACGCGCTTACGCTGTAAGGCACCATTATCAAGCACTTTATATCCTAGTTCATCCTTCTGTTCACAGAGGGATTATTTTAAAGACACCCGACTTGTTTTAGTTTGTGCGAATACTGAAGAGGTGAGTTTCCCCCTACCACATTATTGTAACGATTTAAAAAACGGCATTAAATGCAGCAATTTTGCGGCCATGGGTTGGGCGTCAATTGCACAAACTGCCACCACTCAACTCCACTTTAATTTTACATGAAAAAACAATTAATTCAAAGCTTAATAATAGTCCAGTCCCTATAGGTAAAATATATATCTAAGAGTTTTTCTCTAGCGTTCTTTGCATTTTTGGAGTGCTGAATCAAGATTTTAACTTTGCCACCCACCTGTTAAAAATGATGCATTCTAAGAAAACTGTAAAAGAATGCTTCTTCAGTTTTTTGCGTATAACTTGAAAAGCATGCACTTTTTGAGAAATGCACTTCTACACAAAAGTAAACTACATCAACTACAATTTGTTTTCGTAAAACGAGCGGTTTAGGTGCTAGCGCGCTTTAAAGTTTGAGAAAAATTCCCAAAGTCCCAAATAACTGTTTTTTTAGTTTTTTGCCCAAAATTCGAAAACTACGTACTTATAGGGAATAGTGTTCCTATACAAAAATAAACTACATTAAATTTTTTATAAATTGTGCCCCTATGTTTATATTTGTCAGACGAGCGGTTTTGGCGCTAGAACGCGTTAAACTTTAGCGCATATAAGACGTAGCCGCTAATCCAAGACCTGTCCTTAACTTTAACGCTCTCTAGCGCCTAAGCCGTTTTTTGTAGGTAATTTACCATGGTACTTTATTTTTGTATGAGCGCAAATTTTTCTAAAAGCAGTTTTTGAGTTGTAAACGAAAAATTAAAAAGAAGCATGTTTTTGACCGATTTTGAAATTTTTGTCAAACTTTAACGCGCTCTAGCGCCTAAACCTTTCGTTTGACGAAAAATACCTAGGAAACGTAATTTGTAGGCAATTGGATGTAGTTTATTTTTGTATTGACACATTTTTCTCAAAAAGCGCGTACTTTCTGAGTTATGATCAAAAAACTGAAAAATTGTTTTGCAGTTTTTTCAGAAGCGATGGCAAAGTTCAAATTCGTATTCAGTGCCCCCCAAAAAATATAAGGAACGATAGAGAAAAAGTTTTTATATTTTTTGACCCGCCAAACTACCATTTGAATGGACTGTAAATCGTTATTTAAATCGAACGAGATTTTATGGTTAAATAAGCGCTCGATCATTATGCAGAAAAAGTTGATTAATCAATTAGTCTCGTCTAATTTGATTTATTGAATAAATTCATTTTTTGGTATAACTATTAAATTTATAATTTGTGCCGAGTCAGATAAAAACTGTGGGGTGTTTTCTAAAATGGGCGAAGAATATTTTCGTTCGGTCGGTGTGTAATCAGGAAAAGCAATTACTAACGGGGCGAGCAATTTTGATGTAAATTTACTAATGTTATCATCTTCTACGATGTAGAAACTTTTTTGAATTATAAATGAATTTTGAGCGTAACTTAAATTGTTTAAAATGATTATATTTGACGACATTTTGAATAAAATTCGGGACTTTTTTTTTCTCCGGCAGAAATTAAACGGCCGTGATTACCTAGATGTTTTAATAATTAGAGACCAATAATAATTATTGTCGAGATATACGAGTTTACGAAGAGTTCGTTTAATGTACCGGGTGTCCTCAATTTTAATCGCATCATGCGATGAAACCCGAGGATGTTAAAAGCTCCCATTTCTCGTTGCGAAGCGACGTAATTAATTTTTATTTTAATTCGCTTTTATGTACCATATCAATATATTACGTGAATAGATTGTATGAGCGAGTGTTAAATGTTGTATTGGTTTGTTTTGTTTATGGATTATAACTAGAACTATCTACACCAATTAAGTTGATGAGGTTGCGCCGGTGCTACAATCCAATTTGCCATTTTCATATGCAATTTCCTAGGTCGAAATTAGTCTTCATTAATAAACAACCACTGACGGAAACTTAATCACGTTTTGAAATTTGCCTTTCGGAAAAAAATTCATTTTTAAATCGTCGACTGTTTTCCAAAACATTAATTTATCAAGGCTCGGCTGGAGATCGATGAAAATTTTGCTTAATGGGTACCTGGTACGAAACAATGAGTCAGCTTTTTTTTTTCTCATCCCCTTTCTCGTCTTTCTTAAAAATTTATGGACCGAAGATGTAATTTTTACCGGCACTTTGATTTTGATATTGACGAAATGCGAATTTGAACTTTTCCATAAAGAGATGGTTTATTACAGTAATAAATGTGCAATAACAAGCACCTACTATTTGTAGGAAACAATTTGTGCCCTAACCTAGAAATCGTTTACATTTTTTCCCGACATAAAATAGTTTTATCAAAGCTTTTGAGCTTATTAGTTTTTCGAAACGAACGTGTGTGTGGTGATGAGTACCGCCGTAGGAAAAACTCGGACTAGGTCATTTTAAAAGGTTCGCTCGTTTCGAGGTACTTCGTTTTATAATGTGCAATTGTACATCAACCCCTTTCATATCAAAAATATTACGACAGCAGTAATCACATATATGCAAGTTTAACGTCAGCTATGATAGCAAGCAACAACGGTTTATCAATTAGCAACTGCTGCAGAGACATTTCATGTAAAATTTGTTACGATGTTTGCGAGGGCATGAAATTAAATTTATTTTTTACGCAATTCTACTCTCTTTTGAGGCATTTAAGCTAATTTTCTAATTTTTTTTTCAGTCAAATCCGCGTGTAACTTAAACAATCCATTTATCGACTAAATACTCAACGTTCGCCATATCGAGTTCGCCATTTTTAGTTTCAAATTCGTAATCAGCAACCTGAATAACTTCAGATGTGCAGAGGTGGGGTAGTTTTTACCTTTGTAGTTAGCTAGGTCAAAATAGCTCACCTTAATTCTGTCTGTCTTAATTCTTAATTGAAATTAGATCCTAAAGAATGTTACGAGAATTGTTCTCGAGGAATAGGCGCCCTCGAAAGGTATGTCCTTAGGCATAAATTCAGGAAAATATATAGAAAATCTTTCTCTATCGTTCTTTGTTTTTTTGGGAGTGCTGAATCCGAATTTCAACTTTGCTACCTCTCAAAAGGTTTTCGAAAACTGCGCAAAATACAGTTTTTTTAGTTTTTCGCTTATAATTGGGTACTAGAACGCGTTGAAATTTAGCTTATTAGTCAAAGCTACTAAGTCAAGAACAACTCTCAAATATATCAAAATCTGAAAGACGGAAATTGTAAGAAATGTAATGTACTAGTACTTTTTTTTTCTATAAAAAATTTTCGCATAAAGTGCCTAGTTTTCGAGTTATAAGTGAAAATCTAAAAAGAGGTTTTTTGGTCGATTTTGAAATTTTTGTCAAACTCTAAGGCTCCCTAGCACCTTCACGGCTTGTCTGACGAAAAAACCTAAGAGACATAATTTGTAAAAAATTTAATGTAATTTATTTTTCTAAAGAAACACTTTTATCAAAAATCGCGTAGTTTTCAAGTTATAAGCGAACGCCTGAAAAAAGAAACATTTGCAGTTTTACGCATCACTTTTATGAGGTGGCAAAGTTGAAATTCGATTTCAGCACCCCAAAATGCTTCAATAACTACTGGAATAATACGGATTTGCAGAAATGGGAGTGCTAATGTAATTATCTGAGAACTGAGACTTGTTATAATCGTGAAATTCATTTTTACTGACTGCAAATACCAACCAATGTCCAGCTTTCACGTCTACGAGAAAATCCGTATTGGGCAGCTTATAAACTGAGTTTGGAATTCATTCTACAAGTAGATGATTTGAGACCTTATGAGGCCGGGAACCTACTTGGAGGACGTAGGTGCTTCCCAAATCCATCTAGGGATATATTTATTTAAAAATGATTAGCAGAAACAGAGCCACTGGTCGTTGATTAAGAAATCGATTAACGATGCATGAAACTTGATCAGAAGTTAAAAAGTATGATAAACTTCATTTATTTTATTTTTCAACTTCATGTAGTGTGTTGGAAATTAACCTGGTAGTCGCTCATTAAGACCGTCGAGCTGTGAGAATTTCTTGCGGAATTTTAATATACCCGTGACACTTTATAACCGTAGTACGTTTTGTTTTTGTTTTTTTATTTTTGGCTTGTGATTAATTGTTTCGTTTGCGTTTTTGATCTCACTTTGAAAAAAAAATTAAAATTGTAAAATTGAAACCACGGCGTGAAAGAAAAGGTCGGCAAACTTTTTGTGGCCCATGTATTTAAGCGCATTTTATCGTGAAGTCGATGACGGACAGGTCTTGGATTTTCGTGACCTCTAACCTCATTTTTCATCTTTGTTAAAAGTAAAATTTTTGTTTTAGTCCGTCATGGCGATTGCATTTTTTTATAACCCCTCTTTTTTTGTTTCAGGTGAGTGGAGATGTTAAGTTATGTCGCCGAGCTTTATTTTGCGAGCGTCACAGCTAATGAGCGTAAGTTGCATAGTATTAGTTTTAGTTTACAAAATTTATAATACAATGTGGCAAGTTAAAACTCGACATTTTGTTGTCAACGAAGTTACTTTTAGCCCTGTTTATTTACAAACTTGGTTTAAGCTTCACGTACGTACCGTATAGCGTATAGGTAACAAACAATGTCGTTTCGTAAGCTCATTTGTTATATCGCACTAACTTGGAAGATTAATTTAGTAGCTCGCTGTAACATTTTTATATTTATTTCTCGCCTCCTTGGAGATTAAATCTAGTCGAGTCGCAACTTTTTAACAAAAGCTCTCGGATCGGTTAAATTTAAAATTGGCGCCCAACGAAGGGCCGGACGTATTAAGCTTTTATTGACTCTCGACTTAATTTAAATTCTTTTGAACACTTAAAATTGAATTCGACATAAATTTACGTACTCGCATAAAAATGGCGCGTTCCGAAGACGAATTTCGGCACAAAACGAAAACTCGTTATTTTTTTCTCGGGCAAACATTTTTTGAAAGGAAGTGCACTGCGGGAAAGTTAAAATTGTAACTTAAACGTCGAGATTTTTTTACCCACATTTCTTTGCTCGTTATTAAAAAAGCTAATTCCTTTTGAGTCCCAAAATTTACATTTTACCCTAACTCGAGGTGTCTTAATCGATTTTATCATAACGTGAACTTACCTCAAATTTAAATTTGTCGGAACATTGTTGAGTTGGAGTTTTAAAGAGCGTAATTTAAAATTGCGAGTTTCCTTCGCTATATTTTCGGGCGTCTGGGTACCTTGATCGCGATGTCCCGCAGATTTTCCACCGTTACTATCACCCCCATTTGCGTAAGATAGTTGCGGATGAGACGAACCTAATCTTAAATTAGACCTACAAAATAAATAATTTACTTAAACAAAAATGCACAAACATTTATATTTGTCGTCGAAAATATCTCTCTCGAGTTTCCGACGCTCCCTCGCTTTAATTCCAACTGCTTGTTATCATAACCGTTCCTCCTAACCCTTTCTATTAATTGCTAATTACACAAATTATATCAATATCATAAATCATTTTAGATTTAATTTAACGTTTAGTTTGTGTGGCAGGTTTTGATATACGGGGTGTTCTTTTAAACTTGACTTGTTTATAGCAATGGGGGTGATAGGGTCGCGCGCGCTCGTCGTCACTCACCGATCGACTCCACCGACTGTTCTCCACATGGCGTGTTGTGCCGAAATCGTGGAAGGCGGCCTTTCGGTCTTGGCAATGTATCTCCCTCCTACCCTTCTAAATTGGTCCGGCTCCGGATGTTCGGCTGCGAATCGCGCCTTTTTTCTCAATAGTTGAACTGTCAAGGCGTAAGTCACTACCATTATGACCATGGGCATGTAAAACGCGACCAACGAACCAAATACAAAAAATGCTCGATTGTTTATAACGCAGAAGCGCGGTTTGGGCATAATATTGTCGGTGTTTATTATGCCTGAAACGGTCTTGTTAGTCATTTCTAGACGAAACTCCGATTGCTTACCTAATACTGTGATGGAGCTCGACACGAACATCGATAGAAGCCAAACTAACGCTATTCTTAGGACTATAGTCTTTGTGGTCGTATTGTGTCTCGTCTTAAGAGGATTACGTATACCTAAATATCGGCCCAAACTTATGAAGCACATGTGCATGATCGAGGAGGAGCAGGCCAAGACGTCGCACGTCGCGTAAATGTTGCACCAAATTACTCCGAACGGCCAGTAACCTGAAAGAAGAACAATTAGTTTTCTATTTTTTTGAAGGTCCGTTTGATGAGTTATAGAGCCTTCCTACTTTTTCTAAAGTTAACCGAGACTTTTGGTAAAGCCACCGCGATCGACTTTCTTAAAGTTTGCTGTCTTGACCTCAAAAATTATAATCAGACTACGGTCTTTCGACTTAGTCGCTGCGCGACATAAACGACGCGACTTGGTCGCAGACTCGTCGACTTTCTCGGTTGCATTGCGCTAGTCGAAATCGCCGAACTAAGGGCGTCGCTTTTTATTGTATCTTTTCGTGAGCGTCTTAGCTGTTATTGCCAATTCTTTAAACGAACACCGCCATTTGTTTGTTGAAGAATCTCCCTAATGAAAACGATTTATTAGCCACTTAGCTGCGACACCTGTAAGGTTGTCTTAGAAACTAGTAAAATAATTCTTAGATATTTTGAAAGGCGCTTTTCTTGAGATTTTTAATTGTCAGGAAATACGCTTTGGGAGAGGAATTTTTTGCAAGTCGTTATTTTGTGTTTACGCAGATAATCTTTTTAATTAGGGCCGATTGTCGTGGGAACAACGTAATTAAAACTCTAAACTGGCGATTTTTAAGCGCAGGAAATAAATTTTATTGATTACTAGTTACAAAGCATTAATTTATTTTTTAAACAACGTTTTGGGAAGCAATTATCGTTTTTTTATAACGACTCCTTTTTTTATAATGATACTTTGTTTTATTCCTAGTGAACTTTAAAGGGCGGTCGTATTTTTCCACTTTTGGAAATTTTTCAAAAATTTGTAATTACGTTCTCTACTAGGGTGCTACGTTTAAACTTTTATATTTGTCATCCGGCTTTATTGAACTCGTGCAATTTCGTACAACTAGATCAAACTTAAAGAAAGTTTGAGAATTAATAATATAAAATGAGAGTTTTGAGTTTTTGATGCAATTGAATCTGATACGTTCAAGTAACGAAATTCGAAGAAAAATTATTCCAATTTCCTTGCTTGAATTTTAACTTTGAAATTTGCATTTTGTGGGGGAATAAAAGTATGTCTTTTTGTGATCCTTGTTGAATGAAGAGATTTGTCTTTTGTGCGCCACACATGACCGACAAACGCCTGGAAAACGCTTCGCACGCGTGAGCGACCAAGCTACGCGAAATACAATACGTTTTGAAACTGAATTTGATACCTGCCAATTTTGGCATTTACGACAATAAGAGTTCCATTATAATAAAGGGAGGCATTAATTAGCGAAAAGGGACGCTCGAGTGCGGTTTCTCTATTTCCTTTACGAGTTAAGAGGGCACAATATTTAATATATCTCGCGTAGTTGGAGCTATTAAATTTGAGACGATTTTAACAAATTTACGTTATGCGATATCGTGTACCTATAAATCAATTGGTATTGCTAAGTTTGTTAGCTAAATTTGCCAAATTGTTTTTACCTTTGTTAACGGCCGTTAACAAATAAACTGTCTGATTTATTACGGTATAAATTGTAGGGACGAAACAAGAGACGATCTCTCCGTTACTTCTATATTCCGTATTCTGCCCTTCTTGTTATGTTTCTAATCTAAATAAATAAATAAATAAATTGTATTAATATTTAATATGGTGCCAGATTGAAATTTAAATAACTTGCGATGCGCACGCAAAATTGAATTTGGTAAAATAAATAAATAGATATTTGCGAATGGAGGTGAGCTTGGTGGACGAAATTACTTTCTTTTATGATTTAAAAACAGTCGAACTCGTAAAAGTATCATGGTTAGTTAAAAAGATACGAAACAACCAGTTAAACTATTATTCGCGCGGAAATCAATTAACATAATATAGCCACTACGCGAGACAAGCAAGCACTTTTATCACCTCGTGGGTTGCCAAGAACGGCGGATTTAAATTCGCGATCCAGTTAGACGAGAGATACTGTAATCAAACCCCATTCGTGCAAATTGTGAAATTTGGTTAACCTCGGTCTTCAGTTTGTACCTATATGCGTCAGACTTTCAAAAATAGCCCCGAAATAAAACAACGGATGGAGCCATAATGGGACATTTGGGTATGTTGTAGTTGTAGTTACAGTTTTTAATCAAACGCCGTTTGTTTGACTCGTTTGTTGCCGTTTGAACCGGAGTTATAATTTTTTTAAAGATATAATTTCGAAAATTTATATACAGGGTGTATCGCTGGGACAATATCTTCGCCTTAGAAGATTGAAATTCCGCGAGACTCGTCAATTTTATTACCGAGGGGGACACTTTTATGGAGTATTTACGTTCTCCCTATATCTAACTCCAAAGAGAGGTAGACTTAACTATTTAAATCTTAACCTTAAATTATCAAAACTACTACTATTAACTCAAAAAGAACAAATCAGCATATCGTTGTAAAGACAATTAAAGGGGCTTTCAAAAGAGGTGCCACTCGGCCTCTATTCCCATTTAAGATGTTAAGTCTACCCCCATTTAGAGATTGATTTAACGAGAACGCAAACACTGGATTAAAGTGCCTCCTTGAGGTATAAAATTAACGGGTCTCGCCGAATTTCAATATTTTATACTTGGGCGAAGATGAATGAAGTGGGAAGTTTTTAAATGGACACTGTGTATATTTTTTTAATTTATTTATTCTTATCATTTGATACTCTTTTAGCTTTTCCAAACCTTGCCGTTAAACCGGAAATTATTTCAATAAAGAAAACACCCGGTAGGCATTATATCATTTAGCTCGTAAGGATAAAGCTTGAACGGCGCAAGATTTCTTTTTATTTATTTTTTGAAAAATAATATACATCTGTCAAATGACGCGTTAAAACACTAAATTGAAAATTGTTCACCTTTTTTTAAACTACAAAATGATACCTATCCAATTTCATTTCATTCGTGGACTGTTTTTAGGTGCGGCTAATAAGTTCTAATCGATGGATAAACGGATGCGACATTTACAAAGATTTGTATTTCGACTTTATTTATTTGTAGTTGCGAAGGTTGAAAATTTGGCTGAAGGTTTTCTCCCTTCTATACCTTATCAAATTCATCGGTGATGACCCGATGACCAATTGTGTCTCTGTGATGAAATTCCTCGCTGCTTTTATAATTCGGACACTCGTCAATGAGCAATTTACCAATAAGCTGACCTGTCCCATCTAGAAGGTTGAAAAACGTCCAAAAATTATTGAAAAATGTAGATTAACAATAATTGAAAGATCTACCTCGTCCTTACTACAATTCTCTGTATGATTCTAGAAAACTATCGGTCGAAGTTTTACGACCCTTTCTACATGGACAAACCCCTGAAATTGAAATTTAATTTTTTTCGAATTATTGGCTTTAGTTACGGCGTTCTCGTCATTTTAAGAATTAAAAACTACTTTTACAGAAAGTAAAACTTGCAAACATTCATATAATACCTTGAAGGGTTCTATAAGAACATCATCATTAACTACCGGGTGTTTACCCAAGACGAGTAAACTCCAAGTTCATTATTGTGTAAGCAAGCGACCTTGTGTATTTAAGTTTGAGATAAACATTTTGTTTAAAATGCTGTTAAATCCGTTTTGTTCAATTAATTTAAGCATAGAATTGCTCTAAAATCGATTGAGAATTTCTTAGGAAAGAACAAACAACCCGAGGCTAACCGCAATCTGTGTACCTTTCGTTTGTGCCATTAAGTCAGATCGAGGAGGCTTAAAATTTGCAACGAGACGAAAACGAATCATTTTTCGAGTACCTTTTATGTAAATTTTTGTTATATCGTTGATCAAAGTTACGCGCACACAAACACACACGCGCGCACACATCGTAATGGAATTTGCACTCTTAACCTTAAAAAATTTCGTGTTTATTCGCCCGAAAGCTGGTAATTTTTTATTGTCGGGTGTTTATGTCACGTATGGTTTAAAAATAATTCCGTGTATATTTCAAAAGTGACTCGAAAGGAAGATTAAAATAATGACGCGCTCGTTCGCGTCTCAATTTTGCGAAGTAATTTTGCGTGTTTTTGTGTCGTACACATCGCCGCCCTCACAAAAATTTCAGATTTGTTTTAATCTCTCTTTTGAAGTTCCCGTTTGATTGTCGTTTGTCTAATTTAAATAAGCTTTTATCGAAGGAGCCAATAAAAAAAAAGTTAATTGAGCGTATGTTGAAAGGCCAAGGTATAGGGTGGGCGCAAGTTTTCTGTTCGTGGCTGTAAAATGATTTTGGAAACTTCTAATATTTTTTTTGGCGCCTTAATTAAGTGATTAAGCATTTGGCGCTTTTAAAGAGTTTTTTAGATAAAAATTGAATTTTAGTTGCAGTCGACCATTTTGTTCCAAATTTTATATCTCAGAAACCGTTACTTTTAGGCCTTAGTAACTTTAATCCTTTTCTACTTAGAAGTAGCAAATGAAGTCATTTCTACTAATAAAAAATAGGTGGTACCACCTAAAATGGTTAAGTGAGGTTATGTATCGCTTTTGCAGTTCACCCGGTATATTGAAAAATATTTTTACGATGTCGACCGTTTCGAAATCGAGTAGTTCTAATAAGGACCTTTTTGTGTATTTTCTACGTAATTCGCCCCATCGATCTAAACTCTCTCCGATGGTATACAGGGTGTAACTCTGTTAATATACGAGTTAATTTAGCAAAATTAAGTAGAATTAATGCCATTTCTCTGTTCGAATATTGATTAGTGTCGTCAACTATCTACCCGCAGTAGATATACCTAGAGCAAAAGTGCGTTGATATTCGTGGTATTAACTTGCTTTTGTTTTGTTAATAAAGAAGGAGCGTTTGGGAGTCATTGCATGGAGTATATAGGTGCTACTAAAATTAGGCGATGCTTCACTAAAACATAATTCGATCGATAATCTGCCATCCCTTTCGAATCCAACCTGCAAATTTGCACAGCGATAAGGACAACTATTTAGTGGTTTAATTAAACGTTTATAATGACGTCATCAACTTTGCGCTCAAATTGGACTTTTTAATAACGAAATATATTAATTGGGTTTTGTGTCGATGCAGTATGCCTATAGACCAAAATTCGTCATTGACGAGTGACTGGAACATTTTCATTTTACCCCTACCCTCAAGTCAACGTGAAGACCACTCGAGATGGCTTCTCGAGTACCACGCAATTTCTTATTTTACTTTAGTTATAGGTAGCGCCACCAGATTCGCCGTTGGTAACGCATTGCTGGAAAATGTTGGATTTGTAAAGGAAAACAATTTTTCGATAAATTTTGCGCTCGATTTTGGGATAATCAACGTGGAGGGAAAGTTAATATAATTTTGTAATTAAAATGGCGGATTTTGTAATTGATATTTGTAACGTTTTGGTATCCGAATTTTTCGTTCTTGCCAAATTTAGTAGCTCGGAGCGTGTTTATTTAATTCCCGTGTTTTCAACAACGTGCAGGCGTTCCATTAAATTTTGCTTGTCGACCGGGGAAAATATTAACCGCAATCTTTATCTTTGAAAAGTAATATCTTATACTCGGGACCTAAATGTGCTTTTCTCGTTATTCGCGAAACATTTTAAATATTTGTATTTTTACACGTTTTAGGAGTTTGTTTGTATATTAAAGTCGTCTTCCTGCGGCAAAATGATGTTTGTTCGCCATCAGAGTAGGCAACCAAAACGTTATTTAGGAAATATGGCTAAAATTTGTGTTTGTTTTGCAAATATGAAATCGATTTGGTATCAAAAATTTTACTAAAAAAGTCAAACACTATCTGTAGCAGTTCGAGATTAAAGGCCGAGTACTTTTTTTCTCGCTCAATTACTCTTAATGGCGGGTAATTTCGAAGCCTTTGCTGCCCCGACTTGACAAAGTGCTTTAAGTGAAATGAAGCATAATATGCCCTTCTTTAATAGCTGCAATTTTAACTTTACAGTTGATGACGTTTGGTTTTTATTGTTGCATTTTTAATCGACTTCTTGACTTTTTCTTCTTCTTCTTTTGTGCAATGTGCAGGGCGATTACGCTTTACCTTAAAGGATGGTTTCATTGTCCACTAATCACCTTGATTTTGAGACCATACAGGGTGAATTATTTTTAATTTTATCTATGGAGCAGACGACAGACAGACTGGCAGACAAACAGAGTGTGTTTGGAATTTGTAATTTCAAGCTAATATATTAATTTATTCCGCAAATTTCTATTATTGTTTACAATTTTGGTCTAGAAACCACGTTTGGTTAAACCGGAAAGTAGCCAAAGAGATAGAATTTTTGAAAACGCCCTCTATATTTTATGATGTTTTAAAAGATTGTAAGATTAGCTGTCTAATGATACCATATATATTAAATTTTAGCTTCCGCTTTTACAGGAAATGGGGTTAGATTTACTATTTTAAATACGACACCCTGTATATTTAAAGTGCTTTGGAAATTGTCTAATATTTAGTGATATCAAACATTTTGTATTTTGGCTTCCGGGTCAGCTGGAAATGAGATCAGCTTTCTCTATTTCAAATAGAAACACCCCGTATAAATTTACATTTTTGAAATCTGGGAGAGTTTCTGAGCGTATTATTGTCACTGTTATTATTGTAAGCTTGTACTGTTTGTAGAATTAGCTTCCGTGCGTACATTAAAGTCCTGTTATGGCCACATCAGCCGTTTAGTTATATTACGTTATTAGTTGTTAAAAAAATAAATTGCCAAAACTTCGATTTTTTTGTAAGTCGACCCGCGTTGTAAAATTTGCCCATTCTGAATAGTAATTCGGCGGATTAACTTCGAGTTAATCGATTTTGTGCAGTTGTTCCGAACATCGTATTTTGCCAACTTTTTTTTTGCTTCAATTAACTTTCACAATAAATTGTCGAAAAGTCAAATTTTTTTCCTTGTCGAAACGTTTTTTTACATCTTACCCAATTGCTTGTTTTCGTGAAAATTTACGCGTGGGATGGCGTGGACCCGTAATCGTTTGGATTTAAAAATAATTAACTGTTAAACTTCTAATTTTCTTAATTAGTTCAAATGTTGATGATTTTACGTGAAAGGGGCACAACACGAATGTTAATGATTTCTTATTAGATGGCGTCTTATTATATGAGCAGTTTCGTAACGTAACGGTCTGAAAATGACACTGAAAAAATTGGAACGTCAATAAACTTTCTTTTGCGGGCGAAATTTTCTTTTTAACGGTGCGTCCACACAACGTCAATTAAATAGACGAGTGGAAGAAAAATAAATATAATAGGCGACCGAAAAAGTCGCTCGACGCGGCGTAAACGCCCCAATAAGAGCTCGAAAATGAGACCTCGTCTGTTTGCGATTGATTTTGAAGAAAAAACTTTAATTATCTAATTGAAAAAAGCTCATCAATTGTTAATAGAAATGTAATTAAGTTTTTTGCAATTGTTTTCCAATCTATGTCATTTATTTTGTTTACTCGAGTTTTTTTGCATTTGATGGCTTTGGCTTGTGTTGATGGAAAATGTGGCAAACAAAATGGTTCGATTATTAATTATGAATTTTTATCCCCGTTTAATGCAAAACGTCGTTTGTGATAAATTTGTTAGTCGGCAAACTTGAAGTTGGTAACTTTGTTAATTTTGCGCTTTATACGGTCAAGTCTAAGGTACACAAAACGTAACTTCTAGCGTTGATCTTCCCATATTTACGTCAAAGCGCATTTATGTCATTTTGGAGAAAATTCGTTACATGTTCATACATATAAATGTTGTCGAAAACTCGAAATTGTTTGGACGTCATTTTACTGGATTTCGATCGCTTTATTACCACTAACGGAATTGCCGTGTCTTCTCGAATAATATTTTTATTTCTATGCTGTTTTTTATCATTTTATCTCATAATGTTGGAAAGGAAGGCGATGGTTGATGCCTGAAAACTTTTTTTAAAAACTTATTTTATATAGAAAACGTAAAAGTTCTGCTTCGGGCGCTAAACTTTCGACATAATGCGTCTAAAACTACTTGAATGTGATGCGAGTTTTCAGGTGTTGTAAATCTTAATTTATACAGGATGATACACTTTATCGTGGTTGTTAATGAAATATCATCGTGTAAGGACATTTGAAATGTTTTCTAAAGCCGTTCTCTTAACGGCTTAGACTTTAGTAGGAATTGTTGTTTATTTTTGAGTCCCCTAAAAGTAGGTTTTAAGGGATAGAAATGCAAAGCGTCGGGATTGTGGCCATCGCGGATAAACATCTCGATTAAAATATATGAAAAGCTTAAGTCGATCAACCTTATAGACACTTTCTATAGTATATTTTATAATTAGGAGGAGTAAATTAATGATGTTTACACAATACACAAAATGGTAAAAGTTGAAAAAATTTATTTTATACTTTTCCGTTCATTTTTTCTTTTACTTCATCTACGTTGAAAAAGTAATGTGAACGAAAACAGGAATATGGAGACAAAATATAAGACGTTGGAGCCGACAGTAGATTTTAAAAATAATTTTAAAATTGTCCACTTTTATACCACCACCACAACACCAAAGTTGATTGAATTTTTAAAAAGTATTTTCTCAAAATCGGCTCCTAAGGGTTTTCTATTTTTGGATATGTTACTGATATTGAAATTCTTATTCGAACGCCGTTTGTTTAGTTTACTTAGTATAGCCAGAACCGGAGTTACGATTTTTGAAGGTCGGCACATCAAAAAGTTGCAATTTTCGTATATTGCTTTCAGTAAGTGTTTGTAGAAGATCAGTATGGTTTTGAATCCAACTCATAATGCCAGAGCTATTTCTTTAATTGAAACGGGCGATGTAAGTACTACGCAGCTCGCATCGTTGGTGTTTTCAGATGTAGCGTTCAAAGAGATGTAGAAAAGTATCGTGAAACTGGATGCTGTACCAAGAGAGTTGGATCAAGCCGAGGAAGAGGCGCAACTGTTCCAGGATGCACACTCCCTTACTCTTCGAGTATTAAGACACATAGCAACTATTGCAATTAGGGACTGTAATAAGTTACAGGAAGTACATGGAGTGGCAGTTAAGAAGAAGGTTGCTGGAACACGGATTGAGTGGAAGAAGACCTGCAAGTGTTTTAGGGTTGACCAGAGAACATCGAATGGAAGAAATGTGTTTTGCTCGTAAATACCAAGACTGAAATGTTGAGAAATGGATTCAAATTCTTTCATCGACGAGTCCCGATTCTGCCTTCGGAGGGAAAGGCAAAGAATACGGCGCAGCAGTAGTGAAAGGATGTGCCCCCATTCCTCAATATTCCAGTTTTGGTGTTCACGAGCGAAACGCATTCTCGTCATTCGATGTTTCCTGTTCAACTCCAGAACACTTACAGGTCTTCTTTTACTCAATCCGTGTTTTTAAAACCGTCTTACGGTTCTTTTACTATCTACTGCTCCACATACTTCCTGTGATTCATTACAGTATCTAACAACTGCAGTAGGGAATCTGTTTCTAAATACAATAAGAGTAAAGAAATGACCGTCCTGGAGCAGTTGTGCCCCTTCCTCTGCCTGATTCAACTCCCCTGGTGTAGACTTCAGTGTAGAGCTGTGTAGTACTTAGATTACCATTTCCAATTAAAGGGGTGGTTCTGACAGTATCGATTGGATTCAAAACCGTAATAATCTTCTACAGACACTACTTACTGAAAGCAATATAAGCAGGTCTTACGGCTAACAACTGCAACAATATAATATTGTAAAATTATCTATTTATTGATACCAAACATAATATTATATTTTGACTCCCGGTTTAATCGAAAATGGGGTTAGCTTTCCAATTTTAAGTACAACACCCTGTATATTTTAAGTTGCTTTAAAGATCGTAAAATTATTTATCTACTAGTAACGTCAATTTTATATTTTGACTTCTTTTTCAGCCGGAAATGAGATTACTTTCCATGTTTCAAATATAACACCCGGTATAATTTTAGATTTCAAAATTTGGGAGATTCTGAGCATACTATTGTTTGGTACTACTTCCGGTCCCATTTTTTCATAAACGTACGAATCAGTCGTGCTAGGACCACATCAGCCGTTTGTTTTTAATGCATACCACAACAACAGATCACATCAGCTATACGGAGAGGTCTTGATTGGTAAACTAATTGAATGTTTGATTGATTCACTATAGTACCTATACATTAAATAATCCATTTAATAACGTAAAATTATGTTTTTGAAAGCTAATTATTGGATTACAATAAGTGCTCAATTTATTTTATATTTAAAGCACCGAAGTTTGTCGTAATCGATGCTTGAAGCGATTTTGACATCCTAAAATTGGGGCGACCAATGTGTACCGCAATAATTTAGTTTTGAAAATTTGTAAATCGCGATTATAATAATTGAACTTTAAATTCGAGTAAATAGCTTATCGTGTTATCTGTACTCAATTTAAAGTTTGTATTAAATTGCAATTGTATAATGACAAGGGTCCTCAAACTATGTATCTGTTCATTTGCGGTTAACCCCTAATATGTCAAAGTTTGCGCCCTTTACATATGTATATTCAAACTAATCTGCGGTCGTTGGTCTCACTTAACTTTATGGAGGCCCTTCTTGCGAGAAATTTCAAACTGGAAAATTATAAAATTCTTTTCTCGCCTTGCATGGACATTGTACGGGATGGGCTAATTAGTAGTAAGTAAGTAGGTAGTTGCCTTTATAATAGCATTGCCGAATTATATCAGACTGCCAAAGCTTAGTTAAAAATTATCGGCGTAGGTAGTCGAAATATTATTTGAATACCTTTGTAAGAGCAACAAAGAAAAGGATAAAAACATAGAAAACGTTTGTGTATTATCGTGCCCAATTTTGACCATTACCGTCTCGTATTTTGAAGTTTGGATAACCTTTTCCATTGTTCTTTTGATTGTTACTGTTATATTACGAACAAGATTTATGACTGCAAATAGGTAAATGTATTTGTATTACCAACTTTATACCTGAATAACGATGCTTATTCCGTGTGCCCCTTTACAAATAGTATACCGTTCAAAAGTACATTATTTTGTATTAAAGCTTCGACTTACTATGGAATGTCTATTGCAACATCTTATTCACTCTAATATCCCTTTATCACAGGGAGTTTGAAACTAAATTTTGTCTCAATCGGTCCTATTCACTTTGGGAGTCTGATATATTTCGGCTATGATAATAGTGATGTTAAAACCCAGAGTTTTTTGCGGGAAACTCGTTCTTATAAGAATTTAGAGTTTTGACGAAAACTGAGCTGCACTGTACGAGTATGCCGAGTTCGTACAGATTGTAATAATTGTTAATGACGTATTAACTTATTGTTACTTTCGCGAAAGCTTCGAAACGTTTTATAAGGAAGGCACTTGACGTTATAATTGAAAAATTATGAACGTTTCTATCTTTTTTGGCGTTTTCTCATCTCGGCATAATTTCTCATCGTTTTAATTATAATCCCGTTGTTGCTTTTATCGCGTAATTACATTTAGATTTTCTTTTAGCGATTGTCTTATTTCTTTTTGTTGTTTTTATTTTTAAGACCTTAAACAATCTTTAGATTAACAAGATATTTTTTTTAACGAAAGGACCGTGCCAATCACAATTTTAGAAAGCTACACCTATCGATTAGTTCCACTCTTTTTAAAGTGTCATCATATTTTTCACGGGCTTATCATGAAGAAATGCTCATTGCATTCCTTTCCAGGTCTCCCTATTTACTAGAGACTTTCTATGGAGACGAAGGAGTTGGATGGTCCGAAATAGCTGTCAATTTGGTCTTGTTCTGGTAGGTTACGGTTAGTCGTTTAAAAATATTTTTTGTTTTGGTTCCAAACCCAACACTCGGAAAATCTCACTATTCGGTCCAATCTCCTCTAAAGGATACTATTTTGAACTTCCCACCCCAACTTATGAATCTTCAAAAGCTGATAAAAAAATAAACGTTTAAGGGTTTCTACAGAAATAAAGCGGTTGAGGAATTTCTGTGGCTGTATTTTACAATCATGAACTCACATATTACAAATATTAACTCTCGGATTTTTATTGGGAATTTTACGTTTTCATTAGGTGCGCTTTGAAAAGTTTTAATTGCTGTTTGAACAATATCGGAATGGGCCATTATTTTGTTTGATTAAATTGTTGTTACTGGGAAGCGTAATAAAATTGTGCATCGATCCCAAAAGTTTCGTCTGTAGATAGTAATACTCGTTAACAAGAACTCGGAGTAATATAAAACAAAATTTTTCCAACTCGTTCCCCAAAACGATAATATCTCGTTTGTGTTATGCAATATTTCTTCATAACAATCGACCTACGCCTATTAGGTACGGGGTTCCTCAAAACTAAAGAGATTTATGTACCGGATCAAAAATACGGTGGAATGGAGAACGAAATTGATAGCGGCACGGAACTGAGAACAATATTCGTGAATGGTATGGTGTGAGCTGCTTTAAATGGAAAATCTAAATTTGCTTATCAGAGGATGTAAGATATGGGTGTTCTTCGTAAATGTAATTTAATACCGCGTATAATTTCACCAGTGGCGTCTCGTCCGGGTAGGCATGGTAGGCGCGCCTATCCAAGATATTTTGAGATAACAGCGCCGATCAATGCTTATGTGCACTTGCATAGCCGAACCGTCGGAATGGTCTCAGATCCGAGCAGATGAGCACTGTATGTGTATATTTATGCAAATAAATATTAAACTGTTTGACGTGAAATAGGTATTATTAGAGTAGAGTATGCAAGCCTGTCCCAGTTCGAATGCACTACGAATGTACGAATGGTGTTGCCTGATAACGATTTAAAGGTGTTTTAATTTTTTGAAGGAACTTGCAGTTTTGGACTTTAGCAATAAATTTCTTCATGAACTATCAATAGCTATTAAAGTTCCTAGATTTAATTTTAAGTCGTTCGATCTTGAACAATCAAATTTTTAAATCTGGGGGCAAAATATGTTTCTCCTGAATTTTTATTTTATTGTCAACCCAAAATAAATTGTGACCAGCCGCCGCACTCGAATTTTATTGAAGAAAACGGCTGATGCGTGGTCAGAACAGAGCTGTGTCTTTATTACTGGACCTATCGACATGAAAAAAAATGTATGTAGCACATCTAGACTAACTACAGAGTTCCTCTTACTTGAAATTTCTAGAAACTTTTTTGATTAAAAAAAATTCTTCTCTCGCGTAAAATTAGAGTAGGTACTTATTTAACTTTTTAAACCTCGTTAGTCCGCTTAATATGACCTAAAAAAATAATTCTGATAAGCTCCACATCGGTGTGTTCTTGATCTAATCCCGAAATTTCAGTTGTTCAAGTTTAATCTTGTGGCCGTAGTTTGTCGCCAAAAATTTTGATTTGATGCCAACTTACTCGAATTGTAATGGTCCGTTTTCCTATTTGATATCTTTATCGTCAGTTATGAGTTATGAGGTACAGAAGATAATAAGATAATGGTATAATAAGAAATACGTACTATTAAGAAAAATATTTAATTCATTCGATCACTAGTAAAAGGTGAGAGGTCCCTTAAAGTAAATGCATGCACGAAATAGTTTTTAACAAAAAGCAACAAAGGAAAGTCGACGAAAGAAAACTCGGCATAAGGATAAAGATCCCCATTTTCTCCTACATTTTGTAATTCCTTCGGCGTATCTCAAACAAAAATATACTCGGATAAATAGATAAATCCATCTTTGGGAAAATTTGATTGGGAAACTTTTTAACTTGAAAAGGACGCTTGGAAACCCAAAATTGCAACTTGTTGGTAAGAAAAATTTTTCCCAAATCTACATTTTTCTTTTAATTAATTAAAACTTGGGGCGAGTTGAACCCCTTTTTAAAGCGACACCACTTAAAAGTCGTCACCGATTTGTAGTTATTCAATTAGAGATAACGATTACGCCTTATCCCTTTTTTTAAATATTAAAGGGATGGTAAATTAACGGGTAGCGAAGTAATTTGTCGAAATCGAATTATGGAGTTTCGTCCGTCGTCACTTGCGAGCATTCGTAATTTCCTTTTTAAGCGAAAACCGAAAAGAGTGGTTAAAATGGAACCAGTAAACAACTTAGATTTACTTTGTGTTTTCTAACCACGCACTTTCCAATCTATTTATAAGGCGTTTGCGATAACCCCCCTGTTGCTCGAAAATTGATTGGTGGGAAATTGTTTAAAATTGACGCACCGGAAGCCGTAATATCTAATAAATTTTTCCGTTGCGGATTTATACAGATTTTTTTCCGAATAAATATTAAATGTTCGCTAATGGTTTTTGTGAAGGTGAAATTTGAAACTTTTTAAATGGGGAGGGGGTCGGATGATTTTAGTTCGCGCGCGAATTCTCGCGAGTTCTTGCAGTTTTAAATATTTTATTGGAATTTTCTCTTGCACATCGTCACGTAAATTATGTCAATTTGTTTCTGGCGTTAATGAGAAGTTACCCCTAAAAGTAATTTGATATGATGTGACGAGGGTTTAACTAAACGGTCTGTTTGAGTTACACGTTACATCGTGTATGTGTGGAATACTCTATAGGTTATCGCTCTCAATTTTTTCGGATTTTACTAATTGTGCCGCTGCGTTAAATTCGAAGTACGGGATTAAGGGCGGAAATGTTATGCCAAGGGCTTTTGGAAAATTAGTTCAATTTAGATAGATAACCGTCTGGGAACGTCGTGTGTGTGTTCGTTTTCGATACGGATATTAGAACGCGGTTAATTAAAGCGACCCTAGGGACGCCTAAAAGCAACCTTTCCTTAAGAAAATAATCCTCTTTATAATGCTCGCAGTTCGAAATGTTTAATTTCGCGACTTAAAGCACACACAAAAATATATTTGGTCGTCGCGCCATTTTTGGTGTACTCAATAAAATCCCTTCGTTGCGAGATTTAGAATTTGTACGGGGAAATTTAAGCGCGTGTTGAAGACCAGGATATACAGGATGTCCACTCGCACTTCGGCATGAAAAAAATATATTACGTAGTACTTCTCGACTAACTACTACAGGCTTCGTATTGCTTGAAACTTTCCAAAAATTAAAAAAATTTTGCGTAATATTAGAGTACCTAATCTTTAAAGCTCATTTACCCGCTTATTATAACTTATTTAAAAAAAATAATTCTGTACAACTCTCTATCGGTATGTTCTTAATCTAATCCCAAAATTTCAGTTGTGAAAATCTAGTCTTGTGGCCGTAGTTCGTTGCCAAAAATTTTGATTTGATGTCGATTTGCTATCTTTATCGCCTGTTACGAGATTTGAGTGTAGTTTTGGACTGGAGCCACCGAACCAATACCTGGGTCAACCTAAGCGTCGTTACACGAGAGTGGAGGTCTTTGGGTAACGAAAAAATTCGTGAGCTCCCGAATGCGCGTTAAGAGGAATTAATTTAGTCCGTAGACCCGTATTATAATAATTTTGGTAATGTCTAATGTCCCTCGGGCTAATCTTATTAACTCAAATTTAAATTTGAAAATTAAATTGTTTAATGTGCGTGGTAAATACACAGAATTATAAATAATAATCCTCTCTAAACAATGTCTTTGACCCATAAAGCCCTTCTCGCGAAGATCATCAGATAGCCGTTCATTACGTCGTTATCCAATTAATCTCGTACGAAGCGTGTGATTCTTGAATGGACAATGATTAGTTTGGTTTTTTTTTCTTTTTTTTTAATGTCCGTTTTCTTTCGTTTCCCGGCCTAACAATTTGTCTCCAGTTTTAGAAAATTGCCTCGTTACGGTGGTTTTATTTCGACGATTTGATTAAAAATAAAAAAAATGTCGATTGTTGCTTTTTAGTTAACCTTAAACCATTTACATTCGTAATTTTATTGTCGTGGGTCTTTTTTTAAGCTTCGAGCTCGTTTTTCTCCGACAATGCCCTATTTGATTGTAAAGTAAATTGAAATTTTTGTAGTATGTTTTGTACTTCTAATCTTGTTTCTTTTTTAGAAGTACAAAATGCGCTGAATCGACGAACGGTTAGCCAAAATGTCTCTCTTTTAGTTTGTCATTTCAACATCTTTAGATGCTATCAGATTCAATGTATGTATTTTTGTGTTAGTTTTGAATAACCCCCTTTTTTTGGGCGCAATTTATGGTGACGATAAAATTTTATTATAAAAGAATTATCGATCGTGTGCTCTTTTTTTATCCCTTAAGCCTTGTAGGCAGTAGAGTAGGCAGACGAGTAAGTATAGCGCTTCAGATTTATAAGTTTAGTTTTAAAATGGGCTCTAGATTACTTTACTTGTCATCCAGTCGCCATTTCTTTAATACCATTTTGACGAAATTTATCGCACGTTATTAAACTCTCCAAGTCCAACCCTGCCTTATTTATAAGCGGGTAAGTTTCTCTAGACAACTTCAAGTTGGACAACTGCAGTCGACAATTATTTATTATTTGCCTCGTTGATATCAAAACTAAAGTAATTAAGTAATCGATTCAATCAAATAACGCGGTTGCACAATTTTTTTAGAACGAAACAAAGGCTCTGCCGTCGAACTGTGATAGGTCGTCTACGATTTTTACTTCGTTGACTTCGTCTATTACTTCGAAAAAGTAATATGATGGGGAAAGATTTGTTTTTATAAATTTCTCGACGTTTTTTAGTCCTCCTAAGAGCATAAATGTAAAAACATAAATACAGGGTGTTTCCTGAAGTGAAATGAGTCTATAGGCTAAAATATAGGACTTTAGTGCTGGTATACTTGATTTTGAAAATAATTTCGAAATGACTACTTTTAAAGCACCAAAGGTGTTTAATATTGTCTCACAATTCTAAAAATCGGCTTCGGCCGTTTATTCTATTTTTGTATATTTTTAGATATTGAAGCTTTTAATCGAACGCCGTTTGTTTGGTTTGTTTACTATGGTCAGAATCGAAGTTATGATTTTTTTAAGATCAAAATTTTCCAAAATTTGAATTTTTTTAAACTCAAATTTGTAATTGCAAGTTTGCACATCAATTTATTCTCTAAATTTCTATTATTTGATACTATTTTAGTTTAAAAAAACTTCCGGTTAAACCGGAAATTATTCAAATAAAAAGAGTTTTCGAAAACACCCTGTATATTTTACGATTTTTAAAGTTAATTTAAAATTATCTGTCTAGATACCAAACATGTTGTATTTTGACGCGCGGGGGGCTTAGTCGTTTTAAATACAACACCCTGTATAGGTTATTGTGTATAATCGTAGGTATTTTGAAGAAAGTTTTATTTAGACTTCTTGTTCAGTCGGAAATAAGATTAGCTTTCTCATTTCAAATAGAATACCCCGGATAATTTTCGATTTCGTAAATAAGGGAGAGCTTTTGAGCATGCTATTGTTTGGTACTCCTTCCGCTACTACTTTTTTCAACCTTCGAGAGCTTGTAGAATTAGCTTCAACGCGTACGAAAAAGTCTCGTTATGCCCACTGCCCACATCGGAAGTTTTTAACTTTTGCGCCGTTCGATTCTGTAAGTTCTCATTTAGAGAAATTCGGTCAGAAGTAGCTACTATAGAAAAGATTAGAGACATAGCTTGCATCTTAGATACAAAGTTGGAACCATAGTTTCATTAACTTGCAAGAGACTAGCTTTTCGACAAAGCACAAGCCAAGTTTAACATTTAATGTGAACAAAGACGTGAATCTCGTCTATTTGAGTGGATTAAGTGCACAATTGTTGTACTGTTCGAGGATGGTTATTTTTGTTTTAGGTTCAAATTAGAATTTTTGGTTGATTGCGTTACGTAACATTGCGTCTGCGGTGTAGAGACCTGAACGTGAGATTAGAAGATAAAATTACTAAACCAGTAATGATAAGACAGGAAGGTTTATGTGGCCCCACGGAGTTTAGCTCCAGACTCTTATAAATACACTTTTTAAATTTACCCGAATGTCTCAAATCATAGTAAATCAACATTCTTGGGGGGTGGGTGCTTAATGCGAAGTGATGTTATCAGCGGCATGTCCAAAATTGTTACTGTCTCGTTCAAAAACAGCCTTAGAATGGATTATTTCAATTTAGTGTTCCGTTTATACTAATATGCTCGAGCTGCTAAGATTTTTTCTTTTAGGTCGTACACGTTTTTACCGTAGGCGTTTTTACCGTTCGGTACGGTTTTTTTATCGGATCCGCTTTTAACGTAGCCGATCGTTATGTTAATAAAATAATTTGCTCAATTTAGCGCTGGTGAGGCTATTATAGTGTAAAGCAATTTAGTGATCTTACCTAAGAATCCTGGAATGGCACCGAGTGGCATTACGAAGAGACTAACCAATAGATCCGCTATCGCTAAAGACAGCAAAAAGTAATTAGTGACGTTTTGTAGTCTTCTATCTAACAAAACGGCCAAACAAACGAGAATATTGCCTAAACCACCGGCAAGTATAAAAACGACGACGAAAAGAAAACTCCAGTCGTACTGTTGTTGATTGTCCCAAATCACATTTTCGGTGAGATTTTGATTAAACGACACAAAACTCGAACTAAAATTAGTAGTAACGCACGTCCAATAATCTTCTTGATCACTAAAGAATTTGCACTTGTATCCTGGAGCCCAAGCCGCCGCAAAAACGAATTTTGTTACGTTATTTTGCAAGCCGGTCAAGTCGACGGTTATGTTTTCTGCTGGATTTTGTCCACACTCGAAACAAGTAAAGGTCGTGTCGCTCGATTTATTCGATTGGCAGTAGAATTCGTACAATTGTTCGTTTAGAGTATTGTCGCACATCAAAAAGAGACGCGTGGTATTTATCGGGCAAGAACTTAATTCCTCCTCGATTTGGACACATTTTGTCGTATTCCAGTAATCCGATGCGTCTTCTTCTCGTGACGTCGATACGTTCATTGTCTCATTTTGTAACTGAAAAAAAAATTAATATCAGGCCTTTTTTTAAATTTTGTCTTAAATTAAATTTATTTCTAAATCGAGTAGGTATTATTTTTTGAAACTGGAAGAAAATTGCCCAAGTTCTAACGGCAAAACTCATCTTTTTTGCATTAAAAGTATAGTGGTAGAAGGTGGAAGGCTTATTTTACGTTACTCCCCGGGTTGGGAAGCTCGCAAAATGAAGATTTTTTTTCTTTTTTTACACACGTCAAATTGTGTAATTGAAAATAAATATTTCGTATTTTAAATTTAGAATCGTTTAGATATTAATTTTAGACTCTCTCGGATTACTTTTTTCTCTTTGAGCTCTTCTCGTCTTAATAGATTTGATGAAAATTACGGTTCTTGTAAATGACAATTTAAGAGAATACCTTAAACGCGACACAACCACAATAGAGCACAAAGATATTTAATTTTGTCTGAAGAATTACGATTTATTTGAAGTCGTATATTAATTTAATTTTGAAAGAAAAATAATTTGTCCGGACGTGGAAACATTTTTGTATACGGGGTATGCTCGGAAAATCGTGTTGTTTGGGTGTTGAAGATACATTTATATCGCTAAATTTAACTGTAACTGCAACCGTAGCTTCGAGTATAGCTTCGAAAATAAATTCTTTAATGTGCGCTCTTAATGGGTCGCGTCCAATTATTTCTGGAACATTTGTTTGTATTGTGCGTATAGACTTGGAGTAAATTATTTTATTAGGCCCCTCTACAGACATTTGTTAGCACCCCCCACCCACCAAAATAAGTTGTTGCATTTTTGCATTTCTATTGAAAAAGTTTTTGTCTGTCAAAATAAAGGTAAACAAATCTACCGAAATTGGGTCGATAAAATTAAATTACATTTTTACAATAACAGCTTACTGTCTGTCTCCTGTGTTAGAGTCGATGAGAATTCCTTTTATTTGGCCGAATCGTACTGCTTTTGTTAAAGTGATAAATAAAATTTGATAAATGAAAGGGGTGTGATGGGAAGATTTGTGAAAAATACCGAGTGAGAATTTTCGCCAACTTTTCTTTTTTGTGAAACTTTGTCAATTTAAAATGTAATTCTAGGTTTTAAAATTAAAAATTTAGGCCGTAAAATTGTATTTAAAAGTTTTTCGATTGACGAGGAGAAATTAATTTATTGCAGATTTTAGTAATTCAATTTCTTTCAAGTTCAATCGAAGCGGGGAGTTTGGCTCGGATACCTGCCCACCGGGATTTGATGATTCGTTTTTAGTTTTATTCGGCAAGTTTGTCGCGAATTATTTTTTAAAAATTATTTTCGTCTCGTTAGGGTGGACTAAGAGGGGTGTACTTCAAATATTTAACCGTAATTATGCGTGCAAACGTTGAATTTGTTTGATGTAGAACGCTCGAGTTCTTAGTTAAGGGACACATCTTAGTTGCCATGGCACGTTCGGGATTCCTTAAGGGAATCCTTGACCTGTTGTAATTGTCTGACACTCCACGTTGACGCCAACTTTTTCAATTTTATAACTTTACAGGAGTGGGAAAAAAAGGTACTTATTAACTCGCAACTTTTGTTTTTCTACTCGCCGAGATTTCCGTCGGGGATGTGTAGCGAGAAGGGTTTTCGTTGATTGGCGGGTTAGTTGGTGTTGATCTTCCTACGTCGCTTACGAAAATTTAGTTGAGAAGTGGGTCTATTTAGTCCGGAAAGTAAATTTACTTACATCCACTAATTTACGGCACCTCGTGGGCTGTGTCGAGTGCAGGTGTGGAAATTGACGAAGTTGGCTGGTTACCGGGTTTGTACCGATTTGATCGCGTTATGCTCTATTTTGGTTGAATTTTTCGAGGGGATTTTTCGTAGCTTATAATTTCAGTTCTCCGTCTTTTACCAAAAGCTAAAAGCTTCTACATACTCTTTAAGTTTAACGATTTCGTAATTTAAATATCTCGTTTTGAACAGTCCTTCTCGGATTTCTCTTCCATCCTGTATAAAAATTGATTAAGGTAGTTGAAAATGGACGTTTTAAATTTACTTTTTCTAAAACAAAGTTTTTGTATAAATGATCCTGCAAGAAGTGGTTTACCCTACATTATACGTGCTGGAGTACCTTGTCGCGGGTCTCTGAAAAAAATGTTTTATCTCGTAATGTGGGTACTTAGCGAACGTATAGCGTAATATCTAATATACTACATAAACAAACTTGAAATGAATTACAAATTACAATACTTAATGAAAACAGCGGGGACTTTATTCATTGGCAAGGCGAACAAAAATATTAACCCACCGTAGGCGTTAGAATGTGTTTTAAAAATTACAATGTCGCGAGGCAACGCGCAACGCTTATACGGCGTGGTTCACCCTCTCGAAATGATAAGGATGTCTCACAATTTGAATTTTTAAAGCACCGCTGCTTTTGAGCTAAGGGATGCTTTTAATTACTAACGAGGCAGATTTCTAAATTTTTTCCTTGGTTTCGACAACACGTGAGACGAAAATAAGGGTCGTTAAATGCGTTTTATTTAACATTTCATGCAAATTGAATGACGTAAGATCATATTGTTACATCACCCCCTAAAATTCCGCGATTGGCGCAGTTTTTAAATTTACTTTTTCCCCCAAATTGCACTTGACCTAGTATTTTGGAGAGTGAAAAGCTGCGAAGGTAAACTTCGCCGAGAGTAATATCGATGGACTCCCCTTTAGTGGTGGCACGTGGTGGTTATATTCGAATTATAATAAAAATAACTTTGTATCGAAGCTCGACTAGGTACTCACTCGTTCTATTCGATTTATAATTTCAGAGCAATATCTATTTGAGTTCGTAAGATGATTATTTCATTTACGTCAAGTAATTAGAGCTTCTTATTTTATGTAGGTCGCTCGTGAACTAACTCTAATGTATCGTTGCAATAAATTTCTCCTCCTTTAAAGTGGCAATACCTACAGGACAGATTATCACCTTTTACGAGCTTTATGGTCTTTCTATTTAAATTTTATTCATTTTATGAGCGACGAACACCCTGGTCTCTTCACACTTCTGGTAAATGGCATTTTATGGGCGACACTCTGTATATTTTGCGTATTTTTATCTCTCATTAAATTTTCCATGCGTGGACAAGTCGCAGTAGTACATAAGCAAAAACATTTTCTTTGTGAAATAGCGTCTGAAATAATGGAAAATACGCGCATACGGGGTGTCGCAACAATATGTTGTGTTTTTTAAGTGGAAACAAACTTAGATTTGTGGTCGTATTACGTGTACAGGGTGATTAATTCTCAAGTACAGGCCGAACTAATATATTTTGAATCTAGTCAGCCGGTATATCATTGAGTCCTTCAAAGAGACTCTTTGGACGACGATTGAAATGCTCAAAAATAATGGACTTGCGTTAGTCTAAACGAAAGTATTGCCCATTTGATACCGAAAACTTTGCAAATTCATCGCCAGGTGCTCGCTGACGCACTATTTACGTTCGTGGCCACCCGGTATGTGCCTATATGGGAAATATGCCTTCTAAATTTATACCGCGATAGATGAAAGTTGTTAAGCCGCTTGGTAAACCATAATTTGTTACTAAATTCTGTTGCCAATATTAATTGTTATCTTGTGGAATCGAGTAGGAAAACGTCAAAATTTGACGAGTCAAAACAATTTTCGCTCGCGCCAATTGGAAATGAGCTAGTTAATAATTTATTATTTTCGCCGGAGACGAGACGCAATTTATTTGAAATTCTAAAAATACACAACACATATGACTTGACAGTCAAAAAATGTTTAAATTGCTTTCCATTTTTTAAACTCAGCTCTTTTCCCCCAAGTTTTTCAAACACGTCCAGGGAAATCACGAACTTGTTAAAAAATACTTCAATTAGCTAATGAATAATTTTATAATTAATTAAAATTTAGACTTCAAGATCTAAAAGGATTTGACTTAGGTACACTTTGAAATTACAAACTTTTGATGCTTCAGAAGGGATTCTAATTTTATCTGGGAACTTGTACAGGGTCTTCTGTTAGTGCTACTTAATGGGGATTTTTTTTTAATTTGGGAAGATTATTTGCCAGGCGTATAAAGGTATAAAAGACAAAGTGTGTTTTTAACGTACAGGGTGTCCGCGAAATACTCCGAACTAAAGTTTTACTTTTGACTATGATCGAGAAAAAAATATTTTTTTAAATTGAATTCTTTGACGTTTCGGGCTCCTTGAATCCAAAACGCTAAAAAAATAAAACTTTTAGAAAAAGTCTGTCCGTAGGTGGGTGGGTGTGTATGTACGTAACGCCGTCAAATAAAAACTACTAAAGCGATTTTGTTGAAATTTGGTTTCGGGCACTTTAACAAGATTTCATCGACAATACAAACTTTTGAACGAGAGCGATACAGGGTGACTCAAAATAAGGGGGTTATTTTGGTTGCATTTAGAAAAATATTTATACTCGGCTATAAGTTAGTACGTACGTACGCATCGGGGCCCTAATTTAAAAAAATATCATTTTATATTTTTAAGTTCAATATGGCGGCCAGTATAACTATCATCCCACCTTCAGGTTTTTTTATTATAGCTTTGAAGATAACTATTATAAAAATATTAAACAGGAATATGTAGGCTAAGTATGGGGCTTTAGTTTTGTTAAAGTCGATTTTTATAATAATTTCAAAATTGACTACCTTTTAAAGACTAAAGTTGACTAAAATTTTAATACTGATTTTCTAAAAATTGACTCCGGACTTTCTGTCTATAATGTTGATATGTTATAGATATTGTAGTTCTTATTTACATAACTTTGTTTTATTTTCGCTATCCGCTAGTTTCGGAGCTATGATTTTTTGAAGGTCATAATTTCAAAATTTTTAAATTTCTTTCGTAATTAAAATTTGCAATTGCGAACTGGTATATTAATTTGTTACGTAAATTTCTATCTTTTGTTGCAATTTTGGTTTGAACAACACTTTCAGCTAAACCGGAAAGTATCCAAGCAAATGCAGTTTTTGAAAACACCCAGTATATTTGATGTTTTTTAAAAGACTGTAAGATTAGCTGTCCAATGAGACCAAACATGTTCAATTTTAGCTTCCGGTTTAACCGGAAATGGGGTTAGTTTTTTTATTTTAAATAAGAACACCCCGTATATTTTTAGATTTTTTAAATTGGGGGAGCTTCTGAGCATAATATTGAGAGTTTGTAACTTTTATGCGTACGCAAAAGTCTTGTTATTTTTATTAAAACTTTGCAGTGAATGCAACAACTAAACCGTTCTGGAGATCTTGTCACTTTAGTGCTTCTTTTACAGTGAAAACAATAGAAAAATAGCTTTTATCCCTAAATGGTGATAATTAGTTCCCATTAAATATTGTTAATTGCTACTCTCTTTAAGTTAGCGTAGAATAATTTTCCTTTAGATGAAAAATGAGTGGGGGAAAGAGAAAAAAATAGTTGATATTTATTAACGGTAAAAATTGGAATTTAAAGCGCTCGTTTCCTGTTCCGAATTTACGACTTTCATTTTAAGATTTTCCCCAGTTAATAGTTGCGAGGAAATAAACAGTTCGGTTAATACAAAGTAGCTCTTTTCTTCTTTGAAGTTAAAAAGTCCTTTTTGTGGCTTCTACTTTTGTTTTCTTTTTCTTCCATTAATTCGACTTAAATAAGTTGGATTTATGAAGGATGTTTTGTGGGAATTTATTTTTTTTGAATAAATTTTTCTTTTTATACGATTTATCACTTAAACGACGCGTAAAAGTTTTCCAAATTCGAGTCGTGTTTTTGTTAGAACAATGAACAACTACAAACTCCAAATTGGATTTTCGGTATCAATCAGTTTGGATAAGTGTACCTTAAAGACGTGTTTTAGCCCTTATTTCTGCCTAACACCCTCGTTTCTCGTTTTTACCCTCGTTTTTACACACGGCATACGTGTTGGAAAGTTTTATTTTGTTTAACATTTTTGAGTGGCTCCATTACTCAAATTTTTTTTTCGGTTAAGTATTTCGTAATATACACTATACACGGGTTGCTAACAAATATACGAACGGCTAGAAGTACAAATTAAAAAATTGGAACGAACGTAAAAAACTGTTTAATTTAAAAAATGGGATCCTTCCCTTAACGTCCCGCCTATGAATGCTCGGTAGCTCGGTATACAAATTTATTGTTTGCCTTTGTCACGTCCTGTAACTGCACTCGTTCAATATTTAACTTCAGATAGCCATTTTATTAACGTTTAAATATCTTCTAAATCTGACATATACAGGGTGATTCAATAGTAATTCAAGTCGAATGTCTCTTGCTATGGCCAACAAAAAATAAATTTTTTTGTATAAATTGGAAGAGACCAATCGGCGCACCCTTAAAATTTTTTGTCGAACTCTACAGGGTGTTTCAGTTAAGACGGGACACTTTTATAAGTAGTCCATCTTCTACATTTTCTTCTAAACAAATTCCTCGTTAGTAGAATTAATTCTTTTGCGGCGTTTCCAAATAAAAAGAAATGTTTTACTTGTAAATTAATTTTTTTAAACAACGCCCTGTATATTACAATGCATTTAATTGTTCAAGGGCCCTTACTACTGATTTTTTACCTCATTTATCTTTTAAACTGGTAGCTTTAATTACTGAAAAAAAGGTATTACCTGTTTTAAATTTTTTTCAGTTGTTCCGAACTTTGAAAAGTTTCGTATTAAAATTTTAAAAGCGACGCAGCTTAAATTTAATTCGACTATTAATTTTTTGTAACATGTTTGCTCGTTAAATTAACGCAACTCGTAAATATTTGATCAAAGTTCGATGAACACCAAATTTGATTATCTCAATTAAAGCGTGCGTGGTGGATAGTTGTCTAAAAATAGTTTTGTCTGTTAATTAATTTTTGTTTAAACACACAACATTTATTTAATAACTTTTAAAATTCGGCGTGAGATTTGCGAAGAAACATTAAAAGTTTTACGTCTCGATCGCGATTTATGGAGAACGTCGCGAGATATCCGTCCTGACGCTACCGGCGCTGGTGTTAGACTGACGCTCGTCGCGAAACACCAATTACCTATCCTCTTTTGAATATACGTTTTGGAGAAAAGTAATGCGTTTTTGATCGATCCAAAGCCGATAATTTAGTCGAGAAAATCGAGAGGACTAAATAATCGATCTTTTAACCGAGACGAAGACGAGTTTAAATGTCAATTGGCCGATCAATTTTTAAAGAGAAAATATGTTCTTTCGAGACGTTTATTTGTTGTGATGAGTAGTCAAATGCGGCGAGTAATGAAACTTTTATGTGATTTTTTTCTCTTCTCTATAAGGCATTTTCTTTAATACTTCGTGGCCAGCTTTAGTCTTCGTTTCGTCGGTGGAAATGATTAATACTGGCTGGACGTTTGTCGATGAATGTACCTAATGGTACATGTTCACAATGGGCTTACTTTTTTTTCGAAAAGCCACGTTTTCGATTTAATGAATCGCCGAACATCTCGCGAGACCGTCGATTAAAAGTTCATCATTTGCTCAAAAAAATCGTTTGCTAATAAAGAGAAATTGCAGTAGGAAAAACTGAAATTGAATTCGGTGGTGCTTTTTTTCAAAAATTCAGTCGTGTAACCTGAACGACCTTATCACGTCGCAAAGGCGTAGTAATTCAGGTTCTATTAGTTCTTGAACTTATATTATTCGTCCCCTGATAGCAGAATAACATTGTCTGGTTTTGTGGTGTGAAGACCCAGGCTAGTTCAAAATGCAAATGACACGATGTTAGGTTTTTTAGAGTTACTTGGCTAGAGAACTTGCTAACCTGAAGCTAATGGGGCTTGGTCCGACGATCTTCCAATAGTTACCATTGCTCTTTGAATGGTGATATTTACACAAACTCTTTGACTACCTGGTGAGTTTCTAGCTCTGGTATTACAAGACGACTCGATGGTCCTTCGAACTTTATCGATGACCCGAGAAAAAAATTTAAGGCCCTCACAAGCGTTCTCACGTCTCAGTCATATTAAAGAACCTCTATTCTGTAAACCGCTGCAACTTTCGTACAAAAACCCGCCCGAAACAAAAGAACTGCACGAAATTGTTCTCCCGAGCGTGTATTGTAGCGTATGTCGCTGCCTTATTTAAAACTTCAAAATACTGACCAGAATTAAATTTTCGGTTTTCCAAACTGACACTTTCTGGAGTTCATTGACGTATTATTTATAATCTGAAAGACCACGTCCAATATAATAGAAATAAAGGAAGAGACACAGAAAGTCTAATGCAAATATGTACTGATCGAGGCTAATGTCAAGGGGCCCTTGCACAGACTTCTTTAAGGGAAAAATTATAAAAGTACTATAAAATAATTCTACTGTTACACCGCCCCCTCAAAACCTGGTATTTTTTCGAAGAGTCTCAAATTGGTACGCTTAAAGGTAGCTACAGACTATTCGCGTTTCGTGTTTCGCATTTCGCATTTCGTGGCGTTTCGTCGTGTTTTTTCTTACCTTTTCATGAAAAGGACATACACACTATTTGCATTCCATAACGAAAATTTCGTCTTTAACTGCTAACTCTTTCGCGACGTTTCGTGTCTGGTGATTAGGTCACTTTTAGTTAACAGAATCTCAAGACGAAACGCCGCGAAATTCTTGTGAAATAGCTTTTTCGCGCGATTACCGCTTCGATAGCGAAACAGTGCGAAACGCTACGAAACTGATTTCACGAAAAATAAATTCGTGAAAAAGTCGTACACACTATTCACGAAAAGACGAAACACGAAACGCGAATAGTCTGTAGCTGCCTTGACAGTCTGTAGTTACAATTACTTTTAGGGCCAATCCCACCAACTCTGATTAAAGAATTTAATTACGGTTAATGATTAATCAAAGAATTGTCATGACAATTCATTGCCATTCATTCACCGTGATTAAATTCTTTAATCAGAGTTGGTGGGTCTGGCTCTTAATCACGGTTAATCATTGAATGTTCATGACAACCTCATTGCCAATCATTGATTAACGGCCATTACTCGTGATTAAACTCTTTAATCAGAGTTGGTGGGACTGGCCCTTAATCACGGTTAATTGAAGTTAATCCATGAATTATGTCACTTAAAAGTGTGTCTTTGTGGTGTGGATTATTCTTATCTGCAACAGAATTTCCGACGAGAAGCAAATAACCTGAATGAACCCAATTTTGATAAATAATATATAAAAGCAGTACTTACTTATAAAGTAATCGTATTGGTACATAACTCCTCTCAAGAGCGGATCTATTTTGTGAAGAATCAAAAATTGATATACGTTTGACAATCTTCGGTTACAAGTACTGTAAGTGTGTCCTTGCGGACTATTCTTACATACGGAATTTCTAAGGAGGAGAAGAAGCGAAAGAAGAAAATAAAATAAATAAACCCACTTTTGATACAAAGAAAAGAACACTCGGTCCTAAAAAGTATGCCCTACTATAGAATCGAACGTTGTGCACAAAATTAATTTTTTCGGTCCAACAGATACTGGCTTAATGATAGAAAGTAGTTTCCGTTAATGCAAAACCTTTTCGAACGATTTATTTCGTCTGTTGCTCCGCATATCAAACAGAATTTTCATTTCCACTCTTAAAGCTTTTCAATATTCAATGCGAGATTGGGCAGTGTCAATGGAAAATATATCAAATACAATCGGCACGAACGTGACGTTGCTTTTAGACATATAATTTTTAGAAGAAACGCAATGATTTATCTTCTTTTTTTTCGTTTCACTTTCGCGGCTTTAAAAAATAATTTTTCGACGCGCACTTCGCTCAAATAAATCATCTTTGATGCCGTATCGGATGTTAGGTAACAATTCTGTTATCGAAACTCTCTCGGTTTGGAATTTGAAAAGGACGAGAAGCCCCAAAAAGCGATTTTGCGCATGGTGCGAACAATTTTTTTTCCAACAAAATCCTTTATTTTGCAAACAACGAAGTGTAGTATCGTTGTGGTAATTAACTGATGCACACATTCGATTAAATAAAAAGGGGGCCAAATCCTTTTTGCGCTATTTACCCTCGCATATTGTGTTTAGGTAGATACCCACTAATTATATTAACCCCCTTTTGTTTCAGTTTTCTCTTATAAACGAATTAATTCAGTCAGTTGACTAATTACGAGTGTTTTGGTTTGTGTTTATTTGCGACGGACGAAAATTTTTTGTTTTACCAACGTAAAAATTGGAAAAGTCGAGAGAGAATTTATAACCGACGCTCTTGAACAACTTTTCTAATATCTCCTTCTATCGACAATCCTTTCATGATGACATCGAGTACCCTCGAACGAACACTGCGATTTCGTACAAGTGTCGATTGCATTTATGCCCAATTGAACGGTCGTAAAGTCTGGTAGAACAGCGCCGATTTTGCATAACGAAAAAATTTGAGTAAAAACATCAAAGGTGGTAGTAATAGAGATGTCGTTAAGATAACCCTCTAAAAATAAATTTTAAAAAAACAAGTCGAGATGAAAAGAGTGCTTTGTAAATATTTGTTTCGATAAACTTTTTTTTTCAATTTTACTCGTTATTTTCTCGATTATAAGGTCTTTAGGGCCTGCTTTGTAGAATTGGTATGCAACGGACGTATCGATATTTAATATATTTTTCTTAGAATCCGAGGAGTAATTAATCGATACCGACACCTATATTTGGCAGATAAAACAACTCTTTGGCATACCCTAGGGCCCTAGGCGCTCAATATTATCTCGATATGGATCGCGATTGGACCACGTTTACAGTATCGCGAAATCTATTGAGCGTGTAGGGTGAGATATGAACAGATCGTAGGATGTTATGAAATATCGTGAGCCATATCGCATCGTGATCCCAATTACGTGTTTATGTCTTTTATGTGAGTGGCTCATCAGGTGTTCAAACCTCTATTGAATTACTGTAATCGCTCGGCGGACTCGACCAGTGTGGATTGCTCGTTTTTCGACATCCAGACGGCTACAGCCCTTCTCTGGAAGGGCTAGAATTATCGATTATTCGTTAATCTTCATCTACCAAAGTTATCGATAACTATCGATTTATCGATGAATTTGCACAGTTCTAATTATTAATTAATTGATATTTGAAAATGCCATTCTAACCGCTTGCGCCTTAAATATCGGTTTTTGTGTCTGACATCAAGGTGTAAGACGTATGTTGTAAATTTTGGTAGCTTTAGCGGATGCTTCTTTTGCTTCATCTCGATAGAAGGTTCGATGCTCTTAGACTTGACATCTAAAAACTGAAATAAGACCGAATGTAGTCTGTTGGGTCTTAAAATAATGTGACCTTTCGGTCACATAATTTAAAAAGTATACGGTATGAACCGGAAATTTTTCGGAACAATTTGCTTAGCTTAGGTTAGAACGGAAAAGTTTATAGACATCGCATCCCACGATGCACGGCAATCCTACACTTATTATGGGCACGAATTTGTAGTTGAACAGTTAGGTGAAGTGGAAACTCGCGTACTAAGTTCTGAAGATATCCCTAAAATTAGCATTCGAAATTTACAAATGACGCCTCGTTCTACGTGCCTTTCTTCCAAGAAGCTTTTTTGTATTCCAAAAATACATCTTTGTGGCGTCCACTCTGCATATTTAAAAAAATAAATAGAAAAGTTGCGAAAGTTGCTTTAAAAGTGACGATCTATTTTCAACTTTTAATTACTTTTCGCTCACTAATAACTTCTTAATGAGATATCTTAGTGTCTGAAAGGTAATAATAATAATTTACAATATAATATTTTTGAAACTTTTCTTCTTTTTTTAATCGCTCCGAGTATAAAAGTCTTTTTAATTAGGACGGGTCGCCCTTAAAATAAAAATTTTAATTAAATTAACGAAAACGGGGGTTTAATTGACGAAAAGTTTCGACGAAAAGTGAAACTGAAATAACCGTTTTATCACTTTAAAATCTCTGGTCTCACACTTATTATTACTTGTAGAAGTCTATTAGCGCTAATTTAATTAAATTTTGAGTTTAACGTCGTGATTTTGGGATTTCTGTTTTGGATTAAAGGGGGAGGGTTAAGTGATGAGATCCTACTCTTGGCGATTAACTGACAGGTTATCGCGTTAATCGATTTCTTCTTTTATTAATTGTTCGTGCCGGGCTATAATCGAGTGTCCTATTATGGACTTCTAAATGACGTTAATTAGCGGACGTCGAGAAGCGAAAACGTTTTATTGTTTGTCACGTAAAGGCACTTATGTTTTACTACGAGAACGAAGCACTTAATCGGATAGTTTTAGGAAGACGACTAAAAACTGTCTGCTATACGATCGCTAAAATAACATTGTACAGTTTTATTCGCCCTATTTACTCCTTCCCAACTAAGGGCGCATACACACTAACTTTCGACTTCTTACACTATTTACCGATTAGTCGCTCAGTTTCCAAAACTAAATTTTTTTTTCGTTTCAGAACACCGGAACAATGTCCAAGTGTCGTCTCCTTATTGGCAGAAAGTTACAACCCTCACGTGCGTTATGGAGCCGCCATGGCTTTGGGAATAGCCTGCGCCGGTACCGGATTACGCGAAGCCATAGCTCTTTTGGAACCGATGGTCATGTTCGATCCAGTTAATTTCGTGCGTCAAGGAGCTCTCATAGCTTCCGCCATGATTCTCATACAACAAACTGAACAAACCTGCCCAAAAGTTACCTTCTTCCGTCAGTCTTATTCTCAAGTTATAAGCAACAAACACGAAGATGTCATGGCTAAATTTGGAGCAATTTTAGCGCAAGGAATTATCGACGCAGGAGGAAGAAACGTCACCTTATCGCTTCAATCGCGAACTGGCCACACCAACATGTTGGCCGTCGTCGGAGCTCTCGTCTTTACTCAATACTGGTATTGGTTCCCCTTAGCTCACTGCTTATCTCTAGCATACACCCCCACTTGTGTCATCGCGTTAAATTCTGAACTTAAGGTAATCTCGTGAGAATCTAGAATATGTTCCGAACTTAACCGTATTATTTTTAAAGATGCCCAAGTTGGATTTGAAGTCGAGCGCTAAGCCTAGCTTGTACGCTTACCCCGCTCCTTTAGAAGAAAAGAAACGCGAAGAGCGAGAAAAAGTAACAACCGCCGTTTTGAGTATTGCGGCCAGACAACGCAAAAGAGACAACGAACGCAAAAGTCGCGATGAGAAGATGGAAATAGTAAGTTTCACGTTTTACTTTTCTTGTTAGGAGACTGAAAATAACGCATTTATTTTAGGATGAAGAAAAAGACGAAAAGAAAGAGGAGAAGAAGGAAGAGAAGAAACCCACAGTGACGGTTGCTAATGTAAGTGAAGAGAAGAAGGTTCCCGAATTGAAAAAAGACGAGAAAGACGAAAAGAAAAAAGACGAGAAAGAAGAAAAGAAAAAGGACGAGAAGGAAGAGAAGAAGAAGGAACCGGAGCCGACTTCTGAAGTGCTTAATAATCCGGCTCGTGCTCTTCGACAACAGCTTAAAGTTATGACTATAAACGAAGGTTCACAGTACGTCCCAATGAAGGACGTCTCTATTGGGGGAATTATCATGGTGCGCAATTTAAAACCAACAGAAGAGGAGCTCGTCGAACCTGTCGCTGGTAATTATAAAGTTTTTCTACTAGGTCTACGATAGCTCGTGTATAATTAAAGATAAATTGAGAAAAAGCTGATTGGCTCATAACAAGAATTGCTTGTAGTACCTACTCATTGAAGCTAATTCTAAGCTCTTAAAATAAGAATAAAGATACTGGATCTAGTGTCTAACAATAGTATGCTCAGAACCTGCCCCTCATTTTCAAAATCGAAAATTATACGGGGGGTTCTATTTGAAATAGGAATGCTAATCTCATTTCCAGCTGAACCCGAACTCAAAATATAAAATGTTTGTTATTAGACAGGACATTTCACAATATTTTATGAAACTTTAAAATATACAGGGTGTTTTAAAAAACTCTTAATTTGGGTGATAGTTTTTTAAAAGAAATTAATGTGACAATAACAAATACTAATTTATCATGTTGTAGCTTTTGGACCCAAGGGCGACGACGAAAAGGAACCCGAAATTCCCGAACCGTTCGAATGGATAGAAGACTAGCAGTTAATTTCTTATTTATAATTTAATTACTTTCATATAACTAACTTCATTGTTTAGCAATTATCAGAAAATTGATGTGTCGTATTTGATAAATCTGCTTTTAGAAATATTTAATATGTTAAAGTTCTAACTGTTGTTTCCAATATAATGTATTGATGTAATAAACTCCTGTAATTTAAATCAGGATTTTTAGTTCTGTTAGAATTAGTACTTCAAGTAGTAACCGTAGTTTAATGTGAAGCATTTCTACATTATGTAGTTAGTTATATGTTGTGTTGCATTCAGTTGCAGAATAGTTATCTGTGTACTTTTACTGTTGTTTTAATATTAATTACATCCTTCAGATTTACAATGCATATTTGTAATTAAGTGCTTCTGTTAGAAATAAGAATTTGAATGCATACAAACCTTAATCTTGAACAAATTGTTCTTTTATTAATGAGTTAGCGTTAGTGAGAGTTGCCGTATTTTCGTGAGCTTAGGTTTTTGAGTTACGCTCGTTTTTTGGTACAAAATATTGTAGGTATGTATTCTATATGATGCAACTTAAACCGAACTCTTAATTCTAAAATAGACTACAGCGTAACTACTTCAGAATAATTTGTGTGTACAGTTTGCTCAGATTCAACTGAGATAATATACGATGCTGTACAGTGCACAGATGGGAAACAGGCACAGTACTAGTTGGAGAGAGATATACCTATTCACCACAACTAATGCACAATGCGCACCGGGTCATATATCTCAGTTGAATCTGAGCGACCTATACATATTATGTTTATGTGAAAGTTCTTCAAAGTTAGTGATGGGAGCAGTGGCGGCTGGTGAATTTTTGAATGGGGAGACTCAGGAGCTCAGGAGCCTATTAGATAAAAAAATTATAGACATAGCGCCGCAGGCGAAATTTTATCTAGCTCAAGGTCAAAGGGCTTAAAATGAAGTTTAGAAATTTTAGTAGCGATTAGTAGTGTCTCCAAAGAAGGTGTTTCACAAAAACAAAATCTCTACTAATCAATTTTTAATTTTCTTTATTAATTATTTTCTAATAAAAAGCCAAAAATATTTGATGATAATATATCCAAAATATTGTCAATGTTATCCATTTTAAATTATAAAAACAAATCACCAATTACACGTGAATACGACGTGAAAAACTTGCAAGAGACTAGTCTCATTTGCCATATACGAATTGGACTAAACTCCCTCGCTATTCGCATGCGCTAACTGCAGCATGTATGCAAAATGAGACTGTCGCGCGGCAGGCTCAGCATCTGAGCGACTTTACAGTTTGGTTCTTTATCAGAACTTCTCATGTTTCTATTTACTACTTAGATGTGTTCGGTTTTATTTACGTAAAAATTAAGGAATTAATAATTAATCATTATTGTATTTGTATATGATATATTTTTGAAAATTTTCGTACGTATGTACTGATTTTCTAGGGGAGACGCAGTCTCAAAGTCTCCCCTGAAGAACCGCCACTGAATGGGAGTTGGGGAGTTAAATTTTAATGCTCGATGTGTTTATATTACTTCTTCAATTTAGTTAGTTTTAAGTGTATGTTGTTTAAGTTTATTAATTTAGTGTGTGCGGTATGAAATGATTATTAATTATCCATCTTGTTTATGCAAGAAAATTCTTTTTTTATCGAAGTTCAACACAAAGGTAAATTTGTTAAGTTAATTTAATTTATTAGTTGCTTGTTTTTCAATCAGAATACATTTTAAGGGGCGCACTTTGGGATATCATTATTTCAATAAAAAGGTGGTCGTAGATGACAGGAAAAATATACCTCGATCATTAAGGATCAGTTTTGCAATCGCTGTATAATTATGAAGGCATATGCTAGGTATAAAATCCCAAATTTCTGTGCCATCAGTTTCCTTAATAGATAAAATGTGAGGAATTTTGGATTTGGAGAAATGTGGGTATCATAGCGTACCAATATTATTTTATTTATTTTTGAATTAAGGTAGTACTACCGATACCACAAGTGTCAAATGTGTGCTTACTGTAATTTGACTTCCGTCGTATTTATATTTGGCAACACCGCGTAAAAGCAAAAGAGACAAAAAATACCTTTCAGGTTATCGGTTTGACATGTAATGTTTGTTTACTAATGAAATGTTTGAATCAAACTTATTAAATGGTACAAAACGAATATTTCATTGGTAAAATAAAAGAGTCACTGAAAAAAGGTGTAAAAAAAGTGAAACAAGTAGCATTAGCCGTTTTCTGTACGTATTTAAATTTCGCGCGCGTCTAACCTTGGCGGCGTTGCCACATGTAAGTTTTTTCTTAATTATTTATTAATTACTCTTATCACAAGCTCTAAAGTTAAGGTTTTATTAATACAGAAAATTCAATTAGTTTTTTTCTTTCTATTGATACCAATTTCATAAAAATCTGAATGTCCAAATTTGTGAAATAAAATAAAATCTGTGATTTTCCATAAGGATCAATGTTAAAGGCAAAAATTTTTAAATATTTCTATCTTTTTTTCAGTTCTCTGTAGGCCTCCAAAAATTTAACTGGTTAATTATGATATTATAATGTACCAATATGCCAAGTTTCATTAAATTCTGAACGTCAATTCTAAAACCGGTAGTACTGCCTTAAGCTAACTAATAGAGCAAGAATTTCGGATTTCCATAAATACAGCATTGTACGATGGGTTGCATATGTTAAGCGAAAATGTCAAAAGGTAAATGGGGTTTCTGTTTATAACCTTAGATTTAGATTTTGAAACCTCCAAGCCACCACATAATTTACACACTGGATATTTACAAATATCGACCAAGTTAAATGGAGCCTCATAAACGGTAAGTGTCGCAAGTCCTAGCCATATTTGTGAAAATTGAAAATCTTACGGAATTTATGTCAAGTTTTAGCTCATTTAGAAGATTACTTATGAAATGATTTTGTTGCAACGCCCAGCGGTTGCGTCTGGCAGTCGAGCACCTGTCCCATGTTTTTAAATGGTACCAATTTCGTTAACGCAGTGCGTCTCGTGGCTTCAGCAGCTAACCGTCAGTTGTTACGTCTCGACTGCTCACAAAGGTGTGTAACGTTGCGGGTCCATCTAACTTCCGTCGGCGTTTAGATGACTTCTAATAAAGATTTTATAATATCCTTCCTATCTTTGAGACCTTATAAACCAAAGTATAATGAAGTTTCAAGAACTTCGTAGTACAAAAAAGTGAGAGTACTCTGCCACACCACTTACTGAGTAACACACCCTTACGTTACTGATGCTTCAGTTTTAGATACACTCAAACTAGCTTCTAACCATTCCACTTATTTTCTAGTTCCATGGATCTGGCAGTTGTCTACTTGTGCTGTGCTCTGAAAAAGTGTGTTTCAAAATGGATAGAAAATTTTTAATAACCAGTTTGGTTAGAGAAAAAATAAGATGATATAAAGCTTTTGTTATTGATGCTTGATGGAACTAGTGATTTAAAAAGTTGGAAGCCAAGAAGGATATTATAATATCTTGATTACAAGCCATCTAAATGCCGACGAAGGAAAGTTTTGTAGTTTTTTCAGATTAAATAAAGACGAATTTCCATTTGTGTTGTGTAATGTAACCAATGTGCTTTTTTTTCGTAATGATGAGCTGTGTACATGTCTTTTTTTTGTGGCGAATAAATTGTTGCATTGTTAAATCTTTGTTCATGGTCATAAGAAAATTAGATGGACCTCTGTAAGCAGTCGACAAGTAGCCGCTGAGGCCACAGATGCATCGCATTAACGAAATCGCATCTTTAGAATGACGAATCAAGTTTCACTATATTTCTTATAAAAGTATGTGATCTCCCTTATAGGACAAGAAACACTTGTCACAGACTGAGGAAGACAGAAGTAGAGATAGAAAATCAATTATTTAAATAAAATTTTACACGTAGAAATGTAATTTCATAATATACAAAATTAATGAGTGCATTTAGCGAACAAAGCTGCTTAAAGTAAGCGGTCTATTATGCTGAGTATGCTGACATTCGGGGGCTTTCAATCCACTAAACCGTATGCTGATAGTCGACATTTAGTTACCACAGTGCTGTTGTGCTGACTAGCATACAGTTTAGCGAATTGGAAGCCACTGAATGTCAACATAATCAGCAAATTCAATTAATTTTCTCTCGTTAATAGTAGTTTTCTTGTTTTACTATTACTAAACTAACGACTTTCAATTTTACAGCGCCGATTTGGATAAGTACGTTTTAAACCTCTGATTCAAAATTCCCCACTTGGAGATACGAGGAAAGTACGAAATAGGAGGGACGGTGTTGCTTTTTCCAATACGATCGAAGGGTGATTTTTGGGCAGTGTTCGGTAAGTCACAAGAATTAAAATTTCAATTTAAAAAGCCCAATAATTTTCAGTCGATGTCGATGCCACAGCCAAATTATACGGAAAGGAAGTTAAAGATAAAAAGGGGGTTCAATTTATAAAGATTGAGAAAATTTTAGTCGACTTCAACATTAGTAAAAGTAGATTTATGATCAGAGATGTCATTAAATTTAGGAAACGTAATAGGTGAGTGCCTTTAGAGCGAACTGTGTACAGGATGAATCGCTAAGAATCAGTCTAGCTATGCATAACAGAAAGAAACACCCAGTGTATTTCTGAGCTACGCTATTGTTTAACGAATAACTCTAGCTGTAGCGCCTAAGCTAAACCGTTTGTTTGACGTAAAAACCTATCATAAATAATTTGTAGGAAATTTAATGTACTTTATTTTTGTATACTAACAATTTTCTCCAAAAGTGTATAGTTTTTGAGTTATAAGCAAAAAACTTAAAAAACTGTCTTTTGGACCGATTTCGGAATTATTGTCAAATTTAAACGCGCTCTAGCGCCTAAACCGTTTCTTCTAAGAAAAAAAGCTAAGATACCTAATTTGTAGAAAATTTGATGTAGTTTATTTTTGCATAGAAGTGCTTTCCTTAAAATGCGTGTATTTTTCAAGTTACAATCGAAAAACTGAAAAAATATGCTTCAAAATGGACTAACTTTTTAGGCAAGCCCCTTAGGTGACGGGTCTACTTGGACATTTTACTAAAAATATTTAAACTGTTTCAGGTCAAGCAATCAACCAGTTCTTGAATACGAACTCCGAAGAAATAATAACTGAAATGAAACCCGCCGCTAGTGTTAGTATAGCGTGACATTTCAAAGCCTTCCTGAATAGCGCCTTCTTGAAAGTTCCTTTACAAGTATGGCTTCCAGACGCTTAAATCGACTGTTCTTGTTATTTATTTTATAAACTAATTTAAGCTTAATTTTAGTAACTTTTTATACGTTTTATTACGTTAGGATAAGTTGTCTCGCGTTTAGTCTTAAGTTCGTTGTAATAGGTAGTGTAAAAAACTGCTGTTAGTTGTTCCTCTCTTCTATTAGAGCTTAATTGTTGTTTATTGAATTACGTCGTTTATATCTTTATTTAATTAATCCTCACTGAACACCTTTATCAAGGCGGTAGGACTGTACATACATAATATGTCAAATGTCAAGTTAACAGATTGTATAACGTATAAGAACTTATAGCTATTACTATAAATACTGGCCTCTGCACTTTTGATTGTTTTACAGCAAGTCAATAGTTATAAAGTTATAATATTAACATGATGAAAATCTTAAAAATTGTTTTTTAAGTCTTTAACAACTATTAGGAATCAGAAAAATTAATGTCAGGTACTACAGTGGTAACAGTCTTAGTTTCAATGTTCCCTTTCTATTGTTTTTTTTGCTCCTGAAAAATTAAATTTAAATTAGGAAGTATTTACTTTATCCATTTTGTACTTTTATATTATACCATAGGGTAAATAAGAACTTATAGCTATTACTATAAATGCTGGGCTCTGCACTTTTGATTGTTTTACAGCAAGTCAATAGTTATAATATTAGTGTTTGTAATGAATCTTATTAAGTGGTTTCTAAGTTGAAATAATGTAGAAGTCGAGATTGTTAAAAATCCAACTTTGTACGCCTACCAATACATAGGCAACACTTCTTACTCTCCCACTATTATAAATTTTGTATCCACGATAGAAATTTGGAAAGTGGGGCGATCACACGACCACTAAAAGTTTATATAAGGCCGAGTTTCGGCATTCGAGAAATTTCTAATCTCCACTTCAAATCAGCTTCGAAGACAGAATTTTGAATTTACTCGTGTGAAAAATAAACTTCCGATTTTGAAATTTTTTTTGATGGGAAGTTGTTTATTACATTATTCTGATTAATTCAAGGCATATTTTATGCCAATTGTTTTATTATTAAGGCGTAATTATTAATTTTAGTATTGCTTATAGTAATTAGCGTCCTCCCATCTTTCAAAAGCTCTCAAAGGTTTTAAAAGACTTTTAAGTAAAATCTGTAATTGTAATTAAAATTAGTACATTCATATTTTTGTTACAGGCACATCATTGTGAATTTAGGTTTATACTTTCTTACTTTTGAAGATATTTTTAATTGTTAAAGTGTAATTACTAATGAAGGAGATGTATCAGTGCAAATGAGATTGAATTATAGGTACATATTCAGATTGAGGTGTAAAAAATCTTTGTACTTAATGAAGTTTAATTATTAATTGTAAATATTATTCAAAGCGAAATAAAGAGGGTAGAGATAATAACTAAGAGTTGTTCTATTTGTACAAAGTTAGTTCAAAATGCTATAAGCAGTAATTTTGTAATTAACAACAAAAAACGTACCCGACGAACGAAAAATAAACAATTTAAGATAAGCTTAAAACAAATACGCCTAAAATACAGGCAACCGTCTAAACACATGCCCTTATAAGACATGTTTAGGCCGCTCGAATATTAATTCACCGACACCTCCTTTAACTTTCCATTCTCCTACTACCTAGCTAAAAATTTATAAATTTTAGAGAAATTTTTAAAAACTTTTTCCAGAAAAGTGCAAATTTTGAAACTTTCATGAAGCTAATTTGTAGCCCTAATAGTAACAAGTCTCCCTTTTAAATATGAGCCCTTTTGGGCCGGTAGTTTAGGTGATATTCAACTTTGAAACTTTCAAAAATAGTTGAAACGACATTAATATTTTCTTAAACAAGCCGATAAATTTACGCCTAAAACACAGGCAACCGCCTAAACACGTCAAGAAAAATTTTTAAATTGCATGCTATTAATGTAATTAATGTATTAATGTAATTACGGAACGGCAAAAATACGCACAAAAAAACCAAGCAACGTCAAAAAAAAGTACGGAACGGCAAAAACACGCACACAAAAAGCAAGCAACGACAAAAAAAGTACGGAACGGCAAAAATACGCACATAAAAAGCAAGCTACGACGAATAAAAAGTACGGAACGGCAAAAGTACGCACAAAAAAAGCAAGCAACGACGAATAAAAAGTACGGAACGGCAAAAGTACGCACAAAAAAAGCAAGCAACGACGAATAAAAAGTACGGAACGGCAAAAATACGCACAAAAAAAGCAAGCAACGACGAATAAAAAGTACGGGACGGCAAAAATACGCATAAAAAAAGCAAGCAACGACAAAATAAAGTACGGAACGGCAAAAATACGCACAAAAAAAGCAAGCTACGACAAATAAAATGTACGGAACGGCAAAAATACGCACATAAAAAGCAAGCAACGACGAATATAAAGTACGGAACGGCAAAAATACGCACAAAAAAAGCAAGCAACGACAAAATAAAGTACGGAACGGCAAAAATACGCATAAAAAAAGCTAGCAACGACAAAATAAAGTACGGAACGGCAAAAATACGCATAAAAAAAGCTAGCAACGACCAATATAAAGTACGGAACGGCAAAAATACGCACAAAAAAAGCAAGCAACGACGAATATAAAGTACGGAACGGCAAAAATACGCACAAAAAAAGCAAGCAACGACAAAATAAAGTACGGAACGGCAAAAATACGCATAAAAAAAGCTAGCAACGACCAATATAAAGTACGGAACGGCAAAAATACGCACAAAAAAAGCAAGCAACGACGAATATAAAGTACGGAACGGCAAAAATACGCACAAAAAAGAAAGCAACGACAAAAAAAGTACGGAACGGCAAAAATACGCACATAAAAAGCAAGCTACGACGAATAAAAAGTACGGAACGGCAAAAGTACGCACAAAAAAAGCAAGCAACGACGAATAAAAAGTACGGAACGGCAAAAGTACGCACAAAAAAAGCAAGCAACGACGAATAAAAAGTACGGAACGGCAAAAATACGCACAAAAAAAGCAAGCAACGACGAATAAAAAGTACGGAACGGCAAAAATACGCATAAAAAAAGCAAGCAACGACAAAATAAAGTACGGAACGGCAAAAATACGCACAAAAAAAGCAAGCAACGACGAATATAAAGTACGGAACGGCAAAAATACGCATAAAAAAAGCAAGCAACGACGAATAAAAAGTACGGAACGGCAAAAGTACGCACAAAAAAAGCAAGCAACGACGAATAAAAAGTACGGAACGGCAAAAGTACGCACAAAAAAAGCAAGCAACGACGAATATAAAGTACGGAACGGCAAAATTACGCACAAAAAAGCAAACAACGACAAAATAAAGTACGGAACGGCAAAAATACGCATAAAAAAAGCAAGCAACGACGAATATAAAGTACGGAACGGCAAAAATACGCATAAAAAAAGCAAGCAACGACGAATAAAAAGTACGGAACGGCAAAAATACGCATAAAAAATGCAAGCAACGACGAATATAAAGTACGGAACGGCAAAAATACGCACAAAAAAGCAAACAACGACAAAATAAAGTACGGAACGGCAAAAATACGCACAAAAAAAGCAAGCAACGACGAATAAAAAGTACGGAACGGCAAAAATACGCATAAAAAAAGCAAGCAACGACAAAATAAAATACGCACAAAAAAGAAAGCAACGACAAAAAAAAGTACGGAACGGCAAAAATACGCACATAAAAAGCAAGCTACGACGAATAAAAAGTACGGAACGGCAAAAATACGCACATAAAAAGCAACCTACGACGAATAAAAAGTACGGAACGGCAAAAATACGCACATAAAAAGCAAGCAACGACGAATATAAAGTACGGAACGGCAAAAATACGCATAAAAAAAGCTAGCAACGACCAATATAAAGTACGGAACGGAAAAATACGCACTAAAAAAGCAAGCAACGACAAATAAAAGTACGGAACGGCAAAAATACGCACAAAAAAAGCAAGCAACGACAAAAAAAGTACGGAACGGCAAAAATACGCACGTAAAAAGCAAGCAACGACGAATATAAAGTACGGAACGGCAAAAATACGCACAAAAAAAGCAAGCAACGACAAACAAAAGTACGGAACGGCAAAAATACGCACATAAAAAGCAAGCAACGACGAATATAAAGTACGGAACGGCAAAAATACGCAGAAAAAAGCAAGCAACGACAAAATAAAGTACGGAACGGCAAAAATACGCACAAAAAAAGCAAGCAACGACGAATAAAAAGTACGGAACGGCAAAAATACGCACATAAAAAGCAAGCAACGACAAAAAAAAGTACGGAACGGCAAAAACACGCACACAAAAAGCAAGCAACGACAAAAAAAGTACGGAACGGCAAAAATACGCACATAAAAAGCAAGCTACGACGAATAAAAAGTACGGAACGGCAAAAGTACGCACAAAAAAAGCAAGCAACGACGAATAAAAAGTACGGAACGGCAAAAGTACGCACAAAAAAAGCAAGCAACGACGAATAAAAAGTACGGAACGGCAAAAATACGCACGAAAAAAGCAAGCAACGACGAATAAAGAGTACGGAACGGCAAAAATACGCACAAAAAAGAAAGCAACGACAAAAAAAAGTACGGAACGGCAAAAATACGCACATAAAAAGCAAGCTACGACGAATAAAAAGTACGGAACGGCAAAAATACGCACAAAAAAAGCAAGCAACGACAAAATAAAGTACGGAACGGCACAAATACGCACAAAAAAAGCAAGCAACGACAAAAGAAAGTACAGAACGGCAAAAATACGCAGAAAAAAAGCAAGCAACGACAAAATAAAGTACGGAACGACAAAAATACGCACAAAAAAAGCAAGCAACGACAAATAAAAAGTACGGAACGGCAAAAATACGCACATAAAAAGCAAGCAACGACAAAAAAAGTAAGGAACGGCAAAAATACGCACAAAAAAAGCAAGGAACGACAAAAACAAGTACGGAACGGCAAAAGTACGCACAAAAAAAGCAAGCAACGACGACTAAAAAGTACGGAACGGCAAAAATACGCATAAAAAAGCAAGCAACGACAAATATAAAGTACGGAACGGCAAAAATACGCACAAAAAAAGCAAGCAACGACAAAATAAAGTACGGAACGGCAAAAATACGCACAAAAAATGCAAGCAACGACGAATAAAAAGTACGGAACGGCCAAAATACGCATACAAAAAGCAAGCAACGACGAATATAAAGTACAAAACGGCAAAAATACGCACAAAAAAGAAAGCAACGAAAAAAAAAGTACGGAACGGCAAAAATACGCACTTAAAAAGCAAGCTACGACGAATAAAAAGTACGGAACGGCAAAAATACGCACATAAAAAGCAAGCAACGACGAATATAAAGTACGGAACGGCAAAAATACGCAGCAAAAAAGCAAGCAACGACGAATAAAAAGTACGGAACGGCAAAAATACGCATAAAAAAAGCAAGCAACGACAAAATAAAGTACGGAACGGCAAAAATACGCACAAAAAAAGCAAGCAACGACGAATATAAAGTACGGAACGGCAAAAATACGCACAAAAAAGAAAGCAACGACAAAAAAAAGTACGGAACGGCAAAAATACGCACATAAAAAGCAAGCTACGACGAATAAAAAGTACGGAACGGCAAAAATGCGCACATAAAAAGCAACCTACGACGAATAAAAAGTACGGAACGGCAAAAATACGCACATAAAAAGCAAGCAACGACGAATATAAAGTACGGAACGGAAAAAATACGCAGAAAAAAAGCAAGCAACGACAAAATGAAGTACGGAACGGCAAAAATACGCACAAAAAAGGCAAGCTACGACAAATAAAAAGTACGGAACGGCAAAAATACGCACATAAAAAGCAAGCTACGACGAATAAAAAGTACGGAACGGCAAAAATACGCACAAAAAAAGCAAGCAGCGACAATAAAAAGTACGGAACGGCAAAAATACGCGCAAAAAAAGCAAGCAACGACAAAATAACGTACGGAACGGCAAAAATACGCATAAAAAAAGCTAGCAACGACCAATATAAAGTACGGAACGGAAAAATACGCACTAAAAAAGCAAGCAACGACAAATAAAAGTACGGAACGGCAAAAATACGCACAAAAAAAGCAAGCAACGACAAAATAAAGTACGGAACGGCAAAAATACGCACATAAAAAGCAAGCAACGACGAATATAAAGTACGGAACGGCAAAAATACGCACAAAAAAAGCAAGCAACGACAAAAAAAAGTACGGAACGGCAAATATACGCACATAAAAAGCAAGCAACGACGAATATAAAGTACGGAACGGCAAAAATACGCATAAAAAAAGCAAGCAACGACAAAATAAAGTACGGAACGGCAAAAATACGCACAAAAAAAGCAAGCAACGACAAAAAAAAGTACGGAACGGCAAAAGTACGCACAAAAAACGCAAGCAACGACGAATGAAAAGTACGGAACGGCAAAAATACGCAGAAAAAAAGCAAGCAACGACGAATATAAAGTACGGAACGGCAAAAATACGCACAAACAAGCAAAAAACGACAAAATAAAGTACGGAACGGCAAAAATACGCACAAAAAAAGCAAGCAACGACGAATAAAAAGTACGGAACGGCAAAAATACGCACAAAAAAGAAAGCAACGACAAAAAAAAGTACGGAACGGAAAAATACGCACATAAAAAGCAAGCTACGACGAATAAAAAGTACGGAACTGCAAAAATACGCACAAAAAAAGCAAGCAACGACAAAAAAAAGTACGGAACGGCAAAAGTACGCACAAAAAAAGCAAGCAACGACGAATAAAAAGTACGGAACGGCAAAAATGCGCATAAAAAAAGCAAGCAACAACGAATAAAAAGTACGGAACGGCAAAAATACGCATAAAAAAAGCAAGCAACGACGAATAAAAAGTACGGAACGGCAAAAATACGCACAAAAAAAGCAAGCAACGACAAAATAAAGTACGGAACGGCAAAAATACGCAAAAAAAGCAAGCAACGACGAATAAAAAGTACGGAACGGCAAAAATACGCATAAAAAAAGCAAGCAACGACGAATATAAAGTACGGAACGGCAAAAATACGCATAAAAAAAGCAAGCAACTACGAATATAAAGTACGGAACGGCAAAAATACGCACAAAAAAAGCAAGCAACGACAAAATAAAGTACGGAACGGCAAAAATACGCACAAAAAAAGCAAGCAACGACGAATAAAAAGTACGGAACGGCACAAATACGCACAAAAAAAGCAAGCAACGACAAAAGAAAGTACAAAACGGCAAAAATACGCAGCAAAAAAGCAAGCAACGACAAAATAAAGTACGGAACGACAAAAATACGCAGAAAAAAAGCAAGCAACGACAAAATAAAGTACGGAACGGCAAAAATACGCACAAAAAAAGCAAGCTACGACGAATAAAAAGTACGGAACGGCAAAAATACGCACATAAAAAGCAAGCTACGACGAATAAAAAATACGGAACGGCAAAAATACGCACAAAAAAAGCAAGCAACGACAATAAAAAGTACGGAACGGCAAAAATACGCACAAAAAAAGCAAGCAACGACAAAATAACGTACGGAACGGCAAAAATACGCATAAAAAAAGCTAGCAACGACCAATATAAAGTACGGAACGGAAAAATACGCACTAAAAAAGCAAGCAACGACAAATAAAAGTACGGAACGGCAAAAATACGCACAAAAAAAGCAAGCAACGACAAAAAAAAGTACGGAACGGCAAAAATACGCACATAAAAAGCAAGCAACGACGAATATAAAGTACGGAACGGCAAAAATACGCACAAAAAAAGCAAGCAACGAAAAAAAAAGTACGGAACGGCAAAAATACGCACATAAAAAGCAAGCAACGACGAATATAAAGTACGGAACGGCAAAAATACGCAGAAAAAAAGCAAGCAACGACAAAATAAAGTACGGAACGGCAAAAATACGCACATAAAAAGCAAGCAACGACGAATATAAAGTACGGAACGGCAAAAATACGCAGAAAAAAAGCAAGCAACGACAAAATAAAGTACGGAACGGCAAAAATACGCACAAAAAAAGCAAGCAACGACGAATAAAAAGTACGGAACGGCAAAAATACGCACATAAAAAGCAAGCAACGACAAAAAAAGTACGGAACGGCAAAAATACGCACAAAAAAAGCAAGCAACGACAAAAAAAAGTACGGAACGGCAAAAGTACGCACAAAAAACGCAAGCAACGACGAATGAAAAGTACGGAACGGCAAAAATACGCAGAAAAAAAGCAAGCAACGACGAATATAAAGTACGGAACGGCAAAAATACGCACAAACAAGCAAACAACGACAAAATAAAGTACGGAACGGCAAAAATACGCACAAAAAAAGCAAGCAACGACGAATAAAAAGTACGGAACGGCAAAAATACGCACAAAAAAGAAAGCCACGACAAAAAAAAGTACGGAACGGAAAAATACGCACATAAAAAGCAAGCTACGACGAATAAAAAGTACGGAACTGCAAAAATACGCACAAAAAAAGCAAGCAACGACAAAAAAAAGTACGGAACGGCAAAAGTACGCACAAAAAAAGTAAGCAACGACGAATAAAAAGTACGGAACGGCAAAAATGCGCATAAAAAAAGCAAGCAACAACGAATAAAAAGTACGAAACGGCAAAAATACGCATAAAAAAAGCAAGCAACGACGAATAAAAAGTACGGAACGGCAAAAATACGCACAAAAAAAGCAAGCAACGACAAAATAAAGTACGGAACGGCAAAAATACGCACAAAAAATGCAAGCAACGACGAATAAAAAGTACGGAACGGCCAAAATACGCATACAAAAAGCAAGCAACGACGAATATAAAGTACGGAACGGCAAAAATACGCACAAAAAAAGCAAGCAACGACAAAATAAAGTACGGAACGGCAAAAATACGCACAAAAAAAGCAAGCAACGACGAATAAAAAGTACGGAACGGCACAAATACGCACAAAAAAAGCAAGCAACGACAAAAGAAAGTACAAAACGGCAAAAATACGCAGCAAAAAAGCAAGCAACGACAAAATAAAGTACGGAACGACAAAAATACGCAGAAAAAAAGCAAGCAACGACAAAATAAAGTACGGAACGGCAAAAATACGCACAAAAAAAGCAAGCTACGACAAAATAAAGTACGGAACGGCAAAAATACGCACAAAAAAAGCAAGCAACGACGAATAAAAAGTACGGAACGGCACAAATACGCACAAAAAAAGCAAGCAACGACAAAAGAAAGTACAAAACGGCAAAAATACGCAGCAAAAAAGCAAGCAACGACAAAATAAAGTACGGAACGACAAAAATACGCAGAAAAAAAGCAAGCAACGACAAAATAAAGTACGGAACGGCAAAAATACGCACAAAAAAAGCAAGCTACGACGAATAAAAAGTACGGAACGGCAAAAATACGCACATAAAAAGCAAGCAACGACAATAAAAAGTACGGAACGGCAAAAATACGCACAAAAAAAGCAAGCAACGACAAAATAAAGTACGGAACGGCAAAAATACGCACAAAAAAAGCAAGCTACGACGAATAAAAAGTACGGAACGGCAAAAATACGCACAAAAAAAGCAAGCAACGACAATAAAAAGTACGGAACGGCAAAAATACGCACAAAAAAAGCAAGCAACGACAAAATAACGTACGGAACGGCAAAAATACGCATAAAAAAAGCTAGCAACGACCAATATAAAGTACGGAACGGAAAAATACGCACTAAAAAGCAAGCAACGACAAATAAAAGTACGGAACGGCAAAAATACGCACAAAAAAAGCAAGCAACGACAAAAAAAAGTACGGAACGGCAAAAATACGCACATAAAAGCAAGCAACGACGAATATAAAGTACGGAACGGCAAAAATACGCACAAAAAAAGCAAGCAACGACAAAAAAAAGTACGGAACGGCAAAAATACGCACATAAAAAGCAAGCAACGACGAATATAAAGTACGGAACGGCAAAAATACGCAGAAAAAAAGCAAGCAACGACAAAATAAAGTACGGAACGGCAAAAATACGCACAAAAAAAGCAAGCAACGACGAATAGAAAGTACGGAACGGCAAAAATACACACATAAAAAGCAAGCAACGACAAAAAAAGTACGGAACGGCAAAAATACGCACAAACAAAGCAAGCAACGACAAAAAAAAGTACGGAACGGCAAAAGTACGCACAAAAAACGCAAGCCACGACGAATAAAAAGTACGGAACGGCAAAAATACGCATAAAAAAAGCAAGCAACGACGAATATAAAGTACGGAACGGCAAAAATACGCACAAACAAGCAAACAACGACAAAATAAAGTACGGAACGGCAAAAATACGCACAAAAAAAGCAAGCAACGACGAATAAAAAGTACGGAACGGCAAAAATACGCACAAAAAAGAAAGCAACGACAAAATAAAGTACGGAACGGCAAAAATACGCATAAAGAAAGCTAGCAACGACCAATATAAAGTACGGAACGGAAAAATACGCACTAAAAAAGCAAGCAACGACAAATAAAAGTACGGAACGGCAAAAATACGCACAAAAAAAGCAAGCAACGACAAATAAAAGTACGGAACGGCAAAAATACGCACATAAAAAGCAAGCTACGACGAATAAAAAGTACGGAACGGCAAAAATACGCACATAAAAAGCAAGCAACGACGAATATAAAGTACGGAACGGCAAAAATACGCAGAAAAAAAGCAAGCAACGACAAAATAAAGTACGGAACGGCAAAAATACGCACAAAAAAAGCAAGCAACGACGAATAAAAAGTACGGAACGGCAAAAGTACGCACATAAAAAGCAAGCAACGACAAAAAAAGTACGGAACGGCAAAAATACGCACAAAAAAAGCAAGCAACGACAACAAAAAGTACGGAACGGCAAAAGTACGCACAAAAAACGCAAGCAACGACGAATAAAAAGTACGGAACGGCAAAAATACGCATAAAAAAGCAAGCAACGACGAATATAAAGTACGGAACGGCAAAAATACGCACAAACAAGCAAACAACGACAAAATAAAGTACGGAACGGCAAAAATACGCACAAAAAAAGCAAGCAACGACGAATAAAAAGTACGGAACGGCAAAAATACGCACAAAAAAGAAAGCAACGACAAAAAAAAGTACGGAACGGCAAAAATACGCACATAAAAAGCAAGCTACGACGAATAAAAAGTACGGAACGGCAAAAATACGCACAAAAAAAGCAAGCAACGACAAAAAAAAGTACGGCACGGCAAAAATACGCACAAAAAAAGCAAGCAACGACGAATAAAAAGTACGGACCAGCAAAAATACGCATAAAAAAAGCAAGCAACGACGAATATAAAGTACGGAACGGCAAAAATACGCACAAAAAAGCAAGCAACGACAAAATAAAGTACGGCACGGCAAAAATACGCACAAAAAAAGCAAGCAACGACGAATATAAAGTACGGGGAACGGCAAAAATACGCACAAAAAAGAAAGCAACGACAAAAAAAAGTACGGAACGGCAAAAATACGCACATAAAAAGCAAGCTACGACGAATAAAAAGTACGGAACGGCAAAAATACGCACATAAAAAGCAAGCAACGACGAATATAAAGTACGGAACGGCAAAAATACGCACAAAAAAAGCAAGAAACGACAAAATAAAGTACGAAACGGCACAAATACGCACAAAAATAGCAAAAAACGACAAAAAAAAGTACGGAACGGCAAAAATACGCACCATAAAAACAAGCAACAACAAAAAAAAGTACGGAACGGCAAAAATATGCACATAAAAAGCAAGCAACGACAAAAAAGTACAGAACGGCAACAATACGCACAAAAAAAGCTAGCAACGACAAAAAAAAAGTACGGAACGGCAAAAATACGCAAAAAAGCAATCAAGCACAAAAAAAAAATACGGGCCGTCTAAAATACGCTTAAAAAAATCAAGTAACGACGAATATAAAGTACGGAACGGCAAAAATACGCACTAAGAAAGCAAGCAACGACAAATAAAAGTACGGAACGGCAAAAATACGCACAAAAAAAGCAAGCAACGACAAAAAAAAGTACGGCACGGCAAAAATACGCACAAAAAAAGCAAGCAACGACGAATATAAAGTACGGAACGGCAAAAATACGCACAAACAAGCAAACAACGACAAAATAAAGTACGGAACGGCAAAAATACGCACAAAAATAGCAAAAAACGACAAAAAAAAGTACGGAACGGCAAAAATACGCACCATAAAAACAAGCAACAACAAAAAAAAGTACGGAACGGCAAAAATATGCACATAAAAAGCAAGCAACGACAAAAAAGTACAGAACGGCAACAATACGCACAAAAAAAGCTAGCAACGACAAAAAAAAAGTACGGAACGGCAAAAATACGCAAAAAAGCAATCAAGCACAAAAAAAAATACGGGCCGTCTAAAATACGCTTAAAAAAATCAAGTAACGACGAATATAAAGTACGGAACGGCAAAAATACGCACTAAGAAAGCAAGCAACGACAAATAAAAGTACGGAACGGCAAAAATACGCACAAAAAAAGCAAGCAACGACAAAAAAAAGTACGGCACGGCAAAAATACGCACAAAAAAAGCAAGCAACGACGAATAAAAAGTACGGACCAGCAAAAATACGCATAAAAAAAGCAAGCAACGACGAATATAAAGTACGGAACGGCAAAAATACGCACAAAAAAGCAAGCAACGACAAAATAAAGTACGGAACGGCAAAAATACGCATAAAAAAAGCAAGCAACGACGAATAAAAAGTACGGAACGGCAAAAATACGCATAAAAAAAGCAAGCAACGACGAATATAAAGTACGGGGAACGGCAAAAATACGCACAAAAAAGAAAGCAACGACAAAAAAAAGTACGGAACGGCAAAAATACGCACATAAAAAGCAAGCTACGACGAATAAAAAGTACGGAACGGCAAAAATACGCACATAAAAAGCAAGCAACGACGAATATAAAGTACGGAACGGCAAAAATACGCACAAAAAAAGCAAGAAACGACAAAATAAAGTACGAAACGGCACAAATACGCACAAAAATAGCAAAAAACGACAAAAAAAAGTACGGAACGGCAAAAATACGCACCATAAAAACAAGCAACAACAAAAAAAAGTACGGAACGGCAAAAATATGCACATAAAAAGCAAGCAACGACAAAAAAGTACAGAACGGCAACAATACGCACAAAAAAAGCTAGCAACGACAAAAAAAAAGTACGGAACGGCAAAAATACGCAAAAAAGCAATCAAGCACAAAAAAAAATACGGGCCGTCTAAAATACGCTTAAAAAAATCAAGTAACGACGAATATAAAGTACGGAACGGCAAAAATACGCACTAAGAAAGCAAGCAACGACAAATAAAAGTACGGAACGGCAAAAATACGCACAAAAAAAGCAAGCAACGACAAAAAAAGTACGGTACGGCAAAAATACGCACAAAAAAAGCAAGCAACGACAACAAAAAAGTACGGAACGGCAAAAATACGCACCAGAAAAGGAAGCAATGACAAAAAACAGTACGTAACGGCAAAAATAAGCACAAAAAAAGCAAGCAACGACAAAAAAAGTACGGAACGGCAAAAATACGCACAAAAAAAGCAAGCAACGACACAAAAAAATTACGGAACGGCTGTAATACGCACATAAAAAGCAAGCAACGACGAATATAAAGTACGGAACGGCAAAAATACGCGCAAAAAAGCAAGCAACGACGAATAAAAAATACGGAACGGCTGTAATACGCACAAAAAATGCAAGCAACGACAAAAAAAGTACGGAACGGCAAAAATACGCACAAAAAGAGCAAGCAACGACGAATAAAATGTACGGAACGGCAAAAATACGCACATAAAAAGCAAGCAACGACGAATAAAAAGTACGGAACGGCAGAAATACGCACATAAAAAGCAAGCTACGACGAATAAAATGTACGGAACGGCAAAAATACGCACATAAAAAGCAAGCAACGACGAATATAAAGTACGGCACGGCAAAAATACGCACAAAAAAAGCAAGCAACGACAAAATAAAGAACGGAACGGCACAAATACGCACAAAAAAAGCAAGCAACGACAAAAAAAAGTACGGAACGGCAAAAATACGCACATAAAAAGCAAGCAACGACGAATAAAAAGAACGGAACGGCACAAATACGCACAAAAAAAGCAAGCAACGACAAAAAAAAGTACGGAACGGCAAAAATACGCACTAAGAAAGCAAGCAACGACAAATAAAAGTACGGAACGGCAAAAATACGCACAAAAAAAGCAAGCAACGACAAAAAAAAGTACGGCACGGCAAAAATACGCACAAAAAAAGCAAGCAACGACGAATATAAAGTACGGAACGGCAAAAATACGCACAAACAAGCAAACAACGACAAAATAAAGTACGGAACGGCAAAAATACGCACAAAAATAGCAAAAAACGACAAAAAAAAGTACGGAACGGCAAAAATACGCACCATAAAAACAAGCAACAACAAAAAAAAGTACGGAACGGCAAAAATATGCACATAAAAAGCAAGCAACGACAAAAAAGTACAGAATGGCAACAATACGCACAAAAAAAGCTAGCAACGACAAAAAAAAAGTACGGAACGGCAAAAATACGCAAAAAAGCAATCAAGCACAAAAAAAAATACGGGCCGTCTAAAATACGCTTAAAAAAATCAAGTAACGACGAATATAAAGTACGGAACGGCAAAAATACGCACTAAGAAAGCAAGCAACGACAAATAAAAGTACGGAACGGCAAAAATACGCACAAAAAAAGCAAGCAACGACAAAAAAAAGTACGGCACGGCAAAAATACGCACAAAAAAAGCAAGCAACGACGAATAAAAAGTACGGACCAGCAAAAATACGCATAAAAAAAGCAAGCAACGACGAATATAAAGTACGGAACGGCAAAAATACGCACAAAAAAGCAAGCAACGACAAAATAAAGTACGGAACGGCAAAAATACGCATAAAAAAAGCAAGCAACGACGAATAAAAAGTACGGAACGGCAAAAATACGCATAAAAAAAGCAAGCAACGACGAATATAAAGTACGGGGAACGGCAAAAATACGCACAAAAAAGAAAGCAACGACAAAAAAAAGTACGGAACGGCAAAAATACGCACATAAAAAGCAAGCTACGACGAATAAAAAGTACGGAACGGCAAAAATACGCACATAAAAAGCAAGCAACGACGAATATAAAGTACGGAACGGCAAAAATACGCACAAAAAAAGCAAGAAACGACAAAATAAAGTACGAAACGGCACAAATACGCACAAAAATAGCAAAAAACGACAAAAAAAAGTACGGAACGGCAAAAATACGCACCATAAAAACAAGCAACAACAAAAAAAAGTACGGAACGGCAAAAATATGCACATAAAAAGCAAGCAACGACAAAAAAGTACAGAACGGCAACAATACGCACAAAAAAAGCTAGCAACGACAAAAAAAAAGTACGGAACGGCAAAAATACGCAAAAAAGCAATCAAGCACAAAAAAAAATACGGGCCGTCTAAAATACGCTTAAAAAAATCAAGTAACGACGAATATAAAGTACGGAACGGCAAAAATACGCACTAAGAAAGCAAGCAACGACAAATAAAAGTACGGAACGGCAAAAATACGCACAAAAAAAGCAAGCAACGACAAAAAAAGTACGGTACGGCAAAAATACGCACAAAAAAAGCAAGCAACGACAACAAAAAAGTACGGAACGGCAAAAATACGCACCAGAAAAGGAAGCAATGACAAAAAACAGTACGTAACGGCAAAAATAAGCACAAAAAAAGCAAGCAACGACAAAAAAAGTACGGAACGGCAAAAATACGCACAAAAAAAGCAAGCAACGACACAAAAAAATTACGGAACGGCTGTAATACGCACATAAAAAGCAAGCAACGACGAATATAAAGTACGGAACGGCAAAAATACGCGCAAAAAAGCAAGCAACGACGAATAAAAAATACGGAACGGCTGTAATACGCACAAAAAATGCAAGCAACGACAAAAAAAGTACGGAACGGCAAAAATACGCACAAAAAGAGCAAGCAACGACGAATAAAATGTACGGAACGGCAAAAATACGCACATAAAAAGCAAGCAACGACGAATAAAAAGTACGGAACGGCAGAAATACGCACATAAAAAGCAAGCTACGACGAATAAAATGTACGGAACGGCAAAAATACGCACATAAAAAGCAAGCAACGACGAATATAAAGTACGGCACGGCAAAAATACGCACAAAAAAAGCAAGCAACGACAAAATAAAGAACGGAACGGCACAAATACGCACAAAAAAAGCAAGCAACGACAAAAAAAAGTACGGAACGGCAAAAATACGCACATAAAAAGCAAGCAACGACGAATAAAAAGAACGGAACGGCACAAATACGCACAAAAAAAGCAAGCAACGACAAAAAAAAGTACGGAACGGCAAAAATACGCACATAAAAAGCAAGCAACGACGAATAAAAAGTACGGAACGGCAAAAATACGCACAAAAAAAGCAAGCAACGACAAAAAAAGTACGGTACGGCAAAAATACGCACCAAAAAAGGAAGCAACGACAAAAAAAGTACGGAACGGCAAAAATACGCACATAAAAAGCAAGCAACGACGAATAAAAATTACGGAACGGCTGTAATACGCACAAAAAATGCAAGCAACGACAAAAAAAAGTACGGAACGGCAAAAATACGCGCAAAAAAAGCAAGCAACGTCAAAAAAAGTACGGAACGGAAAAAACACGCACACAAAAAGCAAGCAACGACGAATAAAAAGTACGGAACGGCAAAAATACGCACAACAAAGCAAGCAACCACATAAAACAACGAAAACAAAGTACGCAACGGCAAAAATACTCACAAAAAGAGCAAGAAACGACGAAGAAAATTTAGCACGCAAAAATACGCTCAAAAAAAGCAAGCAACGTCAAAATAAAGTACGGAACGGCAAAAAATCGCAGAAACTTAAACAAATTAAAGAGAAATATTTATTTAAATGCTCGTGCTATTATGTTACGCAACGAGGCGTTAGAGCTTAAAAGATAAGCGTTTTAATTTCCTCAAAATTTGTTTTGACCATCTTATCGCCTTTCTGCTCTCCTACTACCTAGCCCGAAAATTGTAAAATTTGAAAGAAATTTTTAAATATTGATTTTTTAAAACCCGGAATTACGCAATTTTGAGGGTGCGATTCTTTAGTCCTACTAGCAGCAAATATTCGTGTATAATTTGGGCGTTCCTGCTCCTCTAGTTTAGAAGATATTCGACTTTAAAATTATTTTTAATGTTTTATAAATTTTGAAATTTTATGCTTTATGTCGAATATCTTCTAAACTAGAGGAGCAAGAGCGCCCAAATTGTACAAGAACATTTGCTGCTAGTAGGGCTAAAGGGTCGCACCCTCAAAATTGCGTAATTCCGGCTTTTAAAAAATCCATTTTTAAAAATTACTTTCAAATTTTACAATTTTCGGGCTAGGTAGTAGGAGAGCAGAAGGTCGATAAGGTAAACGAAATAAATTAGAGAGAAATATTTATTTAAAATAATTTTAAAAGCATTACCATTATGTTATGAAGCGAAGCGTTATCGCTTATATGATTTGAAAATTTTTTGATCAAAAAGTGTCTTCTTAATTAAAAATTTATTTCCAAAACCCTATCACCTTTTTGCTTTCCAACTATCTAGTCCGAAAACGAAGACTTTGCTTGTAAATAGGGTAGCTTATAATAAAAGAAATTATTGCTTTCTATCGTTTATTTTTTTCAATGTAATTTACATACATACAATAATAGTTATAAGACAAAAATTAATTTATAAATAAGTTCTCCTCAGAAGAGAGAAATAACAGCGTCTTAAGAAGCGCCAAACACCTTCCAAACAAGAATGCCGAGTTAATTAATATTGTGGTACGAATAAATAATTGATTTTTAAAAACTTAATTTCCCGCATTAATATTCGACCAAATGATCCAAAAGTCGCTAAAGATATTCAGAACAATGCCTCTAACAACTTCGAAAAAAAAATTCAAAAAGTAGAAGTTGATTTTTCACACCAGCAAAGCTAAAATTTTCTCTTCGAAGCTGATTTGAAGTGAAGATTACAAAATTTCCGAATGGCAAAACTCGGCGTTATATAAACTTTTGGTGGTCATATGACCACCCCACTCTATAAAATTTTATCGTAGTTTAAAATTTATAATGTAGTGGGAGAGTAACAAGTGTTGCCTATGTATTAGTAGGCGTAAAAAGTTGGAGTTTTAACAAATTTCGACTTTTACATTATTTCAACTTAGAAAGTAGTCAATATAGGTAGAAGGAAAAATACATGATACTTTTAACTAATTCATAAACTAATGTTATAATTATAAATTTTAATACATAAACATATACCTAAACAATGCTGCAACTACCGATTTATCACTTATAATATATAGTAAAACAAGAAAACCACTTTAACGAGAAGCAATTTAACAAATTTACAAACTCCTTAATACACTGGATTAAGCAATCTCGGTTAGGTTCATTAGGTGTCCTTAGAAGCACAAAATCGATAAATAATTTATTATCAATTAATTACTATTTACTAATTTAAATTTTCAATTTTCATGAGCAAAACGTTTCATTCACAAATTGTAAAGAGAAACATTGAAACTAAAACTGTTACCACAGTAATTAACAATATTAATTTTTTTAATAACTAAATCTAGTTTATCAGAAGAGGGGTAGTTCAAGAGTAAATTATAATATTACATATTTGCTTTAAAAGACTTAAAAATGATTAAGATTTGTTACAATAACATTGTAACTAATATTAGCCTGCTGTAGAACAATCAAAGTGAACAAAGTATTTATAGTTCAGTCAACTAAAAATTAAAGCGTTTCGCCTTCCAAAAATATCAAATAGTTTCGCAATTTTACATAATTCTTTGTAGGTGTCTAATGAAGATTGTCCTAAAAGTTCCGATAAATCAGAAATGAGCTTTAGCGGCAGTGGCCAAATACATGTCACTGTTTTATCTTTTTCGTTAATATCCCGAAACTCTGGGTTGGAGCTGAAACGTTAATACATACAAAATTAAAGCTGATAAAATTAGCTACAAAATTGAATATACGCATATGCGTACTTAAAATAGTATATTAAAGTACAAGTTTCATAAGGCACCTTGTTAACGTACGAGCCTAAGTTTTGAAAACGAGCCGCTTGCGGTGAGTTTTAAAAAGGACGAGTACTTAACACGGCTTATGAAACGTGTAATTTATACTATTTTTTCTATTTCACATTTTAATAAAATAATTTGTTAAAATATTTAAATAATTAAAATCATGGAGATTTTCTTTTTATAATAATTGTGGTGGCACTGACTGAAATGTCACCATCTTTCGTTCAATGATTCATAGATGTCGCAAGTTTATTTTTTTAAATTTAAATAATGCACGTACTTCTGTCTGTGTAATTTAAATTTTAACAAATAAAAATGAATGAACTATGTCAAAACATTATTCTTTATTACATTTCAATTCTAATAAGCTCTAAAAATAAACATTTTAATAAATGATATTTGACATTTGTAAACGTCAGTGCAACTTGACGCAAACTTAGCAGAAGAAAATCCCCCAGAAACAGTACGTTAAGAGAGCTAGAAAAAAATATTTTTTCTATTTCGGTACTTTAATCCACTCCTTAACGTACTGTTTTGGTCTCAAAACAGTGTGTTAAGAAGCTCTCTTAATTAAGAGAGCTTTTTAAAACTCACCACAAGCGGCTCGTTTTCAAAACTTGGACTCGTACGTTAACAAGGTGCCTTATGAAACTTGTACTTTAATATACTATTTAAGTATTACCAAAAACAAGCATCCATTCAAACTTGTGGCAAATTTTATCAGCTTTAATTTAGTATATAATCACGTTTCAGCTCGAACCCAGAGTTTTCGAGATATTAACAAAAAAAACAAAAAAATGTCAAAGCTCACCTCTGATTAACCAGGTCTTTTAGGATATTGATCACTAGACAGCTAGACACATAATAATAAACATTTGTGCTTATTTTTAATACACAAAAAACAGAATTCGGTTAAGGTAATGAAAATGGCAATTAAATATTTTCTAAGAATCTTCAAACAGAAATCTTGTTTTATGGCACATCCCAAACGAGCTCTGATGTTTAGCCTGCACATTATCTTCAGTCGCATGGTTCCAAACAGCTTTTCTAATGCTCATTAACAAGTTAAGGCAATTTCAAGTAAACCATTCCACATTTAAGACATAAGAGACTGCAGTTTGTTGTTGGCAAAAGTAATCTAATAAAAATATCAATTTAAATACATTATTTTTATAAATAACTTTTACGTACCATTTCCAGTTGTTAACAGTAAATTAAAGTAAACATTCTTCAGTAAGTCACAACCATTAATTTACAAAATTTTCATTTACCATCACTCATCACAAGTTCCAGTCGTAGCTGGACAGTAATAACCAGATAGCTGGGTAACTTGTTGCACCTTTCAGAATTATAATTTCTAAAACAAGAAAAAAATTGCTTAAATGCGCCTACAGTATAGGCGTAAAATCAATATATTTGGGATTTTCACTTTAAAAATACCGTCTTTCAATTTAAAATACACTAAAGTAGTCACGCTGCTTTAGAATCAAACAAGAGTCGGCCATAAATTAAACTCTTCGATAAATTGCACAAACTTAGCTTTTTAATATTTTCGGATTACTAAAAAGATTTAATGAATTTATAATATTTACCCCTTTTTAAATACTTGTTTTAATGAAACTATCTTGTAGGATTTGCATATATGGGTTTCAATTTTCAATCGTAACCAGTGGTTAATCTTCAGGTAACATGTAGCTTGTTGAGATTTTCTCAATTCTTCTGTCTAAAATTAGAAATTTCTTACTGCCTACTGAACAAACTGAATCAAATAAGGGTTGCTTTTCTTAGCTCTTTTCACAATCACATTGTTATTTAGCTTTCAAATTCAGAAATGTTTTTTTTTAGAAGTCATAATTACCTTCAGTTCTCCAATTTCCTTCAGTAATCCTAGGAATAAAACCACATTCACGTAGCTTTAAATAGTTGTTACTTTTGATATTCTATATTATCTTCTATATCTATATCACTATATCACAGTAACTAGTATCAAGTCCAGCAATAACACTATAAAACATTAACGTAAAACAACAATAAACTCACGTTTTATGACTAGATTCTGCTTGATCCGACGATGCAGGTTGCCTATTTCTAGGAATATTGTACGGCAAGCAATACGAATGCGTTATAGACCTATCTTGGCGAGAATCCATAGCAATTACGTAAACCCAATCATTTTCTTGATATAGAACATTTACAATTTGACTGTGCGTAGCCTCGAGTTCGTCATCTATGGAAGGAGTAAAGTCGTGGAAAACTACCATTTTCTTATATGGCGTTAAACAGTGTTTATTTTGAATTCCTACATGAATCAATGATTCTATACTAGCGGAGCCCATGATTCTGCCCTTTCCAGGTGAAAGTCGCGAACCTGTTCTTATCAACTCTTCTCCAGATTCCATATCTGTGTCTATTGCTAAAAAAAAATAAGAGTTACAACAAAAAAATCTGGATCGACTTGTTAAATATTTGTAAATACCCTATTGTAGATATTATGCAAGTTTAAAATTAAATAAACTTGAATGAAAATGCTTACGTTTTTTCTTCTACAAATTGGTACAGGACAAAAATGCGTTTTTAATAATCATTTACAGTACTTTTATTGCTAATTATTTAAGAAAAGTACCGTTTAATTACACGAAATCTAAAATGTTATAAATATGTTATTCAATCCAATCTGTAAACGGTAAACCACTGTTAACTCGACATTTGACATATTATTGTGTATGTATAGTCCTACCGCCTCAATAAAGGTGCCACGGGTGTCACATAACAATTCCTCAGGTGTTCAGTGAGGATTAATTAAATAAAGATATAAACGACGTAACTTAAAATTCTTTAACTACAAATAATAATTACTAATAAACAACAATTAAGCTCTAATAGAAGAGAGGAACAACTAACAGCAGTACTATATACTACTATTATATATATACTACTATATACTACTATATATATATATAACAGTACTACAGTAACTTGCCTTTTAAAGTTACATCATTTGGAAATCTGCAATTACAAAATACAAGTTGACCTTCGCGTCCATTGTAGTTGTTAATTATACTTACTGAAAAAAATGAAATATTTGGAATATTTTCAGAATAACTTTTTTTACATACAACGCACGATTTTCCCATTTTTAAACACGTAAAATAACTTCAACAAAACTTGTTTACCGATTTTTAAAAACGAGGTTAATAGTACAGTGCAATTAGCGCAAAAAATTTGGTTGCGATCGGAATTATTCCGGTAGTCCCAATTTTTTTAATTTGTTTTATAGAATGGTCTCCTAATGATAAATCCAAATTCTCGACCTCTGAGACCCTGTGCTCGAGCCGCCATCTTGAAAAAACTAACAGAAATCAAGTGAATGACTAGTTTTTGTCAATTTTGACCCGGAAGGACTACATTTTTGGCAAAGGCCGTTTTATACATTTTAAAAGTGGGCAAAATTTTCTACAGTTTAAGGCCAAAATGGTGTATGTAGACCCTTGGATCTTTGTCAAAAATCCAAAACTAAAACGATTTAGTTTTGTTTAATTTTAGATTTTTGACAACGATCCGCATTATTTACCTTGCATCAAATGGGGTAGTTATGAATTTTTGGTATGTTATACATGATGGATGCCTAATAATAAATCCAAGTACTCGACCTCGACGGACATCCGGATCTTTGTCAAATATCCAAGGATATGCACCATTTAGTTTTTCTTTAGTTTTGGATTTTTCATAAAGATCCGGAGGCCTGTCGGTGTCGAGAACTTGGCTTTATTATTAGGCATCCATCATGTATAACATACCAAAAATTCATAACTACCCCATTTGATGTAAAGTAAATAATGCGGATCTATATAATAAAGTATATACGTACGTGTACGATTTAGTTTGTCTTTGGTTGTGCGCTCTTTGGCAAAGATCCGGAGGTCTGCCGAGGTCGACAACTTGGAGTTATTATCATGCATTCATCATGTAAAACATAACAAAAATTCATAACTACCCCATTTGATGTAAGGTAAATAATGCGGATCATTGTCAAAAATCCAAAACTAATTTGTTGCGAGTTTTGGATTTTTGACAAAGATCCAAAGGTCTACATAGACCATTTTGGTCTCAAATTGTAGAAAATGTAGTCTATTTTTACAAAGTATAAAACTGCCTTTCCCAAAAAAGTAGTCCATCCGGGTCAAAATTGACATAAACTAGTCATTCACTTGATTTCTGTTAGTTTTTTCAAGATGGCGGCTCGAGCACAGAGTCTCGGAGGTCGAGAACTTAGATTTAACATTAAGAGGCCAGTTTATAAAACATAGAAAAAAATTGAGACCACCGGAATAATTCCGATCACAACCCAATTTTTGCGCTAATTGCACTGAACTATTTTAGCACTATATTGAGCTTCAGAATCTTTTTATTCTTGGAGATACGATAAAGATTTTTTATATCGCATCACATAGAATAAAGGCGTAGTTGAAGATTTTTTAAAACCAAAGTAGTGCCAGGTTTTACCTCTGGCTTTTATGAAAAAGTTTAAAAAAACTTTTGATCAAAATTGTAACATTAGTGATTGCAGTATTGAACTTCAAAGCCTCTTATTCACAACTTAGAGATAAGATAAAGATTTTCTATAGTGCACCATAATAGAATAAAGACATACTACTTAATGATTTTTACAAACAAAATCTTTATCGTATTTCTAAGTTGTAAATAAGAAACTTCTTAAGTTCAATAGAGCGCTAACAAATGTTACAATTTCAAACAAAAGTCTTTTTTAACTTCTTCATAAAAGCCAAAGGTGAAACCTGGCACTACTTTTGTTTTAAAAAATCTTAAAGTACGTTATTATTCTATGTGATGTGATATAGGAAATCTTTATGATATTTCCAAGCTCTGAATAAAAAGCTTCTTAAGTTCAATAGAACTCTAACAAATTTTACAATTTCAAACAAAAGGTTTTTTTAACTTCTTCATAAAAGCCAAAGGTGAAACCTGGCACCACTTTGGTTTTAAAAAATATGCAACTACGTCCTTAGTCTATATAATGTGATATAGGAAATCTGTCTTGTACCTCCAAGTTGTAAATAAGAAGCTTCTTAAGTTCAATACATCGCTAAAAAATGTTACAATTTCAAACAAAAGGTTTCTTTAAACTTCTTCATAAAAGCCAGAGGTAGAACCTGGCACCACTTTGGTTTTCAAAAATCTTCAACTACGTCCTTATTCTATGTGAAGTGATATGAGAAATCTTTGTTGTACCTCCAAGTTGTAAATAAGAAGCTTCTTAAGTTCAATAGAGCGCTAACAAATGTTACAATTTCGAGCAAAAGGTATTTTTAACTTCTTCATAAAGTCAGAGGTGAAACTTGGCACCACTTTGGTTTTAAAAAATCATTAACTACGTCCTTATTCTATGTGCTGTGATATGAGAAATCTTTATCGCGCCTCCAAGTTATGAGTAAGAAGCTTCTTAAGGTCAATAAATGTTACAATTTCGAACAAAAGTGTTTTTAACTTCTTCATAAAAGGTGAAGACGAAACCTAGCACCACTTTTGTTTTTAGAAATCCTTACTTACATTTTTATTTTACCTTATGCAGTGCAGGATTATCCAAGACAGAATAACTTTGGTGGTTGATTCCGTTTATAAAACTTACGCGTCTTATTGCTCAGTTATCCAGTACGTGAATTCATAGTTACCCTTTCCCCGTCCTATATCTCGAAAAGGGTTAACTTATGGAGGAAATGAATATAACCAATCTTGTAGCTAATAAGGTTTTCAGTAACTTTTATTATTGCCTTTATTAACGCACGGTGGACAGGAATCAAGTTATTCTCAAAAAACTAGATCTACCCGTGATTTTGGTTAGTTTTTTCAAGATGGCGGCTCTAGCACAGGGTCTCGGAGGTCGAGAATTTGGATTTAACATTAGGAGACCTTTCTATAAACCAAATTAAAAAAATTGGGTCTACCGGAATAATTCCGATCGCAGATTACTAATTGAACTGGACTATAAGTTAAAACATAATTTGAATTTTATTTTGCGTATGCAACCCATTATACAGATATGTATTTACGGTTGCCTACACTTTACTATCAGAATAATCAAACAAATTTCTTTAATATATCTAAAAACTCGTTAGGTTTTTCAGTAAATAAAACTAGAATCTTTATTAAGTAATTTAGTGGCGAGTTAGTTGGCAAATTTGACGCACGATTCAAGTATGGATGCGGTTTTCTGTGTAACAAGCGAGGCTCGTAGAGCCGAGAAGAGAGCTCTTAAAGAGCCGACCTAAACGACGCGAGTCTCGCGACTCTTTTAGTAAAGGAATTTTATAAAAACCCAAAATAAGATCAATAACGAAAACTATTTGATCTCTACATACAATTCCACTAGTATGTATGGGAAAATTTTAATTATTTTTTCTAAAATTGCTACTTCTTAAATTATTACCTCGTCCTCTCGAGTAATTATTGTTAAATATATTGTTACCTCAGCGTTTACTGTTTACATTATAAAATAATAAAGGGTGTAACTGTGTAACAAGCTAAAAAGTATACATTCAAAAGACACTTGTAAGGTTTCCCATACAAGAATTTTTTAAAGAAAAAATACAAAATTTGTCTTTCTTTTACTAAAAAATGTTTAACAAAATTGTAAACCTATTACAATGATTCGAGTAGTACATATTTCCCGAAACATTAGTTTTACACAAACTTTTAATACTGGAAATACAATAACCCTAATTGGAGAATTTGAGAGAAAATTGCGTCTGTAATCCCTTTTTTTAAGTATTACACCACGCCACCAAACTATCGCGTGAATTAAAATTAAGACAAAATACTGATAAATTAATAATTATAAAATAAATAAATAAATAAAATGAACAGTCGTTAGAGTTTCTAAATTATTACATAGAGATAACTCCCTGACCTAATAGAAAAAATTATGTCAATTAGGCATATCGCTCAACATAAATCCCCCAGGTTTGCGAAAAATGCGTTCGTCTAAAGGCAATTCACCTACGAGAAAATTTCTCAAACTCTTCACCGCCGCTAAACTGTGTCCAGTACCGCGAAACGCACAACTCGCATCACGTCCCGCATATTCCAATAGGAGTTCCTTACCTCCTGGATGCTATAAATTCGAATTTTTTACATGTTTAAAAACAAATAATTTTTGCCTATTTACCTCGTCTAAAAAGTCCGTAACGTTATACACGCGATCGTATATCACGACCCAACAATCTGCATAAGAGTCGTGGTGCGAAACTTCTTCCAAACTGATGGTGCGTTCTCCTGGAGTCGCGGTGGAAAGCGTAACCGGAGTATTATATTTCACGACGAACACTTCCGGATTTATTATGCTGCTAGTTTGAGCCATAATAATTTTTTTTTAACAAAAACAACTCTACGTGTTATCCAATCAAAGTTAATATTTAAACTAAATTAAAATTACAAGCGCACGTTTAAATACGCGCGCACCTTGGCTGACGAAAGTCTCGTATTTGATTACTATAAATTAAATTAGCAATAGCAAACGCGATAATATCGTATTACATTTTGTGTTTAAGTCAATTTGAAAACCAATAACAATGGCGCAAACATGCGGCGATTTCCTAATATCTTTAAAAAGTAACATTTGACGCTCACGGTTGAAAAATAATATTGCGCAAATATTTAAGTTATTTTCGTTCACGAAAGTAAACAAGGTGAACTGTTCGCACAAAAATAGGTGCAGGGAAGTTATAAAGGGTGGTCGCTACAAAAATGTTTCTGAAACTGTGAAGTGGAACAGGGTCTTACGATTAGTCCAGGAGGCAGAGTGGCAGAGTACAAATATACTAAACCTTGTGTAAGCCATTTTTGACAATGTAAGCTAAAAGAACATTCCAAATGAGTAATAAAAGCGACTGTCTGTCACTCCTAAGTGGCAGCATTAACTCGGGGCCGGCTCAAGAAGAGTGGGTTTTTGATTTTTTCAGTTCATCGTTTATAACTCGAAAACTACGTACTTTTGGAAAAAAGCGGTTCTATACCAAAATGAAGTAGTACGTTCAATTTCCTACAAAGTATATCTCTTAGGTTTTTTCTTCAGGCAAACGGTTTGGGCTCCACGTACCTATTATCATGTCAAGAGCTTACTATAGTATGGGTGACTATATACCAATACAGAAGCCTAGACGAGAGCCGTTTCAAAAGTTTTTCAACCTCCTTTAGAATAATTGGTCTAACCGCTATAGAAGAAGTGGTATTCAAAAAAGCAACTCTGTGTAAGGTACTACTTTGAGTGGTCGGTCATGGGAAGATGTCCAAGAAATCAGAAATATCTGGCGTCCAGAAGCGCCCTCATAAGCGTATGAGCTAATGAAACTAATCAAAAATAACAACGAATATTTTTTTTATTAGCTACCTTATCTTATTCCTTGCATAAGCAACCGAATCAAAACAAAATTATTAGTAGATAATAACATAATCGACTTAAAAAAGGATAAATATTTGGTCCACTTCAAAAATAAAAGGCTTTAATTACAAGATTTGGTCAACTACCCACCGCACAAGTTTCCAATTTACGTATCCTTTTTTTACGTTACCACACTCTGTATCGACGCGTGATTAAATTCGTATCATAACTCATAACAATAATATTAGTAATTTGTTAAAATATCGCATTTTTGTAAAATTAAATTGTTGCTACGTTAAATTAGTCAATCTGTTATGATATCAGCAAAAAAATAGATTTCGCAAGTGATTGCTAAGTTTTTCAAAAAATTTTTGGGTAACTTTCAATAAATCAGCTTACGATAGGTTCGTTAATTAAATAATAAAGTAAGAGCCCGCCCGTGTATCATCTATCATTCATCTAATGCTTTACATTAAAATTATTCAAAATTAATAACTTTCAGCATAAAAATTAATATTTTGATTTTGAACGCAATACAACCTTTTAATACTAACTCTTAACCTTGAATATTTTCGTAGATTAATTTATTAATAGATAAAGATAAGAAAATTACAATAATTAATTATTTTACACGATTAGAATTTAGCTTTGGGTGTTAAGTTTCCGTAAACGTACAAATTAAAAAGTACAAAAATGAAACGATGCCAAAATGCCAAATAGAAACACCCTGTATGGTATTTTATAATTATAAATTAAAATAAAGCGATTAATTACTACAAGTTTCGTGAGAATAACTGAATAAGTCCATTAGAAAAGGTATTAAATTATGAAAATTAAGCTGTTGGTGTATGTAACAATTGTGCATCGAGTTTTAAATTACCTTCGGATTATATTTAATAATTAGTAATTAAATAACACGTGAAGTATAATTTTACAAAAAAAATTAAATAAATCCTTTTAAATTTGCCGCTAAGTTCTCTTAGTTCTACAATTGCGCAATAGATGGCGCCGCAGCGAGTATTGGTGTTTACTAAATTTGGCTTGGAACTGAACTAATTGTCAATAACGTACTTCTAATAAAGAAAAACATATTTTTAGAAATGTCTAAAATTAAAAAATACTTAATGGTGTGATCAAATAAGTTATGGAGAGTACGACGGTAGGTTTCGGTTAAATTTAGTTAATGTTACCTAAAAGACGCCTTTGTAGGAACCGACCACGAACCAAACGATCGAAGAAAGAAGATTATGGATAGGAAATTTAGATTCTAGAATAACTGAGTAAGTAGACTAAAATCCTCAAATATTTACTTTAAATAACAACAAACTAACATCATTTTGACTTTTTTCAACTGGTACCAACTACTGAAAATTCTACAAAAATATGGTGCCATCGAAAAATTCGATCTTTTGTTTCATCGTACTGGTGCTCTTGCCGGACAACCACGTGGATACGCTTTTGTAACTTACCTAAATAAAGACCACGCTAGTTCGGCCAAGAAAGCACTACACAACAAACAAATTGGAACCAAAAATGCTGTCGTTAAATGGGCACACAGCATATCGGGAGTAAGTACCCGAAAATACGTCAAAATTTCAATTTATAAACACATTTACAGGAAGAACCCGTCAAACCTAAAAGTGACGTCGTTATCCCCGCGTTGGCAATGTCGAAATCAGAAAGTAAGGTGAATCGAGTATCTCAAATTGAAGCGATCGAAGCAAAATTAAAACTAATGGAACGAAAGGACGTCCAAGAACTCGAAATAAATAAAACCGTAGCGACAGAGCCTCCTATTATTTCTCTCTTTCAAAACAAGAAACCTGAAACTTCTACCTCAAATTTTAATATTAAGAATAAATACAGTTCAAAACGTGGCGATAAACGACGGGCACCTTACAACAAACAGTATTTACGAAAATAGCATAATTGTGATTTTTATTTATTTAAACCATGACAAAAATGTGTGTATTTGTTGAAATATACGTACTTAACGTAATTTTAGGTAATAAAAGTTATTATTAATTTAGACAAGTTTCTTAAATGTCCGACAGACCGTCTAAAGACCCTACAACAGTTTAAAATGGAACAGCTTAAGTTGCCCCTCAATGACCCTTAAACGATTCATATTCCTCGATTGTTAATCCTAAGAGCACACATCGCACACATTTTTACATGCCAAATATTTTAGATAGGCTCAGATAGAGCTAGAGTGTTCAACATTCCAGCAAGTGCTTAAAATACCTCGGGTGGTATTATTGCCAAATGGTCTGTAATGATATTAAACATCATTTTCTGACTTCCGGTTCAGCCGGAAATGAGATTATCTTCCCCATTTCAAATAGAACACCCTATATGCCTGTATAACTTTAAATTTTGAAAATCAGGGAAAGATCCTAAGCGCATTATTGTTTAGTTTACTTCTAGTACCTTTTTTATATTTTGAGAGCTTGTGGGGATGTGGAGCTTTAACACAAACAAAAAAGTCCTCTTAGGTCCACATTGGGCGTTTTACTATAATGAGGTGAAACCTTGGAGAAGTTCAATTAACATCCTTTTAGAAAAAATAAAAAAGTACAGCAGTGTTTATTTCAAACGTACCTCTGCCAAATATACATAACTAAAGAAATAAACAGCGCTAAGAAAACAACCCCTACAGCAGTTACGAGTAAAGATCTATTAGTCGCCTTAGGAAGTTTCTGCAAGACTTCATCGCTGTCAACTTCAAGCCCTTCGTTGTACAAATCTGACAACTCTGCAAGTTGCTTATTATAATTCAGCTCTGCTTTTAAAATTCTTAATGTAAGAGATACTAACCTGCTTGCCCTTCAATATCCTCAATTGCATCTTGTTCCGATATCTCAACATCCAACAGTTCTTGTAGAGAAATTTTTACTTCCTGCAACCCTTCTCCAGGAAACAAATAATCTGACAAAGTCACTTTATTGTTAGGTAAATTCACTAAAACTCTTCTCGGAGGTTCGTGTATACTATTTGTGTCTAAAATACTTTAGTCACATCGAGAAATTAAAAACGTCAACTACAAACCTTCGGGCGAGCCGTGCTCTTCTTCGATGAGAGAGTCGCAATGCATTTCGAGCCTAGCAGTTAAACTTCGAACTATATCTTGTACCACGGCTTGTGAGGCATCCTTAATGGTAGCTTTTGGATGTAACCAAATTTTACACGAGACGTGCCCCGCTAAACGAATCTGTCCACCATAGTTTTGTACTTCATAAGAATCTTCTAGTTGTTGGTTGACATCCTAAAACAGAAATTAAAATCCATTCGGCGATTAACAAAACACTTACAGATGGCAACAAAATCGTAACTTGCATCGGTTTTACGTCCGCACTTTCGTGATGCCCCGATTTCGCCCGTGGCACCTTCTTCTTTTTACCGACCAACTCTAAGTAATCGTCCACATCTTTAATTTCGCCGTCATAAATAAAAATGCCAGACTTTAAACTCTCGTTAATTGAAGTTAAAATGTCTCCTACGTGTTTTTTTAAAGGCCAAGTAGCTCGACTTTCCACGATCGAAAACAGTTGGTCCAACTCGTATTTACATTCAATTTGAAGCCACTTGAGAGTTAATTTTGCTTGGAATTTAATTTCGGCCGGTTTAACCGTGGATGTATCGATATCATAACTTTTGCAAGAATAATTTTGTGTTTTCACGCAAAAATTTAATACCAACTTTTCGTTATTATCGGAGTTTCCGTATAAGAATTTGTTTACGTTTAATTTTTTGTGAACATTCGATAACATCGATTTTATTTTAGGTAAAAAAGGTTTTAGAATGTCTTCTTGCGATACTACGAATATTCCTAAGACGTACATTCCTCCCGGTAACATTCTCGTGACGTGTTTGGCATGGTCCGCTACCCAACCGTCCGAGACGTCGCTAAATTTCTTTATGGGCTTAGCCGGACTTTTGCTCGCATCTGCATTGTACGAAGGTGTTTTTGCAAAGTGTATAATATAATCTTTAGTTTGTGTAGGCTAAGAAGTAAATTTAAATAAACATATTGCAAAAAGTGAGGTTATGTACCTGTCCTAATATTAAACCGACTGTACACGCATCGGACTTTGATAGATTTACCATATAAGATAAAAAGTTTTCGTCCGCAACTGCATTTCGCACCATTTCTTTGTAAGTAAATAACACAGAAATTTTATAAAACAATTTTTGAAATTTTGGAATGTGATAACAGCTGTGAGCTGTCAAATGTATACGAACGTGTCATGGCAATATAAATATACAAGGTATGTCATCATTAAACACAAGTTTTATTTTTGTAACAAATTGTGTTCTTACGTTTATTCAAATAAGTACTCATTCTGCCATACAAATCAATTAATTGTAATTAATTTTAGATTCGAGTAACTTATTTAACTTAACTTAATTATGCACATGTGCACGATTGGTTGCCTAACGTGCAGGAAGCAAAAATTGAACAAACACGAGCAATCAACTTCATTATGATCCCATTCAAGTAGTCAAATACTCGAAATGAATTGTTCCGCTACAATGAATATAATCCCCCACCCCCACTAAATGAAGAATTTTTTTATTTTTGTAAAGCAATAAGTTTATTGAGTGTATTTAAAAGTTTACGAAAAGGATATTTTGGAACGAGACTCTAATTATAAGAAACACAAGAAACTTGGAGTATCAAAATTAATTAAACTTGCATTTAGAGAAATCCATTTCAGGATGTTGACTCATAAACCTACAAAAGAGTTTTATGAAGACAAAGTTATAGTTTTCACAATAAACTTACTTTTGTAGAACATCTTGTTTCTTTTGTTCGTCGCTAGTAGGTAAGCCCATCTCTTTTTGTCTTTGATCGTACATCATTTTTTCCACCAAGCCTCTTGTTTCGCCATCGAGATCGCTCAATTTCGACGGTTCCGGATTAATTTTTCTAGTGGAAATTTCTGGATCGGAAACGACCAACTTTGACCACCAATTCATCTTGTTAATCTTCAAATTAACAAAAAATGTAAAAAACGACAATTTAAAAACAATTCGAGTCACCTTTTCTATGTTTAATAATATTAGGGCTCCATCCTCGATTACCCAAGTCGATTCTTCGACCTTAACCTCGTGCGGGAAATCGTCGTCGATTATGGGAGGTTGTCCTTTGAGCCCGACTGTGAGATGCTTTTTAGTAAATTTCACAATAACGTCTTTTTGTCTGGCTTTAAAGTTTACATTTAAAGGTACACGAATCTGTAACAAAAACATCACGATTTTTATTTTTGAAGGACATAAATCGAAACAATAATTAGTTACTAATATTAAGCGAATGATGAAATTACAATAATTGGTTTTCTTAGACTCTCAAGAACAATTTTTGCATTTATAATTTGATACGCCTTGACCCAATCAACGAGACGAACACATGATGTATGGAATTTAATTACTCGTATGATTTTGATACAAAAGACAAAATAATTTTCATTTTTTATTGTTAAGTCGAACACTTTTCTAGTAAGCGAGAGATCTTTATTAATTAATAATAATTACGTCGATTGAGAAATTTTGGAAATGACTCAAGGTTTTATTTATAAAGTATCGATTTGCACAAAATTGCAAAATAAAATTCAAGTTCAAGTCTTCGTGTCAAGGATATATTGTCCTCTTTTTAACAAAATTAATTTATATTACGATTTACATAAAATTTGTTTAAATTAAAGTGAGAATTAGAAATGCCGATTATCAAAAATTCTATATTTGGTATTGTTTTACTTTTTAAACGTTTAATGATAGCCAAGTCGATGGGAGGGGGTGCAGGGGGATCTTTAGACCGTTTGTCAATTGTTAACTCTACATTTGAAGTTGCAAAGGTATATAAGGCCGTCCGGTCTGCTCCCACTTCTTTCTAAGCCCACCAAACATCACTTGTTGTTCTGCAGACAGAAAGAGACCGAAGAACGTTAATATTTTAGATGGTCGAGCAGACAAGCTGAACGATAATAATTTTGCTTTACCCTTTCCAGGTGCCCCTATTTCGAGCGAGTGGAAGTTACAACTCACAGCTAACAACAATCGATTGCAGTAATTTATAATTAATAATCAAGGTAAATTTAAAAGTATAATTAGTTTTTGATACACAAAGATACGAAAAAGCAGCTCATATCGTACGTAAAACAATTATTGACGCAGATACTGTCTCATTTATAAATTAATTTAAAGGTTATACCTGATAAGTTACGTATTAATCAATAGTTAGCAATCTATCAATGACTAATCAAACTATCTCAAATAAATCAATTTACTTACTACAAAAATTCTTGTTCGAGACTATACGGACAAGACATTTTTATAGTTAATTAAATAAGAATAAAAAAACAATGTTAGTTCATTGTTTCTTTATCATATCCAAACTCGTGACGTAGTTTGCCGAATAATTATTAATTACATTTCGTATTCGGTTAGCGAAGTCTGCGTCAGTCAATTTTAATTTCCTCAAGATGGCCCACCCTAAAATGACCGCCCTTGTAATTAATACAAATTAGACTTGACGCAGAATTAATCGAGCATCGCATTTTTGTTAACTTCTGAATTTACAAAAACTAACCAAATCGTTACTCGCGTGAAATTGTAAATTAGAGTGTCAAGTACAGACAAGTCAATGACAAGAAGTAGCTAAAGGTACGCATATTAAACGCTCCACGCCAAATAAATAAATAATAAACAAACGTATATGCGTGCTAAATGGCTTTTAAAATTGTAATTAGCTAAAAGCGATGTCAATTATCAAACAATAACATTGATTAAATATTATGCAATTTTCGCTAAATACAACAAACAAGAGAGGTTCGTATCTTTTTCATCAGTTTCTTTTTGATTGTGTACATCGCAACTATGCACATTAAAGAGGTGAGTAGTTCAAAAGTATTTATAAGTCATTTGAAAGCAAATAGTCTAGTCAAAAGAAGTCAAAAAGGGGGTTCACCTTCAAATAAATCTCAGCTTAGTGAACCTTAAAGTCCTGAAGAATCAAAAGCGAGCTCTGGCGGCAGACAAGTAACTTTTTTCGGTTTTTCGTTAATATCTCGAAAACTATATATTGATGAGAAGCTAAAGCGTGACCGTATAAAAAAATAAAGCTGATGAAAGTTGCTACAAAATCGATCATATGCAGGTTTTTTGTATTTCTAGTAGTTACAGAGTTATAGGGCGTTGAAAACTCTTTGGATAGCAGCAAAATGGCTCAAAATAAGTCTTGCCCCTGAAAGGAGAAGCTTCATGCATTCCATTGCCTCAAGTCTCCACCATCTGATTACAATACAATCTTTACTGCGCTACACTATGCTATCAGCTTATGTAAAAAAGCCGAGCAAAAATCCATAGTGGCTGCATTCGACCAGCCTCCCTACATTCAATTGGGAAATTGTTGCAGCAGCTCCATCTGGCTCATCGCTCAGGTGGGGTGGATTCCGCCTTTTAACGTCTTACATTGGGTGTATTGGGTTTCTGATGAGTGCTAGAGCCGTGCGCGCTTTGTCGCTAATTCGGAGAGCTTTAGAAAACATACTATTAGAGCAAATCGACATCCAGACGTACGCAAAGAAATTGATTAGTTCACAACAAGCTCTTTGACCTGCGACTGCAGGAAAACTTTCATTTAATAAGCCTAACTGAAAAATTGAAATGCCAATTGAATCGGCTAAAGACAAGTGAACCAACAGCAACCCTTTGGGTTCGGTTATTCAGGATATGACTTTGGTAAACAATTACAATCACGCATAACGTTCAGGTGATTGGGATCTTCACGATGCCATGAACTGACCGATTTTGGATCGGAGTTTGGTGAGATACGATCATAAAAATGCCCGATGCGTAGTGCGAAGAGCTTAGGTGGCTTAAACACGAGGATGTGGCATAACAGACAATGCTCTGGGCAGATGAGTACTAGGGATGACTGCTTCCCACGATACTGGCACATCTCTTAAAAAATTCAGTTGAGTTTTGTTCTCTACGAGTGAGCAACATGAAGATTTTGGAAAGACGCGAAAAGCTCGAGCTACAACAGATACAGCAAAGCTCTCACTGCGATGCTTTCGAAATCGGTATGTAAGCAATGGCCAAAACAGTGGACCCTTTTCGGAAGTTTAGTTGTCACAAAAAGGTTTAGCGTTCCTTTGAGAAGTATGTCACGTTTCGTTAAAGTTCAAATTTTTGGTCACTGCCGCTAGAGCAGCTCTCTTCTGATTCATTAGGACTGTTGGTGTATTCATCACTAGGCACCTACAAATAAGTATGTGATGTTCCAAAACTACGGAAGTCGCAAGTCGCAAGGTTGCAATGTCTTCAGCATCTTATTTGTATCTACTGTCAGTTTGTGACTTGTGCTCATCCAATGATTGGCTATTCAGATTCTTGTGTAGCCACTTTACCTATTTAATCGTCTCCTTCCACGTCACTTAGAAAAAACTTCTACATTTTTAGACGGCTCAAGGAATCGAAAGAAATCTGGACCACTGGTGCCGTTTCTGAAATATCTTGCAGCCTTCAATTACTCGAGTGAGTGTAATTTTGAGCAACCGCAGAAAGTTTCAAAAGTCACAATTAAACGATTTTAGATGCTTCTCATTCTCTAGTTCCATGACGTTACCGAACCTCGATAGCATCTACGCAATTCTCGAGCTTTTTGGAGTGAGACAGTGCCATCCAAAACACGAGAAACTCCAACTCATCTCAAATCCTTACATATTTTGTAGTCGACTCGTACGTTGAAAGTACGCAACTCTAATACGCATTCTTAGCCGTTCCTCCAAGGTTTACAGCATTACTATACGACACTTTTAATGGCCAGTGAAGAATTTTTTAAGCGCTACTTAAATATTCCATTTACGTTAATCGACGGAATGCATTTAAACAAAGTAATTTGGTGTACTTAATTGACTTTATAGAAAAAAGTTAGTATCGAAAGATAAGGCGGGGTTCGAGTAAATTGCAACTTTCATAATATACTTTTGAACAAAGATAGTCGTCAAATTTGAATTAGTATTATTATAGGGGCGGCGAACAAACAGTGTACAGTGCGGTACAGAAGTTTTCGACCTCGGTTTAAATTTTCGTAATCGATGCCCTTAGATAGGGCGCTAATTGAATTAAGCGACAATAGAATTATTGTTCGAATTAAGTTTAAATATACAGAAGGTTATAACTTAGCATCCAATTAAGAGACGTCTTAATAAATTTACACGTTTCTCATTATAAATGTAGGCATTAGCATAATTTCAAGCTACTAGCTAGCAATTGCTTCTATAAAAGAACAATTCATTATTTGCAAAACGACGTGAGAGTAAAAATATCGTATTTATTAAGGTCATTTAAATATAAGCAATGCCCTAGGTATTACTTGGTATTACTGAGGTATTGTTCGACTTAAGTTGTCTTGTAGGGAATCCGACAGTGGCACGTGTACGTAAGAACGCATTTTTTTATTATTTTGCATTCACAATGATATTATAAACGCGTTATAAGATCCGTTTCGAAAGGTGGTGGTTTTATTAAAGAACCTTGATTAAAACACAACAGTTCTCCATTTAGTCTGCATTTTCAAGCCCAGCGTTTTAAACATACAAGCGCCATTTTGACAAAATGGCGAATTTAAAACTTCGAGAAGAACAAAGGCACGCGCAACGTTATTATTATTTGTTACCACTATAGAATTACGTTTAACCACATACCCACGTCGATAATTTACATTCCAATATGATGTACGTAAATTTTAAACGTTCGCTCTTTAGTCAATATATCGATAAGGGCAATTAAATATTTTTCTTCTACAGAAAAAATTTATGATCAAAGGCAAATATAATAAATAAATGCGGATCGTGAATGCAATTTACTTACAACGATAAAGAGTCAATTAAATCACGTATTTGCTATTAATTTAATTAGATGCGAAATTCTGGATAATTAATTTACTACAGTTCGTCCGCGTCAAGACGGCAGCTGTGGGCGGAGATTAAAAGGTTCGACTCACAGGGCCACCCAACTAACTTTTCTATCATTATTACTGAGGGCATCTAAACACGCGCAAATATACAGGGTGTTGTATTGAAAAAGGTTGATAAAACACATTGAATTCCAGGTAATCGTAAAAGTGACTATATTTCATGAACTCTCAACTATAGACATAATACAGAGTGTTAAAATTTTCCCAACGGTATAAAATTAATTTCACTCTTTCATTCTAACAAAACCCATTTAGTAATTGTTTATAAAGTGATTTATTTACGCTGTGGGACCAATTAAGAAATAAAAAAGATGCAAAGTCACGAATCATGTCGATTCTATTTATCTCATACATCTTAATGTTTAATGTAAATAAATACACGGTGCGTTCGTGAAAAAAGGAACTCTGTTAAAATCGAAAAAGCTTCGAAAAGACCCTCAATTTGCGAGCGCACTGTACCTATCAATACAAATTATTGATAACTGCGATTACCAATTATTTAGCTATAAATAAATATTGAAAAGAAGTGAACCTTGAAATTAACTATCCTTTTTGAAACTTAACGGAATTTTAATTGCGGCAATTATTAAAAGTAAACAAAAAAAAAGTTTTTAAAAACGTACATTTTTCCCATATCTCGCCAAAAAAATATAAATTTATTACCAGAAATTTAAATTGACGTACTACAAACTACAACATTTTTGATACTCATACACGAAAAATTTACCGAATTTTAAGTGAATTAGCGGTACTTTTAAACGAAGCTCTCCTCTTTCTTATAAGTAGTCACGCGAAGGCGTAGGAAATCACAAGCAGGGATGTAGCCAATATTAGCTTAAAGTAAAGGGTGGTCAATTACTTATAATCTTTTGCAAAATACGCCAATAAATGCAATTAATCGAACTAGTTATGCGGAATTATCGATAGTTTTCTTAAATAATATCGAATAATCGATACATAGATAGAAAGTGAGTATATCTTAGATACCTAAGCACAAAATATTATCAAATTAGATACTATAGGATATTATTATCTGAAATTACAGTCGAATTACTGTTACAATCGTTTAATTCATACAATTTTAGACCTAATGAATTATCGATATGTATCGAATTAACAATAAAACGATCCTTTAAGATGGTATCGACTAATCAGTACAAAGATATTTTGACCCTGCCTTACTTATTTATTATGTAATAAATTCAATTAAATAATAATTAAATGCATCGGTGGTGGTGTAGCCCCACCTGCCCACTCCCTAAGCACAACGGTCTTCTAGTGAATTCTAAACCAAGACAAGTTTTAATCGTAACAGGACGCCATGAAGCGAATTCTACAAGAATTAGATACCGGAAGTAGTACCAAACAGTAGTAGGTTCAGAATCTCTCTCATTACAAAAATATAAAATTATACCGAGTGTTCTATATGAAATAGAAGGTTGAAATTACGGTTGAATCGGAAGTCAAAATAAAAAAATTTGATCACTAGATAAATAATTTTACAATCTTTCAAACTACTTAAAATACACAGGGTGTTGTATTTAAAATAGAGAAATCGGATTCATTTCCGGTTAAATCAGAAGTAACAATATTAAAGAATTAGTATCATTAAACAGAAAAGGTTACAATATTCTAAAAATTCGTAAAATATACAGAGTGTTTCCAAAAATGCCTACTATCTGGCTAATTTTCGGTTCAACCGGGAGTTTTTTTCAAATTAAAATAGTATTAAATGATAGAAATTTATATAATACATTAATGTGCCAAATTGCAATTACAAATTTTAATTACAGATGTCTACAAAACATCATAACTCCGGTTCTGGCCATAGCAAAAAAAAACAAACAAACGGCATTAGATTAAGAATTTCCATATCTACACAATATCCAAAAGTAGAAAAAATGCCCAGAATCGATTTTGAGAAAACCCTCTTTAAATATTCAATCAACAATCAATCAGTCCTTTAAAAGTAATCAATTTTGAAATTATTTTAAAAATCGACGATATTAGCCGTAAAGTTCTATGCTTTGCCTATATTTTCCTATCTTTAGATTTTTATAATAATAATTAGCGACAAAATTGTAATAAAAAACCTAGTTGGTTATACTGGCCGCCATTTTGACCTTAAAAATTTGAAAAGATATTATTTAAATGAGGGCCGATGCGTACTAGCTTATAGCCCGGTATACTATCTATGTAGGTCAAGATTTTCCAAAACTCTATTACAATAACCCCCTTACTTTAGACCACCCTGTATCGGTTTCATTAAAACACCTATTATAATAATATTAATTTATTTCTATTGGTATACCCAAATAAACCATTACAAGAAAAATCAAATTTATAATTAGGTACCTAAACCAAATAGGAGCCGATTCAGCGCAGTAAAACTGTCTGATCTTCCATCGGTCCCTCAACAAAACAAAAATAACTAACAAATAGGCGCCACGATTATTATAGAGAAGAACAAAAACAATGGATAATTAAAAACATTAAATCAACACTATTCATTAGAAGGGTTACAAAATCTCAAATTACTAACGCAGACCGATAGTACGACACATCACCCTACCAGCGACTCCAAGGAAAACCCATTCCTAATGAGACTTTTCCTAAAACTTGAGATTGAGAGACACAACAATCCGTCCGGCAGTTTAAAACATTTGCCATGCGAGTGCTAAAACCCTCAAAGAAAAAGGCAAGCAGTGTAACTCTCGTCTCGACGTCCCCTCATGTTAAGCCACCCCACCACGTTCAGGGTGTGAGAAATTCGATCGTACTTCCGTAGACCGAAGATCAATCGAAGACGCGAGTTCTGGACGCGCTGTACTCTGCCTACGCCAACTGAGTCGTCAAGACAAACATCACAATGATTAAATCTGGATATAACCAAGGAATCACACAGAACAGACCTGAGCCTCGTATCGAGTATGGAACGATTAGCATAAAGCATCTTAAGAATATGAATTCTTAAGCAGACAAGAGTAATGTAGGACTTGAATCTCAGCTCCGTATCTAACACAACACCAAGATTTACAGCCTCGTCCGATAAGGGTAGGTTAGACCCTCCGAGATGTACACGAATTTAAGGAACCACTGCCAGTCTCGCACAACAACCACCGGAAAGCAGAACAGAGGATTTAGAGGGGTTTAAGACGAGATTATGTTCATTAGAGAAGCTAAGCAGGCTTGTAAGATCGAAATGTAGCGAACTGATCGCATTAATGATGGTATCAGGAGGAAAGGAAAGGTGCGAGTTGCGTATTGTCAGCATAAAAGTGATACTTACAATATAGTTAATGCCCGTACTAATAGTCGAGAATTGAACCGGGATTGACAAATAATTCTCGGATTGACTAAAATTCTTACCAATAGTCGATATAATCCTAGATTCGAGCGAGATCAATCCTTACTTGAATAATCTTACCCTCACCCACGCTCAATCCTAGATTATTTCGTTGCGTATGCGCGTTGTGTCTCTTTTGAATTTTTGTGTATTGAAATTAAATTTATTATTAATCATTTAATCATAATAAACATAATGGATGAAGCTGATTTTAGAGACAAATTCTTTAATTATTATTTAGATGATATTGAGAACGACCTACACCCAACTATATAACTACAATAATTTAAATAAATAGAATAATAGAATAGAATAATAATAATATAATAGAATAACAATAATAGAATAAAATAATAATAAATGAAAACAAACAGTACAGAATAACACGAAAATTGAAACTTGACCACGCTGCTCACACTTCTTTCCGATTTAAAAAAAACGCGCTGCCACAAAACTTGAAAGCAGGTACGCATGTCAATGTCAGATTTACTTTTATCACCAACTTTGCTTTGTAACATATTCAATTTCACTAGAAATCACTAGAAATAACACTAAATCTAGGATTGAAATAAAGATTCACCTATACTACCCGAAGCAACGACTATTTGTTAACACGAGTTTGATTGATAGATCTAGGATTGCTCAATCCTGGTTTAATCCGAGAATTGAGCTACGACTATTAGTACGGGCATAAGAGACGTATACAAGTTCGACGTATAGATAGAGAAAAAAGTAGGGCCTAAAATAGATCCCCGGGGAACACCTGAAACACAGAGTAGGAGGTCCGAAAGTCAAATCAGTCTTGACACTTTGAAATCTGTTCAAAATTTCTGAAAAAGGGCAATAGGTTGGTTTGCGGATTAGTTTATTTGGGAAATGGCACAACAACTGCTCTCTTCCATTGAGAAATGAAAAGGGAGTAATACATAAATTAAAGATGTGCCTTGTATAAGGTACAATCAAAGGACTTATTAATTTGTTGATAAAATTTTGTTAAAGTTTCATCAAAATCGCTTTCGAGTTTTCTTTGTGAGGAATTGCACACAGACACACACATCCACAGACAGATTTTTTTACGTTTTCGAATCTAGAGGTACCTACTAAAAACGTCGATAAATTAAATTATGGAATACTTGGCCAAAGTAGACGAGTAGACGAAGTCAACGAAAAAGTAAATTTGATAATATTTGAATGATACGTTAGACAGAGTACCTACTCCCCTGCACGAAGAAATTCCTTTACCCTTAGATAATGCAACCAACCTTCAGACAAATAATTATATAACCAGCGTAGTTCTGTTCAATAATTATGATTTTTTCTTGACACACGGAAATGCCTAAATTTAGAAATTATATTATGAACGTGATGTAATGTTGCGGAGAAAAAAAAGGCTCTTAAAATAAAGATCACTTACTTCGTTTTAGATTGCTACTTGTGGTCGTTTAAACAAATGCCAAGAGTTTCCTTGACAATTACTTAATTTAAGATCACGTATAATACATACATCACGACGAACGCATAAATTTTCGCGTTAAAAAAAGAAAATTTCATAAAATATTACACGGACTAAGGCTAGATGCGACGATACAGATTTAAACAAAAAACGCCTCTCAAGACTGATTATATAACGTTTGTTTATATATTTTAATTAATTGTTTAAATGATTTAGAATTAAAATGTAAATCGCCCACGTAACTTAAAACTGTTAAAACCTATAATTATTAAGCTTCAAGTACATCCTTTTGAACTTTTTGCCGTATTTTTTTAAATTTAGCAAAATCTTTTTTTCCCTCGAAACTACAACAAATATATCGGAAAGGTCATTTACTGTTCATCTAAATAGGATCTATAATAATTATTATTATCCAATCTGAAGGACGGTCTTTGACACTCACAAACTGGATATTCTTGTGTAAAATTTCGAAATGGTGACTTTTCGTAAAAATATTTCAAATTGCGTACTATAACGAGATTCAATATTTTTCTGAATAATTTCGAAGGCTCAGAAGGTTGGGGTTTAGTCACTACACTAACGAACTAACAAGAATTGTGCTTATATTGCGAATCTAACCTTCCCAATGACGTTGGTAAGCTGAAGAATTTTTATTAAACGGATACATATTATCTCGTTTGCACCATCGGCTCAGTTCCAACCAAACAAACGCGAAGACGTGGTTCATCAGTCCTGTTTACTTCCAGCTCCACAGCTCCACGTCTCCTGCGACGTCGACGTCCAACACTCGTGTAATCTCTTCGGTTTTTCTTCCCGATGGTCCTGGTACTGCTCCGTTTTTTGTTCTTGTGCACTTTACAATGCGTTTTATTATTGCCCAATCCATTCTCTACGACTCCATCCCGTCCAGCTAACGATATCCTGGACTTCTCAGTCTTCCGCGATTTTCCGACCCCTCACTCCCCCTAGGAGGGATCGGATACATTCTTTGTAGATGCGTCTACTCGACTGACTACCACTAAATATCTCCAATCTTCACTCGTAAATAGTGGAGTTTCATTACAGTTCGATAATTCGATCCGCCACTAATTTACATTGGACCGGTATTTTGGAGATAATCGTGCATTCTCTATAAATACAACTATCAACTGCTACGTCCATTTTATGTTCGTTTAGTTCTCGAGCCACTTCCATTTCTTTCGCTCTTAATTGTTCAGCATCCAAAAACCATTAACCTTTTCCGTAGCTTCAGTCTATCCCATTCCTTTCGATCTACGTTTCGAGACTCATTGGGTTTTTTAGCGATTTTGTCATTGTTCCAGGTGTCGAGACGCCGGCTCGCCCTAACTCCCAACTTGGAAGGTCAATTGATTCCAGATCGTCTTTCTTTTAGCCTTTGATGATCCCACACCAGACTGCAAGGCGGGAACGCAAAACCATGACACACTTTTTAATTCGAAGCCTACCTGGTTCTGGAATTAACCGCTAATGTTGTGGATACACGTTCCGGGTGGCATAGAAACACGGATTGCTCGATTGTTATTTTTGCCAGTTGTGAGATGACGCGTACGAAAGACCTCTTAGTAGCATGAACCAATTCATCCACTATTTTTTCCAAATGAAGATAGCAATATGTTTCAAACCTTCTGATGGTTGACTTCTGCTTATACGTTTTTGAAAGAACACTATTATTTGATCGGCCAATGCGCTTCCCCCAACTTTCAGAATTTCATCGATATGTAACCAACCCCCAATCACATTGTTATTTCATCGTACTTCTGAGTCCATTCCTTTCTTACTGTTCTTCGAATAGGTAGATTGTTTTACTAAGGACAGGCCGCTAGCCTAACCTTTCGACTCCCCTGTCCCCCGACTCTCCCGAAGCCCAGGTAGAGCCTTTTCGATCTTCTATGGCCCTGAAAAATAGATACATTTCTTGGTATTACCACAGACAACCTAAACTTTAGGTTGTCTAAAGCTCTACCGTCAAAGTGTTGGGAGGTTTTCATCATTAGCCTTAAATTAAATAATTCAAAATTCAGACATTCAGATTTACAGGGCTACATCTTCGGAACTCTTTGTCGTCGTAGCAAATAAAATAGTAATCTTCGGCCCACGCTCTACTGACCTTCCTTGTGATCAATAAATATCGAAGCTTTACTACACATATCGATTATTTCAAAATAATCGAACATCACGTGTTGGCAAAACCGGCGAACTTATACAAAGAGCCATTAAATGGGCAGGTTTGGGAACGTCTCGTAACAAACTATCAATTTAATGTGTTATTCGAAACGACTCATAGGTACTTGCGGCTATGTACGTTAAAGCAAAAAACTAATTCAAGATTTACTAACAAATAACGGGGATTTTATTAATGGAAAAAATTCAACAATCTATCTTCATTATTGAAATTTCATTAAAAACTTAGCTACTCGATCGTTAATTTTACCATCTGCAAAATTTTATGTTTGCGTTTAACAATGGCAATCAATTTTTTTGTCGTTATTATAAATTTTCTCAAGGAAGATGCTGCTCTATCGATGTTAACTGTAATTCCTTCTCGGCTGCTTTGGCTCTTACGTAACCCATAATTAAGGAGTAACTGTTAGATATTAAATCGTAATAAATTAAGGCCTTTGGACTTTGATAACCATAGAGCTCATCTTTATTTATTTATTCATTTAAGTTAACCCGCCAGCTTAAGAGGTTTTGTTCTAGCTTTAAAAGCCTATTGTATTTTGACGTTTTTTACCAAGAAACTGTTACTTTATTACAGGGGCGATTGGCCTGAAAATATATATGTGGTATATCTAGACTGACTGCAGAGTTCCCTTTCTTGAAATTATCAAACAGCTTTTAAAATTAAAAGAAAAAAAATCCGCGACCCTTGCCATCCTCTAAAAGTAAGCCCCTAAATAATATTCTTAAAATTCATTTTGGCTATTAAATTATGCACACAAAAAAACATAAACGGCCAAAATTTTATAATTTTATTTTTATTCCTTCTCTAGATACAACTTCTTCAAAGGGTTGTAGCTACGAAAGATTTCCAGTTACTAGTTGAAAAACTTTTTCATAAACACCCTTATTCGCAATGGCCATTTAAGATTAGCAGCTACAGTATGTAGTACCTATTCATACCATGGAGAAAAATTCCACTACATCTCGGAACCAAATCTAAACTAGCAATATTAGAAATGTCAACAGAATCGACCTTCAAACAAAGCCGCGTGTAAATATTAGACAATAATTGAATAATTAATTCCGCGAGACCGCGACAATATAAAGCAAATAAAATTTCAATTTCTAACGGCTAAAGTGGTCTTCCGCATATTGCAAAATATTGCCGATTAAAAATTAAGTTTTGTGTACCAACACCCACTGGCCCACGTTTGGGATATTTAAAAATAGACAAAAAGTAACGTGTAACTTTTTACATAGGTAATTAGCTATGGTCTCCCAGTAAAGGATATAGAACAGGATCCAACAAAGTTGCATTTTAAGCATTATTCGATCGAATAATTTTTTCCCGACATACGACGACCTTATTGTATTTTTTCAATTTTGCAAAACTCGTTTTCAAAGTAGGTACCATTTTTTTCGCAACATCTTACGACAAAGGAGTCTGCTACGAAAATGGAGCCTTTGTTTTAAAATTGACGAGGTCAGTGTCGACAATTTATTCTATTATATAATTTTTGTTCGAGATTCCACTTTTAAGTGCTACCGAATGACCGAATTCCTGTTGCGTGGGCTCGTTCCCAAATGGAAATTTTTTGAGATCTTTAGCGTAAAGTCATTAAATATGCAAAATGACGCGTTTTAAACTTTTTTCAAATTCTGTTTGTTTATAAGTTATTACAAACAGGATGTTTGAGAACTTTTTTGGTGACGAAGATCCTCGTTCGTTTCTTAAAATGGAAATTTCTACGAATAAATTACTTCTAGCGAAATTGACTTCGGAAAAATAATTATGGAGATTTCGAAAGCTTGTTGTGGTGCACAGAAATTCACTTTTCCTATTTCCCCTCTCACTATCACTATATTATACTGCCATAATTATCAACAATGTTCATCATAAAAGTCGGTCTAAGCTAATCCTTCTTGGTAAATATTTTTCCCTTGTGAAGAGTATCGCAATTGACGTCCTTGGCCAGAAAATAAACTTTTTTCTTCTATTTGAAATACGAAAGCTAATATAATTTCCGGCTAGACCGGAAGTCAAAATATCAATTTTTTTATATCAATGGACAGATAATTTTAGAATCTTCCGGACAAATTCAAATATACAAGGTGTTGTGTTTCACAAGGGAAAGTTCATCTCATTACCGGTTAAACCGGAAGTCAAAATATATATAGTGTTTAGTATCATTAGACAGATAATCTTACTAGATTATATAAAATATTAAAATATACAGAGTGTTTTCAAAATCTCTTTTTATTCCGTCAATTTCCGCTGTATATTATCCGGATATTTTCGTAAAACTTAAACATTGGCAAATAATAGAAATTAATCATTAAATAATATGCAAAATGACTTTTTTCGAATTTTGTTTGTTTCTACGTTGTTACAAACAGGGTTTGAGAAATTTTTTGGTGACGAAGAATCATCGACCGTTTTTTACAATGGTAATTTCTACAAATAAATTACTTCTTTCAAAATTGACTTCGGAAAATTATTACGGAGATTTTGAAAGTTTGTTGGTACACAAAAATTTATGTTCCTCTTTCAACCCCCTCACGATCACTATTATAATATACTGCCATAATTTATTATCAAGAACGTTCATCGTAAAAGTCGGTCCAAGCTAATCCATCTTGGTAAATACTTTTCCCTTGGGAGAAGTACCGCAATTGACATCCTTGGCTAGTAGATAAACTTTTTTCTTCTATTTAAAAAAAGAAAACTAATGTAATTTCCGGCTAGACCGGAAGTCAAAACATAAATTTTTTGATTCCAATGGACAGATAATTGTTCAATCGTGGACAAATTCAAATATACAAGGTGTTGTATTTAACATGGGAAAGTTCATCTCATTACCGGTTAAACCGGAAGTTAAAATATATAATGTTTAGTATCATTAGACAGATAATTTTTGCTAGATTTTATGGAATATTAAAATATATAGTGTTTTCAAAATCTCCTTTTATTCCGTCAATTTTCGGTGTATCCGGATGTTTTCTTAAAACTTAAACATTGGCAAATAATAGAAATTTATAAGATAAATTAATATGCCAAATTGCAACTACAAAAAAATGATAAATTAATCATTAAATAATATGCAAAATCACTTTTTTCGAATTCTGCTTGTTTCTACGTTGTTACAAACAGGGTTGGAGAATTTTTGCTAATGCTAATTTTTGAGAATGCTAATTTCTACGAATAAATTACGTCTTTCAAAATTGACTTCGGAAAAATAATTACGGAGATTTTGAAAGTTTGTTGGTGCACAGAAATTTATTTTCCTCTTTCAACCCCGTCACGATCACTAGTATATCATACTGCAATAATTATCAAGAACGTTCGTCGTAAAAGTCGGTCCATACTAGCTAGCCCTTCTTTATTCGTAAACACTCTCTCAAATGGAGTTTTTAAATACTTTTCCCTTGTGTAGTATCGCAATTGACATCCTTGGCCAGTAAATAAACTTTTCTTGTCCGCAAGTCTGCAATTTCTGTAAGGTTTTTTTACGAATTACAAATGGAATACCTTATAGTTATAGAACTCTATATAAATTTATGCCATGCTCTCGTAAAACGTATATTCAAAGAAGAAAGTCACCTAGGGTTGGAAATTTGATTCGGTATTTCGAAATTCCGATGTATAGATATTTCGATACTTTTTTAATTATGTATCGATATATTTTTAAAATCCATATCAATATCATTATTTTTTTAATATCGCCCAGCCCTAGTCACCACTTAATACTAGTATTCAATAAAATTTTTCGTGGCTGTACATTTCAGTGTCATTTATATGAGTTTGTTGAAAACCTTCTGTTGTCGAAGACAGTGTGGGGGTGCAATAAACATGACAAATGCATATCACAATCGTCGTTTGTCAAAAAGTCAATATTATTCGATGTAAATGCTATTAGGATACCTACCTAAAGAGTAATACGTGTATAATTTAATATTTTGTAGGTAAACCTTGGATTCGAAATAGTAAGTCAATAATTTAAACATCTAGCAAAGTAAAACTTCTCATAAACATTATGTTACAACACAGAACCTTTGTAAAACTAATAAACCTTGATCTAGTGGCAAAATTCAAAACTTGAAATATATGTAAAGACATACGGATAAAATAACGACAATTTGTCCGCCGTTATTTGATATACCAGGAAAAAAGTAACGTATAAGTAATGACAAATTGTAACAAAACTAACAACTAATTTAGTTATTAATAAAAATAAATTTATTAAATTTAATGTTAAGGCCAAATTTTTTGACGAGTATCGTTAAAATTTTATTGTCCCAGTTGTTAATTAAATAAAACGAGATAATATTTCAACTTGAAGAAATTGAAATGTTTTAATAAATTATTTCTCCGTTTCGAAACGCGAAAATTAATTAATTTCATAAAAATGGCGGCAGCGAATCCACGAGAGAAGGTGCGATCGTGGCTCACCACCTGAAGAAAAATTTCCGGCTGCGTCACTGAGCCCCTTAAAGAATTAATAGACCTACTACAATTTTATTTCTTAACAAGAATTATTGTCACTGGACCAATGTCGAGACTCGTTTTGAAGTGGACTGTATTATTTTCTTGGCACAAGATAATTTAAAAATCCTCCTATGGTTATAAAGAAATATAATTAGTTACTTACCGAACAATTATTTGAAATTACGCCTTTAATTACCACTTACTAATTTCAAGTAATTAATTAAGTCGATACTTTTAATTAAATCGTCGTGATACAATTAATTACTATTCTTTATATTCAATAATTATCTTCGACGTGTAATAATTAAAATTCTACTTCTAGAGCCTAATTCTAATTGCGATTACCTTGCAAAACGCGTCCCCATAAATTTGACGTGCCGAAGGCAAAAATATCAAGATGACAAATTGACACCTTCGCCACTGATGCAATTGTACACGCGAAGAACGAGATAAATCGAAACTGAAAGTTAAAGGTTCTTCAAATTTTTATACCAGACGTAAATTACTTCCTATAACGGTATAATTACAATTTTGGACGATCCTTAAATCTTCCCAAAGATGCTTTTTTTGTTAATAACTCAAAAATATGTCCATGTGCGAGCGAGAAATCGTGAACTTATCTGGCAAATCTTATAAATAATGCGCCTAGAAAATAATTGAGCAAGATCGTGCTTGAACACTAATTAAAAAAATCAATTAACCATGTACACGTCAAAGTTATACGTATAAATTAAAAACGATGGATAACAATTATAAAAAAGGAGGCAAGTAAAATCACCAAATATAACAACTTGTAACATTATATTAGCAAGGTCCAAATAGCACGTTATTGGTAGTTAGGTACTTAATAAAGTATTACAGTAATTAATTTATCCTATCGCAAATTAATCGGATCTAGATTTACATAAGCCTTGATCAAAATTTGTGTCCTTTCCGTATATGATTAGCGATTAATTAGAAAGAGGGTACCTACACTAGTTAATTGCTCCTTCAATTACACCAATTACGTTTTCCGACAAAACAAAAATTAAGCCAAACGTTTAATTTAAGACCAATTTAATTGCAACGCGCCGTTTATAAAAAAATAATTTAATTGCCCTCCTTGTATAACGCCTCTTGATTTAATTTTTTTCTCGAAAATAAGTAATTTCGCTAGAAATCCTTCAATTTTGAATAATTTCAAGATCGCGCAAGTCGTTAATTAATTTAATAAATTTTAGTCGAAAAACTATATCACTTTCCTTTAACTATCAATCTATTAATTACTAATAATTTTAATATAAATTAAAAAATTGTCAAATTACAAATCGGAAATTGGCAAGAAGGACAACTCGATAACATTAAAATTAATTTACGCTAATCAACAACGATTAGTTGTATTTGTTTCACACTACAGGAAATTAAAAGTTCTCGAAATTAATTTTAAAAATTCAATTCGTAGCTACGTCAAACGTTACAAACGAACCAATTAGGTGCGAGTATTTATTCATGCTAAACCAATAGAAAATAATTAGGTACTTAGGTAATAAGCAGGTATATCAATATAGTTTTTCATGATGGTTATGGGCCCAATTGGACTCGAAGTAGTACATACCAGGTGTAAATCAACAAAGGTGAGACATCCCTATGTCTCACCTTTGCATGGTTTGCATGGTTTTGAAGTTTAAGCCAATTCACGCTCACCAGCTCATTCGAGTAGTTGGCGATAGTGCTGTATTTAGAACCGAGTCTTTTGAGTATAGTACATATCGTTCCAACATACTCTGCACTCGAAATAGGTGTATATATCTAGGACAGACAGTAACGACCCTTTAAACCCATCCCATAAAAAAACCTTTACTGTTGACAAAGAAAGTAGGATCGCATTGTGTCAAGATATGGCCATATGGCCATCACTTTATATCGTATCGTCCATTTGCTTCACAGACTAATGCAATGACTTTAAACGACGAACCAAATGGTAAAAACGCGCATTATTAGGGCCAAAAGAACTTTACAAGAACCCAATATCCTCAGAAAATTAATATTGGGACTGGATATTTTTAATAACCAAATTACCGACCTACTTCTTTAAATACGAGGGGATAAGTCACAAAGTTCACTTTGATCCTTTACACCCGGTATAGTTGATTCTACAGTTTTAATCTTCATACACAGACTACGGTTCTGTTCTCGTGCCGTTAAGTAGTCCATAATATACTACATATACAGGCTGTATCAAATTTCGTGTTAAGTACAGGAATCTCGCTTATTAGCGTAGGTAGAGAGATGATTAAATGGACAAAAACGATTCTCGAGTTATGCCTACACTAAATAAAAAAACAAAATTTACCCCCTCCATAACGTTTCTGAAATATGGCGGAAAATAACGAAATTTACATTTTTAATTTTTGGCTCTAAAATCGTTATTTGTAAAGATTTTTAAAAACTGAAAAGACTTTCTCAAAGGAACTTTTTCTGTTCTTTCAGACCATGTCAACGAATTTTCGTTATCATTATTATTTTACTGTATATTGATACCAACTTTTATTTTTCATATGGGAGTCATTTAAAAATTTTATGTCATCGGATAGAGAAAAAAATGCTGATTTCAAAAATCTATAATATGTCTATAAAAATTTTTATAAAAAAAGCACCAAAAATAACCCAAATAATTATTAGTAAATTTCTATAAACATTTGCAGGAAAACAAATGAAGCACATATAAATTGTTTTTTATAAAACAGATTCAATTGTTTTTCACGGATATTGCTATTTATAAATTAAAATTCAGTTTTAAATAAAATATTCTATTATTTTAATTTTGAATTTATTATTTGTGGTTAGTTTATGGACATGTTATACATTTTTGAAATCTGCATTTTTTTCTCTATCCGATGACATAAAATTTTTAAATGGCTCCCATATGAAAAACAAAAGTTGGTATCAATATACAGTAAAGTAATAATGATAACGAAAATTCGTTGACATCGTCTGAAAGAACAGAAAAAGTTCCTTTGAGAAAGTCTTTTCAGTTTTTAAAAATTTTTACAAATAACGATTTTAGAGCCAAAAATTAAAAATGCAAATTTCGTTATTTTCCGCCATATTTCAAAAACGTTATGGAGGGGGTAAATTTTGTTTTTTGATTTAGTGTAGGCATAACTCGAGGATCGTTTTTGTCCATTTAACCAACTCTCTATCTACGCTAATAAGCGAGATCCCTGTACTTAACACGAAATTTGATACAGCCTGTAGAGTGTTCTGCTACGGTTCGTGAGACATACAACACAACTGGTTTGAATGTTTTTCCCCGAAAGTTTTTTCCACAAACAGCTATGAAGATAAGTTCCAACAGATTATATCCCAATAAGTCTTTTTATTAAGATGAGAGTGGGCACCTCCACGCATATCGATACTTTGAATCCGATGACAGTAGTGCGAAGTTTCTCAGGAAAAAGGTGAGGGTAGAGCCATGACTTATGTGTCGATTATCAGGACATTCAGGAGCAAATTCAAGAATCAACTCAACTCACGCCCAAGTGGAGCTGTCATTTGAGAGAAATTCAATTACTAGAGCTTGTACAATTTAGAAATGGGATTGAGACAAATGCTACCGCCAACTACTTACTTTGCAAGCGTCCAATCAGTACAGAGAGTCGAGTTCAGGTGCGCACTAATAGAAGTTTTACCTTAAGTTATTTGCAAAAAGTACCTGCTCGCCACTGATTGACAGTTCACAAAAGTAACTTTATGGTTACTAGCTGTCACAATAAAACCAAGCAATTTTTGTCAAAGAATTGTATTATTTTTATAAACATTACTCAACTGGTCCAGCGGCAGGCCTACCTCTAGAAATTACAAACCACTTAAAATCGGAGCGGCACAAAATTATTCTGTACTTTCATAGTCGAGCAGGTCGTAAAATAGAATGCGGCTTGCATCGATAACCATTCGAACTAAAATACGTCACAATCCCATTTCTAAATAGTACAAGCTCTAGTAAAATTCGAGAATTTCTAAGACAATTGTAAGATAAGTTTGATTCTTGAATTTTGCCCTCGATTGTACTTCCTCTGCGTTTCCAGAAGTTATAGACCCACAGGTAGTATTCCTTGTGGCATTACTCTCTTTGTCCAAAGTGCCAAACAGGGTTAGCGATTGTTAAATTTCACAATCGGCTATTAATTGCACAAAAGCATCGATTGCCTCGATTAATTGATAATCGATTATCGGACAATCAATTAATTAAACAATCGATTATTAACAAAACTTAATCAAACATCGATTAAACCATCGATAATCGATTTTTTCACCCACCCCTAATCAACATCACATAAACACACTCTGAAATTGCGTTGACAAAAATTGTTATTTTTTTAATAGCCTAAATACTATGTACATGATTGGTGATTGCTAAGGATATCGTAAAATCGATCGCAATCGATTAGATGGACATTCGATTAATCGGACAGTCAATTAATCGAACACTCGATTAGTCGGACACTCGATTAATCGGACCTTCAATTATTTTAAAAACCTAATCGAACATCGATTAATCGATTTTTCTCCCAGCCCTAGCCAAAGATACTAAGACTGTGTCCCAAATGGCACTACTGGCTTTTTGAAGCCAAATGGGTACTCACTCGAGTGTCATTATTTCCATCACCCTTAAAAATTACCCAACAAAAAAAATAGAGAAGCATTAAAACAATCACAAAGCCAATGTTGTGGTTCTCTCAAAGACTTATCAAATTTACCATTAACAACAATGAAATCCCTACCAAAGCAAAGAACTGCCGCACACCTGTAACATGTGAATAACGACTCCTACTATTATTATTTAAGAAAATGTTAAGACGGATGCTGTGACAGTACCTGTGTTGAGTTAAAAGAGAGTGGTGTGGTATTGGTGATATTTGGATACGAGTAGTTTGTTTACATAAACAAATGGAAGACAAAAGTGTCGTACCAAATAACGTGAGTAATTAATTAATTACACGGAGAAATTTTTTTATTTTTCAAAAAAAATTAAAAATTTCCACTACACGCATTTTAACGATTAATTAATTATCCTTCCTAAAGGGGGTGAAGGACAATTTTATTAATAATTTTTTAAAAATTATTTCAAATGTAAATTAGTTTTGTAATTTTCGTAAGAATTAAAATACAATAAAAGTGGTATCTTCAAATTAATTAAAATACATAAATATAAAACATAATTGATTCGAATTACATTAAATTATAAATCATTATCAATGACTTAACGGAACTAAATTAAATAATAAAACACAAGAAAACCTTGTGTAGCGTTTCTCAACCCGACGTCGATGTTGCAATATCGTTTTTAAAAAATTCAAGTTAAACGTTTTATTGAAAATTTATGCAACAATTGCGGTGCCATTGATACAATTTGTTAAATTGGATTTTTTCCCCAAAAATTATAATTCGACCTCGCGCGACTCCGAGAAAATATATTCTTTGCAAGTCCAAAGAGCGCCTCTGCTCCAGGATTTCGACTTAAATAGACGTAAACACTCGTTCGAAATTAATAAAATTAATGAAATTAAAAGTAACCGTACAATTTCATTTTGAGTTAAAAAAAACTTGGCGTGCATCTAACCGAAAGCGAAACAGTTAATTAAAATAAATTATATAATTTAATTATATTAATAAAACTATGCAGTGCGAGATGCTTGAAGTTTGAAGAAAAAAGTTGACACAAAATTTGATAATTACTAATTACAATTGCAAATTTTCGCTAATCGCATTAAGTGACAAGAGAATAATTCAATGATAGATCGAGAGGCAAACCTTCTTTGAAATCCAGGAGGCGTTTATATCTTAATTAACAATCCAAATTTACTTATTAAATTAGAAACTTTTTTAATTAGTAAATAAAATATTATTTTATATACCGCTCCAAAATTTACAGATGATAAAACAAGAATTTTTAAAAATTATAATTAAGTACCTAGTAGACGAAAAATTAATTAATTAGCAAAATCGAAATTACTTTGGTTGTTTTTAGCAATGCTTTATATAATTCCCAAGAACTATTTAACAATAGTTGGTAATTTCAAATTCTAATTATGTCTTCGTTAATTAAAACGTTATACTTGTTATAATTATTAATTTGGTGATCTACGCATTTAAAAAAAAAATGATAATTACTAATTACCTATAAGTATCAATTGTAAATTAATTAGTAAGGGGCATTCACGTAACAAACTTTAGTGTATTGACTTACGCATTGACACATCCGTATGACGATAGTAATTAACTACGTCATGAATTTTAAACAATTTTGTGGAAATTTCGATAGTTAACTCATCCTACTGAAAACGCCCTAAAATGGGAACGTCAGTCTTGAAACTTTCACTTAATTAAAAATTCGAATTTGCAATAACATCCAGGCCGAGTAAAAATATACAAATATACAGGGTGTCTGAATTTTGAATTATTTAGAAGAGGTAGCTAGCTCTCGGCACTTAGGCCACTTAATCGGATTCATTGTAACTCCTCTAAATAACCTCCACAGGCGGCTAGGGCATGGCGGGAAGACTGGTGCCAATTATGTGGTCATGTCGAGTCAAAAGTACCCCAGCATGGATCTTCTTTGAACGTAAGAGCTGGGCAGTGATGCAGTACGTGGTCAACTGTTTCATCTGCTAGTCCGCATCCACGACATATGGGATAGCCTACTAATACCAGTGTGTAGGGGTGCTTCTTTAGTCGACAGTGCCCCATGAGTATCCCTGCAATTGCTCGAAGACTAGGTCGGAACAGCCTAGACAACATCTGGCAAGTTTTTTAGAGGGAGTCGGTAAAGCTTTTATGTCCTGACGACAGCTAATGTCCCTTTTGATTTATAGAACCATCGAGGCGTTCTTAGGTACGGTCTGTATCCATCTCCAAAAGAGGTAGCTTTTTGGAGCACTCCTCGAGGATTTTCGTGCATGTCCATAAATTCCATACTTGATAGACCCATGCTCGCAGTGGAAGGGCTGCTTTTGTTTCTCCTCCACATAGAAATTAAATGGGGGAAAGAAAACACTTCTAAGAACTCGTTTTCATGGCTCCTTTTACCATAGACAGAACAGGGTGGTTCAAGAGGTCAACAAGCCCTAATTCACGAGCGATTTCAGCTAAACTGGAGTGTGGGAAGAGCGATTGGTTAATGGGTTTTAACGTTATCGTTACTCGCTATTTTGAGTAAGTATAAGAATTTGAGAACACTACCCTTAAGCGACATTTTCCCAAAGTAAGCCTCACTACTAACCCCTCCGTTTAAAAAAACACCCTGCAAAGTCCAAATTCTGAACTTACTCAAAAACGCTTAAAAATTGGTAACAATATGGAGAAGGGTGGCTAGTTTACATTCCGACTATAAAAAAATAAATAATTTCGATGGGGAACAATCGGAAGGGAGTTAAAAATTATAATTTTTGTGACTGTCCCAAATTTAAAAAAAAGTCCTTAATAAACGTAGGTTGGTAAATGTTTCTCAGGGGAAGTATGGTCTTCTAAATATGGTTTCCAAAAATTCCCCAATATTTACATAAAGCTTCGAGACACAGAAGAAAAATTTTACAAATAGACTGACATCGATATGGAATACCAACTGTACAAACTGAAAATTTGGACTTCCTATCATTTTTACGGCACGGCACGGCAAGCTGATGGATAAGGTTGTGACGCGTATAAATTCCCGAAAGTGCGATTTTGAGGAATCAACCTAAAGAAGGGCTCTCATAGGAATCGATGGAGTAGGTGGGGATTTTCTACTTTCCAGTTTTCGGTACAAATTCTCGGAAGACGGCAATTACTAATTAGATACACTCTTATAACGTTTAATTGAGAAACGTTCACTTTCCTCCTAAGCTCAATTAGGGAAGTAGTTTCAAAGAGTATCGGAACTAATAAAAGATCGTAAGAACATCGATTGTCTGGCAAAAACGCATTAATGCAAATTACGTCACTCGTATAGACTCTTTTTCTATGACCTCACAATATAGACAAGTAACTACGTGATTACATGAATTTTTCTTTTAATTAGAGAGCATAAATTTCTTTCGCGTCAGTATACGACACACAATAATTTTCAAAGAAAATTCAACGTCGACGTGTGACCGCAATTTGGTTGACGTCCCTGAACCCCAAAAACTCGAGAAAGAAAAATACGAAAATGATGCTTTGTTTATATGTCGGAGTTTTTCAAAACCCATTACTCCAGTTAAATGAGGTCACAATTGCGTATAAAAGTACAAGTTCCATCAAGTACAAAATGATCTGCCTATATAATCTTCTAATCGTTTATCCTTGTGTTGCAGACTCCAAAGCCCATCATTTAGCGTAAATAATGAATCTTCAAGTATAGTCATTGAATTAACAACAAATACTCTCGGGCAAAATAGCTATTAACACTTTTGAAAATAAGTAAAAGACACATATAGCATGAGAATAAAAATAAAATCGCACATAAAATATATTATAAATTAAGATAATCACGGCGATCTCGTATAATTAAAATAACCAAGTCAAGGTATGTTCCCTTGTATTATAACGTCATTCTTCTTTATTCCTATTACAAATTACAACCAACTATATCGTACAGCGTACACACAGTTGAGTTAAGATTTAACAACGAAAATTTCTCTCCGAATAAATTTTTTAGAATAAACCACATACGCCGTGTGCATTAACTAACGGATTACATAATTGATTTCAATTACACAAAAATAAGTCTAATTGAACACGCTATTTATTGTTTTATATACGGTGTGTAAAAATTTCCATTTACATAACGAACTCAACTTATAACAATACCATCAAATGGATGCGCGAATAACGATTCGATTAATTTCTTGTTTAATTTCCTCCAGGATATCAATTTTCTGAGCGGCCAACAATTTTAACACCAACTGTACAGGGCGTCTACGCCACACGCCACTGGATATTTTACACTCTGCATTTTCAGTTTTCAGAAAAAAATAGTTACTTTAGCAAACGTTTGACCAGGAGCAGCCGTTTCAGACGTATTATTGAAGTATATTTATGGACGTTTCAAGATCCAATCAAATCCAATAATATAATTATTAATAAATCGATTTTAAAATGTCGTTTCAAACGAAATTCTGTATAAGAAATGGGGAAATTAATCCGATTGTTCCATTATAATAAACTAGTTTACTGACTCACGTTAAAAGGCCCTCTCCGGTACAAAAGTGAAACGTGAGATTTAGAAGAGGTCGCGAGCAGTTTTAGGACAATCTTCATCGTCGTACGTGGGGAGCAAGTCCGGCAAGAAAATTGGGATGTTTCGAGAGGTGGCGAACATTCGGGTGGTCGACTAGTCGGCTCGCAACCTCCAGGGCTCGCCAATCTACCCTCGGCAGCGAAGACGCAATTTTGACGATTCGAAATGAGGCCGAGGAGGCAATTCGATGTACCGTACACCGGAACATTATGGATCGACGTCAGAGATCAATAAAAAACAATAATATACCCCCTCTGCGGCCATTATAACGATTATTATTTTAAAAATCTAAAAACAGGAATACATCGGCAAAATATAGGACTGTGGGGCTAATATAATAAAAAGTATTTTCTCAAAATTGGTTCCGGTCGTTTTTAATATTTTTGGATATTATGTTGAAGATTAACCAACTGCCATTCGGCCATTCTGTGCCTCAACTCTTAATAGAAACAGAAGTGTCAGAAAATGACATTTTTAAGAACTCGAACGCACATTACAATCGCATATATAAGGTGGTCTAAATTGCCCCCTAATTACTTAAAAATTAATTACACGAGCACTAATTTACAAAAACAAATGAATAACAATTAAGAAGAAAAACTCGACTAGTCCTCTGTAAACTGTTACAAAGAAAAGGTTACATAAGTGCAACACCTCAATTCAAAAACTAAATTTCCATGAACTTTGCAAATAATCATGCCTCGTTCTGTCAATTTTACATAATTATTCTCAACCAAATTCGAGAATTTTAATTCATAAGTCATCTATCGGAACTCTTTTTTATTATAACGTGCGATATAACGACTTAAAAAGGTTAGGTGTAATTAAGCAAATCAAATCGGGCGACCATGAAATCAATTTTGTTAAATTTAGCACATGCACACCCTGTATATTTACGACATTATACTACTTTAATAATATCGGGAGATCGATTGTTGCGCCACACGGCAACAAATTGTGAACGAACACGATATTAATTTGTTTGTTTCCGCTCGACAGACTTTTTACACCCATAATTAAATAATTTATAAACGATAGAATGTTAATTACAACCGTAATTAAGTGTAATTGCAAAATGTAAAGGATCTTCCATAATTTCATACTTAATTTTAAACTCACGGCCAATCTACGGATTATTAACTAACAAAAGGGCCCACGAAAGAGTCGCTAGAGATGCGTGCAGACCCTTGGAGCTGGGCTGAGTGTATCTACACACTATTTATACAGGGTGACAAAATTAACGTTTCATCACGGACGATTAAAAATAATGTGGGTTCAACCACCCCACCCCGTGTATTTCTTCCACAACTTTCTTCTCTAATCAGATTCATACGCAATTAACCGATCAATATTATTAATAATAATTTAGCAACAATTCAGTAGCGATTAATCATCGAGATTATTCGTAGCATTATTTTTTTGGTCACGGTCAAATAGTTACGCAATTTCGTTCATTATATTCGCACGATAATGCCTTTAAGCTAATCTTATTTGATCTTTAATAATTTACACTTATTTTAATTGAAATTAACAATTTCTTATCGCATAATTACTATAATTATTTTTCAAATCGAAATAATTTTTAAACGCGGTCGTTATCGATCGATTAGTGATTTGTATAACCTTAAAAATCGCAAGATTCTAATCTCGTTTCATTTTAACTCCACAAGATAATATTCGTCGATGGCATTACAAAAGCTACCGTTTAGACGAGGTCATTGTGATTGTTTCTATGGTTGACAGCGTATGTCAAAGAATCAAAACCGGCCAATTAATAGTTTACCGAATCACCTTCACCTCTCCTATTAATGGCAGAAAATTTACATATGAATTGACACAAATGAGCAATTTAGAACCTATTTCTATTTCTAGCATCATATTAGAATGGGTAGGTAGTTATTGAAACTGAAGATGATCGACTTCAGTTGTCTTCCACGACGATTTTTTACAACCTCTCTGGGTTCCATCGTCCCCACCGGCCGTCTCAACTCAAGTTATACCTATCAAACTGAACCACATTAAACTCTGAAGAAAGGGAAAATTCCATTCCTCTTCTACATTTGAAAGATAGCTGAAAAGAATCTGAATTATGAGCTTACGTGGACTCTAGCTAAAGAGAATTTCTCATAACCAATCCACGAAAGCTCCAAGAACAAGAATTTCTCCAATCCGCGTAATTCAAATTTGAGCAATAGTAGTTTTTCCAAAATTACAGATTCACTAGCGCCCTCTTGATAGTAATTAGCATGTCCATTGTCCATGGTCTCTTCGACACTTGATGACAATGACTTTCATGTGCCAGAACCTATAATCGCGAGTTTTTCGACCTAGTGCGACCTATGGCGTGCGGTACTTCCATCATAGCTCCTATGATACATTTCGTTAATATATTCGCCTCGTAATTTCCACACATAAATTCCCAAATATCATAGTAACAGTACAGTGCACAAGACGAATGTGTAATGAAAATTTAGAGCGAAACAAATAAATTAGTGAAAAATTGGCCCACCGCGCAACGTATACGCAACAAAATAATTTTTTTCTAGTGGCAATTATTAAAACATTTCCTGTTAACTAATCTACCCACCTCGTGGTACATAAACAGACAACTCAATACAGTCAATCATGTTATGACAACGATTTTGTATTACAAACGTCGGTACACGAGTTTACGCCCTAAAATGCGCAGGTAGTGTCCTTCCAAAATCAAAAGTATTGAAAATTGATACAAATAAATCCGATATAGACGTACGTAGTGACCTTAGCGATTTACAAGATACCTTAGATTTAGATTGTGGCGGTGATTACAATTATGTGCCTATAAATTAATTAATAACGATTATTATTATTATCGCGGTGGCAGACACTTGTCTTGTAGATCATTTTGCATTAATCGAATAGCAAATAGAATATTAGGCGGTTTTTATTTCCTTGAGCGAATATTTCAATGCTCTTCCTACAAAATTTATCAAGGCTCGATTAAGTACCTACTAGCTACTAGTTACTACACTTCGATCCAGTTATTTAAATCGCGATTTCGTAAGAAGAAAGAATGCGAGCGTGAACCACACACACAAGACAACTCGTTGGATAGACATTGAATGACTGGGTATCGAATCGCACGGGTTAATGTCTTATTGTAATTAATTACGCCCGATTGAATCCAAGTCAACTTGTTGAATTAAATATTTCTCAACTTCAAAACATAAGGATTAGCTTGTCAAAATATTTAAAAAGATTTAATTTTTTGGTTCGGCGACCTATTATAGTCTAAGTCGATACGATAGGGATCGTACTTCATGCTAGAATTGGCATTAAAAGGCACATTGCACAATGGTACTTTATTGTGGCTAGAGGGTATTTTCTAACACTTCGTGGAAAATTACAATAAGTCACACGGAGTGAAGAAACAATGGGCGAAGGGGCGAGCCCAGGACTGCTCTCTCATGGATGATATCAAAATAATAGAGGCGAACTGTACATTGTACATCCAACTCTAGATGTTCGTTTTCCATCCTACGTTACTAACCTAACCTTCCACGAGAAACAATGTCCCAGTAACCTCCAAAGAGTCCCAAGTTCAACTCGAAGAGAAACCTTTGATGGCCGAAATTAATCGATAGTTATTACACAAATTATTCGATCGATTAGTAACAAACGATGCAAAATAAAATAAACAAAGAGTTTATTAACTAAAGTGCCCATATAGAGACGAAATCCAGTAATGGACTTAAATGGACGACTAGAAGACCTTGCGGTTGCGGTTCCATATTGGAACTTTTCACGTGAAAAAATTCAAATTTTTCCAGATGCAATAGCAAGCAAGTCATCCTTGGACGAAAGAAAATTAGAAGAGCGCAATTCGAACAATGCAACGAACCTTAAATTTTTTCCAAGTCGCCTTTTTAGAAAAGATAGCGCACTTAGGTGCGGTAGCGCAAAGTTTAGATATTAATTAAATTTATTGTTTCTTTAGAAACGTTGCCTTTGGGCTTAATCGTGCTCTGGTTTTTAATTTCTTTTTTTAATTTAATAAAATATTACAGCCGAGTCTCGGGCCCCAGTTATAATTAGCGACACAAAAAATTTCAATACAAAAGGAATTCTATAAAGTGGTAAGTGTGATATTACATACCAGGTAAAAGCAGTACTTAAGGGGGCCTTGAAATAACCCACTTTAACGCAAGAGACACCACTTTATTGGCAATAAGATTAAAATAGAAATTAATTACAATTCTTTAGATACGTTATCAAATTAGCAAATTCCTACAGAAACAATTTTTTGCAATTGATTGAAACTTATTTATTTATTTTGTCTCAGGAGTTCAGCTAGGAGCAGTTGTGACAATTGCGTGGCACAAATAAATGACGACAGTTGATCTTGTAAGTTATTTAACCGCCGAAGGGCTGTACTTCCCCAGAACGGCTCACAGAATCTCTTCTTCTACGATGTATGTGAACTCTTTTCTACAATAGCGACTCCTTGTCAGAGCAGATAGGAGCTCAACTGTTTCTATGTTCATAACGACGTTCTAAAAAATTGTAAAACTCTCGACCCAAGCTTATATCCTTCAACTTCATACTGCGTACCTCAAATAAATGCTGATCTGATCTTTGGAGAAAATGTGGAGCTCAAATATTCAGGAATGACACATCGACGACCAATAGAATCTGTCGTTAACCCCCTCCCCCCAAGATTCGTTTGAGTTCCAAATTCTGGACGAATTGAAGCCTTTCTTTTAGAAAGGAAATGCTGATCTTTTTCTCAAATAGCATCCGTGGTATAGCAATATTCAAGAACAGTGGGACAGTGAGTGACAAGCAACCGTCGAAGATGGTATTTTAGTGGATTCCAGGACATACTTCTTTCTGTACATCGCAAATTGTTATCCAATAGAAGCCCCATTACCTACTAATCAGTTGCAATAGTCAAACAACTGGATCTTTTGCACTGACAACTCTGCAATGTGCCGAACAGGAACTTATGTTCGGAGTTAAGATATTCAAGGCGCGACAGGGCTTGTCGTTGTCGTTGCTGCTTAAAAATTACATTTTTGCCACGTCCGAGTTCAAAAAGCCGATTTTCTACTTTCTCGTCATTTGCCCTACAATAATTTTTTAGTACAAGTTCGTCATATTCTTCCTGATTATTTAGATCTATTGTTACCGGCGTCCCACAAGGTTCAAATCTTGCCCCACTTCAGTTTGTGAAGTATTCCAGCCAGAGATTTACCACGCCAATCCCAAATACATTCTTCTTAATTCATCAATCCATTTTTCTACTTGTTGTTATTCCAAGCGGAGTTCCATAAGGTTCAAATGTCGGTCCACTGCCGTTTATAAAGGACTATACGGATTTACCATATCAAGCCCGAGTTCTAAGCCGTTTTATGCAGCGAGACGGAGAGCAACGCCAGTGGTTTGTTGCAGCGCTCATCCACCGCATCTTGACAGGCTAAAACAGCCTTCGAAAACAAAGACTAAAGCCCCTGTCAGACGATGATCATTTTCATTATGAAAAAATGACCAAATTAATAACTCAAATGCTAATACAAAAGCATTATTTTTTCTATTATCAATCGTTGTCAGACTGTTATCGTTTCTGTTAACTTTCTCATTGCCAATATGTGTAAATGTCCACTGCGCATTCGCGCCTTTGTAAGTTCAAGATAGAGCTTAAGGTATTTTTGATGGATTCTTCAACTACTGTTGAAACATTCTTAAAATTTGAATAAAACAGAGTTAAACACTTGTTTTTTTGTTAAAAAAATTTATTACTTAAAAGACTTACAATATTTTTTCGACCTCTTAATGAGGTCTTCGTTTGAATGATATAAGCTATAGAAACTTGGAACTTGAGGCGAAGTGTCTCAGTGTCAGTGTCGGAAGTAATATTATTATCACTTATCAATTTCTGCAGTAGTTTGTAGTATTTTTACGGCCAAACAAATAAAGAAAAGATATAAACACCGGTACTGGACGAGACCATGAATTCAACGCCGAGATCAACAATACTAAGGTGCCCACAGCCTTATCTTTAACGAATTGTACCTCGAAGATCCATTATATTTCCAAAATTACACAATTTTTAAAACAATTATTGAAAAAACCACGTTTTTTTAAGTAAATAAAATCTAGTTGTCGACAGCTGACGATCAAGTTAGCCATCTTTTATTTTCTAATAATGAAAAATAGGACGGTGTTCTATTTGGTTATCGTTATTATTATTAGCGCGATTATCACGTTTCATCACCAATTTCGTTATATTTTTCATACAAGTGACGGTGTCACACGATCATTGCGTCGCTTTAGCTTTCTTGTTATATTAATTGAGTTATCATTTGTTAATCGTCTGACAGGGGCTTTAGAGGTGGCCTTAACCTTTCCTTTCGTACATAACAGTAATATGCATTAGGTGTTCACTTTGAAAGTGAACACTAGAGTTCGCAGACACTCGTTAAAACTGAAGCGCATTTTCTAATTAACCTAAAGTCAAATATTTTTAATTAACCACAGGATTTGGTCATCGACCTTTATACTGTACTAAATGGTAATTCTATATTCTGTAAGACTCTAGGTACATTTTGACTTTACCAACTTTGGACTAGAGGTTGAAAGATGAAATAGAAGCAAGCAGAGTCATCACCTAGTCACCTAGAATTTCCGTGAGTTGCTTCAAGAAGTGTAAATTAAAATATCATTGGGAAAAAATTAGCATTTCTCATAGAAAACCGACGTTAATAAATAGATTAAATAAGGAAATAAAAAACTGCGAGGTTAAAAAATTAACCTCGCGAAATGCTGACCATCTTAACTTGGACTAGACGTTAGCAATTTTTTTATTTACTAAAAATGTGTTTTTAAATCAGTATCAGCGTGAAATCGCATAAAATCACATCCTAATTAATCGATTAATTATTAATAAAATCCCGGAAATAAAAATTTGACGATGTGAACGACACGAAGTAACATCGTATTCGTTTTTTTTGCGGCCAAAAATTGCGATTAGAATTCATAAGTTACATCCATCAAGTATCGAACACTTCATTTATAATCTACTAGTTTAATTGCTTCTAACAGTAAAATGTAATCAAAATCTTCTCATTTCTTCTTCATCATTGTCTTGTTTAATTAAGCTCATAGATTTATCTTTTTTTTACAGATCTCGGCAGATCTCAACTCGAGTTGGCATATTCCTAGACCCACACTAGCTCGCAGCTCCAAAAGCTCTCAAGGATCTACATCGAGTAATAACAGCACCCATGTAAGTCGAAAGGCCTACAATATTATTTGTACGCTGCCTCCCGGACACGAGAAATGAGAGAGTTGTTCTTGGCTTAGCCTCTAGCATCCGATATACACTAAACTTTAACGCGCTTTAGCGCCCAAACCCTTGGTCGGAAGAAAAGCACCTGCTAGACCTCATTTGTGGGAAATTTAACGTACTTTATTTTTGAATAGGAACACTTTTCTCTAAAAGTGAATACTTCTCGAGATACACGCTATAAAAAAAAAAAGGTTTTTGGAATTCTTGTCAAACTTTAACGCGCTTTAGCGCCCAAACCGCTCGTCTAAAAAAAAATCTGCGAAACATAATTTATAGGAAATTTAACGTACAATGCTACCACATAGGAGGGGCAAACTATCGGTTTTATTACTCATTTACAATACCCAATAAAGACACAGTTCCTTGGTAAAAAAAACGTCAAAATGCTCAAGATAACTTTAAAGATTGGTATTTCCTGCTAACTCAGACGTCCATCAAGTTATTTTGGATATAAAATTCGCCATTTGAGCTAATCTGGCACTTCAGGCGTCCCACAACCTCCCTCCGCTGTAACTAAAAATGTAATCTAGAAGCTTTTTGGTGGAACTTCCTAGATTCTTAAAACGACACGAAGATGAGCGCAAATGATGAAGAGCTGCCTTTTCGCTGCTTTAAAGTCCCTTCGGAGCAGTGAAAGAACACTGAAGTTCCTTTTCGCCTTCTCAAAAAGAGCCCAATATTAAAGACAAAGCTCACAATTAAAAACGTCGTGATTTGATTTAAAACCGCACATCACCTCCACAATTACAAAACAATGGCCAAGACCTCTCAAGTCTCAAGAAAATAAATACCGAACGAATCGCTTTTGTGTAATTATTTAGATCAAATCGTGAATCTTTGAATAATAAATCTAATCTGATCTAAATCGATCACAACCCATAACCTTGACACAATTAAAATAAACTTTCAAAAACTAAACTTAAAACGTTTCAGAGTGTAAAATCAGGATCGCTACTTTTAACGGCCGCAAATCTAGCAAAAATACACAAACAAGAATCGAGCAAGAGTTTGTTGAGCAATAAAGATGGCAACCTCCAGTATTACTTACAACAAGTCAACAACGATCAAATACTGGCACTACCGCCGACCTGTCTCAAGAAAAAATCAGATTTGGAAAACGCCTCGGTTGCAAGCTCCACTCATTTTACAGTAGTTAATGTTAACACGAGAGCATCGAAGCAATCGAGAAGTTTTTGTCGAAAACACCAATTGACGGTTCTGGTTGTGACCATGTCTTTTATTTTTACTTTAGGTATTTTAGCTGCCGTTTGGTGTTTGGAACGTAAGCAAAACTCGAATAAACTTAATTTTGGCAAATAATAAAAGTTTGTTTTTCAGTAAGAGCAAGGAGACAACAGCAATAATTATTTAACCAACGACGATGAAATTATTGGGCGAAAAAAGGACTCGATAGTTACCCAAAAATTGGCATTTCGTTAACAAGTTGTCGACAAGTCTTAACAATTCGACGATTCGTTTTCATTTTATATTTTTAATTAGATAGCAAATTTAAATTATTTAAAATAAGAATTATTTATGAAATTAACTAAATTTTAAGTTAGTACGTTTTCAGTGTGTTTTACTATTACTGTGATATTTTTAAATGCAATTGGTTTGTATAAAATACCTATCAAATAATGCCTTAATTTCTTATTAGACGTTAAGCTATTTTATGGTATTCGTTGCAATATTATTTAATAAAAGAAAACAAAAATGTATTTAGATGGCTATGAACTATAAATATACAGTCTGTTTTTTAAAACACTCCCCAACATAAACTAATCGTCATAATAAAAACAAAAACCTAAGTGAAAAGAGGTCGATTACCTGTAACTACCTGTGAGACACTTGTAAGAGTTCGTCGAGATATTTTTTCAAATTCAGCTTCCAATTCCACGTAATTAACTTTGGATTTTTTCAAGTGATTGAATTGGCTTAGTAAGTGCCAAAGATTATTCAAGTCTACCATTCGAAAGAATGAATTGACCACGTCATTTAACCACTGATGAGTGTGTAAGAGCATTAACTTTGTTATATGAAGGATGAAGTGTGCCTAGAGTCGCCAATATGCTACCATTCAACAGTTAGCTGTGTGGTCTGTGTGATTAGAATATTAGAGAAACTAGGCCACACTCTAGAAGACGTGGGCGAGGTAGGAAAAAATTCCCAAGTCTAAAAGATAGACCTAGAGAAAGATCTTTCGACTGCACTATCTCCTCAAGCAAAACCAATTGATGGTAGGTCTAGTATGTTCTAGAGAGGCATTTGTTTTAACATTCGCATAGAGTTAATTCCTATTTCCTATTCATCCGAGGTCAACGAATGTTAGATATTCTTTTGATAATATTATTCAAGGCCATGTTGCCCAATTTTATCTCCATGCGAGATAATGCTAGACTGCATATCACAAGACACGTTGTAGATTACCCAAATGAAGTAAATATTCAAGTAATGAACTAGCCACCATGGGATCTAGACTTAAATTGGATAGAGCATCTTTAGGGTGCTCTGAAAAAATCATTGAGACAACTTTTACCTGCACTACGAATCTGCAAGCACAGGAACGTAACGTTCTCTTATCATGGAATAACATTCCTCAAGAAACGATCTAAAATTTGATAAGAAGTTTACCACAATCAATGTAGGCAGTTATCAGGGAGAGAAGATGCTAACATGGCCTAAATTCAACCTAAACACTTACGATTTGTGTATTACTCACTTAATAGTAATAAATCAAAGCAATATTACTCAAGTGTCATTTAAACAAAACCATCACAAGTGCATAAAATTCAAAGCACTCACCTCGAGATCCTGCAACGTTTGAATCCATTTATATTTCTCCAAATCGCACCCATTTCCTTTATTCGGCATAATTTTACCCTTCTCAGAAGCTTCTTCGTCATCTTCGATGACCTTCGATACTTCGCTCTCTTTAGTTTCACCCATTCCTTTTTCCGAATCGATTTCCTTCTGCATTAGCTCGGCTTCGTCTTCGGTTAACTCTTTTATCTCTGCCGGCTTAACTACGCTCGTCTGTTGTTGTTCGACTTTACGTACAGTAGCAGCTTTACGAACTGCTTCACGTTCGCGCTTCTCTTTAGCTTCGGCACGTTTGCTTTCTAAACTAATATCTTCGTATTTCTTGAATGTTTTGAGCACCAACTGGAAAAGTTTGTTTAATCAATAATTCGTCAACAGACGGCTTCGACTTACCTTTTCCCATGCACCTTCTTCTCCGCCAACAAAAAAGTCCGTTTTGCGGGCCATAAAACTGGCAAAAGTGTCTAACAACTGCAAATCATTTACAGAAATTTTGAGGTTACGTTATTTGAAAAAACTGTTGGAAAATTACCTGAGACGCCCCCTGCGGATGGTGTTGGGCTATGGATAAGAAAAGTGAGTCGAATTGCTCGATTTGTGGAGTATCGCCGCTCATTTTTAATAATATTTTAAGAAAAACGCGAAATAAAAAACATGCACTACAACATACAAACAGTTGATTCGTCTTTTCCTATTTGGTATTTGCTATCGACCAATCAAAAAGGGGTAGAAATTGGACAGAACAGGCTATCAGAGCCCTCTATTGCTTTGCTATTTAGTTAAACCTCTTCCCGCAAAAAACACAAAAGTAGAGTAGATTCAAATCAAAAATATTACTTTTTCAAAGTAGATGAAGTCCAAACTCAACGAAAGTAAAAGTTTTAAGTAAAACCATTAAAAGAGTTTAGAGTTCTATAGTAAAAAATCGCAATCGAAAAGAACAATCAAAGAAGAAGTTCAAGATCAAGATGCTAGTTTCGATTAGTATAGTAGGTACTCTGTTAAAAGTAAGAGTCACAGAGGAAACTCCTAAACAAGACCCTTAATGCGATATCCTTTCGAACGATGGTAAAAACTTATTTATTAATTAAAATTGAAGGTTCAATTAACATCGAAGAACATGATTTTAAGCAATTGTTCAAGGAGACTGATAAAGTGAACAAAATTGCAAAAAATAAATTGGACAAATTACAGCACACAGGAGAAAAGCCTTTGCAATGAAATGTACTGGCGAAAAGCCTTTTAAATGCAGTCTATTTGGGTTTATCATGTCATGAAGCAGAAAATTAGCTTAAAGAACCATAGGACAATATGCTGAGTATGATGACATTCAGCTGCTTACCATCTGCTAAACCGTATGCTGAGAATCCGCACACAACACTCTGGCAACTATAATTATTCATCGTATGCAGACTCTCAGCATACGGTTTAGCAGATTCATTTGAATGTCAGCATAGTTGACTGATTACTTTAAGCAGCTTTGTTCACTAAGCTTACCCAATGGCTTAAACTGCTTAAAGTAAGTGGTTAATTATGCTGAAAATATTGGCATTTAAAAGCCTACAATCCGCTAAACTGTATGCTGAAAGTCAGCATATGATGAATTTAGTTACCGCAGTACTGTTGTGCTGACTCTAAGCATATCGTTTAGCGGATTGTAGGCCTTTGAATGTCAATATACTCAACATACTTCACCGCTTACTTTAAGCAGCGTTGTGCGCTAAACGCACCCATTATTTCCGAACATCCAAGTGATTTGTTTGTACTGATTATGACAAACATAAAATGGGTAAAAAGGGATAATCTTTACATTGGTTCCTACTTTCTTTTTAGACAAGAAAAAGTTTTAACGTTGCGAGCGCCTCTAATCAGATGAGTTGATATTAAATTGTACTGGCTGCTCTTAAACCATTTACCAATTAATAATGAAATTCGAAGAAATTAAAGAAAAATTTTATTTTGACTTAAATCACAACACTAGTAATTGCTTTGGTTATTAACTCTAAATTAAACTACTTCGTCACAACATTTAACACAGTTATCTAAAGGCAATTTTAACATAACATCCTTACTAATCACCTCACCATAGGAAAGTAACTCGATACTTCTTTCAACATCGTGAAACTCGCTTGCTCTTTTATTATGCTTCCTATTTTTCCAACGGCCATTACATTTGACTAGACTGGTTGACTTTTCTGTTTTATGTAAATCGTAACAAGAGGGATCACGTTTGTTTGCTTTAATCACCGGAATTTTGCTCAATTTCTTAACTGCAACCTTATCCAACGCATCGCCAATATTTTTTTCCACAATTTTGCTTTCCCCATTGCAAACTGTGTACACAAATCTAACTTTCTCAACTTGAGCACCGTCTCCTTCATCCTTTTCTAAAAAACGAACTTGAACCGGAACTTCGTTACTTTCGGTTGCACTCTCCCTTTCGTTAAGCTCTTCGGTAGTTTTCCCGACCGTTCCCGGTTCGATAAAAGATGTACTTTGATCGACTGCAAAAAGTCTATTCAAAAAATATTGTTTTCCTAACTTGCTCGAAGCTATGGTTCCACGTCTGTGGTTGATTTCTTCGTTTTTGTTGCGTAAAGATCTTGTTAAACACAACATGAGAAAAATTATTGAAAATATTACTATTAAACATAAGGCAATAATGGACAAACATATCAATTGCCATAACAAATGTATTGAACGCGTATGTAAGTTAAAGTCAAAGCTTAAATTTTCTCTAGAAGCCACCAGGGGAGGTAGTAAAGTGCCCAAAAGTCCACAGGTTAAGTGGATTGCTATTATGTTGCAATAGTCTTCGATAAAAGAGTTATGAACGCATACCACTGTTATATAAAATACAAAAGCTCCTAGAGAGGAGCACACATAAGAAATTAAAGGGGTGTACACTTCGACTCCTGCAGATATAGTAACTATTCCCGCAATAGCTCCTTGGATACACCTCAAAATACTCCAATAATTAAAAGTTTTCCTATAACACAAAAATTGCAACACGACAGCCACCACGATTCCTGCAGCTATTGCCATAATGTTATTTACTAAGACGATTCCGACGTAATTTGCAGAAATATGAGTGGCTTCATAAATTGGAGTTGGAAGCGTAAATCCGATTAATCCCACCATTATAAAAATGTAGCCAATAATAGTGCTTCCCGAAGATTCCGGTCCGATGGAAGACTCGTCTATTTCCTTGAGACGTATTAAACGCCGTCCGAGAAATGCGGAGCCGATAAACCCAATTAATCCAGAAGAAAAATGCACTACCAAACACCCGGCGTGATCCTTAACCGACACTAACGTCTCCAATAAAATAACGTGATGACGCATCCATCCTTGATGACTCCAAATCCAGTGAATTAGAATCGGTAAACACAAACTCGAGTACAATAAGCTTATCAATAAGTAACCAAAACAATGACAACGTCCCGATAATAGTGTAGTTATAATTGCGGAGCCAATCAGACACGCAGAGAAGCCTATAAATGGAACAAGATGTAGAGGATGATAAGGAAAAATAAGTTATTCTTGCCTGTTATTGCTTCGTCGAGATTTGCTGGAGTCGACATTGCCCACATTCCATAACCGGTAAGTCCGGGACCGACATCATAACCATAAGCTACGCTAAAACCGATTAATCCAAACGCTGATAATGTAACGGCAATATCCAGAATATTTTGGAGTAGTATCAAGTAGATGTTTTCGACAGGGATGCTGCCTAATTGGATTAAGATGTAACCGGCTCGTAATAATAAGACTAAAAAGTGGATAAAATCAGTTTGGTGAGTGGAGAGGTTGTGGCTTACACTTGGGCTCTACAGAGCTCTAGGAACAAACTCAAAAGTTCTACACAGTTCACCGATTTAAACTGATTATATTCCAAAAAGGGAGCATTCTAAGCCAACCTGAAGTCTCTTTGTGGCTTTGGAAGACTTAATATGTTGTTCCGAGAGCTCCTAAGTGGCAATGCACAAATCCTCCCACCAATTTGCTTCAAGTTTTGCTGAAAAGTGGGCGCCAACTAGCCCTTCTAACTAGGACCTGTTGAGGAATATTAAGACGTACCCAATGCTCCTTTAATAAATGTGGCGATGGATCCATAACTAACATCTAGAGGAATATGAGAAGAGTTTGTTAAAGTACTATTTAAGAAATTAAAATCTGATGGCATTGCTTGAAGCAAATTTGAAGTATAACTATTAAACAAAAAATAAAACTACTTTGATCGTAAATGTTTAAATTTTTCTTTTTTTCATAAATATTTCAGAAAGTTTAGGTAACAATTGTCTAATATTTTTTTATAATAATGTAATGCAACGATTTAAATATTTACAAATTATGACAATATACAACGACTTAAATTAAAAATTATTTATAAAATTTAACTAAAATCACACACACCGGTTGATCCAATTATGGCTATAAATGGCAAAATAATTTATTCGTATTCGTATAAAATAATTGTATATTTTAGATTGGTGATTGATTACTTTAAAATCGAAGATTTAGTAGACACCAACGTAGAAGGTAGGTCCAAGAAAGCAGCAAGCACTCCAGTTGTAACTGTAGTGTCTCAGTCTTTAGTAGTAGGAAAGAATAGGTTTACAGCACGTTTACAGACAACAGTCGAGCACACAACAAAGCAATAAAGCGCCCGTATTGAAAATTTTACATTGAGACACACTATACCGGGTGTAAATCAAATTAGGGTCACCTACACAACTATATCTTTTGAGTTACCACTTCAATATTCCAGAAAGTTAAATAAAGAACAGAAATGTTTTAGTAACAAATTTAATTTTGCATCTAGGGAGGCCATGAGCACTAAAAATTACCCCTTTAACTTCCCCCCCCCCCTTTTCAAAGCGGTAGAACGCAATCACGACGACTTCTCGAATTCAAAAAAGAAAAAATATATAGTGTCCCACATAAAAAGTGAAAGTTAATGCCATTTCCGGTAAGACCAGAAGTAAAGCGAACATTTAATTACAGAGAGCAAGTTTAAAATTCTTCGTTACTTCACTTCCTGAAATTTTAGAGTGATGCCTAAAAAAATAAAAAAGTTATGGGTGTGATCCTGCCTCAGAGTACACCCTGTGATGCATTACAACATAAAAAACAATTGGAATCATATAAGCGACGGTGTTAGTAAATTAACTTAAAAATAATTCATTTGTGTCGATGGTGTGTTTGTGTGCTCGAGCTGAAAAAAATTGCTGTTGCTCCATTCATGAACCACTTTACAGGATGACCCAATAATGCAACTAAGTCGAATTTCTTATTTGTAGTAAACAACAAGAAAAACAGTCAAACAAAAAGCACTAAATAGCGCGTATTTTAAAATTAGTTCGAAAAGAAAACAGGGTGTTCCAGTTAAACGAGATGCGGTAAAAGCATTTCTTATATACAGTCACTAGGGGGAAAAAGCGGCAATCCAAAAAAAATATATAAACATTTTTTTCTAGATCGTTCCTTTATGGCTTTTGGGGCGCTGAATCAGAATTTCAACTTTGGCACCTCATAAAAGTATGAGAAAAGTGCGAAAAAAGTGCTCTTATTTCAATTTTTCGCTTATAATACCAAAATTACGCGCTTTATGAGAAAAGTGTTCCTATAAGAAAATGAACTGCATTAAATTTCTTACAAATTATATCTCTTAAGTTTTTTTCGTCAGACGAACTGTTCAAGTGCTATAGAGCGTTGAATTTTAACAAAAATTTTAAAATTGGCAAAAAACTGTTTTCTTTCAGTTTTTCGTTTATAACATGAAAAATGCGCACTTTTAGAGAAAAGTGTTTCTATTCAAACATAAAGTATATTAAATTTCCTACAAATTAAGCTTCCCAGGTTATTTTCGTCCGACGAGCGGTTTAGGCACTACAGCGCGTTGAATTACATAATACATAATTAATTCCCCACACAGTTCCTACACAATTGCCTACACCGTTCAGCTGACGACAAATCTAAGATATATAATAGTTTATAGGAAATTTAAAGTAAAGTCACAGAAAAATGTATTGGGCACTAGTAAGTAGTAACTTTCTTCTTTTTATATAGGTACATTTTAGTGGATAATGGCATAAAAAGCTATAACTATAAAACATTTCATTTGTAATTGAAATTGCATTGCAGGAATAGAGAACTTGCGGAGAAAGTAAGTCATCAAACAACCTATAATAGTCGTCAATAATTATTTTTCCGACTCTACTTCGACTTGTATGGAAACACTTTTGGGTAGTTTATAGTAAAAGCGAAAAACTAAAAAAAAACAAATTTCCTGGCGGATTTTGGAATTTTCATCAAACTTTAACGCGCTATAGCGCCTAAACCATTCATCTGACGAAAAAACCTAACAACCATAATTTGAAAGTAATTTAATGTAGTTCCTTTGTATATAGAAACACTTTTCTTAAAATGGGCGTATTTTAGCAGTGTGAGAGCGATTACGAGCTCAAACGAGATTGTCGTAACTAAAACAAACTATGACATGGAAGTTTCTAAATAATTAAACAAACATTGATGGCCTCAAAATGGAGAATTTAGAAAATACAAAATTTTGTATGGGAAACTTCGAAGATGAGTCATGGATTGAGCCATATTTGGTTATGTTACTAGGGCCTGTATCCTCTCGGACAACATATCTGTTGGACCATTCGTTATCAAGTTGTATCCATTCTAGTTGCTCGTCTAGTTTTACCGGAACAGTCCGTACACTACCACACACCTTACGCTTCTTTAATTTTGTTCGTAATAAGTAATAACAAAGACTTCCAATTTGGGGCAGTATTGGACCACTCTGTTTGTTAATAGTACCAAGAAATATTAAATAGAAAATGTAACAGTAAAATTGTTTTTGAGCAAATTTTAGTAGTAAAATGTCGGCAATTCCAAATTCTTATCAACTGTATGTACTGGGTGTTTACGGACGAGCTGACAGTATCTGTAACCTTTACAAAATTATTAATGTTCGAGCAGGTAGACTATTTTGGAGAAATAGAACTACTCTTTAAAAAACTAAGATACTATTAGCCCAGTCCCTAAACTCCCCCTAGTATAATTCGAGTATAATTGTAAAGCGCAATTGTTTATCCTAAAATTTGACGACTTAATTTTTAAAAGCACTGACATATTTGTGCAAAAAAGTACTCTTCTAGTGCTCGAAACAAATAAGAATAAGAAAAGAAAGCAAAATTCTTAGTAAGAAGTTATAAAATTGGAAGATGCAAGAAGGTACTATACAGGGTGGCGAATTGAAATTGTAGACCTCAATCTTTTCTCAACTACCTACTAGAGTTTGTTGCAATACGCAAAACCACCCTATATCCATCAGTTTGGCACAGTTAATTACTACGTGCTAAAGATAACAATAATCAATAACTCAACTTGCAATTGATCACAAAAGATGACGAATTACAATTTAATAAAATTATCTTTTAGCCTAAAACTAGAGACACACACATGATTGTTACGTTTAAAATGTGCATAAAATTTTGTCCTTCTCCCTTCTTCGTCTTTAGTTAAAGAATTCGAAATATAAATCACAGCAAAATTGTGCAATGTGCATAAAGGGACCAGGAGCTCGAAATTATAAACAAAGCACCTAATCTATAAACAACTACGAGTATAATAGCAAAAATAGATTATTTTTTTACACAAAAACAGGTCAACAATTGTTAGCAAAAATATTTCGAAACTATCCAAAACAACAACAACAACAATAACAATAAAGACGTGCAGTGTAAAAGTGTCCTAATAAATTTTTTTTAGCAGAAACAAAGAAAGATAGGACGGATATATTTGAAATTTTCGTAGCTCTATTATTATGAAAGAGAGGGGGGTTAAAAAAGCTTCTTTTAGTAATAATTCGAAAAATGTTTTTTTAGATGAAAATGATTTTCGATTAGCTAACGTGGAGTTTCATCATTCTTCAACTGTTTTCGTTTTATTATTATCTACTTCAGTCGATGATGGTTGTGGAGGTAGTTTCTTACGTTTAAGTAATGGAGCTTTCGCTTTCAGTATTTCTAATTCTAAAGAACTAATTTGGTCTTTTAGTTGATTATATCTAAGTAAGTCTAATCCCACTTTTTTCGATTTCTTGTGCATCGTTATTAAATGTTGTCTGTTTTTTACGTCTTGTAAAATGTATTCCTAAACAAAGAGATTAAGTAATTATGAGGGCGAATTAAAGGACCATTTTTACCTCTTTAGTAAGTACGAAGTAAGAGTAAGCAGCCATGGCGGTACCGTACGTAACGAAATAAGTCACCGGTTCCATGATATCCCAAGAATATTCCCACCACGTTAGACGAGCTAATATTCCAAATTGAACAGACATAAGTCCTAAACCAGCCCATGCCATAAAGTTACTTTTTCTCTCCGCTACCATTTCCACGTTTATACGTGCCTGAAACAAAACAAAAGGGTCAAAAAATACACAAAAATTCGGTCAACGGTATTGGCGACACTTCACCCTATAGCGAGACCTATATTATTATAATACCACAAGCTTGTCCAAAGGTTTAGATAGATACTACAGGATGAGGTGCAGAACAATGGGCCCAGCCCGACTAAGAGGTCTAAACATATCGGAATCTTTGACCACTCTCGATCGGAATAACAATCCGGTACTCCTCTAGTTCGTACCAGTTTTGGTACGACTTGAGATAAAAATGGGCTTTAAGCGAGTCTGATAGCTTTATCGAGGCCAACAGTTAGATTTTTTTAACATTTTGAGAGTACCAACCCTTAAATTGGCTCGAAATAAAATAAAAATCTTCTAAAACTGGTACTTTTTACGCTCGTTTTTTAGTTATCTAAGAACATTTTTCACCTATCTTTAATAGCTGATAAGTGGCGTTAGTATTAAGCGAAAAAGCTTGAAAAAATTTAAGAGAATATAAATAATGTAGTAGGAGCCTAAAAATCTATTGAAAGTGTAATGCAATCAGGAAACCACTCAAATCGTACAATGTCGTGCTCTTAAAACCGTAAAGTACGTAAATTTGAATTGGAAATTAAGCGAAAAACAGGCAAGTTGTAGGGCTTTTCGCCATTGTCCGATTGGTTCAGTAAAAACGCATTAGATGTCGTACGCTCAATTTATTCTATAAAATTCAACTTATCCCCTAGTTCCTGGTTAATTTTTCATTTCCTTTTTTTTTCTCTTCCTCCAAAAGCAATAATTACGCACTTTACAGCCGAGAGAAAAAAGCTATAAATTTTAAAAAGTTTACAAGTACAAAAGGGAAAATCTAAATTTATGTTTATTTTGGAAAACTATACACAGCAATACTTTTATAAACTCACATAAAATAGCTTCCCAAAAGTCTTAAATTGCAAAAATAAATTTTCTTTAACTTTCCACAAAAATGTTCTTCGAGTAAAGCTCTTCTAAGTTTGTTAAAAATAAATTTGGTAAGTAGGTAAGTACGTGAAAATCGCTTTAGACATTTTGTTAATTAGAGAAAAACGAGTGCCTATTCTTTAAGGCTATAAAGTTATAAAATTAATTCCTCATATTCTTACTTTAACATTAAATTACCGATGAAAATAATTTCGAGGGCCCTAAAAAAATTCGGATAGCAACTATTTAATTAGTAAGTTGTGTGTCTCGCAAATATTCACGTTGGTACTCTAAATATCTAATAGGTAAACATAAGAAAATTAAACCATGCCACCCTGCAATCTAAGAGGGATCCAATTAAGATGATTTAAGTGGTAAAGAGACAAGTCGAGTTCCCTACGACCTACATCCAATTATGTCAAGTTCGCAATTTAATTTAACTGCTTTAGTACACCCATATATTACACACACAAAAATAGTTTAACAATAATTCTAAAGGCATTTTATTATAAGCCATTTAGGCATTAGTCTTAAATTTAAAAAAATTTATTTATTTCAACTGATGAAAGGCTTTTAAAGAGGCTTTTAGTAAAAACTAGTATTTTGCAAATTCGGTATTTATTTATTACCAACCACAATTATGTAATTACTAATGACTAAATGTATAGCTTTAATTACCGCTAATGGATTTTCCACCGGTTAAATGTGTGGAACATCAATTAAACCTATTTTCCTCATTCGAAAAACATAGTAACAAGCTATTAAAAGCTTCAAAGACGACTTAAAAAATTAAAATAAAACATCAAAGTGCAACAAAGGGGTATACGACTTCCCTTCGGTTCAACATTTTAGATCCCATTCATCAAAATTGGGAAAGTTTAACAATTATTTTCCTGAGAGTGGGAAAATAAACTCAAAAAATATTACAGCAGAAGCATAGACTAATGTTCGACGTTTCTTTAGGTTCTAATTTTAAATAAATTTGACAAAAATTAGTCAAAAATCTACTGGAAGTTCCAAACCCTTGCAGTTTAACTCGGATTAAAATTGTCAAAAAGATTTAAACGGTGTGAGCCAATGACTTCATTTGCTTCATCAATTCTACACGACACAGTAGCGAAACCACGACATATTAGAAAAAAATTCCAGTGGTGAAAAATGCCCCCGGGGGAGGGAGAAAATCAATTAATGATTGTTTGTACTTTGGGCGCGTCAACATATTTTTGTTATTTGCGCCAGAATTCAAATGATCTACAGATAGTGTTACTTTTATTTATTTATTATTAAAATTATCCTATACAAACAGGGACTAGCCACATAGCTCATAGTGATCACGTGATCACAGAACACACGGCTTCCACATCAGGTAGAGTACCTGACCGGGTACTGTACATCAGGTACTCTATCGATAGAAAATCCTGCGCTCCACAACAAATTTTCCCCTATACATAGCCAAATGAGTCCCCGAACCCAGGTACATGTTATTAATGGCGACCGAGGCCCCAGCAGTGCGTGTCTAGGCTTTCCGCAATGTACCTAATCCTTCTTGATGTGTGTTCGGATGAAGGCTGGAGGCGAGCGGACCCTCTCTCTTAACGCACCATCATGAAAAACCTGGTCTGTAACGAGACATAACGGATGGTCCAGAAGCGATTATGTGGTGACTTGAGGAAGGGTGAGGGGTTTCCCGATCCCGAACCATTACCAATCACGGTAGAGTACGTGGTTACGCTCTGCCAGTACCGCGGCGCGTGGAGTAGCCTTAAACAATCCACTCTGATATTGGTACTGCGGGCAGAATTTTGCTTCTGGTGAGGTAGTGAGATTGGATTCGCAGTGGCTTACGGTTTTACTAAGGAGTGGTAATTCCTATCAGACTGCTTCGTATAACTCTGATATACTAATAGTGGGTGCAGGAGGGGAGCAGATGGGTTCTAGATCCTACTATTAAATTGAAAGCTATTATACAAACAGAGCATACGCCATTTTAGCACTATTCTCATAGGAAGTTTTTACCTATGGAAGGTGCACGTAGCTGACGTTTCCTAATATAATGTTAGAAGTTGAAAATGAAAAAATTCTACTGCAACTATGTCAGAGAAATGACAAAACACATTTTTTTTCAAACGCAGATTAAAGGAATAGTCCGGTCAATCTAGACTAAAAAATGAGAGAAGTGGTGCATAAAGTCCCAACAAGCTGAAAATTGGTAAAATGGTTTAAAACATAATTATAAATAAAATTTAAAAGTTCCCCATCATTCCCGTGTGTGGAAAAATTTTTATTTGAGGTTAAAGGTTAAAAAAATGAGTTTTTTGCGATTTTCAGCAAAACGGTAAGTTTTATCATAAAAGTACTTCCGACAAAAATTGTAGATCATAAAATTATCTATAAGAAATGTATCAGAACTTTTTTTCCTACGAGCCACCGTTTCTGAGATATAACTATTCAAAAAGTTGTAAAAGTTGCGCTAAGTACACTACCTCATAGGTGGCGTGGAAACGTGTGCATATTATGTAATAACTTTTAAAGGGCTCATACGAATTAGTTCAAATTTTAGTACAAGGAGAAGTGGTCCTTTATCGTTGTAACCGTGTTTTGTAAACTATATCATTTTATTGCAATTTCTTTAAACGACGTTTTTGAAGCCGCAAATTTACTCGTTTGACTCGAAATGCGTTCTTCGTGTTTGACGGCGAATAACTTTTAAACGGCTGATACGAATTACTTCAAATTTTAGTAAAATGAGAAGTAGTCCTTTATCTTTGTAACCGTGTTTTTAAAATTATAATTATTTCAACACGTACTTGTTAAATGTAATTACCTAGTCCGGTCAATCTAGACCAAAAAATGAGAGTGAAGGTGCATAAAGTCCCAACAAGCTGAAAATCAGTAAAATTGTTCAAAACATAATTATAAATAAAGTTTAAAAGTTCCCCATCATTCCCGTGTGTGGAAAACATTTTATTTGAGGTTAAAGGTAAAAAAAATGAGTTTTTCGCGATTTTCAGCAAAACGGTAAGTTTTATCAAAAAAGTACTTCAGACAAAAATTGTAGATCATAAAATTATCCATAAGAAATGTATCAAAGCTTTTTTTCCTACGAGCTACCGTTTCTGAGATATAACGATTTAAAAAGTTGTATATGTATATATATATAACAACTCTAGAGATGTATACAGGGTGATGCATGACGTCCTGTACAAACTTAAGAGACATTTTTGTGAAGTCAAAATAAGTCGATTTAACCAACTTACCCTATATATCAAAATGGTTCCTAAGCCCGTGGGGGTGCTTCAAAGTTGAAAAAAAATTTTTCTTTTTCTTTAATAACTCAAAAATGCTTAGTTTGATTTTGATCAAATTCGGTATGTGGGGTCATGTTAAAAGCTTAGTGTACGAAGTACAAATAAATACTCGAGCTCAACTGCAGCAGCGTATTATTGAAGCATGTCAGCAAATAAGGGATAACGGGCTTTTGGTATATAGAGCAAGTTGGTCAATTCGACTTATTTTGACCTCAGAAAAATGCCCCTTAAGTTTGTACAGTACGTCATGCAACACCCTGTATACGTGGCGTACTCATGCTTATTATGACGATACAACTTTTACAACTTTTTTGAACAATTTTACTGATTTTCAGCTTGTTGGGACTTTATGCACCTTCGAATGTCTAAATTGACCGGACTAGAAATCGTTTGCAGTAGGTACTGATCATTCGGCGCTTGTTAAAAAACGAAAAAAAATTCGCGAGTATTTGTTAGCGCAGTTCAACTATGTCAAGGAAATTTAGAAGCCATTTCTGTCAATTTCCCTTTTTCTTCCACACTAAAAATAAGTTTTCCTTCAGACAGTCTTCGTAGCGGTTGCGTCTACGCTGCTCTCGAATTAGCACAGTCGCATGGTCGTAGTAACATTTACTTGTTGTTTCATTCTGACAGCAATGAATTGCAATTCAAAATGAGTAAAGAGCTGGAGTACTGTACCAGCTACTTACAGTCTGATGCTTTAGTGGCCCCTTAACGATTAACGAAAGCGAGTTTTACAATCGAGAAGAATGAAATAAATAAATAGCGACTATTTGGTATGTTTTACTGTTTAGATTTTTCAGGGACTCGTCGCTCATTGGATCGTTATAGTTAGTTTTCTTTTCAATTAACGTTATGGAACTAACCACGAAATTATACCCTAAAATTATTCATGAAGCCGCAAGCTCGCAATATAACATAAAACGAACATTACAATTTCACACACGAAGTTTGTCAAATATGAAAAAGGTATTAAAAAAAAATATCATATATAGCAGAACATAAAACCCTCGTCAGAGGAAGTTTTGAAAAACTAACACTACAAGTAAATCTCAAATTTAACTATTTTCTCCGTTATTAAATTTTCCGACCTTAGATGTAAGAGTTTGGAAATAAAATTTACAACTTACCGTTTCCAATGGCAGAATTTCTTGTCTTAATAATTCTAATTGTCCTTGTAGATCTTTTTCTTGTAGAGAATGAAAATCTTCGACGTGCAAAGTATCGTATAATCTGCTTACTAAAGTTTTAACGTCGTCTAATCTAAAACAAAGCGAAAAGAGAGGAAAGCTTTAAAAATGGAATTATAAAACGACGCTTTTCTCAAATTACAAAAAAATTCAAATATTTATGTAAAACAACTGACAGTAAGTATAGGAAAGTTGAGAGTAATATCAAGTAGCAGATTAGTCGATGAAGTCGTAGTTCAACCGCAGTCCCTATCAAAGTCAGAGTCGAGTTTCAGTTAGGGTTAGGACTGGCGATACGATCGATATTTCAAAAATTATCGATATTATCGAAAGATCGATATATCGATATAAATTTCGAAACATCGATATATCGAAATATAGATATTTTTTTAAATATCGATATTACTAACTTGATACTTGATAGGTTAGACTAAAATTACGACAATAAAATACTTACTGTTTCGCGGCTTCATTAGTTATCTTTTGGTGCTCTGGGATTCTAACAATAAAAAAATGATCATTAATAAGTAACTTGAAATTGTCACGTAATAGTATTTCTATCGTATTGGAAGACGCTATTCTAGTACCATCTAATGAATGAATAACAGCCCTATCTATTCCTTTATCTTCTTTTTTGACCATTTCCAAAAAATCTCCAACGGTGTTCGATATTGGTCTTAACGTAAATCTACAATTTTCTTTTCTACTAGGTAAAGGTACTGTTATTTGAGGTAGGCCATGAACGTATTCCACTGTTACGTCTGAAACAAACACATTAAATAAGTAATGGAGATAATTACTAGATAACGATGTTTTTTACGGTTTAAAAACTATTTAGATATTGACACGCATATAACGATGACAAGTAGAGAACGTGTAATAATCGAGAATTAGGTGGTTAGTGTATGTCAGCGACAACCGCAATATATCAAAGGCAGCAGGCGGTTCTGGTTAGCCAAAATCCACGTTTCAAGTGCAGAACGTGCATTTTCGATTATGAAAGTGTAACGGCGTCATTAACGTATAATCAAATTCACGTTTCTTAATATGAAATGCATTATCTATAAAGTTCGCGTTTATACATAGATTTATCGATAATTCGATTTACTTATAAGTAGATGATTATGATCGACCACAAATTATTTTTAAAAATTTAATTTCTCGATACTAGTACTAGTATCCCTATACTGTATCCAAAAATGTTTAAATTAATTAATTTTTTGAAAAAGTCTGTCAGAATGTGGGTATGTGTGTCTGTGTGTAATGCCTTAAAACCAAAACTACTAAAGCAATTTAGATGAAATTTGGTTTCAGTCACAATGGCATCGTCAACAAAAGCTTTTAAAAGAAATCGATACAGGGTGGCATTTCGGAAAATCTTGACTCACATTATTTATACTCGTCTATAAATCTATAGGGCATTAGCCCTAATTCAAAAAATACCTTTTTCAATTTCTTTATAAGTGTACCAATACAACAACTTTTTCCCGTCGTTATCTCTTCGTATATTATACGGTTTACCAGATCACAATTGGAATAAATTTAAAAGCGACACCCTGCACGTCAACTTCTGCAATATATTAAAATAATACGGACGTGTGATGTTCTTTTGAGTTAAAATAATTTAAGTAAAATCTTGATAAAGTAGGGCTTTCCATATTTATCGATTAATCGATATTTTGTCGACAATTATCGATATGTTACCTGTCACCTAGTGAGCTGAAATTTGATACGATTGTGTAGCTCAGAAAGTAATGCAATTAATGGAAAGGGGAAGGGGGGTCCACACAATATTGTTAAGTTGAAGCTTAAATAAGATAGCTACCCTTTAGATAACAATCGGACACGTTAGTGTTGTTTACTACATTACCCAGTTTTTCGAACTGATCGAATAAGAAAAATATAGGCCGATCTTCGAAGAAAACTCGCTATTCGTAGCTACAAAAATAACATTTAAATTGAGCCCTCATACACGTAGGTAGGGTATTATTAAAGTTTGACATTCTATGCGTGATTTTATTTTGTTTTGGAGCAAAAATTTCATATCGGTATCCCATTCGTACCCTTAATGTGACATGCTATCCCAAACTCGACATTTCTCGGCTTCCATTTCGTATTCATTAATGCAAATGAAAATGTACACATTGACTTATTCATGAACTAGTAGAGAACTAGACGCGATTTTCTCGACATTTCAAAAATTGCAAACTTACGTTTGAGCGATTACACTACCGTCGTTTGTAATTTACACCAGAAATAACAGATTAAACTTCAATTCAATAATATTAATCATTCTCATCACGTTTCCATACTTTTATATTGCACGTATGTTGTCTCAACCATCGTAAATTGTGTAAAATGGCCTTAAATTGTATTTTTGGGTAAGTACCTAATCGATTTACAGTGTGAGATTTGTTTGAATTGAAAGGTAATAAATAAAGTGCAGGCGGCGTTTGTAATATTAAATAGCTGATGTGGCCATGACTTTTTTTTGAAGTTAAAAATATGAAAAATGCTTGAAAACTCTCTCTCGTTTCCAAAATCGAAAATTATACGGGGTGTTCTACTGAAAATAGGAAAGCTAATCTCATTTCAGACTGAAATGAAAGTCAAAATAGAAATTTATGGTATCACTAGACAGATAATTTTACAATCTTCAAAATAATTAAAAATATACAGAGTGTTGAATTTAATTTAGAAAAGCTAACTCCATTTCTGGTTAAACCAGAAGTCAAAATATAACAAGTTTGATATCATTAGACAGCTAATTTTACATTGTTGTACAAAATCTTAAAATATACAAGATGTTTTCAAGAAATCATATCGAACCACCCTGTGATCCTAGACCGCAGTAATTAAAGAGAGTAGATTATTTCAACTGAAGAGACCCCGCGAGAGCCACAAAATTAGTGTCATAAATGGAATCGGATCTGAGAATGAACGGTAAACGTCACTCAATAGGATATGAAAAGAAGCTCTATCTCTCAATAAAGGAGAAGTCTTCACTTAAACGCAATGCAGCGTCTTTCATAGTTAGCGATGACTCCTCTTGAACTGAATCATAACCCTCATCCATGAGGCATTGCGGTTATACATCTTTCTTATTAATAATTCGATCGATTTCAATTCTTAATCCTACGATGTGTTCATAAAACATAAAATAATTCCAATATTAAGCTCGAAACACGCAAGTAAATCACACGTCACTGTATAAAAGAGTGTGATTTAATGTAATTTTCCAAGTCACGCAATTAACTAAGTATTTCGTTTAATGGTGTTGCGTCTCCTGGGCACACCGATCCTGGAATCCGGGAAGTTATACTAAACATGAATAAACCGCCTTTCACACCTTAACCCTTACCTAATTGACGAAAAATCAATTATGTAGAATTAACCCACAAATCCAATCTCCAGCCGCAAAGATGAAGAAAACCCAATATTATAGCAGCGTCACGTTTACCTAATCTAAAGGATTAATAAGTGCAAATAATTGACCAGATGGCCAGTATGTATTTTTTGGAAACGAATAAAAAAGTATCGATTTTGTTTTGAAAACAAAATTAATTCAGCTTCATTGGCCTTTCGGCAGAGTGACTACGATGACACTTTCGACGCCTCGAGAGTGTGAGATGTTTTGGGAGATTTTTCATCGCTTCAAATAACTTCGAGGTCTCGTTCTCTTGTCCATTTTTTATCTACAACTTCTTTTCTTTAAATTTAGACCTATTTGCCACTAGTTGCTTTTGTTACGCTCTTCACCATGGCGATGATCGATTTTTGTGTACCACTCCGCGAGCCTGTACGACCAAATACATACTTTGTTTTGATTTTATTCTTGAAACTATTTTTTCGATAGTGTGGAATGTGCAAGAGCATAATAGCGAGTTTTTTAAAATGCGCATTTTTGGGTAAGTTCGGACTTTTTAAACTAATACTGGGTGGTAATACTGGGTCAAAGTTAGTTTTATACTTTTCGGCCTTATAGTTACTATCACTTTTTATTTTTTCGTAAAAAGTAATATGATCGACAAAAAACAACAACAGAAACAGTTGTCTGATCTGATTCCATTTCTCCATTTCTGACACTAACATTACAGCTCTCATGGGGTCTACTCAGTCTATGATATCTCTTTGGCTCGACACATTGCCACAATACTTTCCGATGACTCGAGTATTCGTAGTGCTCCGAAAGACTAATTAATTTGTTTCGTTTCAGTTGTCTTAGTAACGAAAAGGTGGAAGACGGAAAGCCTCCAAAAAAAGAAACTCCAAATATCTCCTACGTTCAATTGGTATGTACCTATGCCAAGAGCACGAATAGTCTTTCAAAAATTTGTTGCAGTACAAATTTGCTACTCCTTTAGAAAAGCTTTTGATGAGTTTTGCAGTGAGTTGTTCCATTATTGGAGGTACTTCGTACGCACTCTTCGCTTCTATTTTTGGCACCGGCGTAGATGGAATTATAACTTACGCTTCAGACATTACAAATACAACAAACGAAACAACGCTTGCAGAAGCCGAAACTCGACTAACGAAAAGTTTAAACGAATTTGCCATTTCGACCGGCTTTTTAGGAGTTGTAATCGTGATAAGTACATATTTATCTACATTTTTGCTAAACTACACTGCTTTAAAGCAAGTAATGAGTTACCAAATGCACGTTGGAAGCAAAACCTTACCAACAATCTCACTTTTAGGTGAATAAAATTCGAAAAATGTATCTATTTAGCATTTTGCATCGAGACATGGCTTGGCACGATCTAAATCGAGTCGACGATTTTTCTAGCGACCTCCAAAAATTACAGGAAGGCATTGGGGAAAAAATTGGAACATTTCTTTGCAGACTAACAATAATGGTCGTCTGTATAATACAAGCCACTATTAAAGGGTGGAAATTGGTGGCGATTTGCTCCATACCAATTTCGCTCTCGTTCGTACTGATGGTATACTTTAGATGGGTAAGCCAGAACGACCTTCTCTAAAACTTCAATTGATAATAATTCACAAACTAGGAAGCCTCGAAGTTGGCTAAAAGTGAAAGGAGAGTATTTGGAAACGCAAGTGTTGTGGCCGAAGAAGCTTTGAGTGGTATCAAAACTGTCGTTGCGTTCGACGGACGAGAAGAAGAAAAGAAAAGATACACCACGTTAATTGCTTCGGCAATGAAAATGAATATTAAGAAATCCTATTACGATGCACTAATTAACGCAATAACGACCTTTTCCATATATGGAAGTAGTGGTGTTGCACTTTGGTACGGCATCAGATTAGTTGTTGACGGGCGAGTTTCAAATGATGGTTACACTGCAGCGAGTGCCATTACGGTAAATTCACACTTTACCTACATCAATCAAACTCTAAAATAAGTACGCAACTTGCAGATACTTAAAGCAATAACAAATGCAACCTTACAACTGAGTACATTCGCTCCACTTTTGGAAACTTTTGGAACGGCACAAGGAGCGGCAGCAAAAATATTTCACGCAATATCCAATCGGAAAAAATTGGACGAATCGTCCAGAAACGAAATGGAAGGCCTCAAAGGAAAAGTTACATTCGACAATATTCACTTTAGCTATCCGTCTAAAAGAGAAACTAAAGTAATGCCAAGCACTCGGAACTGTATGGGGTGAGCCATAAGTCATCACGTCTCGCCGTAGATGCCTATCGATTGAGATAACGCAGAGCAGACTGGGACTGAGAAAAATATTACATAAAAATTTATAAAAATATATCATGTACCGACAAATTTGATATATTATTCGATTCATTGAAAATTCGACATGTCGATAATTCGATATTGCGACGAATCGATTAGCTATGAATAGGGCTGAGAATTATATGGAATTGCATATGTTGTTTGCTGATATGCAAAGTGTTGAAATAACAATATCTGTACAAATTCGGCTAGTGATGTCCGATGGTCCAAATTTTATAGTGCATACAATTGCATATTTCATCGTTTTTAGACATTTAAGCATATATTCCTAAATAGTGCATATATCAGCATATTTTGATAATAAAATTGCAGATATTATCAAAATATCAAAATAATAAATGCAAATATTTTTTAGAATTTTTAGTTATTGGGTTGCGATACGGGTTTCTTACAACTGTTTACATTGCAGATTTATTATCTTTATCATTTCTACTAATTTGCAGTGAAATCTAATATCTTGTGTAGGTGTGTAGATAATAATATTATACAACGCTTTAGCATTTTCATTTTACTGTTTTAGTGTGTAGTGTCAGTCGTACACGAAAAGTGCTAGGTCGTCGCTTATACAATCGTGGATAGCTGGTGATGATGATAATTTGGAAAAATATTTGATTTGCTACTGCAATAAATAAAAATTTTCTATTATTTCTTCTGTATTTACTTAAAAACAAATTTCGTTTAAAATAATTTAATTTTTTTGTGCATATAATCCAAAATATAGAGCATATATCGGTTATATTTGACAGCATATATGCTACATGTTTTGAGATTTTTAGTGCATATAATTCTCAGCCTTAGCTATGAAGTTCAAGGAACTGTCTTGCCAGCCGAGACTCAATCGAAGACCGAATAAAGAAATTATACCTAAGTTACATCGATGAATTATTACCGCTTAGTTTTACATAACTTTTGGCTCACCCTATACATTTTAATGAAAGTCTCAAACTCAAATTATGACTGCTAAGCTTTATCATGGCACAAACAGTTTAGGTTTAGGCTGTAGAGAGCATTAAGGTTTGCTAAAAATTCCAAAATCCACAAACTGCTTTTTTTAATTTTTCACTTACGTATAACTCGAAAATCACTCACTTTAGAAAAAAAATGCATTTTTACAAAAATGAAGTACGGTAAATTTTCTACAAACTATGTCTGCTAGATTTTATGATCAGAAGAACGGTTTAGGCTCTAGAGAGCATTAAAGTTTGCTAAAAATTAAAAAATCGAACACAAAGCTGCTTTTTTTAGTTTTTCACTTATAACTGGAAAATTACTCACTTTTAGAAAAAAATGCATTTATCCAAAAATAAAGTACGTTAAATTTCCTACGAATTATTTATGATAGATTTTTTCGCCAGATAAACGGTTTACGCTCGAAAAACTTTAAAGTTTGCTAAAAATTTCAAAAACGAACAAAAAACTGCTTTTTTAAGTTTTTCGTTTATATCTCGAAAACCACGCACTTTCCGAAAAAAGTGTTCTTATTCAAAAATAAATTACGTTAAATTTCCTACAAACTATGTCTGCTAGACTTTTTCGTCAAATGAATGGTTTATGCTCTAGAGAGCATCAAAGTTTGCTAAAATTCGGATTCAGCACTCCAAGAAACATACCTAAAGAACGATAGGAAAAAAAATTGCTAAATTTTTTCCTAGATCTGCCACTTTTTTCCCCTGCATTTGTCACTTTTTTTCCCTGGTGACTAGACTATGTACAGTGGGTGTGTAAAGTGTAGAGGCGGGTTATTATCCTATTATAACAGATTTGGCCAATTTTAGCCAACTCTCTAACTACTGAAATGCTCACTAACTAGACGTTTTCAAGGGACACCCTATACGTTATTTCCGTAATAAGTCACATTCACTTTTTACGCACACTGTATGCTTTTTTTGGTACAAAAAATTATTGTAGGTATTAAACGGCATAAGATGGTCAATCAATCCTGGCGAAACTATAGCCCTTGTGGGTAGTTCCAGTTGTGGAAAATCGACATGTCTTCAACTTCTACAACGATTTTACGCTCCAGATTCTGGAAATGTATTTAACGAACCCCTAAATTCTACCATCGTAAATAACATGACTATTCTTAAGATATACGTCGACGATGAAAACTTATCAAATTTAAATTGGACTTGGTTTAGAAAACAAATTGGAGTCGTTGGTCAAGAGCCGGTATTATTTCGAGCGACGATTGCCGAAAATATTAGGTTTGGATTTTTAGAAGCGAACCAAAGTGATATCGAAGAAGCTGCAGTTAAAGCGAACGCTCACGCATTTATAACGTCTCTTCCTAAGGGTTACGAAACTGTTGTTCAAGAGCGTGGTGCGCAATTATCCGTTGGTCAAAGACAAAGAATTGCGTTAGCAAGAGCTCTAGTACGCAAACCGACCATTTTGTTATTAGACGAAGTTGCTTCTTCGATATACGACTCTCCAGTACAGGCTTAAACTGTTAAAATTAGCCCGTCAAAAATCTAAAGGGAGTAATTTTAGGCTGCTAAAGAGTGCACTACCATTATAGTTGCGCACAAGTTGTCAACTGTAAGGCAAGTCGATAGGATTATCGTAATACAAGAAGGAAAAGTTGTTGAAGACGGCTCTCATAACAAACTTATTTCACTTAAGGGCCTTTATTACCAAATGTTGAGTTCGAGCGACTCGACAAGCTTGAAAAATACTGAAGAAGAAGAAGATACCCGAGAGAAGAATGACGAGACAGTAGGTCCAAAAGACAATTTGGTAGAGGTGAGTTTGTTGTAAGTTGGTCTCTACGTACTTCGAGAAGTTAATGAATCGAATTGTAGGATCCAGATGAAATAATGACAAATGGCCTTTCTGTAGTACGAGCAGTGCTAAAAGAGAGTTCATCTGAAAACTTGGTGATTATTTTCGCGTGCACCACTTCCATTCTAAGTGGGCTCTCGTTTCCACTGTATGGCTTAGTATTTGGAAATGCCCTAAGTGTAAGTTGTTTAAGTCGTTACTAAATAAAATGTGCCATCGAGTCTAGAGTCTAGAAAGTCGAGACCTAATCGGAACAATATCTGAGTCAATTAGGAAAACATTTGCTTGTAGGGAATGTCCGAAACGGATAACAAAGACCTCTTAGCTAAAATAAATTCAAAAGTTTTCCAATTTATTCTCGGAGGACTAGCATTTTCACTTATAGGATTTGCGCAAGCCTACCTCTGGGGAATAGCTGGAGAAAAACTCGCCATGAAATTGAGAGTCTCCATGTTCAACTCAATGTTACACCAAGAAGTCCGCTGGTTTGATAGGTCGGAAAATAATGCTGGTTCGTTATGTGCTCGACTATCGAACGAAGTTGCAAGCGTACAAAAGGTGCATTGTTCATAAAAAACCTACAAGTTCCTAAGGTGGTTTGTTACAGGGTGTAGGGCAAAAACTTGCGCACTTACTCCCCACTGCTAGTTTGATTTTATCCCTACTCCTGGTCGGACTTTATTTGCAATACAAACTCTTGCTCGTTGCTCTACTTGGAATCCTTGTGTTAATCGCATCTGTATACTACGAAGCAACTGCAACGGAAGCACAAGGTGCTACTCACTATCGTTCTTTGGAGGAGTCCACAAAGTTAGTCATGGAAGCAATCAGTAGCATTAAAACAGTGGCATATTTAGGCCTAGAAAACATGTTTCTGACCCAATACATGAATAAAGTAGCACCTCACGTGAACAAGGCCCAACGGAACGCCCACGTTAGAGGAATTATATACGGATTAGCCAAAAGTTCAATTCTAGCCTTATACGCAGTCTGTTTCCACTACGGCGCCATGTTGCTGAAAGGTCAGGAAGCCACCTGTGACGTCATTTTGAGGTAAAATAATTTAAATGGCGTTGAAATATCAACGTAATCAATTTAGTTTACCGGAACTATTTATGATGGCCTCGCTTGCAATAGCGATCAACTTGGCTCATTCGTCAAACTTCACGAGTGGTCTGATGGCTGCTAAGAGAATCTTCAAACTCATCGATTCTTCGCCAAAATTACAATGTGGTCCGAGCACCAATGTACGTTTTAAAAATATAACTTTTCAATTAATTAACCAATGTGTAGTTTGAAGGTAATATTTTGTATCGAAACGTGGGTTTTGCGTATCCAACGCAACCCGGTATTCAAATTTTGAAAAATTTCAACATGTTGGTGGTTAAAAATAAAACTGTAGCTTTGGTCGGTTCGGATGGATGTGGTAAGTCGACGATAATTCAACTTTTAGAATGCTTTTACGACGTTTCGGGTGGCGAAATTTTTTGTGGCGAAACAAATGTAACTAAAGCAAATTTATCCGCTTTGAGAATGCGTTTGGGAGTTGTTTTTCAAGAGCCCAATTTATTGAGCAGGACGATTGGGGAAAATATTGCTTACGGCGTTAATAGAAGAACGGTTAAAAAAGAAGAGATAATCGAAGCTGCAATAAAGGCCAACGCACACGAGTTTATTGAGTCACTGCCTTTGGTAAGTTATTTTAGCTACAAATCGCCTACACGACGATTCCATAGTGAGTCCGCTTCTGGGGATATTTTATAAATAATTTCGGAGGGTTGTTTTGAGGGATAACGGAAAAGTCTCAAAGTGGGCCACTTTCAAGCTGCACTTTCCAGAATTCATAAAAAGAGGAAGACTAATTTTAAGACGTGTTCAATGGCCCTCAATCCCTCAATATAATATGTGGTCTAAGTGTACAAAGCCCTCACTCACACTTCCTTCTATAAAATCACCCCAGAAGCAGTCTACTAAACTACTAATACGGTACACCTTGTATCCCGAAGGGTTACGAAACTCAAATAGGTAAAAAAGGAACCCAGTTATCCGAAGGACAAAAACAAAGAATTGCGATTGCTAGAGCGTTGGTTAGAAATCCACGCGTTTTGCTTATAGACGATGCAACTTCAACTCTTGATTCGGAGGACGAACAGGTGACTTTCCAAGATGGCACATCTCAATTATTTTTAACACGATACTTTGAAGGTTGTACAAGAAGCTTTGGATAACGCCAAAGAAGGAAAGACGTGCATTGTAACTGCTCGTAGATTAAAAACCGTAAAAAAGGCCGACGTGATCATGGTCATTAACCAAGGCAGTATAGTCGAAAAAGGCACTCACGAAGAGTTGATGAAATTGAAGAGTTTGTATTGGAAGCTTTATAAAGCTCAACACCAATAATAACTCATCAAATTGGAGAGATGAAAATCAATTATTACACTCATAATTTAAATTCAAATGAATAATTAGTAGTTAATGAAATGCAGAAATGCAAATTTGTATAAATAATTATTATTATTCACTTTGTATTGGTTTAATAAATGCGTACGAAATAATTTGTTTTAAATTGTAAAGTTAGGCCCAATATTTTTAGGAAATTCGACAAAATGGCCAGAGTGCCCAATGCTATTCTGCACGCGCATCCCCATTTTCCTGGCCACTGCACCAAGAAATAGTGTTGCATGGCATTTAAAAGACGTACGAGTGCAGGGACCCCACACACAACAGATGACTCTCAAATTGAGCCAAAATTGGCGCCAAATTCGAAAAGTTTCCGCATGTAACATGAGGTAAGAGGTATTAGAATCTATAAAAATCATACTGAGGCTGAGGTTTCCGTCAAGCGATTGCGTAAAGACTAATTTCGTCGGGGATGCCAACTTGGGTGTCCCTTAATTGAAAAACCCTAAGCCTGCCACTCGGGCCCTTCTATATTTTACTGAACGGGCTTACCCGTTTTAGATCTTGAGAAAAACCATCAGCTCAGGCCATAAAAAAGGTTCTTTACTTCCTTCTCGAGCGAAATGACACGTGACGCCTTACTCACAACTTGTAATAATGACGGCTTAACATGCCCTCCGAACTACAGCACTAATACAATCTACTTTTATTTAACCAATAAAATTAGAGTCTTCTCTTCAAATAACCTCAGCACATCTTCAATTTTACTTCTAGCACAACCCAGAACTCTTCGTCCCCGATTCCAATTGTACTTTCGTCGGTACGAACGATACGGTGGAAAGAAACATTTTTTTGTTCAGAAATCAATACTATATTATGCGCATCTGAACACGAATTAAATGACAGTTCCACGTAAATATAAATTAATGTAATCGCCGTTTCGTGAATTTATACGTTTGTCTATTTCGTGTAAACGCGCACAATATTCATTTCATCAACGATATTTATTGACTTCTAAAACGCACATTTTACTTCTTCGTTGACTACGCCCACTTTTTAAAAGTAATATGATCGAAGAAAAAAGTTCTAATTTAATTTCTCGACATTTTTAGTACCCCTGAATTCAAAGTCCGCCTGTCTTTTGTTAAATTTCAAAATTTCAAAATTTCAGCCACAAAATACGCTTTTAATTGAAATCGATACAGGGTGGCCCAAAATAAGAGGGTTACTCTGATGGCATTTGTAAAAATTTTGACCCAGATTATTTATAGTTTTATAATTTTATATAAATACCTTTTTACATTCAAAATGGCGGCCAGTATCACTACTGTATCACTTTATAGTTTTTTTATTATAACTTTGCAGAGAAAGTGGATAAAAAAAATTGGTTCCGACCGTTTTCTCCATCTCTAGGATATAGAAGTTCTTAATCAAACGCAGTGTGTTGGTTTCTTTGCTACGGCCACAACCGAAGATACGTCCCCTTTCAGAAGGGGGATCGTTTCGATAACTGCCATTACCAATAACACATAATAAACATATTCGAGAGCATTAAATCCCATTAAGCCCATTCAAACTTAGGCTCAACTTATAGCAGGTCTATTATTAGTGTTTTAAAAATACAGAAGGATGATAAAAATTGTGGCTTCACGCTCACGCTATTAAAAATAAATATTCCAAATAATCCACGGAGCAAATAACACTAATCAAATAGTAATAATGGTGTAGCAAGAAACAAGAAGAAATTTTTCAATTATTAAATATTTAACGAGCACAGTTAGCAAAATTGTAAGTTACAGTTGTATCAAGAAGAGATGGATTTGCTCGGTATTAAATTCTCAAGAGATAAACACCGTGTTTACACGGCGAAAACTATACTCCAACATTTTAGCAAATTAAAGATATCAATTTACGAACAAACAAAGGATTTAATATTTCCTTACCTAGTATATTGACAATTAAACTCGCGTACACGGGGCGTTACTGAAATATTTTCATTTCAAACTTTAGAACCATCCAACTTTTTTGCGATTGTTTCAGATCTTCGTCAATAATCAACAGCCACTGGCTGTCGAATTTGAGTTATAAGCGATTAACAAAAAAAAAGATTTTTTGGTAAATTTCGGAATTTTTGTTTGCTAAAGTTTAATGCGCTCTAAGCGTTTAAATAGTTCGTCTGAAAAAAAAAAACTTTCGAGGCATAGTTTGTAGGAAATTTTATGTAGTTGCTGAAGCAATTTTCTTTAAAAATGTATATTTTTGAAGTTATAATGGAAAACTGATAAAAGACATAAACCCATCTTTCTCGAACCGCCCCTAAGTTAATGCTGCCTCTTAGGAATGGCAGACGGCCGGTTACTCGGTTACTCTTTTACTATGTCCTTTCAGCCTGCATAGTCAACGTCAAAAACTTTCTGGTTTAGTGTAGTGCACTCTGTCTCTACTTTATTTTTGTGTAGACACTCGTCTCTAAAAATTCGTAGTTTTCGAGTTATAATGTCGGACCAATAACAGGGAAAAGTTTCATTTGAAAAAACGTCTAAAAATTTTATGGCAAAAACGGATACTCTGCTGAAAGTTTACAATTTCACTTTCGAGTCCCCTTAATGACGTTGCTAACGAGCCGAAAATTAAACAGCTGACTTCGGGAAACAGAGCTGCAGGGAGAAAATAAAAAAAACCTGCAGGAATTAATGATAACTTGAAGTCTTCTAGTTCCCTAACTCTCTACCACCACACAATAAATTCCAATCATGTACGGTTAACTAAACACTCGTATAAATAGGCCAAACTTCGGTATATTATTGGGAAATAATTACCAAATTTGTTAAATATTTACCTCCAGCACTTCGCATTGCAATTCATTTTCTGTCAAAAGCAGAATTTCATTAAAATTATTTTCGATTAGGTACACACTATAAACTGCATATTAATAAATAATTTATTATTATTTAAAATGCAGCATCTCTTGCATATTAAATAAAACCTTGCTGAACTATTGTTAAGAAAAGCGTTTCTTACTTTACTGTTTCTAAGCAGTTGTTTTGTTTTTTTATTATTTTCCAGTTTTATAAGCTTTTTGAGTGCCAAATAATTTATTTAAGACAAAAACTTTAGCCTTAAAACGGCGCTTTATTTGCCGCTATTTTCAGAAAGACTTCAATTAAAACAAACATAAATATTTTCACGAGTAGGTAGTAGTAAGTACCTACATCAGAAATGGACTTAAAGAAGTATTTTGGGAATTAATTCGAGGAGGGTAGAACTATAGCGGGAGGTTGTCGTCACTTTATATATACTGCCTCTGGAATTATCGCCAAAATTTTTAACAGTCTTCTAATGTAGATCACCATATTAGAGTGATACGCCCACGACTTCACACTGGAGAAAAGCTATGACAAATCAAAAAAGAAATAATGCGAACTATCGACTACTGACTACTGGTGAAGTGAAACTCTTTTGGCCGTAAAAACCAAATCTGAGATGTATCCAACTGGAGCAGCCAAATTCAGCTCGAAGTGTATCAGGTATTCTACAAATTTAAAGTAACATGAGATCGTCATTCGTTCGGCAGGGGTTAACGGTTTTTCTAAAAGCAAATAGTTTACACGATTTTCGCTTATAACTCGAAAATTACTCACTTTTAGATAAAAATGTTGCTATACAACATTAAAGTACCTACGTTAAATTTCCTACGAACTATGTCTGCTAGAAAAATTCCAAGATCGGCAAAAGAACTGATCTTTTTAGTTTATCGCTTATAACTCGGAAACTCCTCACTTTTAGATAAAAATGTTGCTATACAACATTAAAGTACCTACGTTAAATTTCCTACGAACTATGTCTGCTAGAAAAATTCCAAGATCGGCAAAAGAACTGATCTTTTTAGTTTATCGCTTATAACTCGGAAACTCCTCACTTTTGGATAAAAATGTTTCTGTACAAAAATCAAGTAGTCTGGTCCGGTTATAACGAGCACGCTAGAGCCAGCAAAATGTGCTCGCTATATCCGACCGCTCGTTGTAAAAGGTCTCTTGGTTATAACGGATTTATTAATTATTATCTACTGTATTTAGGTTTGATTAGGATAGATTAACACTAAGCAACAAGAAACAATGACCAATGACGAATGTATGTGATGATATATACGTTTAAAATCGCTTACGAGGAGTTACACGGCGAGTTGCAGCTACATCAGGGCTCTGCAACAAAATCTCTAAGCTAATTCTGTAATTTCAGCAGAACTAGCAAGACATTATGGTATACAATTCTGTGAAACCACACAAGTACTCAGGGAATTAACTGGAACTGCGGATAGAATAGCTGTTCTTCCTGGAGTCCCTGGAGATTTTCTATCAAAGGAAATTATAAAATGCCACATTATTGGAACACATATTATGTCGTCATGGGTCTATTGGAGGTAGTACAATGGGCCCGATTAAGTGGCCTTAATGCAGCGAACTTGCTCCCCTCCTTAAATCATCCAGATATCAAGAGTTTTGGGTTCCAAACTCCTTTATTACATTTTAAAAAAGAACAACATTGTTTCGACCAGTAAATATGGTCTTCGTAGGAGCTGATTACTTCTACGCTTAATAAAACCAGAAGCGATTTCAGTAAGGTCCTCAACTTGATTATATATGCCATCAAACGAAATGTTACCAAGAGAAGTACGTAACACCTAATATGAATTTTAAAGTGAGTAGGAGAAGATTAAATGTTCCGTGTCGGCAACCGTATAATTTTCAATAAAAAATTGTTATTCTAAACCGTTTTAAAAGGCAAGTCTGATACATATTTAACAGTTTGGTCCCTCAGAAAAAAAAAGAAATATTAAAGAAAACATCTTAAGAAATCACACGTCCATTGCGTGTTGGAAATAATTTCGCATTTTACGCTCAACCTGAATATTAATGCGAAAAATATATTCAAGAATGGGGCAAAATACGCACGAGAGAATGTAGCCACACATGAGTGAGTAGTTATGTAGGTGTAGAGAAGAATAATTCCATTTTTTGCTATCGACGTTGTTATAAAATAATTTTTCAGCTACGCACCAGCATTGACTTTTTTCTGCCGTTTTTTATGTTCGGATTTCAACTTTGCCACTCGGAGAAAACTGCGATTAAATTATCTTTTTTCAGTTTTGCGCTTATAACTAGAAAACTGACCATGTTTTGAAAAAGTGCGTTGATAGAAAAATAAACTACATCAAATTTCCTACAAATTTGTTTCTTGGGTTTTGTTCTTAAGACAAACGGTTTAGGCGCTATAGTGCGTTAAAGTTTGACAAAAATTCTCAAATACTTACCCCAAAAACGCTTTTATTTAGTTTTTTGTTTATAACTCGAAAACTACGCACTTTTAAAGAAAAGTGTTCCTATACAAAATAGTGTACTAAATTTCCTACAAATTACGTCTCTCGGTTTTTTTGCGCCAGACAAACGGTTTAGGTTAGGCGCTAGAGCGCCTTAAACTTTAGTGTATAGAGAACGCACTCTGCCATGATGAAATGCCAGGCTGTTAGCTGAGACTACTACACTACGCTCTAGCACCTAACATATTCGCCTGACGCAAAAAATATATGAGACATACTTGGTAGTAAATTTGATGTAGTTTAATTTTGTATGAATACACTTTTCTCAAAAAGTGCGTAGTTTTCAAGTTATAAGCGAAACCTGAAAACAATAATTATCATTGAAGGTTTCTCAGAACGCATCACTGTTAGGAGATGGCAAAGTTGAAATTCGAACTCAGCACCCCAAAAACACATAAATAACGATACAGAAGAAAACGTAATACTTTTTTCCTGGCTTTGCCTGTTATTTTCCCCTAGTGACTAGTGACTAGACTATAATGATACCAAATGGCCAAGTTAAGACCTCTTAAGTAGGAGCATCCTGGATTAAAATGCCCGTAATGGATAATAATTCTTAAGGCTATTCACGACAAAGACATTTAAGAATCACGGCTAATCTTACTCTGGGCTGTCGTCCGATGGAACGTTCCCACAGAGATTTAAATTGGTGGATGAGGCTGGTCGACTGCGCCGCTTAGCCACCCAGGCAGCACACCAGGTCGTTTGCGAACATTAAGCTAATTGTCGATAGTACCTACTATAGCGCCAGTTCTCTACTCTTCCTAATAGACTTCTTCTACTTCTCAAATATCCTCTTTTCGTTTAGTCATAACTAGCTATCTTCGATTTAAAGTGCTCATAATAACAAACTCAAAAAGCCTCGAAACCACTCGAGACATTTAAAATTCGCTGACATACTCCAAATAATAAGAAGCTCAGTCACTTTCAAAAATTACAGCGCATATATTAAAACAAATTATCTCATTTGAAAAATCATATTAATAATGTCAAAGAATGAAAGGTATGAAGTACACTTTGATATGCTCGAGATATCATTTTGATTGCTAATATTACACTAGTTAACGGTAAGTTTGTTGTGAATATATGTAATTGTCACGCTTTTTAAATCGAAATGAAATAAATCATTCCGCTAAATAGTCGTCTCCTTAAATGGCAACTAATAACTAAATTAACTTGACGAAGATTTAAAAAAAATTACAAAAAGGCCAGATTAGAAAAATAAAATAAAGGAAGTATAATTAAAGTCTTGTAAATTCAACTCATTAAGACGTATTTTGAGCTCTTTTTTTCAAAATTAATTTGTACATCTCTTTTAGTGGGGTTACCAAGTTGGCTGTTCTTGTTCGAGTTGGTTAATTAAATATACTACAGTTGTGTAAGTTGCAAGTTTCCTCAAGTCTAAGTGAGGGTGAAGGATATTTATTGGAGAAACGGTGGTCCTTTACACAAACTCGACAGTTCCGAGCAATAAACGATGTTTTATCCATGGAGTCTCCAATAATATGTTAATGAAATTTGCAATAAACTGACTAATTATCTGAGTAATTGCAAACTCAAAAAGTATACACTTGAGGGTCTTTTCACGCTAAGCAAGCATGAAAGAGAGTTGTATGTCCCCAATTGTATGACCTAAAAGAAATAAATTTCCCATCAGAAAAACATACAGCAAAGGTCTAAGATTAACATCTCAAAGTTCACGCATCCATCGCCTGTGTTAATCGTCTGACCATAAACTTAGGAGTAAACCATAAAAAGCCAGTGGTTTGAGCAAATTCAGTTCCCACTCCTTAAAAAAAGTCTACATGTCAAAATTAAAATGAAAAACAGAAGATGAGCTGGAAAAACGTGAACGTTAAAGTTAAAAGAAAAACGTGGACATGATAACGTTACTATACCCCATAATCATCCGCCCCATGATCACGTATAGCTCAACACAGCTCTTCATAAAAAGAGCAATGAATAAATAGCACATCAATAGCTGCGATGGAAGTCTTGCCGAGCCTGCCACCCTCAGATAGCCTAATTAGAAGCAAGGCTCGTCTGTGGGAGCTGCAACGATGAGTGGAGCACCACAACAATCACCTGGAACAGTTCACCATAGCCAACACGTTTTTGACCGACTTTGGAATTTTTATCAATCTTTTAACACGCTTTAGCGTCTACCATGCGCCTGAGTAGAAAACATAAAAAAAGTCATTTGTAGGAAATTTGATGCAGTTTATTTTCCCATAGAAGCACTTTTCTTATAAAGTGAGTAGTTTTCGAGTTATAGGCGATAAACTAAAAAAACAAGTTTTGGGGGAATTTTAGAACTTTCGTCAAACTTTAACGCGCGTTAGCATCTAAAGCGCTCGTCTGAAGAAAAAGTATAAGAAATGTAATTGATAGGAAATTTGATGTTATTTATTTTGATATCGAAGTACTTTTCTCATACAGGTGCCTGTAACACCTCTGTAACTTTTTACTCTGCACCGTCTAAAATTGTTTAAATGAATATAGTTAAATAACCCTAACTTAATCACTTTAGTAGCGTGAAATCGAGTTTTTAGGAGACAAAGTCAACTGCATCACCACCCAGGAATTGAACTCGAGCATGCTATATCCGGTGGCATGGCAGCAACCAACTACACTAGGCGATACAGCTTACTATCTTTCCTTTCGTCTCTTACCTAAACTTTAGAGCATCGAGACCGCGAAATATTTAATTACTAATTAAATCAGATCTTAATACTACTACTAATCTACAATTACATTTATTGCATGTATGCATCGAATTATATGTGAATTAATTTCCAAATATGGATACACGTTAGGGTATCAATAATTATTTAAATAACCCTAACTTAATCACTTTAGTAGCGTGAAATCGAGTTTTTAGGAGAAAAAGTCAACTGCATCACCAACCAGGAATTGAACCCGAGCATGCTATATCCGGCGGCATGCCACCACCAACATATAAGTCTAAAATTGTGTGTTTAGTATACGTAAGTACAAAGTGCTCCTGGACTATGAGGGCATACCTACCCAAGCGAGAGAATATCTTGTGAAAAATTTGTGAGGGATTCCCCGAGATAGAAATGCCATCTTGCCAAGAAAAACTGCCCGTTAACTGTAGAATAACGAAGAACAAATTCAACCCTCGATTTCTAGAGCATTACACAAAATATTTACATATAAAGTGGGTGTAGGTACATTTAATTTTTGTTCAACAGGTAACGAGCCATTAAGAAAGTAATTTTAATATCATTTACTTGCATTTTGAATAAAAAATAGATTTTAATTACCTTTCTCTTCGACTTTCACATTGTCACACGTAAATTAATTTGTATAAAATTATAATATCGAGCAGTGGCAAGAAGTCTCAAAAACTTTATAAAACCCCAATAAAAAATAAATGTTCAACCGTGTAACGATAACTTTTGTACCTAAATCACGTCATTGTATCGAGAAGAGGGTCGAATTTGGACAGAAAATAAATTTGAAGTTAACACAAACGGTAAAATTTAGTTGGCGACACACCAACTGTTCTTTTGTTAAATATCAAACTTACTATCGTGTGACGGGATGAAATTTCCACCGCAAGAATTTCCAACAAAACGAAAATTCTTTTTCAAAAAAAAATGAAATAAAGTTACAAGTTCTTTCAACTCGTCTCCTCCGTCAGTACGGTAGTCAGAAACAGAAATCGAGCACTAGGGCACACAACCCGGGCCTCAAAAGCCCACTTAATTCGTAACAATTGAACCACCTGAACAAACTCGTCGGTTTAAATTTTTTGGCGCAATGAGTCGATGATAGACTCGTCGATTCGTATAAAAATTAATGAGATCGACCTAAGACAGAAAAGCCAATTAAGTAAACAATTAACCAACCAAATTACATAACTAATTACGGTTTGTTTTTCTAATATTTACAAACTAAAATAATTAATAGAAACTGTAAAAGCAACCGCAGTAATTCTTGTTACATGTTACACATATTATGCATTAATCCGCCTACAAAAGCCAGTTTAATGTCGTTCTTGTAGGTCAATTTAGTCTCGTTTATCAATTATTAATTTCTAATTTAAATAACGAGTTGGCGACCACGAAAAAAATTCGCGATAATTATTAGTTACAGTTAAGTATTTAGAAGAAAAAAATTATTTACTATATTGGGCGAGCCATCGGATATTGATTTATGTCCTTATAAGAAAACAAGGGCACTACGTTAATAAATTATAGACGATATCGCCGTGGTCGTCTCAGATATTTCTAATCATCACCATCAGATCTGGCATACTTTAAAAGGATCCGAAGGGCTCGAAAGTGCTATTAAAAGACTTTGGGTAATACAGAAAGTTAGTTTAGAAAAAATATACAGGGTGTTTGGTTTCCTACATAAACTTGGTAGATAATTGGGTAATTCGTTAAGAACGTAGCTCTCCAAACGGTGGCTCTTAGTTAACCCGATATTTTGCGGTTCCGTTCTCGTAACGCCAGAAATCCACTTCACCAATTTCAAAACGTTCGCGAGCTACAATATTAGAGACAGGCATACGGGTGAGAAATATTTTAGTCTCGAAAATCTCATTTCGATACAAAAAGTATCAAAACGAATAGGTACTCACGAAATAAAAATTTAAAATAAAACATCTCTCCTACTTTGTACGGGAATGCAATAAAAATATGCTCGGTGGCAACCCAAGTCATTTCCATCACACAACGGACCGTGAAACTAACATCACGGTAGGTAGTCGGTTCAGGTTCAGGCTTACCTAGAAATAAAGAAAATTCGTTAGTTTATAAAACAAAATAAGTAGGCAAATAAACATACAGAATACCAGAACTACGAATCGATTGAAAGAATTTACGATGATCGATAGCAAGCTGACTACGTTTGTAACGAAAACTACTCTGAGCAATTCGCCGAGCCCGAGGTCGATTGTCGATTACTCAAAGTCAATAGAGTTAACCAAATTGAAAATTATTTACTTTTGCTTTCTGACGATAAATGAAAATCCATAGAACAACAGAGATGGTTGATCGAGTAGTCGATATCACCCAAAACTAATACCGGTAATTTGATATTTCTGTGCATATGATGATGATTTGATACTGCGATAACTCGCCTTTTGTGACTATAAACTTTGTTGCATATCGATTAATCGATACTAGTACTATTTAAAGAGGAATTTGTGCAGAAACATCATTAACATTTCGAACACTCGATATCACATTAAACAAATACTGATAATTTGATGTTTCTGTGCCCATATTGATGATTCGACATATCGATAACTCGATCTAAGCGCAATAAACTTCTTTTTCATATCGACAGTTATCGATATTTGATCACTGTCGATATATCGATATGAAATAAACAAATTGTGTGAGAAGCCCCTAAAACAGAAATTACAAAAAATTGCTAAAGATGAAATTAAATTGAATCGAAAGCAATTTATTTAACGCTCCAACTCGATTTCGCTATAAAAATGAGCCATTTGTCCAGAATGCGAAAACAGCAAAACTACGGACTGTTCGTTAAGCCCCCACACGGTCCAATTTAGAAAAATGTAATTACACTCTTCATAGTGCGTACGTATCGATAGACGTTTTCCAGCGGTTACGATTGAAAAACTCGTTACATATCGAGTACCAATTAGTGGAAATTGCGCAATAATTTTTTACGGGTTAAAAATTGAAATATTAAACGATTGTCCAAAAGCGCGCAATTTGTCGAATTCTTAAACAACCTTTTTAACTACTAACCCACTAATATAAACATCTTATAAGGCAAACAGTTATAATTGCAGAGTTTCACTTGAGTTGATAAAAAACTTTTTGACCATCATCGATAACTGTAAAAAAATAAGGCGCATTAACCAAATGGCATCGGTTTGAAACGAAAAGTTTAAAGCGAGCACCAATTTTTTTAACGTTTATTTACCCAACACGAGTAATATTTGTATTAAGATCAATCAGAATCAAATTGGTAAACGGTTAAAAACTCGCGCGAGTCCATCCTTACGAGATCTGCCACTGCACACCGTTAGTCCATATACTCTTCGGTGCAGAAAGCATAGAAGAAAACGTTATTGTATTAATTAGCAAAAACATCGAGGACTAAAAGCAAGTGTAGTATAATGTGTCAGTCCGTGTGTTTTAACAACTACTACGAGTACGCATTAGCGAGACGCGACTTTTCTTAAATTCGTATTAATTCAGACTTCGATACTGGTGATAGTTGTGTTTCACAAGTGAATTAAGGGGTGACTTGTTAATTAGTGTTTCGGCGCATAAATTACAGTTTACGTAATTTTAAAAAAATAGGTGCAGCGAATAGTAACATAACTAATGGATGTACCACCGATGTTATACACCAAGGACAAGAGGCCCTTTGGCTTGTCGAAGAAAATTTTTCCAAAGCCTCGGGTCAAAAAAAGAAAAGGTTAGTTTAGAGTTTAGACTTTAGAAGAACTAAGAGTTAACAATACCTCGCTAATAACAATAAATAATGACCTTTTGGTAGCTCCAAAAACTTTAAGGAACTTCAATGTCTTAATTTCGATTAAAAAATAATTAATTAGCGCCCAAACTTGCTTTACGGGCGTAAATTACTAATAAAATTGATCGGATGTGGTGAGGAGACGTCAACAACCCACCCTTACATAAGAGAGATTTAGAGTAAATGGTCTAATTGACTAATAGCGTTTGGAACGCCTGAAAGTTATAATTAAATTACGTTCAGGTGTTAAAAGTCCGGTGCGTCTCTGACCGTCTGTAAATAATTCGGTTTTAATTAATTTAAACGTTTTCCGGCTGAAAATTGTAAAAAAGTGCAGAACGACCTACAAGTTAATGCATTTCGTTTGTTTTAACTCTAACCTCAATTCTGTTTTCCCTTACGTGTGGTTTGGAACGTAGTATTTTTTTTTACTTTTTACAATTATCATTTTAATTTATATTAATCTGTTATACGCTAAAGTTTATACAACTTCAAACAGTGAAAAGCAGGGCCGGGCTAACTACGAGTGTCGTCCCTACGGCATGAATTAGTAACACTTCTCTGGAGATAATTCATAATAGTCCGGGTGCAACTCACCCCCTTTCGAGTAGCTTGTTATTATTTAGTCATTCGACCATCTAAATACGCAAAACAATACAGGTTGTTGTATTGAAAAATGTTGAGAAAATACAAATTCAGTTTCCGGTAATAAATTTGTCTTCAAAGTTTTATTAAAGTGACTATATCTCAGGAACTCTTAACTATAGATGTATGAGCCCCCACTAATTTTTTTAGCCTGATTACTTAGGGCATCCAAATATGCGCAAATATACAGGGTGTTGTATTGAAAAAAGTTGAGAAATTACCAATTGAGTTTCCGGTAATAAATTTATCGTCAAAGTTTTATGTGGTTTTATTAAAGTGACTATATCTCAGGAACTCTTAACTATAGATCTATGAGCCCCCACTAATTTTTTTAGCCTAATTACTTAGGGCATCCAAATATGCGCAAATATACAGGGTGTTGTATTGAAAAAAGTTGAGAAAACACCAATTGAGTTTCCGGTAATAAATTTGTCGTCAAAGTTTTATGTGGTTTTATTAAAGTGACTATATCTCAGGAATTCTTAACTATAGATCTATGAGCCCCCCACTAATTTTTTTAGCCTGATTACTTAGGGCATCCAAATATGCGCAAATATACAGGGTGTTGTATTGAAAAAAGTTGAGAAAACACCAATTGAGTTTCTGGTAATAAATTTGTCGTCAAAGTTTTATGTGGTTTTATTAAAGTGACTATATCTCAGGAGCTCTTAACTATAGATCTATGAGCCCCCACTAATTTTTTTAGCCTGATTAATTAGGGCATCCAAATATGCGCAAATATACAGGGTGTTGTATTGAAAAAAGTTGAGAAAACACCAATTGAGTTTCCGGTAATAAATTTGTCGTCAAAGTTTTATGCGGTTTTATTAAAGTGACTATATCTCAGGAACTCTTAACTATAGATGTATGGACCCCCACTAATTTTTTTAGCCTGATTACTTAGGGAATCCAAATGTGCGCAAATATACAGGGTGTTGCACTAAAAAAAGTTGAGAAAACGCAAATTGATTTATATTTCTCTCATTCTTAGACTTCTCTTAAGTCTTCAGAGTCCTCTAGTTTTTCCCTGGTTCCATCAGATGGCTGGTTAATCGTTGCTTAGATTTCAATGTCTTGAAGAAGTCGTCCTTTACCCATCTAGAATTATCTAGATTTTACCAGGTAGTTCACTAAACTCCCACAGTTTGTGATCATTCTATCACACGTCTTGTTAGTTTTCCCATGGGCTCGAGAGTGGTTAACGTTTTGTTATAAAAACCCTAATTTCGTTTAAATCTAAATGGAACCTCGAATTTACTCTCCAATTAACCCTCAAGTGACAAGACACTCTCATTAGGTTGTTAAAAGTGACTAAAGTAGAACTAATGGAATTTCGAAAGGTTACACGCTGCCTATCGTGTTCAGGAAATTTAAATCAAAGTTTCTAATATATAAAATCGCGTAAAGTAGACAAAAAGAGCCCCCCCATTTGTTAAAAACCTTGTACTGCGTGTCAAAGCCAAACATTAATTACGCCGTGCGCTTGTACGTACACAAAATAAAGACAAAAGTATCGTTGTACCGTGTTGAGCATTACACACGAATTGTTGACAACAGTTAATTAAAATATAAGCGAGGAAACTATAAATTAAATGCCGAAGTCATTTAATAGCAAAAAAAGGACACAATTGGGAAGTTTTTCACAATTCTAAAGCGTTTAATTCAACTTTTTATTCTCAAATTCGACGACAATTATTATTAAAAAGGGAGTTGAAGAGTACTCAGAATGGCGCTTTATTCATTTTAATGATTTTCTTTCAAGAATCTAGAATTAAATTGTAGTACTTAATAGAAGTTTATTGTAGCGTGCTACGGAAACACGGGGTAAAACTATTCGTTTTATTAAAAATCTTTACAAGAGAAGTTGTTTTGGGGCACTCTAGTCAGACAGTTCTCACAATATTTAACATTACGAGTGTATCATCAGAGTCAGCTTGTATTTTTGACTATAGAGGGTGCTGTTTGATATTAATGACGGGCAGTGGCATTTTTTTCTGAAGTTATTTAAAGGGTGTCGGTCTCCATCGAAGGGTAGTGAACGTTGTACATGTGGTGTTGCTCTAGTTCTCTAGTACAGGAATCAAAATCGTGAACGACGGCGTACATCTTGACGACTGGGTGCCTATTACCCCCACAGCCGATGTGCATAGTGTAGACGCGCCTTAATATCATTTTGGTTTACGTGCCTAAAGACTCTCTTAATGGAACAAAATAGGAACTGTTAGGTATAAATTTGAATAATGGGAAAAATTAATCACGCAACCAACTGTTAAATAAGAAATCCACAAGTGTAACTTATTATCGATTTATTATTATTCTTTTTAATTTATTTAATTGCTTGGCAAACGCAGAAAAGGTAAAAACGAAAGTATAAAATGTATTGATAATGGTGTGCACCGTTATAATAATATGGAGTGATGTAAACACGTTTCGTTATGCGATACGAAGTGATCACAAAGTGTGTAGATAACGGATTTTCATTTATCATTTTATTTATCCGAACCGTGCCAAATCCTTAGGCACACTGAACCAAATTTACAAAACATAAAAAATAATTCTTAATTTATGCAAAAATCCAATATTTGTCTTCGCAGACAAGTATTAACTTTTTACTTTCCCGTACAGAAGAGCGAAAAATATTTTTATTACTCCAATATTTATTTTGAGAGTTTCTACACCGATAAATAGGAATTTCGGGACAAAAATCGTGTGGGTGTGTGCCTGTTGACAACACGAGAACGGAACTGCCAGGTATTTGGGAAGAAGGATCGATACGTCACTACGTCAGGCATTGGAAACTATTTGCACGAGTTCTTACTTTAGAATTTAAATTTTCCAGCCCCCCCCCTCTTTTACTAAACGCTCCACTTAAGTCAAGGGACTGAATTGCTTGGAAAAACCGATAAAAATGTAGAAATTAAATTCAATTAATTCACATTTGTATTTTTGGCAAAAAATACGTGAGGTACGTATTACTGGAAAACATTGATTGCGAGGATTTTGGTAGTTTTTTATAGTTAAGCAGCAACGTAACCAACTTATTCTAACAGATAACGGGCATACAGTTTTAAAGCTTTAGGGTTAAAACACAAACTCAAGAACATCAATCTTATTGGTGTAAATTTAGAAAAATACCGCAACTTTCTTACGATAGCATCTCGCAAAAAATATATTTTTTACATTTTTAATGGTATTCACTTTATCAAAGTTATAACTTACAAAGCGCGTAGGAATTGTAACAGATAGACGGTCAAATTGTAACAGCGAATTAATTTACCGTATTTAACGGCGTTATACAACGACCCTTATAAAAGTCATAAAGTGCACGTCTAAAATCGGAATCGTCTTATTATTAATTTATACGCCAGAGAAGCAAAGCGTATTAATGGTAACAGAGTAAATCTTTGACGCCGGATCCACACATTAAGTGCCACTGTTAGGGCCAATATTGGCTCAATTTTGTCATGTAGTCGGCGAAAGCAGGTACAGATTGGGGTCAAACTCAGTTAGCTTCGCTCAACACCAACGTGAACATGTGTGATAGAGAAATCGCGTTTCAAATCGTTGGCAGTACATGACATGAGTCCTTTAATAGTTGCCTTGCATGGGCAGGTGCATTCTTATTTTTATGATCCCGAGCCAACGACTTCCACAAAATTGGCTATGCTTGATATAAGTATAGGAACACAGGTTTACTCTTCAACAAACTCAGATTAAATGAACGTGTGTCCAATATGTGGTTGGTTAAACGAACTTGACGTCAATGTTTTTGATGCTTTGTCAAAAACCCTACACTCGACGGCACCCTACCAATGTTGGCGCCAACATTCGAGCAAACTCGATATTATCCGATTTCTTCGGTACCCACTTTAGACGAACGTCCTTGGCTCCAACGTTGGCACCAATGTTCGGATCGGGCGTAAGACGATCACTGTTTTTCTACTAACTGTTTTAAAAAAGACCTCAACAACGGTCGTAACAGAATTTTTTAGCTCATCGAGTAAAGGAAGCTTCAAGCTTCAATGGTATCAGAAATACGTGAACTAAAACGGTATCATTTGATGAACGTATACATGAAAGTTCACCACTAGGTATAGTAATACAAGAAGTTCAAAATAAAACGGGTTCACTTTCGAAAAAGAGGCATGTTAAACACGGACTCGAGTACCTGCTTAGCCATTCTAATTGGTTTTACCAAGTTTTACTCATTCTTCAAGTTAAAAAAATGAGGGTCATCTTATACGAGCGATGTGAGCTAAGTGCACAAAAGGTAGCTTAAAACACGGACCTCATCTGATAAGTTGTGAAAGTATATACGGTAATAAAATTTAGAAAAATAAATAAATTACTCGTATAAAATTCAATAAAAGTTCCGTCTCGTGCTCAAAATTCAATTAATTTATTAGAAATGCCGTAGAATTAGTTATAAAGTTGATTACTTTTCCAATAAAATTAAGATTGTCCCATAATATTGCTTTAAGAAAATGGATAAGAGAAGACGTAATAGAGAGGAAATCTCCCAAAGGATTCTATAGGGCGATTTTACTTTTTAGATGACTACGTCAAGCCACTTTAACAAAATTGCATCGATGCAGGGTGGCCCTAAAGAGTAAGATTATTTTGGTGAATTTCGGAAAAATTTGAACCACATTAATTATAGCGGCTAAAGTTTTTCAATTTAAGAATTTTGGAAACACCCTGTATATTCTAAGTTTTTTTATAAAATCTTGCAAAGTTCTCTCTGTTATCTGTGCGTACTACGCCTACAACAGCAATGAAAACAATGCTGAACCTTCCACCCTTACATTTGGTAGTGAAATCCAAAGCACTAAGAGAGGCTTACGGGTTAAAAACTCACTCCTCCCCAGGAAGGAATGTGTAAGGGCATGCCTCAATCCTAACAGAGATGGCAGAATATCCCATACTTAGTATGATGTCTGACAAAATAAACGGAGCATATACCATCGAAAAAACCTACGGAATTAACATTCCGACAAGGGAAGAATGGTAATGCAAGGCAATCAAAATGAATGGACTTGTGTTCTACACAAATGGCTCTAAAAATCCAACGGGCACAAAAAAGAAAGAGGACGGTTTCGCTAACAAGAGCAGGAAAATAAGACCCATCGAACCAGAACCAACCTTTAGGATTCCATATGAAATAGCAAAGAGAGAAATATAGTCACTTCTGGTGAAGTGGCATATTAAACATTGGAGGGAAAGTCCTGGACAGGGACATTCTAAAGTCCTACTGGAGAAATCCTCTGACAAAAGAACCCGCTCTCTACTCAGAATGAGCAGAGCTGAATTACGACTGGCAACGTCAATAATAACGGGCCATTGCCAGCTTAAAAAGCACCCGTATACTATGAGACTAAAAGAAGACCCAGTATGCAGAGGATGTGCAGAGGAAGAGGAAACTCCAATTCATCTTATTCTGCTACATTGGGAGGCTTTCATAAGAAGTCGTCGAAGCATTCTCGGAAAGGAGAAAATGCTCCAAATTATCAATAAAGAAAAACCTCGACTATATCAAAAGCACAGAACTCACATAAAAGAAGACCACATCCGAGGCGTACAATAGATCTGAGAGGTCGCAATGCAATGAACCACTGAGGACCACCCTCATAACCGCAATATATTAATATATCTGTCCAATGGTACTAAACACTTTATATTTTTAATTCTGGTTTAACCTAAAACTGAGTTCCCTTTCATATTTTCTATACAACACCCTGTATATTGTTAAAGAAATATTTGTGCCTTATGACTTCCTCAAAGAAGCTCTTGGGGGTTACTTAGGCCATTGTTCGCGTTCTATGAACTTGCAACAATCTGACTTTTTCCTGAATACTGTTATTGATCGAACCGATTGGTAAAAAAATTGAAATAACATCAAATAAAATGTAATTTCTGAAAATATTGCTTTTCCATACATAAAAGATAGGAAATATATTTCACGTTGTCCTCGATGTAACAAATCGAAAATTTCCTTAACGGAATTGTCGCGTTGAAATGACAGAAAAAATTAATCTTCGTTCTCGACGGAACATCTACATCCATCTATCTATAAACACAAACAAAACTAAGCTTATGCAAGTTTTATTCTGTAAAAATACGTTAAATCTATAGGTAGATGCTATACAGGATGAATCACTAAAAGAGAGCTTTAATTACATGGGATTCTCTATAAGGTTTTAATGTTTACTAGTTTACTAACAGGCAGACCATGGAGTTTGTAATTGACAGTCAATCAAGTAAAGCCTAACATAATATACCGGGTGACTAAAAGATTCGCGAACGTAGAGGAATAGAATGGTAAGAAGCAGACTCCTACTATCTCAAAAAAAGGGGGGGAGGCGCGATACCAATCGAAAGACTTGTGTAAAAAGGGAAACGGTTTGATGATTTTACTTTTAATTAATTATTAAAAAATTATTGAAACCAACAGACCTGGTAAGAGCTACAACAATAAACAAAAGTTTTGAATGAATAAAATATTTAATTACTCATCAATCATTTTCTATTGGCTTTGTTATCATCGATTTAATTATTTGTGATTTACCACACGACGTTAACGAAACTGCTCGTCACGCGGTATATTGGATAGCGGAAGAAATAAGCTTTGAACCTCTCTAAACGTGACACGCTTCCATTAAAAATTTCACATATTTCAGTGCCCAACTTTTTAATACTTTTATCATCGCTCATTTTCGGCAAAAATATAGTAAAACGCGAGATGGAAATAAAATAAATTGTGAAGCTCTAAATTAGCATTCGTTTAGAACTTTTTTTAATTTCTCGGGCCGTCCCGAACAGCACTGAGTCGCTCAAAAATTGTTTTTCCTTTTTTTTAATCCATGCAGCTGAAGAGCTTTAGGGTGCGAAAAACGTGAAAATTGGGTGCAATTGCGAGTTCGAATTCCAGTAGTTTGTCCACTGTTCGAAAAAAAGTTTAGAAGTTACTGGTTATGCGCATTTGTAAAATAAAATTTAATATAGAAAAGACGACACAAACAATTTAGATACGAGAGAAATGAATTGATGTGTGCACTGTATTCTGTGCATTGTTATAAATTATTGTTTGCAAGAAAGACGAAGTAAAGAGAGATCTAAAATTGGATTAGTTATTAACTGTAGCTGAAAATCTTTGATGTCTTTGATAAACACGATACTTGGCAAATGTATAAAAGAGAAAGCACCAGAATCAACAATAAGTCGACAAGACATTAAAAACTAAACAAAATACTTACGATGGATTTAATAGCGACCTAGAGTAATGTTCCCTACGAAAATTTTTTAGGTTTTTATTAAATAAAAGGAATGAGCTAAGAGGATTCAGAGGGATGAGATAGATCAGCAAAGCTCTAGATACTGTAAGACTGACACTGACATCAACCTACACCTTCTCACGAAATTATAATCCGATTTCGATTTTATTTTGACGAATCGATTAGGTTTTTGAAGCCCTTTAAAATGATGTGTCACACATTAGGGGTTGCCATTAGAGATTTCCAAGAGGAGTTGCTGGGTGAAAGGGTGTAACATAAAAATTAATCAACGATGGTTTAGAAGTTTCTCTTCCGCTTCTAAATCGACGTGTTTTTTTTCTTAAAAGCGTGTATCAATTAGATTTCGATTTATTCCAGGTGGGAAGTTTTAAAATGAACACACTGTATACTTAACTTTTAAAATAAAATAACACGTTTTGTCATTCAAGACGTGCGCGCTTTCGAGGTAGATGCGAGCTTATAGGTAAGCAAAGCATCGATAATATCTTTAATACACTCTAAAATCGTTTTTTCTTTCAAATTCGCCGTCCTGGCGACTTTAATTAGCCACGAGAGATTATAAGAAAGGTATCGTTTTTAAAGCAATGGATTTTTGCTGTAACATTTACGGACCTGGAGTCTTATCACTTATTTCTATTCCTGATGGGAATAAAAGGTTTCTAAAGCAGCTCAAAGAGTGATAAGAGACTCCTTCACCACTATTGTGGGGATAAACACATTGATTTACTCAGCCATGTTGAGCTCACTTACCATGGAACCATACCAGGTATAATAATAAATAGAATGGCTATAAGCTAGTTTGAGCTTAGATCATATATATTAACATGGATGGAGCTATCTCATAAGAACTAACAAAAGACAACCGGGGTAAACATACCATCGTACCTTTTTATACCTATCACTTTTCACTACAATAAAGTTGTATGTATCTATCCTGTGTACGGTGGTACTTGAATACGCAGGCGTAGCGGTTGAAAACGTTGACGAGTGAACGTAGTACGTGGTTTGGTGTTTGGTTGGTTGTATGCATAAAAATGCATATACAGTAGAACCTCGATTATCCGGGGCGACTGGGACCATGCTCTGCACGGATAATTGAAAAACACGGATAATAATAAATGACTTTTAGTTACCAAAATAATGTACATGTACGCTCTACATACTACAAAGATCGTATTTGACAAAATCAGACAATTGAGATGTAACAAGTCCTTAAACATGAATGTGTGTAGGTAAAGGGCAAGCAGAAATATGCTACACCAATTGGCACTGTTATCTAATAGCCATTTCTATACAGCAGTTCTGAGAAATTGTATATCTCCATATAAACACCAAATAGGATATCTTTGTATTTAATAAAAGTACAAATCTCTAAAGTTAGCAAAAATTCGAAGAAAAATTCTAAACGATTGTGAAGCATTAATACATAATGTTAAATAATTATTATTATGATATTATGAATACATAAATTTAAAAAAAAATAGTAGTAACAAGTGCACGGATAATCCGCCGCACGGATAATCCGCCGCACGGATAATCCGCGCACGGATAATCGAGGTTCTACTGTATACCGAACGCAGGATTAGATGCGATATGTCACTAGGTATAATATACAACACCTTGTACCTTAAGCAACGATTGTTTAATTAAATATTGTAACTTTCGATGTTATAAAATAATTCAATTACTTCAATCAATATAATATAAATACAATTAAACGTCAAGAGATTTTTTTGTGAGGTTATAAAGTTTAATTTTGAAGGAATTTTGTAATTGGTTAATCTTAACAGGAACTGTATAAGAGATAACTAAATTCAAATAGTATGTCGACAAGAGAGATAGGGTGAAAAAGTTTGTCGGTTATTGAGTCGTACATGTTGGAGACATAGTGCAGGCACATAACTCTATCCATGTTAATATATATGATCTAAGAGTTTGAGGGTATTTAAAAATGAAGCATCAGTAATAGAAGGGGGGGTTATTCAGTAAGCGCGGCCGAGTACGCCAGGGTACTCTCACTCTTCCCTAATACTACGACATTCTCGGAACTTCTTTATGCAACTGACAGCTTGTTCTTCGCCAGGCGCTTTATGTTCTTCGCGCATTCAACCCTTTCACTTATATTCTAGTTCCATGGTTTATACGTCTATACATAGACTTGTTTAATTGTGGGTTGGGCTCATTAAAAATTAAAATATATATGTATGATAGGCTAGAGGGGAAAGTGGAATTATGATTTTGATAATTTAGACTTTTATAGTTATTTTATTTTTCTCAAAATTTTTTGTTCTCGCCTCGTGAGATGTGTGATTGTAAGGGCACATTCTTGGGTTTCGGCCTTTAGTGTCCCCCAAATGTGAAAAATACTGTCACGAGTTTTGTAGAATAAGTAAATAAATTACGAATAGTTAGAATATTATTTGGCTTACGCCGGGCCTGTGGATCTGTGTACGAGCCAACTTTCCCACTAAAAGAACGAACCTCCTGTACATTTTTATTTGATTAAAGATCTACCATATAAAGTACTTCTACCTACATGTTTTATTATTGGTTTAATCTAGTTATTTATTTATTATTTACTGTTACGCAAGTTTATCTAACATTCAATTTATAAAACTCGACACGAACCTACTCAAAAGTAATTCGGCTAATGTTAAATATTTTTCATGAAATTTATGTATTTTGATAAATTAAAAAAAGAATATTATAATGTTATGTTTCATATCTTTAAAAGCATAATACACGGTATTTCGCGTCGAGTGTGTTAAACACACTCTCTCTGGTAACTGGTAGGTAGTTAATAATAATAATATGTTCGATTAGCTACCGTTATGGATAGGCTTTTAAACGAAATCGATAAAAGGTGGCCCAAAATAAGTGGATCATTTTGATTGCATTTCGGAAAATCTTGACTCACATTATTTGCACTCTGCTATAAGTTATCCAATTTTTTTAATTCAAAATTGCTGCCAGTATAACGATTGTACCATTCTCTAGTTTTTTTATTATAACTATGCAGAGAATTCTTATAATAAAAATCTAAAAACAAGAGTATATAGTCAAAATATAGGACTTTAGGGCTGATATAGTCGATTTAAAAAATTATTTCAAAATTAACTACTTTTAAAGAACCAAAGTTGATTAAAATTATAAAAAGGATTTTCTTAAAATATTATATATTATATAATATAATATATATAATATATATATAATATACAGGCTGTATCAAATTTCGTGTTAAGTACAGGGATCTCGCTTAATAGCGTAGATAGAAAGTTGGTTAAATGGACAAAAACGATCCTCGAGTTATGCCTACACTAAATCAAAAAACAAAATTTACCCCCTCCATAACGTTTCTGAAATATGGCGGAAAATAGCGAAATTTGCATTTTTAATTTTTGGCTTTAAAATCGTTATTTGTAAAAATTTTTAGAAACTGAAAAAAATTTCTCAAAGGAACTTTTTCTGCTCTTTCAGACGATGTCAACGAATTTTCGCTATCATTATTACTTTACTGTATATTGATACCAACTTTTGTTTTTCATATGGGAGCCATTTAAAAAATGTATGTCATCGAATAGAGAAAAAAATGCTGATTTCAAAAATGTATAATATGTCTATAAAATTTTTGATAAAAAAATCACCATAAATAACCCAAATAATTATAAGTAAATTTCTATAAACATTTGCAGGAAAACAAATGAAGCACATATAAATTGTTTTTTATAAAACATATTCAATTGTTTTTCACGGATATTGCTATTTATAAATTAAAATTCAGTTTTAAATAAAATATTCTATTATTTTAATTTTGAATTTATTATTTGTGGTTAGTTTATGGACATGTTATACATTTTTGAAATCTGCATTTTTTTCTCTATCCGATGACATAAAATTTTTAAATGGCTCCCATATGAAAAACAAAAGTTGGTATCAATATACAGTAAAGTAATAATGATAGCGAAAATTCGTTGACATCGTCTGAAAGAGCAGAAAAAGTTCCTTTGAAAAAGTCTTTTCAGTTTCAAAAATTTTTTACAAATAACGATTTTAGAGCCAAAAATTAAAAATGCAAATTTCGCTATTTTCCGCCATATTTCAGAAACGTTATAGAGAGGGTAAATTTTGTTTTTTGATTTAGTGTAGGCATAACTCGAGGATCGTTTTTGTCCATTTAACCAACTCTCTATCTACGCTAATAAGCGAGATCCCTGTACTTAACACGAAATTTGATACAGCCTGTATATAATATATAATATAATATTTGGATATGTGATAGATATATAGAAGTTCTTAATCATACACCGTTTATTTGATTCGTTTACTATGCCCAGAACCGGAGTTCTGGTTGAAGGTCAAAATTTCAAAAATTGATAGTTTTTAAAATTAAAATTTGTTGTAAAAAGTATCTTAATAAAAAAAGTTATTGAAAGCACCCTGTATATTTTAATGTTTTATAAAATATTGTAAAATTATCTGTATAATGATACCAAACATGTTATATTTTGACGTCTGGTTGAATCGAAAATAAGGTAAGCTTTCCTATTTACCTATTTTAAAGACAACACTCTGTATATTATAAGTTGTTTGAAAGATTGTTAAATCTGTTAGTAATACCAAAAATTTTCTATTTTGACTTCTAGTTTAGCCTGAATAATTGTCAATTTTTCGAAAGAGAAATTCTCAACAAACATACTATTGTTTGCTACTACTTCTAATATCTGTTCTCATATTTTAAAAGCGCGTAGGTATACTTAGCGTCATCTCGTACGAAAAAGTCCTGGTATTTTTGCTAAGAATAACTGATGTCTTAACTATATTTTTGCGTTAGACACACTCGACAACCTGTATTTATTTTTAATTTGCGTAAAAACGAACGGAACTTCTTGATGACATACATCATACGTTAGTAGTAGAGTGCCGACCTTTAAAATACGACAATAAAAATAATAAATTTTAGGCGTTTGATTCGTTACAGTTGAAGAGCTACGAACGTCAACTTTATTGTGGAGCGTCTTGTCAAATCAAAAATAATAAGAGTCTCAAAGAGCCTTGCATTTTTGAGTAAATTCTTTCAACTGGTATCGCTATAATAAGCTTCCGAATTCTACATCCCCTACAAGCTCTTCTATAAATGGTTCCCTTAGAAAGAGTTCACGTTCTCGAGCACTCGCTACGTTTCGTTAACTATTTTTCTTACAAAAAAATTTAAAAATAAAACTCAAATCCAACAAAATTATCTACTCGAATGTAACTATAACTAATCGAGCACAAATACAATTTATAACAGACCAATTCAGCCGTTTAATTAAATTTAAATGCAGTTTTCGTCACTAACAATTGATTACAAAGGTTTTAATTACGCTAATTAATTAATCAGTTCGGAAGACAACCACTATTAGTCCTCTAGTGTTGAATGACTGGCAGATAACTGTTAATTATAAAAATTATTGGACAGTAATTGCAATTAATGAACAATTTTCATACACAAGGTGGTCCAAAAGTGGAACAAGGGCGGATACATTTAAGTGTGTAGTTATGTAGAAAAAAATTACTAAACGTGAAAGTTATTAGGGACACAAAGGCGCACATTTGGATAGAAGCTGAAAATACAGACGTGAAAATAAGACGAAGATAATTGAAGTGGGAGGTTTTCAAATTGACACCCTGTATACATAGTGTTCCAATAGTGAAGAAATTTCCAACATTTCATGTGTTCTATACAATGCAAAACAATACTAAACATGAGAGCGATGAAGCAACATACTATTGCAAACTTAGCCAAAATATACAGGGTGTTCCAATAGTGAAATAACGTCCAATATCGCACTTTTTCTGTACAATATTCAAAACATTTTAAGGGCAAAGTTACAGAGGGTCAAGCGCCTCACATTTTAAAGTTGGTTAAATATAAACAGGGTGCTCCAAGAATGAGCTACAGTTAAATATCTCGTTTGATCTGTACATTACAAAGAAATGTTGCAAATCAAAATATGTTTGATGTTAGTTTCGCTAGTTGGTCATACCTAAAGCTGCGTTTATACTCGTACATCGAACGCTCATAATACTTTCGCATAAAGAATTTTCTAATTAAATTGAAGTCGAACATGATAAATATTAGACAGAACCTCCAGACCGTAAACTTAATACAATTCTGATATAGTTAACAAAGCGTCCACTGTTTTTGCAATGCGATGATGTGATGGAAGAAAAGCAAGATGAAGCTCTTTATGATAATTTTATTCCATCGCACGACAAAAAATTTAAATTTTGTTTCATCTTAGAAACTTATAAGCTCTTCATTATAATATTTAAATTACCAACTTCTTATAAAATTGTTTAAAAAATATATAGGTGCCTATATTAGGGATGTGCTCCCTTAACAAAAAACTTTTTTCTTACGACAAAACCAACGATGTAGAAAACGGAAGTAAAAAATCGAGATCTGAAAAGTCACCCCCGTAATACAATAAACCTCCCAAACTAAAAGCTATAAAAAAATTTCGTGTCATGTTTGGAAAGCAGGGGGAAAGCTCTGAAAATATGTTTCTAAAATAAATCGAAGTAGTACAAGACTGTGAAGGAAAGTTAATAACAATGAGTTAATCGCGTGGAAAAATGGATATGAATAAGCTTAGAAAAAACAGAGCAGAATATTTTGATCGGTGTAAATTGAAATTCGAGCACTTGCGCTTTGTACTTTAAACGCCAACGCACAGGTAATTTTTCACCATTGGCGTAACAATAGAACAAAAGATGGCAATCAAGAGTTTTTCAACTTGATGGGAAAAATGAGTGTTTTATTATGATTACGAAACAAAAAAGGTTCGTTAGGAATACGAGAGCACAAAATATTACTAAATATGATAATTTTTAAAGCCCTTATGAATTAACCCAAAGTTTCAAACGCTCGCCAGGCACAAGCAATTTTACTCTAATTCGCGTTTAAATTTGCATTTTAACTTTAATCCTTATCGTATATACAAAACTTAATTACTAAGGTAAAACAGAACTTTTTCGTGCGCGTTGAGGCTAATTCTAGAAGATCTCAAAAAAAGAAAGCAATAGTGAAGTGCTCAGAAGCTCTTCCTGATTTCAATAATTGAAAATTATACGGAGTTTTAAAAAAAGATTTCTATTAGGCTAATTTCCGGTTTAACCGGAAGTGATTTCAAACTAAAATAGTATCAATTATTAATAGAATTTTATAAAATCAACGTGCCAATTTGAGATTACCAATTTAAATCAGATAATTAATTAAAATTTTTGAAGCTTTGACCTTCAAAAAATCGTAACTACGGTTGTGGACATAGCAGACAAGCCAAACAAATGGGGTTTGATTAAGAACTTCGATGACTACAACATATCACAATATAAACAAAACGGCCGGAGCCAATTGTGAGAAAATCAGTTTTAAAATTTAGTCAAGTTTGATCCTGCAAAAGTAGTCGATTTTGAAATTATTTTTTAAATCGACATCATATACATAATGTGGATCAAGATTTTGAACCACCCTGTATCGATTTCGTTTAAAAGCTTATTTTGTCGATGTTGTTAAAGTGACCGTAACCAAATTTCATCAAAATAGCTTCACTAGCTTTTATTTTAAGACTTTGCACACAGACATACACAAACACAACTATTACACACATACAGACGGTCTACTATCAGACTAAAAACGTCGGAAATTAAAAAAAAATTTTTGCGAATAACGAATTGGGTCGTTAAAATTCAAGCAAAATAAATTAGTATGTAAGAATTAAATCTGAAAGCTATCTAGGGTTGAGAGTAGATCTTTAAAGGTTTGAAGTAGCTTTAAGCGGTTAACGATTAAGGGCTTCAGGAATGAGAATATATTTTTTAATCTGTTCCTTTGGGGCAAATAAACAACGCTTTGAAACATACAGGGTGGGCCGTGCAACCAATTCTGCTCTTCGCCGTAATTACAAGATGGCTATAGGGTCTGGCACTTTGGTTTCAGTCGGCGATGTCTGCAATTACTCTTCAGAAATAATGTTAATTGCAGTTAGTAGTTCAGAGGCCTTAAGTTATGGAAGAATATGAGTATGGTGTTACGACGTGTCTCGGGGGTTTCTTGAAAACTTCTAGTGGAGACTTTCAGCTGTACCACCTTGTAAAATAAACTTAAATCTTCTCGTTAGAGACTACGATAACTAGAAGCTACAGAAGTTCGCCTCTAACGCTTTTCAATAGAAAAAAAAAGAAATCGATTAAGTATGGTGGAATTGACATGTAGAGCGTGTGGCAGTTACTCGAAACCAATTATAAATTAATTTGCAATTCATAATTGGTAGCATCACATGCAAACGTTTTCAACAAAATTAAATATATTATGCTGGATAATTTACTTTAGCTTGTAGGAAGACCTAAATGCTTAACCATTTTACAAGATCTCGATGTTAATATATGAAGTTTTAAATGAGCAACCAAACGGAAAATTGTTAAAAATAACAGCTTAATTGAAACGTGTTTGCCTTTTTAAATGACTTTTTTAAATTGTTATTTAATACAAATTAAATAATTCTAAAAGTAGCCTAGAGTCGACGCCCATTTGCACGCACTTTTATTTTTTATTTGCCGAAAAATTATTGTTTTTTCGGTTATCGTTCGATCTCCACTTTCAAGCCTTCGTGGTAATAAATAATAATAAACATTTCGAACCGCAACAAGCGAAATGTCGAATTACATTTAAATAATGTTATAAGCAGAGTGAACTAAATACATTGTTGCGAGTCACAGGATGTAAAATGCGGATTTCCTATACAAACGACCAAACCAACACATTTTAGTTTAAAAACTCTGAAAATCGGTCCGACTGAGATTTATGATAATTATACAGCGTGGTTAACAAAGCAATTGTGCGAGTCGCTTGTCCCATATCGAGGAGCGTGGAAGATGAGGAGAATCTTACCTAATTCCCCCATTCATTCATTCATTGAAGTAGATCTAGGATCCATCTGCTCCCCCTTTGTACCAATTTTAATTAAACCAAAGTTTAGAAAGCAGGTTTATAGGGGGAAGGGATAGTGGAATGTTTAAAGGCACCCTCCACGTGAAGAGCGGAACCATGTTCGCACGCACACCCTACCGTGGTTACAGCGACCACGTAATGGCTTCCGGATCGTCCGTTATGACTTGAAACATACCAGGTTTTCCATGAGAAAGAAGCCCCGCTCGCCTCTAGCCGTCATCAAGACACACCAATAGCGGGGCCTACGCTTATAACAGGGATCCTAAAGAGCCTAGACACGTACCTAATCATTTCGAGCATGACTACTACCGAAGCATAGATATGTATACTTCCTACCACAACTCGCGTCTTCCCGTAACTATTTAAAGTACAACTGCATAATATAGAGTAGTCTGCAAAGACCAACGCACCAAAACAGCGGGTGTAGTAAAATAGACCATGAAACGCATACATTGGAACTCTTTCTACTTCCAGTTTTATACGTCGGCGCTAACTCATTACCTGCATCTCATCAAATGCAAGATAAGGCAGATCATACGCCGTTTTAAGCGCACGCCCCTGGAAGTACCAGTACCAGAAGTTAGATCTTCGCGTTTCTCTTGCACGTACAAATAGCTTGATTTTGCATAAGAAAAATGAGATGTATGGAAATGCGTAGTCATATTCTGACACACTTCATAAGGGCATTCCAATTACCAGAACGATCGGATGCGTGAATGTAATCCTTCGGCAAAGTAATCGTAGTGAATAATTGCACCCAAAAGGGTGCTGTTGGTCCATTTGTCTTTTTTGATTTCTCAATTAGGCTTACTAAATGACACACTGTGAAATACACCTTTCCCAAAAACTAGTGGCGCTAATAAATTTCATTGCGTTCGTCTGGACTTACGATATGTCGATTTGCTCCAATCGAATGTTTGCTAAAGCTTGGTTGGTAAAGCTCTAACAAAAGCGTTCCATTGAAGCATCTTTCCGCAGGTGTGGGCAAGTAAGTAGTGCCCATCATTAGTGCACTCATTAGATACCCAATACACCCACTGTAAGATATTAAAATGTGGAAGGTGGAGCTGCTGCAACAGCTTTAATGTAGAGGTTAGTCGAACATAGTCACTGAGGATTTCTGCTCGGCTTCTTCACATAAGCTACCAGCAGAGTATAGCCCAGTGAAGATCGCATGGTAATCAGATAGTGAAGAGTCGATGAATGAAATAGAATTGACGTTAGACGTTATACAGGGTGTCCCTTAATGACATGAGAACATTTTAGGACGTGATCCACGTTTTCTTTCACTGCCGCTAAAGCTCGCCTCTGATTCTTCAGGCCTTTTAAGATATTTATCACTAGACACCTACAAATGAGTGCGTAAAGTTTTTTGGCCTTCGTTGACTGGGCTAACTTGTACTGGACAACAATGCGAAAAAGTTATTATTATTTATTTATTAGAATAAAATTCAAAATTGTTTCCGTCTGAAACATCCACCACTCTCTATGCTTCGAAATTTCATTTTCCGTGTGCGTAAACCATCAGATATATTATTCCACAATAAAAGTCAGTCGCTCAACCATAAAATATCGAACAAATAGTATACAAAGAAGGAAATATATTAAATGAAAATTCACGACGAGAAATTTAATTACCAACCATTGTTTTATCCATAGCAAAGTTTCCATTACAGTGCAGAGTTTCCATTAACAAAGCCGTACATTCAAATTTCTTTAGCAACGGAGGAACACTATCAAAAACACACAAAGAACTCTAATAGCTCTTTGTTGAGAAAGTTGAAACCGTTACTACTCGTATTAATGTTGCTTTTAATATACACTAATAAACTAGCTTTAAACACGGCACAAATAGCAATATGTTTACTTTTGTACAGAGCGCAGCTAAGTAGTTGGGTAGTCACAACTTTTTTACGACTCGTATTTTTTTAAACCGAACATTATTTCTATCGTTCTACTATTTAAAAACCAACAGACGTTAGTCACATTTAAAGATCTGCGCTTCCGGAACATTTCAAAGAAATCTTTCATCGCGAAGTAATGGAATTGACGTCGCCGAGTAACAAGTTTCAATTAAATTTCTTAAATCTTCATTTAACAATGCGAAATCCCTTTTATAAAGCTTACATCTAATAAAAAACGTTGTGCATTTAATTAAATCACAAAGCGTCACAATCCTAGGATTTGTTTATCTCAACTCGGCGATTAAGTTTGGTATTCTTGTAGCATGCGATTTTGATTTAAAAGCGAAGTATGAAACTGATCCTGTTTATAAATTCGTTTTCTTATTTACTTAAACAGTTGGTTTATTGGATGTTACAAAAAAGGGCATTATGCCACGACCACCTAAGCAATTCAGAGGTGGCATTAATAGAGATCGCTATTAATAAAAATTGCCGGAACGGGGTTTAGGGGAGTCTTAATTCAATATTTTACATAATCGTTCCTATGAACTACGAGGAAATTGTTGGCACATCCCTTAAACCCTTTTCAGACGGTGAACTAAAGTAGAGACGAAAGTTGAGTCAACCAAAGTACACCGTGTGAAACATTCTACTCTCGCAATTTTTTCTGAAACACCCCAATTTTGTCTCGAAACACTTGAAAAGTAGCAACAATCAAGAGACCTGTGCCGTGCCCATGTCAATCGTAAAACACGACATTTTTTGAGTGGTTTGAAGTCTAGTGTTACGCAAAACATTTGAAAATTAGTGTCGAGTGCTTGTGACGACACGAGAACGAAACCATAAAAGTTCTGTAAAAATTGAAGAGGGTAAACGGAGTTTCGGAAAGGGTCTCAACTTAATTTCTACACAATTGTCGTTTTGAGTGAAGGTCATCGATTATACAAGCTTTTTGAAACTTCTCGACAAGCTCAGACTCCCCCCCCCCCCCCCCATTTTGTCGATTAGTAACTCTTTCCAAATCAACGAGCTGCGCTGTGTCTTTAACATTGCGACTCGGAAGCCCCTCTGCAAGCGCCATCACTCACAAATGGCTTGAAAAAGAAAACTTGCAATTCGAAACGTTTACTCCTGACGACACGAGCACGAAAGCACAACATACTGTGCGAAAGTGCGAAAAGTTGTTCTTAAGAGAGGCCCTACTTCCTACCCTTTTTGCCTTTTTGCTCGACTTGAAAATACTTTCCAATCGGCGTTTCTCCTATAGTTAACATTTAGAACTGTAAATTTTTTTTAAATGGGCGGGAGGGAGAGAGGAGGAACTCACATGTTAGCAACATTTTTTTTAGTTGAATCGAGAACTTTTAAAATTCACATCCAGACTTGAGAAACTTTTCTCGTTAGAAAATTTTTCGGTTGGAAAACTGTTAAGGGCGCCCCCTGGGGCACCTCGTCTGTTGAGCGAATTACGTAAGAATTAAATTTTAGATAAGCTTTACAAACTCCCAAGTTTGGTCGTCAACAATTTATAAATGTTATTAAAAAATTACTAGACGTTATTATTTTTGCTCTAATTAACAAGTTGCAATTTAATATTAAAAATAAATAATTCAAAGCGCGATAGAATCTTGACCTAAAATAGTAAAATTTAAATATTTTTTACAGAGTCCGTTAATTATACATAAATGTTTAACATAAAACTACAAGTTTTTTGTTTAAATTATTATCGAATTAAGGAACCTTAATTGAATTTGTAATAACTAATAACACACAAAAAAATGTTTAATTAAATAATAGTTTACGTTTGGCGTACAAAAACAATTTGTAAGTTAATTATTGTTAAGTGGCATACACGTCTGGTAGCACAACCAATTTATTATGATTAAAAGAAAAATAGGTCACTTGTGGTCGCGCCTAATAATTTAACGAAAAACTTATTGGGCACTTGGGCAGCCACTGTAAATTTGCATTTGCATATTACAAGGTGTCGAAAATTCGCATACGTAAGCCACGTTGTAGTTTGATTGTCTCGTTCAAATGTATTAGCCAACCAGTATTTCATTCATTCCCGTAAGAAAAGCGAATGTGGGATTAGTCCGAGAGCACTTATATGAATCGTGCGTGGATTTCTTGAAAACTTAATACGTATAGAGGACATGGTCGGGAACAGAATTTTTTACTTCAGGGATGTGTTTTAAGTAGCTAGAAGACTAGAAGGCAAACATACGAACCTACGAGATGAGCGGGATGCAGGAGGTCCGTGAAGGCCAACTTTTTGGTTTCTCGTTTATATCTCGAAAACGGTGCATCGCAGAGAAAAAGTCATTTTATTCAAAACGAAAGCTGACAAAATTGTCTAAAATATTCATAAGATTCATTTTTTTCTACGTCTGCTAGCTTTCGAGATATCCGATAGCGAAAATCTACAATTTTCGAAAAACTTCGTTTTTTACCTCACGATTTTTTGCTTCGCGCTTTTCGACAAACTTTGTCTTCGGACGCCTCAGCTCTTGATTTTACAACAACGCCTTCATAGTAAAAGTTGTAGAGCATTAAATTTCCTTTAAAATGAGTTACTATTTGGCATTTTATCTTCAAAAGGTCAAAAGTTATATATAGCAATTTGAAACTTTATCAATCATCATCTTCGTTGTCCAACACGATGACGACATTGAGATAATTTTGGCTGAGGCTTTCCTCTACATTCGAATGCTCATTCGATGCTCCCTCAGTTAGTGGAAGAGAAGAGATGTCAGATTTGATGCTTGCTACGACAGGTAGTGGGTGACATATCTCTCCTTTGCTGGAGCGACATACCATCTTAAGAGACATTTGTGTCAAACTTCCCAAGCCTCAGCTTGTGATGAGAAGGGACCGAACAAGACTCAATCAAAGTTTCATGAAGCCAACTTTACTTTTCCAAAATACTGCAGCTTGTGAGTACGTTGGAACTTTAAGGATATTTAATGTCCTACAAGTTTCACTATAGGGGACGTTTCCAAGAGCAAAGTTTGCCGAAAAGAGTGAGGTTAAAAGGCGTTGATGGTAAAAATTGAATGAGAACAATCTTGTAAGAAATTTTGTCAGCTTTCATTCTGAATAAAGTGACCTTTTTGCTACGACGTACCGTTTTCGAGATATAAGCAAAAAACGAAAAATTAATCAGTCTATTAAAAACAGGTAATAGGAAGTCCTAAGTAGCTGACCAATCAAGTCTCAATTTGATTTTAAAGTGCAAAATTGGTGGAATTTTACATATAGTACCTGCGACACCCTGTGTACGTGTATATGTGGACTGTTGCAAAATTAACGAATTTTAACCTTGCACAACACAACATATGACAATATTACACACGAAAAAGGTAACCCTTCAAGTTATGCACCGTCGATTACAAAAACAATGGTCGAAATAAATACTTGTCCAAACACTTATCTAAAAATCTAAACCACGAGCACAACTTAATAGGTGTAATATAATTAGTATACCAGGTGAAATGATGGAAAGCGATATCGAGCACTTTAGCGACATTTTTTATTTAATACAATTTAACGTTAATTGAGATGTTTAAACAATATTTACTTCTACAATCGCAAGGACAAAAAAATTTTCAGTTGAAATTAGTCAGTTCGGTGGTGCGGGTTGCAGGATTTAGACGTCGTTAGTTTAGTGTTGTTATTAGAGTGCACTTTGTAGCTGATTTAAAATTATCACAAACTACTCGCAAAAGCTTTAGGTAAAGTAAGTTTTAATTAAAATACATAAAGTTCCTTACAATCCTTTGAGTCTCGATGAAAAATAAGAAAATTGGGAAGAGTTCGTTAAGGCTGCGTCGTTCTCGCCTCGAGTTGCGACGATTTTCTAATTAGCGCGCCATAATTTTGTATGTAAGCAAAGTACTTATGTAATAAATACTAAGTTAAATGCATGTATAAATAGGAAATTATCTTATTTATTTAAACATCGTGTAATGTGTAATGTAACAATAACATGCACGCTCATTACTTTAATTATCGTAATAACATAATTCCTTTTATGGGCGAACGACATTAAAAAGATTTCCCTAATGCCCCAAAGTATGAAGAAGATGATGATAAAATTGAAGCTTAAAATGCAATTTTTTTCAATAATTTGAGACTTTGCATAAAATGTATAGCCATAAAAGTGTTTTATTTGGATATAAATTTGCACATTTTACTATGAAAAATACACATACACTACTATGTATACGTATTTTGCTATTTTAAGAGAAAACATGCTTTCCTACTAGATTTGTTAAAAGTTTCAAAACAGCCCACTTACTACATATCGGCCTTTTTTAGTATATTCCGGCTTACAGCCTCTTTCGTAAAGCGGCCACATATTGACAATCATGACTTAATAGTGTACGCGCATGTGCAGGCAATAATATCACTATGTGAGAAAAACAATGTCGCTAGTCGCTATGGAAAACGCCACAGTGTAAATTTTTCAGACACTGATCGAAAAAAAAATTGAGATCCCTGCACACGCAAGGATCTCAACGGAAACTAGACTAAATGATTAACAACATTGTAGGAATTCACGAGAACTACCTAGGGATAGCTTAGTGTTCAGAGCACTCAAATGGAAGTCGACAGAAAGGGTTACCAAAGTCGAAAAGCACACCAAAGTGGCAACCCCGACGTGATCAGACGAATCAGCTGTGATTCTCTCCACACTCCTCGGTATGTAGGTTTACAATCGTTTCGTCACTTTAGTTAGGAGGTCAATCGGTCGTAAGAACGGGGTTATCGTGGCCAATCTACAGCTCTATAGGCAGAGTACTGTGGCTGAAACCGAATTTCATCAAAATCGCTTCAGTATTAGGTTCTGTTGTAAGACCTTAACCTAGATTTTTTTCCAACGAACAGTTTAGGTGATAGCGCGCGTTGAAGTATGAAAGGTGGTTTTAGGGGGTAAAACTAAACCATAAGAGGTACATGAAGAATTTTTACACCAAAACTTTGCATTTTCGGTGTAGATTGACTGCTCTTAAAAGTTAAAGCATTAACTTGAGGGCGGCTCAAGAAGGGTGGGTTTTTCCTCTTTTCTCAGTTTTGCGCTTAGAACTTCAGAAGTACACCCTTTTCGAGAAAAGTGCATCCTTGTAAAAGTAACCTACATAATATTTCCTACAAATTATATATCATAAGTTTTTTTCTTCAGGTGGACAATATAGACGTGAGCGCGCGTTAAAATTTGACAAAAATTCCAAAAACGCTGTTTTTTTTTGTTTATCGCTTATAACTCGAAAACTACGCACTTTTAGAGAAAAAGGTCCCTACATAAAAATTAAGTAAATTGAAATTCCTACAAATTATGTCTCTGAAATTTTTTCGTCAAACAAACAGTTGAGGTGGTAGAGGTGAGAGGGTTGTAATTGCTAGAGCTAAAATGAAAGAAGTAATTTACAGATCTTGAAATTTATTTCCCAATCAATTGTTTTCTATTTAATTATAGGTAAATCGATCATTAAATATATTTTAATTGGATGAAATTATTAAAAAATATGTACCTAATTACGTTAACGAATTTTAAAATTAATTATTGAAATTGGAATAAATTGATAATAATAAAATTATAACGGAAAAAGTACAATAATGACTTCCTGAAGAGCAGGAAGGTAAATTGGCTACAACTACGGGAGGCCATTAGCCATTAGTGATGAAAACTTCTACTCTTAAATCCACATCGATGCGTGGTAAGAGGAGAAAACAACAAACTGAAGGATCAACATTTACAAAATAAAAAACTGCCGCTTCTGTCCTTTTAAAAAAACACGAAACAACAATACTACGTAATTATTTTAGATTTATAAAAATAGAATTGTATAAAAATAGCTATTTGGGTTGAATAAGCAATTTTTTGCGAGATCGAGAATTTTCTGAAAAATTAACTTTGAAACGCAACTAATTTGTCTTTTCAATATACGTAAAACGTCGAGCAGAATTTCATTAATTTCGCTAAATGTCGGGATTTACTTCTGAAAATTATTAACTTTTAATTAAATTGAAATTTGTCTTTACCTAATGGGCTTTTCGTAAGACGCAATTGAAAGAATCCACGGCACACTTTCTCACGGCAAAAATAAACTCTCGCCCTATCAAATAATGAAACCTTTTGAAACGAGCAAGATCGAGTCTAAAGAAAAAAAAGGAAATTCGAATACAATGAGACAAGTTGAAGGTGAAGTTTTTATTCGAAATCTCTTTACTTATATATTTTTTAATCCTTAAAAACGGAAATTCAAATTCACTTTTAGAGAAGAGGTCAGAAACTTCCAACAAAGCACTCCCGACTTTTCCATTTAAGTTCATCCGAAAACTTCAAAATAGATACGGTCTGGTGTCTGACTGATAAACCTATAGAACTATGATGTACACCGAAGTCGACAACATTTCAATTCAGTGACGGCCCTATTTCATATTAAAATGGCCGTATTTCTAGCTTTTCGAGTTTGGATAGGAACGAGTCGTTATAGCAACCCGGGCGCAACATGAAGGTAATGCGACCAGCACCATCTTTTTATTCCGCTGCAGGGCTCCACCAATCGATTTATTTTAAGAATTACCAACTTTAACAAACTTAAACGTCACAAAAGTATTATAAAGTACCATAATGCATCAACTCAAGTAGGTACTCGAGATGTCATTTTAGTGCAGGATAATTAATTTAAAAGTTTCTCAAACTAAATGCTCCAAATACTATACGACGTTAGAGAAGCTGAAGGTAAAACTTTGTTATTTGTCTTAGTTGAAGTTTTGCACAGACACGGAGCACGATCCTCTGTCTGTTAAAAGAGCGAAATAATCGGTTAACCGTCCACTACTTTAAGTGTAAAGTTGAAGACTTTCTACGTGAATGATTCTAATTAATTAAATCTCTCTTCTAACATTGAATTGGTATATGCTCGACGAAATACGAGTAGCAATGAATTAAGTACACTGTTGTGTGACTAACTACAAATTAAGTATAAGTGAATAGTAACTGACAGTTTTGAAAAGTTCGGTGCCTGAAATGTTTGGCTGAGTTACCGTTCTTAGACGCTTAGTTTGACTATCGTGATAGTGTACTGAGAATGTTTACATAATATGTCGGCCTCTCACTATAAATGTTTAAAATATATACAGCCAAGTAAGCGGACGAGCGGACGACCTGCTGCCGGCCGGCAATACGAACGGAGCAGGAGACAAACGAACGGGCAGGTAAGCCAATAATAAGAAAATACGGTCAGGCATTAAAGGCGGTTTAACATACGGACGAACAAGCGACAGAAAGAGGATAAGCAACCAACAGACGGGCAGATCGACACACTGACGGTCAGGCAGACATACAGGAAGACAAACAGAGACACAGACACCACATTTTTACCTTAAAATCTCACAAAATTCGAACCATTTCCTTTTAACGGAAAAATTTAACGGCAACAGTTAAAAGTGGATTTTTATCCCCTACACATTTTTAACGAGAACAATTTTGAGCTCGAGTGTCTACATACTTAAGTTCACTTAAGTTCAATTTCGTCAAAAGCTTTACAACAAAGCATTATAAATTGTTCTGAAGGGCTCGCTTTTAACCCTCCAATTCTGATATCAAAACCCTTTCAAAGAGGTGGAATGATAACCATCAATATAACGATTAGTGCTCATCGTCTCACTCAATACCTAAAGGTATGCCGGGAGAATTTCAACATATTTATAATACTGAACATGTACAACATTATATTTGAAGGAAAAAATACTTACTAATACTCACATATTCACTAATAATGGAATTAAATTTATCAAATAATTCGGAATGTTAGATCTAAAACGTTCAAATTAATTACTGAAAACTCAATTTGTATTTTCTCAAGTTTTTTCAATACAATACCCTGCATATTTGCGCATATTTGGATGCCCTAAGTACTCAGGCTAAATAAAATTGGTGAGCGTCCATACATCTATAGTTAAGCGCTCCTGAGATATAGCCACTTTAATAAAACTTTGACGACAAATTCGTTACCAGAAACTCAATTGGTAATTTCTCAACTTTTTTCAATATAACACCCTATATATTTACTATACTTGAATGATATAAGTAATCGGGCTAAAAAATAAGTGGGAGTCCATACATCTATAGTGAAGCGTTCCTGAGATATAGTCACTTTAATAAGACTTTGACGACAAACTCGTTACCGGAAACTCAATTGGTATTTTCTCAACTTTTTCAATACAACACCTTGTATATTTGCGCATATTTGGATGCCCTAAGTAATCAGGCTAAAAAAATTAGTGGGGGTCCATACATCTAAAGTTAAACGTTCCTGAGATATAGTCACTTTAATAAAACGTTGACGTCAAATTCGTTACCAGAAACTCAATTGATAATTTCTCAACTTTTTTCAATATAACACCCTATATATTTACTCATATTTGAATGATATAAGTAATCGAGCTAAAAAATAAGTGGAAGTCCATACATCTATAGTGAAGCGTTCCTGAGATATAGTCACTTTAATAAAACTTTGACGACAAACTCGTTACCGGAAACTCGATAGGTAATTTCTCAACTTTTTTCAATACGACACCCTGTATATTTACGGGAATTTATATGCCCTGAGTAAGAAGAAAATACATAAATTGGGCTTGATATGTCTATAGTTAAGCGTTTTTGAGATGTAGTCACTTTAATAAAACTTTGATGGCAAATTCAGTTGTAAAACTCAGTCTTGTTTTCAACGCGATACAAAAAGAGACTATTATTTCTCAAAATCCCACTGGTTAGAACCATTTCCACTTCTCTCACGTCGAGAAAACAATTCAATACAATTAATTTGAATCCAAAAAGTGCTGTGATAAATATAAGCCCTTGAAGCGATTATTAATTACGCTACATGATTCCCCCCAATTTCTTGGACGCTTTTTCGTCCTAAATTAATTTTGGTACTATTAACGCGCATTTTAAAAAGGTTTAAAATAATGATGAGACTCGACGAAGCGGTAAAACAAATTTAAGCCTCGGTTTACTATTTATTAACAAGTATAAAACAGAAAGATGCAGTCTTACAAATTAAGCTTCCCAAAATAAGATCTCTCGTTAAATGAAGAGGAGTCTTGTGGGAAATTTACTAGAAACGAAATTGATGCACTTTTTGTAAAGTACATTTATATGATTTAATAGGTAATTTACATCTGAATTAACAGATTTTACATTTAATGTAGAATGATTACGGAAATAGTAGTGGTAGGGTGTTTGTTATGCAATGGTATATAGAAATGTTCATTTTCACTGCACTTACAAGGGGGTTTCGTAAAGTACGCCATCTGAAAACGAAATACCGAGCTTTTCTGTCTGAAATGACTTTAATTTTTCATTATACTTCAAGATACTTTGGCTATACAAAGAAAGACTCCATCGTTTCATCCAAGAACAGGAACTCAGATTTCCGAAGGTTCTAAGAACAGCCATTTAATGCTACGTCGTTTTGTAGGGTGATGTGGAAATTCGACATAGATGAAAGGCAAAATGAGCTTAATAAGCATGGGAGTCAAATAGTATTTCCATTCAGTGACTTTTCGCCATTAGAAAAGCAACCAGTAATCTCCTTATTGTTCATGATATGGAAACCATGCCTTGCTCTGCAAGAAATCTTAATCGACGGCCATCTAAAACGATATCGTGCAACTCATTAATGATAGCTCTTTTACATGGCCCTCGTATGCGACAGTTAATACGGTATACAATTCAACCTCAAACGATTAGTGAGTTGATAATAACAAACGAATTAAAAAGTTCTCATTTGAGATAGTGCGAGAGTAGGTATTCTTCCATTATACGCAATGCGGGTTCTGGCACAATTTGTGTGATGAAGGGGAAGTACATTACGTGCAATCGTTTTGTTTGCAGCTTTCCAATTTTAAAGACAAAAACAGTTATTAAAGGGCGATGAAAAGAATGATGATACGGGGTTGATAAAAAAACGTTTGTGACACAATCATTAATATTTTTAAGTTTTAATTCCGATCGTTTCCTTTCGTTTCGTTCCAACGGCGCAGATTTTCCGAGAGACAGAATATCTTACTTTAGCCTTAGATTCTTGCAACATACAGGATTAGGAAAGTCTAATAAAATGGTCACAAACATTCCATTAAAAATCGACTGAGTATACTAAAAGATATACCCAGGCTCGCTTTATTCGGCTTTTTTCAACATTAGATGCATTAGGAGGGTTAACTACGCCCTGTTTTAGAGCTTTATTTAGTCCAATCTAGTTTTACAAAATAAGTACCCTTATATGGCAAATTTAAGTTGAAAGCACCTGAGCCATCTGGAAAATGCATAGTCGGTGCAAGTTGAAATTTAAATTGGTAAGGCGAAGTTAATTAGGAAACAGATTCAAAAACTCTCCCGAGCCACTTATTTCCCAAAAGAGTTCGTCTCTAAAATGCTCCATTTAATGACCACGATAAATTGGTTAAAGAGGAACTGCTTCATCATTTATACGTATCTAACGGCGTACGTTAATGGAATTAAAGTTCGTATCGACATAGTAATAAGAAGAAAAAATGCGTTCTCAACTATTAATGTTAGGAAATTTAATTTAATACGGGGTGTTTCAGATACACCAACTTGCATTTCGTTGGCATTTTTCCATATACCACCACATAATAATCCTGCATAAAATGCAGGATGAAAGAGCATTGGAAACGCGTAATAAAACCGACCGTCAGCCTGTTAAAAGTGACAGCATTAACTTGGGAGAAGCCCGAGTAAGGTGGATTTCGTCTCTTTTTTCGCCTATAACTCGAAAACTACGCACTTTATAACAATAGTTCATGTGCATAAAAACAAAGCACATCCAATTTCTTAAAAATTATATCTCTTAAGATTTTTTCCTGAGGTGAATGATTTAGGCGCTAGCGCACATTAAGTTCAAAAAACTTCAAAAATCGGCAAAATAAATTTTTAATCGCTCAAAACTTGAAAAATACGCACTTTTTGGGAAAAGAGTCCCTACACAAAAATAAAGTGCATTCAATTTCCTACAAATTATGCCTAATAAATTTTTTTCGTCAAACGAACAGTTTAAGTGCTAGAGCGCGTTAAAGTATGAAGACTGATTTTTGGGGGTACATGAACAAGTATAATACCAAAAAACTGCATTTTTTGTGTAGATTTTATACTATTTGTAGTAGACCGTTTTTAAGTGCCGCCTTCGTAGTGGTAAACGCTTTTAAAGTTTGATTTCGCAGAGCGAGCGAGCGAGAGACGATAATACACGGAAGTGCTCGAGAGGGCTGGATTTTAGATTTTTTCTACGTTTTCGCTTATAACTTGAAAACTACGCACTTTACGAAAAAAGTTCTTCTATACAAAAATAAAGTACATTAAATTTCCTACAAATTATATATCTTAAATTTTTTTCTCAATGGAACAATTTAGACGCTCGCGCGCGTTAAAGTGAAAAAAACTTCAGCCTCTACCACCTCAACTGTTTATTTGACGAAAAAAATTTAAGAGGTACAATGTGTAGGAAATTAAATGTACCTTAGTTTTGGATAAGAATACTTTTCTCCAAAAGTCCCTAGTTTTCGAATTATGAGCGACAAAACAATTGTTGGGCCTATTTTGGAAGTTTTTTAACTTTAACGCGCGCGAGCGCCTAAATGGTTCAACTGAGGTAAAAAACTTAAGAGATATAATTTATAGGAAATTTGATGTGCTTTGTTTTTATGCAGGTAAACTTTTGTCATAAAGTGCGTAGTTTTCTAGTTATAAGCGAAAAAAGAGCAGAAATCCACCCTTCTCGAGCCTCCCCCAAGTTAATGCTTCCACTTTTAACAGGCAGACGATCGGTTTTAGTACTTTTTCGTCTAAAAGTACCCTTGATCGTGGTGACATCCCATTCCCTTTTAATGCTTTTAGGAACATCGGCTCCAAAAATTTTTAGTTACATAGTTAACTGAAAAAAAATCTGTTCCCCATCTATTTAACCTCGAATTTAAAAGGTTCAACCCCTTTGAAATTTTAGAATGAAGTAATTTCCCAGACCTACCCTATACGCGTCTCGTATAATAGGCGCCACTGCTCTTAGATATTGATCCATTTTGCTCTACGGGGACGTATGATGAAACAGCTTAATTTTGTTTATCTCATTTTTCAATCAATTCGAATTACTCATAAGTACAACACCAAATACCAATTTTAACCCGTATCGGAGTTTTTTTACATGAAATGCACCGTTGATTTTCGATACATTTGAAATGCGCTTACCGAATAACAATTCAAATTTTTGTATGCTACACTTGCTTTTATGCGCTTCGTTAAATTTGTGCTAAAGCGCGGTGGCAAATTGCTAGGTAATGTTAAAATTTATACTGCAAACAGTGGTGAACAAATTTGATGCGCCGAATTATGATTTACGCGACTATAAAATAAATTTAATCACCTCCTGTTCCTTCTTATTTCAAATTTTTCTTTTGTTACTCGTACTGAATTTTTATTTAAATTCGATTTCATTACAAATCACATATAGAGTGGCCCAAAGTAGAACCTCTCATCGGATCCGAAAATTGTAAGAAATGGATTGTTTTCACTTCGGTTTTACTAGGCATTGTGCCCTTCTCCACTTTCCTTCATAAAACAACTGGTTATTTGCAAAGCGAGACTACTCAAATTTTGGGCGACTTTGTACGTAAAAAGAATAATGCCTCATCGTTTTTGTATTTCGAATGGAATCGATGGAATATTAAAGTTGAATATTACTTTTTTCCATTTATTTATTTACTCTTAGTACTTTCTTTTGAAATTTCTTTGATCTGTTGAAAAAGATGGAAATAACAATTTATTCAAATATCTTAAAAAGAACTAAAGCGAAAACGTATTGAATTATGAAAACCGAGATATTAAATAAAACTCGTACAGTTAGTTCACAAAAGTTGGGCAAATTGAGAAAACTTCTTTCTACCTACCTCAATTACATTTTTTTTCTCAAAAATAATAATAAAAGATTTGAGCTACGAGTAGTAGTAGTAGTACATCATAAAAGTTGCTTAGCAAACAATTTCTTGCAAAAAATAAGAAAAACAAGAAGGAAATTAAATTTTGTTATGAAAAACTAAAAAAAAAAACTTTTCCTTATTTACAGACAAGAACGTGATCCATGTCTAAATAATATCAATTTAAATCTCAACTCGTCGTCGCCAGGATTTACCAAAGAAAAGATTCGACACTCGCAACGACCACAACGTCGTTACGGTTTAGACTGCACTTATACTAAAAAATCACGAAACAAATTGCTCCAGGGAAGTTTGGAAAACGTTTCAAGTAATCCCTTTGGAGAATTCGATACACAACAATCTACCCTCAGACGAAGTAGAAGTCTCGCAATATCTCGAGAATCTCTATTTGCAAATTTGGATCTTCCGATATCTACTACAAGCAACAGCAGCTCGAGACGTCATCAACTCATTCCGAGGGCGAAATTGATAGACCGAAACAGCCTTAAGGACAGGTAATTATTTAAATTTGCAATTTTATCGTGTGGAACTAAATGATAGATTAATTGTTGGAATGTTACAAAATTATAATTCGAAGTGTAGTTTTAAAATATGCCAATACTATTTTTACAATTATCTCGATCTAGTAACTAGATTAATTTAGTAACCTTTGCATTATTAACTCGTCTGGCGTTTAAACCTGGATGTTAAGCTACCGGATATATGCAATGAAAGTATAATGGCATAAAATTATACGTGTAATATTCGGCGAGGCTCGAGAGCACGTCAAAACAAATGCACACGTCGGTGGGTAGATACCTACTTTCACTACCGAAAAAAATTTAGAGAATAAGAATAAGGGCTGTTAGTTCAGCCAACGCTTCGAATTTCCGCATGCCGGTGAACAGTGAGTTACGGTAGACAAGAGCAGCACGGTCATATTTTTGTGGCCGTTCAGAATTAAAAAAGTGTTGCAATTAGGGAAGAAATTAAGCTATTTATCGATAATTTAGGTGACTGAAAATAATCGATAATTTTGGTGGATAATTTTCTCGATAATTAGCTACCATTAAATTATCTCAGTCACCGAAAACTTTGTATTGGTCATAAGGAGTTAACGCTAATTATGGATTTAACCGTAGTATTAGTTACCGATAAGGTGTTATGAATTACAGATAACACAATTTTATTAACGAGCAGGCCTAGAATCAATACACATTAATTCGGCTTCCTAAAGATCTAGTTACTGACGTAAGTTAATATTGGAATCAAAACATTAGTGAAAACAAAAGTGGTATTTTCTCCACCCTTTTAAATGCAACCACCTGTATATTTACGCATATTTTGATTCCCTATGAAGAGTAGATCAAAAAATATGGGAAGCCTAATAGTCCTAATGTTAACAGTTCACGAGATCTAGTCACTTTAATTCAATATTGGAATCACTCCATTTCTGAAAACAAAAGTGGAATTTTCCCTCCTTGTTTCAATGCAACCCCCTGTATATTATGCAGATTTTGATTCCCTGAGAAGATTAGATCAAAAAATACGTGAAACCTAATCTTAGTCCTAAAGTTCGCCGTTCTCGAGATCTAGTCACTTTAATTCAATTCAAACAAAACTGCTATTTTCTCATCTATTTTTCAATGCAACCCCTGTATATTTATGCAAATTTAGATTCTCTGAAAAGAGTAAATCACAAAATGCAAGTTTGATACTCCTAAAAAGGACCGGGGTGGTCTAGCGGCCAACATCGTCGCATGCGGATGCAAAGGTCGCCGGTTCAAAACCGATTGACACCAATGGAGTGTCTCCATGTGTCAAATGCCCTGGTCCTGGTGGTTCAGAACCCACCTAAAGCTATAGGTCCCGTCTGCTAATAACCACAGTAGTTGATGCGGACGTATAAAATACACATTACGGAAAAAAAATACTCTAAAGTTATCCGTTCTCGTGATCTAGTAATTTTAATTCAATATTGGAGTCCATCAATCAATCAAAATGCGATTTTCCTTGTTTAAAAAAGAGTATTTTTAGAATGTATTGGCCGTTCAATTTGTTATTCGTATTTACTTCGATTAGTTTTTTTTGTAATCACATTACTGTTACGTAAAACACGAATGAACTAAATATAACACTTACCAACTAACATTACGTCTAGTACGTACCTGAAACAAAAACATTATATTAATTAAATTATCATTTTTCAGACGGAGTATAAAAGAACGTAATGGTCAAGAAATATATCATTCCAACGATCGTTCAATAATAAGGAATAAATCGAACTTTTCGTCAGAATATGGCGGATCTCAAATAAATCATCTAAACATCCAAAGAAGCTATCGCTCGTCTTCGAGTAGCACCACTCGAAGAACATCGATAGAAAACCCTCAATATCATCAACTGAGTGCATTTTCAAATATAAGCAGCCCTCAGGTCGACAATTTAACATCGTGTTACTATAAGTCTGTCTTACAGGATCGGATACGTGATACGGGCGAAAGTCAGCTACACGTAGATTGCGGTTTAAGTCTTCCCAACTATTACCCAGATAGTAGATGTGAAACAGATATTTCACTAACAGACATTTCGTTAATAGATAATATTTCAATAACAGGAGAAAATCCCAACCAAGATAATCAATCTACAAATAATTTATTTTATAGAGAGACGCCGTCACCGCCGGAGTGCGTTTCGAATATTTTTTATCACGACAATATATCCTTCGGTAAAAATTTATTGGATAGTTTGGAGAGTCCCAAAACGAAACCACGTACAATAAGACAATACACGCCCCAAACCCACGAAAACGATCATTTTTACGGGGGGAAACCAAGAAGTTTGCCAAATTTCAGCATTTTATTCGACGACTTGAATATCGACGAACGAAAAGAACACATTTACGACACCGTAGAAAAAATCGTGGGAGTAAAAAAGTACGAAGAGTTGGAAGCGAAATTAAGTTTGAATTACTCTCAATCAGATTATAATTGCGACGGTGTAAACACCCAAGAGGACGAAATAGAGAAGGGTACTCGAGAATTTAACGAATTGGAAACTTATTTACAAGAAAATTCGATTTATGACGAAATCGTGGATATACAGAAAGATTCGCTTATCGACATTGAGACGGATAAGGAAATAAAAGATATTATTAACAGAGAGCAGAAAGAAATACTTAAAACGACAGTTCAAGTTCCTGCCGCTAATGGTATTTATTCGGTGGTGAAGAAGAACGCCGACGATTTTAAAACTGTCGTGCAAGTTGAGACGAGCGGCGAAAGATCGCCCAAAGATAATAAAAGGCACAGTCACAATTATTTAAAAGAATTTTTGGAGAGTCAAAAAGGTTCGAAGAAACCATTGCAGAATTTCATTTCGAAAAAAATTTCGCGAGCGTTCGGCGAGGGTAAAAAGAGTCCAACAGAGTCGAATTTGGAAAATAACCAATACCACTCTTTGCCGGATTTATCCGTGGGTAACAACTTGCGCCAGTGCGAAAAAATTGATCGTAAACTGCGCAAGTGTGAAAAAACCGAGAAGTTAGCTACCCCTAGTAATAACAGATTTATCGTAAATATTGGACGACACTTCGACGTCACTGCCGAAAGTAACATACCTGTAGATTTTGAAGTTAAAATTTCTAAAATTCCCAAATTGAAAAAGGCGAAAAATAAAAATAATTCGAAAAATACCGAAAATAAACACCAATTGTTTATAAACGCGGTGAAAAATTTGAACGAAACCCTCAACGGTTTGAGTTTAGATCAACAAAATAAGGTTGTGGAAGTTACGACTAAAAGCGAGCCCAAATTTAAAAATTCGACCATCAAGCGGTTGAGTCAACCCAAGCATAGAAAAAATAAGGACGAAAAACTCGATAAGAATAAGATTAAACCTTTACCGAAGATTAGCGAAGAAACCAAAGAAAGCGAGCAGCCAAAAATGAATCGAGAGTTTCAAAAGAAAATTGGAACTATGCGTAGTTATTGGGGTAAATTGACCTCTCCGGTCGAAGAGGAGCAAGAAGAGAGGTGTAAGATCATCGACGTACACACGAAAGTCGAAGACGTGATTAAAAAATTCGAGCCCAAAGAAGCGAAAGAAGAGAAAATAGAAAGCATCGTTAACACCGTTAAGCAAGTTTTCGAACCTAAAGTCGTGCAGCAAAAGGGAGAAAAATTATCGCCCTTCGTTAAAGAAAGTTGCGGGAGATTCGAACGAGCGAATAATTCGCAGTTTGAAAGTTTAAACCCAAACATTGTGGAAATTATCGAAAAAGAAGAAAGAACGAACAATACGGACGACGAAAAATGCCAAAAAACTTTGAATTCGCCTTTGGGAAAACATAAAACTGTTGTTAAATCAAAGAGCGCTTCCATCGAACCGGAATTCGATCACGTTCGTTACCGTGTCATGAAATCTGAAATGTTTCAAAAGAATATTTTTGCAAATTGTCAAAAAGAATCGCAATTTAACGGGCTGATGCAATATTTACAAGATTACAGTTTTCAAGAATTGCTCATAGACAATAATATTGTAATAATCGAACCCATAAGAAGTAACATCCCGCACGAAACCTCCCCTAGCGCAAAAACGCAAAATATCACCAATCTCATACGCAAACAATACTTAAACGGACAAAACGAGGAACCTCGTAGAAAATTCTTTTACCACCCCATAAGGGTTAACAAAGAAATGAACGAAGACGAGCTACCCAACCCAGATACGGTAAAACAAGTGAGACTGATGTTCGAGGGTGGACAGAAAAAGTCGAAGAGCACGCAAGAGTTGGATACGATTACGAAAAAAACTATCCACTACCAAACCTTCGATCCCGACAAAGATATCTGTTCGGCAAGTGATTCCAACTCGAACCCATCCAACTGTTCCGAAGTGGGCAGCAACGACAACTCAAATGGAGACGAGTTGTGTTGCGAACAGCAATACGTGAGCGAGGACGTTATGAAAAAAATACGAGAGTGTGGAACGTCCGTGACTTATTACGGTGGAAGAGTCTTAAATAAAAGAAACTTCAAACCAAACCCAATGACTAAAACAATAATGGACGAAATTAAGGTGGGAAATGGGTGGAATTGTAAGGGGGAAAATAAAGAGTCTTATCACGGAATTAAATTCAAACTGTTAAAATCGAACAGTTGCAGCAGTAGATTAGAACTGGTCGGAACTAAAAATCTCTCTGCTTACAAGCAAAAATTTTTCGAAAAACAAAAGATGTTGATCGATCAAAAAAATCGCGAAAATAGACTCAAGGATCGCCTTTTAAACGAAAATGAAGAAAGCGACGAAAAGGGGGACGAGAAAGGGGAAAATGAGGCGCCTAAAATTATAGCGACTCGAGGGAAGAAAATGACGCAATGGGGTGGTGTTAACGAAGAAAAAACTTTTAATAATATTAATTTTAGTAAAACAAATAATAATAATAATAATAGTCATAAAACTAATTACGATTATCATAATTATAAGCAAGTTAAGGCGAGGACAAAAAAAATCGACGATATGGAATTTGAGCCTTACGAAGTCGCCTAGTAGTAATTACGAAAAAACGCCTCCCAAATAATTTTTTAAACAACGAAAATGTGGCAGTGAAGTCATTTTTCATTTAAAAATTTTTATTTAGATGTATTATGTAAATGTAATTTAGTTTAATTTAACTTATGTTACCTACAAATTAGGGAAAGTAATTTTTAAAAAAAGGTGTAAGGATTATAAGCAACGCAAATAAAACATTCATCTTTGTAGCTTTCTTTTGTTATTTAGGATTTTCGTAGACTTCGGCTCCTTTGTAAAGTGATATGAAGAAAAACAGTTTTTCAAATTTTAATTTCTGGGCGTTTTTAGTCCCCCCGAATCCAAAAATGCCTCTAAAATGTTATTTTAGAGGCATTTTAGTCCAGTCAAATAACGTTTTTGGGTTAGAAAAATTCCTACAAAGCTGGATTTTTGCATGCAAGTACTTTTCGATGTCACAAATAAGGATTTGACAAAATCCTAAAAATATCGGTGAGCATCTTGAGATATTCAAGGTCAAAGGTCACAAAACTGTTGTTTTTGCGAATAACTCGCTTCCTGTATATCGTACGATGATAAAGGTTATTATGAAAGTTATAGAAAACATTATTAGCTACAAGATTGGTTATATGCATTTTTGTCATAAGTTTAACCCTTTTTGAGATATAGCGCGGAGAACGGTCACAATAAATTCGTTTACGAAATGACGCTATACAGACTGTAGAGCCAAACGCGTAAGTCTCATAAAACGAGTCAGACACCAAACTTATCGACTGATGGATAATGTGGCACTGCATGAGGTAAGATAAAGATGTAAAACATGATTTATAAAGATAACAATGGTGTTAAGTTTCATCTTAACCTATTATGAAAAAATTTAAAAAAAATTTGTTAAAAATTTTTATATTTAGTGAGCGCGCTATTTTCACTTCAGAAGCTTCTTATTCGCAACTTGAAGGCGCGATAAAGATTTCCCATATTACATTAGATAGAATAAAGATGTTGTTAAACATTTTTAAGAAACAAAATAGTGCCAGGTTGCGCTTTAGCATTTTATGAAGAACTTAAAAAACAGTTTTTTTCGAAAATGCAAGTTTAAAGAGTGCGCTACTCAACCTCAAGAGCTTCTTATTCACAACTTGGAGGCACTATCAAGATTTCCCATATCACATCAGGTAGAATAAGGACGTAGTTAAAGATTTTTTAGAAACAAATCGTGATCGTACCTCCGAGTCGTGAATAAAAAGCTCTTGAAGTTGAGTGGCGCACTCTTTAAAGTTGCATTTTCGAAAAAAAACGTTTTTTTAATTCTTCATAAAATGCAAAGGCGCAACCTGGCACTCTTTTGTTTCTTAAAAATGTTTAACTACATCGTTATTCTATCTAATGTGAAATGGGAAATCTTTATCGCCCTTCAAGTTGTGAATAAGAAGCTTCTGAAGTGAAAATAGCGAGCTACTAAATATTAGAATTTCGAACAAAAGTATTTTTTAACTTCTTCACAGAAGACGGAGGCGAAACCTGACAAGACTTTGGTTTTAAAATATATTTAACTACGTCCTTATTCTATGTAATGTGATATAAGAAATCTTTAGGGCATCTCTAAGTTGCGAATAATAAGCTCTCGAAGTTGAATAGCTCGTTCATTAGTTTTGCAATTTCGAACAAAAGTCCAGTCAAATTAGACAAAAAATCGTGGAAAGTTCGGAAAAATTCGTATAGAGCTGAAAATTGGTGTAGACCTTAAATACACTATTACGAATGAAATGTCAAAAGTCCCCATCGATCCCACTTCTGCTAAAAATTTTATTCAAAGACAAAGGTCTAAAAATCGGTTTTCGCCAATATTAATAGAGCCAAATTAGATAAATGGATTGCATTTCAAGGAAAAACATCCAGGAGTTTTGAAAATTGGTGTACTTGTTCATTAGAACCGGCAGTACAACATACTAAAAGTTCCAGAGTGTGGAGGGCAAGAGCGGGAGAGGGAGCTGTTTAAAATCCACCTTTTCCATTTCTTGCAAATAACTTGCCTCCTATAGATCGCAAGTTAATAAATGTTATTATAAAAGTTATAGAAAACATTATTAGCTACAAGATTGGTTTTATGAATTTTGCCATAAGTTTAACTGTTTTCGAAATATAAGAGATGGGAAATAGCAGATAAGGGGTTACAGTGAATTTGTTTACGAGATGACGCTTTGGAAAAATTCGCATAGAGCTGAAAATTGGCGTAGACCTTAAATACACTATTATAAATGAAATGTCAAAAGTCCTCATCGATCCCACTTCTGCTAAAAATTTTATTCAAAGACAAAGGTCGAAAGGTCGGTTTTTTGCAAATATCTATAAATATTAGTGCAGTCAAATTAGACAAACGGATGGCATTTGAGGAAAAACCATTCAGGAATTTTGAAAATTGGTATGGTTGTTCGTTATAATCTGCAGTAAAACATACTAAAAGTCCTAGAGGGTGGGGTGCAAGACGGGGGAGGGGGAGCTGTTTAAAAGCGACCTTTTCTTTTTCGTACAAATAACTCGCCTTCTACAGATTCTACGTTGATGAAGCTTCTTATAAAAGTTATAGAGAACATTATGAGCTACAAGATTGGCTATATGCATTTTTCCCATTATTTTAACTCTTTTCGAGATATAGCGCGGAGATAGGGTTGCAGGGACTTTCTTTACGGGAAGACGCTGCATAAACTGCGAAGTAAGACGCATAAAGTTTCACGAAAGGAATCAGGAAAGATGTAATTAAAGAAGAAAGCAAAAGTCGTATTGGATTTCGTCTTCACCTATTATTGTAAAGAAATTAAAATTTTTTTTTCGAAATTGTAACATTTGTGAGAGTGCTATTGAACATCAAGAGCTTCGTATGCACAACTTGGAGGTACTATAAAGATTTACTTATCAAATCGCGTAGAACAAAGATTGAGTTAAAACATTTTTTAAACCAAAATCTTGTGGTGCGGAAACGAATGCAATAATTTGTTATTTGTTATTTATAAACAATATTTTTTATTAATAATTGTTTTATTAATAATAAACATTATTCCATTTCTTTGTCAAATCCATTACGCGTTTTACTACGCAGTTTATACAGCATTATCTCGTAAAATAGTTTACTTCTACCCCTTCTCCGCGCTATATCTCGAAAAGAGCTAAGCTTACGACGAAATGCATATAACCAATCTTGTAGCTAATAATGTTTTCTATAACTTTCATAATAGCCTTTATCATCGTACGATAGACAAGAAGCGAGTTATTCGCAAAAATAACAGTTTTGTGACCTTTGACCTTGAATATCTCAAGATGCTCCACCGATATTTTTTGGATTTTAGCGTATCCTTATTTGTAAGATTGAAAAGTACTTGTATGCAAAAATCCAGCTTTGTAGGAATTATTCCAGGAATAGGCGATTTTTTGCCTAATTTGACTGGACTATTTTAGAAAAAGCTTCTTATTCATTAAAAAAACTTTATCTAGAATGTTGCCGTAAAATAATTAGAGGAGCAAATACAGAAGTTTGTTTTCCCATGTTAAATCCTATGATCAAGATTCAAGTTTCCACCGTGTATATCTAACATATAAGAGTGTTATTTCCGGTCTACCCGAATATTGGGTTACTTCTCCTATTTTAAATCCAACACCCTGTGTATTTTAAGTTGTTGTAAAATTACCTGTCTAGTGACAACAAAAATGTTCTAATTTGACTTCCGGTTCAGCTAGAAATAAAATTAGCTTTCCTATTTCAAATAGTCGACGGGCGCTCTACCTTCTATTACTTCGAAATGTCAATAATACGACTTGTTATTTTATCATTAATTTATAAGTTACCCTAAACAATTTTCAAGCATTCTAGATACAATCTCATTTCGATGGCACTTAAATATTTCTCCCATCCTAAAAAATAGAATAAAAAATAAATTAAATTTACTTTGGCACGACGTAATCGCGATTTTTGGCAGAAAAGTTGACGTAAAGCCATTTTAAAAAAATAATGTTAATGGCGGTAGCTAAAATTAAAATTGAATGTAGTGGTGCTTCTTTTTATTTTTATCTTTCAAACAGCTGACCCCGAAAATTGAAATCTCTCGCTCTCGCAATCGCTCTTGAAAATTCCCTGCAAGTAGTGCAATTTACGCTTTTTGCGCTTTTTGTTGCAAGGTATGCAAGTTGAGCTTGTTATTTTTTTAAGTGTCCGTTTGTCGTTTATCATAGTAGTAGCACGCGATGGTTTTCGCTTATTATAAAAAGGAGTTTGAAAAAAATTGAATTCAATTTAAATAAATTTATAAGGTCGGCCACTTATCGCCCAGACTTTGAATTTATGTTCTCAATAATTCGATAATCTAGGGTCTAGGGATTCGCAGTATGCCATTTCCACCTTTCAGCAAAAATGTGAAGCAAAAGACTATCGAAGACTGCGTGCTTAGCTGGACACCCGGTCCCCATACAGTGGAGAAAAGCCCACTATGCAGTGATTTTGTTGTCAACGTATGGAAAGCGTGATGACTCCACAGACGCAGTAGCAAACAACAATGTACAGTATACTAGGACTGGGCAAAGTATCGATAGGTACTTTAAAGCTACTCGGTACCTTCGAAACCTCGACACATCAATACTTTCGATACCACGATGCTTTCGATGCCTCGATACTTTCGATACCTCGATACTTTCGATACCTCGATACTTCGATACCTCGATACTTCGACACCTCGATACTTTCGATACCTCGATAATTTCGATACCTCGATACTTCGATACCTCGATACTTCGACACCTCGATACTTTCGATACCTCGATAATTTCAATACCTCGTTACGAACGATGCCTCAATACTTTCGATAATTTCGATACCTCGTTACGTACGATGCCTCGATACTTTCGTTACCTCAACACTGTCGACATCGATACTTACGGTAACGGTATCGATACTTAATACCTGATTTACGGTATCAGCCAGCCCTACAGTATACACCCCTACTTGCTATTTTGAAAAAGGTTGTCACTTCGCTTAAAGGGCGAAGTGTCAGAGAAAATTTTACAATATTCTTTTTTTTTCACGTTTTTTAAAAATTAAACGTAGGATTTAATTTAATATAATCGCCACCACTTCAATTAACAATCCATTCCGACGGCGTCAGGATAACCTTAATACCAATATAGATCAATCTGTAATTAATAATCGAAGCGTTGGTTGGCACTGCCTATCAATAATGAATTTAGCATGATGAAAGTTAGCGCAGTTGCCAATTTTTAATGAACGATTGTCGAAAATCATTACTCAAACTTAAAATACTTCAAACTTTTCAAACAAATGCGCTGTCAACATTCGGAACTGAATTAATATCAAATAAGCGCTCGGTAAACACTCGTCTTCGTACTGGTACAAATTATTACCACTTACTAGTACTTATTAGACCACGCTGTAGGTTTTAACTGCAGTAATCTCGCGCTTGCAACTACACTCACCATTGCAGGAAACAGAACATTTAATTTCCTCAAAGTGAGAGATTTTAAAGTTTTAATTGTCGCCATAAATTATTCTTCTTCGCAACTTTAAGCTCTCGAGCATCTCCAACCCATTTTACAGCTTAAAAACAAAAACCCTGTTAAAAAATGAAATATTCAAGCTAAAGCCAATAATAATATTGAGGCAGGCAAATATTTAATTACGTGCCCGACGAAACTGAAACGACGTTGTTTTAAAAAAATTTACCAAATTTAAATTGCATCGATTTTTTAATTGAAACTTCTCGTACTACCACTAAGCTTTAAATTGAACTTTCAAATTGTGAAAATAGAGTAGAAGCATGTAGAAGGTATATCTTCAGCTCACATAACATTAAAATTTTAATTTAAATTTTAAATCTAAGGAGGTTTAATAAAGTGTCGAGAGTTGAAGGGAATAAGGCCGAGTTCTTTTATTTTATTTGTGCTTTTGGGTGTTTTATCTGAATGCAAAATAGGAAGAGAACAAAGTTAACAAATAGCAACTTTGACAAATGTTTTGTTTATCTAAGCCACACGCATACATCCCTCTTACAAATAAACGTTCGTTGAGTACAACATCAAAGGGGACTCACTGAGGTAAATTTAGACATTTTTAATTAGAACTTTTTGTTTTACAAGTAATCGCCCAACAAGAGAGTCGTGTGAGGTCATCCAATCAAAGGGTTGGGGGAGCGTAATAAGAAAATTAGTTCATTTGTACCCCTTAATTTTATTTATCTTGAGAGAATAAATAAGAAAGCATCTTCAGTCAATTAGTTGATTGTTATGGAGTACAACACACAACTGATATAACATAAAGTACTACGGCTAAAACTTTTCCTAACCCTTTGTTGAAGATGGTTATAAAAGTTTCCAAGCACTAGATTATAATATTCATTGCACAAATACAAAATTGCTGTCTAGTGTTACCTATGTGTACTCAGACAATATATTTCAAGCTTCAGTTAGAAAATGCCCGAGGCTTTATCCTGTTGGTTTTGCCATTGAAATAAATATTTCAAAATTTACTCTTCTCAAGACATTATACGAACCGACCTTTTCATTAAACTTTAAAAGCGGATTATAAAAAAAAGTTGGAGAATTTTAGTCAGTAGTCGCCTCAGATCTCATTAGTAAGAGATTTTTCTCCTCATTTTGTTTTTATTTTCCTTTTATACGATTTTTACTTTAAAAATAATAAAGAGTTAATCCTCCATTATACTGCAACCATGCTGGTATTCTCTTTGTCATATTATTAAATACGATGGGAAAACATAAAAAACTGTCAGCGAAGCACAATAATCACCATCGCTAACGACTGTAACGGCTCGAGTAGTCTCTCCACAATCAATTTCAGAATGACTGTATTAGCGTTACCTGATGTGAAGGAGTGCCAGCTCTAATTACCATCGGTAGTAACTCAAAAAGTATCTCCACAATCAATTTTCGAAGGATTGTATTAGCGCTATTGATGAACAAGCACAAGCTCTAATTACCTTCGCCAACGACTGTAACGACTCGAGTAGTCTCTCCACAATCAATTTCAGAATGACTGTATTAGCGTTACCTGATGTGAAGGAGTGCCAGCTCTAATTACCATCGGTAGTAACTCAAAAAGTATCTCCACAATCAATTTTCGAAGGATTGTATTAGCGCTATTGATGAACAAGCACAAGCTCTAATTACCTTCGCCAACGACTGTAACGACTCGAGTAGTCTCTCCACAATCAATTTCAGAATGACTGTATTAGCGTTACCTGATGTGAAGGAGTGCCAGCTCTAATTACCATCGGTAGTAACTCAAAAAGTATCTCCACAATCAATTTTCGAAGGATTGTATTAGCGCTATTGATGAACAAGCACAAGCTCTAATTACCTTCGCCAACGACTGTAACGACTCGAGTAGTCTCTTCACATTCAATTTCAGAATGAGTGTATTAGCGTTACTGATGGAGAAGTGCCAGCTCTAATTACCATCGGTAGTGACTCAAAAAGTATCTCCACAATCAATTTCAGAAGAACTGTCCAGGGGGCAAAGTACAACGAATAGTTCAATGGTAGTAACAATCATAGTATAAATAGTGCTAACTATTCATGATCATTTAAGAATGGAAATAGAGGTTGAAGATCTCTCAAGGTCGAATTGTGGCGACATCCTAGTTCGATTGAAAATTTCCTTCTCTCGTCAACTCACCATACATTTTGCATCAAAAGCCAAACTGTGCTAGTGATTGGCTGTTACATTTAAGTGTCGAAAGTGTCAAAGTCCCAACAGGTGGTCTAGTAATCTGTTAGTATAGGGCGGACACAAACTTTACGTAAAAAATAACGAGTGATTTGTCCAACTCTACACCACGCGAATCAATGTTGTTCTCACCACCTCCGGTTAAACCGGAAATTAGCTAATCAGTAGGATTTTTTAAAAACATCCTGTATATTTGATGATTTATTAAAATATTGTAGAATTATCTATTGAATGATACCAAACATCTAATGTTTTGACTTCCAGTTTGGTCGGAAACGAGAAGCGAGAGACTCGGCATAATATTAATTATTTGGTACCTACTACTTCCGATATCTCTTTTCACATTTTGAGAACTTGTAGAATTAACTTCAACACGTACGAAAAAGTCCTTTTACTGCCACATCAGCCGTTTTTCTCCAATTTTTCAGATTATTAAAACCTAATTCAATAAAGTAGCACTTGAAATAAGTATTGATATTGTGACACGCTGCGGTATCGTGAATGCTTGTCCACAAACCATCATAATAAAACATGTTTCTTGAGCCCTTTATTATAAACAACCTCACTATACCCCTCTTTAAACATTAAACGAATCAATAATTCCTAGCACAACATGGCACCACTTTCCGCAGCTTTTATTTATCCAAGAAAACTATTCCGAGCTCGCTGAAAACAGAATTTTAATTTGTTTCAACTATTAAGAGAGAAGTTCGGTTTTGAGCTCAGTTTTGTTCATTAAATTTTATTACTAAGAGGTTTTGAGGCAATGAATTAATATAAGCTCACTTGATTTTCTTAAAGACCACGTCTTGCATAATCTTGTTTAATAATTACACACACGACAAGACTGCATTATTATTCAAATCGAAATCAAACAAGTTCTATATAGTTGTTAGTTGTTGAGGAAAACTTTTCGTCGTAAGAAGTGGTAGGCGTGTAGTTAATAACGTAAGTTGAGTACCTTAAAAGGAGCTTGCGCTCGGGCGCCAATTTATAAATGTGTGGCGCATAAAACGTGAATTTGTCAGAATTATTATAAGGAAGATCTTATGTAAATCGCAAACATTTCAATGTCTGAACATGATAGACCTTATCAGATTTTCCCGCTCTCATATAGCTATCCATCTTCTCCCTGGCTTCACGGTTTCAACTCTATCTAGAGATTACAACCGAGTGACATATGTTATGTTTATGTCACTTGTGCGGTGTTTGTTAGTGCGGCCTTACTCGCATCATAACTATTTGTATTTTATCCACAGTAAAACAGTATTTACTTTCCACAGCTTCCATTTTATTCTCCAGATACAGAGAGGTGTTAACCTGCACTTAAAATCTTAATTCGTTTAACGTTCTTTTCATATTTTTCGATAAATTCGAACATTTGAAATGGATTTTCTTTATCTATATGAGGAAAATAAAGTCATTTAAGTTCTTTCGAGCAAAGATACTGTACTTTGCATAGCGCCATGTCCCGACTATCGATCAACTGGCACGCAACCAAACTACACTTTAAATTTCAATGATAAATGAGTTCGTGAAGTTTTCGGGCTAATTATAGACCTCGATGATTTAAAATTTTATAAAAAATACGCCTCGAAAATAATTAACCACGCTCAAAGTTTAATGAGACGGAATCCTGCACGTATTACAAGCTGGATCCATATTAATTTGCAAGTGAAAGTGGGGGGATGGCTGCATCGAACATGGAAGCAGCGACATTAAACGGGGATTGTTAAGAAGCTTTGGTAAATCATTTTACTAGAACAATAATGGAATACAGTTAACAGCACGAATAAACCAACTTTCAACCAAAATAAAGCAGCACCTGTTAAACTCCCGAGTTGCGCTCGATTCACTAACGAGATCATCAATCACACATAAGTAGATACGAAAAATAAAAAAATCAGATGCACATAATTTTGACTATTTTAAGAGACCACAACGTGGAAGCGTGGAAGTAAGTTCTCCAAGAAACTGAAGACACTGCAAAATTCTGAAAGTCTACCTAAGCAATTAAGATACGTCATATCACGATATCATCACCCACAGTTAGTATTAGTTCGTGCAATTTTCCGTTTCATGGTCTAATTTATCAAACTTATAATTGAAGTTTTAAAACTATAAAGAAATTGGAGAATCAATTAAAAACGGCAGTTAAATTTAGCCCAATTAGTTGGGTTACGTCAAAACGTATAAAAATAGTGGAATCTGCCAAATTTGTTAGTTCCACAAATAATTGACATTCCAACTTACAAGGTGTCCGTCCAGTCAAATGGTAATTTAGCGGGAAAAAAATAGAAGTTTTTTACTTTGAATCCGAATTTCAACTTTACCACCTTTTAGGTATTTTGCGTCGGGCAAACGGTTTAGGCGCTAGAGCGCGTTAAAAAAATTGTTTTTAAACATTTGCTTCGACAATTATTTTAGCATTTTTATCAAATTTTTAACGCGCTCTAGCCCCAAAACCTTTTGCTTGAAGAAAAAAATATGAGACATATTTTGTACAAAATTTGATGTAGTTTATTTTAGTATAGAAGTACTTTTCTCAAAAACTGCGTAGTTCTCGAGTTATAAGCGAAAACAAAAAAAACAGTTTTATGACCGATTTTAGAATTTTTGCCAAACTTTAACGCGCTCTAATGCCTAAACTACTTGCCTAATAAAAAAAAACCTAAGAGACATAACTTTTAGGAAATTTGATGTCGTTTATTTTTGTATAGAAGTAATTTTCCGAAGAAGTTCGTAGTTTTTAAGTTATAAGCGAAAAATTTAAAAAATTGCATTTTCTCGCAGTTTTCTCAGAACGCATCACATTTACAAGATGGCAAAGCTGGAATTTGGATTCGGCACATCTTAAAAACGTAGAGAACGATAGAGAAAAAAGTCTCCATTTTTTCCCCACATTTTCCGCAATTTTCCGTTCGTCATACAGCATTCTCACTTCTTAATACATACATAGTAGAATGGAGTCCGGAAGAGGAAATGTAAATTCGTTGGGAATATCGTAAAAGCTCAACTTGCGAGCTGTTGTAAAAGACCAGTGGTGCGAAAGGAGAAGCTTTTCGAATCAATTTGTTGTTTTAATCTCGGCGTATAAGTGTCATCTAACTCAAAAAACTTTACAAAAGCAGAGAATGCAGAAGCTTTAAAAAACACTTGGGGCAAAATTATTATTTCGTCAAGGAAGCACTTTAAATTATACGGCTTTAAAAACAGAAAACAAAGGGTGAGAATGTTAGGAACGATGAGTTGAGAAGTAAAAAAAATTAAAAGCAATAAATAATAAGGATGTAACTTTTACAACACATACCGTGAAAATAAAATTCGTGAGAGGGTTGTTTTATATTAAGAGGTTTACGGGAGAGTAATGGAAGAATTTTGATGACAAGATAAATTTTTGCTACTCAATCTCAAGTTTTGAAATTAAATGGTTACGCCTTATCCCGCTCATTTGAAAGTGTGTTCGGAGCAGAGTGACAAATTGTGTACAAGTTGCAACTTTGTAGATGAATTTACATACAAAATATTAAATTCGAGCTCGTAGAAACTTTTAGTACTTCGCACATAGTTTAAGAAGTTGGCTTTATTACACTTTCGACAGATCCAATGCGACATACAAAGAAATTTCAGATTTTTGCAATAATTCAAATAAACGGGAACCTAACCTTGAACGGCCCGAAAGGGCTTGAAAGGGTGATCTCAAAGTATCTGGCCGAAGTATTTCAGCCTTTTTTAAGCGCAGCTGCACGCGAGTGATGAAAAATTTCAAAACTTCCTTGTAGATCCCACCCAAATGACTTGCACCTTAGAAAAGCAATCTATGGAGAAATCAATCCGAAAAATGCCGTTTGATAACCAGCACAGGAATACAAGCCACAGCGTAGATTCTCTATACGATCATCAGAAGTTCCATTCTCCAAATTTCTAGAAAAAGGCGAGGGTCATGATGATTCCAACACGAACAAATAAACTAGAGGGCGTAAGATCATCGCTCCGTTCAATGCTCTTTAAGGTTTTTCAGAAAATTATCCAAAAGGATTAAAATCCATCACAGAATAACGAACGCTAAGGGTGAACAAATTCATCTTATCGTCAACAGAATTAACAGGGAGAAGAGATAGACTATTCTTCCTTGCCATCTGTCGGACAATTAAGAAAACCTGCTGTCCACCGTCCACCGTAGACACAGAAAACATACACTCTCTGATAAAACAGAAACATTCTGATCTTATCATCTGATCCGTTATAACTAAAACGTCTTTTAATTATCTCGGGCCAAGAAAATAATACAGTCCATTTCAAAAGTCGAATCAGGGCGTACGAGACTCAACACGGTCCGTCGATAGCAACATCTCATCTCAGAAAAGATTTTACGCACCTCCGAAAATACTTTTTAACGGTTTTGAGTCTATACACGTTTCAATCTAATTAACCTCTCTCAATAGATTATCCCCCTACCTTAAAAATACGAACGGCATGCCAAACGAGCTGCTGTGAAGAGACTATCAAGTATAAAACGATTTTCCATTATGAAAACAGTCGCAAACTCGTTAGACCTCGTCTAATTTGGTTATGTAATAATGACAGTTTCAATATTTTAGATAAAATCGATAAGATGGTATCAGCTGTCACCAGACACCTATAATGTTCAATGAAACTCCCATTTTATATACTCCCCATCAAATTGAACTCGATTCTACTTTCTTGTCTCTTCTTAAATCGGGTTTACAAACTGAAAATTGTCTCGTTCGTTTGTATATCCACAAGATGGACTCACTCCATCGTTGTAAATATTGGAAATTAGTCCGTCACGTAAAATTATCCAATTTGCAACATGGATAATTTTTACATAGAAGTTAGATTTCCCAAAAGATTACTTCAAGATCATCATCGTTGACTCAAAAAAAAAGCCAAACGATAATATTTTCCGATAAAGCCCTTTATCTGCGCATCTTTTCAGACACTGATTGATGGTATCGATAAAGCTAATGTTATTCTTCTTTAAATAATCAAACCTCTACAGTAATAATCCGATTTATATAATACGCACCTTTCAGAAGACATCAATTTTCATTAAAAGAGAAAAAGTACGCGCATGAAACAAAAGTTTAAAATTTTTTAATATTTGGGCGGAAAATAAACTAATAAACAATATTTGAAAACTCATTAAAAAACACTTCGGAAAATAAACTTGCACAACTTTGGATAATTAACATGATATAGTTCCGAGTATCATGCAAAGGCAAGGAAAAAGGGTTGTTAAGTCGAGAATTTGCCACACCTATAATCGTTAAAGGTATAGTAAAGTTAAAGATAAGCTTAAACTTTGAAAACGCAACTCTAATTAAAGTCTCGGTCATTAGCTGGTCAATATCGTTTGTGCGGAAACGTGTGGAACATTTGAAAAGAGAGACAAACTAAGTATTTGTCAATATAATTATTGGTTTCAATAATGGTCGGAATATTAATCGGCAGGGTAGACACTTCTGAAGACCAGCTTATCACTAACTCCAGACTAATGGAATTTGTTGAAAGGCAGGCAAGATATCGATGGAAGTTTGATAAGAACGGGCTCCTCCTCGTCGAACCATGGTGAGTGTGAGCTAAGCTCTACAAGAAAAAGTGTACTCCACCGTGGGATTCTAATATTCCAACCTGTGCTTAATCCCAGTCTAAGCTAAAACTTCAAAACTGATGCCTCATTAAATTAAAGTTCAGATAAATCCAAAGGAGCCAAAAAAGCAAAACCCGCAGATAGGTTTAGCTTCAAGAGCGAGACACTCCAGTGCAATTCGCAACAGTACAGCATTACAGATAACACCTAATGGCTTTCCTTCTTATCTTAAGCCGGATTTGGCTACTGTATTGCGTGCAACTTAAATCCTTTTCGCAAAATAAATAAACTCACTACTCGAATAAGACCCACAGAGTAAAATATCTTGTTTCAGAAAGTCTCTCTGTTGCTCTCCATTATTGAGGTCACAGAAGATCAACTATTGCCTACATCAAAATGAATGCGTTCTACAAAGGTAGAAACGAATTAATTTTGGTCGCCTTAGAGCTAAATGAAAGCCTCATCTTAACACTTCATCTTCAATCGCTTCAATAAAATATAGACAAGTTATGTGAGCTAATTGGTTACACAAAATGATCAATTAATACGAAGGTGCCACTTGGAACTTCCCCTTAATTTGAGAGTATGTTTAGCAAAATCTTATATCTTTCGACAGTGATGAGCACGTTAAAATTGATATGACGATGTAGTTGCTCTTCTGAGCCCTTGAAATGCAGAAGAAACTCAAAAACTGCAAGATATTTGTTGTTGCTTGGAAACAAGAAGGCCAACGCAGGCTTCTAAGACAGTTCAAATCGGTTGAATGGTCCTATCGGGTAACATAATCACCTGCACACAATTTTAGCTGACCATCGGATAGTTGTATAGCTGAAAAATCAGGAGCTAGTGGGTCTTTCAAGTTTTAGCTCTCTGAAAAGTTGGAAATGCGATGGATAAGACACCAATATCTCAAGCTGCGAAATACAACAATTGAGAACCACTGCCCTAACCGATATAAACAAATGAAGGCAGCCACTTTAACAAAATTCCAGCGATAAAATAATAAGCTATTCAATGAAATCGATATAGAGTGGCCCAAAATAATGGGGCGCTGAGCTATTAATTGTTTGGTGCTACTTCCGGTATTTTTTTCATACTTTGAGAGCTTGTAGAATTATCTTCTACAATAAGTAGGAAAAGGTCCTGTTATGGCCACATCAGTCGTGTTTATGTTTGTTCAGTTGAATTGTGGTGTCAAAAGAACAACGACACCGCTCCACCTCGCACGCCACTCATAATAAATTTAAAATAAGCCTATTACTCGATTCTAAAGCATAATCCCACCTTTTACGATTACTGAATAATTTATACGTTAAAATACGAATTCAAAAATTTTATGAATAAACTCGACGTCTCTTATACAAACTTCACGATTAGTTTAAAACATAAACTGCCAAACATATAACCATATCTCAAATGGATAATCTTTTAACTACGAACGTCCATCTTGGTCTTGAATGACTTCAAAAGATAACCCCTAAAGCGTGTCTCTGCGATTTGTTATAAATAAATCGCAACAGCCCTCTGGAATCGACCATCTCTTGAAAGAGATCGATGTCGAGATTAACTTAAAATTATTTCAACTCACTAAACGTACTATAAGACCCGCAACTATATCTTGATTTATCTAACCTTTTACTGCTTACGCTTACAGGCGTGAAATCCCAAAAATATGTTGTGTAAACGTTGTTGGTAAATTAAAAATCAATTGGTGTAAAAAGAAAAAAAATTGGGGCGTAATAATTTAGGAAATTGTCATTTTGAAATAAATTGGAAAAATGTTGTAATTGGAAAAAAGGGACTTCTTAATAAAGCTGATCTAATGATTTAGCTGCAATGCACGGTTACAGCGGCCACAGCGATCTCCTGAATAATTAAATCAAACCATTTTGTTGAACATGCTACGGTTTGACACCCTAAATCTAAAGGAATTTTGTTATTTGTGTTCCATTTTGCTTTTTAAAAAATATCATCTAATAACTGAAATATCCGTTTTGCAATTTTATCAGCCAAAAACAAGAAGTTTGCGAACAGGTAGTATTAAATAAACATAAATTAAAGCAATTTAGCGATGCCGTGAATTTATTTTAGCGAGTATTTTCTGAAAAAATGTAGGGACTCATTCTTCAAGTTCTTCCAGTCAGACATGTTCAAATAGAAGACTGAAATCTAGTTTAGTGGGTGAGAGTTTTTAATACTCAATTTCAGCGGTAATTTTACCAAGCACTTCTCTACGACTCCTGTGGCCAAAATTGACCCATAAGACATCGCTTTATTGCTGGGATCTGCCCTTTACTCGGATAGTTACAACGACGCCACTCTGTATATGTGCCAGGAAGTGCGCTTCAAATTGAATATTCAGTATTTAGTTTAGTGATTAAAATCCAACTCGAAGCCCAATTAATATTTCACGCCCCTACAGTTCCGATTGAACTTGAACTAAAATTATTTCAAAGCACGAACAAACATTATGTTTAATAGCACAGTTAATGGGTATGCTGTATGTAACTACGAATGTTACATAATAATTGGGAAGTATTGTTAAAGTTCTACTCAATAGAAGAAAATGGAAATGTTCCAATACGACAAACTCAATGCCTCAATTAAAAGTTTCCTCGATATTAATAAAAGATGGTAACGAAGTCGGAGGTGTTGCCACATCTACTATTGTTAGATATTAGCATTTACGCTGTTTAGTTTTTATATTTTATAAAAAGGCCCCTTGAGGCGACTTCCGCAATTTAAAGGTGGATAAATTATTCAATAAAATAATGTAGTAGGTAATAGTACGAAATTACGGATGTAGGTAAAAGTGGCAACACCGCCGTAAAAAGCAAACACAAATAATTATTGCTATTGAGATTGAGATATTAATTTTTTGTTACACGAATTAGATTCAGCTTTATTTACCTGCAGGAAAACAGTAAAAAACATCTGAAAAGCGCAATAGGCCTATTGTAAACGGTAAGCAATTGTAGAAATAAAAGAAAATTGCCAGCTAAGGAAATTAAGAAAATTGTTCTTCTTAATCCAACTAAGAAAATAAAAATGATTGGGAGTTACGTAAAAGTCATGAAAATTTAAGGCAAAACAATTACGAAGCTGAAAGAGAAAAATTGGGTAAAAAGGAAACAAACTAGATGTATGTTAGAGTGAGGTTTTTGCAACTACGTTTAAATCGAGCCAAAATTTCTTGGATAGGAGACAATATCTGATACGGTCGTATAGGTACTAGAAAAGAATCAATTCGACAAGGGAATAAGAGACCATTAATTTACTCCAAATTGACTTTTCCAGCTCGTCCAAGTGCTACGAGTGTTTTTAGAACTTCCTACACTAACAGCAAAACCTGCTGGCCATAACAGGACTTTTTCGTACGCGTTGAAGCCAATTCTACAAGCTCTCAAAATATGAAAGATCTCTCCCTGAATTCAAAAATCTAAAATTATACAGGGTGTCTTATAAAAAAATAGTTTTTCATAGTATTATACGATAATAAACTTACTTTACTCACTTCTAACGTTAAAAGGCCCTCTTGGGTCTAAAAGCAAAATGCACGATTTTGAAGGGGTCAGGGCCGTTTTTGGACAATTTTGTTCATCGTGCGCGCAGAGCAGGACCGGCAAGAAAATTGGAATGTTTCGAGGAGTGGCGAAACATTCGGGTGGTAGAGTAGTAGGCTCACAACTTGCAGTATCGCCAATCTAATAGCTTTGACGAAGACGCAAGACGGAAAATTATAATACAATAAAAGTCAAAATGGAGAAATAATGTACATTGATTTTGGTTACATATTTATTGTTTTTCTTTGAATTGAAAAGCCGTTGTCAAGTAAATTTATTCAACTTGTCATAGTTGAAAACCATAAAATTCCACTTTATGAAACAAAAGTGAGTGGAATGCTTAGGGATCTTTATTCTTATCATCGGTGTATCTTACGTAAATTCCACGCAGATTCAAAAGAAGAGAAAACTGTCAAAAGATGACCTAATTACTACCAGACGTAAAATTTTAAATTTAAAAAAATTGATAAGTTGGTTATTAAATCGTAATTCAATTACGTCCACCGTACTGAACTGATATTTCCAAACAAAATTACTTATTTATCCAGCACAAAAAAGTCGATAATTACATGCCTGGCAGTTCTCGTATCCACATACACACACAAAAGCTAGATGTTCGCCAAAAAAGTATGCCCGCTTTGCAGATATATCGATTTCCCCTTTGGTCCTGCACAATAAACCTAAAGTCAAGACGCTCACTAAAATACCTGTTTAAAAAAACAACCTCCATTAAATGTTGAAAACGATTTAATTCGCACTGAAACAATCGGTTGCTCGAGCTAAATGAAAAAAGTTTTTATTTTATTAAGCGTTAGGTGTGGAAAAGGTTCAATAGTGAGTGCGCATTGCTTGGGTGTACGAGAGTACGAGTGCACGTGTAGGTTTTTATTAGAAAAAAAAAGTTAAGTTAGAAATCGAAGATTTTATCAAGGCGATAGTCATCGAATTAATATATTTTAGGTCGTAACGCATCAATATGAATGTAAGAAGATCGAATTTGTAAAACTTTTAAAACTTGAAACGATTTGAGGCAAGTAGGGAAATAGTTCGATCGTATGCACTCTGCGTTATAGAAAATTATACTAACGAAAAATCGTTTAGTGCAGCGCTTTAAGTACTCCATTATTGGTTTATTGTATTTTTATTCCAAGTAACCTATATCGGGTGTAGAGCGGACTTAAATGCACGGCTCCTCTAATCGCTTGAGGGTCAAGTCACTGCAGGATCCTAAAAGCTATTGTAAAAAATACAATTCTATAACTAAAGAATTTCCTGGCCTAATAAAAGTAGTGAGAGTGAATTCTTCAGAAGTCATGGTTAGCATTATCTGAGTGTGTTTTGCTGAAGAATTTGCCCTCTTTCCATAAGATGACAAATCATGGTATAATATTAGGGGAGATGTACAGCCACAGAAAAATTGATTGGGCACTTTAAGTGGTAACTTTCTTATTTTCATACACGTTTTAGCAGAAAAGGGCATATAAATATACAGTGCTGTAACTATAAGACATTCTCGCAGAAATTGCGGACTTGCGGACATAAGTATTCTCCAACCTATAGCGACCAATAATTATTTCTTCGACTGTACGTCACTAAAGCGGCGGCAGGGAGTTACAAAATTAGGTTCACACAAAAAAATTAAAGCCAACAAATGTAACGACCAAATAAAAATGTATTTCCTGAAACATGAATGTAAGTCTGTCATTAAGCCAGATATTATACAGGGGGTTGCCAACAATATCTCGATCGATATCTCTCCCTTATACTAAAAAAAGAAAAACAAGGTTTAGATCAAAATTATTCGAGAGCAGGAGTACTATACTATAGTACTATAGTCTAAATTACCAATTCAATAAGTAAACTAAACTCGCGTTTGACTCCAGGTACTGCTAACTCCGCCTACTTTCACAAATTCGGTAGCTAATTTGCCATGACCGTTTTGCATACCATGTGGCTGCTTTTCGTTAATATAGCGCTCAATTTCCTCTTTCAAGGCATGGGTGGTAGTAGGCTTGTTGGCATAGACCTCAGTGATTTAAAAAAATAAAAAAAGTCTAATGGCGTTAACTCGCATGATCAGGTCGGCCAATTCTGATTATCAAAACGCGAAACTACACTGCCAGAAAATGTTTCATGGAGTCAAATTGCTTGTCGGGCTATAGCTATAGTATGACATGTGGCACCGTCTTGTTGAAACCACATGTCGCCCACATCTATATTTTGCAATTTAGGTACCTACCAAAAACTCAATTCTCATGTCGCGATAGCGAGCACCACTAACTGTTATTGCCCGACCAGCAGCATTTTCGAAAACAAATATGATCCGATGATGTCTCCAACCCAAAATCAGCACGAAACTGACAAGTTATGGATGCATTTTTGTTTCTCAACAATCACTCGTGAATTTTCTGAACCCAAATGCGTCAATTTTATTAACCAAACCATCAAGATAAAAATGAGCCTCATCGCTGAAGATTATTTTGTTTGAAAAATTAGCATCCACCCACAAGATGGTGCCACATGCCATACAGTTCGAAAAACAATTCAATTATTGAACGAATCATTTCCTGGTCGTGTTATTTCGCGTTTTGGTGATCAGAATTGGCCGCCCAGATCATGCAATTTACCGCCATTGAACGTTTTTCTTTGGGTTTTTTTGAAGTCTAAGGTTTATACCAAGAGGCCCACGACCACCCACGTCTTGAAGGAGGAAATTGAGCGCTGTATCAACGAAATTCAGCCACATTAATGCAAAATGGGAATGGCAAATTTCAACAGAAGAGTTTATTTACCCGATATGGCAATTCCATACATAACTCTGTACTGTTTTCTATCAAAATTACTTCTTGCGTGAATTTTGGGACACCCTTTACAATGGGGGATAATTATTTGATTTTTATAGTATTATAAGACAAATTCACTTAAACGTAACATCCTGTATATATCTACTTTAATCAAATCAAATAAATATATTATACAGTCAATTAAATTTGAAGCAGCGAGTATGACACACAAAGTAGTAACTAAATTGAAATAGCCATTTGTACTAATTTTGTTAAAAACCCGCTCCGAAGATGATACAGTGTATCGAAACAGCTGTCAGCAACCAAACTGACAAAATTAGTGCAAATGGCTATTTCAATTTAGTTAGTACAAAAATCAAACTTGATTTGCACACAGTAAACGCCGAATCTATTAAATACACACAACGTGGTCCTTCGAGCCGAATATTCTAATAAAAACTTTGAAATGAAATCGATACAGAGTGGCCCAAAATAAGAAGGTTACTTTGGTGGCATTTCAGAAAACTTTGACCCACATTATTAATTTATACTCAGAAATAAGTTAGTAAAATGCATCGCTCCTAATAAAAAATATGTCTTTTTAAATTCAAAATGGCGGCTAGTATAACGATTATCCCATTTTATAGTTTTTCTATTGTAACTTGGCAGAATTATTATCATAAAAACCTAAAAACAGGAATCTATAGGCAAAATATAGAACTTTAGTTTAGATATACGAGATGTGGCTAATAAATAACGAGACTGCCGACGTAGGATGCGTATTAGACACTTTCACACAAAAATGTGTGCATGATAATTGACTTTGATGTTACTACCCGCTAAATTTCTCCTACTTATACAGAACCCTTTAGTGTGTTCAGTGAGATGTACGGAGAAGACAGCGTGTCTCGAACTACAGTTTTTGATTGGCATAACGGTTTTGTGCCGGAAGAGACAACGTGAAGAATGATGAACGTTCAGGGCGCCCCTGAACATCAAAAACAGATGCAAATGTTGAGTTAGCAAGATTCAGTCAACGGACAGACGGTGAATCGCATTATTATAAAGAAGTGCTGACTAAATTAAGAGAAAGAATTTGAAAAAGCGTCCAGAACTGTTGTCAAATGACTAGATCTTGTACCAATGCAATGCTCCATTCACAATATGCTTTCAGTAAAGCAGTCTTAGTCGACTTTTAAAATAATTGAAAGAATCGAAGTTGATTAAACTTTTAAAATGCATTTTCTCAAAATGGACTACAGCGTATTTTTCTATTTTTGGATAGGTTGTAGATATGGAAGTTCTTAATCAAACCCCGCTTTTTTGGTTCGTTTGCTACGGCCAAAATCGGAGTTATGATCTTTTGAAAGTCAAAAATTAAAAAAAATTTTTAATAATCTGTACTTGCTAGTTGCCCTTTTAATTAATCTACAAATTTCTATTATTTGATACTATTTTAGTTTTCAAAAAACTTCAGGTTAAACCGGAAACTATGTATATACATAAAAAGAGTTTTTGAAAACCAAAAAATTTTTCTGTAAGTCCCACAGAACTACCTATAATTCCAACGACTGATCTAAGCTCACCCTGTATATTATCACATTTTTTGCTACTTAAATTGTTGCTGAAAAGAATAAACGATTCGAAGTATCCAATACAATAGAAACGTCGAACATATTTTTCAGTTCTTTCGAACTAAAAACAAAAGTAATCCGCCGTCTCATTTAATGGCCGATTGTATCGTTAACCCTCTGAATTATTTCTTTGGCGTTAACTTTTAATAACACGAAGTTAGTTTGTAACAAATAAAAGTTAGCAAAACTAAAACTGACGGCAAAGATGCTAAACGTCTCTCGGATGCTCTTACTCTTACCTAAACTCGAAAGTTGCAAAGAGAAGAAGCAAAAATGGGGGAAATCTTCGTCTAAAGTCTAAAGTAATGTAAATTCTCCTTAAGCTATCCCGCAAATTATTCTAACTTATGCAGCTTTAGTTAAAACAAGAAGGTATTTTTGACAAGTGCACTTAGCTTAATAATATTAGCTCCGTTTAAAAGCACCCTTTGAATTCGACTCACAATCAAACAATAATGATTATAAAGTAACTCTTTTCAGACTCTCTCTCTTTGAATGAAACTTAGTTTTTAAGTGCTTTAAATGGGAACGAAAGAAACGAAACGGGAAAGTGCACTAAATAATTTCATTTCGCGGATAAATAACATTTTTTCGTCCTCTTTAGTAACAGTTCCTCCTTTGTTATGTCCTTTTAAGATACCTCGCATTGTTCGAGCGCTACCGAAAAGAAAATAGGACGGTACAATAATACGAGAAGATGGAAAAGTAAAAGTTCGATATACTCTTAAAGGTTTTCTTAGACGTTGTGTAAGGACAATTAACTTTGTCGGATATGGAAACCCAATGAAATAGTTAAAGCCATTAGATAAATTGACGTTTCGTCAAAGACGAGCTCACAAAGTTTCGTAAAAAAGCCATCGGTCGTGTCTTTGACAACTCATCAAAAGATTTCTTGTCACATCAATTGTTTTGCCGATGGTAAATAGGTGCAATCTAGAATAGAAATTACAAAACAATTTCCGATTGATGGTTACGACGCAAAAAAAAATCTTGAGACTGCTAAAAATGTACATCTGTCGGGTGGAAGCGAAGGTTTAAGAGATCCTTATATTGGGGCAAATGGTAAAAATGGCCATCCTGTATATAAGACACGTCCAATTTACTCAAAATTAATCAAAATTTAATTTCCTTTTCCAAAAATAATACAATATAATGCGCATTTTATTAGAAAGTCGACAAAATTGGTATAATCAAAACGATCGAAGTCAAAATCACATTAAAAGTGCCTTACAAAACTTAATTTAAAAACATTTGCGAAATTAAATTTTCGTTTTGGCCATATAGGCTTATGACCTCGTTATCGTGGTTGCATAAAAAGATAATTAAATTTGAAAAGTTATACAACGTAAAATTGATTAAAAGTTTGGACACGAGAGCAATTTACGGTAACAAACAAGGAAATCCAGCAACGTTTGGTCCTATACGAAAGAGGTATCCTACACCTTATCTCGTGTAAAACACACATATTACGGTGTGGTAAAAGTACATCATAAAAAGGTACGATAAAATGTTTGAAATTTATTAGGATCGAAAGGCAAACTTACCGTCTTCATCTTGCTCGCTATCAGACGATGTGCTGCTGCTGCTGCTGCTGCTGGAGTTGCCACTTTCACGTTCTGAATGTTTATCCTTTTTCTCTTTATCGCGTAAAGGTAACGACACACTTAATTTTCGACACTGGCGAAACAATTCTATATGCCGACACTGAAACTAAAAGAGAAAAAATAATTAAAACCAAGGAGGCGAATTGGCTCGAAGAGGGCCACGAAACTGCGGTTGTGGCCGTAACAAGACTTGTTCCTTTATGTTCAAACGCGTTGAAACTAATTCTATAAAGTCGCAAAATACTAAGAAAGATACCGATGGACGTAGGACCGAACAGTAGTATCTCCTCCTAATTTCAAAAATATAATATTATACGGGGTGTCCTAATGAAATTAGGAAAGCTAATCTCAATTATTGCTGAACCAGAAGCAAAAAAAAGAAAGTTTTGGGTATCGCTAAATAGGTAATTTTGCAATCTTTAAAACAAGTTTAAATATACAGGATGTTCTTTTTAAAATAGAAAAGCTAGATCCATTTCCGGTTAAACCGGAAGTCGAAATATAAAGTGTTTAGTGTCATTAGACAGATAATTTTACAATATTTTATTAAATCATAAAATATACAAGGTGTTTTTAAAAACTCCTATCATTTGGATAATTTCCGGTTTAACCGGAAGAGATTTTTAAAGTAAAATAGCATCAAATCATAAAAATTGCTACAATAAATTAATGTACTAACTTGCAACATTACTAATTTTAATTTAAAAAAAATTATTTTTGAACTTTTGACGATCAAAAAATCATATGGTCGTAGCAAACGAACCAAAAAACTGCGTTTGATTAAGAACTTCCATATCTACAACATATACAAAATAGAAGAAATGATAGCAGCCGATTTTGAGAAAATCGTTTTTAAAATATTAATCAACTTTGGTCCTTTAAAAGTAGTCAATTTGGAAATTATTTTAAAAATCGACTATATCAGCCCTAAAGACCTATATTTTCATGATTTTAGATTTTAGATAATAATAATTCTCTGCAAAGTTAAAAGAAGAAAAAAGTAGAAAATGAGACAATCGCTATACTGGCCACCATTTTATATTTAAAAATTTGAAAAAATATTTTTTAAATTAGAACAGATGCGTACTAATTTATAGCCGAGTATAAAAAATACAATGCGAATCAAGATTTTCCGAAATGCCACCAAAATAACCCCCTTATTTGGGGTCATCCTGTATCGATTTTATTTAAAAGCTTATTTTGTCGATAAATTTTTGTTAAAGTGGCTGAAACAAAATTTCATCAAAATAAGGCGTTACACACAGACATACACCCAGACAAACTTCACCAAGACTATTAATTTTTTTGCATGGCATTGCTCATTCTGTAGAAATACAACTTGAAGCTACCAGAGAGACAAACTCAAGTTAAAAATATTTCAAAACGGGGTTATTTTTAAACTAAAAACATCACCCATTTAATAAATATATACGCAAGTGTTGAGGTTTGTTGCCAACAATTTTTTTTCCAACTGAAAAAGTATTTCATTCCAAAAATTCTTTAGATCTAATAAAAATATTAAAGCAAACAACAAAAACCTTTAACAATAATCTACAATTCTTAAGAAGTTGGAAAACGTTTTTATTAAATGAAATAAAAGACAACTGGAAAGTCGAGACAACGCTCAAATTGAAAAGAAGAAAACCTCTGAACAAATTGTTCAAATTGACGAAGTTGTGTTGTAAACTTTGAAAGGTTAGATACACTAGGAAAGTTAAACTTGGGAAGAAGTAAGGGATGAGAGGACGCATTTTTGTACACTTTGACCTTTTTCGTCCAAATTTACATAAATATGAAACGACCGATAAAATCCGAGAGTAAAATTACGGTGCAAGCTTCCGAATTTAGTGGTTCGGGACACACCTGGCAAAGTGAATAATTGAAAAAAAATTCTGTAAGTCTAACTATCGAAGGCGATCAATCAAATAGCGCCATTCCTTGATCAATCGGTAGTAAAGGACTGGTAAAACAAACAACTTTGGAGATTGATGAGATTGTTTCCTTCAAGAGTCCTTTGCTATCCACGTATCCACTTTTGGACCCTCTTGGAGCTCTTCTCGTCTCTTATATTCTAACCTTCATCCTTAAGTTACTTGGTGCCAATCTCCTCCTCCTCTTTTTCTTTGAGTGGAGAGTCCATTGGACACTTCTTTTAAATAATCTTAGTTTCTTAGTTCTCCAATGTGCGGCGTGTTGTGGGTTCACGGTTTTCGTTCCAAGGTTTATGGGACTATTTGGGTTTTCAAGAACGTTTTAAAGTCTTCTAGTGATAGCAGCTCGTGTCCGTGGCCCTTTTTTATTCTCTTTCCAAAGTCTAATCTGATCGCCTAGATAATAAAAACACCCATCTTTGAACCTTTTCAAAATGGTTTCTTCAATAGAGATTGGCTTTTCTCAGAAGAACGGAGAGTGTGAAGCAGTTTCAGGAACAGGTACCGTGAAGAAATTAAGAAAATCTTTAAGTTGGGACTAAACCAAAATTATACAGGGTGTTTATAAAAAAGTATTCCAAACGTTAAGGGTATACATTAATAATAAAAATAAGAGCATAGCGCTCATAAACACGTAGTGCAAAATATTTCGAAAGAGGGCTACTTACAGCCTTTTGAAGAGAAGCGTTGAACAGAAGCTTCCCAAGGGCTGGTGTGCTTTTTACGTTTGGAATACTATTTCATTAACAGCCGTATAATGAAAAACGCGAGTCCTTAAAATCGCTTCGTAAGGGTTTGAAGCAGGCTCTTCTCTTAAAAACGCCCTGTATACTGTATACATTAATCAAATATACTTATTGATTGAGGTTTTCTAAAAACAATTTTAAGTACAAGCTATCACGAGGTTAGATATTAAATAACAAAATAAGTCATAAAAGTGGAAAAATAGGAAGAGTATAAAATTAGAAGGGTCTCTACAATACATCTAGATATCCATCTAAAATATTTTGGAAATAAAGTATGTATATTATGCATAAGCTTCTATTATTACTTCAAAGTACATAATGACTATATTTTATCGATGACATAATTCATTTCATTAACGACCACAATAATTCAACCCGATTATTCTAACACCTAAAAAGCACTTCAAAGGGCTTGTCTACCACTTAATACTGTGCGCTACGCAGCTACTCGAATAATTCGTCGAGTGTCGTTATTAATGAGAAGAAGTTCATCTACTCATTTTAACGGTCCTTACGCAAGTGTGAATGATCTTTTAAGTGTGCTAAATGCTTTAGAAAGAACGATACAAAAAATGTAGAAAATAAAAGAGATAAATTAATAGTATGGTAGGTCCGCTCCGTAAAGTTGTCGGTAACTTTACCACCAGCAGAGAGGTACAATAATGAATAATCTCTTTCAATTCTATTCTTCTATTGATTGTATTGAACCTCTCTGCTGGTGGCGTAAGTCAAAAAGAACTTTACGGAGCGGAATTAGAATACTTCTAAACACACAGGGTGTTCCTAAATTTATTTTGATGTCTCACCTTGAATATTTAATAATGAATGAACTGGAGTTATTGAAAACCGCACCATCATCGAGACACCCTGTGGATTTTGGTTACCTGTGTGAAGACCACAAATTACGAATGTATGGGAGATGTCCTACCCCTTACGGATTAATTAAATGCCGAACAAACAAGAGTAAAATTTTAATGAATCACCGTGTAGTGTATTATAATAGGTGATAGGTCGATAAATTCTAAAATATTTTCAATCACTTTTGATTTACAGCTGTAAAATTTCAATAAAAGGTGGGTATTGCTATCAAATTTTATTGGCACCTAAAAAGATTAATTATAGAATAAAACGTTAGTGGAAACGAATTGCGTCAAGTATTTTAGTGAAAAATACCACATTAGTTTATTTATTTCCTTCGTATCATTTTTGATAATGATAATAATTATTAAAATTCAATTGGAGACTCATAAAAGCGATAAATTGCTTTGGGGCACTCGAAAAGTACTTTTAAATAAAATTAATTAAATTTAAATAATCTTAAGGTGCACGCATCACGTTAATTTAAGGGAATGAACTTCCCAAGTGTACGAGGGTCCACAAAATTAAAATAAATTAACGTCCTTAGCTAATCTAATCCAAAGAAAACCACAAGACCTACATAATTAAAATTAAAAGCAGCTTTCACTATTTCCTATTTCCTTCAATTATTTTTATATTTCGAGTCAACTGAGCTCATTGATAAGAATAGTGAATAGATAAGAAAATATAAGAGTAAAAATATACAAATTAGAAAGAGCCCCCTTGCTAACTCGATGAAATTGAAATTATTACATTGTAAATTCTGTAAACTAAAAGTTACCACAGAAAAACAATCGATTGCACGATTTAAAATAATAACAATAGAAACTTGTTTTCAAAACTTTATAGTTTACTCGCTTAACCTCACTTAATTTTTACTTTTATAATTTAAAATTCAATTATTAATTTAAAAAAATAAAGAAAGAAAACGTACGTACTTTTACAATCATAAATATTTCAAAAGTGGGTTTAACTTCCCTCGTATAAAAAGGCCGGTATGCGTAAAAATAATAATTTGGCCTTAAATTAAACCTTGCAGTTTAATAAAAGTATGAATCGAACCGTAACTTACTTTATTTATTAAACAGGTATTCACTATTGTAGAGTAATTAAAAACCCTTTTAATTTCGAATCGAAATAGTAAGCGAGATCTATACGCTATACCCGTTACAGCCATTTTGCTTGACTGATCGTATTTTCGATATAAGGGACCGGCGCAATAATCCTAATACACCACACGAAACTTTGATAATAATTTTAACGCACTAATTACAATAAATTAAAGTCACCTCAAACAACTCATACGCTTTGGGTTAAAAATTCAACAAGTTACGTATTTTAAGGTTATGATAGTTAATTTTTTAAGTTTTATAATTTTTTATTGAAACGTTTTTATTAATAAAATGCTAGATAACTTGTATAGTTGAATTAGTAAAAGTGTATAAGTAACGAACCTTGACAATTTTTGAAAAACCCATAGGAATGCGATTTCCCGCTAACTTCGAGAGCATTCAAATGGGTGTGCCGGTAATGCAAAACGCTAACTACAATTTGAGCTTGTAGTTTTAATTTTAATTAGTAAAATGTAATAAAATTAACAATATTTGATAACCAGATAAATAATTTAGTAGGAATTTATTTGTACATTGCAATAATTATTATTATTATAACAGAAGGTCCGTAAAGTAGGCCGCTGTAATCTAACAAATAACAATTCAAACTGTCAAATTGACTAAATAACCGTTTATTTTATAACCTGAAAAAAATAGAAAAATAAAAAAGAGTTTTAACCGTGTAGTTGCTAAAAATGGAACCAATGGCTTTAGGAAGTTCACCGTCGAGTCCATCAACACCAACGGCCAATCCTAATTATCTACCAGCATTTTTGATGGGTCAAAGTAATCACAACACACCTTTAAGTCCAACATCACCATCGCCTGATAGAAGCGGACATCTTGCGTCGTTCTCACACAGCTCGCAAAAACTATTTGGTAGTGCTCCCACCGATTCATTTTCGTCTAAAACTTTATCGACACCTACTCAACTAAACGTATCTAAACCCGGACCGCCGAAACAAGGTCTGTTCGATTCTCTAGATGTTAAAACATCGGCCAATGCGAGAACCTACTACAACAACCACCAACAAAGCTTCACTTCGACGCATCAAGAAGAAACTTTTTCTCCATATCCAAATAAGACGCTACAAGCAAACACCTCGTACAACACTGAGGTGGTCAGCGACGAACTTAACTCGAGTTTATGGGTTACTGTGTTTGGTTTTTCTTCAAGTGCAGCTAGTATTGTTTTGGCACGATTTTTAGATTGTGGAACGATTGTAGAAAAACGAAGTCCGACACAAGGTAATTGGATTCATTTGAAATTTTCGAGTCAATACGAAGCCGCTAAAGCGTTAACTCTTAACGGTAAACTTATATCGAACGCGGTTATGGTCGGAGTTATACCTTATAATAATAGACTGGAAAATAAAGAAAATGTGTCCGCTATTTATACGTCGCCGATTAGAGCGAGACCTTTGAGACAGTCGTTTAGTTCTCCTCATAATAATAGTAGTTTTATGGCTAATCAAAATACTCCTCAGAAGTCTACAGGTATGGTTACCAAGGCCATGGAATATGTTTTTGGATGGTAAAATGTGTATTGGAACTTTTTATTTACAATAAATGGCTTTATATCATGTGAATCTTTTATAATTTGTGTATTTTCTTGTTTAAATAAACTTGAACTGAAGGAGAACAACTGTGCATTTTTAAAGTTGATGAAACAATTATGAAATTAAAAATAAACCGAAAACCAGGTTTTTCAGAATAAGAAAATTTGAGCTTTAAGTTATTAGGCAACTTGTATAGCAGGTAAGTAATGCTGGTTGCCTGAAGTGTAGGTGTGGTTTAGAAAATTTTCAAATAAATAATGTAATCTCATTAACAAATTTCAGTATGCATTAAAATTTTCATTTATACTATAATCTAATCTTATTCCAGTATTAATCTGGAAATTTTGAGTTTAATTTTGAAATCTAGAAATTCCGACTTTCTTCAGTTCTTTCAGACTAATAATACCACAGTACATAAACTTTATGTTTATGTATTGTGGTAATACGAAATAAAAACAATAACCACCTAAAGTTAATAATTTTGAAAATACCAGTGACTGAAAAGTGCTGACAGACTTTCAGTTACCCAAGTGTTCAGTTTTTAGTTTTGAAGTTAATAAATTGAAGAAACAAAATTTAAAAATTTGACAGTCAATTCATTTTTCAAAATGACGCGTCGGTGATTCACACGCTTACAAACTTTTTGATTTTTTAGTGAAAATAGGCAGTGTGTCGTGAAAAAAGTGCCCAAATTGTGTTGCTTGATCAAGATGGGATATTTTACAATAATCCACAAGGTAAGATTCAATTTTCAAATTTTTTGTCATTTTCTCAACAGGTCGAGACATGTTCGAGTTGATATTTGCTCAATGCAGCAACTTTGTAACAATTTTATTGCTAAATAATATTTTTGAGCCACAATTTGGTGCATTAGACGATAGAAAACCAGAAATGATGATAAGGAATTAACTCTTGCTATGCCACGCATCGTCAAAATTTGACGAAACTTAAAAATAAATAGTTTTTAATCTAATTTGGTTTATTACAAACATTGAACTACACTAATGAGTATGAATGTCAATGCTACGTTATTAAAGAATTACAAAATTTTTTCTAATCAAACAAAATACAAAATTTACATTAAAAATGTCCAGGGACCTTAATCACTTACCCCTACCCACTTCACATCGATCCTCACTATTAAATTAAACATTTTACAAATTAAATAGAATACAATCGTAAATATACAAACAAATAACCGGAATAAAATCCTAATTAGTGCAAATAGATCAATTTTCTCAAAAGGTTAAATAACACTAACCAGACAAAAGCGTCAACGGCCAAAAAAATTTCAATTTATTTACGTTCTTCAATTACAGCCGACGATAAGTTCACCATTTTAGTATACTTCATAGTTTTTTTATCCAACTTATCTTGAGACCATAAAATTAATTTAAGTAGCGTCGATAGTTTGGGTAACGTTGTTTCTTGGTGCTCAATTTTTAAAATGGCAGCGTTCACTTCGCTCGCAATCTAAAACGACCACTTGTAAAGAACAATTTGTAACTTTAAAGTGAATAAACCTTTTGTCGATGTGCAGGTTGTAATAAGTCACTAAACGGACTTTTGGTGGGATCTTCGAACGCTAACAAAGCTATCGTACGTTCCAACTCGCTTAAGACTCCAGTGTTCGTCTCACCGGCTTCGCTCAAGTGAGATTGGGCAAACTCTAGCGCTTCCTCAATGTTATTGTTTCTTATGAGCTCAATCAGATGTAATTGCTAAATGTGAACAAACCACAATAGTCGGTTGTGCAAATATAAATTCGTTTTATTACCTGAACGTGAAAGTAAAGGTACCTATCATTATCCAAGAGTTCCGGATGAAGTTGGTTAATTAAAGCCGCAGCTTCTTGCATTCGACCGTTCATAATTGCGTCTCGAATGTGAATTCTGCTATTTAATAAATTAAGATCTATTTCTGGCTTAATTCCTGCCTCCAATTGAAATTTTTCGGCCGCCTCTTTGAAACCCTCTAAAATGAAATGTGACAACATAGAAATATTTATAAAAAGTGACACCATTAACCTGTAACTAAATAATTCATTATCAATTTGTTCATGCTGGAACGACTTATTTCTCTCGCTTCTAATCGTCTAGCCCATTCGGCCTTAGAAATTGGTTCGCATTTATCTGTAAAACTCATTTCTGTGCACTCACAAACGGCTAACTGTAAATTGTTCAATTTCTAATTTTGCGTTTTTGTTTTTGTGAATTATTTGACAGTTGGCGTCGTCATAATATTTACAAGGTCACTGCGTCACTATCTCTATTTCTATCTTTACTCCACGGCTTGTTACTTGCAAAGATGGTAGGACTATGTTAAACGAATTCGTACATGAAGCTCAATAAAGTTGTAGGACTATGATCAAAATTCATACAGTCTACAAATTCAAACATGAGCTCTGGAGAGACGTGGCAGGTGGCGCGTTAATTTTCATGGTACAGTCAAAGTAAGAAGTATTTTGGCGGCAAATTTAAAAATGCGTTAGTTTTTGTGACAGATTAGCTAAATACAAGAATATTTAAAAAATCAAACTTATTACTCCCCAATAAAATTAAAGACAGTTGAAGTACTTTTTCTTGAAACACAGGAAAATAAAAATGAACTCAATAAACACACACGCGACAACGAACAACTCTCTGCAACTTCTAACTTTTTAATTCTACGTTGTAACTTCTAACCGTCAAAACAGGAAAAAAACTAACAAGCCGAGATTTTTGTTATTGACTGTACCCTTCAAATTTTTCTTCTTCTGATTGGCTGAATGTTTTGCCGCTCCAAATTTTTAAAAATTGTCAATATTAGTTGGCATATTTTCCGGGGTTCATGTTTAGTTCTGAGCGCTGTAATGAAGAAATAAATGAGAAATGTAATGCTTCTGTGCGTCGTGTATTGCAGCAAATTTTAATATTTTGTAATTTTTCGTATTCTACGAACTCTAAACGCCTATTTTATGGGAAAACAAACTACAAATTTAATATGAAACTCATCAATTGTTATTTTGTATCACAACACTGAGAAGTATTGTGGGTTGCATTTCTGAAACATTCTTTTCCATTAGAAAGTTATATAGACGTAAAGTTAAGGTGGACTTCTTCGGTTTTTCAAAGCGGGTCCTATCCTCCTCGCTCCTCGTACGGAAACTTCAGTTTAATTATTCAACCTGAAATAATCAACCGATTGGGGAAAGGAATTCCATTGGCAAAAAAGTGCAGCTTCATTGATCATTGGGCAATTTAGGGCAAGTTTGTAACATACATTGGACACTCGGTGCAAAAAGCGTGACATCAAGTGTTCACTGGATGTATAGTCACAGTCACAGGATTCACCCAATTTAACTTTGGAAAATGCCGACCACAGAAGTGGGCAAATCGTCAGGCATCGCAAATAGAACCTTTCAATCACGACACGACTCATTAGCCCTACCCTAAAAATTAAAGCCTTTAAACATTAGTAATTATTCTCAAAATCTCTCCCACATTTCCATCAAAAGAAAAAATTATACCGGGTGTTTTATTTGGAATCGTGAAGCTAATCAGGTAATCTCATTTCCGGCTGAACCGGAAGATAAAATATAAATTTTTTGTTGTCACTATACAGGTAATTTTACAATCTTCTAAACAATTTAAAATATACAGAGTGTTGTATTTCAAATAGGAAAGTTAACCCCATTTCTGGTCAAACCAGAAATAAAAATATCAAGTGTTTGGTATCATTAAACAGATACTTTTACAATGTCTTATAATAATTTAAAATATACAGGGTGTTTTATTTAAAATAGGAAAGTTAACCCCATTTCTTGTTAAACCAGAAGTAAAAATACCAAGTGTTTGGTATCATTAGACAGATAATTTTGCAACATCTTATAAAAATTTAAAATATAGGGGGTGTCATATTTAAAATAGGAAAGTTAACCCCATTTCTGGTTAAACCAGAAGTAAAAATACCAAATGTTTGATATCATTAGATGAATAATTTTATAATATCTTATAAAAATTATAATTATATAATTAAAATTATACAGGGTGTTTTTAAAAACCTTTTTGATTTGGCAGATTTCGGTTTAACCAGAAGTTTTTGGTAAACTAAAATTGATTCAAACAATAAAAATTTATGGAATTAATTCATTAATAACAAAAAAAGTTCAAAATTTTTGAAATCTTACTTTCAAAAAATCATAACTGTGGTTCTGGACATTCCAAGCAAACCAAACGGTGTTTGATCGAGAACTTTAATATCTACAACCTACTACATAATATCCAATAAAAGATCCTATATTATGCATTCCCTTTTTATATACTAATCGTCCCTTTTTGAGCCACCTTGTATTGATCTCATTTAAAAGCATGTCGATAGCATGTTGTTAAACTGGCCAAAACTTTGCCGAAACTTAATTTCATTAGAATCGCTTTAATAAAAAATTAACTTGAAAGAATTTGCAAAAATTACATTATACAGAGTGTAAACATTCAAAGAGGAACATAGGGAATTAACATTCTATATCACTTATTTGCAGTTTATTCTTCGCCAGTTTCTTCTATATTGTATTGTATTGTATTGTACTCAGGGGTCGATTGGCTACGTGAGCCTTACAGAACTGCGACCAGCATTGATCTTTTGTTCATAACCTTACTCGTAATATATTCTCAGGAATTCGATCTTGTCAATGAAGCCTAGAGTTTCCCTGAGAGGCTTTCTTTTCTTCTTTTCTTCAGGCGTTAGTTGTGCCTGCCCTAAGTGTTTCAACCTAAGTCGAGCTAGTGCATCGCAATTGCAGAGAATGTGCTCGGTGGATTCGATCTCTGTTTCACATAGCCTGCATATGTCACTGTCTTCCAATCCCAGTTTTTTGAGGTGGTACTTCACTGGGCAGTGTCCAGTAAGCAGACCTGTGATAAGTCTGATTTCGTTCTTTGATAGAAGAAGAAGCTTTTTAGCATTCGTAGACGAGTACTCAATGAATTTCTTCGCCTGTCTATATCCTAGTATATTATGCCAGTGAGATTTTTTGTTCTGTTTCCCATTTTTGGATCTTTACTGTTCTGTGTATTTTGGATAGCCCACAGAAGGGTTCTGGTCCAATCGGGATAGCTTTTGAGCCTGTTCTAGCTAGTTCATCAGCTATTTCATTTCCTATAACTCCCTCATGCCCTGGCACCCAGTGCAGGGCAACTTTGTTGCCCTTAGTCAGTTTTTTGAGGGACTGTCTGCATTCCCAAATGGATAGGGATTCATAGCTGTTGGCTTTGAGTGCCTTCAGCACGGCTTGACTGTCGGACATTATATAAACCTTTTTATCCTTTATACGCCTTCGTAGGCATTCCTGGGCGCATAGGTCTATTGCAAGTGTTTCAGCTTGCATAATTGTGGGGAAGGTTCCTAAAGCTATCGATGCCCTATATTTTGGGCCATATATTCCTATAGTTTCTTCTATAAGAACTAATGGTATTTATCGAAAGATAATTCTTTTGCGAGTCTCCTAATACCAAAAAATCTGATTATTCGAGTAAAAAAATTAAAAAATGTATGTATAAGATTTTATTAATTGCTTACATATTAATTATACAGAATAATTTCGAACATTTCTGAAACAATTGCATATTACGTATAGCGAAGGCAAAATGTATAATTACATTGCGGATTCAATTTTATCTTTTTCAAAACTACTTATATGTATTAAAAGTCTAATTAAGCTCGTTATTGTGTGAATAATTATCTGTGTGCATACATTTTTAGGCGTAAGTATTACAAAGAAAAAAACATTTTTAACAAAAATATAAAGTGCGCATATTTCTGTTTTATTTTTCTTTAACGAAAATATTGTATTAAAAACGAATAAAACATTATTTTTACTAAAATAGTAAACAACAAAAATTAATTCTTATTATTATTATAAAAAATAATTTACATAATACATAACAAATACAAAAAATAAATATATTTACACAATTAAGTACACAACAAAATTACTTTTTAAAATTTTGTACAAGTGGCTATCGGTGGTGGAGATCCTTTTTTTAAAAGAAACACGTCGAGGAAAGAATGGCAAAATTAGGAAGAAGGAAGAGACCCGACTCGTTTGTATTTCAGTATTTCGATTATTTCCAAGTCCCGACTTCGATTAAGGGGCTTAGAAATAAATAAATAGTTTTAAGCCATCGATAGCCACTTCAAAAACAGCCTTATGCAATTTTGATGCTTTAAAAATTCATAAATAAACACCTCTCTATTGAGCAACAGAACAATGAGTACTAAATTGTGTAAAAATGTAACGGGACATAAAAATTCTACTATTTAAAGGGTAGTAGAAACCAACAACTAAAACTGAACTAAAGCCTTTTATTCAAAACAATCCCTTAATGAACGCATAGGTATTCAAAACTCTCGAAGGATAAGTCAAAATTGCATAAGCTCGTCTTTTTTTAATAAACTGTCATTCTTCAAACGCTCTCATTACAATTTAAATCCGACGGAGTTGCTAACCACTGTCACAATGTTTGGTAATCGTGTAATATTCCAGCGCCAGGATAAAGAGATTGGCCCATATTTGGTGCGCCCAAGGAAGCGTATCCTAACTGAGGCGGTACGACGGATACTGTAGGGACGTACGTCGATACTTTTTGCGAAGTTTCTCCGTCGCTCTCTGAACCAGTGGAATCGGCGTGTTGTTTATCAGAACCTCCTTGTCCACTAAAAGATTAAAAGAATGCGTTTAATAATCAAATAATTTAAAGACTTCGTATTACTGTAATGAGAAGCGGGTCACCCGGTATACCGTGTGCGAGTCGCTAAAAATGTCTCATCCGATACGTCCCTAGAATAATAATGAAAGTTTTTAGGGACGCCCGGAGAAACTCGAGATGTGGAAGAGCACCTCGCAATAAACCTTCAGACGACTAATTCGTGTATATTTAACAACAAACGATCGATGCATTAATAAAAAAAATAGTTTTTTACTAAATTTATGTAATTTGAATACGGTTAGTGAATATATGTACGTTCCTACGTGTGTTGGGTGGTTGCGGATGAACTCGAAGTTTACTAATATCAAGTTACACGAGGCAGCCCGCAGGTGAAACATGATATTTCAGATTCTAGGCACTTTTCATGAAGAACCAACCATACCCGGTGTAGGTGGTCTTCCTACGTTCGATATATATTTTTTTAAATTACAACTTTTAAACCCAAAAGTTTTGTTCGTTATAGAGTTTTACGTTATTAATTAAATTGTTATGGGAGAAATGAATATGAATTTGCTACTATTAATAATTAAATTAAATGTCTATGTTATCGGTAGCGTATCATTCACCGAATGTTGCGGTAATGCGATTCGATTTGAAATTTACAGTAATGCCCATCATTTGCATCAATGGATTTTAAGATAATCAGGTTCAGATACTAAAAATCCAGTAGTAGGTACAGAACCAGACACGGAATATATTTGTATAAATTTTGTATAACAAAATTATTGTAGCACAGAGGGGTTAATCGACGCCCGGTCTTCCACGTTTTTAGGAGACCCACAGAAATAAGGAATGTCATTAGAGGGGGGGGGGGTTAAACAATATTTTGCAACCCCCATTGTCTCGATAGAATAATAATACATAATTTGGTTGTGAAACTCGCCCGTGCACAAACGGACAAGCAGAGATAGTGATAAAAGTTTAATTCCGGTTCGAAAAAATGTATCCATCATAAAATACGGCCCTGCAGGCCCTAATAAGAGAGAAAGTGTGGTGGGCTACTAGTCCATCAATTTTTTTACTGCGATAACTGGCTGGTTCATACAGTCAAAAAAACTCGAAATGATTGACAATTTTTTCAGTTTTTATCAATTTTGACCCCGAAGGGCTCATTTTTTTGCAAATGTCGTTCTATACTTTCTACAAGTAGACTAAATTTAAAACAATTTGAGACCAGAACGGACTCTGTATACCGAGTAATGGCCGAGATACAGCTGTTCAAAATTGTGCCAATATGTATATTATGCCTGTATCGCTAAAAATTGCGAAGTATAGACTATACAAAAGTCTGGGCAGCTGTGTGTCGTGCATTATAAGGTCTACTGAGATCGTTTTAGTTTCAAATAATGTAAAATTTAGTCTACTTTAAAAAAGTATAGAATGGTATTTGCCAAAAAATTAGTCCTTCGGGGTCAAAATTGACAAAAAGTGAAAAAAGGACAAAAATGACGCCGTTTTTTAAATATTTGACACAAAGATCCGGAAGTCGAAAACTCGGAATTTCTCGTTAGGCTTTTATCATACACCTACACAACATACCTAAAAAACATAACTGCCCAATTTGATGCAAGTAAACCCCCCTTTTAGGTGACAAAGTTACTGGACTACTCGTATTTTTGGAAAGAAATTTACTAGAACGCAACCAACTATGCGCCCGTGTCGTATTGTAGGTGGTTGCAGCACCATTTTGGAATGATTTTGTTTGATCAGAGTTCAGTTTCTTTACTTGCACGCACAAAGAACTTTTTTTTCTATTTGATTATGGAAATTTGCTTCAACTTCGGCATAACGTTTTCTTTTTTCTAACATTTTAAACGTCAAATACACAGGGTGTATGGAACAAATTAATTTGTTTGATTTCGATATTCAATTCAACTACATTTTGGCGTTGAGGGGGGAGAATTTTTGCATTACTGTCCGTATTATTAGACACTGTTGCCAAGTTTAGCATTTTCTTTACTGAAAATTGATAAATAATAGTTAGTAGTTAGTAGGAAATAGAACACTTGAGAATATTATAATTGATTCGATCGTTTTTATCGATATACCTACTAAGAGTTCAATAAATATGCAAATGATAACGCTTTCAGTATGCAAATTATAAATTATGAAATAAATTCAATATTTATTAGAATTTTGTTTCCGTTACTATTTATTTTATTACGATGCTTAAAATACATAAAACGGTCAACGCATAGTTTTAACGCTATTTTTGTTAGTGATGATGGTTCAAAATACCCATCCCGTTCTTCTGTGAAAGTCGCGTACCTATCCATTATTATACCTATATAGTGAAAAATGTGGAGATGCGATGTTGGTGGGTGGTTTTAAAAGAAAAGAGCAAAAATTTTAAAGACTAAATAATTGTTAAATAAACACTTATAGTAGGACCTTTTTTTCTCCTTCGGGACGAAGCCGACAACGAAATGCGACAAGTGGTACCCACATGTTTACAGAATAACGACCCCCTTTTATTAAGCTACTGATGCTAATGTGTCACATTTTTGTTATCTTTTTGTCAACCACCGAGAACATTACGTTTTTCAAGAACAAGGGTGTTTCCTCGACCCTAAAATAACTTCTTCACGCATTTTAATATTTAGCTAAAAGTTTTGTCGGTTTCACGCCGACTAATAATACAGGAAGGCCTTCGAAATTTTATGTTTACAGTTGCGAGAATTTGCATCAATCGAGTCGCTTATACATACAATACAATTCATGCGAATCCAAATTACTAAATTTAAAAACATTAAAATACTAAAGATTAATAAGTTTAATCAAGCAGTGTTCGCAAAATCACGATTATATGAAGAGCGTAGAGATTGAAGTTTGATGTGGGAGCTTAAAGCTTAAATTTCAGCCGCACACGACCACTGAAATCAAGAGCCACTGAAGCAACAATTTCAAGCCATGCATTGCTGTACTTTGTCAGCGTATCGGTTGGGAATTCCTCAATTAAAAATGATCAGAGATGGGATATATTATAGGAAGAAATTGTTTGAAATCATCATTGATCGCCTTCTTCAGGCATCAGTATTAGGGCCGGTAGCTAGTGGAGTCGTGCATCTCTAGCTTTCTTTATGGGAACCAAAAAGCTTCGATCCTTGGAATTTCTGTTTTCAGGTGATTCGTTAGAAAGTTGGCCATGATTTAATTTTACAAAAGTAGTAGGTCCAGTAGGTACAGGGTGTTCTATTTGAAATAAGAAAACGAATCTCATTTCCGGCTAAGCCGGTAGTGAAAATGTACAATTTTTCAAATCATTAGACAGATAATTTCACAATCTTTCGAAACGCCTTAAAATATACAGGGTGTTGTCTTTAAAATAAGAAAACGGTGAAACCGGAAGTCAAAATATAACGTGTTTAATGTCATTAGATAGATAATTTTGCAATAATTTATAAAAATTAAAAATATACAGGGCGTTTTCAAAAACTTTAGTTAGTTTACCAATTTGCGGTATAAGTTCTAATAAAACTAAAATAGTATCAAATAATAAAACTTTATAGAATGAATTTAATGTTCCAACTTGCAATTACTAATCTTAATTACAACAAAAATAATAAATTCTATGAAATTTCCACCTTCAAAAAATCATAACTCCGCTTCTGGTTATAGCAAACAAGCCAAACAAACGGCGTTTGATTAAGAACCTCGATGTCTATAACATATCAAATACCGAGAAAAACGGCCAGAAAACCTTATATTTTTGCCATATATTTAGGTTTTTAGATTCTTATAAGTATTATCCTCAAAGTTATGATAAAAAAACTAAAAAATTAGACAATCGTTATACTGGCCGCCGTATTGAATTTAAAAATTTGAAAAGGTACTTATAGTAGAGTATAAATAATGTGCGTCAAGATTTTACGAAATGCCACTAAAATGACCCCCTTATTTTGGGCCACTCTGTATAGATTTCATTTAAAAGCTTCTTTTTTCGATGTAACTTTGTGAGTGGCTAAAACTAAATTTTATAAAAATCAAAAATATATAAAGTGTTCTACGTGTTAAATGAAGGTGTTTTGATGTCTATACTATACTAAATCACTCTGTATATTTCTAATCGATGTTAATGGGTATAAACGACAAAAACTATCTTTATTGACTTTCATTTTATCTCTAATTGTAGGAGTTACTAAAGAGCACGCTCTTATTTGAACACCATGCGTATTATAATAAATTATACAGGACGTTCTGTTCAAAAATAAAAGTTGAGGTTATGTCCATTAAAATGGGAAAGAGTGCAAATATTTTACGGTAGCGTATAAATTCAAAAGTGGTCGTTATCTACATTTCCAAAATTTGCGAGTTGTATCAGTGATCCCACTTTGGTTTACACCCTGTATACGTAGTAAAGAATTATGAATTTTTATAGATACAACTCAACGCCATCTCAATTTCTGTATAAATGAAAAGTGAAGATAAAACCCAATAATTTCCAATTACCTAGTAATTATAATCCATTCCTCCACTTAATGATTTGTTTATTATTTAAGGATAGCGTTTTTGGTCTGGTTTTTAGTTATTTTTAGCCAATGCGCTCGAATTACAATAACAATAAATATGGCCTATTTTCGGCTCGTAATTAAGTTATAAAAACGTTAAACAAATCAACGACTTTTGGCGGCTTATATTACACCATTCATATCAAATTTTTTGGTGTCGAGTAGCGGAAGTCAAAAATAGCTCCAACACGCGCTAGGGCTATTCTCAGTTTCCAGGGCATCATTCGACACCACTAGAAATAGAAATATAGCAAACTTAACACCCAATAGCCTCCTCTCTAGTTGGCGTATAAATTTAAATGTGTGCTGTATATTATTTTGATATTTTTATAAGAGAGATGCGCGAGCTCAAAAGATACCCATATTAATACACGATAAGCGGTCCAAATAAAATTTTTTTTTGAACAACTCATTAATGTTGAGAAATAAGTACGCACCGCACGCACATATCACTGCCGAATAGTGTGTATGTTACGATTTCATTAATTATTTAATTTTAGCTTGTGATGGGCTTGATGGTAAATTAAACGCGTACAGCGCGTACACGCCTACTTAATTTGGGAAAACGCAGAATTGGCTTTGTGCGGCCATTAATAGAAGTTGAAAAGACACAAGCTTCCACGTGTGGCAGTTGTTTTTGTTTTTCGATTAAAACATCGTCTGAAGCGCCATTATAAGTGATGGCTTTACACTGCCAACTATTCGGAATTCCTATTCTCGATAATTTCAACTCGAGTTGTCGGTGCCCCCTGTCTGGAGTTAAGTATTATAAATGTAGGTTAAAGGGGGTTCAAATTCAACATGGTGTTGCGCAATTTCGGCTTGATGTGTTTTTGTTAAGTTGTGCTCAAAGTTTCTTATTTCAAACTGTGCTGTGTGGACGTGCGCTTCGTGAATTGATACTGCCGATTTGTTCCTCTGAGCGAGGCTTTCGGAAATCCAAAAATTCCATATTATTGAATAATCTTGAGCCTCTACGCGGAGATTCGCCAACAGGCAATTTTACATGGGGGTATATACGGGTAGAGCACTTTTTCAACTCTTTTCATTTCAAATTGTATCACACGGGAGGGGGGAGTCTCCCATCGCCTCAATCCAGCGGTTAGAGAAGACATTTTTCACCGAAGGAAATTGAAGTTATAACTGAGAGCCTCACAATATTCTAACCCACGGAACACTTTTGATTAACTCCTAGTTCTACTTTTTGAACATCCTGTATAAAAATATGAGAATATAAAGTTTTTTGTAAAAATTCAATTATAGGTATAGGTACCCCAACGTTATATTTTAAAATTTGCTATTCGATTACAGTTAATCCCATTCATTAAAATAAAACACAAAAGACGCATCAAGAAACCTATTGGTGGTGGTTGCTTCTAAAACCATCCCTCACCCTGATACAAACAAGGGAGCTGTCGGTGTCGAATTTCACCTAAACAACAGTGCGTCTGTTCAAACATTACTTCGAATCCATCTATATATTTTCCCTTGTAATTTCGTCGACGTTTTTTTTTCTTATACAGAGTGGTCACTTTTACGAAACCCAAGAGATATTGGGTACAAATTAGGAAAACGTCGCTAGTTATCGTCCTCTTCGAAGGGACGTGTAAAAACCTCAAATTTTGCAGTTTTTACTTTTTTTTGTATGTGCGCCATATTGGGTTTTTACATAATAATATGTACATATGTATATCTACCAAACAATAATAGTATGCTCAGAATCTTCCTCATTTCCAAATTCGAAAACCATACAGGGTGTTGTATTTGATATAGGAAGGCTGATCTCATTTTCGGCTGAATCAAACGTCAAGACAGAAAATTGTTGGTATCACCAGTGTTATTATATACTCAATGGTATCACTGTACAGGTGATTTTACAATCTTCCAAACAACTTAAAATATACAGGGTGTAGTATTTAGAAAATCTTGCCCCGTTTCCGGTTAAACCGGTATGGACAGATAATTTTACAATATTTTAATAAATCATAACATATACAGGGTGTTTTCAAAAACTCTTTTCTAATTTCGAATCTTTTAATCTTAGCTTATTTTCGGTTTTACCGGAAGTTTTTTTTAAACGAAAATATGTACTATGAATAGCAATTTATAGAATAAATCAATGTGCCAACTTGCAGTTTCAAATTTTGGTAAAATAAATTATAAATTTTTAAAATTTTGACCTTCAAAAACTCATAGCTCCAGTTCAGACCATAGTAAACAAACCAAACAAACGGCGTTTTATTAGGCAGGACGCAATTTTGAGAAAATCCTTCTTAAATTTTAATCAACTTTGGCCCTTTAAAAGTAGTCAATTTAGGAATTATTTTAAAAAGCGACTATATCAGCCCAAAAGTCCTATATATTCCTGATTTTTGAGTTTTATTATAATAATTATCTGCAAAATTAAAAGAAAAAAACTAAAAAATAGGAGAATTGTGATACTGGCTACCATTGTAAAGTTAAACCTTTTAAAAGGCATTTTTTAAATTAGGGATGATGCTTACCAACTTATTTCGGACCACCCTGTATCGATTTCGTATTAATTAATCTAAATCGCATGCAGTAGAAGCAAAAAAGGTCCGCTTGTGGTCAAAATCGTAGTGGCTAAAATGTTGTTTGATAATGGTGTCGTGTGTCGGGTCTTATGATTCACGACTCTATTTCTAGCGTCGCCGTCGACTTGGAAGTATAACCTGGCGTCGATTTTAGTTCACTTCTCTAATTTCAAAAAGAAACCAATATATCTTTGTTGCGTTTTAGATTTTGTTGCCAAAAATAAGATTGTGGATGTATTACGTCTCGTAACGCTTAATTTTGTCCTCACAACAAACAAAAGCGCACGATTAAATTAAATTAAGAGCCGTCATCGGTGTTAATTTTCAAAACTTGTAAATTATTTAACGAACTCCACGAGACGCTTAACAAAAAAAGTAAAAGTTGGTTTATATTTAGGTTTTCTTTCATAAGAGGGATTGAATTTGTTTGGCTTCAGTTTGTAATTTGAAACTACGAGAATAATCAAGGTGTGTCTATATCTTTCACTTTCTGAAGGGTGACTATATAAATTAATATCGATTAACAACCCCATACGTGTTCTGTCTTCCAAAAGTATTCTTTGAAAATTGCATCGAAAAAATTAATAACTATCAACTATCAACACGTACCTATCTTTATGTTCCGCCGCACGATCTCTTTGTCTTCTATTTTTAAACCAATTGGAAACTTGTGTGGTGGTTAAACCTGTGGCTTCTGCGAGTTCGCGTTTTTCTCTAGGACTAGGATAAGGGTTGTGAGAATACCACTCTCTCAAAACGGATCTCGATTTTTCTTTAAAACAATAACTCGTCTCCTCGCCGTCCCATATCGTTCTGGGTAGTGGAAATTTTCTTCTAACTCTATATTTTCCCACGGCTCCTAACGGTCTCCCTGTACCAAAAGTTTGAAGTAAATTAGATTTGTTTTCGTTTCACGAAAAGGGGGCATACCAACCTCTTAGTCTTTCGGCTTCGATATAGTGAGCTTTTAACCATAATGCTTGCAATTTGATGTGGTTGTGTGGACTAAAATTGTGACTTTCTAATATTCGATATAATTCTTTGAAATTGCCCCTATGAAACGCCACGATTGCTTTGGCTTTTAAGACGGATTCGTTGTTATGAAGTTTATCACATGCCGGTAACGACCACAAAAATCTACCTAATCGTTCCACATTGCCCGCCTGCTGGAGTACCTGCAATGAAAAGCGAAAAATAACAAAAGTTCGTTCATTATACACTTCAATTTAAGACTGCCCAACTGTCCAGAGGGCACGTAAAGCCATTCCGCTGCCAACAATCAACTAATACGAACTAAGTGCCCGTAAAAAAATATTCCGATGTTAGTTAGACTAGAGCCCCATGCCCATTGCCCAGGGACTCATGTCATTGATGTGATGAGATAGAGTAATCGTTATTCAAATCTTGCAGTAGGTAGCTACTACTTTATGTAACCCCCTTGTTGGATATCTCGGATTAAGTTTAATTTGTTAAATTTCCAGATTTAAATTAATAAGTGGGACATCTCGTTAAATTAAAAATTATTTATGTTCAATTAAATATACGATAGTATCTAATAGATTTCTTTTTATTAAAAATAAATTCGTATTTAAAATTTTTAAAATATTTAAAACAACTTTTGGTTGTAGAGATTAATAAGATAAGCTCTCGTTTGAGTTGCGAGACGAAGAGATATTTGATTTAGCTTAAGAGTTTGTGGATAAATAAATAAAATAACGTTTTTGTACGACGAAATTATATTCCCAAGAGAGCCTTAAAACGCTCTGGGAGGCAATTATTAGATGGAGCAATGTCGACCAAATAAATATTCGTAAAATAATTAATGGGATGCGAGACGCAACAGAACACGTTTTTCATTAAAATCTAAAATTCCGTTACCAACAAACACTTCTTTCGAGAAGTTTTGAATTTTGAAATGTTATTTCTTCTCGTTCGGGTGTGAAAACATTTAAACATGGTCATTACTATACGGTGGTCATTCTTTCAGAATTTTAAGTTTCTTCCTAGTTTGATGAATAAGAGTACATAATTATCTCCCGTGAGCTATCAATGTACCTACTTTTGAATTGCCCGTATTTGACAGGACTGCAAGTGACGTATTATTCCGGTGTTATACTATGGTGATTCCCTCACGCATTACGGATGGATGTATTGTGGCCAACGCACGGGATGACTTATGAAACAAATTTTTAACTTTCTGGCTCTACTCTCAAAGTTTCGTGATCTCGCATTTTAGCCCTCTAGTTCAAATAGTTTGGGCTGTGAACGTTGCCCGCGGACGGACGGACAAATTACCCATGAATCTTGGCCTTGACAAAATTACATTCTACGGATTTCACACCGAAGTTGAAAGATATTGATGTGGCTCCGTCTGTCCGTAGAGCAACTTTCACGACCCCAGCTATATAAGAGTTAAGAAAGCTGACATTTGTAACGACTGTATAACAGCACCTAGAAGACATAATTTGTAAGAAATTGAATGTACTTTATTTTTGTATATGAGCACTTTTCTTTAAAAGTGCTTAGTTTTCGAGTTATAAGCGAAAAACTAATAAAAACAGTTTGGGCCGGTTTTGGAATTTTTGTGAAACTTTCACGCGCTCTAGCGCCTAAATCGTTTGTTTGGTAAAAAATCACAAGACACATAATTTGTAGAAAACTTAGTGTCGTTTCTTTTTGTATAGCAATACTTTTCCTTAAAATTGCGTATTAGTGTCAGAGTAATAAGCAAAAAACTAATAAAAAGAGTTTGGGCCGGTTTTGGAATTTTTGTCAAACTTTCACGCGCTCTAGCGCGTAAATCGTTTGTTTGGTAAAAAATCACAAGACACATAATTTGTAGAAAACTTAGTGTCGTTTCTTTTTATATAGCAATAATTTTCCTTAAAATTGCGTATTAGTTTCAGAGTTATAAGATAAGCGAAAAATAAACAAAAACAGTTTATAGAGATTTTGGTATTCTTTTCGAACTAACCTCTGAAGAGGTGGAGACGATTCCGAGAAGTCGTCGGTATCAAGATGTTCCATTTTTATTTTTAAAATAGTCAGGGAATAACATCAGGGAATAACAGCAACGGAAGCAAATGTCAACCTTAAGGAACACCAATAAAAGCCGTAACTGACGAGTTTGGGAACAAACTCACTGAGCTGTTGCGGTTTTGTTATTTTGAGAGTAACTAACCTAATGCTTTAGAAATCAAAGAAAATGGTCCCAATAGTATGAATATACCTACAAAGGAGTAGTAGACCCAGATTCAATGGATGCACTATCAGGATCCTCAGAAAGTTCCTTAAAATCCTCAACACTCTTTCTATTTCTTTCTCCTATAAATAGAAATCTTTTCCAATAGAGAAGATTTATTAATAAAAATGTCAAAGTTAAATATTTATGTAAGATATTGTACTAGATAGATTTTTGGCACATCTGGATTATTCAAATAACCTAAATTTGCAACACATTTTGTACTTATTGCACGAATGAAGAGTTACAAGGAGCAACCAGAGGTAATAAAACTACGACTGGGTTCTGGTACATACATTTTACACCAACGGAACTCTTCATGGGAACTTTTAAATGCCAAATATAGTAAAACATAAGTAAAACACGTACGAAGTGTTGGGCCGTGTGTGCATTGCTCGATCAAAGCAAGCTCAACGGTATACTAAGCTTACTATTGACAATACATAAAGATAAGCCAGGTTTAACGTTGAGCTTGCTTTGAGCGAGTAATGAACAATCGGCTTTTAATTCAGTCAAATTACTACTTGACGGGGGAAAATACAGAAGCGTTAAATCCAAATTTTGCCTTTGCCACCTCGTACCTCGTAAAAGTGATTAGCTGATTAGAAATACTATTTTTAAGGGTTTTCGCTAATTACTTGAAAACTACGCACTCTTTGAGAAAAGTGTATATATACAAAAAGACACTACATTAAATTTCGCATCAATTATGTATTTTAAGTTTTTTTGTCCGACAAACGGTTTAGGCGCTAGAGCGCGTTAAAGTTAGCGTATATCGGACGTAGCGGCGAAGCCAAAAACAACTCGTTCATTTTATTATTATTATTATTATTATTAATTGGCGAGAGGCGGCTAAGCCGATTTAACTCGCAAAACAGTTGATTACAAAACATCATACAAAAGTTTATAAGGGTATGCCAGATAAACGTAATACAAGATTATATAAATGTTCATTGTTCATAGTATCACACAGATTATCGACTAACAAAAAGGTCCAAACCAAAGGTTTCCAGATAAACATAATACAAGATTATAGAATTATTTATAGTATCACACAATTGTCAATTATCAACCAAGAAAAAGGTCCAAACGACCTTTAAATGCATTCAAAGATGGTGCGTTGACAATGCAATCTGGCAAAGAGTTCCAGTCTTTTATAACACGCACAAAAAATACGTTCTGGCGACTTTTGCTTGAGAAACGTTGATGCACCATCTTGAGAGAGTTACCCCTCAGGTGAAGGTTGTCACTAAAGTAAAACTTTCCACGCAATGGACACCTGTAATGACCACTCACTATTTTGTAGGTTTCAATAAGGTCCCCGCGTCTACGTCTATCCCTTAAGGAAGGGATCTTTAGTTGTGCGAGCCGTTGTTCGTATGGTACGTTCTGCAAGCCCACAACCATTTTAGTAGCCCGACGTTGAACCTTCTCCAAGTGGTCTATGTCTTTAACGAAGTATGGATTCCAGATGGGTGCTGCAAACTCCAGTATGGGTCTAACATATGTTTTGTATATCTTCAGAAAAACGCTAGGTTTGAGACCCTTGAAGGCTATTTTTATTAGATAAAGCAACGAGTTTGCTCTTTTCACAATCCGCGAGATATGCGAAGACCACTTTAGGTCACCACTCATTAAAACACCAAGATCGGCCTGATCACTGACCCCCTTGAGCACTGCGCTGTTCAAAGTGTAATTAAAGCGGGGGTTGGTAGCACCAATGTGGAGAATAGTACACTTATTAGCATTTAGCGTCAGCAACCATTTTTTTGACCACGCACTTATTCTGTCCAAATCGGACTGCAGAACTGACCTGTTGACAAGTGGGTTGTTGTAAAATTTCGAATCGTCCGCAAACATACTCTTGGGAGAACGAATACACTCGGCAAGGTCTGCAATGTAGATAAGAAAAAGAACTGGTCCCAGGACAGATCCCTGGGGTACGCCACTTAGTACTGGATGCGGAGCTGATAACGAGTCGCCGACTCGTACTTGAAAGGTACGGTTAGTTAGGAAGTCCTTTATCCAGTTTAGTAAATTGCCTCGAATACCATAGTTTTCAAGCTTCAGCAGTAATCTCTTGATAGGAACTCGGTCAAAGGCTTTCTCAAAATCTAGGTAAATGACATCAGTTGGAGTTCGTGAGTCCCAAGACCTAGTCCAATCATCCAGATTCATAAGCAAATTTGAAACAACTGATCTTCCCGGAACGAAACCATGTTGACAGTTTGGAATTACAGAGTTGGACGTCAGAAATACAGTGAGCTCCTTTGCAACAATTTTTTCCATACATTTGCAGATGACGGAAGTAAGGCTGATCGGCCTGTAATTACTAGCTTCAAGTTTATCTCCTTTTTTATATATAGGTGCAATAATTGATTTTTTCCAATCTTGGGGCAAAGTTTCTTGATCTAGCGATGCTTGCATTAGGGTTGATAAAGGTTTTGCTAATAAGTTTGCGCAGTTTTTAACGAAAATTGGAGAAACACCATCTGGTCCCGGGCTTGAGTCTGTTTTCAGTGTAATTAGGTGCTCGAGGACATTTTCTTCGGTGAATCTTACTGTGGTTAGGCTATTTTGAAGTCGATTGGATGCATTAAGAGTAGGTAGTGTAGGTGGTTCTTCAACAAATACGCTGTGAAACTGGTGAGCGAATATTTCCGACGTGATGTTGGTATCAGATGTTTCTGTTCCGTCTAGGCAGCGTAGCGTTATTGACGACACTCGTGACGTCAAATTTTGATTGATGTATTTGTAGAAGTGTTTCGTTCCTGAACTGACAATCGCTTCTTCATAGTTTGAGCGCGCATTTCTTAGTTCTGTAGTTAAAGTGTTGGAGCAGTTTTTGTAGTTCATGTAATCACTGTCAGATGTACTGGTTTTATATTTGTCCCATAGTTTGCGTTTTTTACGTATTTTGTGTTTTAGTTCTCTTGAGAGCCAGCATTTACTTTTTCTTGGATAGATTCTTCTTAATGGTACAAAGCGGTTTACAGTTTCGTCGTAGTCTGTTCGGACCTGGTGCCAGAACGGTTCCACGCTTATATTATTAGTTGCATTAGAATGGTAGCGATTGGTTAAGTGTTCGTTGATCTCGACGTAGTCTGCAACTCTGTAGTCTCTTTTGGTAAAATTTCTTCTTATTGGGAAATTGGCAGAAAACTGAGCAGTAGCTAGCAATGTCACGTGATCACTTTTCCCAACTGGGGGAAGGTATTCGATATTGTTTATGATGTTTGGATCTGGTGTGAGTATAAGGTCCAGGATAGTGGGGGTGTCACTCCCTCGGTATCTGGTGGGATAGGTGACGTGTTGATGCAGATTTGAGTGTATAAACGCGTCCAGAAAGAGCGATGCGGCCGCGTTAGAATTTGTTGTTTTTGTTAGACTCCAATCAATCGTGGGGTAGTTAAAGTCACCAAATATGATTGTGTTACTCAGCTGGGATGCATGTTCAATCGCGCTAGACATTAAATTGTCGTCATCCAGGGACGTATCGGGAGGTCTGTATATACATGCTACCAATAGTTTGAGGTCGCCAATGTGGATGTTAAGCCATATCGATTCAATGTTGCCAGTGGAGTATACGTAATTGACGTCCGCAGTGATAGGTATTCCTTGGGCCAAATCCTTAACGTAAATTGCAGTACCACCGCCCTTACGGCCGTTGCGGTCATAGCGAAAGATAGAATAATTCGGAAGCGATACTGCTGCATCAGGTATTTCAGGTTTTAGCCAAGTTTCAGATAAAACTAAGATAGTAGGCTGAACGTTTTCAATAAGTTGTTTTAGATCGATATATTTGGCTGGTAGTGATGCAACATTGGTATACATGAAGGTGCATTTTAAGAGATTTACACTTGCGTGTAGTTTTTTGAGGCCGGAACAATTTTTGGGATGCCTCGGATGTATTTGATAGTCAAGTCTTTTTCTCCGTCCTCGATGCGCTTCTTGAGGTCGTTTTGAAGATTACGCAGATAGTCACGCTGCATGGGAGTTTCGTCCTGACGTATTTTGATACTGTTGGGGATCTTTGATTTGTTTTTTAGGACGGCAACGGCGTCCCTCTCACAGTTAAGTATTACCTTCAAGGGTCTATCTTTGTCCGGTGCTGATGCACCTAAGCGGAAGACAGTTATGCTGTCAGTGTTAATATTAGCTGCTTTTTTTATGAGAGATATAGCTTGTTCCTTATCGCGTTCAATAGACTCCGTTTCCCTAACGTTAAATAATATTACGTTTGATGCGCGCTTATCGCGTTCGCGTATTTCGCTGATGATATTTTCAGTGACCTCAGATACTTTTATATTGTTTACAGATTTAGCAATCGTTTCCTCTAGGTTATTAATTTTAACCGTCAAATTTAATATCAATTGCTTTAAGTCGCCGGACTCCGAGCCGGCCGCGCTCGGTGCATCGGTGCAGTTGTCACATAGGTGACAACTTCTTGTGGCGAATTCTCTAACGCCTAAACCGTGCGTCGAACGAAAAAAACATGGGAAACATAATTTGTAGGAAATTTAATGTAGTTTCTTTTTGTTTATAAACACTTTTTTCTAAACTTGCATAGTTGTCAAGTTATATGCCAAAAACTAAAGAAAAACAGTTTAGGACAATTTTGGAATTTGTCTCGAACTGTAACGCGCTCTAGCGTCCAAACAGCTCGCCTGGCAATAAAAAACAAACTAACATGATTTGTGGGAGACTTAAAATAGTTTCTTTTTGTATAGGCACATTTTTCTCAAAAAGTGCGCAATTTTCAAGCTATAAGCCAAAAATAGTATTTTTTTCAATTTTTCTCCTTCAAACTTCAAACCACCATTGACTGGACTTACATGGTAAATTGAGGTACTTAACTGAAAGAAGTTGACGTAAAATAATTAAAACCTCAACGGACATTGCGTGGTGATTCGGATTATTAAAACCAAACAATAAAAGATTCTCACGCTTACTTAAAATGTGCAATTATATTATTAAACAACTTCATCTCAAATGTTTGTATCGCCGATAAACTTGGAGTTTGTTAATATCATTTAACATAAATACCTTCACAAAAATTCTAGTTTAGAAATAGCCGTATCAAAATTGTGATAAGGCAAAAATTAAAAATAAATAAATACAGCGTCAGCCTTCCATCTTCTTGCGTCTACTGGAGAGCAACATTACAAAATAGAACGATCAAGTTACGATAAAATTCTGAGTAAAAACAATGACAAAGATTGTGCCAAGTACGCGAATCGTGTGAGAATGCAATTTGTTTATCAGGAGAGAGACCCGTGTTAATGTGTGTGGGTGCCAACTCGTCGGGTTTTTATTTTCACAACACTCTCGCGCGTCCATATCATGTTTTAAAATTTTTTACCATCAATCTCAAACTCGCTTATGAAGACCAAACTATTAATTTCACACTACTTGTGTGTCTACTTGGCGTGACACGTATATGCCTTTTGTAATCGAAATGTAATTTGCTCTCGACCCACACGCAACTTATCTTGATACTCTTGACGAGGATATTTTTGAAAACGGTCGATGTGGCGTTACAGGACTTTGCGTTATCGTTGCAAGCTAATTCGACAAGATCTCGAAATAGTAAAAAAGGTTAAAAGGTATTTGAAGTATGAAATACCAAAGAATAGTATGCTCAGGATAGGATCTCTACTTCATTTCCAAAATCGTAAATTATACGGGGTGTTCTATTTAAAATAGGGAAACTCATTTCCGGCTGAGCCGAAACTTTGGTCCTTCACTTTCAAAAGTAGTCAATTTTGAAGTTGTTTTTAAAATCTAATAAGTATTAGCATATTATACAAACTAAAGTTCTATCTATTTATCTGCTTTTGATGTTTTCATAAATTTTTTTTCTGATTCGCTCTTGTATTTTAGGGCCTCCATTTATTAAACAAACACCGAAAGAGTGCAGATTCTCAAATTACCAATACTAAAAAGGACGTTAAAGTTTTCGAAGCAAATATTGACCTTACCCTTAAACTTGAAGCTTTTTATTGAATTTATTATTATTCAAAATGGGCCTACGACTTTCATTTCACAAAATTTCCTAATTAACAAAACAACGATCAAAAATTTGGCCCACCCAAATTTATCTTTTTAAAGACTTGCAAATTTAATAAAGAATTTGATTTTGTACCATTTGTATGTAATTTCTCTAATCTCGAATGCTCAGATGGATTATTCGATCTCTTTTTTTTCAAATAAATGTAGATTATAATCTTCAAAATAATCCTGATAAATTTTTGTTAATTGCCATTAAAAATCAAGTCGACCTGACACTCTTTAAATTTAATTAAGGTGCGCGTTTTTTTAATGTTTCAATTTAAATCTTGATGATTGTTAATTTTGATAAAGAGGTAAAAAATTTAATTTCGTACATTATTTAAATTTCAAAAATGTTCACTATGATAAGAGTCCAATTGAGTCCTTTTACTTCGATTTCTAGCCAACGTTTCCGGAAAATTATTGCTTCGATTGATAGATAGTAGATACCATTATTATCTTAGAATGTTAAACCAGAGAATAATTCGAATTTTTAAAATGCGATTTTTTTTGGCGAATTCGTTTGCCAGCCGGTATACAGGCCGTCCCAAAAATATTATACTGTACATAGTGCAATATTTGAACAACTTCTACAACTACAAATTAAAAGTGATAGTTTACATAAATATTGGCCCTTTTTTCATAGTTAAAACGTTTTGAAGTAATTCTTACACAAGGATTCTAAATGAGTACCCACTCAACGTTTTATGGTTAATTTTTTTTCTAAGGTGTCTCCTCACTCGTAAAGGAGGTACATCCCTTAGAAAGTGGTTCCCTGAAGAGAATTTTCATTTAATACTCAAACCGTTAAAGATATTAATGTTGAAATGTGGCATAACTACCAACTATTGAAACGATGAGCCAAATCTGGGGTAAATAAAAAGCCTCTTCAGTGAACCACCTTTTAAGGGCTGTACCTCCCTTAGGAGACACCTAAAGCTGTGGATTGTTAGGATTGTTCGTTAAATAATGTAAAAATGTATTGTAAGAGTAAGAAAACGCTTGCAATGCGATAATGCACATTTACAGTATGCAAGCTACTTCTGCAAAGCTTCCCCGAGTTTTATCGCACTTACAGTCCATTTAACATTAACTAAGTCTCTATCAGACAGTATGCCCAATTACGCCCAATTCGGCCATCCACCGCGGACAATCCTAGCGACCCACAGCTTTAGAGAAAAACTATTAAACTTTTCGTCATAAATTGACTTGCTCTATATCCACTAAAACGTTGAGTACCTAACACATTTTTGAATCGCCTTGTGATTTCGATTGTGGACTGTATACTTTATTTAAAGACGGTTCGAGTACGAGTGACGAGTGGCCACTCGCTACATTCAAAAACACCCAATAGAGGGGTGAACGCAACGCTACAAATTTTTAAATACAAGTTATTTCTCCACCTTGTATAAATAACTTGGCGATTTTAGTAAGAACGTGTAGTTGTGTAGTCAAGTTTGCTGGAAGAAACGAAGTCTGCTCCGCCATAATTTAAATTTTGCTTAGTTTTCATATTTCAAATGGGACACCCCGTATAAATTTATAAATTGTGGAATTAAGAAAGAGATTCTGAGCGTAGTACTTATTGTTCTTGTAAAATGCAAAATTGCCAAACTCTCTCTGTAGCGTAGCGGGGGTGGGTGCGTTTAGCGGACAAAGCTGCTTAAAGTAAGCAGTCAATTGTGCTGAGTATATTGACATTCAGCGGCTTCCAATCCGCCAAACTGTAGGCCGATGAGAGTCAGCACAACGCTCAACAGTACTGTGGTATAACTAAATTCATCGTATGCTGACTTTCGGCATACATTATAGCGGATTGTAGGCCTTTGAATGTCAATATACTCAGCATAATTGACCTCTCTCTTACTTAAAACGGTTTGTCCGCTAAACGCACCCAATGTGTAGAGAAGTGAAAACCCATCAAAATATGTACATTGTATTACGCAATTTTTTTTTGATTTCCGTTGTAACAAGTAACAACAAGCTACAAGCTGGGATGATTTGGAATAACAGGTAGCTAACAAATAATTTTCTGAATTATTTCTTTTGCGAATTTGCTAGAAGAGGGGGTTGGTAATGCAATAAGGAAGAAATCGCATGGTTAGATGTTTTAACAATACTTGAATCTTACTTACGAAGACCAAGGCAAGGACCAAAACGATGTACTTTTGTATACCTGCTAACCTAAGAAATGGGCGTTTTCTTAGGCAATCCGCTCGGAGAAACGGAAGAGTCACTACAATATCATCTCGAGCAATTATTCGACGTTTAAATGAAAGCAGATTATCTAGCAAAAGACTGGTAAAACACATGTGGTTGCCACACAGCACAAAATTCAAAGATTGCGTTTGACGTGAATCATCAATATTGGACTGTTGATGATTGGAATAAGGTTTCATTCTCAGATGAAACGCGAGTGAGACCCAAATCTCCAAATAGACGTAAACGTGTGGCGAAAGGTATAGGAGAGAGATTTGCAAGTTCCTGCAATCCAAGGATCTTTTTCGGAGGTGGTCCCGTTATGTTTTAGTTTTAGGATGAAATCTGCTTCAACGGCAACCCAGAGTTGGTTGCAGTACGTATGAGGTCTATGGATGCGGATTATTATCTCAAAAACATCGTAATTGAACGTGTAATGCAATTTTCTCCTTTTATGGGGCCCAAGCCTGTCAACCATAAACGACTGGCAGAATAGAGAATGGGAGAATATGTTCCAAGAAATTAGCTGAAACATCATTTTTAGCTTGCCAAGACGCATGAATGCGGTAATTAGGAGTAGAGGAGGGCATATTATGCAATTTTATAATATTAATATTTCAGAAATCCATTAATTCCATTATTTTCAATTTTTGTTTGTTGTTTGAACCCACCAAAATTGATGAAAAAATTGCTATTTTTTGCGGATGTCTTTCAAAAACCATTTCGCGTGTTATTATTTTATTATAATGTTTAAAAATGGCAATCGTATAAGTTTTGTGCTTTGTCCAGGAGTGTTGTAGTTTTTTCAAAACCAATCTCAAACAACCTCTCGGCCACGGCCCATTAGCCCAGAAGCCACTAACACCAACTACATGTACTTCTCATTTCATTATTAGTTGACATAATATTTCAGTATACAGGGTAAATAACACCCTTCACACACATAGTTCAAGGAAAGGAATTAATATTTGATTGATTTTTTTCGAATTTAGTGGATTGCAGTCTTTAGTCGTCATTTGACATGTTCTAATCTTCTAATCAAACCTTGCTCTAATCGATTTCCCCCTAAATTCGACAATAAATATTTTTTCCCATCGTATGATACCGACTGTTTGACGAGCACTGTATAGTATTTAGGTATCTGTATAACAAATAGAAAACAAATTTTCTCATTTAAAGTTTTTTACTTATGTGTGTATGTTGGGGTTCATTTACTACGTATATCTGTATAATATTTTCCTACTATAAAAAGTATAGGTACCTATCATCGAACTCTTAAAATTCGGTGGCGTCATTTAGAGTTTAGAGATCCTCCACATAATGAGCATTTACTATAATTTTATTGGAGTATGGGTATTCGAGGGTTAAAGGGGTGCTCGAATTGAGTAGGTACTGAAAATCTCAATTTTTTCCCCGCTAATACTTTTTTGTGTTTCTCCTAATATAAGGAAATTACACCCTCTGTACACTGTACACATTTACGCCAATTTATTTAATTAATAATACAATGCATTAAAATAATCAAATACATTATTTTTGTGGTATTAAAACTTTTATAAACGACAACTTGAATACACATTATGGCGACTCAGGTGTTGTTAAAAGCGATAAGCGCGTCACTATCAATATTTGCAACTTGTACCTCGACGCATTTTAGCGATTCTTAGATTCTTTAGAAATTAATTCGGTCTACGGTAATGACGCGAGTGAAGTGTTGTGAAAATCGTCGTATTTAGAGGGTTTAAAACACCCTATAAACTTTCAACTATGTGTTTTGGAAAATATCGTGAAGACTGATGAGTTCAGAAAATTTGTTTTAAAGGTAATTTTAGAATTTTTTATTAGTAGGTACACACCTGGTTATTTTTGCTTCGTTGGTAAGCACATATTTTCGAAAAAAGCCGTGGAAGGGTTTTTGTTAATTTGGTTCCGAATAGTAGTACACAATTTATTTCTATTTTCTTGAATTTTGAGAAAATGAGGGAGGTAATGTCCCAAAATTTGATATTTTGGCCTTTATTCAGTTTTGAAATTTGAATACGACATTTTTAAGTAAAAAGTCGTGTATAAACACTTCTTGACACATACACGTTTACAATTTATTTTCATAAGACATTCTTATTTAATCTTCTATTAGATTATAACACCCCGTATCTCGAAAACAGAGCCGTTGCGGCTCTATGTGTAATGAACTTATTGGCTTAAAATCAGTCAAATATTAATTTCTTAAAGTCTGTGGTATACAATACATACTTAATTAACGCCTTGTATTATACAGGGTGTCCCGGAAAATCACCGACAACGCTCTACAGTGAGTTTTCAGGACCAAATTAGTACATTTGTTCCTCTTGAAATTATACCCCAAAATGAACCCCTAGAAAGTTATAGGCTCTCAAAGTTAAAGTTAAACTCTGATAAAAAATGACTTTATCTCCCAAACAAGTGACAATTTTTTGTTGATTTTTATACAGCCAACTTATCCTATACAAGTCAATCTGTGCTAGAAATTTTAAGACGAATGCACCACTAGAACTACCCGTTGAGAAGTCAATCTTCAACTCTTCAAAATAATTCACCCTGTATAGTAAGCAATTAATACTTCATGTTTAGTTGTAATTGATTGGCCAAAACAATTATAAATTACTGGTTGATTTATATACAGGGCGAGCTCTTCTCTTTAGTGTAAAAATTTATATTATAGGATGATATTTAAAATTCGACAATCATCATTAGGTGCATTATCTCAAAAACGGCCAATGAAGAAAAATTATTATTACTATTTTCAAATTCTAGTCGTCGTTCAAACTTTTTTTCAGTATATTTTTAAATAAAATTCCTAGTTATATCAGTTTAAATAATTTCCCATTTTTTTAGTTTTTCGCCCATATTTTAACAACTGAACATCGCACCCATCAAGATTTAAAAACATCAATGAACTACCTACTCTTTCCAAATTTCACTACTTTCCTAATTTAACCACTTCTCTAACTCTTACAATAAGCGAGAGATCCACATAGGAAAAATGAAATATAATTCACCCTGTATGGATCAGTCGACTGTATAAATAAACAAAAAAATTTCACTAGTTTCAGAAATAAAGTAGCCTTTTTTACACTTAAACTTCAACTTTGAAATCCTATAAGTTTTTAGGGGTGCATTTCAGGGTATAATTTCAAAAGGTGCAAATCTTTTAATTTAGTTCTGGAAACTCACTGTTAACTGTAGAGCGTTGTCAGTAATTTTCTGGTACACCCTGTATAGAAGAAGAGTTGGCCATGACTGTATTCACTTCAGATTTTAGATCCAAACTGTCAGCGTTTAACAAATAATTAGTAACCAATTTGGCTGCCCTAAAAAGCAATTTAAATTTACTTAATTCTTTGGCGTACCTATACGTTTTCGTTGTACCTATCTTCTCTTTATTTTGGTTCTTAATTTTAGAGCAATGCAAAATGCAAGTTATATTTGAAAAGTGAAAAATCAAAGTTGGACGGTTCGCCCACAAAACCCCTTTTGATTAAATTAAACTAATTATAAATTTAAAAATCATTTCGCACTATTTTGATGTCGCTGCTCGTTGTATGGCAAAACCAGAAAGAGATTAAAGTCAAATTAGTTCCACTCGATTTCAACAAACCTATTAGCTGATTCATAATTTTAATATTTATTTACATACTAATAATTCTCGATATTACAAAAATAATCTTTTGTGCGGTCTATAAGTGAATATTAATTAGCTGCAAGTTGTCCAAACAGCAAATTAGTTACGGTCAACTGATGTTTTCATTTCTTTTTTGGAAGCCCGTCCAATTTATTACTTAAAAGGTTTAATTTACCATAATTTAATTACGTTCGAATTTGAACGACCAACGACACCTAAATGTCATCAAGCGTTTAGTTTAGACTAAACTATTGTTGGAATGAGATCGCGTAGAAGAATATTGAGTTGGTTGGTTTGGTCCTTCGAAATTTTACAGACTGAAAATTTCTCGGAAATGTAGGAACTTTACTAGAGCATGTTAGTCCAACAGAAGTAATTGGATATGGTAAAAATATAATTTTTAAACAAGAATTGTAAAATGCAGGAGAGAAAATAAGAATTTTATAAAAAAACTATCCAATATATCCATTTCAGATGAAGAATCGAGTTACCAACTTTCAAGGTGGTTTAAATATCAATTTTCCATATGTTTACAAAAGTCCGGTAGTACGAAAATTAAACAATTAAACATCGAAACAAATCAATTATAAGATTTTAGGGGATGTGGATTAATTAATTTTTTTCAACTCACCTCGCAAACGCACGCGACTTGTTCTTGCGTGAATCCAAAACTCGGCAGGGGACTATTCCGGGGCGGAGGACTATATGGGGGTGTGGCTCCGGAACCCGGAGTCCCGTATCCAACCCCTGCCGATAGCATTGTTTATTATTAAAACTTACACTAAATCAAACATCATTTTCTTATTAATCAACACAAATTCATCTCACAACACAAAAGAATCTCTAAATCCGTTGGTACGTAAAACGCGCAAACTGAGGCAAACGGAAATTTTTACAAATACACGATGTCGATAATTGATAAAGTTCTTTTTTAAAATAAATAAACTAGAACGTGCGAGTAGGTTTTTTGGTAAACTTGCGGAACTAACGCGACTACAACGTTTCGCTACTACGGTCGTTCTTCAACTGTTAAAACCGGAGCGGATCTATAATGAAAAAGCTCTGAACGTATCACACGTTTGTGAGAATCGTAAGGCGGAGCTTATACAGTTTGAAGTTCCAATTGGATATATTTTCACAGTTTCCATGTATTGTACAGGTAAAGTGGAAGCTAATTTGTTGTTGACATTATCGTTTTGAATGGTTAATCTATAAAAATTTGATACTGCAGAGTTTTGACTTGGAGGAAGTTTGGGGTTTTCTTTTTTACCAATTTTTAATTACATAAACGATCGTTAGACCACCAGCAACCAGCAACTCATTATTTAATGCCCCAAAATAAGTACACAAGTACACTCAACAGCGATATATCTCCCAAAGTCCCAGACGAGACGCGGTTGTCAAAGTGATAATGAAGGTTGCATTTTACGCAGTGTTATTATATACTCAATGATTTTACTGAGGTTTTCACGCCAATGCTTTAGTACTATGCCTTATGTAGGTCTATTATTATAGGTAGTACAAGGTACAGAACCACAGAAAAATTTATTGGTCACTAGTAAGTGATACTGTCTTTCTTCTTTTCATATAGATACGTATTAGCAGAGAGTGATTCCTAAAAATTGCTGACTTGCGGACATAAATTATTTGCCAAACAATCTAGAATGGCCAATAATTATTTCTCCGACTGTACCGTTTCTGGTTGCACCGGAAATAACATCAACTTTAGTTTTTCAAGTTGACACTCTATACACCCTGTATATTTTAATTTTTTATTCAGGGCGCTACTTAGGGTTAGTGTATATTTTCCAGTAGATTTCCTTCAGGTTACCTACTGAAAAATTTAAATCATCGTACACTATTTTTCCTTGGGGGTTGGGGTTCATTGTGCACTATCATTGAGATACTATTATCGTATTATCTATTCTAATGTAGGGACGTTTTATAAACATTTTGAACAAACAGCAATACATACCATGCTCAGAATCTCTCTCTCTGATGTCTCGCTGATTTCAAAACTCTCAAATTATACGGGGTGTTCTATTTGAAATACAAAATTTTTCGTAGTACCTACTATCACTAAACTGATAGATATAATTTTACAATTTTCTAAATCTAAATAAATTAAATATACAGTGTGTTTATTTGAAATCGTCCCACTTAAAATAATTCAAAATCTAATTAGTTCACGCTTTTAAGAGTTGCATACTTTCACCCCAGCAACCCCCACTTGGAAATCTCTAATGGCAACACTTAATGTGTGATACATCATCTTGAAGACCATCAAAAACCTAATCTTTCCGTGAAAATAAAATCGGAATCGAATTATCGAATCATAATTTCTTGAGATACTGAACAATATCACACATTAGAGGTTGCCATTAGAGGCTTTTAAATAGGGGTTGCTGGGGTTGAAAGGGTGCAACATAAAAATTAACAAATAGTGGCTTTGAAGTTCCTCCTCTGCATCTAAATCGACGTGTTTTTTCTTAAAAGCGTTCATTAATAATTATATTTCGAGTTATTCCAGATGGGAAGTTTTCAAATAAACACGCTGTATGTAGAAAATATTTAGTATCGATAGATCATCTAAGGAAAATAGGAAAACACTAAAATAACGCTAATGAACTATTATAAGTAAGTATACTATGTTCTCAATTGGAAATACAATATGCACTGAAAGAAATGTATGTAAAATCACATATTGCTTACAAGTATATTCAGTTAAAATTACAGAAAAGATAATGTAAGTTTTGACTTTACATGCACCTTTGCTGAAAAACTCATATTTAAAGGAAAATTACTCACTGTATATTATGTTTACATGTGGTTAAAGAAAATTACATTGGATAAATATAAATGCTCCTGTAATATTAAAAATTAAATGCGTCTTTGCATTGCGAATTTGTAAATTCACATTAAAAATGTAAAATTCGCTGAAGTAGTGTAAATATGATGTCATCGTGCTGCAACTTTACATTCGATACGTTAGTTTGTTAGTTGTTGTGTTGAAGAAACGAACCAGCGTTAATGTGCCTGATCGAGTAATTAAAAGAAACAAAATAACAAATTTAGTGATAATACTTATTAGGTAAGTAGTTAGCTTTAATAACTATATTATTTTGTGTAACTTATTGGCAATACCGTTTTAGAAGCGACAAGTATTAAAAGTTGTGGAGAGCGTATTAACCGGCGTGCTGTTATACTACGACGTAATATAATTTTTTATTTAAGATAAATTATTATAGTTTAAAATGTTCGAGTGCACTGTTTGCGGTACAATTTCACAGTCAATAGTGAATTATCAAAATCATTTACGTTACCACAGAAATACACCAGGGGTTATTTTTAAATGTTTACAAAAGAATTGTTATTTACAGTTTCGATCGTATAACAGCTTCAGAGTTCATATATTTAGATATCACTCATCTTCGGCTATGACAAAAAATAAAAATAAAGTATTTCCAAATGTTGCTAAATGCAATGCACTGCAGTGTGGTTTTCAAAGCGGTAATAAATTTCTATTTTATAAGCATATTTACAATCATATTGCAAAAGGGGCAGAACTGAAATGTCCATTTTATGAAAAGTGTAAGTGTGAAACTATATTTAAAAATAAAAATAATTTACAACAGCACATGTTACGAAAACATTATCACGAACGCATTCAGAATAAAGATAAAGAGAGTCAAAGTGAAATAGAAGACCGTTTTGGTGACGATAGGCTAATTATTGATCTTGATGATGAACAAGAAAGTGTAGAAACAGATAGTCATTTTAACAGTCCCGAAGATTTCGAAGATGTGTCTCTAAAATTGTTGAGTTCTCTATATTTGACTATGGAAGCAAAATATTTGGTTACTTCTAAAACATTGCAATTTCTTACTGAAAGTATTTATGATATCAACGATATGAATACTAAACTTACTTTACAGCAATTAAGTAAATACACAAGCGTAGAAAAATCTATTATTCAGAATAATTTGTTACATAAATCATTTAATTCTGACAATGGGAACTTGAGAACCACGTATTGTAGGCATAAGTATTACAAAAAATACTTTAATTATGTAAGTCCGGTCAAAGAAGCGTTAGACACTAACTCAAAATTTTATTATGTACCTATAATAGATACCATTACCACACTGTTAAAAAATAATCAATTTTATGAACAATATTTTGATGACAATTTAGTTGTTTCTCCAGTGAATTGTTTTTCTGATTTGCGCGATGGTTTATGTGTAAAAACAAATGTTTTTTTTACAGAAAATAAAAATGCTATTAAATTAATTTTATATCAAGATGCATTCGAAATATGCAATCCTTTGGGGTCCTCACGAAAAAAACACAAAATTGTAGGTGTTTATATGACGATTGGTAATATGCCTCCGTGGCAGAGAAGTAAGGTAGAACAAATTCAATTAGTAGCGTTAGTGTATGAAAAAGATATTAAAAAGTTTGGATTTTGCAATGTTTTAAAAGAACTTATTGCAGATATAAAAATATTAGAAACGGAAGGTATCAATGTTACATTTCATAAAAAAAGTGTAAACCTAAAGGGTTCTTTGGTCGCATTCGTTGGAGATAATTTAGGCAGCCACCAGATAGGTGGTTTCAATGAAAATTTTAATGTGTCTGGTTTTTTTTGCCGATACTGTTACGCACATAAAGCAACAACTTCTAAAGACTTGTGTAAAATATATGAAAAACGTACAAAAGAATCATATATGTTCGACGTTAATATGGCAGCTACTACAAATGATTCTTACAAAGGCGTTAAAATTGATTCTGTTCTAAATACTCTTGATTATTACCACGTTTGCAGTTCTGGTCTTCCACCATGTGTGGCTCATGATATGCTAGAAGGTGTCATACAATGGGACGTAATGCTAGCCATTAATGAACTCGTATTAAATAAATTAACATCTTACGAATATTTAAATAACAAATTGCGAGGCTTTTCTTTTGTCAGTGAGAAGAAAATATATTTGCCCATAATTAAAAAAAATGACAGACTTCCCGGTAGTGCATCGCAAAACATGTGGATTTTAATTATTTTGCCATTTGCTTTTGTAGAAAACTCAACTTTGATCGAAAGTAGAATATGGAAAATGGTAACTATTTTGAGAAAAATATTAATGCTTCTTCTTGCGTTTAAACTTTCTTTAGGTCAAGTTGCTATCCTTAGAAATTTAATTTACGAGTATGTTGATGAACGTCAGAAAATATTTCCGCATAATCAGTTAAAGCCTAAACACCACTTTATGCTACACTATCCTTATTTGATAACAGAATTTGGCCCTTTACGACATCTTTGGACAATGAGATTTGAAAGTAAGCATCAATATTTTAAAAATGTAGTGCGTCATTCTACAAACTATAAAAATGTTCTGTACTCATTGTCTTACAAGCATCAACTACTGCAAGCTCTAAATTCTTCTCAAAGTATACATTTTAGTAACAAAATAGTGGCTGACGATGCTCAACCTTTCAATAAAACAGATCACTGCATATTACTTAACAATTTTCTAGAACTTAATAATCATGACGTAAGAAATTGTTTTATTGCAAGTAATGCTAAATTTCGAGGTATAACATATTCAAAAAATATGATTGTATGCGGAAATAGAAATGAGTTCGGAGTGTATTTGATGTGTCAAATAAAATACATCATTATAAATAAAAATTTTGATAATTTATTTTTTGTGGGATCGCAATTGGAAGTAATTTATAATGAAGACTATGACTTGTATTTTGATTTACCTTTATCCATTTCAAGACTAACTTCTGTCAATGTAAATGCAGTAATGAATTCTGAAACTGTATTACAACTCAAATTAACCAATAATTCTTTTGTATACGGTTTTAAATCGGCACCTTTTGAAATGTTTTAAAAATAATTAACTAGTTTACCTATAATGTATACTATTTTTCATGCTATTCCGGAATAGCTTCTTGGCTTTACCTATGGTAATTCCATAAATTGCACCACCTTATACCTGAAAGAATTATAGAAAAAAAGGGTAACGTTTGAACAAAAATGTATAAAGTGGCTTTGTTAGTTTAATTAATGGCCCTTTTCAACACAGATTGCTGTAAGTAAAGCTAAAAAGCCATTTCGGTAGAAATTTGAAAAGGTAAAAGTTGCAAATTTTGTAATTTCATTGATGCAGTGATTGGTAAGCAATAGCATTAACAGTGCTCTCAATTATTTAAGATTATTGTAAATATTGTGTTTTTTTAATTTATAAGCTGATAGTACCTAAATAATTATTATAATTTCTAAGTAATTAATTATAGGCACCTAATATACACATGTATAAATATAAGTATAATGAGCATTTAAATGTTTTAACTATTATATAACGTAAATTAGTTTTTAGAAAGATGCATTTGTTTAAAGTGTGGACAAGAGACCGCAAAAGAAAAGCCCTAATAATGGTTTCCCAAACAAAAAATATTTACACAAATTTAATATTACAAGGTAGTATATACTTTTACTTATCTATTTTTGTATTACATAATACAGTATTATCTTATTATATTTTAGCTTCTACGAAACTTGAAATAGATGGCTCGCGCCTGGTCTTAGAAAGCGATGGGACACCGATTGATGACGAAGATGAAATGCTGATAGCGTTAAAACCATCTACGTTGATTTTACTTACAAAACACGAAATTTGGGAGGATCCCTTTAATATTTCGTCAGCATCAACCGTGACTTTTTATGGTGGAAGTGAAACATCGACGCCAGTAGCAACACCACCGCTAATGACATCAATTACACCAACTACAACTATGACACCAACGTTGATGGAAAATGAAATTTTTGATTTCAATGCAGAAAGAGACGTAACCAATAACGAAGTGATTGTTGAAATAATCAGCGAATTTTCGTGGATAAACTTTGAAATCCCGTACTCTAAAATTCCCCAAGACATGCTAGATAAATGTGAAGCTGGCATTCGGGACAAAGATGTAACTACTCATGTAGTACATGTAATTATTAACGAAATGAGAAATATAAAAGAACTTATTCCTGCTAAAGCTTTAAAAATCGCGGCGAATAAACTAGTTCAACGATATCCTAAAATGTTTCGAGATATTGATGACGATGGAGTGGTAATTGGCGATGGTAGTTGTACCATTTTTTGCAAGCTTCAAGAAAGGTCAGCTTATTTAAGAAGACCTCATAAGAGATCAATTGCCGAAGTAACTCACCCAGTCTCGAGCGGTACAATTAAAAAACGAAGAAACGCTATGGCAGGTTGCTCGCATTGGGCGCCTGCTAAGGAAACTGAAGAAAATTTGAAAAGCAGTAAAGCTTTTCTCCAACAAACACCATTAATAATTGACGCAAATTTTTATCTTCATTTATCCGACTCTTATGCTGAACAACGAGCATTTCTTAATAATCTGGAAAAACCACCTACAGTAAAGGAAATCCGAGAAGAGTGGCCCGTTCTCTTTCAGAGCGCCGGAATCGTATGGCATTTTCAAAAATTAACTGACATAAACTTGAATGTTCTTACAACTTCTATTGAAGAAAAGTCTAAAAAAATCGTCCAATTTGGAGTCGATAAAAAAATAATTAAAAATATTGACAAAACAAATAAGTATAACGAACAGTCCATTGAAGTTTTTGCGAAATACTTTAAAGAAGATATTACCAAATTTTGGTATAAATGGAAGGTAATATTCTATTTAAATTTGTGATTGTTTTTTACATTTTCTTAATTTTTAGGACGAGTCCCAATTAAACTCAAATTCAATAATTATCAATAGCCCATGCATAGTCGAAATCGGTAAGTTATTAATACTCGAAAATACTATTTACTTATAGAAACAGTTTTTATAGAAAATGAAACATCTCAATTTTATGTTTATATGGAAAAAGAAAAAGTAGTTACATGTGAAACATTTCTAGAAGCCCTAAAACTGAATTTCGGCATGTACTTTATATTTAACCTTGAATATCCAAAACAATTCAGCTGCGTGTTGGAAACCCTGCAAAGATACTACTTAAAAATGCATCCAGACGTCGGAGGAAAGTCTAAAAAATTAAGTACCACGAAGAAAAAGGTGATTACTTTAATGAATAAACTAAGGGATATTTAACCCTGTACTGCAGGAATTTATTTAATTTTTTTAATTGTGTGGTTAGTTTTATACTTGATGCTTGATTGATTTATAATATTGAAAGTTGAAAAAACTTTTTTTTTTTTTTTTTTTTTTTTAAATATTCAGCATCGACTGCTAAGGTCATTAGCTGAACTACAGATTCAACGAATCTGCAGGCAATTAATAGGTAACCACCTGTCATAAAAAGCAAAATAATAGTAACAAGTAAATAAGCAAAACAAAACAAATAAATAATTAAACAAACAGTTTTAAAATATCACAGTCTTAAATTATCACAGTCTTAAATATCACAGTTTTAAATATCACATTTAATATCACAATCTTTGTAATAGATTAGTTTCTCTAAGATAGGAAACCAACCTATCAAGAGCAGATTCATTATTCGCAAGTATTCCTGCTAAAGTGTCAGGAAGCCCTAATCTCAATCGAATTTCTCTATATTTGCAGCAAGATAGTAAAATATGCTCTACTGTAATTGTACGGTTACACTCTTCACATCGTGGCCTCGGAGTTTTAGTTAGAATGTATAAATGAGTTAAATTGGTGTGACCAATTCGTAGCCTAGAAACTGCTACCTGCTCACGTCTTGTAAGAATGTTTAAATAATTCGAGGGCTCTATAGACTCTTTTACTTCTCTAAGCGCGGTGTTCTGTCGGGACCACTCCTCCCTCCACAACTCTTTAAATGTTTGTTTCAAATATATTAAAACATCGTCTGGTCTTACGGGGATCTCGTCTGTCCTTTCTGATGTTGCGGCTCGAGCTGCTTGATCAGCCAGCTCATTACCAACAATTCTCACGTGCCCGGGAACCCAAACGAGTTCTATGTACTTATTTTTCTTTACGTGTGACAGTAAAGATTGCAGAAGAATAATGATTGGGTCCGACGAAACAATACCTTTTATGCCCAACAATACACTTGCAGAATCTGTACAAATAACAAATTTCTTATCATTCGAAAAACTACAGTAGTGCAGTGCCTGCCATATAGCATAAGCTTCAGCAGTGTATATGCTTACTATTGGATTATGTGTCCATGAAAAACAGCTCCTATCAATACAAAACGCACTACCCACTCCCAAGTCAGTCTTTGACCCATCTGTATAAATAATTTTATGTCCGGGAAATTTAGACAACAGCTCCTGCAAGAGTATTCGATAATGCTCAGAAGACGTTTCCAGTTTTTTATATCTCATCAAGTCCAGGTGAATGTTAGTATTTAGTTTTAAATTTGCTTGAAAATCTGGAAATGAAAAAGAAAATACTGGAGGAAAATCTATTTGTAAGTAAGCTAATAGTTTACGAGCTCTAGCAGTTGCTGGACATGTGATAGTGGGCCTATTAACATAAGATGTATACGAATCTAGATCCTGAAATAGCGCATGATTAATATGTGAAGGCATTGCATTAATTTTTAAAGAGTAGTTGAGAAGCAAACGTTTTTGTCTTAAGTTTAGAGGGGGGATACCCGATTCACAATACATTGATTCTCTTCGACTAGTTCTAAAGGCTCCTATAGCAAGTCGAATTCCAGTAGTTTGTATTATATCTAGACGTCGAAGATAACTAGATCTGGCAGAAAAATATACCATGCAACCATAGTCAAGAACTGAAAGGACTAGAGATTTATATAGCATGAGGAGAATAGTTCTAGAGGATCCCCAGTTTACGCTAGATATACAACGTAAAATGTTCAAACGTTTTTTACACTTTGTTAACAAATCTTCTATATGAGACTTAAAAGTAAGTTTTTTGTCTAAAACAAGCCCTAGATATTTAACCCTAGGTTGGAACTGTATTTGTGTACCATTTAAAGATAGTAAAGGATCATCATGTGCTCTTCGTAATCTACAAAAGTGTACCGCTACCGTTTTCGAAGACGAAAACCGAAACCCAGAATTTTTGGCAGTATCCGCTAGGTTATTTATTCCAGTTTGAAGGCTGTCTTGTATTTCATTAATCGACTCGTGCGAATAGTAGAGTACTAAATCATCTACATAAAGACACGCTTGTAGTGGTGCCGTAACAGAAGATATTATTTTGTTGACGGCTATTAAAAATAACGTGCAGCTAAGAACAGATCCTTGTGGGGTGCCATTCTCAAGATTTTTTGTTGCCGAAAAGGTGTTGGCGACTTGTACATTAAATGTCCGATTACTTAGAAAACTCTGAATAATGAGTGGAAGATTACCTTTGAATCCCCACTCCCATAGTTGTTTGAGTATTCCATACCTCCATGTCAGATCAAACGCCTTTTCTAAATCAAAGAACACGGCCACTAGATGTTTTCTGTCTCTAAAGTTATTTTGAATTGAGTTTTCGAGGTATACAAGTAAATCTGTGGTTGAATGTCTTTTACGATAACCAGCCTGATAATTACTAATGAAACTGTTAGATTCAAGTACTTGTACTAGTCTGAGATTTATCATTTTTTCCAGTACCTTGCTAAGACAGCAGGTAAGTGATACTGGTCTATAACTTGATGGGTCTGTGGAAACTTTTCCAGGTTTAAGAACTGGAATAATAATAGCTTTGCACCATTGTTGAGGATAAGTTCCACTACTCCATATATCATTGTACAAGTTCAAGAGTTCTAGCTTCGCAGAAGTCGGCAGTTCTCTCAGCATTACGTAAGGTAATTTGTCTGGTCCAGGAGAAGTATTTCCTGAATTAAGTAACGCGAATTCGAGTTCTTGTATAGAGAATCTGTTATTGTATTTTAGTTGTTCGTTTGTTTCAAAGTCAAGTTTGAAATTCTCAGATATCGCTTTAGTTCTTAGAAAGTCCATATCATAGTTTCGTGAACTACTAACCGTTGCAAAGTGAGTAGCGAGTGCTTCAGCTATATCTTTGTTATCGGTGATCAACTGTCCTCCGATATTTAAAACTCTTGTTATTGGCGTAAATTTTTTCCCCGCTATAACCCTCATCTTTTTCCAGACTTCACCTAATGGTGTTTGAGAATCGATAGTTGATACGAAAGTTTTCCACGATTCTCTTTTGTTGTTGAAAATTACTTTGCGTGCACGTGCTCGAGCTTTTTTGAAAGCTATTAAATTTACTAATATAGAATTTCTTTTAAAAATATTGAAAGCTCTTTTCTTCTCCCGAACGGCTATTTTAACTTCGTCATTCCACCATGGCACAGCTCCATTCGATAGATTGCTTGTTATGAGAGGCACAGCAGGGAGTGCCGCATCACGAATAGTGTTTGTGAGGTGTTCTACCTGATCATCCAGTGAACCTCTTGTGGATTTTAATGTTTTAAGTTCGTTTCTAAATTTAGACCAGTTTGCTTTCTTAAGAGACCATCTCGGAGGATGGGCGATTGTAACTTTAGGAATGGAAGTTTCAATTAAAATTGGGAAATGATCACTATCATGAAGCTGTGGAAGGGGTCTCCACTGAAGACTTAGTGCTAGTGCCGGCGAAGCCAAAGACAGATCAATAGCGTGGAAGTTTCGTGACCTTTCGTTGAAAAACGTAGGTTCACCATTATTTAACAGAGCGAGTCCAGTACTATCTAGAAAGGATTCCATACGCCTTCCTCTGATATCCAATTTATGGGAACCCCACAACGGAGAATGAGCGTTAAAATCTCCGAGCAGCAAGACTGGCAAAGGAAGTTGCCGTACTAGAGCTTCAAGCTCTTGGAGAGTCCAGTTTATATCAGGGAAGTATATATTACATATAGTAACTTTGAGAGGAAATTGTATTTGTATTGCTACGGCTTGTAGTTGTGTTTGTAGCCTTAAACATGTTGCAGGAACATCATCTCTAAGAAAAATGGAAACCCCTCCGCGGGCTCGTCCGTCAGTTTGTACATTTTTATTGAAGTGTGCATAAGAACGTAGATTGAAGGTGTCATTATTTTTTAAGTGTGTTTCTTGAAGACACACACAGAATGGTTTAATTTTAGCTATTATCATTTTTAGTTCACAGTAATGGTATTTAAGACCATTGCAGTTCCATTGAATTATATTTTCTGTTGGTACCATTATTATTGTTAATATTAAAATTGAAAGAGTAATGATTGATTTCTTCTAATAGCTAAATAGATACTTAAAAATAGAATGTTAATGTATAATAAATGTTTTTTTTTTGTTTTTTTTTTTGATAAAAATAAATAAATAATATCTTTATATTTTAAAGTAGTTAATCACATATTATCACAAATAGTTATTAAGTGGATTCTAGTTGTCGAGGATCCCCGGGGGACCTGGGTTTTCTAGGTTTTCCCTTAGGCCACCCTTTTCGACTCTTTTTTTTGTTTTTTATTAATTTTTGAGATTCCAAGATTTCCGATGGAGCATCGGACTCTACAGAATCTTCAGTGGTGAAAATTGCCTTTCTCTTAGTTGTACTTTGAGAGTTCATAGACTCTGAAGACATTTGTCTTGATAGGGGAATTGTTGTAGGTATTCGAATTTTCAAACTGGAGGTGGAAGTTGACTGAGACTTTATTTGTTCTTTAATAATTTTAGCGATAGTGTCATTTAACAAAGGAGTCATTTCTTTAATAATCTGCGCTACTGTAGGAAGTTTAGCTGCGCTTGCGTAGGAAGTAGTAGAATTAGAAGATAATTGTGTTGGATGTCGTTCTAGAACTTTCCGTTTCGCTTCAGGATAACTTAATTTTTCTACTACCTTAACTTCCTGTATTTTATATTCTGTTATAAAAGAAGGGCACTTTTTATGGTTACTTAAGTGCTCATTTTTACAGTTTACACATCTAATTTGAACACAAGAGCCTTCGTGTGGTGGTTGCCCACAGAGGCATATCTGAGTTTTCTGACACCTTGTTGAAGAATGTCCAAACTCTTGACAATTATAACATCTTAATGGATTAGGAATGTAAGGCTTGACCGGAAGCGAATAGAAAGCAGCCAATAATTTTTTAGGTAATGTAGGTGTATTGAAAGTAAGAATATGAGCTTGCGTATCTATTAGTACGTCTCCTCGTTTTGTTTTTATGCGCTTGACTTCTGTAACCCCTTTTTCTTTTAGTTCTTCTAGAATCTCAACTTCTGTGCAGTTTAGAAAATCTCTGCAATAAACAACTCCCTTACTAGTATTTAATGTCGCGTGTGGTACTACTTGTACCGGGAATGTAGAAAACCGAGTAACTTTTTGTAAAGATTTAGATTGAGAATTTGAGACGGTGTTTACCAAGAGTCCGTCTTTTACTTTTTTCACACTTAGTGTATTGCCTATTAGGCCATATAACGTTTTCGCAATTAAGAATGGACTGATTTTAGAAAAATCTTCATTATCAATTCTTTTTACAAGTAAGAACCGAGGTGTAATTGCCGTCGTCACATTACTTGTATTATTCTCGACAGTAGCCATTCGTGGGGCGGCGCTGTCATCTCCACCGCTTACCACGGGTTGCTGTAGCTCGTCCAACTCAGAACCAGCACCGCGCTCTGAGCTAAGGGCTATTTTACCAGGACTGCCCAACCTGGTTTCCGAGGCAGAATGTTTAACCATATATCCTCATATTTTCCCCGTTGTCGCCGGGGACACACGTCTCTTTTAGTCGCCTTTTACGACAGGCAGAGAATACCTCAGAGCTATTCTAACCCGGCTCTGCACGGGGGGAAAAAACTTTTATTACTCTAAATAGCGTTTTAATGAATTTACACGCGAATTTAAATTTTTAATTGTCTTATTAATTATACTTATTAATATGATAATTTTAATTTTATTTTGTTAATAGATAATTTTAATTTAGAACATGTATTCGTACCTCCATTTTAAATAGAATAAACTATTATTTTGTATTGGCTATAATTATTTTTGACTGTAATATAACCTAGCAAAGAAAGTAAATTTAAATATTAAATTTACTAAAATTTTAGTGTAATTCTAACATGTAAATTGAAAATGTGAATTTAAAGTGAAAATATACATTGCGAAAAATCAAAATTTATGTAAAATTCAGATGACAAATTACATACAAACGTATGTAATTTTACAGTTTTACGAGTTTCTTAAATGTTTGTAATTTTACATGAAATTAGTAATTTTACATAAGTACTGACAATTTACTGTGACAATCGATGGTAACAGATAACCAGTGATTATTATAGTAAATTTACAGAAACACTTTTATCAGTGTGGCGGTGCTAACACTTCGAAACTCAATGTAAGTCTGAATTAAACATCAAACAAAATACATCACGCGTAGCGATATGAATATTGACTGCTAATATATGCACATATTTCATTGTTAAAAGTTTCATTGATAAAGTTAAATATTCGAATGGTGATAGTATTAGATCGAGGTCACCGACTCATCGAGGTAGTTCTAAATAATTTGATGTTATGGGTCTCAGTCTCAGAGCCTCCTAAGTTCGGATCTGCAATGATGGTACTTGCACTTGTTATTTTAGGGTTGACAAGCAACAAAAAATTAATAATTCCTGACTATTTAATTAGTGAAAACAAGTAATGTTCGTAATTTAATCTATAAATTAATATAAATGATTAAATTTAAAAATTCTGATATGTACGAGGGCGGATTGATATATTTCCGGAAAAACAAAGAAGGCGCAACTTTTTTCCCAATTTTATTTTTTATTTTTCAACATAGTCTCCTTCTAGCTCAATACACTAATTCCAGCGATGTTCCAACTTTTTGATGCCATCCGAATAATAAATCTGGTCAAACCTTTCAAAATAGGCATTTGGTGCATCGATTACTTCAGCATTCGAAGCAAATTTCCACCTACCAAACCATTTTTTTAGATTTGGAAACAGAAAGTAATAGTAGGTGGTCAAATCTGAAGAATATGGTGGATCTGTCAGAAATTAGAAACGATGTTCAACCAATTTTGTCATCGCAATTCTCGAAGAATGTGGCGGTACATTTTCATGATAAAACTGGACTGTTTTCTTTCTTAAATGTGGTCGATCCTTCTTTATTTCGTCACTCAATCGATACAATAACGATGCATGGTATTGTCATGTTATTGTGTTTCCTGTTCCAAGATAGACAATCAATATTATGTCACGCGCATCCCAAAAAACAGTTGCCCTAACCTTTCATGCTAATTATATCGTCTTTGCTTTCTTAGGGGCTCTTCCACTATCTTCTATTAATTCTTTAATTTCGGGTGTATATAGTGATGAATCCATGTTTGGTCAACAGTTATGAATCTACGCAAAAATTCATTGGGATTACGCCGAAACAAATCCAAAATCTTAACAAAGTTGTCAAACGAGTGAGTTTTTGATCTACTATAAGCAAACGCGGCACCCATCTTGCTGATGGCTTTTTCATTTTCAAATGTTCGTGTATGATGTTGAAAACGTGTTCATATGAGATCCTCACAATGGCAGCAATCTCGCTCAACTTTACTCCGCAATGATTTAATACAATATCATGGATTTTTGCAATTATTTCTTCGGTAAGTCACCTTTTTTAGTCGGCCCGAACGTTCAACATCATTTGTGCTTGTATACGACAACGTCTAAACTCAGCAAACCAAAAATAAATCATAGATTTCGATAGAGCAGAGTCGCCAGAAACATTAGTGAGCTCAGAAAAAATTTCTTGTTATGCTAAGCCTTTCAAAACTAAATATTTAATCACTACACGGTACTCAACTTTTTCCATTTCAATAAGAAGTGTAAAATACTTTCCTTCAAATGAGTGTATTAGCGGGCAAATTAATAGAAAGAATGATTTGAAATTTTGAGAGCAGTCGACTTAAAGATTATACTTGTCACCTGTCATATTAGTATTTCGTTTTTGCTGCCATCTTTTTCAATTCCTGAAACTTATCAATCAGCCCTCGTATACCTATCGGTACCTATCTACTGTAGTATACGACAGCTAATGTTCTGTTATTTCAAATATTTGCCAATTTTTTCTGAAGCCAAACCTGGATTTTGATTTCGTTTCTAAAAAATGTACTACTGATGGGTTGGTGGTGGGTGGATTGGGTCGTTTATAAATTATGCTGGGAGAGGGTATATATAGATATTTAATACAAACTGAGTTTTGAAATTTTTTCTTCACAATTAAGCCACTTCGATTTCGTAAAAAAATATATTAAGACGTGATTATAGTTTTTGCCATCTAAGTTTTCTTTATAAATTTATTAACGATTATGTCTTCTCGTTCCACTGTTTTAACATCAATAAATCTGTCTCGTAAAACGTAAAACTACGGGTGTCTTATATTCTTGGGGGTTTTGGCTTTGTCATAGAAATGTACGGTGACAGAGAATGCAGAAACGAAAGTATGTAATATGTACCTAATAGATAATTAAGATTTATAAAAAAAGTTCATACATTAAAAGTACGCATTTCTATAAATAAATATATTAGAATAATAGGCAAATCGATGATAAATAATAAAAATATGATAGGCAGACGTTCCGGATGGGAAAATCATGATAAAGTAGCTCGTACAAGCTGGTGTCAAGCCCCATTGCCACAAGTAGCTATTATAACCTCTCGAAACTATTATGATGGTCTTGTAGGGGGTCGTAAAGCTCTTAAAGCAGGCCCGTACTTTTAAAACTATAAATATTTTGCAGTAAATATAAAGAGGGTATGATTGAAATTTGCCGTTTTATTTCGCAATTCGCGTAATCCGGTAATCCCCATCTCAACCTATTTTTGACCTTACTATGATTTTAATTAGTATACCAATCCTCTCGCTCACACCTCTGTATATTTTTTACTTGAGCATCGACTTTTAAATAAACGCCACGCGGAATTTGTTCTTATAAGCTGATGGATAATTTGATGGGAGAACTCATCAGTCCATCGATGAGAGCATGAAGTATATTTTTCATTTGAAATTTGAGAACTTATGTGGTCCACCCCCAACACTGCAACTAACATGTGCCCATGATGAATAAAAAGAAGCCCATGACTTTTGAATTTATTTCGGGTTACGTCCAACAGTTCTTCGGTGTCGGTGTCTTTTCAGTAAACAACTTACTCAAATTTAAAATAATTTAGAAACAATAAAACTTCCCTATAAGTAGTATTCATATTACCTGCACGAATGAATGAAAAATGTAAAATTAAATTAAAGTGTTTTTAGTACGGCAGTACGGCTCTGTTTAGGGTGATGATACATGAATTACACGAGCTACGACAACTACAAGGGCGTTATTCACACACGGAAGTCAATAACCGTTTGTAAATCGTTTTGTTGTGAGCTTATTATAGCTGACTTTGCCACAATGCTCTAGTTAGTCAGTCGTTTATAAATTTAGGGGTTCGAGAGAGGAAATAAGCTGTAAATATATTATTTGACAAATCCTCCAAATTATATCTTTATTGTTGTAGAAAAGATATTGGATGAAAATGGGATGTTTTATGGATTCTCGCGCCGTACCCACTTTTTGTGAGAAAAAATGTATTTCTTTTTGTTATTGAATGAAATTAACAATTATGTAACTGGGTTCATGTCTAACATAATATGGAATAGGTATAACGGATTTTTTTAGCGTGTATGGCTTTGGGGTAAAAAGAACTATTCGATTATGTCGGCGAAAAATTCGTAATTCGCTATTGTTTGCCATCTTTTTGATGTGAAGTTGATGAGCAAAAATTTAAGAGCCTGATGGGAAATCTGTTAATTGATTTGATTGAAAAGCAAAACCTATATTTTAGGGGTAACAAATTTATTCTGTCAAAAAAACTATATACGAAAGGAACCGTTCAGATTTCTGATGATGGGTTTGGGTATAACGGCTATTTAAGACTTGAGTTTTGCTCAACTTTTTGAATTAATAACTAATATAACTAGACTACTAGACAGCTAATTTTACAATATTTCAAACAACTTAAAATATACAGGGTGCTGTATTTTAAAATGGAAAAGGTAATCCCATTTTCGGTTAAACCGGAAGTAAAAATATAAAATGTTTTATATCATTAATCAATATTTTATAAAATCTTAAGATGTACAGGATGTTTTCAAAAACTCTTTTTATTCGACGAATTTCCGGTTTAACCGGAAATTTTTTTTAAACAAAACAAGTTTCAAATAATACAAATTTATAGAATAAATTAATCTGCCAGCTTGCAATTATAAATTTTGATTATAAAAAAATTAAAAATTTTTGAAATTTCGGCCTTCAAAAAATCATAACTCCGGCTCTGGCCATAGTAAGCAAACCAAACAAACGGTGTTTGATTAAGAACTTCGTTATGTATAACATATCCAAAATTAGAAAAAAACGGCCTGAGCCGATTTTGAGAAAATTCCTGTTCAATATTAAAATCAACTTTTAGTTTTTAGTTTGCGACCAATTGACTACATACTGAGAAATTGGTTAAACATACTAATTATTATAATGAAACGTGTATCGGAAGAGGTGAACCTGTAGCCTAGTCGCCTTGCTCCCTTGACCCTATTACAATGTAGTAGTACAGTAGTAGCTGTAACAGCATAATATCAAAAGTCCTGTAGAGGAATTTTCCTATAGGAAGAGCTCGAGCGCGTTCTCGACAATCCCATAAAATTTGGAAGTAGGTAAGTACATACATATTTCACTCACTCAATTGTGTGAATCTAATTTGTTTAATTGTCTGCTTCATAATAATCACAATAATGTGAGCACCGCCTACTTTGTTTATGTTTATCGTTTCGTCATTTTTCCAAATACACCAATCGGCATAATTTTATCGGACAGTTTCCTCACAATCTCGATATTAAATTTTTTTTAAATTAAATGCACAATATTTTCCCATTTTTAATTATAGATCTAGATATTATATTACATAACTGTAAACAGATACACTTTTGTGGTGGTAATATAATACGATAGAATTGGCGCCTGCTGTAGACACGAGTTTTATAACTTTTTCATTTTGTTTTTATTTTTGTTCGAGTTTTAATTTTCGTTTCGAAAATTTGATTATCTATACCAAATTATACATAGAATTTAAATTGGAAGGGTTGGTAATTTTACGACTAACGTGTGTGCGTACAAGATGGAAGGGATAAAGCTGACTCTTTGCGGATGTCGTTAAAATGTTAAATTTAAATTTACGAAAAATGTAACTACATTTTTATAAACATCCAGGAGCTAATTTAATATTTATTCTGTGTTTATTTAGAAAAATTGCTTTTGCGCAGCTAAATATTACATAGAAGGTGTAGGCGAGTAATTAAGAAGTAAAAAATTACCTGTTACTCGTTAGGCGTAACGAAATTAAATTTTTATGTCGTTACAAGTGGTTTTAGTGAGTGAGAATGGCTCTTAAAATTCAAAAAAGCAACAGAATGATGCCTTGAACGCTCCTGGACGATAAATTCGAGAAAATGTGTGTTTTTGCTAGAAAAATGCATTCATTATTTATTTTATTTATTTATTATTAACTTGCGGCTAACAGGCTAAAGCCTAATTACAAGCTGCAATAATACAAAAAAACAAAATATAAATACACATGTGCGCGTGCCGACCACAACGCAAAAAAAAATTCTTAATTCTATTATACGAGATTCCAGATTCCCAACTGTTTGGAAATTAACTAAAGTATGTCCCATCTACAAATCGGGTGACAAGAATGACATAACCAATTACAGACCTGTGGCGCTTCTGTCTGTACCAAGTAAGGTTTTTGAGATGGTTCTTCATGCTAGAGTGTTCGCACATGTGGCTCCGACATTGTCTGTCCGCCAGCACGGGTTTGTGCCGCGCAGGTCAGTTTGTACTAACCTTGCGTGTTTCACGCAAGACTTATCACTCGCGATCAATGATGGCTCTCAGGTGGATGTTGTGTATGCGGACATGGCAAAGGCTTTTGACAGGGTCCATCATGACGTGTTGTTAAGGAAACTTTGTAGATTTGGTTTGTCCCGACCGCTACTGGAATTATTTATATCTTATCTGAAGGACCGATCCCAGTATGTTGTATTTAATGGTCATAAATCTGCCGAGTTTAGGGTCTACTCCGGGGTGCCTCAGGGATCCAATTTGGGGCCTCTTCTGTTTTTATGTGTAATGAATGATCTTCCTGATGTTATACGATTTTCTAAGACAGAGCTGTTTGCAGACGATTTCAAAATGTACAGAGAGATCAGAGATATTACTGACTGTCTGCTTTTGCAAAGTGATATCGAAAATATTTTGGAGTGGGGGGCTCAAAATCTGTTTAGTTTCAATATAAAAAAATGTTACTTCATGAGGTATACAAGAAAGTTTAGCTTTGTTGATTTTAAGTATGACATGCGGGGGGAGGAATTAAAGAGTGTTTCGAGTGCGAGGGACTTGGGAATAACTTATGACAGTAAATTAACATTCAATGAGCACATTTTGCAAATAACTAAAAAGGCAAATCGAACTCTTGGTTTTATCATTAGAAACTCATGTGATTTTAGAAACATTAAATCGTACGTCAAATTATATGAATCATTTATTCGTTCTGTTCTTGAGTATGGGTCCATCATATGGTCGCCGCATTACAAATTGTACATATCGCAAATTGAGAGGGTTCAAAAGCGATTTTTGCGCTATTTATATTTAAAAAAGCACGGTGTTTATCCGCGGTTTATGGAATATACGAGCCTTCTCAGGGAATTTAATTTTGACTCTCTATTGGATAGACGTGCCATGGCCTCTATAACGTTTATATATAAGGTTGTGCATAATATTATAGACGATAGTCAACTATTGTCGAACCTAAATTTCAACGTTCCTTCTTATAACTCGAGGCGTGGCACGGTTTTTTATTTGCCTACTGTGCATACAAATCATAGTTTGAATTCACCAATCTATCGTATGTGTGATATTGTCAACCGATGTCATGAATTTGATTTGTTTCAGGATGTAAGTTTGCCTGTGTTAAGGAGATTGATTTGGTCAGCTTTTAAGACTTAGCCTTAGATTTTTCGCATGTGTATTCATGCGTTGCATGTATATATATTTGTTTATTTTTTATTTTTTTTAGACATTATTTATTAGATTATTTATTAGACATTTATTAGACATTAGACAAAGATTTTAATTTCTTACGGTAGTAGGAGCTATGAAAACCACTTCCTCGGCAGCTCTGAAGGTGCTGCTTTGCCTTCCTCCATTAGATTTATATGTGGAGGAAATGATGGCAACAATAGCAGCAGTCCATCAAATGTGGAATTTACGGGGACACCAAAATCCTCGAGGAGAGGCTCCAAGAAGCTATACCTCTCTTGGAGATAGATGTAGACTGTTGAATCCATTCTATTGAATCCAATTGAGAACATCGAAATAAACATGTGTCTTCACCGATGTGTCTAAAGATAAAAACTGATCTGGAGCGGGTATGCACTTACCGGAGCTTGTTCTCAAAATCGGCCTATCGCTGAGGAGATATACAGGGTGTTCGGATATTCCTTGGCCAACGGTCTACACATGATTCTACAGGTCAAAATAGCACTAGAAGCTCCTATAACAAAAAGTCGAAATCTCAATAATAAGAAAGTTGTGGGGCCTCAAAGTTGAGTTTTAAAATTTTAATTTTTGTCATATTTACTTTAAATTTTACCGAAATTTTTAGATAATGGGCACATTTACTAAGAATTATAAAGCCTCGAATAAGAAGTAGAAAAGTTTAAGAAATCTCTGCAATAAAGGGCACTTAACCTGAAGTCTAAATTTAATTTTAGCCCTAACTTTTTTGTCTGTTCTATTTTCAATTATTTTTCATACGAAATTTGAAAGATTAGACAAAATTATAAAAATAAGGTACTCTTGTTTAAAGTTGATAAAATTAACCGTTTCATCAGAAATCACTTTCAAAAAGTTTAAGTTTGGCCATTTTTTACTAAATTTTAAATAATCAAATTGCCATGATCAACTAAAATCCAAATTCTTTTGGTTTATTCGTTTTTAGTTGATCGTGGCAACCTGATTATTTAAAATTTCGTAAAAAATGGCCAAACTTAATCTTTTTGAAAGCGATTTCTGATGAAACGGTTAATTATATCAACTTAAAAGAAGAGTACCTTATTTTTATAATTTTGTCTAATCTTTCAAATTTCGTATAAAAAATAATTGAAAATAGAACAGACAAAAAAGTTAGGGCTAAAATTAAATTTAGACTTCAGGTTAAGTGCCCTTTATTGCAGAGATTTCTTAAACTTTTCTACTTCTTATTCGAGGCTTTATAATTCTTAGTAAATGTGCCCAATATCAAAAAATTTCGGTAACATTTAAAGTAATTATAACCAAAATGAAAATTTAAAAACTCAATTTTAAGGCCCCACAACTTTCTTATTATTGAGATTTTGACTTTTTGTTATAGGAGCTTTTAGTGCTATTTTGACCTGTAGAATCATGTGTAGACCGTTGGCCAAGGAATATCCGAACACCCTGTATGCGTCAGTTTTTGAGCTCAACTTATGAAAAAATAACAGATCCCTAATATAATCCCAAATAATTCGAAACAAAAATTACTGATGATATCGACTGACAGTAAAGCTGCCTCACATCAGATGTGGAAGTGGAAGAGGAACGATAATGAGGCCTTTATCTTCCAAAAAAGAGATCCTGGAGTTAGAAAAATTGCAATAGGCAAGTTCAAAACTGACGACAAGAAGGAAAAGGAAATAAATGAAGTAATTACTTGGAGATATTTAGTACAGGGTGGGCAAAATTAGATGATTCTTATGGAGAAATCGATAATTATTATAGAAAGAAATATGGAAAAATGGATGGCGCATCTTTGTTCTCTTCTTTTGAGAGAAACTCGATGGCAAAAACCGGAATTCGCGATCTTCTTTTGTTTTGGAGCTCTAAGCCTAAGTTCGATTTTTCAATTTTTTACCAAAGGTCGATGTTTCGGTTATTTTGAAGTTACAGAAAAAAATATTAGAACGCTCTTCAGGCACTTTTTAGGGACAATAAAATGAGATGAAGGCATGTTCGTTATAGTTTTTGGTATCTATACCTACTTCCTATTTTTTAAAGTTTTTTTATTGTATCGTATTTTTTTAATCATTCTTGAATAAAATAGGATGAAACGAAAATAATGGACCCAAAATCAAGCTTCAGCTCGAAAACAAACGAAGATCGCGAATTCCGGTTTTCGCCATTTAATTTCTCTCAAAAAAAGAGATCGAAGATGCGCCATTCATTTTTCCATAAATGTCTCTTATAGTAGTTATTGATTTCTCCATAAGAATCATCTAATTTTGCCCACTCTGCACCCTGATGTACAAATTTTTATTTTATTTATTGTCATCGTCTTTATTAGAACTGCATGGGCCGTCTTCCTGATTGTTTATAATTACTATTTAATTAATTATTTAAAAAACTACTTTTCAAGTCCCTTAAATTTCGAGAAAGGAAATTGCCCGAGCAAAAAATATCTCCTAATCGTGTCGGTTCATCAACGAACAAATTAAGTTCCTTTTAGCGAAACTCATTGAACTAAAATTGAAGCAAAGGTACCGATACTTAATAGAGATTGACAGCTAAATTCAATATACCTTTTACTCTTAAATAAATTTTGCCTCCATAGGTAGGTATCTAAAAACTGGTTGACCCAAAACACAAAAACTCTTTTCCTAATCATTTTAGACTACATTGACAGACGGTATGCGATATAGAAGTTTGTCGAAAAAAATATTTTTCAACGCGGTTAAATTGGAAGCGAAGCATACACGAATTTTTTTTTTGAAGAATTTTCAATGTTATATAATTACACGAAAATTGCAACAATAAAGGAGGAGCTTTGAAATTCGATGAGCGCAGAAATTTGATACCGGAAACACGCAAGGCATGCGCATCTAAACAGAAGCCAGCATCGAATTACATTATTTGTTAAATTAAAACAAAAAAATTGAGACAACAAAAGTATAAAATCCGGTTAATTTGTTTGGTTTTCCACACTTAGGTAAGTTAATTCCGGCCAAAACAAATAAAAGAAAGCGACGTCCAAGCGATGGGGAGAAATGGATGAATTATTTTCCATACTACAGGGTTTGGTCTTTGGATAGTAGGTACCGATATTTTCTTTCAAAAATCTTGCAGAATTATTCGCTAAAAAAGGCATAGTCGAAGCGATGGGCACGTGAATACTTATACGAAAGGGAAAAATTGCATAATAATTCCCTTTTAAGAATTAAAATTCCAAAAGCGCGTGAGAACTCGAAGACCACTCAAACCTGCATATAAAAAAAATCTGGTGCTTTTCTCTAATCTGGTAAACCCTTGTTCGGCACTTGACATGTGTGAATGAATATCTCTTAATCCGGTTACAAAACCTCCGATTTGCCCACCTTTTAATAACACAATAAAAGGAAATAAAAGCCCTCCGAATCATTGACATCTTCTTTTACCTTTTAGGTACTACGTAAAATGGTAAAATTATAACAACACACGCACCATTTCGACGCAAATTTTTCTACTCAAAAACAACCACCGAGGAAATCATTTGCATTTTGATTCGATTTAGTATTTCGAATCAGATAAAAATACCTTTTGATGGGCGAAAATAAAAAGAAGATTAAGGTGTGAACCATGCGAGTTCTCTTAACTGATTCGATCGAAATTTATGATAAAATACGTTTATGGTTTGGTTTTATATTATGAAAGGTCGTCTATAGTGAATGAACATAATAATGTACTACCCCAAAGACCTTTTGTTGTTTTGTCAGTTCTTCCTGTTTGTCCAGGTCCAGTTTGTAATATACTACTACTTCTCGTCGAGTTATAAAAATTTAAAAATAAGGCAGTTGTAGTAGGTATTTAGGTATAGACGAAGCCCTTCGTTTCATCTTGATGATGTTATTTCCGGAAAATGTCAAGCTTCTTGTCAAATAGTAAAAGCATATGCTAAAATTAAACGAGTTGGATTACTTTTTTTAAATGAGGGTAGTTTTGAATAAAATGGCGATTTTGTAGAGAAACTTAGTGATGGGGGAGCTGGTAGGAAGGTACTACCTATTACAATTACAATAATTATTGGAAGAGCAAATTTTTACAATTTCTATACCTATCTTGGGTCTTTTGTGATGAAATTCCTTTTTTGCAGTTGTTATACAGTCCACTCTAGTGAAAACATTATCTAGTGAGGCAGCGAACAGGGGTCGAGAAGGGTGGATTGCGGCTCTTTTTACGTTTTTTCGCGTGTAACTCGAAAAGTACTCAATTTATGACAAAATTTCATCTAAACATAAACAACGCACATCAAATTTCCTACAAATTATATATCTTAAGTTTTTTCCTCAGGTGCACGATTTATCTATAGGCGCTAGCGCGTGTTAAAGTTAAAAAAACTTCCAAAATCGACCCAAGAATTTTTTAATCGCTCATATATCTCGAAAAATACGAACTTTTAGAGAAACGTGTTCCTATACAAAAATAGGGTACCTTCAATTTCCTACAAATTATATCTCTTAAGTTTTTTCCTCAGGTGAACGATTTAGACGCTGGCGCGTGTTAAAGTTAAAAAACTTCCAAAATCGACCCAAGACTTTTTAAATCGCTTATAACTCGAAAACTACGCACTTTTAGAGAAAAGTATTCCTATACAAAAATAAGGTACATTGAATTTCCTACAAATTATGTCTCTTATATTTTTTTCTTCTAACGGACAGTTTAGGTGCTAGAGCGCGTTGAAGTATGTAATGGTGGTTTTGGGGGGTAAAACTAAACCATATAGAGTAAGTACATGAAGAATTTTTATACCAAAAAATTATATTTGCGGTGTAGATTGTCTGCCTCTTAAAAGTTGAAGCATTAACTTGGGGGCGGCTCGAGAACGACGGGTTTTCCTCTTTTCTAAGTTTTTCCACCCTTCCGCCCTTCTCGAGCCTCTCCCCAAGTTAATGCTGTCACGTTTAACAGGCAGACGGTCGGTTTTATTACTCATTTGCAATGGTCTTTCGTCCTGTAAAGTCAAAGATTTTGTAGGTACTTTATGGATTAGTAAAAGTGTTCGCTGCCTCCCAGACTAAGTAGGTATCAGATTAAATTTTTGACTTTGGAGGTACCTACATATTTAGAAAAACCTGTCAGACGGAAGAGTAGAAAGTCTTAAATTTATTACTCATAAAGAACTTGCTAGCAATTTTCTGTAAGTAGTAAGTACTCAAAGCATGATGCATGACTCAATGTAAAGATCGAATAATAAATTTCGCATACCGATCTCCGAATTTTACCCGTATCTTGGAGTTCCGTTCTCGTGTCGTCAGAATTCATGCACCAAATTTTAAATGTTTGAGCTTTCTGGTGTTTACAAACCTTATCCTAGTGGCGTAGTGCTCGAACGATGCGCTTGCCAAAAAATTCTCAAGATGGAAAAAGTTTAAACTTGAACCATCTTTACGGTTCGAATCCCAGAATGTTACCCCCTTTCTTTCTCTTCTTCTTTATTATCGCATATTTTCAAATGTTCCCAATCCCAACCAACTTCACATTTTCGACTTGACGTTTTTTCGAATGGAACACGCAATAGAAGTATATAGAAGTTCTGAAAAGGCATGCCTGTTAGTGTTAAATCCTTATCCTTAGTGCCCTAGAGTGACCACATGCCATTTCTTTTTTTTGGAGTTGCATAGAAGATACAAAAGCTTCTCATACAAAAGTTCCATAAGAAATTAATTTAATGTAAAGATAAAAAACGTAACCTTTCGCTTTACATTTTAACAATAGTGCCCTTCCTTGTGAATCCGATAAAGACGTTGAAAAGGCCAGTGGAATTCATCAAAACGAGATCAATTGTTCTGACACGATAATTACGGCAAAAATTTTTAAGGGGGTCGTTTGTAAAAATACGTACGCGATGGTCGTACCTAATGTAAGACGAGGACGAAAATATAACGATAGCACAATGACGAACTGTTGAAAAACATTTTTGTAAACCGTCTCTAGGGGTCCAGCACTGATGGTAGCGCGATAACACTCTTCTAAAACCCATATAGAAAAGTATATGGTCTATTTATAGGCATTGTCAATGTGCAGCGTTGTTCATTTTAATGTGTTTGTTTTTCTGACATAAGAGAGAGAGAGTGAGAGAGAGAGCAATTTGGTGCGAGTGGTGGATTGATAGAGATAAACGCAGCCTCTTAAAAGTATCAGGTTTCCTATAGCAGACAGCTGTTTTTAGGAGATGGAAAACATTTTTGAGCTTTTGTTAAACGACCGGATTATGACTTCGATTATAATCTGTCTTAATACAATATTTTAATACTCTTCGCTTTTTTAGTAATTTATTATCGTCCACAATGATGCGCGTTTAAGGTCTTTTTTTGACACCCAATAAAAAGCATTTATCGAAAAGACCAATTTGAATTTGATCCTTCTCGTCTTTTGAAAGAAATCAATGACCTCAAGTTTTGTGGATGTCTTTTGAACTATTTTTAACCCACTTACTGAAAAGACACTCGAATAAATTGAAACCCGATCCTTCCTTGTAGCAATTATTGTAGTTTTGTCATTATTTATTTCTTTTTTCGCTCTTCGGAAAATTTTAGAGTGAGAAAATTGTCTCTAAGTACTAGTAATACGGTAATTTGATACGCTATGGGGGATCGTTTACTAACTTACATCCCCTTATTCCGCAATTTTAATTTAAGTTGCCTTTAATCCAATGAAATCTACAAGTTAGAAATACGGAAAGACACGTTGACATGGTGTAGACGAATATAACCCTTACACATTTTTAACCCCAACGTTAAAAATTCGATTCTATTCGTTATTTGAATTTTGTCGCTTTCGCGAAATAAGGAGAGGGTTTACAATTCGAACTTTATTCTCTTCTGATGAATGATATGAATCTGAATTTACACATATGGTCCGCTACCCCACGTATTGCAAATAGCTGCTCTAATGTAATTTTTGAAATGTGTAGAGTAACTTGAGCCAGGCAATTGATAAAACAACGCGGTCGGGTTCACGATAAAATGAATGAATAGCAAATATTGATTGGGCTAAAATTCAAATTAATTTTCTCTAATATAATAAGTCCTCCCGGCTTATTTTATGGAAAAATGAGGTACTAATTAATCAATAATTTGTTTGCTATATTAAGAAAATCCGGAAGAACACTTATTGTCATCCAAATTCACATTATTGACTCATTGACCGAGCAGATGAACTATCGATATAATTCTGAATTCTGAAGAGTGTGAAATAAGTCCGAGGGATCGTCGGCGTAAAGATGCGTTCCATTTTTTATTTTAAAACAGTAAACAGGGAACAATAAATGACCCAAATGTGATCTTTGAAGAACATCAGAAAAATTCTAAATTACCCAGAAAATAAAGTATTACCTACACTGATTGTTCAGAAACGATTTCAGAGCAAACTCGAAGAGTAGTTAACGGTTATTATTTTGAAATATATTACTCTAACGAAGAGAAAATGGTTCCAACAGTACAACGCAGTAGTAGTAAGCGCAGAATCAACTGATGCACTCTCAGGATTCTCCCTCCATCTTCCAGTATCTCTATTTCTTTCTTCTATAGAAATATTCTCCAATATAGAACATCCGTATTATCCAAATAAAAAAAAATAAAAAATATGCAACACGGTTAACCGTACTTTACTTTGTACTTATGCACGATTTTTCCTTCCAAGACGTAACGAAGAACCACAAGGAGCAAAGAGAGGCAATTACTACGACTTCGACTGGGTTCTCAGTCACAGGGTCACACATTTTACACCAACGCGGAATTCCTCGTAGGAGTTTTTTTCTTTATCATTCCTCCTGCTTATTTGGGGTGCTGAATTCGAATTTCAACTTTCTCATCTCACCTCGTAAAATTGATACGCTCTGAGAAATTGCAATAATTTTAAACGTGCGTAATTTTTCAGTTATAATCGAAAAACTAAAAGAAAAACAGTTTTTTAGCCGATTTTGGAATTTTTGTCAAAATTTAACGCGCTCTAGCACTTAAACCGTTAGTCGAACGAAAAAATCTACCAAATATAATTTGTAGGAAATTTAATGCACTTTAGTTTTGTATAGAAATAATTTTCTCTAAAAGTGCGTAGTTTTCCAGTTATAATCGAAAAACTAAAAGAAAAGCAGTTTTTTGGCCGATTTTGGAATTTTTGTCAAAATTTAACGCGCTCTAGCACTTAAACCGTTAGTCGAACGAAAAAATCTACCAAGTATAATTTGTAGGAAATTTAATGCACTTTAGTTTTGTATAGAAATAATTTTCTCTAAAAGTGCGTAGTTTTCCAGTTATAATCGAAAAACTAAAAGAAAAGCAGTTTTTTGGCCGATTTTGGAATTTTTGTCAAAATTTAACGCGCTCTAGCACTTAAACCGTTAGTCGAACGAAAAAATCTACCAAGTATAATTTGTAGGAAATTTAATGCACTTTAGTTTTGTATAGAAATAATTTTCTCTAAAAGTGCGTAGTTTTCCAGTTATAATCGAAAAACTAAAAGAAAAGCAGTTTTTTGGCCGATTTTGGAATTTTTGTCAAAATTTAACGCGCTCTAGCACTTAAACCATTAGTCGCACGAAAAAATCTACCAAATATAATTTGTAGGAAATTTAATGCACTTTAGTTTTGTATAGGAATAGTTTTCTCTAAAAGTGCGTAGTTTTCTAGTTATAATCGAAAAACTAAAAGAAAAACAGTTTTTTGGCCGATTTTGGAATTTTTGTCAAAATTTAACACGCTCTAGCACTTAAATCGTTAGTCGCACGAAAAAATCTACGAAATATAATTTGTAGGAAATTTAATGCACTTTAGTTTTGTATAGAAATAATTTTCTCTAAAAGTGCGTAGTTTTCCAGTTATAATCGAAAAACTAAAAGAAAAGCAGTTTTTTGGCCGATTTTGGAATTTTTGTCAAAATTTAACGCGCTCTAGCACTTAAACCGTTAGTCGAACGAAAAAATCTACCAAATATAATTTGTAGGAAATTTAATGCACTTTGGTTTTGTATAGAAATAATTTTCTCTAAAAGTGCGTAGTTTTCCAGTTATAATCGAAAAACTAAAAGAAAAGCAGTTTTTTGGCCGATTTTGGAATTTTTGCCAAAATTTAACGCGCTCTAGCACTTAAACCGTTAGTTGAACGAGAAAATCTACCAAATATAATTTGTAGGAAATTTAATGCACTTTAGTTTTGTATAAAAATAATTTTCTCTGAAAGTGCGTAGTTTTTCAGGTATAATCGAAAAACTAAAAGAAAAGCAGTTTCTTGTCCGATTTTGGAATTTTTGTCAAAATTTAACGCTTTCTAGCGTCTGAGCCGTTCATCAGGCGAAAAAAACCTAAAAGATATAATTTGCAGGAAATTAAATATACTTTGCTTTTGTATAAAAACATTTTTTTCTACACGTGCGTAGTTTTCGAGTTATAAGCGAAAACTAAAAAAACTCGAGTTAAAATCCTGCAGGTTTTCAATGCGAGTTTCAACTCCTTTTTCTCGTTAGTCTGGTATTCTGGTAGTTCCACAGACCTTACGCTCTAAATTCGTGTCTGTGTGTGACTGGTGTATCTTCCTTAAATTGAAAATCCATTCCAGTTACCACTTGGGCAACGTGGGCAATATTTAAAAATGTGTAACGAACGAGGCGAATTCCATGAAAAGAGTTCTAGGTCTTTTTCACATATAATAATTTGTTCAGCAACGGGGAAAGGTAAAAAAGTATTTGCATTTTTACTGATTTTACTTACACGGTCGTTTTTTGGGGAGTCGGGTATTCCCCCTCGACGAAGAGTGCGAAATTGATTCTACTACTTCTACCACTATCATTGATTGACAGTTCTTTTTTTAAATGCTGACTTTAATTGGGTAGTTCGTTGTGTTCTATTCAAATATTCTTTTGCCAAAACGTATAGGCAGCGTAAAAATCGCGCTTGATCTTTTAAGTGTGGTACGAAAAATAGCCCCGGTGCATAAGCGCGAAATAAAAATAAGTAATTAGTAGGTACGCGTACATTTCATCCATAAACAAACTCGTAAGCCATCCACTATATCAGAGAATGGCCACTTATTTAAACAGTTGTTCACAATTCGAGTGCTGGATTGCAACTTATCTCGCATTACTGTTAGCATCAGCCTCTAACGAGAGTACGATATGTGTACACGGGCGTACGAGCACATATTTACGATGCCTAAGTAACGACTCAAAAAGTTTTTTTTTGTATTAAAATAAAATGCTCGACAACAAGATGCACGATCGAGCTATAAGCAATAAGCAAGATAGTATAAAGATACACCTAATAATTTGTACGTGATTTTATATCGATGGTGTTAAATTGATACCGTGACCACCAAATTATAGTCCGTTCGTTATAAACTATAATGCTTTTCATAAACTGTTCGCATATTTATAATATGAAGTAGGTTGTATATTATTCTATTTCTTATACCAAGTGAATTGAGGCGCATCGTAATGCATAGCACTTACCTAATTTTCTCGTATCAGACAAAATCGACGTCTTGTAATAAATTTAGCCAAGATTAACTTTCGAGTTTCGATTTAACTTTACGTACAGAGCTTTTGGGAGAAATTAAGTTACAATTTTGTTATTTATGTTTTGCCCGCGAAATTTGGTTTCATTGCAAAAAATGAAACCGATACAGGGTGGCTCAAAATAAGCGGATTGTTTTGGTCGCATTTCGAAAAATCTTGACCCGCAGTATTTCTTTGCTATAAGTTAGTACACATTGGCCCTAATTAAAAAAATGCTTTTTCAAATTTCGAAATTCAAAATGGCGACCAGTATAACGATCGCCCCATTTTCTAGTTTTTTTATTATAACTTTGTAGATAATTATTATTATAAAAATCTAAATACTGGAAAATATAGGGCTTTAGCTTAGATATAGTCAATTTTTAACATAATTTCAAAATGGACTGCATTTAAAAAGACTAAAATCGACTAAAATTTTAAAACGGAATTTCTAAAAATTGGCTTTGGCCGTTTTGTCTATATTTTGATATATTGTAGATATTAAAGTTCTTAATTAAATGCTGTTGTTTGGTTTATTTGCTATGAGCAGATCCAGAGCTATGATTTTTTTAAGGTCAAAATTTCAAAAATTTATAATTTTTTTTGTAATTCAAATTTGTAATTGCAAGTAGGCGTATTAAGTAATTACATAAATTACTATTATTTGTTATAATTTTGGTTTCAAAAACACTTCCGGTTACATTGGAAAATAGCCAAGCAGAAGGAGTTTTGGAAACACCTAATATATTTTATGATATTTTTAAATATCATAAGATTAGCTGTGTTATGATATCAAACATGTTAAATTTTTACTTTTGGTTTAACCGGAAATGGAGTTAGCTTTTCTATTTTAAATACAACACCCTGTATATTTTAAGTAGTTTGGAAGATTGTAAAATTAGCTATCTAGTGATACCAAACATTTAATATTTTGACTTTCGGTTCAACCGGAAATGAGATTGGCTTCCTATTTAAATTCGAAACACTCCGTATAATTTTAGCTTTTTGAAATCAGGGAGAGCTTCTGAGCATACTATTGTACAAAAAAATCCTGTTATGACCACATCGGTCGCTTTTTTGGAAGATTGTAAAATTATCTGATACCTACCTATTTTGCCTATTCTTCCTATTTCAAATAGAACACCCCGTATAATTTTAGATTTTGAAAAAGATATATAGTGTAAGGTGTAACTGAGGCACTGTTAACTCATATTATACTCATGCGTTAAATCGTTAAATAGAGCAAAATACAATTGCTATTAATTTGAAGAATGTAGACGCATGGCCACGTTTGGAAGTAAGAAGAATCTTACGGACGGCTGGATCTTCTTGATCGCTAGATGTACTACTACCTAGATTTTGAAGACAAATTCAAATAAGCACTAAACACTTGTGGCAATCGGCATCGACCAGTTATTCAAAATTAATTGCACAAAACAAGAGCAGTGGAGCTAATAAAAACCCAAAGTAATTAACCTCTTATGCTTCTACGGCAGAGCCATGGGCGCTGGGCGCTTCAATATTGCTCTTAGTAGTTGCAATTTTTTAAACAACCTCCAAGTTGTAGAAGTAGTTATCAGCATACAGTGTGCTCATTTCAAAACTTTCAACCTGGAATAACTCGAAATCCAATTGATACGCGCTTTTAAGAAAAAACACGTCGACTTAGATGCGGAGGGGAAACTTCAAAACGACCGTTGACTAATTTTTATGTTACATTCCTTCACCTCCAGCAACCCCTACTTGGTAATTTTCCGTCTTAGCGTAATACTTTTCGAAGACATTATATTGTTCTGTATCTCAAGCAATTATGATCCGATTTCGATTTTATTTTTACGTAAAGATTAGGTTTTTGAGTCCTTTTAAAATGATGACACATAGGGTGTTGCCATTAGAGATTTTCTAGTAGGGGTTGCTGGGGTGAAAGGGCGTAACATAAAAATTAACAAACGGTGATTTTGAAGTAAAACGTACATGAATTAGGTTTCGAGTTATTCCAGGTGTAAAGTTTTTAAATGAACACGCTGTACATACTAATTAATTGTAAGAAATGTTCTAATAAAAAATCTCGTAGGTATAAAAAAAGGTTCAACAAATCATATTGAAATAATGAAATAGCTGATAATAATATTCACTTTAGATTTTGATTATAACTTCTCATTTTCACGCCAGCGGTTCATACAAATAACTTCTGATTTATGTTTTAAATATGTAAATATTGGAAAATTTAAGTACGGTATACAATACACGTTCAAAAAGCTCTCATTTTTTCTCTTAATAATTTAGTAATTTTGAGATATAGCGATGAGAATAATTACTTTACATAATTATAACGTTCTCTTCTTTTTCTCACAATTGAAGTTCTATAACGAGTTTGAACAAGGAAGTGTAGAGCTCGCTTCTAATATCTTATTTTATCGATACCATATTATCAATATTATGTAACAGTTTAGGGCCCCTCAATTTTTCCTGTTAGTTACATAAAAGACCGAGAAAACTAGTGGACAGGCAGATCAGGCAGACAGTCGAACAGACAAATGACAAAACGGTGGATTAGTAGACGAAATTAACGATAAAGTAAAAGTCGTTTGTGTGGTAAAATCTTTTTTACGGAAATAACCGTCATGAAACTTTAGAAGCCCCAAAAATTTATTTCTGTATGTGAGTACTATAATATCTGCGTGTATCAACACTAATTAAGAATGGTTTTGAGCAAGACATTCTAAATTTTTTCTCTAAAATTGTTTTTGATTTTTCATTAAATTGATGGCGAAGGGAGTAATTGTAATGACTCAATCATTTATGGAGGGGGTGGGGGGTCAAGCTCCCTGCACTTAATCCACTTAATCGGGCCTATATTGTACTTTCTCCAAGCGGCCTCTCCCTGCTCATTAAATCTCGAGCCATCCCACTAGCAGGACGAACTCCAGGAGTTTGGCGGGAGAGGTGGTGCTTATTCCGGCCATGTCGAGCCACAAGTCTCCCAACACAGATCTTCTTATCGACGCTACTTTATGGCTGAACTATGACAAAGCACATGTTTAATCGTTTCGTCTTCTTAGTTTGGCGAAGCCTAGTGTGTGGAAATATTTGTGTAGTCGACCGTGTCCCGTGAGTGTCCTTCCAATTGTTCGTTGATTAGTTCGGGACGCTGTAGTAGTATATACTTTGCCAGCGTTTTAGAAGGATCCGGTAAAGCTCTTTTCGTTTGGCGGCAACTTACGTTTCCTGTCCGTCTGTGTATTATTTTTAAGGAGGGTAACGGTTGGTACAGCTTAATGCCACAGGGAAGGCTGTTTGAACCTTTCTTGGCCAGCCCGTCTGCTTTATCGTTCCCCTCATTTCCTTGATGTCATTTTACCCAACAGAGTATAAGAACATTGTTTTTGGATATCTGATTTAGCAGCTCTATGCACTCCAACAGAAGACCAGAAGTCTTCTACTTGCAGGTGTTTAGGGCCTACAAGGTATAGCTTTACTGTTCGTCGATATCAGTATTTTCTTGTTTAGGATTTCGTTGGCACTGTGTAATATTCCCATCAGTTCAACTTGAAAAAGTGAGGCATATTTCGCCAGTGGTAGGCTGCTGTCGATGTCTGTTTTTGATTTTTAATTAAATCGAGGTGAGTACCTGTAATGACCCAAATTTTTACATTTAGTTTTCATTTTTAATTTAAATATTTTTGAGCATTAAGTCTTTTAGAGCTAGTAGTGTGTTCTCATTCAAGTTATTTCTGGAGGAGTTGCCGATGCTTCGTATACAGGGTGATTCATTAAGGATTGACCAAACGAAGCAGGGTGATAGAGGACCTCGATACGCATCGATTTCATCCCCATGTGTATAATCCGAAACTTGATGGTTTGGGAATTATCATGATTTAAGTGTATTTCCAGAAGAACCTGATTTTTCCATGGATATTTTGTCATGCTGACTAAACCGTTCGTTCTAGCTTGATGAAACTTTCCAGAGGTGTAGTCCAATAATGAGCCTATCACACTGTATGTTAGCATCCTCAATGTAACTTGACAATAGTTGGAAAAAAAAAGATCTTTCTAAAATTTCATTACAGCAGAAGCACTCTCCCTTATTTTACAACGCTTGTAGAAAATTTTGACATGGAAATTTTTTTGGGAACATGTTTTAAAAACTTCTCTGTTCTATTGACAATGTACCCTACAAATTTCATTCACCTAGTCCTATAGCTTCTCATCGGACGAGTCAAACTTTAGTAAAAATGGCATCTTCAATGTGCATAATAATCATTGTTGGTCCATAGAGAACTCGAATTTGATCCGCCGTCACAACTTTCAGCACAAATTTAGTGTTAATCTATGGGCCGGAATTTTGGACAGACAATTGATTGGGGCATTTGAGTTAACTGCGAGGTTAAACGGTGAAACCTATCTGAACTTTCTGCAGAATGAGCTGCCCATTCTTCTGGAAAACGTGAACTTACAAACCAGACAGCGGATGTTGCTCCAACATGATGGAGCCCAATGCCATTACGCGATAGCTGTAAGAAATTATCTAAACCAAAGTTTTTCTGACAGGTGGATTGGGCGTGCAGGACCGATAGCATGGCCTCCAAGGTCCCCGGACTTGAACCCGCTTGACTTTTTTTTTTGGGGGGGGGGGGGCATTACAAGGAGTTGGTGTATTATAAAGAATATTCCTGCTTGGAAGAATTGAGAAGGAAGTTGGAGGAAGCGAATGAAACTGTCAGGAATAACAGGGGGCGTTCAGAGGCTAGAAAGAAATTTTCTAAGAAGATGTCGTTTGTGTATTGCCGCTAGAGGTGTCCATTTTGAACAAATAATGTGATGAGTGCTCTTGATGTCTATTTCATCTTCTGTTATATCACTATGGAAAATTTCATCAAGCTAGAACGAACGGTTTAGTTTAATTGAAAACTATCATCATCGTTCCAATGTGTTGCGATAAGGAACATAAAATATCGCCTTTTTCTAGTAACACAATTTTTTTTATTAAAAGCTATAGGACTAGGTGAATGAAATTTGTAGGGTACTTTGTCAATAGAACAGAGAAGTTCTTAAAACATGTTCCAAAAAAAATTTCCATGTCAAAATTTTCTGCAAGAGCGTTGTAAAATAAGGGAGAGTGCTTCTGCTGTAATGAATTTTTAGAAAGATCTTTTTTTTCCAACTATTGTTAAGTTACATTGAGGATGCTAACATACGGTGTTATAGGCTCATTATTGGACTACACCTCTGGAAAATTTCATCAAGCTAGAACGAACGGCTTAGTCAGCATGACAAAATATTTATGGAAAAATCAGGTTCTTCTGGAAATACACTTAAATCATGATAATTCCCAAACCATCAAGTTTCGGATTATACACATGGGGGTCAAATCGATGCGTATCGAGGTCCTCTATCACCCTGCTTCGTTTGGTCCATCCTTAATGAATCACCCTGTATATTTTCTGACGATCTAAATCGTGCCAACCAGAGCCAACCGAGCTCCTATGGAAGCTAAACATTTGTGTCTGTCGGCAATTTTTACTTAATACGGTCCTATTTAAGTTTCTTTTGTCAAGTAATTAAATACTAAATACATTTCGTTATTTCATACATTAACTTTGGGATGTATTGTCCTCCGCCCATTTCCGTAGTTCGTAGCTCTCGCCTTTCGCTATTTTACCATTCGTCTTGTTAGTTGTTAGTTGTTAGTTTTCGTCGCATGTGTAAAATTAACGAGATTCTTTCTCCACATAAATTGACACATTTGTAAAAATTTGGTAATAAAATATGTAATAGAAAGGGGAAAGATAATAAATATTTTAAATAGCAGTTAGTAGGTACAGGTAGTATATCGATCTATTCTGCGACCATTTAAACGTCCAATGTTTTTAACACCGTGCCTTCTATTAATCATAATCAATTCGACGTTGCGGCTACTCATTATGGGTTGTTATAGATCGTCGATAGTCTCGGCTCGTTCGAAACACCTTTTTTTTCCAATACGAGAAGAATTTCATTATAAATTTGATCACATTCACACCGTTCTCCTTTTATATGATTTATCGATATACCTTTCTTTCGCCATAAATATAAGCAATTACGCCTAATGAAATTACGCTATAAACTATATAAGCTCGCACAGTTAGACCAACATAAATAAGAACCGCATAATTAATTTTGCCTCGTTGTAACTTGATTTTTATTGTTATTTAATTGGCGCCCATCGCGTCGGGGATCCGATTTCAAAATTTACACCGTTTAAGTAATTAAAAACAATTAGTATGAGCTTTCGTTTCGGTCGTAGATTAATAATTTCACTTAAAAAAGCGTTACCTGCCGTATAAAGGGAAGGGTCCGTGACTATTGGTAATATAGCGAAAGATAGTTGATGTGTACCGGATAAAACTGACCATAAATTTATTAATCGGGACTGCCCGCCCGCTGGTTAGAAGGTGGGTTAAAAGTGTGAAACAATAAGTTGCGTTTGAAAAGGCACATAAATTAAATGCCAAGAAAGAAAGAATCGAACGAGAAACGAGAACATAAATACGAAAAGTTTTTACCTTTTCGATTAAAAGAATAATAAGGGAAAAGTTTCGTCCAGCTTTATAGCTCGCGATGGGCTGGCGGTTCTCGTTGTGCCGGTGCAGTATTTAATATCGTGCAAGAAAATCGTTCCATAAATAAATAGTAAAATGATTTTGTAAACGAAAATTTAAATTGCAGACAAAAAAAGTAAATGTAATCCAAAGACAAGATTAAAGATGGCTATCTTGGGAATTTTATAACTTCAACTTTAATAAGAAAACGGGGTTTTATTAATAGATACCAAGAAAAACTGCAGACTAAGTACCTAATATCACGAAAAGTTCAAATTTATTTTTAAATGTACCCACAAATGCGCCACTAAAAAACATTTCATTAACCGAATAAAACAAAATCCATTACAACTTTTAAATAAATCTCGAAAGATCACGCTATGGTTTATAGCGGCGAGCCCATCAGCGACGGATCTAGCGATCTAGAAGAGTTGGGAAATTATTTTTTTTATTGCGTGGCTCTGGAGCTTTAAGACAAAATTGCGAAGCTCAAGAATAAATAGATAAAGAGCAACGTTTCGGCTAGAAGTTCAATTCGTGCCGATTCTCTATTCTATTGGTATACGAATTGATCACTCAAAATACAAAACGATCAAAGCACAAATAAAAGTGGGAAAGGTTAGGCTCTTCAAAGGCTATCAAACGCAGTCTTATTAAGTGCCATTTACATATACAGTAGTCTAATCGTTCTAGTAAGAGCAAGAATCGTTTAGAAGCTTGAATAGGGTTTTTTCAATGTGCCCGTTTACAATGAAGTATATTTGGTAAGGTCGTTGCTAACAATGGTCAGAAAGCTTGCAAGGTTTAAACTTCTAGACCACTTTTCTTAGTAAATCGGCACCAGCCAATCATAGAAGCGCATCTCTCCCCCGCGGCCCAGCTATTTGAAATTTAAACAAAGATTTGACAAAATAGTTGCTTTGATTTTATTTCTTCATTTTGGTTTTCGGTAGTACTATTTTAATCTCATCGTTCAAGTATAAGAAAAAAAATAAGAAAAAAAGAATAATTTAAAGTCTATGTAAATGGTTTTTACGCCACGTTGCCCACTTGGCGAGTTCTAGATCACAGCAAACTACACCACCAATCTGCACTAAGTTCTATGTAAATGGGGCTTTATTAGAAGTTTTTAACGAAAAAGTGGAAAATTGGAAAGTTTATCGATACACTTTTGCCGCTTTTCTGCTGCAAAAACTTGACGAAGACGTAGTTTAGGGAGGTACGAGAGTCACTTCGATCTTTGACCGCCTCTTGCTCTTGCAAATTAAATTATTTCTTCTGTGCCTGTAACAAGTTGTCCAAATTCTAAAAATCCCCCGGTGAAATTAAACGGTAATCTAATTCCCCAAGCAGAAGAATCAGTCTACCTGGGAATGCGTCTAGACCGTCGACTAAACTGGAAGAAGCATATTTTTACCAAAAGAAAGCAACTGGGTATCAAATTAAGGAAAATGTACTGGTTGATTGGGCCGAGATCAGAACTATCCCTCGAAAATAAGCTCCTTCTATATAAAACAATATTAAAACCAGTCTGGACGTACGGGATTCAGCTCTGGGGAACTGCTTCAACATCTAACATCTAAATCCTGCAACGATTTCAATCAAAGGTCCTTCGAATGATCATCAATGCCCCATGGTTTGTCACGAATGAAATTATCCACCACGACCTACAAGTGCTAACTGTGAAAGACGTTATAAATAAGTGTTGTGCTAGTTATCGCGATCGTTTAAAAGCGCACTCCAATAGTTTCGCTAAAAATTTGCTAAAAGAACCTAGAAGAGTGCGTAGATTAAGAAGAAAAGTGCCAACAGATATATTAGAATAGAACAGTATAAAAACAATTATTTTACTATAAAATTCTTTATTGTTATGGAATTATTTAATATGAGGTTATGTCATTAGACGCATTCCTCACATGCTGGTTATTTCTATGTCGGGAGTATTACTGAATGTTATTTGAATAATTAACTATAACAGATTGTAATAAAAACAGGAGGTAAAAAAAAAATTCTAAAAGAAGTGGTAACCTGTTCCTGTTGGCGCAATAATTAGGGGGTTGGAGAAATGCGCGCTACGGGCTCCCAACTTCCAACTGATGGCGATTCTTGCAACAGCGCCCTTCCGATTTTCGTGTTATTCAAAATAATACAAGTCAAATTAAAAATAACGAAATTAACGAACAGGCGGTAAATTTTAGAGAATAAAAAAGTTAACAAACGCAACCCACCATACAAGTGTGTATTGCAGGCTAGCTGCTGTAACCACTTTGTGACTAATGGAACGTCCGCTTCGAACGTGCCGACCACGGAACATCCCAATATAAATATATAGAGTGCCGACGAGCACTTATGGCTCAATTATAGCGGTAGATTTAAATGCTCCTTGACGAATAACATTTAGATTGAAAACGACAAGGCATTGTTGATATTATGTGAATTCCTTTTTGAAAATCTTTGTGTGTACAAAATTGGTTATGATTTATATTGTGGTCCCTTAAGGGACTCCAATGTAAGTGAAAGAGATGCCTTCTGTAAATTTGTTGTGTTGTGTTTATCTGGTATCTGTTGGGTGTATACTACACTCATCGTTTTTCGTCGAGTTCTTTTCTTGAATATGTTTGTGACTACGTTGGGGCTTGGGGCTGTATCAATCGTTGATGGCAATTCTATACTATATTATGCAGTTTTATAATTTGCTTTAGTCATATGGACGAAAAGTAGTCGGTAGATCATCGAGATGGGGTGTGTTGGGGTTTTGTGTATAGTCGTGTCGACTGTCGGCGTGAGTTGATTTGTAACAGATATTATCAAAGCTGTGTTGTGAAAAACTCCCTGGATATGTAGGGAATTAAACAGTTTAGGGGTTTGTTGACCTATTTTTCCATAGCGAAATAGTAGATTTTATTAAGGTATTGAAGGAAGGTGTCTAGTTGTCTGTTGGTGCGGTTCCAGCAGACTATATGTCGTCGACGTTTCTAAAGTAGCTGAAGTTTGATTTGTATCTTGAGCTGTGTATCTACTTTTCTATGCGGTTCGTAAATATTTTGGAGTGGAGGGGCGATCGGTGTGAGCCCAATGCATGAGTAGTCTAGTTCTTTTTTCTGTAGGTAGAATTTAGTGCCGAAAGTGAATCAATTTTTTTGGGGACATATTTTATAAGGCTTCTCGAGAACTCCTGGTAGGACTTTAAGTCACTCTGTCGAATTCGGCACACCTGGGCAGACTGTCGGATAAGTAGAAACTTGTAAAACGTAAAACTTGACTGTAAGTGCGAAAAAATTCTAGGAAGTTGCTTCCAATGCACATTTAAAGTATTGCAAGAGACTTCTGCAGGATTTTCTAAAGTTTTCTCGCACTTACAGTCCAGTTTTACATTTTTTATGTTTCTATCTGACAGTCTGTCGAGCTGAGCCGAATTCGGGAGTCCGTCGCGTTTATCCATTGTCCGCTGCGGATTAGCGGATTGCCGAATTCGGTACAGCTGCGCAGACTGTCAGAAAAAACTTGAAAAACGCAAATTTTGACTACAAGGTGCGAGAAAACTCCAGAAAGGCGCTTCCAATGCACATTTACCATTTACAGTATTGCAAGCGACTTCTGCAGGACTTCCTAGAGTTTTCTTCTACTTACAGTTCAGTTATAAGTCTTTTAAGTTTCTATCTGACAGTCTGGCCAGCTGTGCCCAATTCGTTTCTTGGTCTACGGACCTACGTTCCGAGTTCAAAAAGTGAATCACTTATCCTTCGATATTTCACATTCTAAGTTCCGTTTTGTCCATCCATTCACTTTCGTGTAGAGTTTTTTCACCATCAGCAAAAGCAACTAATAACCAATAGGTACCTACGTAAAAAATGCAATTAATTTGAAAGTGTATACAAACAAAACATTAAGTAGATCGTAGTGTAGAACCACAATACTGGTCTCTATTATTACGTTTCTTACCTCAGGGGGTAGTCCCGAGTAACAGCATCTTGTTAAGCACCTTATTTATCACTTTAACGTTCTTGTCTTACACGTTACACGTTGTATACGGTCATTTTTGTTCAACTTTATACCACACACTTTGCTAACAAGCAGTTATTTATTTAATTATTTATTTATTCTATAATACCTGAGTTTTCCCACCTCTTGTTTCTTATTTATGAAGCCACACGCAGACTGGAATTTCGATTTAAAAATGTAACCACTACGATATATTTATCGATATTCGACCATATCTATGGTGATTGGAAACTCTTTTTCGATAATGAGCTTCTAACTTTATGTGAATCGACGACACACTCTTTATTGACAGGCCAATTTAACATATTTTTTTCGACTGACGTTTAAATATCTGTTATTTTGTAAAAAAACTTTTTAATTAACCATTTTTGGCCATAGTTTTGGGTAATTCGGTAGCTCGTTAAAATTCATACATTCGCTTTTGAGTTTTAATAGTGATGTATAATTTGGAACGATTTTCTCGTGGGATGTAAGAGCGTAGAGGGTCATCTGTGTCTCTGGTTCTTCGGTTGTTGGATAGCCGGGTCACTCGGTTCTAAACTGCCAGATGAGTTTTGAGCCATCGAAAGTCTTCTCTCGTGCTCGTTTATATGGTAAATTTTCGATAATTTTTATTTTCTTATTGGGCTAGGTAAATTCTGCAAATAATTGCTTGTCACAACACGCCCTAAACTCTTTGTTTATTGTTATTCATTTGCATTTATTAATTTTGTACGACAAAAATTATATTCCAATCCCACGTTATTAGTGCAAAAATTGAAAGTTTCGTTCAGTCGATGGATGACAAATGATTTTGTTTTTGCAACGAGAGTTTAGGTTTCGCATCTATAATATCGAAACTGGTGGAGGGGGGTTTAAGGGATCGTAAATTAATTTTTTGGTCAAAATAAGACGAAACGATACAATAATTTGTTCTACATGTCTGTTTGTAAACACCAACCCACCAAGGGTTTAATTTAAATCCATTATATTAAGTATTGGATATTTGACACGAGACACGAGCGTTCCTGACGATAAGGAGGCCGAAATCGCAAAGCAATTTCAAACGTCGGGACGAGGAAAACGGGAACTTTGAATTGTCTTTCTTTTACGAATAATTTTGAACCTCTTGCCTCGAAGGACAATAATTGAAATCGACGTATCATCGAGTTCAGGAGTTACAGCGATTATACGATTATAAGAGCTACACATTCAATATTCAATTAAGAAAATTAGACATAATACCTAATAAGTGGAGGACTAACAGAAGTGTCATCGGAAAACTCAAAAAATGTTGCCGAGCTTTCGCTTTATCACTGTTCTCCATACCGACAACTGGGCTGCTTATAATAGCTCTCAGATGCATAATCGTTGGCAATGGTAATAGGTACTAATAGGCGGTAGACGAATTGAAGGGGGTCCTGGCGATCCAGTAGTAGGTACGTCACTGAACTACGGAGCTCAAGATTCTAGAGCCGTCACATCAACTTTCTTCAACGTCAGGGTGCACTCGGTCTTTTTAGTTTGGGAGTACATATATGTGCATAATGCATAGCCTCTGGCAATAATAAGCGGTTTGAAGTGTACTGATGTGCACATCCCTCCATGGCTTCATTTGTAGCAAACCTATACAGTTAACTACTATTAAAAGCAGGCCCATTCGAGCAAACTGACAGAACTCATAACTCGTCAGATATGTACAGTAGGTCGTTTGATGAATTCCTGACGACATGAGAACGAAACCGCAAGGTATTGATACAAGTCGGGGTTTAAGAAGGAGATCCAAGTTAATACTTGTTTAATCTTTGAGCGTTACAAATTAATAAAATTTTTTGTAAAAGTTTTGTCACAAACCTAAAGACCCTCTACCCCGCCGCCCCCCAATTCTCCCTTTTCGTAAACACCTGTGGAAAGTATGTAACTAATACAGCTAGCTTGGAAACCTTTGATACTCATCAACTAGAAAAGTAGTGTGTCTAACAGTCAGACTATACAAAATGAAAGTTTTTGAAAAGAGCAAGGGGGGGGGGTTAAAATAGAAAAAAAATTTTAACTTGAATTCAGCATGAATTTTTTTTTGTCAGGAACATCGTTGGGACACTAGCAAAGCCTATTATTTATACTGCTAAGACCAGAAGGGCACGTCTGAAGACGGCGATAGGTCTACCATCTACCGACGAGCTACTTCCTTCTCACTAAAGTCTTAATACGTATTATAAGCGCCTGAGGGCGAGAGGACCTTACGACTTACGACATATAGAGGCTACTTAGAAGAGACAAATCTGCCTGACACATTTAAAGCAGATAACAACAGCTTTTTCGAAAGCTTTTGTTTATCCTGAATTACCAGTGAACACACAAAGGGTCCTTCCGAGCAGACTCGAGCAAACTCTAGCGGAGCAAGGGGCATGTCCAAGGAACTCTCTTCGGAAGAAGAAAAAAAATAGAGAAATCAAAATTGTTATAAATCGGTTGGATCGGTTAAGTTCAATTCTACAATATTTGAGCGTACCCATCACCTTACGGTAAAATTATGAAAATATAAACGATAGCATCGGTATATGAAAAAAGCGATAAAAATAGCATAATTAATGATTATAATGATGTTTGAAAAGTAATTTATATTTCCGCATAATTAATTGCTCGCTCTACCATTAAATTAAAGTTTTAATTTAAAACTAAAATAATTATAGACGATTTTCCAATATCCGCCAGGTTTTGAACATCATCGGGACGACCCCTTCCCTATTATTTTAATTTTGCTTTATACAAAACTGCTGTTCCTATTGATTACATTAGTATATGTTTACCCTCGCTTCATTGTTATAACAAAGCTAATTACTTTTATTTTCATTTAATAAACACAATTATTACGTTCCTTTATTATACTAAAAACGTTCGTTATTTTCGTTACGTTAAAAAAAATCTTTGTGTAACGTCGCACGATTCATTAGTTTCGATATAGGTGGAGGTGTATTACGGAGGGTCTTCCATAGGAGAGAAATATTTTTTTAAATTATAATTTTGAAACACAATTTTGCTAATTTTTAGATGATTTTTTTAATCCAAATCATCCCAAGAAAAGCTGTAGGTTTTCCGTAAAAAATTATATAATTTGATGCAAATCCTTATTTTTTGAAGGCTCAAATAATGGCGGTTCAATTATGTATTAAATTTTACGAAAAATGATACCGAAAGTATTATCAAGCAATGGTAATGCTCAGAATCTCTCCCTCATTTCAAAAATATAAAATTATACCGAGTGTTCTATTTAAAATATTAGAAAGCTGCTCTCAATTCTGGCTCAGTTGGAAGATTGGAAGTCAAAATATATAGTTTTTGGGATCGCTAAGCGAATAATTTTACAGTCTTTCAAACCACTTAAAATATACAGGGTGTTGTATTTAAAATAGGTAAGCTAGTCCCGTTTCTGGTTAAACCAGAAGTCAAAATACAGGATGTTAGGTGTCGTTAGACAGATAATTTTGCAAAATTTTAGAACAATTAAAAATATACAGGCTTTTTTTATTTTAACTAAAATATCAAATTGTAGAATAAATTGATGTGCCAAATTCCAATTACAATTTTAATTAAATGTAAAGGGTAAAGGTTCTAGGGCTAATGGGTGGTTGAAAGGTTCCATTTGTGATACCTGACGTTTTGCCCACTTCTGTGGTAAGCATTTTCAAAGAGAAATTGGATAAATCCTGTGCGGTATGGTTGAAGTTCTTCTTGTAAACTCTTGCATTTGTCAGAGAGCCTCTCGTCTCTGGCGTATTTTACTGAGCGCAGAGTTGGTTAGATTGTTCTGGTGGTTTAAAGTTTAAAGATTTAATGTTGTGTTTGACCAATAATTTTCCTATGCGATCAGTAATGCCTTTGATGTAGAGCACGAACGCTTTCTCTGTGGGTGCTGGTTGGTCTCGTAGTACAATAGTATAACAATAGTTCTTCTAGGGTGCTTTATCTCTTTAGCCGTGTAGTAGAACTAGAAAATAAGTGGAATGGCTATAAGCTAGTTTGGTAGTATCTAAAAGTGAAACATCAGTTACGGAAAGGGTTTTAACCAGTAATTGTGCGCTGCCGAGTACACCAGGGCACTCTCACTTTTCCTTACTACGAAATTCTTGGAACTACTTTATGCTACTGACAGCTTGTTTTTCGCCAGGCACTTCATGTTCTTGGTGCGTTCAACCCTTTTACTTATTTTCTAGTACTACGCGTGTAGCCATTGGCTTGTAAGATCCTGTTTAAGTGCTCCAATTTTTTTGGAGGTATTGTGGTTGGCAGATTCTTGAGGGTCGGCCTCTAAGTGTTTTGATGACTTCTGTCTTTTGTTTTGGGCGATGGTTTGACGCTTTGTGTAAGTATCAGTCCTTGTGTGTGGGTTTTCTGTAAACCTTGTGACCCACTGTTCCATCACTCTGTCCCATGACCAAAAGGTCCAGTAAAGAGAGCTGTCCATCCTTCTCTGATTCCATAGTGAACTGGATGTTGGATTGGACCAAAGTTGGTGTATGGGAAGTTGTCTCATCTACATTGTACGAACGATTTGTGACGTATGTAAGATACCGGAACACAAATAAGTTGCGATGCTTTACTACTGATTTAAAGGTTTTAAAATGTTAAAACATGGTTTGTTAATGTTTTTAATTTGTAATTTGAGAAAGCTAACGTTTGTGATTCAGCGAAACGTAATTTGAAGAGTTTATGACAATTCGGTTTTGAATAAAACCATATAAAACCAAATTAGCTAGAATTAGACTTATCATATAGCTAATTAGCACGATAATATTTTTGAAAAGGTACTTTGTTAATAATAAGCAACTATTTTGTTTTATTTCAAAAATAATGATAAAAATATTACTATTTCCGTAAGAATTCTGTACTCGAGCGGGACTCTTAGGTATCTTACCTACGTCACTAGCCCGAATCGCACCGACCTCATCCGACCGTCGATGAGACAACTTCCCATACACCAACTTTGGGAGTGGACGCTATTTAGGCGTTTCAAGAAGCGGCCCAGCTTTTGTTTTTCGTGACGATGAATGTATTGTCATACATATCTCGACTATATCTCGGTTTTAGCGTGTCGGATTTTAGTATTGTTTCCTCGAAATGTTACATAATATACAGGTTAGCTACTATCTGACTTAGGGGCCTTCCCATGGCAACTCCGTCGGTTTGTTCAAAAAATTTATTTTCCTACTGAAAGTACGCCGTAGTTAAAGTAATATAATGGAACAGTGCGTTCATATACCTACATGCTGGGAACTTGTCTTGTATGGAGCTCAAGTTTTCAGTATAAGGACCTTTGTTTGTGAAAATAGAAACTACATCAAAGATTAAATCCCATTTGTTTTGATTTTCTCCACGAATTGGGTCGAGTATTTTACAAATGAAGCACCTTGTTCGATATGTGGTTTCAAAAGAGTTGTTAGGTACTTGGCAAGACTGTAAGTAGGAGATCTAATGGTAATGGCGCTGACTATCGGTCGTAAGGGGACTTCAGGATTATGTATCTTGGGTAGACCGTACAGGAGGGTGGTAATACTTCAGCTTTTCGTATTTCTCTTACGACTTCTGACTCCAAGGAGAAATCCTTAATGAGCCGATTGGCATTTTGTGGCGTTGCCTTTATCAGCTTGTCTGCGTTCAGTTGTTTAAGTGCCTGTTTTTTTTGTTCGATAAGTTGCTGCTTACCGGTTTAGCCATGTGCGGGGACTCTGGAGTCTCAGCCGTTTCTGATTCCAACCTCGATATTACGATATTAGCGACGATGTCTTCGTTGGGTATGGCGGTCGGGGTGATAGCAAACTTCTTAAGCGAGACTTTTTGGTCTCTAATGTCTTGACCGCGCCTGAAGTGTCTCTAGCCGGTGTTTTGGTGTTATAGCAGAGTACAGAATGTAAGTCAAGTTCTTTCGAAAAACCCTCTATTTTGGGGCCACCCTGCATCGATTTTATTTAAACGCTTAGTATTTTGTCAATGGAAGGTCGATTGAAACCAAATTTTACCAAAATGCGTGTTTGCTAGACTCTGGTAGATGCGCTGTTATAGCCAAGCCATAGTTGATAAGATTATTCAGACCTTCATTTATCTAAACTTTGATATCCACCCACTTTCAATTGCTTGTTCTAAAATTCATCCTGAGCCACATCAAAAAGTTTTGCACGGCTCGCGAGCTACACGAGTTGGACATGTCTGGTAAAATATAGGGTGTTAATTTGAAGACTTCCCATCTCTAGTATCAGTTTTCAAATTGACACCCTGTATGTTGTATATTAAGTAAGCTATCTTTTGATGGTCTTTCGAGTTTGGAAAGGAACCATTTGCACGACTTTTTTTACTTATCGCGAAATGGAGTTGAAACATTAAAACTTAAAACTCTTCCCTTATATGCTTATACTTGTAAAAGTGTCAATAAACCCTTATTAAAAGGTTAATTTACAGTTCGAAACACCATGTTAGTACAACATGTCCAAATTTCACCTGCACGTGTTGGACACGCGATGTTATAATGAGGAATCCACGTGCTCTTATAATGGATTTAACATCCTCATTATCGACAGCATCCTTTTGTTACACTTCGCTCTTTACTATACGCATCTCGTATATAGGCACCTTACAAAACGTATAAAAGTGAATTGTGCAAAGGGCAAAAAATAAAATACAAACCCGTTACTATCCATTTTTGTCTTTAATGGGTATCGCGTTTAATTTTATCACCTAAGAAGTTAAAATACAAGAAAACTTGTCATGTTATACCCAAATCTATTCGGTTCTACTACCTTTGTATCTTTGTTTTATATTAAATAACTCGCTTCGAGCCTTCGAGGTGAGGTCCGTGAAGTTACAATAACCACTTTCAAAAAAAATAAAAAAAATTATGCTATAATTTAGTATGAATTTAGTGTAATTTAGTGCGCCAATAAAAAAATTTAGTGCGCGTCTAGTTTAGGCGCTATACGCGTTGGAAATGTGGTTATTGTAAGTTCACGCGTAATAACCACCTTCTCCGATTTTTATGAAACTTGGTGATAATTTAGTATGAATTTAGTGTAATTTAGTGCGCTAATAAAAAAATTTAGTGCGTGCGTACTTTCGGAGTTATAAGGGTTACAAGTGTGGTTATTGTAAGTTCACGCGTAATAACCACCTTCTCCGATTTTTATGAAACTTGGTGATAATTTAGTATGAATTTAGTGTAATTTAGTGCGCTAATAAAAAAATTTAGTGCGTGCGTACTTTCGGAGTTATAAGGGTTACAAGTGTGGTTATTGTAAGTTCACGCGTAATAACCACCTTCTCCGATTTTTATGAAACTTGGTGATAATTTAGTATGAATTTAGTGTAATTTAGTGCGCTAATAAAAAAATTTAGTGCGCGTCTAGTTTAGGAGCTATAAGAGTCGAAAGGTGCATATCGTAGTCTGCGTCTGCGCGTAATGTAACTAAGTACTGTCGCCGATAGTACTAGTACTGATAGATCATTACAAAAGGTTCATCTCAATTTAGTAGGTACCATTGATTTATGTGGTGCAATTTGATACACACGAATTTAAATATAATTAGTTCCAGCGTAGGTAGTAATAATAACATTGTATTCTTTATGGCATTCATATTGTAAGAAAGGAGTTATGTGTGCACATAACACCTTCTTCCATTGAGAATGTTATTTTAGATGTACATAGCTCCTTCATCCACTGCAGTTTTCTATCTTACAGTAATATTTACACATTTTGAAAGGTGCCATGCGATAGAAGAGTACATAACACCTTCATTCAGTAAAAAAGTCATTTTTTTAAATGTTACATCCTTCATCCACTCGTGTCTTCAACTATTCTCTACTTTGTTATAGAAAAGGTAATAAAAAGTATTTATCGCTTACAGTCGTTATTAGCAACATCTCCTGTTTGTCTTTGACCAATCGTAATAATTTATGTAGATATGATTAATTAATTGAAATTTGTTAATACCGGCTATAAGTTTTGCGTTTATACCTAGATAGGGCATTCGAGCTTTGGCAGAGTAAACTAAAATTAAATCTAGACAAAGTAACGCATTCATACTGCTACATTTTGTTTCTAATTATCAATGGCAGTAATTTTATGAACTTCCGTAGGGTATTTGGGGTGGAATCCGCGTTGGATAGGTAGAAAACAGACAAATAATAACTTTTTCTTAAAATCTGGACATATTAGTAGGTATCCTATTCATACTGCTAAATCTTTCTAATTATTCTTTTTCGTACACATTCATGCAAATTTAAAAATTGAAAACCGGCTAATTGTTACTAATTAATTTGTTAGATACCTGGTCGTACGGTCGTATACTATTCAAAGGGACCGTTCCTGTATTTGGACAGTACGACCGTACAACAATCTCATTGTAAACTATTCTTGTTTTTATTGCTTTTGAGTTATTTCAATCTGTTATTACCCACCCAAGTATTTTTAAGACTACCGTTATGGGGTGGAGTCCGGTATTAAAACCTTGTAAAAAATATATCGCAGTCGTCCTACATGTAAGCTCAGGGAAGCAAATAACATTATAATTAAAAAACATAAAAAATTTCAAGTGTGGTGTATTATTTTACAAATTAAATCTCAATCATCATTTAACAATATTATATAGTCCACTAAGAAGTAAAATTTAATAAATTGGAGACAAAAAACGCAAGGATTACATAATTATTTTCAATAATATTACTGCTGTCAAATCAGATGACTGTTTAAAATACTTTTTTCTATAGCAAATGTTAAAGTGGCCTTTGATCAACTCAAATTAGACGATAAAATATAATTTTAACAGCAAGGATAGATAAAGTAACACTTTAACATTAAGGATAGATAAAGTAATTTATTTTTTTAATATTTTAAATAACATTTTAAATTATGAAAATAATAATTTATTTAAGTTAATTTTTCCGGTCTGTATTAAAAAAAACTTCAATTTTGCAATTGACATTGTCAGAAATTTCTATTTTTGGCACAGAATCGGCAATTGAAATTTTTTGCTGCGCTAATTGTACTGATGTTGATGTATGGGTCTCGTTTTGTACCTCATTTAGTATATGTTTCGATACGGCAATTTTACTAGCCACCGATTCTTCTATGTAAGTCTCCGCTACAGATGATGATTTCCATCCACCCACTCGCTTAACTGTGATCAAATCAGCACCAGAGTTGGCCACCATTGTAGCTGCAGAGCGACGGAAACAATGCCCAGTGTACATTTCTGAATTTGGTAGCTTCAAGAAATCGCCAATATTCTTAGGAACCTTATAAAAGGTATTAATCCCTACCGGTTGAATGGTACACTTTTTCTGACGGTAATTGAGAAAAAATTTGTTGTGAGGTACGTTTTTGGGACGCAAGGCGACGTATTTTCTTACAATTTCTAAGACACTTAATCCACATTCCTTGTCAGTAACACAAAAAACTCGATCTTTCTTGGTTTTGGTATCAATAAGTGAAACGAGCATTACTGATTTTCGATCATTAACATTACAAACTTCTAGTTTATATAATTCATCTGACCGACACGCTCCATACAGACCCATTATTGCAACAACCTGTAATTCAAAATATAAAAATTATTGCAGATAATACTTAAACATATCAGTATAATCACCTTCATAAACAGATAGTCGTCATCAGAAGCTGTTGTTAAAAATCTGATTACGTCATCCGGTTCAAATATTTTCGATTTTTTGGGCTTGTATCCAACACCAAATTTCTTTAGCAATGCAATTAGTTTGCTGTATCTGCAAATATTTAGTGACGTTATTTGACAGCGTATTCATTGAAACTATTACTTACTTTGAAATGTCACAATTTTCATTTATTAGTATCGTACTCTTTAGCATTGAATAATAGGACCATAATGTTGATGGCTTGACTTTTTTTGACTTTTCAGAAAAATATGCCAAAAGTACCGTTTCACTAACACTGTTAATCTTTTTCATGCTTTTCCATTTTTGAAAACACTGGTATTCTTTCTCATAAATCATGCGCGATTTTTGAGGCAATAATTGATTTATAGCCTCTAAAGCCTCTTTTTTAACATCTAATGGCAGATTCTCTCTGTTTTCGTACTGCATTTTTGCAAAAAAACTGGAAAAAACAAAGTTGTTTACAAACAACCTCAATAGCAACCACGAAGTTATAGCAACCCTACTACTCGAATAACAACCGCACACTACTCACATATTTTCAATAAATTTTGTAAAAATAATTTGTAATTGGTTTTTCTTTAACATTTGCTGTAGAAAAAAATAGCATATTGTACACGACGATAAAGGGTCTTTAACTACCTCGTGAAAGTTAATTCACTCGTGGCTAACGCCACTCGTGAATTAACACTCTTCCACTCAGTAGTTAAAGTATCCTTTTATCGTCTTGTATAATAAATAACTATTGTTCATTAGCTTTTATTTTTAATTTCTTTTAAAATCAAAATCCGAAAAATTCATCTAATTTGCATATTACCTGTATAGATTTGAATATGTTCTAATTATTATTTATCAGAGAAATGCAATTTTATTATTGAAAAGGTTATTGTAAAATGTTCTCCCGACGAATCTTTTCGTTAAGGCCCGTCTAGACGCAACGTTTTATGGAACTTCGTATAGCCTCATAATCAAAATTATGAAAACTGCCGTTAGTCAAGGCCGTACATCCCCAAATTCAAGTTTCGAACTAAAAATACATTCTAATGATTTGATGTATTTTAATTTATAATAGTCAGTCAAATATCTTCAGAAAAGATGATAAAATCTTATGGACCTATAATATTAATAAGATAAGTATAATTGATTAAAAATTTTGGAAGCTCGTGTTGATATTTTGGAATACCGACCTGCTTGGTTTGAAAAGTATTTCTAAACGCTAAATACTTTCTATTACTTTTTCTATAACAAAGTAGAGAATTATTATTACTATTACCTACTCTGGAACTAATTATATTTAAATTCGTGTGTATCAAATTGCACCACATGAATCAATAGTACCTATTAAATTAGGATGAACCCTTTGTAATGATCTATCAGTACTAGTACTATCGGCGATAGTACTTAGTTACATTACGCGCAGGCGCAGACTACGATAATAATAATAATAATAATAATAATAATAATACTCTTTATTCCTTTTGGTACCTTATCAGTACATGGAACAAGTCGCAACAATTAATTTAAATAACAACACTAATGCCTTTATAACAACATTCATTGACAATTTCAACAATAACACCATCTCAAAGAAATTACACAATAAAAAATTACACAAAAAAATCTTTGAAATCGTAATCACACCTCTCAGCCAGCAAGCCTTTTAGTTGTTTCTTGAACTCTTGAGGGTTTTTTAATTCTTTTAATTCATTTGGAATTCCATTGTAGACATTGATTATATTGTTATACGGTCCTTCAGTAACGTGCAATCTCGTTTTGTTTGTTATATGGGTGTTTTTTTTTCTTGTCGGATACTTGTGTTCATAGATGTTTGCTTCGAATATTTGTGGATTATTTTTCATAAACATGCCACACTCCAATATATACATGTCATAAACTGTAAGTATACCAAGTCTTCTGAAGTGAGGTCTGCAGTGCTCCCTATTTTTGAGTCCCATCATAATTCTAATACACCTCTTCTGACATTTTAATATTCTTTTTGTGTGTGGAGACTTGCCCCACATCAAAATACCATACTTAATAACACTGTGTATTTGACTGTAGTACACTGTTAGAAGACCTTTCGTTGGAAGAATGTTTTTTAAAACTCGTAATGCATAAGTCATTTTATTTATTTTTACAGTAAGATATTCTATGTGCGACTTCCAGTCCAAATTTCGATCGATTTGCATCCCCAAGAATTTTACTGTTTCTTGCATCCTTATTTCACTTTCTCCTAGCTTCAACAATTCCAGACTTTCCCCGTACCGTCCAAATTTTATAGCTTGGGTTTTCTCTATATTTAATTTTAAGCTGTTTTTCTGGAACCATCCTTTCATCTTCTCAACGTTCTCATGAACCCTATCCTTCATTAACCTCAAGTCTGCCTCGCTGAACACCATCGACACATCATCGGCAAAAACAACCGTCTCCTCTACCGTGACATCCATCAGATCATTCACAAAAAGTATAAACAAATACGGCCCAAGCACGCTTCCCTGTGGTACACCTCGGTGGTTTATTTGGCAGTCTGATTGAATCGGATGACCGTCCGAGTAAATTTTTACCATTTGCTTCCTGTTTGTCAGGTAGGAATTTATTATTTCCAAGCTTTTTCCGCGGATACCAGTTCTTTCCAATTTGTAACACAGCAAGTTCCTATCTATCGAGTCGAACGCCTTTGAAAGGTCAAAAAACATTCCGATTACGGGTTTGTTTTTTTCCCATTCCTCCAATACTATATTTACGGTTTTAAATACTGCTTTCTCCGTTGAGCCTTTCTTAACAAAGCCGTACTGTTTATCTGATATCAGTCCAATCGAGCTCATAAAGCTTTCCATTCTATTTTTTATGCAGGTTTCAAATATTTTCGAGAACCCCGAGAGTAGAGATATTGGCCTGTAGTTTTCTACCTTCTCTTTGTTTCCTTTTTTGTGTAGAGGCCTCACTATTGCTGTTTTTAGCATATCTGGAAATTTACCCTGTTCGAAAGAGAGGTTTATTATCTGGCTTAGGGGCTCGCAAATATGTGTCGCACTTGCTTTAATGACTTTTGTCGAAATTTCATCCCACGATATAGCGCTCTTATTCTTTAATTGCATACATGCTTTATATATTTCGACTGGGTCGCATGGGTGCAGAAACATTGAATTTGGCTTCCTGTCTATATGTGAATTCATCACCGCATTCGGCAAATCCAAACTCTGAGTAATATTTACGAAGTATTGGTTGAACTCATTTGCAATTTCTTTCTTGTTGATAATATGTGTTTCTTCGTCTGTTGTTGATAGGATTTTGTGTATCTCTTCCACCCTCTTAGTTTGGTCTTCGGTTGCCTCTTTTACAATTTTCCATGTTGTTTTACTTTTGTTCTTGGATTGTTCCATCAATCTACCGTTGTAGCTCAACTTACTTGCCCGTATTTTTGTTCTTATGATTTTACAAATATCCCTATATTGTGTTTTGAGTTGTTTAGTTAACTCAGCTTGAAGCGCACTCTTCTTTATCCGCTCATACATAAACCTTTTTGTCTGGGACAGCTCTCGAAGTTCTCGTGTTATCCATGGTTTTTTTGTTTTTGGTTTGCACTTTTTTACTGTACGATATGGAAAGCTTATGTTGTATAAGTACGAATAGGTTTCCATGAATTCTTCGCACATTTCATCGACGTCGTTGTACTGCCTTCCGTCAAACCATACTGTTCGCTGCAGTGATTGGTTGAATTCTTGAATTTCCCTTTCGGATATAATCCTCTTGTAGATAGTGCCATTCTCTACAACGTTACTGTTTTTTTGTTCAAAGCTCGCTAGCTGAGTCGTGTGGTCTGAAATTAAATTTTCAATTATTTTAGTTTTACAACTCGCCATATTAGTTATTATATTATCTATACAAGTCGCTGTGTCTTTGGTTATTCTTGTGGGCACCTGAAAAAGATGTTCCATATTGTAGGTGCTCATTAGTTCTGTGAATAGTCGAGCGTCACGATTTCTTTTTAACAGATCGATATTAAAGTCCCCACATATAACGATCCTACCTCTGTTTCCCTTTTTTTTACTATTTATTGCATTTAAGCAATTTTCCAAATCCATAAAAAATACTTTTAAGTCCCCTTTTGGTGGCCTATAAACACAAATTACGTGCAGGTTCATTTGCGCGACCCTAACACCCGTCACCTCAAATGTGCCCTCCGTTACAAACTCATTCAGTTCCTTTAGTTCATCTATTTCTAAATTGTTTCTCACATAAACAGATACTCCACCCCGCAACATGTCCCCACGACAGTAATGTGATGCCAGTTTGTAGTCTGCTATTTTTGCTAGATGAATTTCGTCTTCCCTACACCAATGTTCCGAAAAACACAATACATCCACATTCTCATCCAGTTCCTCCATAAACATCTCTATTTCGCTGATTTTTGCCTCAATTCCCTGTATGTTTGTGTGCATTATGGCGAAGCTGGATTGTTTGTCAAAGCTATTTACAGTCACTTTCTTACCCAGATTTAGTGTCTTAGAACGATTTGTCCGTGTCGAATCTGAGTAAAATTTAGAATTGTCCCCCTTCACTTGGCTCTCTTCTAAAAAAACGAAATCTCTTTACTGTTACACCGTTTGGCCAGTTTTCCCCATTGTAGAGTTCTTCCATTATATCGAGATCTGCTCCAACCTTGAACGACAGACTTCTGGCATCCTCTCTATTTGGCAACTTCTCCACGTTAAATTCTTTTCCTGGGAATTTCTTTTGTAGATGATCCAGAACCATTTCAGTTGTTGTAGTCATGATATGCACCTTTCGACTCTTATAGCTCCTAAACTAGACGCGCACTAAATTTTTTTATTAGCGCACTAAATTACACTAAATTTATACTAAATTATCACCAAGTTTCATAAAAATCGGAGAAGGTGGTTATTACGCGTGAACTTACAATAACCACATTTCCAACGCGTATAGCGCCTAAACTAGACGCGCACTAAATTTTTTTATTAGCGCACTAAATTACACTAAATTCATACTAAATTATCACCAAGTTTCATAAAAATCGGAGAAGGTGGTTATTACGCGTGAACTTACAATAACCACACTTGTAACCCTTATAACTCCGAAAGTACGCACGCACTAAATTTTTTTATTAGCGCACTAAATTACACTAAATTCATACTAAATTATCACCAAGTTTCATAAAAATCGGAGAAGGTGGTTATTACGCGTGAACTTACAATAACCACACTTGTAACCCTTATAACTCCGAAAGTACGCACGCACTAAATTTTTTTATGAGCGCACTAAATTACACTAAATTCATACTAAATTATGGTAAAGTTTCATTAAAATCGGAGAATGTGGTTATTGTAACTTCACGGACCTTTCGAGGTGTTGTGTTTAACAAAAAAAGAGTAATAATAATAGGTATAGATCAAAATCTGTTAGTTTAACTGTCGTTATCTCGCCAAAACGATCACAAATTTGTAGAGACCTTTTTAGTGGTTTTAAATAAAACAGCGGGAAGTTATTGTCGATAATATTTACGCCCTCTTCTACTTAATAAATTTACCTAATGATTTTATCATTGATTTATTTATGATTTACACTCGACGATTGTTATTTACCTTCCCATCTCGTCTCTTAGGCTCCATTTGGTGTTACTACGGACGTATTGGGTAAAAAATGAAAGATGATACGTAATACATTTGTTAATGAGCCTACAAGCTTAATAGTGTGGTTTCTAGGGCAGATAGTGCTGTAATTGCCAAGTATATAGGGTTCGGAACTTATCTTCTCCTCTTTTCTCGGTGGCGAAAAGTTCCTGAGCTCCATCTACGCATACAACGGTAGCCTCTCATCTCGCGAAAGTTTAGTTGTGATTAATAGTTTATCAAAAATTAACTACGTTGAGCTCTGTCAAATATACTGCTGGCGACGCTCGAGCTCGGTGACGGTCTACTCCGATTTTATTAGTCTCTCGGTCCAATAAACTACAAAATTATTTGTCCTTTCTGTTGAAACCAAAACAAAGGAGAAATACCAACCATCTTCCTACGCCCGAACAAGATTTTTTTATATGGTCGGCCACCCAACGTAAACCCGGGAAGGTCCAGGCATTCCAGAGCTAGATGGAAGATGGTTGGAAAAAATCGTACGTCAGACCGCTGGTTGAGATACAGAGGGCAAGAAAAATGAATGACCTTCGTCCCATTAACATTCTTTCCACGTTTTCCAAGTGAATTTAAAAAGTCGTTTATGACTGTCTTCTTCATCACACTAATGAGTTCGGTATCCTTCCTTATTATCAGTCTGGTTTTCGTAAGAATCGAAGTACTGGAACTGCGCTGATGAAGATAACTGACGATTTGTCGGTTGCTATGGATAATAGCTCTCAGATAAGGTTGATGACGCTTCTTGACTATTCAAAGGCTTTTGATAGCTGCGTCTATTCAAGCTTCGCTACTATGAATGTTCGGAAAGTGTTCTTAGATGGTTTTGTAGCTATCTTTACCATTGTGAGCAGTGTGTGTGGGTTGGCGATGGGGTTTTCCATAGAATCGAGATTTGTGCCCGAGTACCGCAGGGTAGTATCCTGGGCCCCCTTTTATTGGTGATTTTTTCTTTGGACATCGCGACTCACCTGGTATCTGGGTCTCTCCATCTTTACGCTGATGACATTCAAGCCCATCGCTCCTGCTCTTCTTCGGACATTAATTTTAATGCTATTATGTTGGTTGATAACTTAAAGGCTACTTCTACCTGCTTTAAAGCGAACGCATTAAAGCTTAACCCCCCGAAATGCGTGTTCTTGTGTCTCGGGACTAAAACTTCACGTGCTAGAGCTCTATCTTTGTTGTCCGTTCCTGTGAGTGTAGAGGAAGTGATTTTGGTGCTTTCAGAATGCGTTAAGAACCTGGGAGTGCATTTTGATTGTCATTTGATAAACTTTAAGGGTCATGCGGTGCAAAAATGCACTTTGGCTTATACTAAACTGAAACTACTATACCAGCTTAAGAAGTTGTTGCCTGATGACTTGGAAGCTGTGTAACGCTCTTGTCCTAAGCCTTCTCGATTACTGCAGCAACGTTTACTACTTTTATCTTTCGCCCGAATATAGAAACAAATTGCAAGTTCTGAAAAATCGTTGTTTTCGCTTTTTATTCAGTAGCATTAGGCCTTGGGAGCATATTACCCTAAGGTACGCTGCTGTGGAGATTCTGAAGCTAAAATATTGTTTTATAGTAAGTTGTGTTTTGTTGTACTTTGTACAGGATTATAACATATGGTGGACCTCCGCGCTTACTCATTTGTATATGGCTCTATAGTTTGTACGTCATTGTTTCTGAGATCACTCAGATTAGCACTCAGAAGAGAACTTCTTACTCTTCTACACGCTTAGTGGTTCTGTTTTGTCAAATATTCGCTCTTTTTAAACAGCTTAATGTATTGTATTTCTTGTATTTAATGCTTGGGTATGTTCAATAAATATTATTACTATATCATGAGGAACGCACTCGGACGATTTCGAAATATTTTGTATTTTATTTAAAATTAAAACCACCAGTGTGGACATAATCGTTGGTTCTTTCTATCGCAAGAAGCATTTAAAGGCTTTACAGTGTCCATCGATCATCTGTTATAAGTTTTGAATTTGGGCTCTTGGGCGATTGAGCAAGAGATGCAACGCTTTCTTGTATCTTAGTTCTATGTTCTATTCTACTTTTGATTTTCGAGTTTGAATTTATGCATTGACGATGAGCGATGGCTACGACTCGTGAGAATGTCAGAAAGAGCTTCTATAATAAATTGGAGAATGTAGAGGTAATTAAACGCGCAGTAACTTGCAGATGCTTCGATGCTTGTATAATATGTCTTGGTAAGCGAAGGAGAAATTCTGCGGGCAGTTTCAAAACAAACTAAAGTGGGTTAAAGGGGCAATAAATAAAAATAAAAATCGACAATTTAAATTAGTCCAAAGTAATTTTAATTAACAACGAATATTTTAAATCATGCGAAACAGGTCGTATTAATGGTAAACTTCCTCAAACGACCGTCTTCAGTTAGTTACAGAGGATAACACGATAAGTATATAATTTACGGTTCCACACCCTTCCGATTCTATTACGATAATTTTAACACCTGTACTTAGACTCAAATCGTTTTAAACAAAAATAGCCTTTAAAGCGGATAATTATGTTAGTACCACAGTTCAGACTCATAAATGAAAACGTAGAGCCAATATAGTAATATAATAGGGGTCACAGAGTATTCACTTTAAATTCATAATCGGGAAAAAATTTAATCAAAATCGCGAAATTTCTGTTCTTTTGAAATCCTCTGCTTCTGAACGGATCAAGCGATCTGAGTTTACTCAAAATAATAAAATTGCACCCCCCGCCCCAAGTTAACCATCTTGGTATCGCCGCTTCCCGTACACTCGATCCGTAAATAAAATTAGGATTGTGCTGGATTGTGGACATCATAGTAAAGTCGTGTCAGCAGATCGTAAACTATACAAACTCTGACGAGGTTTATTAATTTTGTGGCCGTTGGAAACACCTGCGTTATCTTAAAGTCGTAAAGTTAAGAGACCAGTACGTAAAGGGGCAGTTTCGAGATCATAAATATTGTCGGAGAAGTTATTTCTTGGGTTCTTTATGAATTATTTCCCAAATAAAAAAATTACTCGTAACCGGTTTGTTAACAAATTAGACATCGATTTTAGCTATTACGTGATTTATATTTCACACTTTAGGTATCTAATAAATTTAGATTATTTTTAATAAGAGTTCTATAAATCAATTTTGAGTAGTACCTATATACGACTTATTAATTTTGTAAATAGTAATATATTATGTATTACGACACTGTGCTCGATTATTTGCTATAATGTTGTGGAAGTGGAATTTTAGCACGTTTAGGCGTCGAGGTTGAAGTTTGAAGTTGAAGAGATCAAATATGAAAAAACATAACTATGACCACTGTTTATAATTGCGAATAAGTTGCTACTATATCCGTTTAGGGTACGGAGTACGTACCCATTAGGATGGTCTTCATTTTGGTTATTAGTTATTAATGAACTCTAATGTGTTCCAAGATTGTACTTCGATTTTTTTATCAGGCGAGCTATAACGGTGCTAGGGCGCGTTAAAGTTTAAGGAAAATTTCTAAATCAGTCGAAAAACTATTGTTTGAGTTTTCGCTTATAACTCCAAAACTATGCACTTTTAGACAAAAGTGTTTATAATTAGAAGTAAAGTAATTAAATCTACTACTAATTATTGTACTTCGAGTTTTTTGTCAGGCGAGCTATAACGGCGCTAGGGCGCGTTAAAGTTTAAGGAAAATTTCTAAATCGGTCGAAAAACTATTGTTTGAGTTTTTCGCTTATAACTCCAAAACTATGCACTTTTAGACAAAAGTGTTTATAATTAGAAGTAAAGTAAATTAAATTTCCTACTAATTATTGTACTTTGATTTTTTTGTCAGGCGAGCTATAACGGCGCTAGGACGCGTTAAAGTTTAAGGAAAATTTCTAAATCGATCGAAAAACTATTGTTTGAGTTTTTCGCTTATAACTCCAAAACTATGCACTTTTAGACAAAAGTGTTTATAATTAGAAGTAAAGTAAATTAAATTTCCTACTAATTATTGTACTTTCATTTTTTTGTCAGGCGAGCTATAACGGCGCTAGGGCGCGTTAAAGTTTAAGGAAAATTTCTAAATCGATCGAAAAACTATTGTTTGAGTTTTTCGCTTATAACTCCAAAACTATGCACTTTTAGACAAAAGTGTTTATAATTAGAAGTAAAGTAAATTAAATTTCCTACTAATTATTGTACTTTCATTTTTTTGTCAGGCGAGCTATAACGGCGCTAGGGCGCGTTAAAGTTTAAGGAAAATTTCTAAATCGGTCGAAAAACTATTGTTTGAGTTTTTCGCTTATAACTTCAAAACCATGTACTTTTAGATAAAAGTGTTTTTAATCAGAAGTAAAGCAAACTAAATTTCCTACCAATTATTGTACTTTGGATTTTTTATCAGGTGAGCTATAACGGCGCTAGGGCGCGTTAAAGTTTAAGGAAAATTTCTAAATCGGTCCCAAAACTATTGTTTAAGTTTTTCGCTTATAACTCCAAAAATATGCACTTTTAGACAAAAGTTTTTATAATTAGAAGTAAAGTAAATTAAATTTCCTACTAATTATTGTACTTTCATTTTTTTGTCAGGCGAGCTATAACGGCGCTAGGGCGCGTTAAAGTTTAAGGAAAATTTCTAAATCGATCGAAAAACTATTGTTTGAGTTTTTCGCTTATAACTCCAAAACTATGCACTTTTAGACAAAAGTGTTTATAATTAGAAGTAAAGTAAATTAAATTTTCTACTAATTATTGTACTTTCATTTTTTTGTCAGGCGAGCTATAACGGCGCTAGGGCGCGTTAAAGTTTAAGGAAAATTTCTAAATCGATCGAAAAACTATTGTTTGAGTTTTTCGCTTATAACTCCAAAACTATGCACTTTTAGACAAAAGTGTTTATAATTAGAAGTAAAGTAAATTAAATTTCCTACTAATTATTGTACTTTCATTTTTTTGTCAGGCGAGCTATAACGGCGCTAGGGCGCGTTAAAGTTTAAGGAAAATTTCTAAATCGGTCGAAAAACTATTGTTTGAGTTTTTCGCTTATAACTTCAAAACCATGTACTTTTAGATAAAAGTGTTTTTAATCAGAAGTAAAGCAAACTAAATTTCCTACCAATTATTGTACTTTGGATTTTTTATCAGGTGAGCTATAACGGCGCTAGGGCGCGTTAAAGTTTAAGGAAAATTTCTAAATCGGTCCCAAAACTATTGTTTAAGTTTTTCGCTTATAACTCCAAAAATATGCACTTTTAGACAAAAGTTTTTATAATTAGAAGTAAAGTAAATTAAATTTCCTACTAATTATTGTACTTTCATTTTTTTGTCAGGCGAGCTATAACGGCGCTAGGGCGCGTTAAAGTTTAAGGAAAATTTCTAAATCGATCGAAAAACTATTGTTTGAGTTTTTCGCTTATAACTCCAAAACTATGCACTTTTAGACAAAAGTGTTTATAATTAGAAGTAAAGTAAATTAAATTTCCTACTAATTATTGTACTTTCATTTTTTTGTCAGGCGAGCTATAACGGCGCTAGGGCGCGTTAAAGTTTAAGGAAAATTTCTAAATCGATCGAAAAACTATTGTTTGAGTTTTTCGCTTATAACTCCAAAACTATGCACTTTTAGACAAAAGTGTTTATAATTAGAAGTAAAGTAAATTAAATTTCCTACTAATTATTGTACTTTCATTTTTTTGTCAGGCGAGCTATAACGGCGCTAGGGCGCGTTAAAGTTTAAGGAAAATTTCTAAATCGATCGAAAAACTATTGTTTGAGTTTTTCGCTTATAACTCCAAAACTATGCACTTTTAGACAAAAGTGTTTATAATTAGAAGTAAAGTAAATTAAATTTCCTACTAATTATTGTACTTTCATTTTTTTGTCAGGCGAGCTATAACGGCGCTAGGGCGCGTTAAAGTTTAAGGAAAATTTCTAAATCGATCGAAAAACTATTGTTTGAGTTTTTCGCTTATAACTCCAAAACTATGCACTTTTAGACAAAAGTGTTTATAATTAGAAGTAAAGTAAATTAAATTTCCTACTAATTATTGTACTTTCATTTTTTTGTCAGGCGAGCTATAACGGCGCTAGGGCGCGTTAAAGTTTAAGGAAAATTTCTAAATCGATCGAAAAACTATTGTTTGAGTTTTTCGCTTATAACTCCAAAACTATGCACTTTTAGACAAAAGTGTTTATAATTAGAAGTAAAGTAAATTAAATTTCCTACTAATTATTGTACTTTCATTTTTTTGTCAGGCGAGCTATAACGGCGCTAGGGCGCGTTAAAGTTTAAGGAAAATTTCTAAATCGGTCGAAAAACTATTGTTTGAGTTTTTCGCTTATAACTTCAAAACCATGTACTTTTAGATAAAAGTGTTTTTAATCAGAAGTAAAGCAAACTAAATTTCCTACCAATTATTGTACTTTGGATTTTTTATCAGGTGAGCTATAACGGCGCTAGGGCGCGTTAAAGTTTAAGGAAAATTTCTAAATCGGTCCCAAAACTATTGTTTAAGTTTTTCGCTTATAACTCCAAAAATATGCACTTTTAGACAAAAGTTTTTATAATTAGAAGTAAAGTAAATTAAATTTCCTACTAATTATTGTACTTTGGATTTTTTATCAGGTGAGCTATAACGGCGCTAGGACGCGTTAAAGTTTAAGGAAAACTGTCCACAATCTATTGTTTAAGTTTTTTGCGTATAACTCTAACTACGCCCTTTTAGACAAAAGTGTTGTTATGCAAGAATGAAATACATTCAAATCTTACAAATGATGTCTCTTAGTTTTCCCGTACGATAGAATTAGTAATCAGGAATCAGAAATAATATTCGAAGCAATGTGAAATCCCTACGTACACATTTGGTTAATTTTACTGTATGATCAAAGATCACCCACTCTATTCTTGAGCCATTTCTATTATATAATTTAATCAATGGTTGTGGCATAAATAAACGAACTAACACAAACAAATTGATTGTATTAATTTAGTAAAAACGAATAAATTAATATGGAAAGAAAGGGAAGAAATAGGAAGAAAATGCTTGTATTGCCAGCTATACGTACATTCACACAACTAACAGAAACAGTTACGTAGGTTATTGTAAAGATGGCGGCGCTATAGATTTGTTGGTTAATGTTGTACAAGAACCAATGTGCATCCAAGAATCCAAGGGGTAAATAATAAATATCTATGCCAGATACAAGATCGTATGTTTATGTTCGCTTGTTCGGTAACGGTTTGGCAATGTGTAATAATAGTAGTGTAATAGTGTTGAGTTCGATTTGTTTTTGTATTTCAACAATTTTTTATTTTTTAGGATACAGTGAAGCTGTGTGAAAACGAAAACTAGAAGTTACACCTATTTTGTATACAAAAAGATCGTAATGGACGTAATGATAAAAAAAGAAGTTCATGATGCGCCTTTTGACTGTTGCGACTTCTCCAATTTTGGTAAGTACAAAGTACGTACCTAACTAACCATAACATGTGTGTCTGGGTTTTCATTCTGTACTAAAGATATTGCAGAAGGAACTGTTAAAGAAGGACCTCGTTACAATAACCTTTTCGGCGATGGTAAGAATGCATTTAATAGTTTGTAAGGTACAAATTAAGTGTACAAAATTTAAGGGTTCGTTAAAATAGAAGAACACCATTTTGAGGAATCCCTTCGAGATAGCATTAAAATATAGAAAAACAAGTAAAGGCTGACAAAAGTTATTTGAACGTTGATGAAGATAATTGGGATTGTAAGTGCTCTCTAAAAGAAAATTTAATCGACCATGTGCAAACTCATACGGAAAATTTGTTTAAATGCAGTACACTCGGTGCAGTTTATACTGGTAAAAAACCATTTAAAGACTCGATTTGTGATAATGCGTGTTTGCGAAAAAGTCAGATGTTAATATATACAGGGAATGGTGAAGAGCGTTTAAGACGTGGTACAGCATTAAAAACAAGCGCAAAGAAACAGTCGATTGTACACACAGGTGAAAAGCCTTTTAAATGTAGTCTTTGTAATTTTACGCGTTCGCGGAGGTAATTTAAAGACACATCACTCACTGCACACAGGTGAAAAGCCGTTTAAGTGTAGTATTTGTGGTCGTGTGTGTTCTCAAAAAACGCACTTAACGCAACACTAATTTGTTGTTACACACCGGTAAAAAGCCTTTCAAATGCTTTTTGTATGACTATACGTGTTCGCGTCGAACTAATTTAAAGACTCATCTATCAGTACACAAAGGAGAAAAGCGTTTGAAATGTAGTGAATGTGATGATGCATGTTTGTTAAAAAGTAACTTTCAGAGACATCTATCTACACATAAAAGTGAAAAGCCTTTTAAATGTGGTATGTGTGATTATCTGATTATACGTGCTCACTGAAAGTATAAAGACACATGTTTTGGCGCACACAAGGAAAGAGCCTTTGAAATGTAGTTTATGTAAATATACATGTTTGCAGAAAGTTAACTTACAGAAATATTTGATTGTTCACTCTGTTGAAAAGCCTTTTAAGTGCAGTATTTGTAATTATAGGTATAGGTGCTTGTTAAAAACTAGTTTGAGGAAACATTATTTGGTAGTGCATACAGGCGAAAAGCCGTGTTCTGCTTATGATTTTGTGTGCTCACGGAAATACAGCTTAAAAAGACATTTGTTGGCGCACACAGACACTCAAGACAAAGGGGCACTAAAATGATTAAATACTAGGCATGATGCTAAATCTAAAAAAAAATGAATTTACAAATTCGAGCTCTTGAAAGGGAAGGTCTTACAAAGTCAATTTGTAGATGACATAGACAAAGCCGTTTAAATGGTCGTGTGTGTTAACTTGGCCCGGTTTGTAATTTTCAGTTTTGTACCTCGAGGTCGCCTAAAATAACATCCAAAGTATAGTACGTAGTAGGTTAGAAGTCTGAAAGTTTATTTAGTTTTGTAAATTTTGAGAAGGGTTCTGAACCCCCTAAGCGTGCGCCACTGCTTCAGAGACATCGATACGCAATACGCACAAAAGTGGAAAACCTTTTAAATGTGATACGTGTTTATTGTGGTAGCGCACACAGGAGAAAAGCCTTTTAAATGCAGTATTTGCAATTATACGTGCCTGAGGAAACATTTAGTAGTACCAGTCGTACCAGTAGTACATACAGGCGAACAGTCTTCTAAGTGTCTATGATCTTGTGTGCTCAAAGAGATATTTTCTTCTGTTGGTACACACAGGAGAAAAACCTTTTAAGTGTATAACATGTGATTTTATCACTCGCATTAACACACAGGTGATCAAGACTTTAAAATGTAGCGTGTTGAGTATTTAGCTATTTAGTGTAAAATATTTTATTTTCAGTAATAAATCGAGTGTAACAGAGACAACAATCGTTTTTGAACTTTGGGAGAATTCGAGAGCATCGAGATAAGGGAGGAGAACGTGACAACATAGATTAACATAAAGTAGTACACATGTAAGTAATACACATTTTTTATTATTTATGTCATAAATTCAAAATAATGTACAGAATAAGACACCTGTGAAATTACTCTGTTCTGTTCGATTAAGAAGGCAGCCCACTGCTGGTTTATTTTTTTCTTCTATTGATGGTAGTAAATTTACAGAAGTTTGTCTGCTCTTTTTTTTTCTGTAGAAATAGTCTTTGGCTCTCAATTTTTCCGTTCAGTTGATATTTTACTATAACTATTAATAAGCCTTGAAGTTGTACTTGAATCGATCTCAGAAAAAGTCTGTTTTGCGGATGATAATGCTGCTAGAAGAACATTACCCTTTTCAACAGTAGTAGTGGCCTGAAAAATTAAATTAAATTTTTCTAAAATTTTTGCCTTCAAACGTTTGAGATCTGCATTATGGCCCCACTGGGTGACTTTGGATTGACGGCTATTAGTAACACACTTCGGGGTCACTTCTTCTTCTGACGGCTGAGGCTCACATTTAATAACTAAGTTTGTATTTTCGTTACACCGGGTAGATGTGGATGGAGGGTTATTAGTAATAGGCTTTGGGGCCACTTCTTTTTCTGACCTTTGAGACTCACATTTAATAACTAAGTTTGTATTTTCGAGTAACTGTGGATGGAGGGTTATTAGTAACAGGCTTCGGGGTCACTTCTTTTTCCGAATGTTGAGACTTACAATGAATACTTAAGTTTGTGTTTTTGCTACACCGGGTAACTTTGGATCGACGGTTTTTAGTAGCATGCTTCGGGGCCACTTTGAGTGGCAACACCAAGTTTTGACGCTTACGATGTGTTTACGTTACGCATGTTATTGGGTGCGTTCGGAGAGCTCGCTTTCACGCTATTAGCACCACACGCTATTATGACGTATTACTGTGCGTTCGGGGAGGCTTTTAGCGTTTGACCCATAAGTTTACGTACTGGAACAGTGACGTCACGAAAGCTTTCATAGCGTTGAAAGCGAGCTCCCCGAACGGCAAAATCGTGCTATTAGTACTAATAGCGAGCTCCCCGAACGCAGGGATTAAGTACCGCCTAGATTCGTACGGCAAAATAATTGACGAATTGTGTTCATATATGCAACCCGTCATACGTGTGTGCGTTGACGGTTATCTTCGTTATACACCTAAAATAGCATTTAAAATCTGTATTTCTTTATTATAGTGAAGGTTTCGAACTGGCCCTCGACCTCGACATCAGTAGTTACAAAATTGAATAACGCAGCACGGAGTAATTCTTTATTGGTGGTTTAGCATGGATATGACAGAGCGCAAAAAGATTAAAATTGATTCAAATGTGTGTCTTGTAAAGATTTAAACAACGTTGGGATGGGAAGATTAAAGGTTACTAAATTCTGTAACTAAGGACGCAGAGGCCCAAAGTTCTAGTCGGATCCGGTTATAAGTAAGTAAGTATCTTTATTTAGTAAATAATATACTATTTAATTTACAAATTTCGTTTATAATCATTTATAACGAGTACGCTAGTGCCCAAAAAATATAAAATGTGCTCTCGCTGTAAAAGGTTGTGATAACTAAATTATTAATTATTTTCTACTGTGTTGATTAGAGTAAGTAGTAGAAGAAGAGAAGTAGAGAAGAAGAAGTAGAGTAAGAGTAAGATAAGAGGAACAGTAAATAACAAGAAACTGTAGCCAAAGACGACTGTATGTGAAATATACATTCAAAATCGCTTACGAGGAGTTACACGACGAGTTACAACAAGTTTGTTATCTTTATCACGCTTTATTTTAAAAGCCGATTGTTCGATAAATCATCGAAACTTGTAATCGCAGCATGTTTGACGAGGGAAATATGCTCCTTATAACAGATCTGTACATTGTACAGAAGTAAAAACTAATTAAGTTAAATGGGTGATTTTTCAAGGATTTCAAGACGTACGAAATGACTCGGTAAAACAACACTCGCTATAATAACATGGGCTCGTATACAGTAATTTAAATGTACATTTTTTATTAATAATCAATAATTTATTATTTGTAGCAAATTACATTTGGAGTATTAACTCGTAATGAAATAATTCAATTTATTGAAAATAAAGATTTTCTTATTCTTCAGGTATAAACACAACCTAGAGGGTCTCGGTCAGAATTTTATAGTCTGACTGCACCAATTCAGTCTACTGTCCGAGGAAATTCCCAGAAAGGAAACTGACGTATGTATGTTCTGTTGATTTTGTTCTATATGCGAATTCCAGGCACTATGTCTTTTCTTCGTTTAGTTTTAGACAATTACAATTGACTCATGACTCATGAGCCTCTTGTGGCAATACAGTCGTTCTGCTGGAGCTTTTGGTCATTCGGAGTCGCACAAAGTGTCGTCAGCAAACTGGTATACACTCCAGGCTCCCACGTAGTCTAAAAAATCGTTTGCACGAATAAAAGTGGCCCCAATATTGAACCCTGCGACACACCATGCATTCTACAATTGGCTGGACAAATCGCTTTGCCGTTCGACTCATGTAGGACTCAAACAGAGCCAACACTCGTCCTTTAATTGTAGTGCTCGAGCTTTTCCAGTTGGCAATGCTTTGTGCCATTATAAATGTATTGCAGATGGAGCGGTTAAAGAAGGACCTCGTTACGATAAACTTTTTTGATGATGGTAAGAATGTGTTTAATAGTTTCTAAGAATTATTAGTGTACAAAATTTAAGGTTTTGTTAAAATAGAAGAACACGATGTCGAGGAATCTCTTCGAGAGAATATTAAAATAGAAAAACAAGAAAAGGTTGACAGAAGTTGTTTGGACGTCGACCCTGTACAAACTTGTACTTTAAACTAATGAAAAGTCTTTTAAAGACAGTAATATCTGTGATTGTAATGCGTGCTCGCCGAAAAGTATGATGTTAGTATGCACAAATAATAGTGAAGAGCCTTTGAGATGTGCTACAGTATTGAAATCAAGCATGAAAAAACAATCGTTCACACAGGTGAAAAACCTTTTAAATGTATTTTATAATTTTACGTATTTGAAGAAAGGGTAATTTAAAGACATTCCCCCTTTAAGGTTGGCGTTTACGGGACAGAAGATAACTATCGCTTACTACCTCGCACTCATAGTGCATTATAGACGGTACAAGCTGATATGTTTGGTTGGAGATCTCCCAAGCTAAAAATAATTTTCTGATTCTTATAGTTTTGTTTGAAAGACAAAGATTACAGTAGAGTTCGGCTATAACGGATCCGTTTGTAACAAACTCGCGGCTATAACGTACTAATTTCGAACAACGAAAATTTCTACATTACATAAATAAAAAAATAAAAAAAATAAACAATAAAAGCCAATATTATTATTATTATAATATATCCTGTCTTTTATTTCGCCGATTATATCGAACCTTTGATATAACAAACGCTTTTTGTACATTTTACTGGTTTGTTATAAGAGGACTTTACTGTATTTCTGGTACCTAAAATAATTTTTATAATCATCTACTTTGAAATCGCTTCAGAAAAAAATCAAATGTTAAGAAAATTTACGCAACAATTTTTAGATGATTTTCAAACCGCTGTATTTAAAAAAAAAATTGATCGATTAACTTGAAATTTATTTCCGGGCCCAAATTGTAAATCGTAGATTTGAAAAGTTAAAAAAATCAGAAAGTTCTTTTTAGTTTGGGAGATCTCCAACCAAACAGATCGGCTGGTACCGTCTATAATGCACCATGAGTGCGCGGTAGTAGCGATATTTATCTTCTGTCTCATAAACGCCAAGCTTTAATAGAAGTTTAATTGAAATCCAGAGCCGTTACGTACCATAGTGTGATTACAAATGTGTCGTATTTACTAAACATGCATATAGATTGGTTGATTTAGGACGAGTTGTACATTAGTTGCTTTAGCCCATTGAACACTACTTACGTTCCAAATTAGGACTTTATAAGTCTAGGCGTTTAGACATCATTGACATGCATCGATTTAACATTTTAATTTTTACAAGTGGGAGAGCTGATTTAGATTTTTTGCTTTAAGATGCCAAGGAATTGATGGAAAGTAATCGAAAACGGCTGTAAGAACAATAAACTTCTTTTTAAAGCTCCGTTTAGTGTTCGATTAAACCGTAAGGTGCGTCAACCGTAAATACAGCATTGTACGATGGGTTGCATATGTAAGTAATTTATAACTTAGGCTAATAACACACTGACGATTCATTTTAACACAATTTTTAATCGTCCATAATAGATATATCAATACACCAAATGAGTGTTAGCGCACAGGAAATTAAAAATTGATGATTGCCTATGTGCTAACACTCATTTGATGTTTTGAGATCTATTAAAAATTAAAAATTGCCTTAAAATTAATCTAGCGTGTGCTACTAGCCTTATTTTACCCTGGAGGAAGAAAAGAGAAAAGCATGTTTGCCATTTCGCCATTTGCAATCGAGAGAAATATCAAATCGTGTAAGACCTAAGAAAAAGGTTTCTCATCTTAGATGTTAAAAAGTCCAGACAACTTCTAGCCCTCCTACAAATCGAATAGTGGATACTTACAAATAACTACCGAGTTGACAAAGTGACAAAAGTGATAGCCGTATTTATCTGTTCATTGATTTGATATTATAACCTATTATAAATTATGCATTAAAGAAACATTTGTTATTACACACAGGCGAAATAGTGTATGTGATTCGGTATTTCTATTCAATTTACATTTACAATAGTCATTCTATGACGTTGCGTATAGTCTAAATACTGCGTAAGTGAAACTTTTTTTTACTCTTACAGTACTTACAGTACTGACAGTACTACCTTAACAGATCTATCTGCTCTTCAGTAGATGGAATGTTTCTCACTTTAAGATTTTTGAATAGTGGATATCGCCTTCAGAAAAAATTTTAAGTTTTTGGATGTTACTGTTGTAGAGAAATTAGATCGAGCTCATAATTCTCGCAGCATTAGTTTCTTTTATGAGTTTAGAACTGACACTGAAATTATTTATATATTTTTATAGTATAACTTACGATATTCCCAACGAAAGAACGACAGCTGACACGATCAAAACTGCAAAGGTGTTCTTTGCGTACTCTATAATATACAAAGTCGGCTGAGCATTATCACAAATAGTACTTATTTCTACATCCAAATTAAGACGAGTAAACTCAACTTACCTCTATCCCAAAGTTCTTCTTTAAGTCGCTATCAAACGCCAAAGCCGTAATCCATTGGCGTACGAGATGGCTCGCTCTGTTATTTCTATCCGTGTCTGTTACTCAACTCAACTCAACTGTTACTCAACGGGGTATTGTAGTTACACAGAACGTGCTATAGAGATAGAGAGTTAATTTAAAGCGCTGTGTTGTAATTTTCAGTGCCATGAAGATTATTCTTGCAAAGCTGCCACGCCCTTGGATCGTGGATGAAAAGAAAGATGACAGCTACACTGCACACTGCCTTACATCTCGCCGCATTAAAAAACAAGTGGAAGTTGCCGAACAACTCGTTCTCAATGGTGAGGCTAACATGGGCTTGCAAAATGTAAACTGCACTTCATCTTGCCGTCAAACGACGACACACCCAAATCATTAGGGTGCGTTTCAATTTTTAACCTTTTTGAAGAGTGTTTTAATATCTTTTTGTTCTTAGCTTCTAGTTAAGGAAGGTTTAAACATAGCCGATAAAGATGGAGATATTCTGTTACACGAGGCGTTTTGATGTCATATCATATCATCTCATCTCTTATCTGAGGCAACTTCAAGACTTAAGTAAACTCCTCGTGAGTCTAGGTATTCAAGGTTTTGTTGAAAAGTCTTCCGCGAGCATCGCTTGTTATTTCACCAGAAACGGTACCGATTTGACTATTAAAAATAAAAAAAGGAGAATCAGTAACTAATCGTGTAAAGGTAATTATGAGGATTTAAAGTTAAAATTGGCAACTTAAATCTTTTTTTTTAAGATTGAAGATTTATTCCGATAAGAAGTGCTGTTTTGTTTAAACCTTGTGGACACATGTACGTTTGCGACACAGCTGTAGTTGTTCTTAAATTATGAAAAAATGCGTTTTGTGGAGAACTCAAATCGAGTTGATGGTACCAATGAGGGTGTGTAGTGGTGGTCTAGGAATTATCTCAGAAGTTAATCCGAAAGTACCGTCTACTAGCGATTTGGCTAGTCAAGGGAACGTCATGAATATGGAAATTGCGATACCAGTTGTAAGGATATACAAAAACTATAACAGCAACTGCAAGATATTAAGCAGCAAGTAAGTGACATTTTTAACTAAGGAAAATAGAAGTTGAAATTACAATAGAACAAGCATATATCAAAGATCAAGAGAATTCTAATGCGACGTAGTAAAAATTATAACTGAAAATATATTTTCTTTGAACTTCAGTTAGAGTTATTTTAACATTTTTGTTGTTTTAGACTATGTGCCCGGTTTGTTTAGATCGGATATTTTTATGTGGACATGTACTAGCTGTGCCAAATGTATAGAGAGCAAATGTCAGAATGTCCAATACATAAAAATGCAGTGAACTCTTTGATAAACAAATGTAAATGAGTTTTTGATTAGTTCATTTGTTTATTTAAATATACGAGACGGAAGAAGCAATAATAAATAATTTATTATTAGTAATATTCAAATTTTGCCGATCAGAACGCATTATAACCTTAGGATATTTTAGTATATTTTGGCGATTTTACTAATTCATTGCTTTTGTTCTAGTGTTATTTTGTGGCAATTGTAAATCGGAATGTAATGCTCTAATTGGCATTGGAGAAGGGGAACACTGAAAGGCTGTCTCACATCATGTAACAACTTATCAACACTGTTGAAGAAAATTTGATGTTCGTAGAAGGCAATTTAGAAATTAGAATTTTGTATCGTGTAACAAGCTATTCAATTATCTGGATATTTATTACTGTCTAGCTACGACCGAAACTTGTGACGATTGATGATGAATGAAGATTTTGGAAATGAATGGTTGTGACGTACTGAAGAACGTTGTTAATAATTGAAGATGGTAAGAAAAAATATTTAAAAAAGAAGTATTTTAATTTCTATTTTTAGATTTAGATTTTGCTTGCAACAGCGAACAGTCCCTTATGTCCTAAATGTAGGAACGTTCATTTGAAATTTTTCTAATTGGTAAAAAGCTGGTTTGGAACCTAACAATGTAACTAATGTGCAGTATAAAAAGTATAGCTTATGTGGATATACCATAAAACAAGATTTCGGTTTGAAGATTGTTAGTATAGTTAAAGTTTTCTGTCGGATGCCTTAAAACTGATAGATGAGCAATCATAGACATTTTAAGTAAATTGTCTTTTTCTAACCAGTTGTAACTTTCCAGCATTCGCCAACTCTTTTCGATGCATTGCACAGAAACACATGACAAAAACCTAAGTTTACCCTACCTAGGTGCATAATACAACCGCTGACAGAGTACGTTAATTTCTCGAAAACTATTTGTTCCAGCTGAAATGTGATTATATACAAACTTCGAGATAATAAAATTTGCCACAAAATTGAATATATGTTGTGTTTGGTAATACTAAAAATATGCGTAGATTCAATTTTATAGCAAAGTTTGTTAACTTTAATTTTGTATGAAGTCACGTTTCAACTCCAACCCAGAGTTTTGAGATATTAACGAAAAATCTAATGTATTTGGTCACTTTTCCTGATTAATAGTGGTTTTCTAGTTTTACTGTTATAAATTGGGAGTTGCGGCATTGTTTATGTATTAAAATTTATAATTATAACATTACAACATTTGAGTATAATATGTCATTGGAAGATGCATTTATCCTGTACAAGGTAATTAATAATCTTATATTGTTTAATTAAGATTTAATGTTTCTCAGGTTAACAGCAGAGGTCGTCGCCTATTTTATTTAAAAAGACCTCTGACGAATGTTTTGAATGTGTGTCCTTTGTACAGGCTCTCGAGGACACTAAACATCGTTAGTTGGGTCACTGATATCTTTCATGACTGACGTTTCATGGCGAGATTTAATTTTATTGTAAACTATAGGCTTTTTTGTAAAATATGTTCACGATGTAGTTATTGGTAGAAATTTTTATATTTATAGTTTTTTTAACTGTTAGCTTATAATTGGGGCGTTTTGTTCTGTTTGCGACAGTATAATAAATAAATAAATTAGTTTATTAATTTGTTAAAACTATTATGCATTTTTCATTCTATATTGACCACTTCTTAAGTTGAAATAATGTAGAAGTCGAGATTTGTTAAAATTCCAATTTTGTACGCCTACCAATACATAGGCAAAACTTCTTACTCTCCCACTACATTATAAATTTTGTATCGACGATAGAAATTTGTAGAGTGGGGTGATCACATGATCACAAAAAGTTTATATAAGGCCGAGTTTCGCCATTCGGAAATTTTTTTATCTCCACTTCAAATCAGCGTCGGAGACAGAATTTTCGGTTTACTCGTGTGAAAAATTAACTTTGGATTTTTAAATTTTTTTCGATCGGAAGTTGTTCCTTACATTATTCTGATTTATTCAAGACATATTTTATGTCAATTGTTTTATTATTAAGGCGTAATTATTAATTTTAGTGTTGCATATAGTAATTAGTTTTTAAAAGCTCTCAAAGGTTTTCAAAGACTTTTAAGAAAAATCTGTAATTGTAATTAAAATTATTACATTCATATTTTTGTTACAGGCACATCATTGTGAGTTTAGGTTTATATTTTCTTTACTTTGGAAGAAATTATAAATTAATAATATGTAATTACTAGTTAAGGAGATGTATCAGTGCAAATGTGATTTAATTATAGATAGGTATATATTGTGATTGGGGTGTAAAAAATATTTTTACTTAATGAAATTCAATTATTAATTTTGAATAATATTTAAAGTGAAATAAAGAACATAAATAGAGTATTTAAGAGTTGTTTTATTTTTACAAAGTTAGTTCAAAATGCTATAAGTAGTAATCTTGCAATTAATAGCAAAAAACGTATTCGACGAGCGAAAAATAAACAAATTATGATAAGAGTATATTATTACGCCTAAAATACAGGCAACCGTCTAAACACATGTCCTTATAAGGCAAGTCGGTCTCAATTTAAAATTTCTTTCCAACACCTTATCGACCTTCTGCTCTCCTACTACCTTGTCCGAAAATTGTAAAATTTAAAGAAAATTTTTAAAAACTTAATTTAAAAAAATCGGAATTACGCAATTCTGAGGGTGCAAATCTTTAGCTCTACTGTCGGGGAATACACTTGTTAAATTTAGGCGCCGCTGGTCCTCTAGTTTAGAAGATATTCGACATAAAGCATAAAATTTTAAGAAGTAAAACATTCAAAATAACTTTAAAGTCGAATATCTTCTAAACTAGAGGACCAGCGGCGTCTAAATTTTACAAGTGTAGTCCCCGATAGTAGAGCTAAAGATTTGCATCCTCAGAATTGCGTAATTCCGATTTTTTTAAACTAGGTTTTTAAAAATTTATTTCAAATTTTACAATTTTCGGACAAGGTAGTAGGAGAGCAGAAGGTCGATAAGGTAAACGAAATAAATTAAAGAGAAATATTTATTTAAAAGAATTTTAAAGGCGCAGGCAAAATGTTATGAAACGAGACGTTATCGCTTATATTGATAGCATGCAATTTAAAAATTTGTCGGTTATCTTATCGACTTTCTGCTCTCCTACTACCTTGTCCGAAAATTGTAAAATTTGAAATAAATTTTTAAAAACTTAGTTAAAAAAAATCGGAATTACGTAATTCTGAGGGTGCAAATCTTTAGCTCTACTATCGGGGAATACACTTGTTAAATTTAGGGGCTGCTGGTCCTTTAGTTTAGAAGATATTCGACATAAAGCATAAAATTTTAAAAATTAAAACATTCAAAATAACTTTAAAGTCGAATATCTTCTAAACTAGAGGACCAGCGGCGTCTAAATTTTACAAGTGTAGTCCCCGATAGTAGAGCTAAAGATTCGCACCCTCAGATTAGCGTAATTTCGATTTTTTTAAATTAAGTTTTTAAAAATTTCTTTTAAATTATACAATTTTTGGACAAGGTAATAGGAGAGCAGAAGGTCGATAAGGTGTTGGAAACAAATTTTAAATTGAGGCAACAATAATTTTTTATATTTAACAATTTATATTCACACGTTTATTATAAACGATAAGCCTCGTTTCATAACATAATTTCAGATGCTTTTTAAATAAATATTTCTCTTTAATTTATTTCGATTATCTTATCGCACTTCTGCTCTCCTACTACCTTGTCCAAAAATTGTAAAATTTAAAGTAATTTTTAAGAAACTAATTTTTAAAAAATCGGAATTACGCAATTTTGAGGGTGCGAATGCTTAGCCCTACTATCGGGGAATATACTTGCTAAATTTGGACGCTGCTGGTCCTCTAGTTTAGAAGATATTCGACTTTAAAATTATTTTGAATTTTTTAATTCTTAAAATTTTATGCTTTATGTCGAATATCTCCTAAACTAGAAGACCAGTAGCGCCCAAATTTAACAAGTATATTCCCCGATAGTAGAGCTAAAGATTTGCACCCTCAGAATTGCGTAATTCCGATTTTTTTAAATTAATTTTTAAACATTTCCTTTGAATTTTAAAATTTTCGGACAAGGTAGTAGGAGAGCAGAAGTGCGATAAGGTAATCGAAATAAATTAAAGCAAAATATTTATTTAAAAGCATGTGACAATATGTTATGAAACGAGGCGTTATCGCTTATAATAAACGCGTGAATATAAATTGTTTAATATTAAATAATATTGTTCACTTAATTTAAAATTTATTCAAATCCCTTATCGCCTTTCTGCGTCCTACTAGCGGCATAATGTTCTTGTACAATTTGGGCGCTTCTGGTCCTCTAGTTTAAAAGACATTCGAATTTAAAGTCTTTGGACTATTATAAGTTTTCAAATTTTATTTCATTTTTTTAATAAAAGAAATTAATAATAGTTTTTTAGCGTTTATTTTTTTCAACATATAATAGTAATAATACAATAATTACAAGACAAAAATAAATTTAAAAATAATTTTTCATTATTCATTATGTATAAATAAATACAAACTATTGTGTTAACCAAGCCTTCAAGTTTGAATATAAAAAATACAATAATACATTAACAACAGAAGAGAAATCTAACTGACACCGTTGTTAGCGTCTTCCAAACGAAAATACTGGATTTTATTGCTGTGGTATGAATAAATAATTGTTCCTTAAAAATTTGATTTCCTGCAATTAATATTTGACAAAATGATACAAAAGTCGCTACAGATATTCGGGACAATGCCCTTAACAACTTCCAAGAAAAAAAAATTCAAAAAGTAGAAGTTGATTTTCGACACGAGCAACCTGAAAATTTTGGCTCGGAGCTAGATTTGAAGTAGAGATAAAAATCTAAACTATTGACGAAACTCGGCCTTATATTACCTCTTTCCCTACCAATAAAATTCAATCGACCAATCATATACAAACATTAATAACATGTGATTCAGTAAACAATTTGAGTAAATCGTATGCGCTGGTGTATGAGGTGTTGCTTCAATGCTAGGCGCAATTTTATACTCGATTGTAAAAACTCACAAAACTTAAAATTATACCAAGTAATTTAATTTTAAGTAGTACCTACGGTGTGTAGTACGGGGTGTAATTGAATACCCAGTACTAACTTTGACAAGCTGTTCCTTACATGGTTGTACAAAAGTTTCCATAAACAAAATCATTCTCTAAAAAGAAGTACTTCTAGTAAATATCGACTTTAAGTTTAATAGTGGACCAATTGTTGAAAAATTATAACTAAAAAAACCACATCAATTTATTGATTATTCTAAAATTTGTCAACGAAAACTCACAAGTCAAAATATTTGTCTTAAGGTACAACCAAACATAATTAAAGTCACTTTTACTATAATGTAGTAGCAGGTACCTCTTTAGAGAGCAATCTCTCCTTGGGGAATGACTTTAAGACATCATTACGAGAACTTTGCCCGCAATTATACAAGGAACCGCCCATTACAGTTTATAATAGATATTCAGTTACTCATTAAAATGTACACATCTCTTTGTAAAATTAATAACCTAATTAAAACACTTGATAATTTTGGTGAGATGTTTCTTACATGGTTACATGGTTTCGTACAAGCATAAAATCATTCTCTAAAAAGTTGTTGCCCTTTAAAGAGCTACTTATAGTAAATACTGACTTTCATTTATTATCCACTAATTATCAATTAAAAAATTATAACAAAAAGAACACATCAATACGTTCATTCTCAAGTTTATCACCGAAGGCTCGCAACTCAAATTTTGTCTTCAAATGGATTTGAAAATATTAAAGTTAGCTTTAGTATACTCTTTAAAGAACCCTCTACCTGGAGAATGGTTTTACCCTTTTTCAGGTGTTAGAATTATAAGAATAACCAACTGGTCTTCAATTAGTGTTTTGTAAAAAATTAAACTGTGAGCATTAAAAATAAATCGAACATTAAAAGCTTACACTATTTCTTAAAAGACTAATTTTCGTCCTACTTGGTAGTTCATCATTTCAGTGGCCTGAAGTATATTTTTTTACAGGCAGGTTTCCATTTGAAGCGATGGCACCATATGTTCAGAGAATCCTTCGAGCCAGACCTATAAAAAATAACGACAATTAATTATTATTTTAATAAAAGTAGAAATTATGCTTAGGGGAATCAATAAAAATTGAAGAGCCCTATTGTAGGTATATGTCGTTTTTAGGACTATGTTAATTAGTGACGAATATTATCATCATTGTCTAAAGATTATTACTATGTAATTCTGTCCAAGTTGAATAAAGATAAGTTTAAACGTAAAAAGGGAACACAATTCGAAATTATTACCATTATTACCATACTACCATAGTTGCTTTAAAAGACTTAACAATATTAATTTTATTAACACGTGGTATTTAACGTCCGCTTCAACTACACAGGTTATTTACAAACAGGACCTACAGCTTTAGATGGGTTCCGAACCACCCGGGGCAAAGCATTTGACACATAAGACAAATCTAGTGGTGTCAGCCGGTCTCGAACCGAGTACATCCAGACCTGAATTTGATGCTCGGCTTGCTCGGCCACCCTGACCCTTAACAATATTATTATTAAGATTAATTACATTAACATTACGACTCTCCATACAAAAACTATATTAGTAATTAATAATGTGTAATTTTGAGATATCGAGTTTTAATCTTTCAATGGTTGCTATTGTTATTGATGGTAAAATTACGAGTAAATAAATTTTTTTAGAACTCACTAAAAGACACAACCAAGAGTACTATACCAGTTCGAACATAATTTACATTAAAATTTAAATACACAGTAGAGTTCGGTTATAGTAAACCCGTTAGTAACAACCTCTCTGTTATAACGTACTAATTTCAAGCAACAAAAATTTCCCCCTAAGCCTTACTTCCTACCTTCTTATCGATTTTCAACAAACTTTCGGATAAAGCGAACCAAATTTTCCGTAAAGTAAAGCGTTATTTTCCTGTTATAACGAACTACGTGACAAAAATAGGGTAATTTCCGATACAAAATCTTTACGATGTAATACATACTATGCTATAGCTTCTATCCTTTTTATTTAGCTAAGATAGAACGTTACTTTAAACGTTAAAGTTGGTCTCTACAACCTTACCATCCAAAAACTTGAAATTTTTTCTGGAGACGATATCCACTATTTAAAAATCTCCAAACGAGAAACATTACATCTTCTCAAGAGCGATTTAGCTGGTAGATCTGTTAAGTGTAAGTCCTATTACGAATACAGCTCTTGAATTGATTTCCAGGTCACATTTGATTTCCATTACGTCCTTGTATTCATTTTGAAATGATTCGTAAATTTGTAGGCTATAATCATACCCCGGGGTTGGAGTCAACTGAAACAATTCATACTTTTTATGTATAGTCCAGAAAAGCGTCACTTCGTTTATAGCTTACAAATCTTACAAAAAAAAAAAAATGAAATGATACCACTAACTCAAGTCGGGCAGTCAAGGCCAAAACTCCACAAAATTAAACGAATCTCCACTATTAGTACTTCGATGATCTAAATAATACCATTTCTACCCACTTTTTGCAAAACATCTTCTAATTTATCTTTGCAATAAATCCTCCAATTAGCGCACGATAGCAAACTAAAACCAAAATTACTTAAAATAGACAAAGAAGTTCATAAAACACGTTAACCGAACTGACAAAAAGACAACAATAAAAAATTTAAAGTAACACTACCTCGTCGGTTTCTGGATTTTATAATAGTTTGAGATTTTGCAGCAAACTCCAGTAACGAACTGCTACTCCATAAACACGGCAATAGTTACACCGATGAATGCAATATATTTATGGCAAAATCACACTTTTACTTCTTCTTACGATCGATGGAGAGTACGCTTTATTGGCTTTATTATAATTTAAACAAACTTACATTTCGAGCGAGTAAACTAATAAAACTTAACCTCCAAATTGGCTTATCGCCAAATAAATGTGTGCACGTATGTAGCCCGCTATACAGACGTGTATTGACGGTTGCCCACATTATACTATTATACACCAAAAGTAGCATTTACAAATTTGAAAACTTTGTGTTTATTATTTAACTAAACGTTGGACCTTTCGTGTGATCTCCCCATCCAAGTGCTATTAAAATATATTTTTGTTCTTAGTAGTAAATTCATTTTTAACTTTTAGAACCTTGCAAAAGCATTTCAATGCTTCCGACATCCATAACTAATCATAAAGTCGGCGAGCAGGAGAGATAACAGGAAAGGACCTAAACGTTATTTGTAGTAAATTACATTTTGAAGATAAATTAATAAAATTTGCAGCACTCTATTTCGGTATTCGTTCAAAGATTTACACACAGGCACCCTTCCTTACGTAAAATTGTGCAACGTTAGTAGAAAAGTAGTACTTATGGTGTTGTTTGCGCCAGCCATTTACAAGTTAACACGTTACGTTAGATGAACGTACAGTTTATTGTTTAGAATAATTACATAAATGCGGATTTTGAAATGAAATTTTAGTTCAATGTTTCCTATAATAAAGTGTAGCTACTCAAACCATATCGTAAGTCAATCTACCCGCTTTATGCTACTTGCAAGTGGCGAAAAACGTTTTCACAATGCTTCAAATTTTTACAAAAAAACATGTTTTGCTTTCGCGAGATTGAAGCTTCTGTTTTACACATAAAAGTGTAGTGCTCATCTGTTGCTTATGATGATTTAACAAAATCCATTTGGCTTCTATCCATTTCAACCACTCGAGTTTATTGTTATCCATTTTAAGTGGCGTTAAATTTATCCCCATGTGTTACCTACTAAATGGAAATGCAGTAATAACAAAACATGGTGTTTCTAACTCAAACAAAAGTTGGCAAAGTCGTTAACGGGTGGAGAGCTGGTAAAGATCAAAGAACGTTTATTTTTCTACGGAAAATATCTATAGTAGTTTTTCATCATGTCCAAGTCCAACTTTTGGTTTAGAATTTATTTCGAGCCGCACCCGCCTTATTAAAAAAAAATAAAAAACTTCAATTTTCCACATCGTATACTATTGCTCCTTGAGTAATGCCCAGGGGCTTCCGAAATCTTCTGAATCGGTAGTTGCCTACTAAAAGTAATACATTTTTAGTTATAAAAAATTATTTATTTACTGCTTTACTTCATCTTAAACGTAAATTACTCTCTATAACAATATTTATCTTATTTTTCCTTTATAAAAATACAAATGCACATACATACAAATTAACAAAATGGTACATTTTAGTATTTTTTTTTCTGATCGAAGACTAAATGATGGAAAATGTGATGTTTATCGTGAAAAATCGTGATTTTAAACGACTAGTGTTTTTGTACATCTGCAACAAAAAATAAAAAGAAAACAAATTATTTTTAATAATGACGAAAAATAAAATTTTCGCGACGAGGCAATAAAAATCTCGATTAGTTTGAAAAATTTTGGAAAGTGACCAAATTTACCTTTTAGTATCACTTTTATTACAAATCTAAAAGTCTAAATATAATTCAGTGGTCAACGTATTTAAACTCAAAATAGCCGAAATTCAACACCCGCACACACAAATTTTTAACATATTTTCTTGAAGTCTTTGAGTAATATCTTCTTCTTTTTTTTTCTTTTTCATGAATAGACGTTGTAAAATTAGATCGATCTAATTTTGAAAATGGAGCGGTTATAAATGAAAATTATTGATGTTGGACTTTTAAATTGGGCCTAACAAATAGACAGAACATGACGGAACTAAAAATAAAATTCGTTTACCTCAATTAGTGCGTTTACTTAATGGATTTCTTTTAAATGTCGAACCGTATTAATAGAATAGACTTCAAAAAAATTAAAATTCTTTTTCATCTCAAACGAATAATTTGAAAAGAACAAAATCGAAACCATTTAACGAAATTATTTAAATTAGCAGCAATTACCTCTATTTATGCGGTTGTTTTTCTAATTTAGAAAATTCCGTTGTAAAGCATCCATAGCGCAGCTAAAAGTAAAACTAAAATTAAATAAGTTGTAATTAAGTTTTTTGTTTCGGACGCTGATGGTGGCATATTAACTGGAAGTGGCCCTAAAAACAAAAATATTATTAGTCCGTCTTAAAGTTTCAAAAATAGATCAATTCAAAAATGCCGCTATACAGTTTTAGGTGGACATTTAGCACAGAAAAATCTAGAAGTGTCAGCCGGACTCGAACCAAGAACATCCAGACGTGACTCTGGTGCTCTTAGCCGCTCGACCACTCCAGTCTAACCCAACCTAACCTAACTCAACTTATCAACTGACCATCTCCTAATCAAAAAGCGATATCAACTGTTAGTAATCCCTATCTGTTGCTCATTTGTGCGTGCGCTGTTCTTTTGCATCTGCCTGTGTTCGTTTAGACTTTATTCCCCTCGTTAGTTCTTCCATTTATCTACCTATTTGTCTGTTTATCCGCACGTCTACGTGTGTGTCTGACGTACAGGGCTAATTGTACCCGGTTGGAAATGCCTTTGCCATAACAACTTGAGTTTGGCTTAAATAGTCTCTCTCTCTTTCTCTCTCTCTGTGCTTGTGATTCTTTTCATTCGTCTGCCTGTTTACATAGATGTCGTATATCTGCCCGTTTGTCTGTCTCTCATTTGTACGCCTCTTCACTCGGTTCTCATGTCTGTCAACTCTCTGTTTTTTGCTCTATCACCAGTGCGTGTTTGTCTCACCGTCTGTTTCTTTGTAAGCATCTCTTATTGACTGTTTAGTCTGTTAGTTCACCCGTCTGCTTGTTTTTCTTCTTCTTGTCAATTCGTTCATTCGTTTATCTACTTGTCGGTCTCTTTACTTTCGAGCATACTACCTGTTTACACGTTTATGTATGGAAACGGATGTATATGTCTTTCGCACGGCTCTCCCTTGTCGCTGCTTGTACTTTGCAGTTTTACGTTCTAACTGCCTGTCTCTCTAATAATTTTCTGCTACTGTTTTGTCGGCCAATTTGACTATTATACGCCCATGTCGTCCATACATTCCCCTCGTCGATTCATTTTACTATCTGCGTACTCACTGCCTTTTCATTCTGTTTTTAATTTACAGATTTTTTCTATGTGTCAGAGATACCTATGTTTGTCGTTCCACTAGTTCCTCAGTAACCGAGTAACCGTGACTGTTAACTCGGTCGGTTCGCTCGTTTCTGTACGTTCGACTTTTGGCTTGTCTGTCTGTCAGTCTGACCACATATCTGTATATACGTCTGTCACACTACATATTCACACGTAGGTCGGTCGACTGTTTGTCTGTTCGTCGGTCCCCGTTAGTACATCTGTCTGCCTCTTTTTTTATCCGTCTGTTCGTGTATCTTTCTCTCAATTCTTTCAGAGTACCAGCGTATCAGCCCTTCTGTCTATGGAAGAATTAGCGCTGATTGTAGAACTATGAGTCTGCATGCTTGTCTGCCTAAATGGTAACCGAGTCGGTGACTTTGTAAGTTAGTCGGATGGGCTCTTTGCATCGCTCTGTTCGCCCTTAGATGCCAATTTTCTATGCTCAAGTCGTGAAATTACTTTTCCAACACCTTTAAGGGATTATTGGCAATGCATTTAAGAACTATAAGTTCCAGGAACTAACTCGAACTAATCTTAGCACCCAAAAAAAAATTTTTAAACCCTCTAAGACTAAGGGTTACACCCGCAATGAGCTCTTTTGAGTCGATTAAATAAACTTTATTCGCCCAATTGATGTTTTTGTCGATGGCATTTGATAGGCTTTTTGTGGTGGCGCCAAAAAATAATTTTTTTCGTAAAGTGACAAATTTTCTCAACAAACGCGAATGATCAAAACATCATCAATTACAAAAGATTAACGGGTGCGTTCTAGCACATGTCAAAAATCAACAATTTTACACTTTATAGCGCTAAGCGTGTTCGTTGCCAAATTTTTTTTCTTCTCTAGCGGGTGCCATCAAAATAAAATTGAAGAAAAAGATTTGAGTAGGTACGCGAAATATTTTTAAAAATTCGATTGGTTATTTTTAAATTTGCGCACCTGAGTAATTTGGATAAAACATGTTTTTGTTCGAAATTACAAGGGCGGGTGCCGTTACTTTCGCAAGGGGGGTACAAAAAAATTATCTAACGATTATTAAAAATTTGGCGTAAAAAGTTGAAAAAATTAGATATTTTTGTATTCTTCAGATGTAGTGCCAAAACGAATTGCAATTTATAGCATTTTTTATTAATCGATATTATTGGCAAAAAATAAAAAAAGAGCAAACCTAATAATTTCTATAAGTCTCCCCAAAACTAATTACTGTAACGACCTACTACTGAGGCCGAATCAATAACTAAAATTTTTCCAAAACTTCAAGCAACTTTTTACCATTTAAAAATCGCTTAAAAGTAGTTAGTACTAAGAGTCAAAAAGAGAATAAGTTATACAAACGAGTCACAACTCACCTTTATTTTTTTGTTCGTAAATTAAGTCCACACGTCCTGCTGGTGCTGCTGCTGAAGACACTGTGACCTTTATTTTGCCTTAACGTTACGACGCCTTTGGAAGCTCGTCCAGGATTGATGACGATATTTGTAGGAGGAGGTCTTGACGCTTTTCACGTGCTCTTCAACGAAATTGTTATACACGTAAACACGAAAAAGATAATTTAATACTTACCTAAACGAGCACGATCTAACTCTTTAACGTACACCCAAAATAATTCAATACTTCGATTGAATTACTAAATTTAAAATAGTTGTAAGGTTTATGAGATTTTTAGATAAATTGCTAAATTTGTTATTTGCTAAAGGTCGCAGATCTATTTCGTTTGAGAAAATGTTACTATCGGTTTCGCTTTAACTTTAAAAGGCGTTTTTAGTAGAAGTAGTAGTTGAAGTTTTCTTTTTTATAAAAATTACATTTATGGATGAAGCAGTTACTGAACTAATTGCGAGAGGGAATTATTTTCGTTTATACAGAAAGAACTTCAAATTCGCATTCGATTAGAGATTCTCGAACACAAAAGGCGCAGCATTGTAATCTACATGCAATTTCTTCAAATATTAGACTCGAGTTACTCTAGTTTTCAAAATTAAAATCGCAGCCCACCTTCATTCTGACGGGGGTTCATTGTAAAGGCCCCTTGGACTTAGGCTAGACGGCTCATTGTACACATGTACACCCCGGTCATGTTATGGGCTCCGACTTCTCGAAGAAGGCTGTTATAAGACTGCTCGGATGGGTCCGTTGTATATCCACTGGTCCCTCAGGGCAGGCCGTTTTAGTGCCTCATTCTCCTCGGAAGCGACCTGCTAACACTTTTGTGTATTTGGATTTTTAGTGAGCTTGATTCCTCTGAAAAAGTCGCGCCATTTTCGCTGGGGCTTTTTAGGGAGTTCCTGACGAAGAGGTACTGGATACAGCCACCGCATGGCCTCCAGCGGAGGTGTGAAGTTTGCTCACTACAGACGCTACCTTGGCATGGTGGCTATTCGCAACATTTATATTTGCAGAGCCCAGTTCTTTCGCCTCTCAAATTCCTTCCTTGCCAAATATCTCAGATGGATCACTTTGTGATAGTATTTCGTAATTCGTAGTATTTCAGCATAATTATTAGTTTCTTCAACTATAGACTTTAGGAAATCGTCAGTTACTAGTAATTGAAAGAAATCTGTGGCCTCATATTTTTGTAAATTAACACGTAATCCAGAATTTCCAGTAAATCCAATTTGTTTAAAATTCGGTACATCAGTCCACATATTTTGAGTACAAATAATATTTGATAAGACAGGTACATTATCATCGACATCATGAGTTGGTACTATAGGGTCCTCCACATCCCCGTCATCGTCAGATGTCTCGTCGAATTGGCTCCAATCGCTACCACTGTCGGCCGCAAACGGGCCCTCATCGCTGCTAGATTCGTTTAATATGGCTTCTAACTCATAATCGTGCAAGGGACGTGTGTTTTCATAGTTTTTGCAACACCTTTTAGGCCTAGAAGGCCCTGGAATTTTGTTTATCCATTACTCAACTTCTAAAAACAGTTTTTAAAAACCGATACGAAAATAACACGTGGTTAAGACGCTATCGACAGACCGCCCACAACACAAACGCGTACAACATAAACCAACACTACACTACCGCATTTAGCTAGTGTTAGCTAGTTTATAGTCATGAATCATATTATGTTGTGCCATTGGCCCGTGATAAGAAACCTGTTAATAATTTTTTTAACATCAAAATTTTATTTACATTTAGGATAAGAAATTGCATTAATTACATGTTTTGGCGGAGGCATTATTATATTTTTAATCATTTTCATAGTGTGGGGTGCAGGTCCGGAACCCCTTCCAGACGGCAGACCTTACAGACCAGCACGATCCCCATCGGTGCACGTGAGCGGGGGACGACGCACGGGCAGTATGCAGAATACAACGACGTATTAAAGACGTATTGAAGACGTACTAAATCATACACTTGTAATTTCTCAATTTATAATTTCTCTTGTGATTTCTTTTATAAACATTTAAAAATAAATAAAAACCTACAATTTTGGGGGCTCGTCCGGGATAAATTCAAAGAATCCTTGTTGCAATTAAAAACGTTCGCGCGAAATAGGAATCTAGCCTTAAAAAACACCTTTCGGCGTGAATAAAGAACGATTGTTAACGTAAACTATAAGTGTAGTGAAGGGCACCACGACGAAAGAAGCAAGACGCCAAGGCCAACTCCAGACGCTCAAGTACGACGAAAGAAGCAAGACGGCAAGGCCAACTCCAGACGCCCAAGTACCTACGACGCAGAAGCAAGGCGCCAATCCAGACGCCAGTAAAGTTTTTGAACGCCCAAGTACGACGCAGAAGTAAGACGCGAAAAATCAAGCTAAGTAAAATTTATTAATTGTTACTAAGAGGCAAAAGCCCGTAAGACGAATGTTGTTATGTTAAAACGAAGTGCGAAATGTAACTTGAATACGTTTCAAGCCAGCTGCAGCAAATAAACAAATAAATGCAAACACCGCGCGTTATCGCAAATGAGTAAAAACTGGTTCGGAATTTTGCTTATAAAGAGATTTTTAATAATTTTCAAATTATTTGTTGAAGACATTAAAGTAGAACTTTTTAAATTAAAGGAAGTGAATTAATTTTAATTGATAGTTTTGTAAATAAACATTAGACAGTCGGTTTGTTTTAAAGCTGAAATTTAACATTAAAAATGGTGTTGTTACGCGAAATTGAAAAAATCGAACAGAACATTTCAAATTGTCCGTTAAATGCCGCAAAAGCTTTATTTAAAATATTGTTTAACGATGCAGAAGTCGCGATTCGGTACGTCCGCCGTAAAATAAAAAATTTTCCCGGGTTCGATTTCGATAACGAAGCAGATTATAACGAAAAGGTACAACAAATTAAGCAGGGGTGTACTACAGGAGATTTGGTTTCCGTTTGCAACATTCTTGATTTAGATTACGCCGGCACAGATGATGATTTAGCGGAAAGAATTTGCCAATTTTTAGACAACATCGGAGATTACCATTCTGCCGACAGCAAACGTAACGAAAATGAATTTTCCGCCGAAGAGGATAGACAAACTGGACAGGAAGATGAAGATGGCCAAAATTCTGTTCATGATTCGGTTCATTCGACTAGAAATGCTGATAAAAGGAATTTTTCGATATCCTTCAGAGACATTGAAGATTCAATAAGACCGTTTGACGGATCGGACGCATATCCAGTTCGAAAATGGATAAGTGAATTTGAAGACGCCGCATCTTTAATGAATTTAGACGAAGTTCAAAGAGTAATTTACGCTAAAAAATCTTTGAAAGGACTGGCAAAGCTTTATATACAGTCAGAAGGTATCATCAGAACATGGGCATACTTAAGAAGATTACTAATAGAAGAGTTTGACATTCAGACTAGCAGTGCAAAAATACATGGCATGCTAACTAACAGAAAAATGAAGAGAGAAGAATCGGTACAAGAGTACGTGCTAGTGATGAAAGAAATTGGAGCCCGAGGTGATGTGGAAGTTGAAGCCATAATACAGTACATCATTGATGGAATTCCCGATGACCAGATCACCAAAAGTGTTTTGTATGGAGCAAAAACCTTCAAAGAATTAAAAGAAAAAGTCGAAATTTATAATAAAATTAAGAAGTCCAAGATGAGAAGACCTGAAGATAAATTGCCAATTACAAAAGTTGAGACCGATACGACCAGAGAACGAAGAGAACAAATAAGATGTTACAATTGTGGAAGACAGGGACATCGATCAAGAGACTGCTATGCCAAAGAGAAGGGCACGAAATGCTTCAAATGCAACGAGTTTGGGCACATAGCTGTCAATTGCAAGAGGTCTGTTAATACAATGACGACGAAGACTACAAAAAATCAGGGAAGTCTGATAGAGGTGAAGCTGAATGGAGAGACAATCAAAGCATTGTTTGACACCGGAAGTGACGTACACGTTGTAACTGAGAGTTTAGTAAAGAAGTGTCGACTCCAATCGTCATTGCAAAACATCAAAACAGCTTTAAATGGTTTAGGAAATACAGAAGTGACGACGACGGGATTAATCACTCAGAATGTACGAATCAATGATGAGGAATTTTTGATGAATTTCCACGTGATTCCAGACGAAAAAATGAAGTTTGACGCAGTTATTGGTAACGAACTGTTACAAAAAGCCGAAGTGACAATTAACCAAGATGGAATAATTATAAGAAAAGTACAACCGAATAACTTTTTAATGAAAATTACATTAAAACAAGACGACGAACTTGAGTTAAATCATATACAAGACGTGAAACTTAAGGATGAAGTAAAGACGATAATTGAAAATTATAAGCCGAAAAAGACGAAAGATACCAATGTTAAGATGAAGATAATTTTGGAGAACGAAGAACCTATCTACCAAAGCCCAAGACGACTACCAATTAACGAGAAAAAAGAAGTCGAAAACCAATTAGACGAATGGCTGCGAGATGGTATAATAAGACCAAGCTCATCAGATTTTGCCAGCGCCATTGTAGTGGTGAGGAAGAAAGACGGAGGAATGAGACTATGCATCGATTATAGAAAGTTAAATAGGAAGGTAATTAAAGATCGTTTCCCTTTGCCTTTAATCGACGACGTACTGGATACCTTAGAAGATGCAAAAGTGTTCAGCACGATGGATTTAAAAAATGGATTTTTCCACGTAGAGGTAGCAGAAGAAAGCAGGAAATATACCGCGTTTGTGACTCATAATGGTCAATACGAGTTCTGTAAAGTACCTTTTGGATTATGTAATAGTCCAGCAGTGTTCTCAAGGTATATTCACTTCATTTTTAGATCATTGATGAACGAAGGCATTGTAATTCCCTACATGGATGACGTTATAATTCCATCAGCAAACGAGGAAGACGGAGTACGACGATTAAAACGAGTTCTAGAAGTAGCTAAGAACTATGGTCTGGAAATAAAGAAGTCAAAGTGCCAGTTCCTGAAACGAAAAGTTGAATTTTTGGGGCATGTGATCGAAAATGGATCAATAACACCTTCGCCATCAAAAATAAGAGCAGTACAAAACTTTCCAAAGCCGACGACGATAAAACAGATTCAAAGCTTTTTGGGGCTTACAGGATACTTCCGTAAGTTTGTACCAGACTACGCGAAAATTGCAAGACCTTTAAGTGAACTGTTAAAGAAGAACCATGAATTTAAATACGATGACGCAGAAAACGAATCGTTTAATAACTTAAAGAAATTTCTAAGTGAAGAACCAGTAATACAGATTTTCAAACCAGGACGTGAAACAGAGCTACACACGGATGCCTCAATGCACGGCTATGGAGCAGTATTATTGCAGAAAGCAGACGACAACCAGCTACACCCAGTGTACTACATGAGCAGAAAAACGACGCCTGCAGAGGAAAAATACAGTAGCTATGAGTTGGAAGTTCTCGCAATAATCCAAGCACTTAAGAAATTCCGGGTATATCTGTTAGGAACAGAGTTTAAGATAGTTACCGACTGTTCTGCATTTGAAAAAACTATGAGCAAGAAAGAATTAGCAACACGTGTGGCACGATGGGCTTTATTGTTAGAAGAATTTGCATACAAGATCGAGCATAGGAGTGGTGTAAGAATGAAGCATGTTGACGCGCTAAGCCGAAACCCAGTGATGATAATTAACATTGACAATAATAGTTTAAGTGTTCGGTTAAAAGACGCGCAAGATAGCGACGAAAATCTCGCGAGTGTAAAAGACATTTTAAAAGACAAACCTTATAAAGACTATTTTCTAAAAGGTGACGTATTATTTAAGTATGAAGACGGGCGCGAATTACTCGTAGTACCAACTAACATGCAAACTGAGATTATTAAAACGGCGCATGAAAAAGGACATTTTGGGGTAAAGAAGACTGAAGAAATGGTGAATCGTGAATATTACATTAAAAATCTGAAACAGAAGATTGAAAAGATTGCTAGAAATTGTGTTAAATGTTTGTTGATAAACAAGAAAGAGGGCAAACAAGAAGGATTTCTTCATCCAATTTGGAAAGAAGACATGCCGCTGATGACGTATCACATCGACCACCTAGGACCTTTACCATCGACGAACAAGAACTATAAACACATTCTAACAGTAGTAGACGCTTTCTCAAAATTTGTCTGGATTTATCCAACAAAATCGACTACAAGTAAAGAAGTCATCTCAAAGCTGGAGTTACAGCAGAAGACTTTTGGTAATCCGAAAAGAATAATAAGCGACAAAGGTACCGCATTTACTTCCGACGAGTTCAAGATGTATTGTCGAAACGAAGAGATTCAGCTACTAACAATAACTACTGGAGTACCGAGAGGAAATGGCCAAGTCGAGCGGATGCACAGATCTATCATACCAGTACTAGCTAAATTAGCAATAGACGATCCAAACAAATGGTATAAGTACATAGACCAAGTGCAGCGAGTTCTAAACGCTACTTACCAGAGATCCATACATACCACTCCATTTGAACTACTGATTGGTACACAGATGCGAACCAAAGACGACATAAAAATAAAAGAATACCTAGAAGAAGAAGCACAGAAATCTTATCAAGATGAACGAAACAAGCTAAGAGAGGACGCGAAGAAGCAGATTTCGAAAGTACAAGATGAAAATAGGAAGACTTATAATTTAAGGAGGAAGAAATGTGCAACATACAAACTGGGCGACACAGTAGCAATTAAGAGAACGCAGTTTGGACCAGGATTAAAGCTACTACCGAAGTACTTAGGACCATATAAGGTCACTAAAGTAAAAATCAACGATACCTACGATGTAGCCAAACAAGCCGACAGCGAAGGACCGAAGAGGACGACGACGTGCGCAGAATATATGAAATTCTGGGTGCATGATGGATCCGAGACGGATCCTTAACCAGGAGGGCCGAGTGTGGGGTGCAGGTCCGGAACCCCTTCCAGACGGCAGACCTTACAGACCAGCACGATCCCCATCGGTGCACGTGAGCGGGGGACGACGCACGGGCAGTATGCAGAATACAACGACGTATTAAAGACGTATTGAAGACGTACTAAATCATACACTTGTAATTTCTCAATTTATAATTTCTCTTGTGATTTCTTTTATAAACATTTAAAAATAAATAAAAACCTACAATAAGTATCCATAATACAGGGTAAGTGTTGTCGTCGTAAGTGTTGTCGTCGTAAGTGTTGTCGTAGTGTGTTATTAGATCTAATGCTGTATGACCATCGTCGTTTCGTTTCTCAATATCTGCACCACGCTTCAGAACGAAGTTGAATAACACTAAATGACGATTTTGTGCAAACTTATGCAGCAGTGTATTACCCTCAGTATCTATAATATCATTAATAATATCTTGCCCACATTGTTTTTTATCTCTTATCAAAGATTCTAAAAAATTGAAATCAAGCCATCTAGCACGACTAGCTGCGTATAGTACTTGAGCACCAATGTTTGCACAGTGACCCACAAGCAATTTTGCTATTTTCCAATATCCATATGCAACAGCTAAATCCAATGCTGCGTTACCATTGTGGTTTAGAGTATTAACATCTGCACCATGTTCAACCAACCACTTTACCAATTTATACTGACCTTTGCATGTCGTGATATGTAACACAGTATCACCGTTACTATTTTGAGCATTGACATCTGCGTTGTGCTTCGTTATAAACGATTTTACTAACTGCAAGTGACCTTTAGAAGCAACAAAATGTAATATAGTGTTGCCATCCTTGTCTTGATTATTGATATTTTCTACTCTTTCTACTAACCATTTAATCAGTTTCCACTGACCTAGATATTTCGTATAATTCCCTATGATATCTTCCTCGTAATCCTTTTGTGCCGCAACTTTAAGCAGTATCGATTGACCTGCACTTTTAGAGTTAACATCTAGCCCTTTTTCCACTATCAACTGTATCAAATGCCATTGATAATTATCAATTAGTAAATCTATAGTCCTTGTGGTATTGTCATTGATATCTGTATGTGTAATTAAAAATTGTGCTAATACTGTTCTATTATATTGAATAGCTAAATCTAATGCTGAGTTACCATTGTGGTTTGTAGCATTAACATCAGCACCATGATCCACTAACCACTTTATGCATTCTCTGTTAGGTAATGCTTTTACAGCAGCATGTAATATTGAATCACCATTACTATTTACAGCATTAATGTTTGCGCCATGCTTGATAAGAATTTTTATAGTTTTTAAGTCACCTAAGACTGAAGCAGCATGTAATATTGAATCACCCTTGCCATTTATGGCATTAACGTTTGCGCCATGTTTAATAAGCCATTTTATTATGGTATAATAACCTAATTTACAAGTGAGGTGTAAAACTGTATTACCTTTATGGTCACTTGATAACATTAGATACTTTTTAATATTTTTGTCATCAATTCTTGTAAAGTGTTCCTCAAACTGTTTTGCATTAATATTTTTTGCTTTTGTCACTTGAAGAAATTGATCTATTAAATCCCATTGATTTGCAACATTGTTTAATATTTTTCTGATTACTGAATACTCTTTGGTTGATATATACTCTAATAAATATTTTACATTCGGATTGTCTTTATCCTCATATTTTCTAAAAATCGTTGCTAAAATAAGATCTTGTTGAATTGTTTGTTCATAATGTTGCACACTATCTAAAAATTTCTTGATAAGATCATCATTATGATTTTTAACTGCTATATACAAAGCCGTTTCTTGATCTTTATCTCGTACTGTAAGAAATGAGATAAATTTTTCTTGGTGAGTACTAAAAATATTTAATAGTAAATCAATAATGTGTGTATTATTTTCTTGAGTTGCTACGTGTAAAGCGGTTTGATACGATGTACTAAAAAACTTTTTGTGTGCTTCTGACCATAATGTAGTAGTTTTCTGTCCATAAAATTCTAATGCATTACTTGTTATGTGTTGCTTAGTTAATTGTGTATTGAGAAATAACCGAATAGTTTTATATGTTGGACTCAGTAAAATTTGTGTTAATAAAAACTCTTCTGTAGATGGATATTTTTGATGACGACCATGTGCTTGGCTTAGCCAATGATCTAGTAATTCCGCAACAAAATATTCAGCAAAAGTACGATGAATAAATGCAATAGAGGTGTATTGAGTAGAGCGTGTTAAAGCAACACGTATTAATGGGACTAATGCTTGGTTATCACATGTAAGTTGATTATTTGTAACTGTTGAAAATGGAGTTTCTATCCCTATAAAATCCTTAGCTTGTTCAGGGAATAATTCCTGAAATGCTAATCTCCAATATTGCTTGGTGAATGCTGATTTAATAATCGCTTCTTCATATATAAGATCAGTAGATATTCCTACTTTTTCTCTAAAATATATCTTATATTTAGTATCAATAAAATATTTATATATGGTTGATATACTTAAATCATTAAAATCTTCTTCATAGTTATCATCATCAGACTTTTTAATAAAATGCTTAAATTTATATATAAAACCTTCCGCCAATAAACGTAACATTAGTGGTATCCCTATGACGCTATTACCTTGCGGCATCAACACCCGATTCATGGTATTTAATAATATCTTTGCATATATTGTGAATGGACCTCCATTACGGAAAACATTATTTAGATCAGCTATACTTAGTTGCCATTTAAGACTATTTTGCCAATAGGTTCTAAGTAATTCTTCTTGCTTTGGTCCTGATGATAATTTGATGATTTTAATATCAAATATTGATAAGTACTCTTGTAAAATACTTGCTACTTCTTCACGTGCAGTAACTAATATAGAAGCTGAAGTGCTGCTCTCTTTTAAAAACTTTAGTAATGCACTAGTTTTCTTTTTACCTTGATCTGTATGCCCTCCGATTTCATCGAAACCATCACATACTAACAATAAAGGTTTGAGGCTGCGACTATATTCACTAAGTGTATACCCAGCTAAATTTTGCTCTAATGGTGTATTGATACTGCCCGTATTTTTCAAAAACTTAAGCACAGCATTAATATCAATACAACTTGGTAACTGATCTATTGCATACTGATGATCTTTTAACTGTATACGTATAACCCAATACGATTCCAGCAGCTTAGTTGACATAGTAGTCAAAATTGTTGATTTACCCATCCCAGCCTCATCAATGATCATAGCCGCTTTAGTATCTTTTATCTGATCGAAAAATTCATTCTCTTGAAATGCGATAGTATGATCTTGCTCTATATGTGGACATAATACATCTAATGAACCGTAGGATTGATACCAAATTAGATATTGGATATTACTGATTTCTTCACTCTTAAGCCAGTGTATAGATTTATTATAATAATCCTTTATGAATTGTTGAAATAGTATTTGAGGATTATATTCTTCAATATTTTCTTTTGTATTGTTCTTCAAGAATTCTATCAACTCTTTAAATGTGTCTGAGTCTTGTATATCAGTGTAGATTGTGAGTATTTCCTTATTTGGTTCATCAATTATGAGAATATTAGGAATTTTGCTCAAGTATTTATCCAACAAATCTTTCATCTTCTTTTTTTCATCTGTCTCTAGTTTATTAAATACATCATTGTTTTGACAACTTGATAATACAATATCTTGTTTAAATTGGTTATTTATATCACATTTGATGATTGTTTTTTTTAAATCTATTGGAATTAAAAAATTTGGATTATAAAATTGTCGTAATATGAATTTATTACTCTTCCAATTAATCCACACAATTTCCTGCTCTGGTTTAGTATGACATAGTGCCTTAAAATCATTTTCGCTCCATTCTTCATAAATACGTATTTCCTTACCATTATTTTTAGTTTTAATTTTATTATCGAGGTCTATACTAAAATTCTTTTGAGTAATACCACTTAACACAATAATATTATCTGATTTGTCTGAAAGATGCTCAATTAGAATATCTTGATTTATATAGTCAGAAAATGTACTATATGCTCCGGCTAAATCACTAGTGCCCAATGGCTTACGTCCTATTTTTATTTCTTTATTCTTAATAAGTTGTATCAATGTTTCTGAATTAATAATTTGTTTTGCGTTTTCATTTCCTGAATCTATTAATTCGTTTAAACGTATCTTACGCCCTTGAAATTCTACTGTTTGACTTAACAGATCCTTTTGCGATGGCTCAGTAAGATTATTTAATGTAAACTTGTAATATTCACCTCCTCCATCATATTTTTTGTCAGACAAAATTTTGTGTTTATCCCACTCCCCTATTTTAATGTCTTTGATAATAAATATGATTTTTTTATCTAATTTTTGATTCAATAATTCATTTAAAGTTGTTAACACATTTGATAATTTGTGCTGATCCGAATCAGAGGTATATCTTATGCATAGCACTTTGCCTACCATTGAATAGAATGCCTTGTTGATTTCAGTACACTTTTCTACATAAGAATTAAATTTAAAGAAAAGACTATCACGCGTAGAATAATTTTTGTTTATCAAACTTTGATAAATACTTATGCTACTTAACAAAGTACTTTCTGTTTTTAGAATCCAAACTTGTTGTTTTTGCTTTAGAAATTGATCAAGATCAATGGGCTTTTTAAAATTTATTTCATATTTTTTTATATTGTTTATTTCTCCCTCAAGTTCATTAAGAGTTTCAATTATACTGTGTGGCTTAATGAAACAACTATTCTCAATAAACTTCTGACAATCATATGTTAGCCCTCCTTCTTTATCGTTCTTATAATAATCAAAGAGTTGCCTTATTGATTGATCTGTTGATGGATTCAACAACCATTCTCTTCCCTCATTGTTATATTGAGCAAGTATATGCGGAATTCTTACAATTATTTCAGATTGCTGCTGTTCCTCTTTATATCTAAATGCCGTTGCTAGAATTTCGAATGGGCTATCTTCAATATTACCACCTGTTTCAGTAATTTGCTCTTTTGTGTATTTTTTCAGCTCTGCTGTTATTTCTGCAAAAACTTGCATGTTACTATTTGCACTATCAAATGGATTACAATCATTCTTATAGAGGATGTACATTGCAAAATGAGTGAGCTCATGAGCCAAAGTACCTAGTAATTTATTTTCTTCTATATTGGATATATATAATCTTCCCACTTTGTAATCCGCAGTGCCTTTAGTAGTCTTTGAAGCACTAGGATTAATATCCCGAATACTTTCATTATCAAAATCAAAAATTATCTCAAGATAATCTGCATATTGAACAACTTCAAGAATTATTCTAATTTCTGGAATAGAATCTAGCTTCTCATACAAAGCTTGTACCTTTTCAGTAAATTTGTCTGTGCCTTTGGTGCGTGGTTTTGATTTTGATATTAAAAAAAAAATATGTGATTTTTCATTTTGAGGAAAATACTTAAGCATAGTTTCTTGTAAACAATCTCTGTCATTTTGAGGTAAGTCCTCTATCCATTCTTTTTCATACTCATTTTTAAATACTGCTCCAATAGATTGTAAAAAGGCATAAATATTTAATTTTTTATTTTTAATAGCTGTTAGGAGTGCCGATTCATTTTGACTATTTAAATAAAATTTTGCTGTACTACTAGTATTACAAAAAGCTTCAATACTTTCTAAGTTATCTTTTTTGATTAATTCATGTAAATCATCCCTTTCTTCAACAAATTCTTTTAGTGTTTTTTGAGAACTTTCTTCATTTAAAGAATCTAGATCAAAACCATTAGGAAACTCTGAATCAGCTTCTAATAGTATCAGTACAATATCATAATAATGACCTTCCCAAGCAAAATCTACAGCAAGTTTTGAGTCTGTATTACGATGATTTATATCAATGCCACATTTTATAAAAAAATTTACATTTTCTTTTTTATTTTCCTTAGCAGCTATCAATAACAATGTCTCGCCTTTTTCATTAACTTGGTTTAACAATGCGCGTTGACCTTCTGTAAGCTTAATTCTGTCCAAAGAGTCTTGGAGGTTAATTAAAGTTGCCACGATTTGTACATCTGCATACTTTGCTGCGGTTTCTAAAGGCGAGTGGTTTTCACTATTGAAAAATTCTGATACTTTGCGTTGTGGAACAAAATCTTGAATTTTTGCCAATTCATTATTTTTAATCCATGTATGTAAATCTTCTCTTACATTTATCCAATGTTTCAATTCCTCTGGAATAGTTATATCTTCATTAAGAGCTTTTAAAGTAAAAGATTGGGGAAATTTTGCGCCCTCTTTAAGCAACATTAACATGAAATCATAGTTTCCATCCTCCCATACTATATCTATGGCACTTTGTTTTGTGTTCTTATTTTGATAATTTATATCAATTACTCGAGATTGTATTAGAGAGCGTCCCAAATCAAGATTGTTTTTTAAGGCTGCATTTAATAATGGTGTATTACCCTTTTTATCAATCTGATTGCATGTTCTTCGCTGTTCCTCAATCTGATCATTAGTATTATCTTGATGTACTGCTTTATTCTGCATATTATCAGCAGATTTACTTGCATCTTTGCAATCATTTACGCATCTCTTATTATGGTTTTTCAGCCACTGAGTAATATTTTGATTATTTAATTCTTGAGCTATATCTAGTGCTATTATGCCCTCTGTATTACCGGTCTTGATATCGACTCCGGGCCAATCTAAAATAAATGAAACAATTTTTTCATAACACTTCTTAACAGCAATATGTAACACCGTATTGCCTTTATCATTTTTATCCACTGCATTAATATTTGCTCCGTTAGTTAAGCACTCTTTTATTTCCTCGAGTCTATCTTCCTCAGAAATTTTTTGATCTTTTTTTGGTTTTCTACGTATAGCATTGAATAATTCTGTATCGTTAGATAGTTGTTCACTACTATCACTATCGCATCCACTATTTCTCGTTAACTTCATTGTATTGTACTCTCGCTGTACAATGGTACCCAAAAACTGGACTACTAAAATTATAAAATGAGATATAATTTTAAAACATAAAATGGGATAATGGGAATTATATGTCTAAAAAAGCAAAACAATATACAGGCTGTATCAAATTTCGTGTTAAGTACAGGGATCTCGCTTATTAGCGTAGATAGAGAGTTGGTTAAATGGACAAAAACGATCCTCGAGTTATGCCTACACTAAATCAAAAAACAAAATTTACCCCCTCCATAACGTTTTTGAAATATGGCGGAAAATAACGAAATTTGCATTTTTAATTTTTGGCTCTAAAATCGTTATTTGTAAAAATTTTTAAAAACTGAAAAGACTTTCTCAAAGGAACTTTTTCTGTTCTTTCAGACGATGTCAACGAATTTTCGTTATCATTATTACTTTACTGTATATTGATACCAACTTTTGTTTTTCATATGGGAGCCATTTAAAAATTTTATGTCATCGGATAGAGAAAAAAATGCAGATTTCAAAAATGTATAACATGTCCATAAATTAACCACAAATAATAAATTCAAAATTAAAATAATAGAATATTTTATTTAAAACTGAATTTTAATTTATAAATAGCAATATCCGTGAAAAACAATTGAATCTGTTTTATAAAAAACAATTTATATGTGCTTCATTTGTTTTCCTGCAAATGTTTATAGAAATTTACTAATAATTATTTGGGTTATTTTTGGTGCTTTTTTTATAAAAATTTTTATAGACATATTATACATTTTTGAAATCAGCATTTTTTTCTCTATCCGATGACATAAAATTTTTAAATGACTCCCATATGAAAAATAAAAGTTGGTATCAATATACAGTAAAGTAATAATGATAACGAAAATTCGTTGACATGGTCTGAAAGAACAGAAAAAGTTCCTTTGAGAAAGTCTTTTCAGTTTTAAAAAATTTTTACAAATAACGATTTTAGAGCCAAAAATTAAAAATGTAAATTTCGTTATTTTCCGCCATATTTCAGAAACGTTATGGAGGGGGTAAATTTTGTTTTTTTATTTAGTGTAGGCATAACTCGAGAATCGTTTTTGTCCATTTAATCATCTCTCTACCTACGCTAATAAGCGAGATTCCTGTACTTAACACGAAATTTGATACAGCCTGTATATAGTGCTACAGAAAAAGCAAAGATTGTTTTAGAAACAATAAAAGCTGAAATGACCATAGCTCAAATTAGTAGTAAATATGGAGTTCATCCGACACAAATACAAGCATGGAAAAAAAAGAGGTGTAGAAAATATAGTTAGTGGTTTTCAAATTAAGCCACAATCGAAGGATCCAGACAATCAAGATTTAATAAAACAATTGTATGAACAAATAAGCCAGTTAACTGTTGAACGTGACTGGCTGAAAAAAAATCTACATTGTTTGGACTTGAAAATTAGAAAAAATATGGTGGATAAAGATTGTAGTCTTCTAAGTATTTCTAGGCAATGCGATCTACTTTTTATTAATAAATCTAGCTATTATTACAAGCCAAAAGGTTTAACTCAAAGAGACTTAGAATTAATGCAAGTGATTGATGAAATATACACGGAACATCCTTACTTTGGAGCAAGAAGAATGTCTAAGCATCTTGTGCCATTTGCAAGCACAATCGGTCGTAAGTCAGTAAGTCGTTATTATAGAATAATGGCAACTGAAGCTATCTATCCTAAAATGAATTTAAGTAAGCACAATCAAGCTTATAAGATATATCTTTATCTTTTAAAAGAAGTGAAGATTATCAAAGTAAATCAGGTATGGAGTACAGTGATATAACTTACATTAGAATGGCACAAGGAATTGTGCCAAGATTTCCTTCTATTTGACCTTGAATAATCGCTTGGAGTGACTCATATTCTTTGTTTCTCTTCACTTTGGCAAATTACTCTAATTTTTTGCCCTCCCACCCTTTACAGAACTGTTTCTCGCGTTGTCCACGATATTCTGCAATAGGCCCACATCTTGAATGCTTTAAGACTAATCTCAAATGGGACTCTACTCTTAAAGTTCGTCGCAAATGATAGTTACGGGTGATTGCACACCAAACAATGCGCCAATAAAAGACAGGGTAACTAAGTTCTCGTGGTCTCTTGTACTACTTCCTTCTTTTCTGGCCTATTTGTGACCTTTTTCCTGAATTTTTACCTTCTTCTCTCAATATTTCCTGGAGCTAACCAAATCTTTACTAAGACTAAAATCCTTCAATTTTGGTTAAGACTGATCTACGCTGTTGGATTTACTGTGAGCCTTGATCCTATAGGGCGGTTGCAGATAAATGTGGTTCTGGCGCGCTTCGACGCTTCTCCCAAATTGCATGATCGGAAAGAGCGGCTGTTACGCCCGCGATTTTTCAGTAATTTACATTTCAATAACGATTTGTTACAAAGTCAAGATGATATTATAAGTTTGCAGAGTTAAAATAAAATGCGAGCTCTATAAATAAATTTCCCATTGAATCAAACAGTTTTCGGTCCAACAATAAACATTCTAAATTAAAATTAAACAAGAAAATTCTTTTATTAAATTTTTATGAACGTCAATGTTTTGGAACGAAAAAAAAGGCGATTTTTTTGAAGTCAAAGCTTTAAAAAAAATGTGTTTTTCAAAATTCATTTAGGTATGTGTGGTTTTGGCACCAGGTAATGATGTTTAAAAATGGTTTGTTCGTGAATAATGTATCGGGTCGTTATACTCTAATTTCAATTCAAAAACTGTCAATCTAATTAATAAAAAGAGCAATTTGTCCTTAGATAGAATAGCAGGGAAGATCTGTTAACATTACAAGAACCGAAATTCTGCTCAATTATAAGCATGAGACTATTTGGAAAGTTAGTTTCTATATGAAAATACCAGTTGCCCATTTAAATATCACAAAGAACAACTTTAACGAATATGATGAGACCGAGGCGTGACTAAAGGCGTGGATACTCAATACAATAATTAAGGGACAGTCACACTGATCGTTATCGTCAACCTAAAATCGGCCTAAACTTTTTTTACTGCTCATAACTCGTAAACGACGCACTTTTGGAGAAAAGTGTTTTTATAGAAAAACAAAGTAAATTCAATTTCCTACAAATTATGCCTCTTATATTTTTCTCGTAAAACAAACATTTGAGGTGGCAGAGCGCGTTGAACTTTACGGTATATTCGACATAGGCCCGGTATTTGAATGTTCCCTTAGCTAAAAAGAAGAATTGCATTAAGTGAAAGATAAATCACACCTCTATTGACCCTTAAGTTACAGGCTACTTCAGCAGCTCTAAACCGGTAACCGGTTTTAAGTCTCATTTATTGCTTACGGGTCACTTAAGTGGACATTCATATACTGGGCCATAGTGTGTTCGGGAGGCAGAATGCCGAAATACAAAATTTTTTATTTTGACCGATGCAGGCTGAAAGATCATCAAAATTGAGTACTAAAACTGACCGTCTGCCTCTTGAAAGTGGCAGCATTAACTTGGGAGCGGCTCGAGAAGGGTGGGGTTTTGCTATTTTTTCAGTTTTTCGTTTATAACTTGAAAACTACACACTTTTTGAGAAAAGTGCATATATGTAAAAGTAACTTGTATAAAATTTCCTACCAACTACTATATCAAAAAGTTGTTTTCTTTAGACGAGCGGCTTAGGCGCTAGAGTGCGTTAGAATTTAACACAAATTTTAAAAAATGAGTTTTTTGTTTATCGCTTATAGTTCAAAAACTACGCACTTTTCGTAAATACTGTTTCTATACAAAAATAAAGTACATTCAATTTCCTACAAATTATGTCGCTTACACTTTTTTTGTCAAACAAACAGTTCAGGTGTTAGACCACGTTGAAGTATGAAGAGTGCTTTGTGGGGGTAAAACTAAATCAACAATTTTCTTCAACTTCAACGCGCTCTACCACCGCAACTGAATGTTTGACAAAAAAATATAAGAGGCATAATTTGTAGGAAATTAAATGTACCTTATTTTTGTATAAGAACACTTTTCTCTAAAAGTGCGTGTTTTTTTAATTATGAGCAATTAAAAAATTTTTCGGTCGACTTTGTAAGTTTGTTTAACTTTAACGCGTACTAACGCCTAAATCGTTTACCTGAGGAAAAAAACTTAATAAATATAATTTGTTGAAAATTTGATGCGATTTGTTTTATCCAGATAAACGTTCGCCATAAAGTGTGTAGTTTTTGAGTTATACGCTAAAAACCTAAAAAAGAGACAAAATCCGCTCTTCTCCGCTCGAGTTTCCCCCAAGTTAATGCTGCCACTTTTAAGAGGCAGACGGTCGGTTTTATTACTTGTTTGCAATGCTCTTTAATAATTATTTTATTTTATTCTTCCATGGGTACAACAGTGTGATGCTGTGACCGATGGAGTGCAAAATTCTCTATTGAACTTACCTATAATAATTAGAGTGGTTATATTGTTGTATTTCCTAAATTAAACAATAGAAGAGTAGTTGAGAAGTCAGAATAGAAATTTATATCACGTAGTAGGCACGTCAAGTCAAAAATAATTTGTTGACATACTAACGACGTGTCTCTTTAAAAAATGATATATGATGAAAATCAAGATAAGACAGACCGGCAGTCGATGTCATTATCCGGATCGTTCGAATCTGGGACCATCGATTCGCTTAATAGACAGAAAAATGGCTCTGAAATTTCCCTAGATTCGGAGGTACGATTTTCCAAAAAACAGAAGTCGTTGAGCGTTGAATGTAGAATTTAACAATGTATATATTTTTAGAAATCCTACAAATCGATCGTCCAAAAAACGACACTTTACAGACAATTCACATATTTATCATTTAATTTAACATGGATTTTTATGTCTGCGATTGCCAACGTAATATTATACGTAGTACTCACATACAGGGTTCGTACAAATTTTATCTACGCGACTATCTTCGTAAGATGAAAAAATTAATTTTCGCAGCAAGTTTTTAACCCAAGAATGACTTTCAATCTACCGTTAGCAATCGTTCTAGCTATTTGCCATTTAATTAACGTAACCGATATACTTGCATCGATTCTACATACGGTGTGGCATCGATATGCCAAACTTAGAAATTATCAACCACGCAAGAAATGTACGTTTATCACCGCACTACTAGGAAAAAATATACATCTAGGTGCTTACTATTTTCAGATTTACTTTTCGTGGACAGCATATCCATATTATGGATGATCAGTACCCACCTTCCTCGATTATCGAACCTTCAAATAATTTGGAAAATTGAAATTGCATTTATAATCTTTCGTCTCTACCGAGTAATTTTGTATTTTTGTAAGTATTCTCGCCACATTTATTAGTTTAAAAAGTCATGGACTACTTTGTCAAGCAATGAGAGGACTATACGCTCGATATACGTTAAACTTCAACGCGCTCAAGCGCCTAAACCTAAACCATTTGTCCGGACGTAAAAACGCAATTTCTAAATCTGCCCAAAACTGTAGTTCTTCCGCTAAAATACGCAGTTTTAGAGAAAAGTGCTTCGATTTAGAAATGCAGTACATATTTCCTACAAGTTGTCTTTCAAGATTTTTTTGTGAAACAAACTGCTCAGGTACTAGAGCGCGTTTAAGTTTGACAAAAATTCCAAAATCGACCTAAACTGTTTTTTTTTCGTTTTTAGCTTATAATTCGAAAACTACGAACTTTTAGAAAAAAGCATTTCTATAAAAAATAAAGTAAATTAAATTTGTTACAAATTATGTCTAACATATTTTTTCGTCAGGCAAACGGTTTAGGCGCTTGAGCGCGTTTAAGTCAAAGTTTTCAAATCATAAGCAAAAAACTAAAAAAAGATCAGTTTTTTACCCAATCTTAGAATTTTTCTTTAATTAGCTCCTAAACCGCTCGTCTGACAAAAAAACCTAACATCAGACATAATTTGTAGGAAATCTAATCTACTTTATTTTTGTATAGAAACACTTTTCTCTATAAGCAAGTAGTTTTCGAGTTATAAGCGAAACACTAAAAATACCGTTTTTGGCCTATGTAGGAATTTTTGTAAAAATTTAACGCGCTGTAGCTCCAAAACCGCTTGTCTGACAGAAAAACCTGACAGACATAATTTGTAGGAAATCTAATCTACTTTATTTTTGTATAGAAACACTTTTCTCTATAAGCAAGTAGTTTTCGAGTTATAAGCGAAACACTAAAAATACAGTTTTTTGCCTATATGGGAATTTTTGTCAAAATTTAACGCGCTGTAGCTCTTAAAGTGCTCGCCTGAGAAAACAAACCTAAGACATAATTTTTAACAAATTTAAATGTTTTATTTTTTAAAGAAACATCTTTCTCAAGAAGTGCTTAGTTTCCATTTTATAAAGTACGACAATCTTTTACTTTTGCAGATACGATCTCTATCTGCCCAGGGCACGATAAAGCAAGTTACCTCTTCAGAAAATACGGATTAATCATGTTTCTATTAGTTCACACATTCGCGTGTGTGGTGAAGGTGCTAGGATGTCCCGGTGTAAGTTAAAATCTTAAATTTTATTTTAAACAATTAACGTTTCGATTTGACTCACGAAGCGAGATTCGGAAAACTGGTGCCACTCAATTAGTTCGACCCTTCTTGAGAGCGATACTCCAATGGATTGGTATTTTATTACATGCTTTTATGTCATGTCAATGGCAACTTCGATTGGGTAAAATGTATTTTTGAGTAAATTGCGAGGAGTATTATAATTAATAGGTTTTAGTCCCGGAGACATGCACCCAGCGAATAGCGTAGAAAACATCATTGCGGTCTCGGTAATGTTTTTGGGATTTATCATATTAGATGGGGCCTTTCTAGGAGCTTGGACATCGGTACAAATGCAATTTTACAAAAAGCATTCCAACTTTTCAACCAGACTACACCTTATTACGAAGACTTTGGTAAATGAAACTTTAAAAACGCCAACTTTATATTAAAGGTCGTTTATTTGTTTGCAGAATCACCCGCATATTCCTAAAACTTTGAAACAAAAAACTTTGGATTATTACGAGACATTTTGGAAACAGCAAAATGGCGTTAAGCATTCGGCTTTCTTTTTCGAACTACCGGATACACTAAAACAGCAAGTTTACTTGGACATGTATTGGAACGCCTTAAAACAGGTTTTAAAATTTTCCTTTTGCTAAGATTGTACGCAGAGTTATCTGAAAGATTCCAAATTGTAATATCCTTCGGGGATTCCCCGAACGAAAGAACGTCAATTTCTTTAGTCCAATAATCTCCCTCCAATCATCGATTTCTCATCATTTGACTTCTTTAGACTTACTTGTTGAAGAATCTGCATCCGGCATTTCAACGCGCCATAGCTTCGGTAATGACGACGGAAATATACACGGCAGGTCAGAGCATATACAGAGAGGGTGTAAGAAAAGAAATGATGATCTACGTCTTAAGAGGCACACTAAACATCCTTTCGGCAAAAGATGGTCAAAGTCCAATTTTAACGCTCGGCATCGGAACTTGTCTCGGCGAAGTAAATTTGATTTATTCCGCCAACAGTCCCGTGCACGTAATGCGAATAAAATGTTTTTAAAAACGAAACCTACATAAACTGGAAACGATTTTTAGGTGAAAGCTTCTTCATATTGCGTAATACAGTGTTTAAGAAAAGCCGATTTGTGGAGGATGGCCTTTAAATATAACAAATTACATCAAATTAAAATAATTCACGAAAAATTGAGGGTAAGTGGGGAGAGGGAAATCAAATGACACTTTAAAAATGATTTTTTAGGAAAAATTAACCAATGCAAATCTATTGAGACATAGTGTAATGAAGTAAGTTCCCAAAAGGCAGAATATACAGACCACTTTCGGAATAAATTCGATGGGTGACTTAAACACTATCCTCGTTGACCATTAAAGCATTAAATATTCTTCAAATTCGGCTTCTTTGCTGCAATGGTGCTCATATCAACTCTAATACGATATATTCGCAATTTGGAATTATGAGATTAACTATGCGTAACTCTTAATAGGGGTAGGGGTCGTGGTGGACTTCAAAGTCGGAAAAATATTAAAATATAGGTAAACGCTTAAATTGCTAGAGCTCGAGCTTTAACGGGACGTATCGGAGGGCTGGAAAAACTCCTGGGCCAAAAGGAAGGATCTAATTTCGCAGTTTTTCCATCGATAAAAAATCGGAAGAGGTAGAAGAGAAGGGCACAAGCATGAAATATCCTTATCAAACTCTCAAAAAGTTGAAAAAATTATCTTTTGCTTAAAAGAGTCATAGCGTCGTTTCTATAGAAGCTAAAAATATGCCACCCGGTCAATAAGATATTTCGAACCTTCCCCTATCGCCTCGCAAAAGATAATTCATACCATTTCCATACAGAAGGCGCTGTGATTTTTCTTAAGTATCAACTTTTTCGTTTTTTGCGATTTACGGAGGTCGGGAAGAACGTCAGCATCTTAATCGCTCTCAAAAATGTGAGTCGGTTGACATGCCCTATTTGGGTTCGAGAAAATCGCAAAAGGCGCACTTTAAAACTTAAAAAAAATGAATGGGGTCCCAAGAGCTTACCACAGTTACAGGGAAGTTTTAACCACGAAATAATTAGTAGCGTTCCCGAACTAGGATTTATCGAGAGACGTTCTACCTTCGTGCCGATTTGGCGGCGATCAAGGAATCTCAGAATTTTTGAGACTCGAAATGACTCGTGCTTTTCGTTGGCACCCACGATTTATTCCATAAGTGGTTTCCAAACTGTATAATGTCATTTAATTGTTCGAGAGCTTTAAGAGAAGAGATCTGATGTCCTAAAGCACACCTCATCGACCCCTTTAGATCTTCTCATTCTTTTTAGAACAAAGTCGCTCATTAATTAATTTCAGAGCGGGCGTTCCTCCAGTATTGGCGTTGAAAAAAATTAAAAACCAGTTAAAATCTGAACGTGTGGAGAAGGAAATAAAAAGTTACGATACTAAAAGGAAGTACTCTTTCGACTCTTTTGCTCAAAGTGGCGAAGTGTATACCGATCTGTACATTTTAAGTTTGGTATCTCGTGTTTTTGACTTAATTAACTTAATTTTCTAAAATTTTAATTTTTAGCACCAAACAACTCAACAAAATTCAGACGAAATTTTTATACACACGAGTTGGCCATGGATATTACAACCCCATTCGGTCTTTTTGACTATTTGGGAATGTGTATTATCGATCTCTATTATTTGTACGGCGACCGTAGTCTTATATTTGATAAGTTTTAAACGCGCAATTCCCAAAAGTTTGACACTATTCGTTTTAATAACTAATACTATTTACATTATTGATGTCGTAATTCAGATGTTTACCGCCATCGAACACGATAGACGTGAGTAATAAAGTAATAGCCTAACCAAATCAATAGGTCTGTTCGTTTGCAACGTTTTCGCTGCTTTTTTGCGTGAGATCATGAAGTCGAGTGTTCGTTTGTAAAATGTTTTCTTAGTAGATAAGTGACGTCACACGAATCAACTCCAACATGATTTGGCTGATTTAGAGTGAACTCAGACAATCCAAACGAACAGACCTATGGATTGTAAGATTTTGCTTATTTTTCTTCCGCATTTCTATTGCTTTTTTTATTATTTATCACTATCCCCTCAATCTTCTTTACTCTATGGGATACCCTAGACCCTAGACGCTCAATATTATCACGATATGGATCGCGATATTTATTAACATACTGCGAACTGTCAATATCTCAACATACACTCACTCTACACGCTCAATAAATATCGCGATACCATAAACGTGGTCTATGTAGCTATATCGTGATAATATCGAGCATTGAGCGTCTAAGGAGATTCCTACGCTTTTTATTTTTACGAGATTGTAGCAATAGAAGACTGATTGTACCTTACACTTCAACAAATAGGTCTACGACACGTTTCAAACTTTCTCTCATTAAAAATTTCATCACAAATAGGCAAAGCTAGAGAAAATTATTCAATACAAAAGAAATACGCCTGGAACGTAGGCAACCAATATTTCATCTGGTCCACTTAAAATAGACAAAAAATCGTAGAAAGTTCGGAAAAACTCGCATAGAGCTGAAAATTGGCACAGACCTTAAGACCGGGCATTCAAATAATCAAACTCGATAGAGGGCAGCACGTGCTATTTCACCGTATTTTTATAAATCACCCCATTTTTATTCCGTCGAGCGAATAGATTAATAATACATACCTGCTAAATAAGAAGTTGCTCCTCTATAAGATCGCATAATTTTGAGAGGCGTAAATTGTAAAATACGGATACAATTCACTTATTAAAATTCACGTAATTCAAAAAAAATACAAATATAATTAAACTTTGAGATGGCTAACCTGTACTTTGGATGTTATTTTAGAATACCTACAGGTGCAAAACTGAAAATTATCAATCCTAAGTGCACGGTGTGATTGAAACATAAGACATTGACAGACTGTAGGTACTGTAGGCTTGAATTTGACATTTTGCCAAAATATGAAAAGAGCAGTGGCGTATCAACAAACGTCGTTTAAAGTTATCAACTTTCTCTGTAGATGTCACTTTTGCAATTACATCGCATTTAATTTTTACTTCAATTTTTTTCCAACAGCTAGCGCGCGAGAGAGCAGTACTAACCGAGACTAACACTATTTATGATTTAATTTAAATTATTATAAGAGCTTGTAAAATTAGTTTCAACGTGTACGATAATATCCTGTCCTGGCCATATCAGACTTAAAACTATTTAGACGGAGTGTCGGTATGTCTTTTTTGCTCTGACGACAGCTTGCGTTGTTTTATTGATGGGTGATATTTTTAAGGAGGTTGTTAACCGTATGTACGATTTACGATTGGTTTTATGATTGGTTCAGAATCACAGGGAAGACTGTATAAACCTTTCTTGTCTGCTTAATCAATATTACCATAGAGTAAGGTAATATAATCTTAGCTTACTCTATGATAGTACCCTAATTTCCTTGATGCCCCTTATCCCAACATAGTATTAGGAACACTGTTTTTGGATATCTGATTCTATCGTTCTATCGTGTAGAGGATGGTTAATTATTGTTTTCACGTTTTCGGAGCTCGAGATGTTGTTCCTTCAAATAATATAAAAATAACTTACATTTTCGCTACAGTCATCAAAACCGAAATTAACGTCTCTCAAAAAGAAGAAGCTGAATCAACTTCAGAACAATGTTAGAATAAAGTGGGTTTTCTAATACGGAATAGGACATAGGACGCAGTCAAAGAAAGACAAACAAAACCACTAAGTTAGACAAGTTTTACCTACCCAATTCTCACACTTGCACTAGAAGTATTCAGTAGGTATAGGTACATAGGACATAAGTAATAATAATGAAAAGGAAGACTTGACTTTTGTCGCCTAAACGGCTAAGCTAAACTATGATGAAAGAGTACTTTATTGTTTCTTATTGTATTAACAATAAGAGATTTAAAAAAGAATTTCTTCGAATTAGATTTATTTAGTTATCTTTCTATTATATAAAAAAATATCTTATCAAAGAACGGGTAAATGTGCATACCTTGTCTGAGTACATTTTGATTTAGAAAAAGATAACAGAATTTATAAAGATGAAGAGGAGGATTCGCACTCTGATTATAAAAAGAAAGATTAAATTTTTTAAAGAAGACACTATTTAACGGACGATGTATCGAAAACGGCACAATTGGGAGTTTTGAGTAGAACTTGATCAGCACTATTTTTTAAATTTTATTATTTTAGTAATCGTTGAAAAATTTCTGGAAATGGCATATTATGCTATAATTAATTTCAACTTACTTTTTGGCAAATTCGCGGTTTTTAGCCGCAATCGACCTTACTCTATGGTAATATTGATTAAGCAGACAAGAAAGGTTTATACAGTCTTCCCTGTGATTCTGAACCAATCATAAAACCAATCGTAAATCGTACATACGGTTAACAACCTCCTTAAAAATATCACCCATCAATAAAACAACGCAAGCTGTCGTCAGAGCAAAAAAGACATACCGACACTCCGTCTAAATATTTTTAAGTCTGATATGGCCAGGACAGGATATTATCGTACACGTTGAAACTAATTTTACAAGCTCTTATAATAATTTAAATTAAATCATAAATAGTGTTAGTCTCGGTTAGTACTGCTCTCTCGCGCGCTAGCTGTTGGAAAAAAATTGAAGTAAAAATTAAATGCGATGTAATTGCAAAAGTGACATCTACAGAGAAAGTTGATAACTTTAAACGACGTTTGTTGATACGCCACTGCTCTTTTCATATTTTGGCAAAATGTCAAATTCAAGCCTACAGTACCTACAGTCTGTCAATGTCTTATGTTTCAATCACACCGTGCACTTAGGATTGATAATTTTCAGTTTTGCACCTCTAGGTATTCTAAAATAACATCCAAAGTACAGGTTAGCCATCTCAAAGTTTAATTATATTTGTATTTTTTTTGAATTACGTGAATTTTAATAAGTGAATTGTATCCGTATTTTACAATTTACGCCTCTCAAAATTATGTGATCTTATAGAGGAGCAACTTCTTATTTAGCAGGTATGTATTATTAATCTATTCGCTCGACGGAATAAAAATGGGGTGATTTATAAAAATACGGTGAAATAGCACGTGCTGCCCTCTATCGAGTTTGATTATTTGAATGCCCGGTCTTAAATACATTATTACAAACGAAATGTCAAAAGTCGCCATCGATCCCACTTCTGCTAAAAATTTAATTCAAAATCAAAGGTCGAAAAATCAGTTTTTTGCAAAGAAATCAATATTAGCCCAATCAAATTAGACAAATGGATGGTATTTGAGGTATTATATCTAGAAGTCTTAAAAATTGGCATCGTTGATCGTTAGAACCTGTAGAACAACATACTAAAAGTCCCGGAGGCGGAGAGCAAGACGGAGAAGAGGGAGCTGTTTAAAAGCAACCTTTTCTATTTTGTGCAAATAACTCGCCTCCTATAGATGGTACGTTGATGAATGTTGTTATTAAAGATATAGAAAACACTATTAGCTACAAGATTGGTTATATGCATTTTTACCATAAGTTTAACTCTTTCCAAGATATAGCGCGGCGAAGGGCTTCCAGTGAATTTGTTTGCTGGATGGCGCTGTATAAACTGCGAAGTAAGACGCGTAAGTTTCTTGAAATCTGAAATGAATCAGTTATCCACTCATGGCTAATCCGGCACTGGATGAAGTTGATGCGAGGTAACCCCCTTTTTAGGTAAAAAATTACTGGACTATCAGTTATCACACAGTGATAATTTTTAAACTCGAGATGAGAAGAATAAGTTTGAAACGTCGTCGTGTAACTTTTTCCGTAGAACCAAAACCAAAGAACCATTATTTCTTTCGACTAAAATTTTAAGTCACCTCGTGTATTTTAGGTTTAATTATCAAATTATCAGAAATAATACAAATGCGTTTTAGAAGATTACTATTCGTATTAGACATTCTCTCTTGTCTACCACTATTGATCATTCTAAAAAACTTACAGTTCATCAAAGACGAACGTCTATTGAGCATCGCTTACGTAAACGGCCTACTGAAAATGTTTAGGGTAAATTTAAAACCGTAAACGTGAATACGTTAGAAATGCACTAATTTTTTTTTCAGTTTGTTCATTTTTTCAGAAACATCGGTCACGGTTTAACCATCAACATCGCAATAGTGAGATGTTTCAAGTACATTCTATCTTTTAGTTTCCTGGCTTACGTTATCGGTTGTATCATGTATATGATATCTTGTTTTTATCCGTACGTACATACACAAACGTGAGAAAAATATTCACGAAACTAAATATTTGATATAGGAAGTGCTTCGAGGACACCTGGTTTGCTGAGCTTATCGTATACGACGTTAGACAAGGCGCAACGAGATACCTTCATCCGTTTGATTTGTGTTTCTACTACGGCACGTTAATTTTGGCATTGATCGCTTATGTAACGCCAGAAAATAAACTCGAATTAATAGTTGGAATGATATCTTCTGCAGTTGGAGTTCTAGTATTTTGTTATTTAGTTGCTGATTATTCAGCAACACTGATGCTAGCAGAGCGGAGTAGGTAAGTAGAGCCAAGAAGTCTCTCCACTACTAAACTGGCCCCGATCTCGTTATGTTTCTATTCTTCTCCGTAACCGGCGCACTCTTCTATTAAATTCGTGTGAGACTCTCATCCAATTAATGGAACGGTAATACGCGACCTCCAAAGTGACGGTCTCGAGCAGGGACCGATAAATCAACAATTAATCGATTGCTATCGTATAATCACTTCTGAATCGATTGGTCGAAAACTATCGATTTTAACAACTTTTATCATCGTGTATTACTCTCGTTCTGTGTCCTTAGCCTAAAACTCGATATGAGACTCGAAGGGCCACTTGAATTTAGGTAATAAATTTTAGATTGAGCTTCTTAGAAATGGCACTCGTTGTCAACAAGTATTTGAGATACAACAACATGTTGATGATCAACCAAATAAGAACTAACGATTATTTAGAACTCCAATGGCAGATCAACACTGGTTACGCCTTGCGAAAGGAACGATCAATCTTGTTCGATATGCCTTTAAAATTATTTCACGAGCACCAACAGGCAAAATATTTTAGCGTATTATCGAGAATTCCGTTGTTTAGAGTAAGTTTGTAAGCGAACGATTTCGAATTGTGTCCAAACTAATCGGTTGTAGGACGTGGATCCAGAAGTGATTAAAGCTATTGCCAACGAATGCAAGCACATTGTTCTGCCTCCTTACGAAACCGTTATGTACGCCGGCGAAGTGGTACACGACATGTATTTCATCGCTAGAGGATATTGCGAGGTAAAGTCAAATGTTACGGTGGTAGAGGTAGTAGAGTCTCCACCTTCTCATAGAGTCGGGTGCGTGTTTCGCATCAATAACGCTACGAACGAGAACGATCGTCGTCTAAAAATAGCCGAATAATTTTAATTTTAGAATTTTGGTGGTCCCCTAAAACTTTTACCCTCTCATTGTAGATTATATCGGCCGCATCGGGAAAAGTCCAAAGAGTGATCGGCCCACTGGCACATTTTTGTGACTTTGATATGATACTTGGTAAGTCCTTCGATGAACGCGTCTTCGTTGGTAGTAATCGACTTTTTTATTTTAGAAATGCCAGGAATAAACAATATAAGGACAGTAACGCACGCGAAAATTTTAAGGATAAGATATGCCGTCATAAAAGAAGTATTTTCCAAGGCCAACTTAGAAGAATCATTGATCGAATTGGCGAAAGAAACAAAAACTTCTTTGGTTCGTATTTTATTTAAAAAAAATGAATTTGGTCTTTGGAAATAAGAAATTGCCACTGAGCAGTCCTAAGTGGATAAATAAGTAACTGTTGGTCAGTAAAATATTCCAACAACCAAACATACTCGTTAGAGCGACGCAAAAGTGAGAAATGCAAAACTATTCTTTTACCGATTCCATTCAATTTAGGCCGTCCAACGCTTGTTCTTAAGAAGTGGAATAATAAACTACCATTACGTGCAAGAGCGTAAGAAGACCTCTTGGTTCAAATTCTCCAAAAAGAAATTCCATCGTTTAAATATCGAATACGCTCGAGGTTTCGGCGATAGTGCCTTGTGGGAGTTTCTAAAGTACTTCCTCGCTCATTTACCTACTATTTTTAAACAAAATTTTAATTTCAAGAGTATTTATGCTAAGGCAGACGATCATGCCCGATGGCCAATTTCTATTCGTTTGGGAAATAATCCAAGGAGTACGTGTATTTGTAACCGGAATGTTTTACATCGCGATGCCAATATACGGTGCTTATAGCTTAGTTGTTCAATATGCGTGGAACACTCTTAAATACATGGGAGTGATAGACATGTAAGCAATGGTATCGATGGGGTTATCTGTCCTATTTTACCTTAAATGCATATTCCCATAGTGGCGAATAGTTACGTCCTTAACTGTACCAATTATTCGCGACTAAGTAAATGCATAAAAGTCTTCTTTATGACTTAAGACAAATTTATACTCGTTTAATACTCTTGTATTTATTAGGTATTTCCGATTGCACATGTGTTACTACAATAGATTGGGACTTCTCGTAACACACCCCCGAAATACGGCACTAAATTATTTAAAAAATGGATTTATTATCGATTTACTTAGTGTAGTGCCAGCACCCATTATAGTACACTTAATAATCAGCAAAAAAGGAACAACGAGGGTAACCAGGTTCGCATTAGAAACAGTTTCTAGAATAAACGTTTTGTTCCAATTGTATCGCATACCAGGAGCTTTCGTGCATTTCGAAATCAGCGCTATCAAACCAAGAAATATTAGTGTGTAAGTTCTCAATTTTGCTTTGCTGTATACATACTATTTAATTAATCAATCATCTAATTGATTATCAAACTTATTTGATCTAAAATAGATTTTGTGTCGGGTGCTAAAAATTTCCTAGAGAACTACGCCTGGCACGTAGGCAACCAACATGTCATACAACTTGAAGAGCGCCGAAAACAATAATTTTATTTGAGAGATAATCTTCCTACGATTATGCCTTAATACCGTTATACGAATAAAAATATTTTTATTACAGACAAATACTTAAATTCGTTCCTATAATTTTGGTACTTCTTAATGCAATGACGATGGTTTTGATCGCATTAACGTGCACTATTGATATGGATAAGGCTGGATACTATACATTCACTCCGGTGCAGGGCTCTTGGATAACTCCATTAAAAGAAAAACGTAAACACATTTAATAATTACTAAGATATTACTAATCGGTTTTTTATTTATTTTCTTAGTTAATTTCGACATTCACAAGCCCTTCTATTTATATCTAACAGCTTATTACTGGGTGACAAACCAAGCCCTCGGCCTAGGAAATAGCGATTTCGAAGCTCAATTAGTGGTTGAAATGTATTTTATAATGGCCATAATTTTAATCGGTAAACTCGTTTAATTATAAAATAACCGATTTAAGTTTTACAACAATTGATCTCTTTCAGGTTATTTAATCTTTACTTACTTAATTGTTGTAATTTCTAGCAACAAGGCTAATGTCGACGCAAATTTAACAGTTTATCAAGAGCACATGAAAGACTTGATCGAGTATATGAAAACAGAAAAAATTCCCGAGGTCTTACAAAAGTAAGTTCGACCTGATTAGCTAATAAAATACAGTATTTGATTTAACCGCCCGAGGGCTCGTAAGTTAATTTGCCGGCCTCATATAATCCCAGAGCCTAACTTTAAAAGTGGTACAATTTCCTTGTAGAAAAGTCATCGATCACTTCGAATACATTTGGCGAAGAACACACGGAATGAAGTCGAGCAAAATATTACACAAACTACATTTTTCGCTCCACGAAGATTGCGCCTTGTATTTATACGAACAGACGTTTAATAAAGTGCCAATTTTCGAAGAGACGGCCATATCGTTTTTTCGCTTACTTGGATTGCATGTGGATGAAGCGTACTTTTTACGAGGATCCATAATTATACATCTAAACGACATCATCAATACGATTTATATAATACACAAGGGTAATCTTACGGTATTCGCACCGGATGGTTCCATTTTTACCACTTTAACTAAAGGCTGGTGAGTACGCGACACTATGAGTTTTCTTTTTTAATACCATCGCCCGTTTTAGCGTTTTTGGTAACATCGATAATGTTCCTCATTCAAGGAGTACAGTTACAGTCGTTGCTAGTACAGCGGCCGATCTACTTTGTATTTCGACGGGCAAATTTTACAAATTAGCCTCAGATTACAGCACGATACTCAACAAATTGAAAGCACACGTTTTGTTGGAAAATTCGGTAATATTTTTTATTCGGTTTCTCTTACCAAATGCCATAACCTAGCAGTTCGGCGGGGAAAAATACAGAGGTTTTCGTTCTTTATGTTTTTTGGGATGCTGAATCAAGATTTCAACGAGAGTGATTAAGTATTTGCGACATTTATGTTGATTTTGTTTGTTTCAAGTACTTACGAGAACTGCTGTCGTGGGTTTTGATAGATACACGTATTTTAACAAAAGCACTATAAACGTAGAGTGCTTAAGAAGGTCAAGGAAAAGAATCATCGAAGTAATGTTCAAAGACACCATGGTTGCCGTGTGCCGTGTCCACAGCATCTCAGTAGAGCTTCCATACTAATTCTTTGGTCGATTTCGAAAATTTTATTAAACTTTAACGCGCTCTATCGCCTAAACAGTTCGTCTGCAGAAAAAAACCTAAGAAGCATAATTTGTAGAAACTTTATGTACTTTATTTTTGCATCAAGCAATTTTCTTCAGAAGTGCGTAGTTTCAGAGTTATATGCGAAAAATTAAAAAAAGTTTTTTGACGGATTTTGGGATTTTATTCAAACTTTACCGCGCTCTAGCGCCTAACCGGTTTGTCTGAAGAAAAAAAGCTAAGAGGCATAATTTGTAGAAAATTCATGTACTTTATTTTTGTATGCAGCAATTTTCTCCAAAAGTGCGTAGTTTCAGAGCGAAAAATTAAAAAAGTTTTTAGTGGATTTTAAAATTCACTTCAAACTTTACCGCGCTCGAGCGCCTAAACGGTTCGTCTGAAGAATAAAATCTAAGAGGCATAATTTGTAGGAAATTTATGTACTTTATTTTTGTATGAAGCAATTTTCTCCGAAAGTGCGTAGTTTCAGAGCGAAAAATTAAAAAAAACTTTTTTGGCAGATTTAGAAATTTTATTCAAACTTTAGCGCGCTCTAGCGCCTAAACGGTTTGTCAGAAGAAAAAAACCTAAGAAGCATAATTTGTAGGAAATTAATGTACTTTATTTTTGTATGGAAAAGCTTTTTGAAAAAAGTGCGTAGTTTTCAAGTTATAAGCGAAAAACTTGAACAAGAGCATCGCTTTTCGAGGTAGCAAAGTTGAAATTCGGATTCAGCACCCCAAAAAACGCAAAGAACGATAAAAAAAACATATTCATTATTTTCCTGAATATTCCGCTTATTTTCTCCTAATGACTGGACTAAAGAGTGAACGATGAAATTGATAAATTTCCCTAGTACAACATAAACTATTATTTTTAGTCCTACATAGAGCATAAATTTAATAAAGAGGTTCAAACTGAGACAACGTCATCGGGCAGAGAGATTCAGGCGGAGGAATCTTCGGACACAATGTAAGTTATTTTGGCCCACCTCTCCATTATCAGAATTTTGTGTATTGATGATTCGATATATCGATGTGAAATTCTCAATACCGCCCATCACTAACAAATTTATTATTTGACTTCATTTTAGAAAATTTAATTTTAAGAAGCACATGGTTCTCTTCGGATCTTTATCCTTACCAATGATGCTGAGTTCGTTTTGTTCGGTCATAACGTGCACGTACGATTTAGCATTTCAATATAATGGGGTAACCATTTTCACAATAAATTACATCTTGGATTTCATACACATTGTAAGATTATTTGCCGAATTTTACGTACCTTTTATAAACGACTCGGGCGAAACTGTCACGGATTTGAAAGAAATACGTAAAAGGTGATTTTTTTCAATACTATAGTCTATTTTTGAGTCGTGAAATTGTTTTTTCTTGCCTAAAGCATTTATGTCAAACTTAGCAACTTATAGCGCACGTTAATTTCCAAGAAATAAATGAGCCACGGTGGAAAAAACTATTACATCCTCGCACTCTTATATCCCTTGGCCCGTCTGTAAAAAGGTTGTTCTCAACCTTGGCACAAGGGTATAATTGCTATTATCCATATAATAATGAGTTTTAACGTATTTCAGATACCTCACTTTTAGTAGATTTTACAGAGAATTAATCGGGGTGCTGCCCTTAGAATTATTTGCGCTGTTGATACACAAACACCGATTGTATTTTTATACTTTGCTTCGAACTAATCGGCTATTACGAATGGTATTTTTTAATAGGAATTATGGGAAAAGATGAGGGAATTTTGCGAAAAATTGTTTCGAGTGGTCCCTCAACTAATACACTGGCACTAGAGTACACAGAGTACACAGAGTGATCAACTTGAAAGTAAAATTAGGAGTGGGGGAGGTGCCCCACATGGAAGATTCTCAAAAAGAAAAATTGTGATTTTCGAAATTTGACCGAGTGCCGGTGCATTTGCCAAACAATTGAGAAATGGAAATGGGGACTGAAATTTAAATGTTGGGGGACCATTCTGGGTAATTTTCCGCAAAAAGTACTCTTGTAGTTCTCCATATTTTGCTCTAATCTCTATTCGAACTAAACCAATTTGCTTCTAGTGGAACATATACAGTTTCTTTAATATGACTTTCGACAAATTAAACATAAACGTCATGCTCGTGAAATTTGGAGCCCTATTGATTTATTTCAGCGTAATCACTCACATCGGCACCTGCCTACTTTACATGGTGGCTTGTCCAAATGCTATTTGTATGGATGACAGCTGGATGGGTACGTAATAAAAAACGACAACTCGCAACTAATTAAGCGCTTTTTGTTTAGGGTTGCGCGAAGATGGAGATGAGAGGCACTATATAATTAATCACTATGTGATTAGTCTCTACGTCCTAATGACGATATTAACCCACAACGGATTTAGTTACATCACACCGAGAACTGTGAACGAAATTTGTTTGAGCATAATTCTAGTTATCACTGGAAAATTTCTGATAGCCGTACACATTGGAGATATTTCCGAAATGGTCCAGTTCTACTCTTATACTCTAGTGCATTACGACCACAAGAAAAAGACTCTGAGGGTAAACGTTTCTAACCAGCTCGCTACATTGGTATCTTTGCTTACCACTTCGGTTTTTAGGAATATTTACAAAATAACCTCATAACTCCACCACTGATAAATCGCATTAAAGACTACGTAAGTTACTTATGGATAAGTAAACGTGGTATACAATTTCCAATTTTACTAGAAGAAGCTCCGAGTTACCTCTTGGAAAGCGTCAAAACGGCAGCTTACGGCAAGCATTTATTAGAGGTAAGCCAACTATTAAAAACAATAAACGAAAAAAAAAGCAATACCTATTTGTCGATAGAATGACATCTTCCTCGCCTGCCACAAGGACTTCTTGCGTTTACTAATAGCAAAATTAAAAGTGCAAACTTTCTTCGAGGGCGATATCATTTGCCAACAAGGAGACGTTAACAATACGATGTACTTTATCCACAAAGGAACTGTAAATTTATTTATGGTGACCGACAACGAAGAGGTCGAAATTGACCAGCTCGAAGAGCTCGAGTGTTTTGGCATCGTATGTTAAAGATCGAAATATACAGTCCTCTCAAATAATAGTCCAGGCAAAATATGTAATTGATTCATACTCGGTGCGGTTATTGAGGGTAGGCGTACCTCGCAATAACATATCAGAAGTACGCACCAGTTAACGGTGAACTCTACTCATCGACTTCTACACCTACACCAGGTGTAGAAGTCTTTGGATTATTTTTAACATTCCATTTGAAACTGCTATAAGTATTAGGTACTGTAGTACGTGAACTAACACGTACACGCGTTTAATACAAGGAAATTGCAAGGACCGAGGTGGCTCAACAAGTAGAGTACACGGTGAGACACCGAGAGACGTTCGACACCCGATGGCGTTCTAAGTCCAAGCTATTTTGCCACAATATTCTTTGAATGGGCTAATAGTCGTAGTGAAAATTTTGAATTCTTTTCAACAGGTTCAAGGCTTATTGGCTTACACACCACATACTCACACCTATAAAGCTGCCACAGTATGCTTAATTTTGATGTTAGAATTATTAGAGTGGGCATATCTATTGCATTATTATCGAGCGGCAAGAGCAGAAATTTACAGCAGAATACAAACTTATACGCCAAAATGAAATTGGTAACATATTTATCCCATATCGATAATTAAAAATAAAATTTACTTACAGGTTCGCCGATGCAGCTGCAGCAACTGGACACAACTGGTTGGTTTGTTGGTTATAGTTATAATATGGTTATGCGTTATCACTTCTTATCACCGATATCCCGACGCGTTTCAGATAACAGTGTTCTGTGGCGATTCAAAAATAGCAATGATTCACCACTACTTGTGTGAAAAGTTAGTTTTTCATGAATATGCCGCATTTTGTAATTCCTGTAGAAATATTATTTAATTTTTAAAAAATGTAATTGTTTTGTTTCTATCGCTCTCGGCCCTCCCCCTTCTCTAAAATACCAGACTACAAAATTTTCATGTTAGGCAACCAGGCTGACACGCGTGTATCAAATGTAGTTGAAGGTGTAATTATTTAGTTAAAAATTTTTTTCACGTGTTGTCATTGAGGCTGTACTATTTTTCGACTTCAACCCTTCAATAATATCCCTTTATATATTTTCCTTGATAATACAGCACAATTTACCTACAATAAATACAAGAAATACAAAAACAAATACAAGAAAACACAAACCCTAGGATTTTCAACTCCCAACTGTAAGCATAAATTCAAAGTTATACAAAAACATATCAATACTACCTAACTATAACAAATATTTATTAAAAATCCAATTTGAAACAAAAATTAACAATTATTTACATTATCGGGCGTCTCGTTAAAAAAATTATTTGCGACCACATATTCGACACACTTCAAAACGGTGTTAGCTTTGTCACGATCGTTACTAGGCTGTTGCTTGAAGAATTTGTTCTCAACCACGTGTCTAACACACTGCAAAAGCACATTTCGTTCGTGAATAATATCATTCGCTAGCAACCGTTCCAACAATGTTACTTTACGTTTTTTATAAATATTTGTAGAGCCCACACTTTGATTCTCTGGTTCTTTTTGATCAAATTTCTTCCTAGGCCTTTTACGCCTGTTTCCTTTGGCTTCGGTAACTTTTTCTACTGTTGTTTCTCCAACCAAAAGCTCAGGTGCACTTGTGCCGACTCGCTTGATTTTCTCTTCTACTGGAGGCTCATCGTCGCTCAACTTAGCTTCACTTTGTTCCTTTGTGTAAATGTCGGGCAGTACATCGGCCTCTTTTTTTTTAGGTAAAATATCGTCGACTTCGGAATCGTCTGTCGAATTATAAGCACATATGAGACTCCCCAAAGCATTATTTAAAACAATTTTTTCAAGTTCGCTGCGATCAGTGGCACCTTCGTTCCATTCGGAATCGCTTATGTCAATTTTTTCTTCAACGGCCTCTTCGGGGTAAAGTTGAGAAGTTCCACGAAAAGGGAATAAATTACCGTTCCAATCTGATTTGTCGTCGATTAAAGAAATGGGGGTATTTTGAACATTTCTAGGTTGAAACTTACGTTTAGGCCTCTTCTTTTTGATGGCCCTTTCTTTAAGTGCAACTGAAACAAAACAATTAAGTATAACGATTACAGGCAGATTAGAAATACTTACAACGCGTTTTATTTTTTCTATCAAATCTATGTGCGTTTCTTTCGAGCCTCTCGCCTCGTTTGATCATTTCTTCCTTGGCTTGGTCTTTCTTTCCGGCATTTTTCAAATAAGCAAAACGCTTCTTTCTCTCGGCAACCCATTTGGCCACATCGTCCGGAGTATCGACATTTTTAATCTTATCGTACAATCCGGTGTAATGTTGAATTTGTATGTGTTTTTCTACTAGTTTCTCATGAGCCGTGAAAGTACATCCGTCGATTCCGCAAGTTTTGTGTTCTGACATATGTTTTTGGTACTTCCAACAACTTTCAAATGTTTTATCACAAGTCTCGCACGTAGTCGTACTAAAGGCGCCAACTCTATTGGTCGAAACAAACTCCTCTTCGTCTTCGTAATTGACCAAACCGTAATTTTCTTCTTCTAAGTTCGTTTCTTCGTCGTAACTCATTTCGTTTTCACAGACACTTTCGTCTTCATCGCTTACCTCATTCTCCTGAGAAATACGAAAAATTTAATTTCGAAAATAAGCTCAAAATGGGGCTTGTGAAAAAGTTCTCGCTCTCCAGTAATAAAAATTCGATTGGAACTTACTCGACACAATCCGTACAATAATTTTTTTACGCTAAAATTTGGATACAATTTCTTCGAAAGTACACCAATTATGAAACACTGATTCACTTTCCTTTTTTAGAATTTTTTAAGTGATCTAAACGGCAATATTTGAGCTTGGATTAAGAGTAGAAATATGGACAAAAAAAATTGGAGTACCGAGTAAGTGTGCTATTTACACTAATTCGCCGACGGCTGTTTTGGAACACTATACAGTTCTACAATCTACAACTTAATGTACACAAGAAGATACGGTAAGTTTAAAAACCCGTCTTGAAGACGACGAAGTGTGCCGAAACAATTGTCAGTAAATTAGTGTAAATAGCTATATCTGTTCAGTTAATAAGTACAAATTGGATTTACACAGTAAAAGATGAATTAATCCAATGCGATAATGCAATGAGAAAGTTTTCAATTAAATCCTAGAAAATCCAGTTGCGGCCTATAAACCCAACCTGACACTTTGACCACTTTATAATATCAGAATGCGACTTTGCATTTGCCAAATACTTCATTTAAGACCGTTTTCATAAAATTCGATCTAATTACAAGAGATTACTCCAATTACTTAGATCCCCCTGCACCAATGCACAACCGCTATTGCCAAATAAAATCTGTATGCTCTAAAAAACGTACGTGGAAAGTGGCATTCCAGTCGAATCACCCAGATGCAGGAAAAGAGACAAGAAAGGTCTTCCAATTGTAAGGAAAAGTTCTATTCTATACACTGTACACCTCTCCAAGGCCAAGTGTAAGAGTTGATTACTACATGACAACAGCAAAATTCGCCCAAAATCTTAATAAAAAAATTGCATATCTCGGTCAATTTTTATCGTTCAGGAATAAAAAGTTTACCAAATTATTTGTTTTATAAATAGCGAGTTTTTTGCCCTCTTTGTAACTCAATCTATGGACATAGTGTACGGCATATGGCTAGTTCTAACAAGACCAAAGTTGAAGGTCTTGTGGGGTTTGGTTTATTGAAGTTCGATCCACTTCCCTCTTTTCACATAATAGGGGTTGCTCAAACAAAAGAGTTAAGTTGAAAAAGTGTACAGACAAATTATAAACGAGCCAAAACCTGTTCAAATCGACAATAATTATTCGCCGTGATACCTAAGTGGGCGCAGTTAGTAAAAGTAGTACCAATGACGCGCCCCTGTATCAATATTTTTAATAGTTGCCATTGAGCACTTTTCAATTTATTCGAATTAGCGATTCCTAGGAGAGAATTCTAAATTTAGGCCAGCATTACACATAAATAATAAGACATAAAACGGTTTGAGGAGATGAAATTTAAATTACAATATTATTTTTATACTCTCTAATAGTTGGTTCAGTGAATACATGCCAAGAAATAACTCTGAAAATTTAATTACGAAATTTATTTATTTTTACGTTAACTTAATCATACAATTCTTAAGGATTAGAGGTACTTGTAGTTTTAAAAAAAAATAATACTCTTTTGTTTAATAACGAAATATATCTTTAAATTAATCTTTCAACTGTTTATAACAGTTGGGACAAGTACAAGTACAAAAAACACATGACTATCGCACAATTATAAATTTAAGTAATTTTGTTTACAACGAGCGAGCCGACGTCTCCCTTTATTTAAGAGACTCTCGTGAAATATTTACAATTCGAAAGGGTTGTGGCGAGCCAAACCACTTCACAAAAAGTCGCAATTATTTCATTCGAGTCAACCAAGTCGTTTCAAAACAAAATTACACTAACAATGACATTATTTAATAATTAAAAAAAATTTCTCTTCAAAGCGCCACAAATAAAAAAAAATCAGCCAAATGCTCTAGTAGAAATGGCCGTAAAAACTGAACAAACTAAAAATCGTATATTACTTATGTACATCGATTAAGTCTAAATTTTAACGAATGCGAGCCTCATTTATTTTGAGGATTCAATTTGGCTCGGAAGGAGATGTTTATAAATTGTTGAAAGTGCTCCGTAACACCCTCGTCTCTAAGCAAACTTTTTTGCTTATGCCCTGCAAATAGACCCAGCTAATTTAAATGCATAATTTAAAAAAGAACGAAACTTGACCATTGAAAAAAACCAACAAAAAATGCGTTGCATTTTCTAACTCGAAACTGCTCCGCATTTCTTTTCTCTAAAAGCTCGAGGATAAATAAATAATATTATGTACCTATAGCACGACGTCGGCCGTATAATCAAAAGGCGCAGTCAAAATGGGTGGTGGTCTCTTAGATCGGGGCATGAGTTGCGGAATACGCACATCATCGGGATGAATAGCAGTATACTTCAATTTAGTGGTCATATAAAGCTTGTTACATTTGTTGCATTTATCACGGAATTTAGCCCAATCGGCCCACTTTTGAGTTTCTTTAGCAATTTTAAGTAACGAGTCCATTTCGGCATACTCGTTTAAAATTACTTGATTAACCCAAGGTTTAGTTAAATCTGCGGGACCTACCGGCTTTTTCTTGTTTCTAAATATTTTGCCCTGATTTCGTCGCAATTTATTTATCGGCTGTGATGGCGGCGGAGCGGGTCTGAATCCTCTTATCGGTCCCATCATGTTTGGAGGTAACGGTGGTCGCATCATGTGCGGGGGTAGTGGAAGTCTCATGCCAGGCGGTGGCAAACGCATTCCAGGCGGTGGTAATCTCAATCCGGGCGGCGGCGGGCCTCTAGGACACGGTCCTCTCATCATATTTGGTGGCGGAGGTAGCGGACCACCTCGAAATGGAGGCGGTGGTAGACGCATGGGGGGACCGAGAGGGCACATGGGGTGCATACCTGGTGGCATCATGCGGCCGTGAGGAGGTAATCGTGGTCTCATATTTGGCATCGATAATAACGATGGTGGGTGGTGATTGGTGTTAAAAGCGTTGGGTTGCTTTCTTTGTTTTCTAGGTACAAATTTTCGTTTCCCACCTTTGCTCGTCGAGCTACCTTGGCTGTTTTCCACTGTGGCACCCATTTTTGTTTTAAAAACCAAATTAAGAATGAACTTTTAAATAATTTTTACATGTGATATAACATAAACAATAATTAATATAACCAATAAGCACGTACTATCGCCGCTAGTGTCAAACAATACCAACTGACACAACAGTAACGAGTGACGAAATATCCCTATATCGTTCATTCATAATGGCGCCAAACTCAAAATAATCAAACAAGGTTGATTCAGCGAAAAATGTACAATTTGTGGGTTATCTAAAATTATCAATCTTTAAACGCAAAAAATAATGGCCTAAACAACCCACTTCGATTTTATATTCAAAAGTTGAAGTAGGTATTCTCCAATAACTCAAAAGCGATTAACTTTAGCTATAGGTAAAAGCTATAGCTATTTTGTAAGTCTATATCAATGATATAGCAATACTAACACTCAAAGGCGTACTAAACTTGTATGAATGTAGCCAATGATGCTATATTGCTATTCTTTCATAAAAAGACAACAGCAACACCAAATGTCGAAAGACTGCGAACTACTCGGCAGTACATATACCCAAAAGAGTTACACATCAACATCGAAAAGATCCAGGTTTACTCTAGCAATATCACAACATAATATAATCCATAGAAGAAATAATCAAAATACAAACACTATATTTTATACATGAGACATTACGAAATAAAAATAGAAACGCAGCTCCACCCAAATAACGAGTACCACAATCACAACACCAGACAAAGACCCAAAAGATCATAAACTCGAGGTTGAGGCACACTTAAGGCTCCTTCAATAAATACATAATTATTATTGACACTCAGAAAAATGTCAAATAAGTTCAAAAACCTTTTCATAAATTTTTATTTGGGAATATACTTCACAAATTAATCAAATAATAGCATTATATTATAATACACAACTCTTCAACAAGAGCAGCCTGCTTAAATTATAAACACTTTCATTCAACTTTCATTGAGCTTGTAATTAGTTTTTAAAGTTAAATAGAAGTAACAAAAAATGGAAATGTTTCTTTAGCCAAATTACTTAGAAAAATTTCAAACATACAATTCATTCATTATTTTTTTCAAGTCGCATGACTATTTGATGGTTTAGGGTCAGTTTCACAACCACAAACTTTCATTAACCCATTTTTAACCATTGGTGCATTTTCGCACCAGTATCTTAAAAAATTTTTTTTAGCTAGTTTGCTTTTTTAAATGCAAACTAGCTAAAAACAAATTTTAAAGATACTGGTGCGAAAATGCACCAATGGTTAAAAATGGGTTAAAGAATTTGATCAGGGTTAATAGTAATAATAATAATAATTTAATAGCGGTTAATTAATGATTTGTCATGACAACTCATTGATTAACCGACATTAACTGTGATTTAGGACCAGTCCCACCAACTTTGATTAAATAATTTAATAACGGTTAATAGGTCTGTTTATTTGTCTGCTCAAATCATGGTGTGACGTCATTAAAGCAGAACACAGACAAAATTAGTGCAAAAGAGCAGGGCAAACAAACTCTTTAAATTTGCTCGTTTTACTCCGAGCAGACAAATATACAAGTCTAATGGCAGCGACAATGTCATTCATTGATTAACTGCCATTAACGTGATTAAATTCTTCAATCAGAGCTAGTGGTACTGGTCCTAAATTTTTTAATTGGAGTTGGTTGGACTGACCCTTAATAATTAACAAATGTTTGAAATTGAACCTGGCACTAACAGTTGTGATAAAAGGAATAGAATCATTAGAAGTTGTGTTTTAATAGCAGAAACACGTTACGTTTTTTAACCACACGTTAGAACAGGATAATGGCTACGAAAGTTGCTCTTCACCATTTACAAATTACTATAGTTACATCTTATTTTGATCAACACTCTCATATAAATAATAAATAAATAAATAAATAAATAAATATGACAATGACTTCATTAGTAATTTTAATATTAGTTCATATGCACTAGGTTGATCATGTGACTGGAAAGAAATACTGAATGAATTGTAGTATCATTAGATCACTAGGTAATTCGAGGAATAATAAAAATTTAAACTCAAGGGTCACTTATTCAAACTTTGGTTTAATGTCGTTACAGGCAAAATACTAAAATGAATGAGTATAAGTAATTAATTGAAAGTATTCATTTATAGATCCTCGCTGGTACACATTTAAATTAGCATAAAAAGAAACTTAAGAGTCGCTATTTATACACCCTGGACATTCAAAAGTTTACAATGAGGGCGTTACTGGGGGAATTACTTTTCAGAACACAAAAACAACTTGTCTACTACATTAAAAATTAATCTTAGGATTGTAGTGTATCGAATAATAATACTGATAGAATTATACTCCCCAATTATGTATTATTTAATTTATATTTTGACTTCACTTTTAAATATATTTTAAATAACCCTCGAGAGATTTCTTATAAAATAGAAACAAAAATTAGTAACACTGTACAAGTTTTTAAAAAATCATAATTTTATCAGTATCAATCCTCTCGTAAAAGATAGTAAGATTCATCTTACAAGCACTTACATTAAACAAATCTAAACATCACATTAAAGTATTACTACAACAGTCCATTCACAACTAAAGTGGTTCAAAGTCTACACGGCCGCCCCTTTAAGGTATGGCAAAGTTGAACTATCTCCATTGTTATGGGCAATACATAAAAATATTGTAAATATTAGTTTGAAATAGGTACACTAGGTAAAGTTGTAAAGTATAAACAATATTTTTCCAATTCAACTTGTAGGTTGTGGAAAATATACAGGATTCGGCGCGTGCATCTTTGATAGCTCCCAGCAATAGGGACCAATTAAAGATTCCATAAAGTAATTGTTTAGTCAATTAAATAAATATTCAACGTTGCCACACTTTGGGCCATTGAATAAACACATAAATACCAAACAAACAAAAAATTAGTTTCATCAAATTAAATTAAAACATTATTTCGTCGACAAATTCAAGCACCACACGTCTTTCAATCATTCTACATTATAAAGTAAAATTTACTCGCTCTTAAAAAAATCACAGCTAATTCCAAATTCAATCGTAATACTTAAAAAAAATCTACAAACTAAAAAGAAAAAAGAAAACAAATTAAGACAAAACGCGCAACTGTCCCGTATTTGTTGCATAAATTAAACCTTGACCAGAAACGGGTAACCATCTTATACAATTTAAGCTCATATAATTTGTGTCCCTATTTTGTTCCAGTTCTCTAATAACTGGTAGGCGACTTCCGTACGGCATTTCGTTTTGATTAATTAAAAATATTCTCGCCATAGTCCATTTGTCGTTGGGTACTATTGAAACACGACGCGACGCTAATCCCACGATCAAATAACGACTTAAAGGTGACAAGGAAACGGACACTGCATTTTGTTCAAAGCTTGTAAGATACAAACATTGGCCCAAGGTTTCCCACTTTAAGCTGTAAACTCCTAAAAACAAATTCCTAATGTAAAAAAATCAGTTTTGTATTAAATTGGGGGAAGTATATCATAATTTGTTTCAATAAAATCAACATTTATGTACACAGTATGCCCTATTTCAAAGAGGAGCATAATCTAATCCAGTCACCAGTAAAAAAAAAGCGGTGAGTCCAGGAAAAAAGTATAGATTTTTGGGTGCTTAATCTGAACATCACTTTGCCACCTCGTAAGAGTAAAAACTACAAAAAAAATGATTTCTTTCAGTTTTTCGCTTACAACTCGAAAACTATGCACTGTACATAAAGAAACTGTACAAAAGAAAATCACAGTTTAGGTTGATTTGGGAATTTCTGTCAAACTTTAACGCGTTCTAGTGTCTAAGCCGTTCGTCAGGCAAAAAAACCTGATAGGCAAAATTTGTAGGAAACTTAATGTAGTTTATTTTTGTATATGACCTTTTTATCAAAAGGGAGGAGTTTTCGAAAAAAAGCGAAAAACTCAAAAACAAAAGCATTTTTTTGCATTTTTACAAGGTGGCAAAGTTGAAATTCGGATTCAGCACCCCAAAAACATCGAGTACATTTCAAAAACTCAATTTTCGCTTACCTAATCTATTTGTTACGTTTAAATAGCCGCCAGATGGTAAAAGAGTCACTAGAATAGTACCATCGCTCGAGATGTCCACACTGGCATCGTTGTGGATTTTACATTCGGCAACTACGACGTTCTTGACGGCTGTAAATTTATTATAAGATTTAAAACAATCGTTAAGCGCTCTCTCAACTACTTACAGTTACTAATTACTGGAATAACTCCGTCAGACATATCCCAAACTTGTATTCTATGATTAGGAGTAACGGTTAAAACCATATCGGCGTCATACGTTTGATCCCTCTGCGACTCCTCCAAATCACTTTCAAACGAATTAATACCGGCGTATAAAGGATGCAAAAATCTTGGTCTAAACAAATTGCCGATTCTATTACCGTGCAACTCTGATAATCGATACCTATGTTGAGTTAATCTAGAATGCCACGTTGAATTTGATTCCGATATGGGTACATCGTTAATTTGAACTGTCGGGACGTTCCAAACTCTCGGCTGGAAATTGGGTGTGTCGATATTGTTAATTAGATTAACGTTACTCGTCCTATAGAGAGATCGACGACGTTCCGATTCGAGAGGCCACCTGACAGGTTCATAATCGTCGTCGCTGTTAGTTTGATTATCCGAACGAGTAGCTTCTTCATTTTGATTACTTCTGCGAGAATTAATAGCAGATAAATTCGAAGTCGCTTGACTTGATACGGCGGCATAACGCGTTATAAGAGCATTGATCGTACGATACCATTCCCTGACCGGTATTTCCGAGGTGACCGATTCGTTATTTTGTGGCTGAGGATAAGTATCGGAAATTGAAGAATTCGTGTCTTCTTGACGCGTTCTCTGTATGTTACGCATGGTAGTATTTATCTGACTTAGCAGTTCTCGACGATTCTCTTCAGTTCCGAACATAACGTTAGTCGGTGGTCTCAAATCGCGCGTTGCGCAACGTACGGTGAGACGCATGAGACGCAAGCTGCGCGCGAGATTTTGCGAATAGCGATTCTGTAGCATTCGACTGCACATACGATCGATTCTATTCGATAAACTTTCACGCTCTGGATCTAAATTCATTCCTGTAGGTGGTGGAATCGACTCGACTATTTGTAATAACAAAATATCGGATAACAACAAATTTAAATCGATTACACTGCGAATTTGGCTGCGTAGGTTTTGAGAAATGTTGGAGCGATGTTCGTAAAAAAACGAACTGACCATTTCTAGTATCGAACTTAACATTTCTCGAGCTGAATATCTCGATCTACCGTCCGACGTGACGTTATTCGGTTCGATTCTGTTTATTTGATTTGCCGCCAAGCCCAAAAGTCTAAATAAACGAGACCTACATGCGTCTAATCTGGCAGTTATCACGCCCTCTCTCTCGTCCAATTCGGATTGGGTTGATTCTCTAGAAGAAGGAGTTTGACTTTCTCTTCTATCGATGAGACGAATGTGTTCGGCGAGCAAACGTTCTAAACGTCTTGAAATTAAGATTAACGATTCCGAATTTAGGTTGCGTAAGTTCTGAGTGGTTGAATAAGTGGCGTTGTCGTCCAATAGTCTTTCAGTTTCGCTCGATAGTCTAAGTCCACCCGGTCTTATCGAAATTGCTCTGAAATACAACCGTCTTCTCATTAGGCGTTCTCTCGCCGTTAGACGGCGTGGAAAAACGTTTAGTACAGAGTATCTTCTATTGTTGCGTGTTCCGTGTAAAAATCGCGAAGGAGGATAGGATTTCCTCGACGAAGATCTACGAGATGTAGTAGATGCAGTAGTCGTAGGTACACTAGTCGTAGGTGCAGCAGTTGTAGGGCGCATATTCACACTCGTAGATGATGCAGGTACTAGTAATAAAAAAAAAGAAATTTCGTTTAGTATACACCGTGCAAGTCACCATCTTAAAAAATTTGGCTAATCATAGCAACTCTTTTTTAAATACCAACATTTTTGTAACGCAACATGCTACTTACAAAAAAACCAATGTCCTGAAACAGTGAGTATTGGGATTTGTTGCAAATGGAGATATAGAATGATATAGATTAACCTACAGAACCCCACTACTAACGCGTTTTCGTTTACTTCATGAAATAGTTACAGAGTGGTCCAAAATAAGAGAATTATTTTGGTGGAATTTCGGAAAATCTTGTAAGTATCAAAGTTCGTAATCAAACGCCGTTTGTTTGGTACGGTCAGATCCGGAGTTATGATTTCTTAAGTCAAAATTCCAAAAATTTATCATTATTACTCAAATTGAAATTAGTAATAGGAACTAGGAACGTCCATTTTCATAATCAACTTTAAGTCGTAATTTACTTTAGCATATCCTTGGTTTCCTAGAGCAACTTTAGTACTTTTAAGGCTACTTTAGGGAACCTCACCGAGCACTTTACCTTAAAGTAGCCTTAAAAGTACTAAAGTTGCTCTAGGAAACCAAGGATATGCTAAAGTAAATTACGACTTTAAGTTAAAGTTGATTATGAAAATGGACGTTAGTTACTGTATTCATTTATTTTATAAATTTCTACTATTTGATACCATTTTTGTTTTAAAAAAACACAGTTAAACCGGAAATTAGCCAAAGAAAAAGTTTTTAAAAACGCCCTGTATTTGTAAGATTTCATAAAATATTGTAAAATTATCTGTGCAATGATACCAAACATGTTATATTTTGACTTCCAGTTTAGCCAGAAATGAGATTGGCTTTCCTATTTCTAATAGAACACCCCATCAGAATTGATAAATAATACCAGAGTGATTGTTTTGTATCTCACTCACTTCTGCAGGTTGAAGAGAGAAGCAATAGACCATCTTAAAGGGCTGGAGATGACAGATAGATTAAATAAAGTAGCCCCAATAAACAAGAAGTTATGTGAATGTCTATAATGGGTTTGTACAGGAGGCCAGAGACAAAAACTCATGAGAGAAACAATGCTGCATTTAAAAATGACAGTCAATATACTTTAAACTCTGGATGTGTGTAGTCACTAGACTGCTACGTTCTGGCACTAGAGAAACAAATCAATAGTCCAGGACAACCCTCTTCTGAAGTTTTGTATAGAAAACAAGAAATAAATAAATAAATAAATATAATTTTAGCATAATGACCACAGTAAGTACAATCCTTAGCTAGTGGCCCTTTATTTTGAAAACAAACATTAAAAGAAATGGACGACTCACCTGAAGAAGTTGTAGGGGTCGGTTCATTATTGGCAGTATTTCTATTTCGGTCTTCTTCAGTAGGCGAATCGTACGGACTCGAATCGCTAATTCTCGTCCCGGCCATCATTTGTCTAACACTCGATACTCCTGCACTTCTATTATCGCTAGCGACCAGATTAGTCAAATGCCTCTGCAATTCCCCAAACATCTGCCTAATTGTCTGGAGTTGAGCAACTTCCACCATTGCTCTATCGATCCTCTCGATAAATTCGACTTGGATTCTTAAAAGACGCGCCTGTCTTTGAATGTGAGAAATTGTTAAATGTAAAGAGGTCATTAATGGTTGCAAATTATCCGGAGACCTCGGTGCAGGTCTTGTGGTTTCTGGATTGCGAGGATAGGTATGATCCGACGCAATTGCCCAACGATTAGTATTGATATCTTCGCTAGTATTATTATTGTATCCTAAAATCGAATCGAGCAGTTCGTTTCTAGTTGGAGTACTAAAATAAATTTATTAACAAAAATTTAGAAAATAAACTTCACTATTACTTTGGCGGTTCGTTTAACGTCGGCGACGTAGTGGCACTTTGTTCTCTGACGTAAAAATTGGGTTCGTTCAAATAAACTGTCGGTTGAGCAACGACAGGCCTGGAATTAGTCGCCGATCTCGTCACAGGTCGTGGAATTTCGTTCTGGTCCGAATTCGACAACAACAAATCGGTAGTTTGACTCAAATTTCTCAAAATATTATCGGACTGTAACATTATACTTTCTAAACGTTCGGAAAAGCTACTTAACATATCAGAAGTTTCGCCGGGACGATTACTGGCTCTTAAATTTCTCACGTTGTTTAAACTAGATTCGAGATCTTGCACGATGTTAGAATACATGTTACCGATTCCAATGTTCTCTGGATTGATCGATGGAATTTCCGGTGGTGGATCAAAAGGATGGAATTCGGGTACGTTAGGTGTCGGTTCTGGGGTGTCGTCCTCAGAATTAACCCTTTCGGAGTAATTTACGACTTCGTCACAAATGAAGTTGTTAGAAAGACGACCAGATCTCAAATAATTGTCTATTGAGCTACCGGCAGGATGTAGAGCTACACTAATACGTCCCGGTCTTTGAATAAAAAACCTAGACACGATACGGTTTCGAGGAGTATTCGAGGGCGTGTAAATTGTAGAATTAGTAGTTATAGTATCCGTGTTAACTAAAGTTCTCGCACACGGTTGGTTAGAAGTTTCTTCCGATGCGGTGCTATCGAGCGAAGCAGCCGTCGCACCGGTCGAACTTGGAGGAGACCAAGAGTTAACTCCAGAATCGGAAACTGTCGTAGTAGTAACTGTGTCCGATCTATTCGCAACACTTTCTAAAATTTCCGTCAGTCTTGTACTATCACTGGCGTCTTGAGACGATGTCTAAAAAGAAAAGTTAAGTGCCGTATTGAACAAATTAAAATTTACTTACGGGTAATGGATCTGGACTAGTTTCGGATTCCATGTTTCCGCCGCACCTGTCACAAATAGAACTACTATTTGATCTTCGAACAGCATCGTGACAAGCGTTGTTCGATGTCAGATTGGCTAAACAAACAATTTTTTCTCTAGGCGCGACAGATTGGGAAAATGGAGAACTTGGCAAATTTTCGGTACGAGATTTCCTTCTAAAATACCAAGGCGGTAAAGGTATAACACCTTGGTTTGGTTGTTCGGAGGTTTGTGTATTTGTAGAAGCTGAAGCGGAGTCGTCTACAGTCGAAGACGAAGTAGGAGGTTTAGAAGGAACGTATTGCCTTTTCGGCAAACTTTCTTCTTCCGAACTACTGTTATCGGAAGACGTGTCCATAATCGGTTTCCGATTATGTTTATTGGGTTTCCTGTAAGCTCCCGGATAAAATCTCTTGACTGATGTTTGCATCCATCTCGACGCAGTGGCGGAAGTATTGGAAGCTTTACTAGGACCGGCTTCGGATGGCTCTGGTTGTGTTTTCTTTGGTGAACATTTAATGCGCATTTTTACTCCATTTTGGTTGGACGGTTCGGAATTTTGTGGTTGTGGGGGAGTTTCGTTAGAAGTTTGAACTCCCAGAGACGTACGCATGACGAGTCGACGTAGAGAACTCGCTGGTGGTCTAGCTACGGTGAGATCCGCTAATGGCAAAGGTGAAAAACGTTCGGCTTGTGGCACGTAGGCAGTGAAACTCGAGCCAGAACTCGTAGACGGCACTTGTTGTTGAGCCGTTGAACCGCTCGTTGATGGCCCCGGTTCAGTTAGAAAACGACTATAATAATTTGTGAAGCCGCTACTACGCGTCACAGCTGGCACATCATTGGCCGGTGTATCGGAATCTGACGATTGTAATAAAACTTCCAAATCCATCGGATCCGTACCTCGGTCGATCTAATAAAAATTGGTTCATAATTTGAGATTACAGATTGAGACGTAACTTACCGTTGCCGGAGGCCTGTAGACTTGTAAGTAACGATGAACGAGTAGCTCGTACTCGTGAACAAGATTTCGGTAGCAAGCTGTAATTCGCCTTTCACGTTCAGGGACAGTCGATATTGGCGGTCGGTCGGTATTTGGTGTTGAAATTAGTGACTGTTACAAAAAATTCAATTTCAGGTTTGTTACAAATTAAGCATTATTCACACTACATATTTAGATTTGGTCTTTGCAGAAGGTTCACTAAAATTACAGTGGAACTTCCTTAACTCGAACTTCTATAACTCGAATTATTCTCCAAGTCAAATTTTCAGCAGGAACACTGACGTGTTGTTGGCTTTTTAATGTATTTTTATCTCTCTAAGTCGAATTTCTTTAACTATAGAATATTTCTATAACTCAAACTACCATTTAAATCGCAACTCGAATTTTTCGAGAAAGTCCCTAATTATGAACAGTCACTTAAGTATTTTACAACATTACTTATATAATATATTTATACTATAAATGAATCATAAACGTGTTCAGTGACAAGAACTTATGAGCGTTTGGATATGAGAAAGATAAAAAAAAGATATTGCTGCCCAGAAACTATTTATTTTATTTAGATATTTTAGAAAATTTTGTCGAAAATGCATTTAAGCAAAAAACAAAAAAAATTACTGATGACATTTGAAATAAACAAATATTTTTTGTAGTGTTGTTTGGTGTTTTTTCTCCAACTCGAAATTTCTCTCGTCCCTTGAAATTCGACTTCGGGAAGTTCCACTGTATCTCTACTTCAAAAATATCAAATTCTTAAGAAACCGATGAGACTACCATTGTAGTATTCCTGAAGATTTGTTATAATGGATTTTCTCAAAAATAATAGTTTAGTCACTGGACCGGACCGTTTTGAAGCTTACACAATTTACAAGTTTCGGTTACTTTAAGAAATTGTCATCAACAAGAGGCGCTTTTAAATAAAATCGATACAGGGTGGCTCAAAATAAAGAAGTTATTTTGTTGGCATTTCGGAAACTCTTCACCCACTAGGCACTAGAGCACTAGACTATAAGTTAGTACGCATCGGCCTTAATTAAAAAAAATACCTTTTCAAATTTTTAAATACAAAATGGCGGCCAGTATAGATTAAAGGTAAAATTAAGCGCTTAAAAAGAGCCTACCAATTTGAAATTTAGACGAGTTCCTGTGCTTGATAAGAAGTACTGAGTACAAACAATAATAGACGATAAAAATTGTACAAAAATTCAAGTAGACTCAACAGTACTTGTACCTTGGACAAATTAAAAACCTTTAGAGAATACGATACTTCAATTTAATCAAAACAAAAGCTAAAAACATTTTCACAGTAACATTCATAATTAGACATTATTTGATATCAAATCGAGTACAAAAACATACTGAAAAAATAGTTTTCTAATCTTAACAGAAACAGGATCTTTTGATAACAATCATAATGACAATAAAATTATAATCTTATCTTTGCATTCTCTGCAGTGATAAGACACTTAAAAACTGATATAAAACTGCAACAATAAATTATGATAATGCCATCATGTCTAGAGAGCCACAAATTGTTAATTTCTGTCAATTTAAAACACAGCCCTTAATGCAGGTTTAAAATGAGCCAATGACTTAAATTTTTTTAAAATCAAATCGGCAGTTATAGTGGATAGTCACAACTCACCTGTGTAGTGTAGGGCCTGTACTGTACTGTATTGTTACGCCTTGAAAGAATGACTCGACTCCGATACATCATATCTGGTGATTCTGGCACAACCATACGAGACCTATCGGTACGACTTGGAGAAGCACTAGCTCTCGACCTTTCCCAACGACTTTGAGGCGTATTAGCAATTCCAGTAATAAGTTTGTGCCCTAGTTTATCAAATGCCACGAAGCGAACCTATAAAACACCACAAAGTAAAACTATCCTCGAGTTTTTGTTTCAAAATGCACCTTTTCTTTAACGTTACCCGTCGACACCTTTGCAAACGGTTCCGGCTTACTCCAATCCCAAAAATATAACTCATTGTACGTTGCGATAACTAAAATTCTATCGTTGGGATGAAAAGCAATCGACGCTATTACGGTTTGATTTCCTGCGGTCCATACTTCACTACCACCCTGCGTTGAAAATGTTTAGATTTTACACAAGCTCAAATTATAACTTACGCTAAGATCCCACACTCGTACTTGTCCACCTAAACAACCCGAAGCTAAGAGGTCGTTGCAACTCGGATGAAAAGCAATACACCAAGGTGTTCTCGGATGACCAATTAAAGTCCTTACATTTTTGCCATTTTTCAAGTCAGTCACGTACACGTTATGATTACCGTGAGTCGACGCCACACGTGTGCCATCAGGACTGAACACCATCAAAAATGTAGATCGAGGTGTGCCGGGCATCTCGCACCGCTAAATTGCAAAACTTGAACAATCTTTACAACAATAAAAAACAACTTACCATCTCTTTATACTTCTTCTTAACCAACTCATCTTCGGCATAAATTTGCAGGTCCAAACTAACTCTCGTGTCATTTCTAAGTTTACGATTGCCGAGAGATTTAATAAATTTAACGTTTATTTTTGGAGGAGGGTCGACGGCGTAATTGTGATGTTTTAATTGTTCGAGAACAACGTCGTCGTCGTCCGAATTCATTTCTACGTGACATCAGCCAGGAAACTTAATTTTTAAAAACATAAACAAAAATTTTCAACACACTGTATATAAACAATACATTAATACAGAACGAATAATAAAACGCTACTAACTCCCTTTGTTTTATTTATATTAATTATAAATAATTTCAACAAAGCAGTTTTGGACGAATTATGCGAATTGTTGCAATTCTAATAATTTTTTTAATCTCGCGATTGCCTGACGTAACACGTACCCATCCAAGTGTCAGCTACCGCCCACCAACATAAAAATGGCCCATACCAACTAAACTATAAATAAATATTCCCACTTTATTGAAATTTAAATTATTAATTTTATTTACGCCTAAGTTTGTTTACGTTAAATGATCTAGATAAATACGATAGTCGATCGCGTAAAATTTACGAACACTTTTAGGTTATATTATCAAAATAATAATCTGCGCTACCACAATACTAAAAAGTGCGAAACTAAAGTCACTACTCGAGGATAGGCGACGAAAAGGTAATATACACGGTGGCAGTTAATTATAAGTACAAGATAAAGTTTTAAAAAGGGCAAAGTTGCGAAATAAACATTAAAAAAATACCAATTAGTTTATCGTTATAGTTATAAGGGAGCAAGATGAGCTTTTGGTAAAAACTTATGAAAATCAAAAAGTAAAGAAAAAAACATTTATTTTTAAGAAAAGTACACCAAAACTACGAGTACACACTACACATAAAACTGTAACCTAATTAGCTAATTACCCAATTCAAAGTTCTATTTCTAAACGAGATCTCAATTTACAAACGACTTCCTAAAATGCTCTTGATTAAATCCAATAAGTCATTTTAATGGTTCCATCGTAGTCTTTTTGAGTATCCATAAAACTATTTTGTCGGGCAAGTCTTTTCATCGATAGGCGTTTATCCAAAGGTGAAATCTCAGATAGAGCCTCTTCTCTTAAGGCTTCTAATTCCAAACTTTCGTACAAATCAATTTCGGACGATTGTGGCCTAATTAACGTCAAGAAATTAGCACTTTCAAAAACTGACTATTGGGCGCATACAAATACAAGCTTCAGAATAAAATAGGTATTCTAAGGTCCAAGCGCACCTATGTTTAGACTAGAGCAAAAATTGAGTGCCATACTTCAAAGGAATGCATCTACACCAATCTTGGCAGGTAAAATTTTTTCCAAATTCTTCCCCCTCTTCTAAAGTCTGTGGCAAACGATGATGTAACGTCTCGGGTAGTCGCAGGCCTAACAATCCTCCAATAATAGACACAATTCCCATTATAATCAGAGGCAAAATTAAATTTTCGGATCCCTGGTAATCGACTATTAATTTATTTTGCAAATGGAGAAAATTCGTCCACTTACAAGGTACGTTATAAAGGGAATAATTATAAGACCCAAACCGCCAATGTAAGCCGAAGTTCCAATTCCAATACCTCTCAATTGAGTGGGATAGAGTTCACCGGCAAATGGATAAATGATTAAAAAAGATGCCGAAATGGCACATTTCGAAATTAGGTACAAAATTAAAGTTTCTGTAACGGCGTCTAAAAATGGAATTTTGTAAGATAAACATTTGAAAGTGGGCCCACTTACCTGCGGGTAACAACATGGTAGCGATGCAAGTGATTCCACTGACAATCATACATAAACATAAAGGCCATCTTCGGCCCCAACTGTCCATAACGAACCAACAGATAACGTAGCTGGGAATTTCAACGGCAGATGATAGTAGAAAGCTCAAATATTGGTTACTTCCAAGTGCCGGCCCATAATAACTCAGCCCAATATACACTGTTGTGTTGGCAAACCAATTTATGGTGATCAAGATTGTTTTAAGGCGCATATTAGGAGTCTTGCATAAAGAAAAAACGCTCGGATTCGCTTCGTTTTCTTCACTTTTCGTTCTTGGGAGCATAACTCTTTGTTTTATTTGTTGTTTAAAGCTCGTAGGTAGCTCTTGACCGTTTACGCGAGCGAGTTCTTCTAATACTTTCAGAGCTTCCTCAAACTTGCCCTTTGCCAACAACCAACGTGGGCTTTCCGGCAAGAAAAACCAATAAATTAAGTATAAGAAAAATGGCAGAGAGGTGACTAAAGTGAGATACACCCAATCGCGAATTAGGTACGTTATGCCGGCCAAAGCCATTAGGCCGAAGGTGTAAAAGGTGCACGTCATGACAGTTACAAAGGAACGGTAATTTGGGCCGACCAACTCGAGAGCTGCAAGTTCAATTAGATAAGGAGTAAACGAGGTGTTGTAATACCTTAAAAGATGATTCTGTAGAATCTTCTAAGACGTAAGTCGCACTTTAGAAGAGCGGCGCTACCTCGAAAATTCCCTCAATGCATAAAACTGACGAGTCTTTTGAATCATCTGTTAAGGTATTTTCTCCTCGAGCATCTCGCGGCCATAAATACTTACATATGATAAATGGTATCTGATAAATTGCCGGCAAAGTTAATCCAACGATAACCCTACTAAAAGCCCACCACCAAAAATCGGTAGAACACGCAGTAAAAATACTTCCAAAAAGGAGAGTGAACAAACAAGCAAAAAACGATTTCTTCCTTCCAAGTCTATCGTTCAACAAACCAAACAAATACACCCCTATTGGACCACCTACGTTCAATGCCGTTAATCCGAGCGTCGGATAAATATCCTTATCGCAAACTAAATCAAACTAAAGAGTATTTTTTCCCACCCCTTCGCTGAAGCAAAAACTCACATCTATGACAATACTCGAAGTAACTTCACTAGTGTCGTACTCCCATCCATCTTTGCAAGCTTCAACCGGCCACGAACGGTTAGGCTCAAAACCATCACTAAAATTATCCAAAACTTCGCTCCAATTAACAATAAACCTCTCACATTTACTAAAAGTCACATCAAAGGGAATTCCAAGCCGTTTCCGTTCCAATCTGGTTAAATTACTCAACTGCGGTATTTTACACCAATAATCCGGCACGTCTGCCATGAACAGTTGGTTAAAAGCACAAAATCCACAAGGAATGCACGCTGGTAAACAAACGAACCAGAGTAAAAGTTTCTGATACCTTCCAAACTCGCCCAATTGGGGTAAGATTTCGTCTAAATCGATTGGTCCCTATAAAACAAAAATTTTCTTTTTAAAGAGGAAATTCTTGACTGATTAACTTACGTTTCTTGTTTCGTTTGTGTGATCCATTGCCGCGACCAGTAAAAAACAACTGATAGTAATTGAGGGTATGAGAAGCCATACAATAATTATCTTATTAGATTACCTTCGACTAGTAGTTCAATTAATAGGTATTAACTAAAAGTTAATTAAAACACAACTGCATTTTGTTCATACAAAGTAGTATTTAATTAAGTTATTTCAAGTTTGCTCCCTACAGATGGAAAATCTTTTCTTTGATTTTCAAAAATTTTACCTTTGGAACTACGCCGAGTAAAATGGATTAAAATCGTTTCAGCGTCAGAAATGCCTAAACATTCGTTTGTAGAATTTTGGGAATGTGCTGTCCAAAGATTTTTCTTTTCAGCCGACTACTATCGGCTTTTTCAAGCTCTTAACCAAGAACAACCGAAGATACCATCAAAAGACCCTTAAGGGGCTTCTTGGGCTAGTTTATCATTTGCGCATCCCAATCTACGAATTATAGGAGATTAGGCTCAAGCTGTGGTATAGTTTTATCAAAACTTAGACTTGAGAGTTAACATTTCGCTAGGTGAATATGTGGTAGTCCATCAACTTGTTCTTGTTGGAACTCTGAACAGTCTAAAACATTAAAAATCAAAATATATTCCAATAGGAAGCGACAGAAGGTTGTGGTGGTTTGTCTTGGCACAGAATTATTTTTGATCCAATTTTAGATGATTCAAACATTTAAAATGCCCTCTTGGTTTGGTTGAATTAATTGGCACTAGTCAACTAGTAGATAGCCCCAGATGAAAGGATTGCAACATGGAAGATTAAAAATCGGAATATGGTTTACCGATGCCCTGCTGTTGCATCAAGAGATGATACTGGCCGTGTCCAGTATTGACAGCACATCATCCTCAGAAGTTCATTTTAAATTGGGGATAGCACGAGAAACGACAAGCTTGGGGTTATAATTCAAATTTTGTCTGGTTTAACCTAAACTGATTAGCCCTGGTTTAACTTGACCTAAAGATTTCCCTCGTCCTTGATCCTCAGAATAAAAATTCGATTTTCCAATGTACAAATTTATGTAAAAAATGAATGGTCTTTCGATACATACACGATGAGATACACATCATGACGTCAATGTGCCTTTATGTGGTATTTTTGCGAGAAAAATGCAATTTTATGTGACCTCTTCCCAATTTGGCCGGCCTTGCAAAGAATTGGTGACTTTATTACAACCGGTGGCCCTCCTTAGTGAATCACCCTGTATAATAGAATTGGGAATTTGTACCCAATATGACATAATATGGTTAACTTCATTAATAATTGCATAATACGCTATTGATATATTTTTATTGATACTCTGCAACTACAGAAAATATTCCCAAAATTTTAGCAAGAAAACGATAAATTTTTTCAAATAGAAATAAAAATTAATGTTTAAATCGAAGCAGAGCACATAAATGGACAAACAATATAATATACATACAAGAAACATTAAGTATTAATTTTGTTTTTTGTAGGCGTTTTTGGCACCTCGACATGGTAACATTGAGAAATGAAACAAAAAAAAAAAAAATTCAATAGTCGCCGACGTTTAACAACATATTGGAATATCGCATTTATAATAAAAAAACAAATGCTTAATAGTACTTTCACACAATTAATTTGAGCTATAAACGAATTTCTGCACAAGCAAAAAAATTACGATAACTTACGCTATACTTTTTCAGTCTTACCACACTTGTAAATAATTGTCAAACATCGGCTCTCGCAAGGGGTGATTTCTTTTAAAACATACAAACCTATCAATGGCACTCGAACACGATTCATAAAGACTAGCAAACAAAACATTCAAACAAAATTTACACTTTGTTCCACTTATCAAAAAAATTGTTTCTTACATTCTACAAGTATTATCGCACGAGAGCTGTGGCACTTTATTTGTCAAATCAGTACTTTGTGTATTTCAATTATGCGCATCTTTTAAAATAACATTGAAATAAAATTTGTGTATCAACAAATAAAGTGTCTTTAAATCTTAAAATATCTAAAACTAAAAAGGCCCATTAACGACGCAAAAAAATGTAAATCGCTAAAGTTTCCCGTGTACTCCTAAGTTTGTCTAAAGCGACGCTAATGAGCCTCTATGCCCCGGATAATAAAAATATTTATAAATAAATCGAAATTTACAACATTAAACCAAAACGATTTTTGTGTAATGGAATATTTTGAGCTCACAATAAAAACAGTCATGCAGCCTTACATACTAATACAAAATTTCATACAGCCTAAAATGTAGATGAGAACGGAACGAAATTAGGCCGATTCGAAAAACAAAAAAGACCAGGGTAAGTTCCGGTTTAGTTTCATTCCGTTCACAAATCCAACGTATCACACATACAGGAATTTAATAATTATAATTCGACGATTATAATTATTATTTAATAACATTGAGAAGGCTTCCAATTTCATTTATTTATTAAAGGAATAATTTCAAAAACATCAACGTTTGTTTAAATTTTTTTGGCAACCATCGAAGCCTTCTCAAATCACAGATTGCTTCGTTTTATTCTTACATTATTATTACTAGCGTACCATTTAATCGAATATCGACAATAAATCCGATATAACTCGTACAACATACACGCAAGGCACACACGGCCTCACATAAAAAACTTTCAAAAAAATACCATTCACAAAAGTATATTATCTTCAAAAAATCTTCCTGAGTACGAACATTTATAATACGACGAAAAATACAAATGGAATTCGTTATATGAGCAGTCACAACTCGAGCATGTTTTACTATTAATTCCTTTATAATTTCCGATTATTATAGCGCTAACAATAGAGGCTGGGTCAGTATCTCGCCTACGACAAAAAAAAATAGAAAAAAACGCTTTGAAGAAGTTGTATGAGAAAAAGTAAAGGTAGTTTCAGTTATACAGGGCGAACTGTATGCACGTGGCACCACCAGCTACTTTTTAAACACAACACCTCGGTCTACTATTGTCCACTTCATTCCTCTACAAAATCAGAGTTGCTTTAAATTTTTGTGCACGTAATTCAGTTTTCTTATGTCAATATTGGCTGTTGCTGCACAATCAGATGTGGTGAAGGTTGAAAATATCAAATTTAAAAACAACAAAAACTGAAAAGCGACGCGCTTTTGTAGAGAACATCCGGTGGACAATATTACAATCTAAAAATATACAGGTTGTCCCGTTAAAAAGAAATATAGCAAATATGCACGCCTTCAGTAAAACAGAAAATAGATTTACAGTGTAGGCTCAATTAATTTCATTAAACCGTTCTTCTCTATTACACGTTTACTACAGAGATGGATGCTGACAAGACGTTTTTGGTGACTCACCCGGTATACAGTGTGCTCCATTAATATCGAGTACTTGCAGAAATTTAGACAATTTAAGATAAACGGGTGGTTTGGAAAATGTGCACTACAAATTTGCAATTTACAAAAGATCTTCTAATAAAAATAACGCCTAAAGTAGCACGTATTTCTTAATTATCTAAACAGAGGCAAGGGAGTTTAGAAATGGAAGTTGGGCGCCAAATTTTGAACTGCCTCGATGACAATGTTTTCAAATAGTGATTGGGACATTTTTAGTCGAACACACTGTATATAGGGTGCTTGTACTCAAATTGGACGTTAAAATGAAAATGATTATTGAACGATTTTATGTGCTTACAGGAAGGTTTATATTAGAAAGTACCGATCGACTTAATAACTTTTTAAAAAATTATAAAAGTTTTGATTATGATCTTGATTGTCATTTGTTTAAATTTTGTTTGTGGCATAAATTTTAACCTTAACTTACGATTAAACTTTTGACTGTTTGATATTTGTTAATGGAACACACTGTATGATTTTGAATGGTAAAATGTCGGGAGAAATTAAAAAGCTTATTAATGGAAAACAAAAAGAAGGTAAAACATGCTCAAGACATCTTAAGTCTTACATATTTCATTAAAAAAAATATACTTAAAAGTACAAACTACAGTTCATATGAATCGATATGTGACGGGCGAATTAAATTTTTTTTATTACAAAGTACATTTTCCAAAAAAGAGAAAAAGAAATTATGGCGTTAATAAAAAGAGGTTGAAAAATTTTTTTAATTCATAATTTCACTTCTTCAGTCTTGATATACTCGTTTAGTTTCACTTTTGTTTAATTTATCTAACAAACTTACGTTCTGTTCCGTATTCTGTTGTCACGGAAACACTCACGACACACTCACTTTTGGTCCTCGTCTGAAGAAAGTTCATACGCACGCACTCGGCACCCCATAACCGAAAAAGGAGGGACGGTACCATGTCATCTATCGGGTGGCCAAATTTTAATTATCCAAATTAACCAATACATTACTATTTAATTTTTTTTGAACTCTCGTCAATATTAAAATTGGTTAACGAGGATTCATTTTTTTTTGGCAATAAGAAAACAAATCTAGTCGGCCAAGAAGGAAATCTAAAGAAGGTAAATTTTAATACGTGTGACGCGATTCCAAAATTGGCATTGTTGGAGACCATAACTTGAAATCGCTTCCACCATTAATCAAAATAAATCTGAAACAAAATTGTTTTCTCAAATTTCTAGCAGTTAAACAAATAAAAAAATCTTCAGTCAACTCTAATTAGTTAGAAAAAGGCCGTCCAGTGAACAAAACTAGAAAGTTTTGACGGGCCCTCCTTATACATAAGTTTGTCTTTGAGTGTCTGTGTGTAACGCCTTGAAACAAAAAACTACTGAAGCGATTTTGATGAAATTTTCATATTTGGGTATGTTGTACATATCGAAGTTTTTAATCAAACGCCGTTTGCTTGGTTTGTTTGCTATGCCCAGAACCGGAGTTATGATTTTTATAAGATCAAAACTTCAAAAATCTACTATTTGATACTACATATTTTAGTTCAATAAAAACTTCCTAGTCAAATCCACTTCCACTTCTGTGGAGTTAACTTTACTATTTTAAATACAACACCCTGTATATTTTAGCTTGTTTAGAAGATTGAAAAATTGTCTATCTAGTAATTCCAAAAATATCTATTTTGACTTCTGATCCAGCCATAAATGAGATTACCTTTTCTATTTCGAATAGAACACACCCCATATAATTTTGGAAATGAAGGAGATTCTGAGCATACTATTGTTTGGTACTACTTGCGGTATTTTTTTTCATATTTTGCAAGCTTCAACATGTACGAAAAAGTTCTGTTACGGCCACATCTAAAATTAACAAATTGGGTGCGCCGTTTTGTATAAGGCGAAAAAGAGGAGGCTCGGGAATTTCTCTTACTTCTCACGATTGCACAGAAACGATAACTTTTACAGAGCAAATACATAAAACACCTTTTATGTTTATAATTTGATTTTTTACATTTTACATTATGTAAAATTTTCTGTCCGATGCACCATTAATGAGATAATTGCAATAAACCGATCAAAGCCTCTGTTTCGTTTCGAAGTATTTTTTATATTTAAGAATTGAAGCTGCTACTTTCACAAGAGTAATAACTCTACGAATACTTGATTCAAGAACACCATGTTAATTACCAAAACTTCATAATTTAGTTCGCTCAACAACACTTACACCTGGCTAACAGTAACTGACAGTGTGACTTAAAACATTACGAAGTCTATGTTGGAAAAATGGTCTGTGGTCAGTAGTTGCTGGCCGTAGTTCAATGTGATTGCCGCCTAAAGGAGTTAACAGTCTGTTAATTATTTAAGTAACATTGGTGAATACGACCGTTAAGGTAGTGACCTTAACAGGGTGCCCTCAGTCAAATAAAGCCTATGTTATTACTATTATTAGTACCAGTTAAGCTTCCGGTTTATTGTTAACTTATTATTACGTACTAAGTGCATAGTACCCAAGTTCAAAGAATATAAAAATCAATAACTAACAATTTGTACAAATCGAAATTACATACATTTATAAAATTTATTTCTAGAAATTATATACAAATCACTAAAGAAAACTAGAAGTTGGTACTCACCAGCTAGCTGCAGCTGCAGTAGCACTCGCTTTAAGTTTACGTAGCTCTTTAGTGGCCCAAGTGGCGAGTGTCTTAGTGTGGCTCACCCGACTACGCCTTCCCTGACCCAACATGTCGCTGATTATTTCCAAATCCAACAAAGGTAACATGGGAGCACCAAACGCCGAACATAAATCGCCGACGAGTCCTGCAGCAACGGCGACTGTAGAATCGGATCGTTCCCCATCTTGCGCAACCACCGTAATAAAATGGATGATAAAAGGAATGTGCGGTTCGAGTAGCATAATATCCGGATGTGGAGTAGGTCCGTCTCCTTTCAACCCTTGGATAATTCCGGTATATGCGTCTAAAATTCCTTCTCTTAATTCGTTTAAGTATTCGATCATATCAAAGTCATTTCTATCAACTTGAGCCTGTGAGGCTTGAGCTAAAGTCGATAAGACGATTTCTAAATATTTTTTGAACTCGGCACCAATACTCAGAACCATATCTCCAAAAACTGATAATATTTGTGGTTTCACACTTCGATGAACAGAATTGTCACCTAGATTTTCCAGTAACAAAGACATAATTTCGTCACAATACGGCAGGGCCTTTTGCTTGAGCGCTCTAAATATGTCGCCCGTTAAACCAACCGCAGTGCCGCAGACCTGGTATTCTTGATGATTTTTTAAACCAAGATACAAAAATGGCTTAAAAGCATCCATGTATTTCAAGAAATTTTCACCGAGTACTTCGACTAACGTCGATACTGCCATAAGTGCATCTTCTTGAACACCTCCATTCTTGCAAGAGTTCGAATTGAACATACTTAATAAGGCGCCCATGATGGTGTCGGATATTTTGGGCGCATCTTCTGGCGTTACTTTACGAAGTACGGATTGCAAGGTACCACACAGTAAAGATTGAAGATCGTTATACTGAGAGCGATCGGTGTGACTAGCAATGTGCGATTCCATTTGTAAAACCTACAAAAACAACAAAATTAGGTCGTTAAAAACGTTCAAATACAGGATGAGTCAAAATTGGCAAAAACTGGAAATAGTAAATTTTAATCAGATCATTATAAATACCCTGTATATAGATCTTAACACACCCTGTATAATAGTTCATAGGTATTGACACTCCCTGTAATCGCAAAAATCACTCACCTGTTGTAAGCGTTCCAAAATGACCATGGTCGTTTTCTGCACCGTCACATAACAGTCCTTAGGGGAATTCTTTACCATCTCCATGAGAGCTTCGTAGGCGGCAGGTCTAAGATTAGCTTGTGCTCCGTCCGGTCTATGCGTGGTTTCTAGTAGCCTCTCGACTATATATTCGAAGTACTGAGACAAACAATAAGTGTCGGGTTGGCCTGTCTCTTCATTAGTCTCGGCGGCTTCATAAGCCGCTTCGGCTAACCCGCTGAAGGCCCAACATACATTTGCAGCCACACGAGCTTCGGCTTTTAACCCCGTCACCAAGCTCTCTAATAGAGGTTTCAAGAAAGTTTCATTTATAGCAGCCTCGGGAATAATTTCGCAAATACGCCCGAAAGTCCAAGCTGCCGTATCTCTAACGATTACGCTAGAATCGTACATCAATTTGATTAATGTCGGCATAGCTTGTTCTACTAGAGGTTTAAGAGTGGTCGACTCGAGCCCTCCCAAAATTGAACCAAAAGCCATCAGTGAAGCATCTCTGAATCTCCAATCCTCGGACTGAATGTTGTTTTTGATAAAAGGTAAAACGTGGGGTACTATTTCGTCTTCGCAACAAGTAGCTAGAAGCATCAAACAAACTCCCGCCGCCTTGCAAGGATTCCAATCGTCTTCGTCGTCTAATTCCTCTTGTTTCGTCAATTTTTGCATGACTATTGGAACGATGTACTGAAGAGCGCCTTTAGCGTAGTGTCTAGACACTCTGGTGGGAGGTCGACCCGCTTCGGCTGCCTCGGTGTCTTCTATCGCTAAATCAACTTCTTCGTCACTAACGTTAGACCAAAATTCGATACCTTGCAACGCGACGGCGTCGTTGTCCGACTTCATCGCTTCTAATGTGATCGGAAACAGAGCTTGAGCCATGTATGGTTCCATATATTGGTAATAAAGAGATAAAATTTTAACTAAGCACTGTAAAGCTGCAACTTTAATTTGTGCATCCGGCGACTGCGTGGCCTCACAGACGACTTCCATGATGTAGTTACGTTCAGGCTCTTTGTCGAAATTAGCTCTCGTAAACTCGAGCGAATTGAGTAAAGCCTGAGTTGCTGCTAGACGTACATGATTACTCGGTTCCGTATTCCTCATCCCGTGTATTATCGCCGTTAAAATGGCGTTCGATTGTGTTACTAATACTTCGGAGTCAATTTCTTGGCAAATGTAACCTATAGCTTCTAAGGTGGATTCTTTTTGCATTTCCGTGGAACTCGCATGGCACACGTTGTTCACCAAAGTATTGATGAGGCCAGACCATTGCCCTTGAGGCAATTCTGCCACTGCCACGTATGCCACGCACTGAGCGGCAGACGACGGTCTGCTGGTTTCGGTTCCCAAAGCGCCCACGATCTAAAATTACACGCTCAATGTAAGTACTAACGAAAACTCGCCTACTTACATTCTTTTTGATGTAATTACGAATCGTTTCTGGAAATTCCAGCCAACGTCGCTGATAGGTGATTTTAACGTTGATATCTTTCGCTGTGAGGTGGTTTTTGAGTTGCAAGCCCGCTGCCATACGTGCAACGGGACTGTTGTCTCCATGTCTTAAAATTTCCGAGAGTGTCTTAATAAATTCGGCTAAATTAGTAGCGGCCGCTTGTTCGAGGAATCTCGATGCTTGTTCCAATTCCGCTTTATCTACGATTCACATAATCAAATTAAGATATAAAGCGATGACACATAATGACGAATTTGTCGGAACTTACCTGGAGAAACGGTTTTCTCTAATATGTGAATTAGGTGCATTGTTTCTTGATGCATCTTAAAGATCGAATTTAATTCCTATATTTTAAATAGCAAATTACACTTGTAGTTTTACAAGAAAACCGGCACACCACATGTACGATTAGTAAACCTTGTCGAACAGGAAGAATGTATGATGTATGTCTACGCCACTTGGAAATGACACAAGCACACTACTACACTCGAATAAATAACTAGGATTAAAAAAACAATTTGACAAATATATCGAAATCGAAGGGTTGGTATTTGAACTTATTTAATGAAATCGTTTTAAATTTAACTTTACGGCCGATTACAGTAAAAGCAAAAGTATTCTAACACGGTACTACTTCTTTGAGCGGGAAGAACTTCGATACGTTGACCGGCCGTTACACTTTTGACAGAAAAGTCACCGTTGGTTACGTTCAATGATTTAACGTAATCATTTTTAAATTATTGTTTAGAAATCTGACATCTTTTTTTAAATTATAAACTCGACATTAATTAATTATCTAATTAAAAATATTTTAATAAAATTACTGTAATGTCAGAACTCTTGAATGTCAAAGACGTCAAATCCGTTAGACGGGGTTCACTTTTCAGTTTTAGCGGTTTCAATTTTCAATTTAAATCAACAACCCTTAAAATTATTTATTTAAACTCTTCAAAGGGTATATGCATTCTATAGCATTCTATTATAGCGTTCTTCAAGTTTTAGTCGCCATCCCACTAATTTTGAGTTGGGGTCTCTAATGACAAGTTATGAACAAACTAAAGTTCTGTTATAGGAAATTTTGAATTTACGCCCGAATTTTAAAAAAGCAATTATTGAAAGAAAATGTGATACGAATGTTAAATTTATTAGAAAATCTAATTAGGTATACTGATACGTATAGGAACTATTGCCAGATCTGTTTGGCAAGTGATAAATCAATATCGCAATAAGCAATAACACAAAAACTAAGACTCGAGTTACACGGTTTTTTTAGACATAAAAACTTAAATTGTAGTTTTCACGTGCATATTTTCTGTATAAAAGCTGTTTATTTTTGTGTGGAAAACTATATACGGTTCGAATTACACGACCTGTTAGTCAACACTATCAAATAATTTGTTTGAGTAAGAAAGGTTGCCTATGCGATAGGCGTAAATTTATTGTATTTTTTATATTTTTTTAATAAAAACTTTCAGAAGGAACTAAATTAGCTCCTTTTTTATATTGATAAATAGGGACCCGAAGTTATTACTCACAGAAAATAATAAAACTACGAAACTTAAAAAATTCCGAGGTAGGCACGACCACGACTCAACAAACTCGTAGGCGAAGCCACTCGGCACTGGAGTTTTCCACTTAAATCCAAAATTTTTATTCTGTACGAATTATACTTTAGAGCCGGGTCCTACACTGACACACACACGGACGGTCCGGACGGATATCTCCTATGAAGTTTTTTGAAATTCTTAGCTTTAGCTCCGATAGTAAAAAACTAGTTAAAATTGCATGATTGAATCTCAAAGGTCACATAGTGATCAATTAGTTTTTAAATTCTCAAGGCATTTTCGTATATTGGGCACTTTTCGAGCTCTCGGTGTGCAACATCGGTACACTGAATGCTTAAAATTTTACAACGTATTATTAAGTTAGGTAGTTATTATTCCTAATTAACTTAAGATTATTGTATAAAAGAAAAGTAACGCAGAATTAAATTTAACGCCTAATTAATCAAGAAAATAATTTAACAATCGCTAAATTAAGGCTCCAAATACACTGCTCTTCATTTAATCTAATTAAAAATGGCGTTCACACCTTATCTTGTACACTTTAACAGATATTTCTAAGAAACATTTTGTTCGCTCACTGACTGTTATCCTTAGAATGGGCCAATGTTTACCTAATTTTGTAACGTTGGGCTGGGATAAATTGAGCAATGATTAATAAAGCAAATTATCTCCAAAATAATAGACTTAATATGCAGTGTATGGTAGCCTTAAAGCTAAATGTTGATGTAACCTATAATAGTTTTATTAATTTTAGTAATTTACGATCAAATATTAAAGAATATGCATAATTACTTCGATTAATCAAAATTTAATGCAAAACTTTTACTTTCGAACGTTAACGAAATATAATTTTCAAGTATGAATTTAACTTAAGCTAACTTATTAATTATGGCCAAAAAAATAAATTGGGTAATTTATATTAATCAAATAAGTGTCGATTTAATTCAATAATTGCGCTCTCTAACAATTAAGTAATTAATTAGTTATTTGGTTAAAAACAAAAAGTTTTACTACACGGAACGAAAATAAACTAAAGCGAAGTACTTGAAATACTATTTAAATTATCATCAATCACAGTTAAACTAAAATTAAACTTAATGAATCGATAAAATCTGAAAAATAGAAATAGCGATCGTTACTCGAGTTCTTCATCTATTGGCATTTTATTGGCAAACTACCACTTGGGCAGCGGCTCGCGTTTAATTTTAATTTTAGTGCGCTCGAGCCTCAAAATGATCTGAGTTAGTTTAAAACTACACCAGTACGCCACTGGTGAAAACAAAAATTTGTATTAATTTTTCTAAATTCTTCGACTTGAATGAGGTAGACTTCGCTTAAATTATTAGGTGGGTATAACTAATTCGGTTATTCAACTTGGCTCAAAAATGAATGTTTATTCACTATAAATAAATAACAAAATAGTTCATTGTTTAATCGAGTAATTTCAATTTCTTCGGCTATACTTAGAAGACGCGTAGAGGAATTCCGAAAAATTGTAAATGCTGCTTTTCAGTTTCGGCGTATAACTTAAAAGCCATCCATTTTTTGAGAAAAGTGCTGTTATATAAACATAAACAATATAAAATTTTCAACAAATTATATTTCTAGATTTTTTCCCCAGATAAGTAAACAGTTTAGCCACAAATTTCCGAAATCGGCCAGAAATCAGATTTTTTTAATTTATCGCTTATAACTCAAAAACTGCGCACTTTTAGAAAAAAGTGCTTCTATACAAAAATAAACACCAATAAATTTCCTACAAACTATATTTTATAGGTTTTTACTTCAGACAAAAAGTTACACGCTAGAGCGCGTTAAAGTTTGACAAAGATTCCAAACTTGGCCAAGAAACTGTTTCTGTAGTTGATCGCTCCTAACTCAAAAACTACGCACTTTTAAAGAAAAATGTTCTTATCATAAAATAAAGTACACTAAATTTACTATAAATTATGCCTCTTAGAGATTTTCGTCAAACCAACGGTTTAGGTTAGGCGCTAGAGCGCGTTGAAGTTTAGTACGCGTAAGCGGCGTTAGCCTAGTTTTCCTTTCTCCCATCGCGATTTGTATAGAGTTATTCTAATCCGAGTAACTTTTGGAGACATTTTTAGTTTTGTCTACGATTTAATAGATATAATTTATTGCCCTTTTGCAAGTCAATAAAGCAAATAAGGACCTCGTAACAATAAAAACTTCCTCTTAAACTGTGGTAATTTGTGTAATGCGAGTATGCGGAACGTAATAATATTAATGCCTCAGGTATATTATTCGACATAATATTATAAATATAAACGATGACAAACTAAGATAATAATTTAATTAATTTGTTACACATCCGTCATTAAATTTTAATTACGTCATTTACCCGAAGGAGAATACATCATCGAAGTTAAGTGTGTCGATTTATAATGAATTACTCAATCAGTCTAATTTTAAAATTGTTCGCTTATCACACCTAAGAAATATAATTGTTAGCTTACAGGCTAAATTCGTTAACTGTATTTGTTAATGTTTAGTAGGTACACGCCTTAAATAGTCGAAGTCAAAAAAATTTATGAAAGATGAATGAGGCAACAAAGAGAGTTTTGCTCGAAATTGGCAGGGGTGACTTCATATTGTGCTTCTCTGCTTAATTTTGTCCAAAATGTCAAAAAGTGTCTGATATACGAAAAAAAGTTTCAAACAAAACTTGTTCCTCACTTAATTTTCTTCAAATTTCATTCTAGTAAATTTTTGGGTACGTGCAAAAGTAGAGCAGAAAATAGGCTGAAACAATGGCAACTCGAACGGTTATTTGCGGCAGAACTCAATTTCGAATGTGCGCGACTTTTGGGCTTTTTCTGGCCTTACATTTGCATTTACACCAAAATGTGTAAGAACCAAATTTTTAGAGGTTGAAGTAAGGAACGACTTTTGTTAAAGTGTTTTTTGCATATTTTTGACCGCTTTTGTAATTCTTGCAAAAAGACAGTTTTTGGGGTTTCATTTCATTTAAAGTGTATAGTATAGTTCTGCTACATTCCCCATTTCGAGCCCAACTATTTAAAACTTTCCTCTTTTTAGTGATTCGATAAATTATAAAAACAATTTTTTGTAATAAATTTATGAAATGCTTAAAAATCTAATAAAGCCAACCTGTACGGTTTGTCAGTTAAATAAATCACAGCGTCCCACCGCATATTTTATTAAATATTATGTCTACAACATAATCATCAGGTATACTATCTCACGAGATTTACAAGTGATGTCGTTTCATTAGCAAATTTTTCTGTCATCCTTTTAAACGATATTATTTGCTTTTAATAATACCACCGATGTATAATTAACTCGTCAAACAATTTATATTACGGCCGAGATTAACATTACTGAGGTCGCGGGTTCAATTCTGGTAAAAACGTTAAGTTTGTAATGGAACTATTCTCAACGAAACGCGTTTAACAATTTCCAAAATGGTGAAATGGCTTTAATTGTTCAATTTGCCATGGAGGTGGTTATAAATTATTTATAGGCCACCCTATATGTATATAGCCTTAAATAATGGACTTTTAAAAATAGAAAAATAGTGATTGAAACGAGTAAAAGAAATACTTTTAACACAATTAAATTCTATTTTTGTAGAGTAATTTTAAACTTTTTCCAAAAAAATAGAAAATTAGCGCGGCAACGACCTAGGACAAGATTTCTTAAGTCCAGACGGACGTAAAAATAAATTGAACTGACCTAGACAAACGTATTCTCAACTATTATAAAGTCTCGAAATATATACAAATTGTAGTATTTGTGAAGAAAATGCGTTTCATTTGGTTTTATTTAGACTCGTCTGGAGAGAGAGAGTGGGCAAATTTTGTTTAATTTTGGTCTTTATAACTGATTAAAGAGGTTGCGCTATTTTAGAAATTTACTATTATTATATTAATAACAAAAATAGGTTTAAACGAAATTAGACAAATTACTACAAGTTAGTTGTTTTTTAATTATTTAACGACAGAGAATAGCAGGGGCGGCTTCGTTAGTCATATTCGTCCAAAAAGCAACCTTGCTAACTTGCAAGGTCCCATCATCTTTTTCGTTAACACGAAAAGGACGAGTGATGGGCCGTCTAGCTGAAAAGATTTAGGCAAAAGCTAAAAAACAAAGAGATTACTCACGACCTGTTAAGAACCTTATTTGACAAATTTTTATATTGCCACCTACTTATGTGGCCTTTTCGATGAGTAATAGGAAGTAATAGGAGTACCTACGTCACTGCTTTCAGTAGTTTTTTCTTAACTAAATCAAAATAAAGTATAGGTAAACAAGTCGGATTGACCTAGAACTATCCGAGCAATGCAATTGTTTCAAATTTCAGTTCTCCAACTCTTACATATTACAGTTTGGGCTGAGAGTTGTTCACAGACATACGGGCGGAAAGATGGCCGAATCTCAATTTTACTTTGAAAAAGTGGATATTTATTGAGCTACTCCATATACCTCTCTGACACACTGTATAAGCAAAATAGGTACCTAGGTAGGACTTTAGTTTTGATAAAAAATAGTAGTCGATTTTTTAGATTTTCTCAAAATCGGCTCCAACTGCTTTTTCTATTTTTGGATATGATATAGACATCGAAGTTCTTAATCAAATGCCGCACGTTTGGTTCGCTTGCTATCGTCAGAACCGGAGTGATGATTTTTTGAAGATCTAATTTCAAAACTGTATACCTAATTCCTCTTGTTAACTTCAAGTTGGCAGGTTAATTTATTCTATAAATATCTATTATTGGACACTACTTTATTTAAAAAAAACAACTCTAGTACAGGTAAGTCTGGGAAGCACTCCAATGAAGTATAACGAAGATGAAAAGCAGGGCCTCGAACCGTTATCTTTTTCGTTCCTTCCGGTTTTCGGTTCAGTTCCGGTTTTCGTTCAGGCAAAAAAAATGTTTTTTTACAGTTTTCGGTTCGGTTCCGGTTCGAAGACCTGGTTAATAGAAGTGTTAAAGAATTGTTTAACGGTCGCCAAGGCCGTAAAATGCCTTTGATGATAATATGATGGCACTCCGAGGTATAATACCACACTCTCGTAATAGGATAGAAATAATTTAACTTTTCGCTTCTTTAGCGAAGTATTGTTCATTTCAAGAGCCCGTTTAGAGTCTAGAGGACTATTCTACAAATTCCATGCATAACATAAAACGCTCCATTGTAAATTGTGAATGTAAATAGCCTTACATTTACAATTACAAAATGGGTGTTAATGAGCACAAGACGATTTTTTAATAAATAAGATCCAATTACTTTTAATAGCAGTCGTATGAAAACATGTAGGTTCAACCGTACAACTAATAATTTTACTGCTCATTATGCAAATATAATTAAAATTTTATTATTATCATCATGCAACGCGAACGTAAAAAGTTATGGGACACCTTGAAAGCGAACTGACTTTTTCACTAAATCTGAAATCTCCTATGGATTATTTACGCCAAGTTGTGGTTGTTGAAAGGCCAATAAAGAATCGATAAATTTGCATCTTCGGCAACACAAATAGGCCAGTCAGTAGAGAACCAAAACCCCCTTCTATGATACAATAAATGGTGTAGAAGCTTTAATTTTTTTTAAATTGTTAATATGGGTGTAAACATGTAAAAAACAAAAATGCTAACACCGGCGATCTCGGGAGACTTTTTGGCAACCAAAAAACCTCAAAATTTAAGACTGGTTTTGTTTTTTCGCCTATAACTCCTATACTGTGCATCTTAATGAAAAAGTTTTTATATAATAAATTGAAGAGCATTAAATTCTGCGTCGAATAAGTACCAACGCTTAATAATTCGGTCAAGCGGTATGGTCGAAACCCGCAGTCAAAAAACGACGATTTTTTCCAACTTTTTCAAAAACTGACATATAGCATTATACTTATACAGGGTGTTTCCCATAAATGCGTCATAAGTTCAGGGGATATTACAAGAACTCAAAATAAGTCGTTTGACCTCAATTTTCTTATACCGAAAGTTTCCCCATTCAGAGTTACAGGGTGTTTTAGCTGAAATTTTCAAATTTCTGAAAATTTATTGTGGCGAAACGAAAGCAGTTGAGAAAATAATTTTTATGGAGATGTCTTATGTATTTTTAACTCTATGAGATAGATGTGGTACTTTTGTTTTTCAACTGCCAATATGGCGGATTCAAGATGGCACTCATCGAAATATTAATGGGATTGCAATAAAATTTTGGATACATGGATTTCTTGAAAATTCGTCGACAAATCTGATATTAGAATTTCAAAATTTATAAAAAAGATAAAAACGCGTTACCTGAGCGAAAAAATTCTTTTTACCCCATTTGATGAAAATTACACTGTGGGTACTTTAGAATATTGGCTTTCAAACTATTGAGCCAGAATTTCAAAATTCGATCTAGAAAAAAATTTCCAGCTATTTGAAAGTAATTAATTTATAAATTTTAATATCAAGTGCCTACTTTATAAAATATTTTCCCTCTTAATTATTTATTTCGGTCGTGGTGGTTGATGATTGTACTCGGATTGTACTTGTTGGCGAAATAAATGATATTATTATTATTTGTACAGTGTGATTGAAAAAACGTAATATTGCAGATATCTCGGTTATTATGAAAGATAGAAAAAAAACTTATATAGGTAACTTATAGTACGCAAAAAGCTTGTTACGTTGGTAAAGTCAAAAACAGTATTGAAATTGAAACAAAAGAGTAACGATAATGAGGTTTACTTTTTTAAATGGAACGTACATATTTTTTTTGATATTGTTCAAGAGTATCAAATTCTCTTTACATTGATATTACATTGTAATACATTATTTCTTAAACTAAAGTCGTGATAAGGTTTTAAAAAATTAATCTAGTAGGTAAAGAAAAACAATTAATGTTTAATAACCACACAGTTGTTGCACGAAAGGGATGTGTCGCTGATGAACTAAGCTGTAATTGTTTGTGTTTAACGGTCATTTGCTTTTGTTTTTATTATTAAACGTTAATTGTTTTTCTTTACCTACTAGATTAATTTTTGAAAACCTTATCACGACTTTAGTTTATGAAATAATGTATTACAATGTTGTATCACTGTAAAGAGAATTTGAAACTCTTGAAGAATATCAAAAAAAATATGTACGTTCCATTTAAAAAAGTAAACCTTATTATCGTTACTCTTTTGTTTCAATTTCAATACTGTTTTTGACTTTACCAACGTAACAAGCTTTTTGCGTACTATAAGTTTCCTATGTAAGTTTTTTTTCTATCTTTAATAATAACCGAGATATCTGCAATATTACGTTTTTGGAATCACCCTGTATTTGTACTGATATAAGTATTTTTAAATAGCTGTATTTTTTTTTCTAGATAAAATTTTGAAAATCTGACTCGATAGTTCGAAAGACAATATTCGAAAGTACCCAACAGTATAATTTATCTTAATACAATTTAAAAAAAAATTCTTTTTCTCAGGTTACGCGTTTGTCATTTTTTTTTAAATTTTAAAATTCTAATTTCAGATTTGTCGACGAATTTTCATGAAACCCATGTATCTAAAATTTTATTGCAATCCCATTAATATTTTGATTAGCGCCATCTTGAATCCGCCATATTGGCAGTTGAAAAACAAAAGTTTCACATCTATCTCCTAAACTTAAGAATACATAAGGCATCTCCACAAAAATTATTTTCTCAACTGCTTTCGTTTCGCCACAGTAAATTTTCAACAATTTGAAAATTTCAGCTAAAACACCCTGTAACTCTGAATGGAGAAACTTTCGGTATAAGAAAATTGGGGTCAAACGACTTATTTTGAGTTCTTGTAACAGCCCCTGAAGCTATGACGCACTTATGGGAAACACCCTGTATATATGAGTCTGCAGTTCAGAAATTAGTACTCTAAGAGAAAAACTCATTAAACAAAAATTGTAGTGCATTTAATTCTGCGTTCGTGTGTACTATCAAGAATTCGTGTTAAAAAAGCTTTAACTACGCCCTTATTCTTACTGATGTGATATAAGAAATCTTTATCGTGCCTCTAAGTCGTGAATGAGAAGCTCTTGAAGTTGAATAGCGCACCCCTGTTTACATCCATATAAACAATTTAAAAAAATAAAAGCTTCTACACTATTTGTTGCATCATAGAAGGGGGTTTTGGTTCTCTACTGACTAGCCTATAAGGCCTTACAGCACCAAATATTCGCTTCATTATTTGCATTTATAACATAACGTTTTAACATATTAGATACGTATACTGGGATAGTTTACTGGTAGTAGGTACTTACTTTACTCATATCACCACATACTATTTCCCTATTTTTAAAACACCTTACCTCGTACCCTCGTACGTTTATCAATGTTTTGAAGAGGTATGCCAAAAGACTTTTCAGAAGAAGCAAAATTCTGCTATACTTACTTGTTGTAAATAAAAATCCAGCCATCGCAAGGCCGTTAATTATGGCTCAATCTTCATAACGAAGCAGAGCATAGTAATTTTAGAATTTATAGCCGTCCTGAATTATCCAATTACGCATATTAGTAACGTAATTTAATGGAATTATTTTTAATGGTTTAACAATAAATTGAACAAAAATGTTAATTAAGGCGCATATAATTATCGTTTCTATAGTACATTATCTACTGAATATTAATAAACACTTTCACTTCCTGATATGAGCTACCAATGTATGTAACGATTGTCTCCCCCACGACCAATAGTATCGTAACCATGGCTCCCACCAACCCTAAAACTTCTGTCAATCATACACCGGCGGGGGCGTTCTAATCTAAAACACACATGAAAATTGCAGCATGCGCTCGTGTGCATGTAATCTTAAACGTCCTAATTATTTCATTTTTTATTTTTATTTAAATTATGTTCTTTTGAACTGAAGGCTGTGGTATTTCAAAACGACTTTGTGACTTTAACTTCTGGGAGCAGGTGAAAAGGGTTTACCTATGAATTTTTTGTTCTTCTTCAGTTTTCTGGCTTTTCCTGTCCTATCTGTGTGTTTCTTTTTCTTCTGTTCTATTTGTCCTTTCTGTGTCGATGTTAACTGTCTGCTAATGTCTGTCAACTTCTAACTGGGTTATTTTTTTGTTTTATCGTGTGTAGATTTCTATAGTGATGATGCTTGCCGATCTTTATGAGTCGTTAGTATTTGTAGATGTAATTTCTGATGTTCTCATCCAAACTATATATTTGGTTTTGGTAATTTTTGTTTTATAAAGTTCGATGTTACCTGTTTATTGAGACATTGGTTCAGAAACCATATATTATGTTGTTGTTCTCGGTTCTTGAGGTTTCTTTGCCTCTTTTGCTCTTGAAATGACTTCAAAAGAGACACACTAGAGACTAGAGACACTAGAGACTCCAACGGCAAGATTACACTAAATATTTATTTGTGCAATTTATTTAAATCGGTTTCGAGTAGGTAAAGCTTACCTTTTTTAATGGTTGAAAATTTTACTTCTGAATTACTTAATTACAGAGCAGTTTTCCGGCCTTACTCTTATACTTCGCCTGGACGAAAACGTCAAGTCTTAATAATTGAGGAAATAATAATTGAAATTAGTCGGTTTCGAGCGCGTAATTTAAAAAGAGGTATAAACAAAATCCAATACTAGAGTGTGCATAATTAAACTTAAAAATTAAATTAAAATCCAGCGGCGATTTTTAAAAAGATATTTCAAAAACTATTAACTAATCATCAATCTTTTGTTAAATTCATTCTAAAAAGGCGTCCTAACATAACCGCAATACTTTTGATTGATTTTTTTTGACATTGATGACCTTTCGTATAACCATAAACGTTTTCAATTAAAATCGTAATAATTTATTAGTTTAACGATTAGCGACGTTGTTCCACCTTCGAGGTAATTATTTTATAACTTAATAATCGTAAAGTGTGTCCGTCGATTTATAAAAAATTAAAAGACGAGCACAGAGCACAGTCTCAGTCAGTATACTATTATAGTGGAGCTTTGCAGCTTTGATTTAAAAGTTTAAAGAATCACCACGCCGCAGAGTCGCGGAGTAATGCTATACTAGAAATTGTTATCGTAAATTAAGGTGAAAGTTTCTAATTTATCGTTAGGGATTGTTCACAAACGTTATTGTTATTTAAAGGTGGAATAGTATTAAATTTACGATAATTGGATAAAATGCGTCTCCGGGTTTCCGATTAAAAGTAAAAAACGAGAGGACGATTCGATTTACTCCAATCTGTGCCTATAAGTGGTGGCGTCGTTATTTCGTTTCAACGTTTACATTGAGATATTTCGAAGGCCTTATAGGGAGTTAAAGAGTTAATTTGAGATAATAAATTTGTTTAAATAGGAATAGCTAATACCTACTACAATTTTGCGTTGCATACAAGATGGTGGACACTATAGACAATTAAAATATTAATTTTCTTGCGTTTTAACATTTTACTGATAGGTACTTGCTCAAATCACTCTAGTGAAAAATGGGCGGCAAACCCAAGAAAAATATGTAGAAGTTTTTTTGGGCGTTATTTACGATTTTTGGGGTGCCAAACCCGAATTTCAACTTTGCCGCCTCGTAAAATGAGCATTCTGAGCAAAGTGAAAAAAATTGCGAAATATATGCTCTTTTTTCAGTGTTTCGCTTATAACTTGAAAACTACGCACTTTAAAGAAAATTCTCTTTTATACAAAAATAAACTACTGGGTAAGTACCTACATCAAATTTTTTACAAATTATGTTTGTTAGGTTTTTTTTAGATAAACAGTTTAACCATTAGAACGCGTTCAAGTTACAGAAAAATCCCGAAATGTGCCTAAATTTTTGTTTTTAGTTTTTCGCTTATAATTCGAAAACTACGCATTTTCAAACAAAAGTGTTCTGATACAAAAAGAAATAAAATTAAATTTTCTACAAATTATCTCTGCCAGGTTTGGTCGTCAAACAAGTGGTTTGGGCGCTAGAGCGCGTTAAAATTTGATAAAAATCTCAAATAGGACAAATACCTATTTTTTTAGTTTTGGGCTTATAACTGGAAAACTACGCACTTTTAGAAAAAAGTTTATGTATACAAAAACAAAGTAGATTAAATTTCCTACAAATTATATATCCTAGACTTTTTACATCAGAAGAACGGTTTAGAGTAGTGAGGCTCTAAAGAGGGTTGAAGTTTACAGTATACCGAACATAGTGGCTAAACCGAAAACAACTCTTTTATTTCTCGTGAAGAGCTTTATTCAGGCACGTAACTAACTAGATGATTTTTAGGGCGGGGGGAGGGAGTATCGGGAGGGATCGCCAAAAACTGAAATGTCGGACGAAGATTTTTCCCGTAATGAATCTAAGAATCCTTCCTACTATACATATACCGTAGAGGCACTTAATGGTTGTCCAAGAGGACCCTGCATGTAGAGACTGCGGACTATGAAGAGAAAATGATTGTTGGAGAAAGTTTTACTGTATTGAGAGAGTCTACACTGAGTTCTGCCTCCCTTACTGTGTTTAAAAAGACCAGACTAAGTGCAAGGATGAGATATAGAGCCTTGCGGCATATGATAGCGAAGAGTTAATACGAGTTATCGTAAAAAACCAAACTCAAAATTCTCTTTTCAAACTGATAAGTCTTAGTCATCGAATATTGTAATAATTATAGTTTTGTAGTGGCGTGGCCACTACGGAGGAGCTAGACGGATTTTCAAGAGAGCCAGACCACCTCAGGCACCCCCGTAGTTAGGTGCCTGATGGCTCTATTTTCACAATATCCTTATTTAAATCAATTCAATTAGTTGAAACTCTTCTCGTTTTTGTAATAATAACACTTTCAAAGTTTACAAACTGTCAGTTGGAACTTGCGACTCTTATTACGCGAATTTATATTTTCCGGACAAACCCTCTACATTTAAGTTAAGGAAAAATTGCACTTTTGAACAGCTAAAAAGAATTTAAAGGAACTGCACGCTTTAGTTTTTCTTTTTATTATTATTTAATGTAGGTCGTATCGAGATAAATTGGGAGCTGCTTGGTTTAGTTCAACTTTCTTCCTGCTGTAACGTATTTTTTTTTTCATTTGGGTAAATTTGTAAATCCAAGCTACGCCGTTTGATATAAAATAATACGTTCTAAATTATTTGTCGAGTGTTTAATGAGATATTTTCGTGTGTATTTAATTTGACGACAAGCGATGCACACACAAGCCCAACACGCGATTATTATTTATTTAGAAGCTTTTGTCGGTAGGTACATTTTTAAAGCACCTGACTGACTTATTCCTATACAAATCACAAAACCGCATTATATTAAAACGGATACACGTTATGTTACGACTCGTTTATTTATTCTATTAATATTATATTCGATTGTCAGCACTTTTGATACTTTAAAAATCACGAATTTGTCGTTAGTTTGTTCGATCATTTGCGGTTTCTTTCTAAACCTCTTGATTCGATTACTAAAAACCGCTGCAAATTTTACCAGCGGTACTTTCTAGTAGGTACGTACCTCCAGAGATATGTACTTAAAATGTATTTAATTAATCAACTTTAGTATAACTACAATTTTTACCAATGCATTGCGGTTCCGTTCTCGTGCCGGTTTTGTGGAAATTCGAAAAAAGGCCATGTGATTTTCAAAAAAAAGTGCAAAGAAGAGACTATCGGAAAAGCCTACAATTTTACTTCAACTTGGATGCGTTAGAGCTACATCAAATTAGGCAGGATCCGTTCTGCAATTTTCCAGAATAAGGCATCGTCAGAATTTCGCCATGCCACTTTATGTCTTCGCTAGCTTTAGTTTTCACCTTTTCAACAAACACAGCCGTTTAGGGTATTTTCAACAGAAACTGGCTAAATTGAGCAAATTGAAAGTAACGTCTTTGAAATATAAGGAATTTGAACTAAAACAATTGAGATTAAGTAGAAAAATTAACAATACAAATAAAAGCAAAGAGTAGGTATACGTTTTAGAGATTATATCTTTTGGAATGTATCAAGTACGTTTTGATCAAACGATACCGATACTTAACATTTACAATGTACTATTCGATTACTATCAATCAATAATTTAAAACACTAAAAGTAGTCGTTTGGTGCAATTTATTTACTTTAAGTTTCTACTTGAGTAATTCTTGTGCTCTTTATTGCAAGGAAAGTAATGTAATGGGTCTTTTTTACGAAAACATCTAAGATAGATGAAATTGAAGACTGATGTTGAACACCAAGTGATGTTAATCGTAAATTATTCAAGTAAAGAGTCGCCTCATGTACGTAATTCAAATGAACTGTTTGATGCATGATTTTACTAAACGAATCGAGTATTTACTTAAGGCTAAATTTAAGGTCCTCCGTTGTTTGTATTATTTCGGTAAAGGGAGGTTTCACAAAGCTGGATGCCCTACCCATACGGCGGAATTTACAAAAAGCTTTTTCCTGTGTAAAGTTTGAATCAAATAAGCCATATACTACCTATACAGGATACAGGGTGGTGATTTGCGCACCGCACCATAGGAATTTCAATAGTAAATTTTTAATGTACAAATAAATTCTCCCCTAATTATTTAACGGAAAAAGTGTACTTTGATTTGTTGTAGAGAGAAAAACAGCAAAACAAACTCTTCTTATAAGTCACTGCACTAGTATGCTAAAGCACTATACTTGTGGGAATAAATATTACTGTAATTGACCACAATGAGGTTTTGAAATTGTTACTTGAATCGAATATAAAATACAATGTATTTGAAATATGCAAAGAGTAACTCGAGATATTTAACATAAAAAAAATCGTTAATATTAGAATTATTTAACAATTTACATATTATTGTTGGAAAACAGAATGCAGAAAATCGAGAATTTTGCAATAAGTTGAATGGAAAGTAACGAAAGTAGGCTACGTACGTACATCGTGTGGACAATCTACCGACTCTTTAAAAAAATTGTCGAAAATTAATGACACTCGATCATTCAGTCTTAAATTTAACGCAAATGGCGTAATAAAATTTTATGTCTTTTTCGTATAAAATTACGTGACGGCCACCGCGTTTGTTTTTGTTCCTTTCGTAATTAATTCCGTAATTAATAAACAATACTTAAATTTGTGCTTAAATTATGTTGGTTGCTTTGCCCTAAAATGAAGACGAAAAATTCCGCAGGTGTATAAATGCGTATTCAAGATTACGTTGGTCCTTCGAACGGATGTTAAGGAAACACCTACATTTCATTTTATTTCATCGAAAGACCGTATAAATTAGTTAACATCTTATATCGGTAGCAGTTGGATACGTGGATAATGCCTGTCAGATAATACATCGTGACAGTGAAATTATGATTTCAATAGACTACATACTACATTACATTGATACGCCTTCTTTCTCTTAAAACAGAAAATTAATACACCAGTTAATAGTTACGTGAATGAAATTGGAAATCGTTTCGATATTTGGGTAGCTCTCAAAATATAAAAAAAGATACCGGAAGTAGAGTACCGAACAACAGTATGCTCAGAATCTATCTCTTCTTTTCAAAATGGAAAATTATACGGGGTGTTCTATTTGATATAGGAAAACTAATCCAATTTTCAGCTGAACAGGAAGTTAAAATATAATAATATGTTTAGTATCGTTAGACAGATAATTTTACAATATTTTATAAAATTTTAAAATATACAAGGTGTTTTCAAAAACTCGTCTTATTTGGTTAATTTCCGGTATAAAGGGAGGTTTTTTAAAACTAAAATAGTATCAAGTAATAGAAGTTTATAGAATAAATTAATGTGTCAACTTGAAATTACAAAGACGGCATATAAAATGCTACATACATGGCGAGCGGTGGTACCTGGGGTACCACCGTGTGTTTTATATTGTTTTAGGCTTAACTTTGAGGCTAACTTAAATAAATATTTATTAGGTTCATCGTGAATAATAGTCAACATCTATGCTAATCAAAAATCGACTAAACTGATAAATTAATTATTAAAATAGCTTAATTAATTAAACAATACAAATCTAACAGAGTAAATTCCAAAGGAAAAAAAATTTGTTAATCATATCGTGAAAGGAATATTGTGAAAAACACGTTATATTTAAGCAATTATCAAGGCTGTAGGCAAGGGGGGGATCGACTATCTGACCCCTCCTCGTTTTTAGAGGTCAGGAAGAATACTATTGATACACGTAGCTTAATTAATGTGGTTACTGTTTCTCTAGCAATTTATTGCGATTAGTGATTGCTTTGCTATGAAATCACATACAGACACAGACAAACACATTTCTTGCCATACTTACATTATAGAATTCCACTAACAGTCTCAGAAAAAACAAGCAAAGTTTAACAGGCTCCTAATCTAGCAAAATTTACTAACTCCTAAAGATGGTCGAATACTACAAAGTTCTGTTGTAATATGAAATGTGTATAATAGCGTAAGCCCCCCTGTACAGGTTCGGAAAGAGAATAGCCCTATTATGAACCTCGAACCTGTGGAAATTAAAAGGCTTCCGACATGAATGAACACGCCGTAAATCGCTTACCCATGTGCAACGTCTTAACATCTCTCAGACTACGTGGATTAAGTACTATCATAAAACTTTCTTTGTTCACCAGCCCCCCTCCCCCCTCCCCCCAATTCCTATTGCCTAGCTATGAGAGCTGCATAGAGGTAACTCTATCTCCAAATCCTAAATACTATTAAGAATTCTTTACATCCTGCATATAGCATATTATAGTATAAAGGCTGCTGGAAAAATAATGAATCTTCTCAATACACATTGGTCGCATTCACCGGACGTAGCGCAAACTGATACCGATCCAGCTGCTACATATGTAGCGGTACAACGTTCGGTAAATTTGTTAAGTTGGCTTAAAAGTGAGCACAATTTATATATGTAAATTATCAGTTGTGTTATCTCGTTGATTGTGTGGTTATGTTATTGTAGTTGTTGATTTCGCGATTATTAATTTGTAAGTAAATTCAAATTTACAGCTACTCTTCAAAATATGCTACAAATCCGCTCCCAATATGTAGCGAAAATAAAGTATGCTCAAAAAAATGGCAACCGCTCCACAACATATTACGAGAGTAGCGCTCGGTAGCGGCGTTGTCAGCGGACGAATTCGCAACAGTTGCACAACAGTTACGTCCGGTGAATGCGACCATTGTTAGGGTACACTTAGATAGTGTACTATGGTCTACCCTGATGAGTACCACTACAGGAAAAGAAAACAAATAAGTTTATAAATTGAATAAAAATAATATTTTTCGACAAAACCATTTCTGGCTACTGGCCTTGGCAACAATAAAAATCGAAAACGAGAAACTCGTAAAGCATATCGTGTACAGTCGAAGAAATAATTATTGGCCACTGTATGTTGTTTGACGAATACAAACATAAGTCCGTAAGTTCGCAATTTCAGCAATGCAATTTTCACCAATTGCAAATGGAATGTTTTCTAGTTACCGCACTCTTGATTTGTATCCTATTATCTGCTAAAACGTACATGAAAAGAAGAACGTCAACACTTGTTAGTGTTCAATATTTTTTTCTGTGGTTATACGTTCAGCACAAGAGCTAAAGGGTAAAATTTCTTCAATGTTGAGATAAATAATTATGATTAATGATATTCGATGATTTTAAACATATGACATAAAAATAACAATTCAATAAACTATTACAAACATATTTATTGTTTCGTAGCTAAAAAGATATATGATGGTACCCGAGTACCACCATCCATCCGAATGTGATAGCATTTTCTCAAGATCAAAAATCTGCTACTTGATACGCCCATCGTACCTAAAATTTTCAAAATTGACGTAAAACGATCTAATTGATAATGTCCTAGAAGCTCTAATCGATACGGTATCCCCAAAATTAAATATTTCATATTTTACGATTAAAAGTACCCGGATACCACTCACCATCAGCCACTTTTTCATTTTTTGTTGATCTTTAAAAAATCATAACTCCGGTTCTGGCCCGAGCAAGCAAACCAACCACACGGCGTTCGATTAAGAACTTCGATATCTACAACATATCCAAAAATAGAAAAGACTGCTGCAGCCCATTCTGCGAAAATCCTTTTTAAAATTTTAATCTTTTCAGAAATTGTGAAAAAATCGACTACGAGTATATCAAAGCTAAACAGCTCTACCTTTTGACTATAAATACTAGGTAGTATAATATTCCCGTTTTTAGATTTTTATAATGAAAATTATCTGCAATGCAAAGTAGGTATAGGTAGGTACGTATAATAAAAAAAATAGAAAGTAAAGACAATCGTTCCAGTTATAAAAAAATAAAAAATAATATGGGTTAAGATTTTCCAAAATGCCACCAAAACAACTCCCTTAATTTAGGCCACCCTTATATAGATTTCATTGAAAAGCTCATTTTGTCGTTGAAATTTAATTTAAGTGGCCGAAATTTAATGAAAATAACTCACCATTTTCGCTGAATCATTAATAAATGGCAAATGACAAATGACAAGTCTCCTATAACTGGAGAAGAAGAGACACTATAAAAGAAGCTTGAGCACTTTCGGATCCTTTAACGAAACAACTTTTTTTGGTAGTTGATAAATATCTAATTTGCGTTTATTTCATATAATTATGGAGAAGTTGTACGTACAGTAGCAAGTAGCAAGTCGTGTGTTAAATGATATAAATGTACACGTTACACGTAAAGCGGTAGCATCTTTCAAACTCAAACCACTCAAACATTCAAATATGGGAATACACCAACAACACAGTTGCAATTGCCCAAAGCTAAACAAAATGTAAATTGTTCATCGCAATTAAATGTAATTTTTAATGATTTATTAATTAGGTAATTAGTAATCACGTTGTAGCGTATAGCAATTAACAATTATTTTAATTATTTAGCAAGTCTTTGACTGTTACATCTTTTGAACACCGGAAAAATAAATTGATATGGATAAATTTTTATTGGGAGGTAGTTGCATATAGGCAAAATATGGTCGAATGGAGAATCTTGACAGCGACCCAGGGGGTTCATGTAAGCCGGTTGTTCAAACTGCTATGGGAGACGATAAGATATTATATCGGCCAATTAACAAACTATTAAAAGGTTTTCCGAAATCAAAATCGAAAATATTGTTCCAAAAAACCAATTGAGCCCCATTTTGTGTTTACTTTCGGCACAGTTTTCGGTTTACTTTAAATGAGACGATCCAGGTGTTATACTATTACCAGGTGAATCAAAAGATGCCAATTTTGGCCACAGAAAAGCGATGTTGACCGACCAAATAGGGAGAGATCGATGAATCTTTATCGATTCTTTACAAGCCTATAATAATAGAGAAAATTCAATTTGTTCAGATTTAAATTGGAGTTAAATTCAAGAAGTTTAAAATACAAAAATTATTATAACAAATCGTGCATACGAAACAATAGGTAAATTTGTATTTATTGATTTTCTATTCAACGACATATCGAACAAGATTCGAAAAAAATAACCAATCGCCATACAATAGGATTATAAAGCTATCAGATTGCTTTAGTTTTAGTCGCGATTGTTAGCCATTAAATTAATCGTTTTGAGCCTTATTTACAGATCACAGAACAAATTATTCAAGATTGATTCGAACAGCTGCGTTATTGGGGCATTAAAAATGCCTAAAGCTAAAAATGTGCACGATTGTCGAAGTGATAAAAAGGCAATCACAGGACATTTAGTATCGGCGGGTACCAGTCCTTATACGGATTCTGGAATGGACACCACATTAGGCTTAGGCGATTCGGAATCGATGCGTCAAAAAAATTAAAAAATCGATTAATCAAAAATATCAAATAAGGGCACTTCTCTTTTGAAGTATCTTCGCGTTTTCTTCACCCTATATTGTACATCTGACCTCAGGGTTTTGTATTGTAAAGTAATTGTTTCGACAAGCAAGCGTTTTAGTAAAGAATGACTTCTTGTCGTAAAATCAATAATAAAGTTTTTCCTCTCTCGTAAATTCCAGCCGTAGACACGCTGTATTTTATTGTGTAGGTACCTACGTTGAACTCACAAAACTGAAATTCGTACAAAATCAGCTCAAATGGCCTTTTCGTTGTCAGCATGGTTTATTTTATACGATTCAATTTGAACCGATTTATCGATTAATCGCCCAAGCTTACACGACACCACTAAAACAGCTCAACCTGTCGTCTTGCTGCAAGAATGACGTCGTCTGTCGTCAACATTATCTCGTTCTTCAATTGTGTACGAGTCAGTCTGAGCGTGTAGAGTGTATCCAAGGTACTATGAGACTTGTGCCTTTATTTTAAGACCGGGTTCTGGGTTCTGGATGAGAAAAGTGTAGAGCTGACCGACCTGCGCAGAAAACCAAGTTTCGTACAACATCGTAACCAAGGTTACACACTAACCTTAAAACACGGGATATAGGTGTCTCTTTTTACCGCTTTCTCACTTCCCATTCTGCGCATCTAGGGTCGGTGAGGTTTTTAATGATGTCTACCTCAGAAATGAGACGCCATCTCTTCGTCATCGACACCTCAATGGCATTGACGATCTATGTACTGCTGTGATACAAGTACGAGGAGAGGCTGTCGTCGAGTAAAATGTTACCCCCAAAATACCTACTATAAGACCCAAATTGAGTCCAGGACGTAGACAAGCTCGACTTCAATTTGTTCACGAGCTCTCAGATTGGAACTTAGAACAATGGTGCTCTGGCTTCTGGTTTCTGACAACTGCAGAGTGTGTGTTTGCACAAGTCTGTTGGAGACCTGCAGGATAGTTTACGCGTGCCACCTGTATCCGGGCCTTCAAGATCGCCCCATTTAAACACCTTCAATTGTTTTCTTTGGAGATGTTTGAAAACTTTAATGTACGCTACGTCTGTAAATGACCTCGAGGAGCTGCAGTAACAAGTAGATCAAAGATGTCACCGAGTCTGACCATTTGCGGGCCATGTTCATTAAGGCTTTTCTGAATATTTTGAGTCACCCCCTTTTAAAGTTTGTGACACATGTTTTTAACACCCTGCATAGAAGTACCATCGCCAAATAATATTAAATTTACGTGATTATGAGTGTTACGCTAAAAACTAGATGTAAAGCCTTAGTTTGGCAGTGTACCGAACACTTTTAAGAAGAGCGGAAATTAAAAAGCACTGTCCTCCGAGTTGAATGCCTTTGTCATTAAGTGCATGTTAAATGAGAGTCTGTAAATTTAAGCTTCCACCTAAGGCGCTAAAAAATTGAAAGAATATCAATACAAAGATACGAAGAAAGGGGAACATGATAGCGATGAATAATTATAAAGAGGCGAGCGTAAGAAGGCTATTAATTAATCAACTTACCGTTCTCAGTTCTCAACCTTTGCTAATTTTAAACAAATGATAATCGTTTATTAAGTGAAACGTAGGTGTGCAAAATAATATTGTCATTTGTTCTTATATTGTCTTATATTTTAATATCGTGACTACTGATTGTGTCGAGATGACCAATGTACATTTATGGTATACCGACTGACAAACAATGCTAAACATTATAGAAATTGAATGCACTTTATAATCATTTTCATAATCTCACGATTTCTGTCGAAATTTACATGTCTAACGTGAATGTTTTAATGTTTATTTGTTTATTTCTACCAACAACATCATACAAAAATGTCCTTAGGTATTTCAGTTTGGTAATAGCATCAAAATTAACTCTTTTCGTGTCAAGTGGAGAATATTATAAAATAATTGCGCCACTGCCCTATTACACGCGCAACCCGAATTACTCGAAAAAGTTTAGTCGATGCGTTTAAATGCGCGCGCCAAAATGTTCGCCTACTGATGCGTGAGGCGGCACAGCTTTAAGCGTTGTTTAAAAACTCTAAAAGTTCACGAAGTGTCTATAGAGACTTGCAACTATACGATTGCAACATCACTTTTAGATTAGCTGTATCTGTTTTAAAAAATACATCAAATACGATGAGATGATGGGATAAATAAATAGGCACAAGTTTATGGTTTTTAATTTTTTTCTTAACTCCGTACCTACTTAATGCACGCCGCTTTTTTCAAAAAATAAATGTACGTAGGCCATGATTAGCTATAAGACATAACTAATAATAACTATCCTAAGAGCCATAACCACCAGTGGCCACCTACGTTAATATTTTAAGTAGCACTAGCCATTAGCCATCCTTATTGCTATCGATGCAATTATTGCAATGTGTACCTCGTACGCAAAAAACATACAAATCGCTACCGTACACATAAACTGATGTTTAAACAAAAGAGTTTGTAACTTTGACAGTACCACCAACCAATCATAAACGTTTAAAAGAATCAACGAGCAATGAAATTTATTGTAATTTTAAGTGTGCATTGTTTAATTATATTTATGTACTACGTACGTATTATTTCTCATTGAAATTGTATTATAAGAAGAAGATTTAATTACAAAGTCATTAGCGAGCACTTCATTGAAAACTTATGAGGGAACAAAAGAGACCAGCTATTAAATTTCATAATTATTAATAACGGAGTATAGGCTCGTAGGCTGTTAAAATAAAGTGTTTCTCCAATTAAAAATTTTTTAGTTCGAAGTATCATTGAGTAGGTCGTAGGCTATTGATTTCATGTCTGAAAGACCCTAGTTTTGCAGTTTCGTTTAGTAGATTGATCTCGAGGGCTATTAGACCGGTGCTGTCAGGAGTACCTCAGGGCAGTAATCTTGGGTCATTGTTGTTCTTGTTATTAATTTGTCAATGACATTTAATGTTTGCAGGTAACTTTTTTAGAGAAATAAAACCCGATGGGGATTGTTACGCGCTTCAGGCCGATCTTTTTAATATTTATAAATGGAGCAAGGGAACTAAACTGTCACTATTAATGACTGCGTCTTAAGTACGCCTGAAGTCGAGAGAAATCTTAATGTATAAGATATTACTGCATATTTTCTTTTAACCAGCATGCTTCCAGTGTTGTTGCCAATGGCAGAAGTTGGCGGCGTTTGTTGCCATTTTAAATACCCGAACTGAGTTGGAGTATTGTTCAATGCTGTGGAACTGTACAACTATTCATGCCAAATGTAAAAACGATTCAAAATCGTATTAAGAGGTTTATGTAGAAATGAGTACGCGAGGGGGTATCCAGATTATTGAAGATTGAGGTTGATGGATCTCAGGAAGAGGTCAAGTCTTGACAGTTTGGCCAATAGGAGACAGATAAACTATGCGGTGTTTGTTTATAAAATCATAAATGAGGGAGTTGATTGCATCAACGAAATATTAGGTTTACTACGGTTTAGAGCTCCTGAGCCCCCTGACAGTTGATCCAAATTTGATTTAGAAAACCCCATTTTCTAGATCTATGAGGGTCTCTTTGGCGTCGTTAAGTCAGACAAGGGCTCCTATTAATTAAGTACTGCTGGTTTGGAATGTGATCTGTCTATGCCAGGATATTTCCTGGCATAGACAGAATATATTTATATATATATATTTTATATATTGAATATATCACAAAATGCAGAAAGTATTTTGCTGAACAGGTGATGGGTTTGGTCCACGTTTATCCAGATCACTTCTCTCATTGTGAGCGACTTTTGAATCCGCCATTGACATTAGAAAATATCTTAGTTAACCAGATGAGCATATAACTTATTTAAATGCTTGCCAGTTTTTCTATAATGAAGCTGCTGAACAATTAACAAAAAGTAGTTTAATTAATTGTTTAATTATCCTAGCGGCGAAAAAAGTTACAATTAGGTATGCACATTCTGCTCTCTGTAATGTAAGCTCAACGGTTTTAGCGTTTCTTGTTTTTAATTAGATAAACTTGAAAAAGATAAAAACAGTGCTAATTATTGTTATGAGCTGGTAGCGATAAAAAATTTTGAGCACCTTATAAATCTGTAGGAATTTAATTAACTAAAGAAATAAGAAGAATTTTGTAAAAAGAAAAACTCTTAATGCACAAACATTAAGATACAACATATTGCCTAAGTTAAAAAATTTTTTTAAGCGTTATAAATCGAATCGGTGATTAACGCTATACGTTTTAATGACTTTCAATTAAAAATATGTAGAAAACGCACTTTGCATGCAGGTAAATTGTTATGACTCGGAGCTATTACCTATAAACTTCTTCCACGTTAATTGTAGCGAAAAAACAATTTTAAAAGTTGGAAATGCTTTTCCCTTACAATAACACTCATTCAGTTGTAACTTCGATAGTAAAATATCTCAATTTACGTTTGTAGTGTAGCAATGGTTAAACGTTCCGAAACACTGTATTACTTAATCATTTCAGTTTCTTCTGCGTGGTATAAGATTTAATTGTCAAGATGTTATTAAGATATTATTTTACGTACACTCTTCGGCATCACCCCAATCTATCATCAAATCAAAACAATCGTCTGATCACAACGTAACCCAGGCGCTCACTGGTTCACTACATCAACGACTTAAAGACCGGGATCGGGGTGCCTAGGACCGCCAATGCGGTCCTGTGGTATATATAGTTCTCAGCCAATACCGAAAAAAGAGAGCATATCATCATTAACTAGGCTTGTACAATAATTTTTTTGAATTATAGTGCAGGGTGAAATCGATAACTGTAAGAGATATGAAAAAAGAGACGGCGCACCCACATTCTATGTTTTTGAGCGGAACTCTGTGAGGAAAATCGGAATTCGCGATCTTCTCTAGTTTTAAAGCAAAAACAAAAGTTTCAGGGATGTTTAATATCCTCGTTAGTTTCTACGTACAAAGTTGTGCTTTTTTAATACAAACCATTAAACCATAGTTGGATGTAATATATTTAAATAGAATTTCTTATCATCCTTCTATAATATATGTGGGATCCATTATTTAAGTTTCATCCCACTTTATAAAAAAATTTAAAATAAAAATTGACAATACAATAAAAAATAATAATAAATATACCTATGATACTATACAACATATCATTGAAAAGAGGATGTAAGATGTAAAACACTATTCACATATATCATATCCAACTATAGTTTGTATTTAAAAAAACATAACTTTGTGTTATAAAACGGAAACTAACGAAGATATTAAAAATCCCTTTGGCTCATTTTATTGTCCTTATAAAAGTTCCTGAAGAACGTGCTAATATTTTTTTAGTAACTTCACAACAACCGAGATATCGACATTTACTTACTTTGCTTACTACTCCAAAACAAAGGAAGATTGCGAATTCCTATTATTGCCATTTAGTTCTTCTCAGAAAATGAGAAGGATGCGCCATTCATTTTTCTATAATATCTCTCATAGTTATTGTTTTATTGATGTCTCCATAAGAGCCATTTAATTTTGCTTATCCTGTACATAATTTAGAAGCCATCCTTCGCCGACATAGTGAACGCTCGTCTGGTATGTTGATACAAAGGTATCATCGCCTATCCTTGTCGTCTGTCAGAGAGGTTCAACACTAGAACGCTAGTAAGAACCAATTTATATTAAAGACGCGATTAATTTCAAATATACAAGTTGTTAAAAAAATTTGCTCCAACTTTAAAGACATGCCATTAGAGGCGCTAATTATTTAATAGTGCACCTTAGTTCTTCCAACTTTTTTGTTCATAAGTAGCTTTCTTCGAGTAACCAACCTAAAATACAAAAATCAACAAACAAAATTTTGGCAATCGCAGCATCGTTCAAACGTGAAAGGAAAAATTGGAATAGAAAAAATAGAAATTGCGTATAAATGATTTTTGCAAACCTTCCTCTTTAAAAGTCGAGAGATGAAACGATTAAATCTTCTTTTATTACCTTCTGTGCCTATTGCACTAAAACATGGGTTATATTTAAATAGATAAAACAGAGTCGTCTAAGACCTGAAAGTGCTCGTAAATTCTGCATTTTAAAACTAACTTGCAATTAAATTAGCAGCAAGTATGCTCAAGCTTCCATGCATTGCAATTAGAACATACACAAACACGATAAGTTTATTGCCGCATAAAATCCTCTCTCTTAAACGTTTTCCTACATTCAAATGCGTCACTAGAAATGCAGCCTATCGCACGCAACTCGCAACAATCTGATCCAAATATTTTGGTTTCAGCCACTTTAACAAAATTTTCTCAAGCCGACTTTAGCTACTAAAACTTCTGGTTAAACCGCAAATGAGCCGAATAAAAAGAGCCTTTGAAAACACCCTGTATATTTTACAATTTTATAAAATATTGTAACTTACATATCTGTCTAATAATACTAATAATATTGACTTCCAGTGTTACCCGAAGTAGGGTTAGCTTTCATATTTTAAATACAACACCCCGTATATTTTTCGATTTTTGAAACGAGGGAAAGATTCTGAGCATGCTATTGTTTGTTACTACTTCCGGTATTTTTTGCACACATTGAGAGCATGTACAATTAGCTTTACCATTCGCCACACGTAGGTATACGGAAAAGTCCCGATACTGTCTCATTAGCCGTTTTTACTTCAAACAGCATTTTTTTTAAATTCGAAATAATCTAATTAAAATTAAAATTGAGTCTTAAAGTATATTTATGTAAATCACAAGAGCAATTAATGCGATCCCGAAGAAGTTTTGAAAGACGTTTTTAGCACAAGGTTTCTTCATCTAAGTTGCCCCCAAGAGATACGAAATTACTATGATTATTTCGTTTATAAGGTAAATGCAAGTATTTTTGAGCAATTAAGGATTTTTTTGAAGTATAAAAATTTGATAAGTAGCTACGTTAATAAAACGGGGTTATTTTAATTTAATCCAGGACCGTATTGGCCAATTGCCATTTGGAGAAATGTTACCTAATTTTATAATTCGCAAATTAATCAAACGCGTCTTAACTGCAACTTCATCAAGATTTACATAATTATACAACATAATAATCTTTTTTTTAATATAAAAAAAATTGACAAATGTAAAATTTTTAATATAATGGCACTTTGCATGTAATACAATCATTAGAATTTAATAGATTTTTCGTACAATTTTAATGTATTCTTAAATAAGTATCTAAGGTTGATTAATTACTTTAAAACGAGTCCTTCGCAGTGGGGTACGACTCTTTTTTTAAAGTTATTTTGTGTCGGAACGAGTTAAAATGCATAGTGAAAGTAATAAAATTTAAATAACTCGAACTTCGCCTAATTCGCAGGGTGAATTACTTTATTTAAATAAAATTTTCATTTATTGGAATTATTTATTTTAATTGGGTATTTATCATTTATTCATAAAAGATACCGTAAAAGAGAATGGCAAGAATTTTTTAAACACGAAATTAACCCATCATTTTCAAATGATAGGATGGAATTCTATACGCATCGATCGTACATTAGTAGCTCAAAAGCGAGCTCAACGGTAAGCCTCCCTTGGATTGTCAATAAACCTGTCTTGCAGTTTCATTAAAAATGATACGTCAGGTTTACCGTTAAGCTTGCTTCGAGGTACTAATGTACAACTTCCCCTGAGTACCTCAAAGCAAGCTTAAAGAGAAACCTGCCTTATCATTGTCAATGAGCCTGCCTTATGGTTCTCAATGAAGCTGTCTTATCATTGTCAATGAACCTGTCTGGTAGGTTCATTAACGATTGTAGGGCAGGCTTGTCCTTAAGCTTGCTTTGAGGTACTAATGTACAACTTCCCTTAGTACCTCAAAGAAAGCTCAACGGAAAATCTGCCTTGTCATTGTCAATGAACCTGCCTTATGGTTGTCAATGAGGCTGTCTTATCATTGTCAATGAACCTGTCTGATAGGTTCATTAAGAATGATAAAGACAGGTTTACCGTTGAGCTTGCTTTGAGGTACTAATGTACAACTTGCCCTTGGTACTTCAAAGCAAGCTCAACGGCAAACCTTCTTTATCATTGTCAATGAACTTGTCTTATCATTTTCAATGAATTTGTCTGGCAGGTTCATTAACAATGATAAGTCTGTTTTACCGTTGAGCTTGCTTTGAGGTACTAATGTACAACTTTCTCTAAACTCGCCAGATAGATTTATTGGCAATGATAAGGCAGGTTTACCGTTGAGCTTGTTTTGATCTATACTAAATGTTCAACAACTTGCCCTAAAGGTCCCCCATCCTAGAGCTCTGTTGAACACCGCTCAACAGGAGTCTCAAAAACATTTTTCCATTTTCTCTAAAACATTTTTTTCCTAACTTGAGTTGCTTTTCCTGCTCACAGAAAAGCCAAAAGTTTAAGTTAGAGTTGTACATTAGCATTAGTAGGTTTATTTACAATGATAAGACAGGTTCATCTTTTGCATAGTCTAATACCGAACTACGACATTCAATTGCCAATAGACAGCACAACTTTATTGCAATACACATTCTCAGATGCTGCGGTGCTTGATTAGGTTATATAATTCGTGCAAAACACTGGTTTTTCTATTTGAGTATTTGCTTTAATGTCTTTTTCAATTTCCACATTGTCCGTGGCCGCATGAGCTTGTACTCGAAGCCAGAAAAAAAAATAAGGCGGGCTCACCTTTGAGCTTGTTATGAGCTACTAATGTACTACTTGTCCTAAGAATTTAATTTAAACTTAAAAGAGTCCTAATAATGGATAAATTTTATTTATGTTACTAAACATCAATAGGTAGGTACTAGGTACGTAGACAACTCTACAGGAAATGAAAATCTTATTTGATGTACTTAACAAAAATAAAAAAGAACAAGAATTGAAACTTCAATTATTCAAAGCACACGATTTTGCATCGATAATAATCAAAGTTCATGATGTTTCATTGGAAAATAAATATTTTTTCAGTAGACAACTCTCTATTCTTCTCTCGGAAGTATTAAAAAATCGGCCCAGTAGTTTTTTCTACTTTTCGATATGCTGTAGATATTCAAGTTCTTAAACGCCGTGTGTTTGATTTGCTTGCTACCACCAGAACCGGAGTTATGATTTTTTGAAGGCTAAAATTTTAAAAATATATGATATTTTTTAATAATTACAAGTGGACACTAGAGCTTGGCGAAAAAATTTCTTAATGTTTTAAAATAATCAATCAGTCGATTGTCCGATTAATCGATTGTTCGGGTAATCGAAAGCGCGATTAATCCAATTAATTGATTGTCCAAATAATCGATTGTCCGATTAATCAATTGTCCGATTATTCCATAGCTATACTAGCAATTGTTTGATTAAATGATTATTGCATTAATTTGATATTGTACGCCGACGACTACTCTAATCGTATTATACCTAATTGTACCTAATTGATTAGAGGTGGGTGCAAGAATTCATTATCGATGTTTTATTAAGTTTTGAAAATAAACGTTTGTCCGATTAATTGATCGTACGTATTAATCGATTGTCCAATTAATCTATTGTCGTATTAATCGAGGCAATCGATGTTTTTGAAACAATCGATTGTGAAATTACAATCGCCCTGCCCTAGAGGACACATTAATTGATTTTACAAATTCTATATTTGATACCATTTTAGTCCCGTGATGGTCATTGGTCACTCAGTCGCAATGTGGAATAAACAATAGGAGTAGCATTCCAAAGCCAGCTTTTACAAGCCTCCTATTATCCGAACTCTGTACGATACCATTTAAATCATAATTCGTGACAAAACTGTTGCCACAACAATAATTGTGTAAGTGGAGGATTAGCCTACCATAATTCACATACTTAACGCTGCACACCTTTAAATCGGTAAATTATTATAGCCATAACCGTGCAATTTTTGTTTAAAAAATAAAGGAAATATCATCCGCTTTTATACGATCTGGGGAAAGCAATAAACATTAATCAAAAAAGTATCGGTGATAGCGATTTTGTCAATATTACGCACGGCATGCCTAATAAATTTCCAGTTGCGACAATTGCCCTTACATATTCAAAAAAATTGTTCACAGAAATTTTTGTAAATTACGTAGTTAATTACAAATAATTAACTTAATTAACTAAAATGCAAATAAACGAAATTAGGTAAAGGACGTTTTATTTACATGCTCAACTGCATTTCTCTTACCGGAAGCATTAATAATTTAATACAAACTCAAAAATTACGAATTATTTGAATTAATTAATTCATTTATCCGTAATTAATGTAGCGACTCGACTTTGAGTGACGGCATATGCTAATATCGTGTACGACTGTGGAGAAAAGTCCAAAAAGTTTTTAAATAATTGATTAGAAAACTTGCCGCCTGTTATTTCGCACAGACAATTTCTCGATCGCTTTATCGGAACTTAGATCGTTTTCCGCGTCAAATTTAAAAGTCGAATTAGAAATGAATAAGATATGTACGTAAGTAAACTTTGCCCAAAGTAGATCCAGTATTGCATCAGAGACCACAGGAACATGACTTTTGCGAAGAGTTGATTGAACGTCAATAACTGAAAAATACGGCAAGAGTCGAGTTCCTTCTTCTTTACATGTTTTTTTTGTGAAGAAAAAACGGGAAGATGTGTGAAAAGCGTTTCAAGCCTCCGCTATGGCAGAACTTTCGGAAAAGGGAAGAATATTAGAAGTGGGAAGTTTTCAAGTTGACACCCTGTATATAATTTCAGAAAAATATCTTAAACTTTCGTCGTAAACGTCTCTTCAAGTGTCATAACTTGTCAAAATGTACGCATTTGAAATAAATCAACGGCCTGTTAAATTTTTTGATCGTCCGTTAATTAGACGCACGCACACACGCCTACTCTTTCTGCTTTTATAACCTACAAAGCTATTGTACGATGTACGAAATTATTCGTACGCGTTACATTTTGCTAAAATTTAAAATTGATGAACTGTCAAAAGAATATCTAATTGAAGTCTAATTATCTAATTAAACGTGACTTTAAAAAACGCTTATTTTTTCATTATCATTAATCATATTTTTAAGCTTAATTACTCATAGCCGTGGTACGCGTATGTATATATTTTAATTCAATTGTTTACTAACGAGCAGTTATAAAATTTTGAAATTTTCGCAAGCGCCTCGCTCTTTAATTACAAAATTGCGTTTTTTATATATAAAACACATAACTCATGAAAGACAGAAGTACTAGAAGGATAAACTAATTAAGAACATAAAGTAAATTATTTTTTGTATATCGATGACCACCAGGGTTGAGCGGTTGAGAAACGAAAAAATTATTCGGATCTAATCTGGATAACGAATAACAGATAAAGAAGTGAAATGCGTAATCTATTGTTTTTTTAAATTTTGATTTCTTTAATGGTATAGTTTTTGAACCAGTACCTTTCTCTAATGTTTTTTATGCTTTTTGAGATCCTGAATCCGAATTTCAACCTTGCCACCTGTTCTGGGAAAACTGCAAAAAAATGCTCGTTTTTAAGTTTTTCGCTTATAACTCGAAAACTATACACTTTTGGGGAAAACAGTTTATAGGTATATAAAAATAAACTACATAAAATTTCCTAAGAACTAGAGTTTTTCTTCAGACAAACGGTTCAAGAGCTAGAGAGCGTTAAAATTTGATCAAAAGTCCGAAATTGGACAAAAAACTGTGTTTATCGTTTTTCGCTTATAACTCAAAAACTATGCACCTTGTGAGAAAAATTATCTTATAAAAATATAAACTAGATCAAATCTCCAACAAAGTATATTTCATAGGTGTTTTCCTTAGATAAGCCGTTTAGACGCTAGATCGTGTTAAAATTTGACAAAAATTCCAAAATTGGCCAAGAAAACTACTTTTTAGTTTTTTGCTTATAACTCAAAAACTAGGCACTTTTTGAGAAAAAGTTTTGATACAAAAATTAACTATATCAAATTTCCTATAAACTATATTTGTTAAGTTTTTTCTTTAGATAAGCCGTTAGGCGCTAGATCGTGTTAAAATTTGACAAAAGTTCCAAAATTGGCCAAGAAAACTACTTTTTAGTTTTTTGCTTATAACTCAAAAACTAGGCACTTTTTGAGAAAAAGTTTTGATACAAAAATAAACTATATCAAATTTCCAACAAACTATATTTGTTAGGTTTTTTTCATTAGATAAACCGTTTAGAAGCTAGATCGTGTTAAATCGTGATAAAAATTCCAAAATTGGCCAAGTAAACTACTTTTTAGTTTTTTGCTTATATGTATAACTCAAAAACTAGGCGTTTTTTGAGAAAAAGTTTTGATACAAAAATAAACTACTATATATCAAATTTCCTACATTATACAATTATATCTGTTAGGTTTTTTCTTCAGATAAACTGTTGAGGCGCTAGATCGCGTTAAAATATTTTAAAAATTCCGGAGTTGGCCATAAAACGTGTTTACAGTTTTTCGTTTATAACTCGAAAACTATGCACTTGTTGAGAAAAATGATTCTATTCAAAAATAAACTACATCAAATTTCCTACAAAGGGTTTTAGATTTTTTCTGCAGACAAGCTGTTAAGGCGCTAGAAAACGTTAAAATTGAAAGAAAGTTTCAAAATCACTCAAAAACTGACTTTTTAGTTTCCCGCTTCTAACTCCAAAACTATATACTTTTAGAGAAAAGAGTATGGCAGGCAAACGGTTTAGAGTAGACGCTAGGGGGACGCGTTGAAGTTTAGTGTATTACATCGAATGTGGTCAAGAATAACTCTTTCATTTCTAATGGTGAGCTCTATTCTCGTAAAACTCTCATCTAAAGTACTAATCTAATTAGTTATTATTTGTAGTGTACTGGAATGGTATTTGTGTTGAATTGATAAGCGAAGGATTGATAAATCATGAATTAATTTTATATTTTGTATATTTGTAATTAGTTTAATTACCGACACATTTAATTCATTTTCTAAGTTGATTATTGACTTCTCCCACCCAATATCCAGAATGGTAATTCTGTTCCAATACACTGCTCCTGTTAAATTCGAGGGAGGTGAGAAAAGGTGTAAAACTAAGTTTGTACAAAGCGTTCAAACCCGTACAAGAAACCACAGTTTCAGATAACGATATATTTGCAGTCAATAGGGGCTCTTTATTACACCGTGTGTAGTGTATGCAGATTTTGTTTTTGATGGATACTTGCCCTGATTCTGACAAACGTACTAAAAATGTGCATTCCATGGAGCGCTTGAGATTAAGAAAAAAAATTCCATCGAGATAATGTTCAGTGACACGTAGTGTTCACCAGTATCTCATTGGGAAAACTTCCTTCCTAATTGAAGTAACAAAATTCAACCTGTTTCCATGCTGATTTCCAAACTCAACGAAACCAACATTCTCTGCAAATTGATTTTAATTAGTCACAGGCAATAGCCTGGCATCACATCGTGACAGAGAGGCAGTGGCAGTTGTGAGATAGGATATGGATCCTCGAGCTACTACACATCAGATTAATACTAAACAATTTGAGAAAATTATAAGCTAATGGAATTTGAATTCTTCTATCTGATTCAAGTTTACTAATTCGTAATAAAGCATTAAAGTACTTCATTACATTAAGCTGTTAGTACATTATCGCATTTTTGTCAAAAAATTACTGAAGTGATCAAGTTTTACAACAATGAAAAGAGAAAACAATTATCTATTAAATGAGTACACTATAGGAATGCCTTGTCATTAAAAAAAAGAGAAGTGTATTTATTGAGCTTTTGTTGTTCGGAAAAGTAAAATTTGAATTTTGTCTTATGGTGAAAAATTAAGTACCAAACAACTTTTATTTGAAATATTTTCCCCTAAAGTGGACATTTACTATGATATGTAGCATATTCAGTACCTTTCGGGTTTATTTGTAGTTTGAGCTATGCAACCCAACATACTCAACTCAAAGCACTCCCAAGTACTCTCAAGCAAAAGAACACATAAAATATACTTGGCGTATCATAAATTGTATAAAATAATTGTTACCATAAAACAGATACTATACCCTTTAAATTTATGTTTTATTAACATAGTAAAGAATACTAAAACATCTAAATATAATTTATACATTGTTGTAAAATTATTTGCACCTTAGATAAGCTTCACATTTTAATGCAAAAATGCGCAATAACTCATAAGACGATTTATTCGCGAATAAAGAAATAAATCAAAATTTTAATTAGAGAATTTATGGGCTCGTCCATTCAAGTTTGTTTCCCGATAGTGACAAAATTTTTCACTCGTACCCTTTCGAAAACTTTAAATTTTTAATATAGGGGAACCACGAAATTAACCTTTCATTCCTTTCGATCCCCCTTACTGACGATTTCGAAGGCAATATACTCGAGTTAAGTAACGTGTGTGGATGTGGGGGTGAAATTTAATTTACAATTCATTATCGATACATGATATATTGCAATTCTATTCATAATTTTATGTAAATGTAATTTTATGCAAAACAGTAATTATTCGAAACAAAAAAGCCAACTATTCAATTTATTTAAAACGATAGATACTTGAAGTTCGATTTTAGTAAATTAATCACCTCAAACGTTAAATTCATTTATTTGTTCCTCATGTGGGTTGTATTATAAGATTAGAATAAAAAAAAACTAATTTAAATCGCGTGATTAATACGAAATTTCAAAAACTAAATGAACATTACTTTATTTACATTGAAAGAATGTATTTCAATTGCATGAGTTATTGATCGATTTTAATTATTTAATATCTTCGAGATGGGGGGGCTACGAATTTACGATAATTTATACCAACGTATAATAATTAAATTTTTGCAAATTGAATGGTACGCAAGGTCTAGCTTGCAAATTGAAGAAGCGAACGGAATGAAATTAATAAATATGTCACCCAACAGAGCCGGTACTGAATGAATTAAAAAAAGTTTTACAGCGTACCCAGAAAATACCAAAATGAATAAGCCAAAATACAGAGAGTATTCACTCTAAAGTTCTACCCCTTGGATTAGTAGAGATCGTTGAAGAGACCAAAAAAAAATTCACACTTTGACAGGACTGTAAAACTTTGTCGGTGATTTTCGAGACTTCCCTTCCGTAATTTTTGTTTTAACTTTGGCTTGTTTGGTCTATTTGAGGGCCGTGCGATAATTTCGACATATTCTGTACGTAACTGGCGTAAAAGTTCCGAAATAGCTTCAAATTAAACGATTAAATAACATCGAAATAGATAATCAGATCGATAACAATTTTAAATAGTTCAATAAATTTTTCTCATCGTTATAATTAACCACCGTCTTTAGACACAATAAAAAGATGAATAGAGAATCGTGATGGAAGGGTTGACCGAAACACCAGGAAGTGAAAATCGTGACCTAACACAAATAAAGGTGTGAGAAATTCCGTGACAGAACTTAAATTTGCAATACATTTGCTATATCTACAGTTATAATTGAGAGAAATAAATCCTTTTGAAAAATTTATAAAAGACAATTTGATTTACTTTCTTTCGAGTGGAAAGTCAGTGTTTTTTTAGCAATCCTAAAATTTAATTTAAAAATGGCGGATGTGGCCATAACAGGACTTTTTTATACGTGCTGAAGCTAATACTACAAGCTGTCAAAATATAAAAAAATATACCCAAAGTAGTCCCAAACAGTAGTATGCTCAGAGTCTCTCCTTCATCTCCAAAATTTTAAATTATACTGGGTGTTCTAATTTGAAATAGAAAATCTCATTACCGATTGAACCGAAAGTCGAAATATTAAATTTTTGGTATCGCTAGACAGATAATTTTACACTCTTCTAAACCTCATAAAATATTTAAGGTGAACTAACCCCCATTTACGGTTAAACCGGAAGTAAAACCTCATGAAAATTCCTTTAGTAGTTTTTGTTCTAAACCGTTACACACAGACATATACTCAGACAGACTTGTTTCAAAATAGACGAAGTCTGTATTGGTGAAAAGTTATTTTTGATTGTCTTCAAAACGCATAATCGGTCGCATCACGAGTTAGTGATTAAGAAAGTAATAGCGCAATTTTTGTTTTGTGCGTACAAATGTAAGTAGTAATATAAGCAGGTAATTTACAACTTGTTACTTGTCATCTTATGTCATTAATTCTGCTTGTTATTACATTCTTTGTTTCACATAAAAACAAATAGTTAATTTGTTTTTGTAAGTAAATACTTTTATCGGCGCATACTTAAATAATTATATCACGGGAGAAAAACCATTTAATAACCATAAAATCAAAAAAATATATTTATAAATTTGTACAATTTATTCATGATTGAGATTAAGTTTCAATGCTAAGATTACTCACGCGGTTAAAAAGCTAAATACGTGCGTAATTGTCAACTTTCAATGTTATTTATAACTATTTTCTAATATCCTGTCTGGTGGGAAAGAGTAAGAAGCATTTTCGTTTCTATTCCTACAAACGGGACACGCTGTATACCATTGCTACACTTTCAAATACGTAACACGTTAAAAACAATCCTGTAGTGTTAAAAAGTGGGCGTGGCTACTACGTCTGACGTAGTTAAATACACCACGCCCACAGCAAAATCCCTCAAAATAACCTATTTCGGAAAGTATCACCCAATTCACAAATATGGACGAAGAATTTAAACTTAACCAGTTGGTATCTCGACAACTAGCCAATCAACCACCCTGACGTAACTAACCAGCCGGTTACCAGGCTTTATATAATCGGGGCTAAGGTGTTATCTACCCACGTACTCATTACTCATCCCTGTAGTTAACTTCCTAAAATTGAGGACATACTTGAAACAAAGTAAGAATAACTTTCTCTGAACAATTTTTTGTTACAATCTTGAAATATTGTTGTAATAGCCTTGATTGCATTTATCTATACAATTGTTAATAACAATAAATCAATCATACAAAGTTGCTCCGTATGAAATGACACTATAAAGGATTTGAGTTATTTTTCTAAAAATTCTTTTAGCAGCGCCTTAATAATCGTGAGATTTCTAAAATTCTTTGATAGCGTCATTAAATTGTGCCACTTAGTAATCTTATCGTTATTTTTTGCAAAAGAACTTTCCGAGACTTAACACATAAATATTATAGCTACCAATAGATAATAAAGCTATCCACATGTGAGCCGACGATGGCAATTTGTGGGAAATGGATTAGAATGGAAAAATCAAAAAAAGTAGACGTAGACGTTTTTAAATTATTAATGCTTCCCATATAACGTCAATTTAAATCGAAAATAGCTGTCAGCTTTGTTGTAAACACAACACCCTGTATATGAGTTGAAAATCGAAAAAAATTAACGCCAAATATTTTTGAATATAATTGAAGCACCAACAAAGTCGTCAACTATTTTAGTAAAAAATTCAAACTGTAGGTAATTAATAAAATCGGGAAGCGTTGTAATTACTAATTAGTAAACACAGTCGCTTTTAATGATTTTGAACTTAACCACCTACTGAACTTACTTCCATAATGAGTAAGCAGCACTACTAACTATCATTACGTTTCTATTAAATCTTAAATGGTATTGTTTTTATTTAGTAATTATCTGATTATTCGTTTAAGGAAACTTTCTTTAATCAACACGTCAAGATATAGGGTGTCCCACAAAACTGTTCCTCATTCTTACGCTTGTTAGTTAAACGTCCTAATTTTGTATTTCTTAGCTCTTCGTTTTTAGCATTATTTCGTCACCCTCCAAGACGTCAAATATCTTTGAAAATTTCACGGTTGATTTCGACGATTTACTAATAATTATGTGACTTTGTTGATTGTATTTACTCTGGATTATTTACGGAGGGGGTGCTAGCTCCCAGCCCTAAGCCACTTCTTCGAACCCATCATAGTATCTCCTCCAAGCAGCATCCCCGAGTCGCATCAGGTCTTGAGCCATCCTACATGTAAGACGAAGTTTGGAATTATGGCGGGAGGAGCGGTGCTAATTCTAATCATGTCGAGCCAGAAGAAGACAAGGCTCTTCTTATCGCTGTAAGCACAGCACGTGTTCGGCTGTTCTGTCTACTAGTTCGCATCCACTTAATTGCCTACTAAGCCCAGTGTGCAGAGGTTCCCATGAGTATTCCCGCATTAGTTCGTAAACTAGTTCGGGACAGCTTTAGACAATACTTTCCTGCCTCGACAACAACTTGTGTTGCTTGTCCATCTTTAAGTGCGTAATAGATGGGTATTATTCTTAAGGAGGGTTTTAAAAAAAGTATATTAGACCAAACACAGAGACTCTTCTGTGGGCTTCTCTTAGGCAGTTCCAGAGGTTCTGCTTTATCTTCCCCCACTGGATTTATATGTGGAGAGAATGCCAACAAAAGCAGCCCTTCAACTGCGAGGATGGGGATTGTAGTCCTCAAATATGGAATTTACGAAATTTTCCAAAGTTCTTGAGAAGTGCTTCAAGAAGCTAATCTTTTGGAGATAGATGCAAACCGTATATCCCCAAAATATGCATTCAACAAAGACTCTCAAACTTTACTGAACCAGATGAAAACATCAAAGCAGACATAAATCTGAAAACACCGATGGATCTAGAAATCGAAAGAGATCCGAAGCGAGTGAGCACCTGTGCACTCGCTTGAGCTTACCCTCAACAGTAGACTGTCGCTGAAGAAATATGCTTCAGTGTTTGAAACTGAACTCATAGAAATATTACACAGCAATACAGTCCTAAACCAAAAAAATACTGATGTCGGCAGACCTGCCTACAAGCCCAAAACAGTTGCATAGTAACCACTGGCCTCCTGTGGGAGTACGTAGAACTGCCAAACTATAGGTAGCCAAAGATAATGTTCTTATACTCTTATAATAAAGGGACAGTACTGACACATTTTGGAGAATTTAAAAACAGACCACACAGAAGTTAATTTACCTTAAAAGGAACTTTCAAAAAACTTACCAATTTGTCATCTCTGTCGTTATTCACTGAAAGAACATTTGTCGGAATTGAGCGTCTGAAATAAAAGAATTCTTCATCAACAAGCAAGACAATACATGAAAAAATTACTATCAACTCATACTCATTTCGATCTTTTTAGATCTCATCGGCCAGAGCAAGACGAGTACAAAAAGAGCTACTTCATTGCAACTGTTTAGTATTTCCAGATTAATCTAAAAGTAAATAAAATAAACTCAAAGTCTAAGTATTTACATTATTTTAAAATAGTTGGTTGGAGCAGACAGCATTACATAACGTATCCATTCCCAACCTACTCAAGAAAATTAACCAATACATCGCAGTTTTGATTAAATTATAATTCCGCGCGCCTTGTACCTAATTATCTTCTTTTCCAATTTATTAATTTTAGTATGTAACTGAAATAATAAATAAAAATGAAATTTGCACGAGACAGCCACGGTGTTATTAAACTCTTGCGTAATATTTATTTACCTCTCTTTTAATAACTATTAATTATAATCATAATGCACTAAAAACCGATACGTTACAAAAATTTTCAGGTCTCATCTTCAGTTTTATAATTCGTTAATTACACGGTATAAATTGGCTATTTTTGTTGGTAATAAATTATGCAAAATTGAGCAAAAAAATGCAGTGCCGTAATTTAACTTTTACATATTATTAGGAAACGGACTGCAGACGAAAACGGAAAAATGTCAGTCGATTGCTAATAAACGAGTAAAACAAGGACGTTATTAATGTATAGGAAATATTTCGAGTCCTCTTCTTCTAATTTTCTTTTAAAAATAATGTTTTACAAACTTTTCTAGAGTTTAATTAATCGCATTTACAAAATTTTTTATTTTAGGGGCAACGTTTTACGTAACGTCAACGTTATAAAACAAAAACGTGACTATAGAAACGTGAATATTCATTTTCAAAATGCATAAAAAATTACGTACCCTCCTATTTTACGACAATAGGATGCTTTGTATACCTCCTACATTTCTCCACTTCATTGTTTTGTTTTTTTATGTTTTGCAATTAGAGAAAAGTACACGCTTTATGTTTGTGACTTTGTGCCGAATGATAGTTGTTGTAAAACATCGTTTCGATCGATTGAATCGTCGATCCAAAGATGTTTTACTTTATTCGTTTTTTAATGAAATTGCGGAACTGCCCACCGCTGCCCACTCTCTCTAATATGTATTATGCTTAGACAGTTTAGAAATTTTCTACATTTTCGAAAGTTGGGGGTTGGCGATAATGCAAAGCTCATTATTCAAATTTAAAAACTACAACGGTTTTACTAACCTATCGGAGCTTTAATTTGTCACAGAATTTGCGGAGAAGACAACGAATCTTCTCAATACATTTTATGCAGATGCCCGGCTTTAGCAGCACTGAAACAGATATAGGAAACTCTCCTCTCTGCTTATAAAGAATCAGTGGATATTCCAAGAACCGATCCAAATAAGCTTGTAACCTTCTTAGAGGAGACAAGACTGAGGGCGAACCCTTAATACGATAGGGATGTAGAAAGCGTCGACTGGACTAAATGGAAGGGCCTTTTCAAAGGAGCTTCTAGAGGAAACTAATATAATATTATATCAAAGGTGCTATGACTTCCAACGAAAAGCGCGTCGAGCACTCGGTACGAACAAAGTAATAAGAGATGCCATCGATAACGTATTGAAACCAATAAAATATCAACATTATTTATAATTCTGCAGACAGCGTGCTAATAATACTAAACCATAAGGTACAAAATTTGTGACAATACAGGCTGAAATTACATTACAAATTATTAATAAAAAATAAAACTAACCGCCTGCCACTTCTTTGAGGAGGTTCGAGTAGGGGAGGTTTTTGCTGTTTTTACAGTTTTTCCTTTATAACTTAACAACCAAGCACTTTTTGAGAAAAAGGCTTCTATACCAATAAAAATAAACTACATGCAATATCCTACAAATTATACCTCTTAGGTTTCTTGGTTCAAACGACTAGTTTAGGCGCTAGAGCGTGTTAAAGTTTGACAACAATTCCAAACACTGCGAAGAAAATTACTTTTTAGTTTGTCGCCTATAACTCGAAAACTACGCATTTTTTGAGCAAAATGCTTCTACATAAAAGTAAACAACATGCAATATCCTACAAATTATATCTCTTAGGTTTCTTTGTTCAGACGACTAGTTTAGGCGCTAGAGCGTTTTAAAGTTTGACAAAAATTCCAAACACTGTCAAGAAAATTACTTTTTAGATTATCGCCTATAACTCGAAAACTACGCATTTTTTGAGCAAAATGCTTCTACATAAAAGTAAACCACATGCAATATCCTACAAATTATATCTCTTAGGTTTCTTTGTTCAGACGACTAGTTTAGGCGCTAGAGCGCGTTAAAGTTTGACAAAAATTCCAAACACTGTCAAGAAAATTACTTTTTAGTTTATCGCTTATAACTCGAAAAATACGCGCTCTTTGAGAAAGGTGCTTCTATATAATAATAAACTACATTAAATATTCTACAAATTATATCTCTTAGGTTTCTTTTTTCCGACGAATAGGGTGGGCGCTAGAGCGAGTTAAAGTTTGACAAAAATTTGCAGGCATTTGCGACACTAATTCAACGCGTTCTAGCGCTTAACTTATACCCACTTTTCTCGAGCGGCTTCCAAGTTAATACAACCACTTAGGAGTAGCAGACGGTTGGTTTTATTACTCATTTATCACGCTCTTTCAGTCTGCGTTGTCAAAAACTTTATACCTTATGGTTTAGTCTTGTCCTTTTCCGTAGCCTACTGGACAGTTATTTGAAAAATACAACCGGGGTGCTGAGCACGTACCGTACACGTAACGTAAAAAATTACAAATTGCAACAACTACAACCAGACCTTGATTTATTAATAATTAATTAATTTAATTAATATAAGTTATTCATTTACCACCGTTAAATTTATCACTGACAGTTTAGTATAAAATTATACGTTTTTTTTCATATAAACAGTGAATGCTTAAGAATTTGTATAATTTTGAAAAAATGAATTGCCTCACAAAGTAAACTACTTTTATTAATATTAATAGCGTTAATTCTAACGAAATTACTCCGTCGAGAAATGAACAAAATTATTAGCCATATAAGAAAAGTCAATAAAATAAGAGTGCAGTTTGAGAAGTAATAAGACACTAAAATTGTTAAAACATCATATAACTTGTAATTTAGCAACGTTTACATGCTTGTAAAACTTCATGTAAAGTTATTAGTTATTATTACCAGGTCAAAAGGTAAAGTACCTACAGCCACTTTAACCGTTTACGTGAGAACAAAGGTTATTTATTTTCTCCAACCCCCTTAATGTTGTTTTAAACAATCGAGGAGAGTGAAAAACGTCCCATAAACAGACATACAGACAGTTTCGATATGCAACTCGCCGTCATTAGGTCAAAAGGTAAAAAGTATATTACGAGTTTTACGTGAGAAATTGAACTGTTAATTTTCAAATTGCTCGACTCTCTTGTTTATTAGTAAATTAAATTGTCAAAGAATATCGTGCATTAAACAACGTTATCTCGATTCAACAAATTGACTTATAACTTTATTAACTAGTTCGAATATTAAATAATGCATCAGTCAACTATTTCCAAGTTGCAATTAATCGGATGGGAGGTTTAAGTAGGTACTTTTTCGCTAAGGATAATATTATTTGTTTGTGGGGAGTAATTTATAATCATTTTCTCGTTGGAAGTTGGACATATTTATTATAACCCACTCCTTATTTAATAGTAGGCACTGCTAAATCGTTTCGTGCCGATTTTCTTTATTTCTCGGATTACCTCAAATCGTTTTTCTTCCCTTCTAACTCCATCAAATTCTGATACAACATAGTAATAGTAATAGTTTCTTCACAATCTATCCGGGTCAAAAAATTTATTTTGACTTCGTCCACTGTGAGAAAATAATTGTGGAAAATCACGAATTAAACATTTCAATTTTCAATTAATTGGCATTTGGATAAATCCGGAATTTATTAAAGGGAACATTAAAAATCTCATTACGTTCTTGACGAGATAATTTTTAAATACTGCGTGGGCCATCGACGTAATTAAATAAATCTACACTCGGTAATTACATATAAAGAAAAACACAATTTAATTATTTAACGCAAAGTTAACTAACAGCTAGCAGATACGACGCTTACTTAACTAGCGCTTTATTATTTCGTAGGCGTAACTTCCACACGAGGTAAAAGAAACGACTTCTTTCTAACATTCTAACAACAATAATTAGTAGAAGAATAAAAATAACTATCTTTAGTTTAAAAAAACTGTAAGAGTGAGTTAGGCCATTTTTAAATTGATTATTAAGCAACACTCTCTTCAAAAAACTAACCATTAGACATTAGGTACAGATGTATTATTTGAAACCACACCGATGATTAATTACAGTTCATTAAAACAAGATTTTCGTGTTGTACAAAGTGAAAAATAAATACAGTGCGCGGTGTTCTATCGAAGAGCACAATTTAAATTACAACGGGTCAATACGATAAAGAAAATTTACCGGCGACATCACAGACTACAACTCTATTGACGAAAACAAAAGAAAGCTATCTACCAACACTCAGTGATGCATAGGTTCAAGGTGCCGAATATAAGTTACAAGTAGGTTACAATATAAGGTACAAGTTGTACCTCCTCTTGTAGAAGATTAACGAAGCCAGCGTTACGAGTCCGTTATGGAAACTGGAAGAACATACGGAGGTGACGATGTGGTAGAAAACATAAACCAATAACCCTACATCTATGGAATCGTCATATTTATAACGTCGGTACAAACCAAAAATCACGAGGTTCGTGGTAGAGATGCGAGTGTGTGGACAGTTCGTGGAAGGCTCCAAGAGGTTGGTGTGGAAGCTTTCCGAGAAGCAACTAGACTTACACTACTCCCACATCATCGGGTAGCCAAATTACAATATTTCGCGAGCATTTAAATTGAAATTTAGCACAATGGGGGTATTGTACCCTTCACCAACGAGTCTCGAGTCTCGATTCTGCCCACATTCACCGAATGAAATAAAATGAGTATGGAGACGAAAAAGGAAACGATTCGCATAATGCATGCTTACTTCAGATTCAGCCATGGAGGTGGTGTAGTGATGGTGTGGGTAAGAATATCATCGGAGACCTGTACCGAATTGATATTTCCCGATGAAGGTTCGTCGACCGAATAAAATTATATTGAAGAGGTTTTACCAAATTTTCTACTACGGTTTGCTCCATTTATCAGCAAAATAATGAGAGACCGCATGTGACGAGATGCCTATTGGTATTGAAAAACGAAACTGGAAATTTCCCCCAGTAGGTCCTGTAGAACATGTTTGAAATATGCTATGTATGCGCTTTCGAAGTCACGAAGTTGCACTGACAATAAACGAGCTTAGAGTGGCTCTTTGGGAAGAAAATAGCAGTGCCGATTCCAGAAAATAATTTTCGTGAGCTCATTAGTGATATGCAAACAATAATTGCGCCTCGGCGCTGCTGTTTTTCAAAAAAGGGACGAAGGAAATCTTACTGTTCTACATTACATCGGACTGAGTTCTATATACAGGGTGTAAATGTTAACTTGGGGCACACGTCTAGGGTGTGTAGGGGCTACCTAGGGAAGCATTTTGATATAAGACACCCATGGTCGGAAACGTATTCTAACTCTAATGTAACTCTGGATATGTATCAATATGAGGATGAAAACAAACAAAGCAAACATGATTTTAGAACAACTACTCAAAGATACATCACTAAAAGTACTGGATTTAAAACGCAAAAACTAAAATAACTCCCCTACAGTAGATGTTCGAAGTGTCCACCGCCTTGAAGAAGGCACTCCGTGGTGCGCTTTGCCATTGCCTCAGGTATTTGAGAAATCTCCTCTCGAGCAACGTCAGCGGCAGCCGCAATTCTTGCCACCAAGTCCATTTCTGAGGCCACAGGTGTGCCACATTTAGGATAGACAAGATCTTTCATTCTACCCCAGAAGTAAAAATCTAAGGGATTTATATCTGGGGATCACGGAGGCCAAGCAATGTGGCCCTCTCTCCCAATCCACCTATCTGGGTACTCCTGGTTTAGATGCTCTCTGACAATAAGGCTGTAGTGGGCTGGTGCCCCATCATGTTGAAGCCAAATTGCTTGTCGAAGTCCAATTGGAACCTCCTCAAGTAGTTCTGGGAGACTGTGACGTAAGAACGCAAGATACACCTCACCGTTCAAGCGTGGCGGCAACATGTAAGGGCCAACTAGGTGGTTCCCAATGATACCTGCCCACATGTTCACCGAAAACTTTTCCAGACAACCTTGAATGAACTTTGCATGTGGATTTTCGTCAGCCCACACATGGTTGTTTCGAGGATTAAAAGCACCTTCCCGGGAAAATCTGGCCTCATCACCGTACAGTATCTGCCCCGGAAAGTAAGGGTGTTCCCCAGAGTGCTGCAAGTACCATTCGCAGAGCTGCATACGTTGCTGGTAGTCTGCAGGCCTCAGATGTTGGACTTTTTACCGGCTGTAGGGGCACAGCTGTTGTTCGTGCAATACCGTCCATACTGTCATGGCATTGGAACCAACTGCGGCTGCCAACCGTTGCGTACTTGTTGAAGCATCATTTTCAACGCGAGCTACAATATCCTCTTTAAAACTAAGAGTGCGGACGGGTCTAGCCCGAGCCCTCTCCTGTGTATTTCCCTATCAACAATGATACCGTTAGCAAACAACCTCAGAGCAGGATTCCGTATCTGCTCAAACCGCAGTGTGAATCGATACGAGCCGCCATCTGACATACCTTGAGTGTCCCAGTTTCCCTAAGCCGACGATCAGTTTCAGAGAACACTCTCCTGTCCGGGAGTGGTCTATTAAGAAATCGTTCCTGTTAGCTCGATAAAAGAAAGATTGTTCATAGTTACGGAGTGGACTGAAATGAATAGTTGCACATGAAAACTACACTTGGGCTTGTTATTTCCATCACGTCAAATGTTTTGTTTTTTCAGCCTACCAGTATTTTTTTGAGCAGTTGTTCTAAAATCTTTATGTTCCTTTGGCGTCGTTAGGATACGTTTCCGACCATGGGTGTCTTATATCAAAATGCTTCCCTAGGTAGCCCCTACACACCCTAGACGTGTGTCCCAAGTTAACATTTACACCCTGTATATGGCATTCTTTCAGAACTATCTTTCGGACATATTTCAAAAAGTCAAGACTGACGGTCTACTTTCGAACCCCCTACTCTGTGTTGTAAGTTGTAAGAAACACTTTCGTACTGGCGATACGCAGCTCTGTCTTTCGTTTCTCCTGATAACTCCATTAATACGATCAGTTCATTAAATTCCATTTAATTCCCCCTAAATCGTCTGTTCTGCTTTTTCGTGATTGTTTTGCAAAACTGACAATGCTTCCTCAAATTCGTGTACATTGCGGAGAGTCTTACCGATCCTTATCTGACGAGGCTCGGAATCATGGTGTTATGTTAGACACGGAGCTGAAATTCAAGTCGCACATCACTTATCTGCTTAATAATTCTATGCTAATCGTGCGATTCTGCGCGATCCCTTGGTTCTCTCAAGATTTAATTACGGTGATGTTTTGTAATCATTCCTGTTTTGACTCAGTTGACGTAGGCAGGGTAGCTCCTAATTATTTGCACCGTAAGATTACGTTTCGAACTGCTGTCCATCATCTTAACCTTAGGAGAAGAGGGCTATTAACCATTCCTAGGCACCGGAGTCACACTTTCAGGAGATGCTTTTCTTATAACATCGCAAGTGTTTTAGATTCACTGCCGGAAGGATTGTTCATTGTTGTGTCTGCCAGTCTCAATTTTTAGGAAGCGTCTCGTAGGTTTGGGAGATGGGTTTTCCTTGTGGCCGCTTGTAGGTTGACGTGTCGTACAGGTCAGTCTGCGTTAGTAATTCGAGATTTTGTAACTGTAAATGTGAGTCGTGTTGATTTAATCTGTTTTTAATTAGGCATCGATTGTTTTTGTTTTTTTCTCTATAATCAATTGTCGTAGCGCCTTTTTGAGTTATTTTTGTTTGTTGAGGGACCAATGGAAGATCAAACAGTTTTAGTGCGCCTTTACCGATTTAAGGGACAAAGCATTTTCTCGATTAAAAGAATTTTCTTGCATTTGAACATTACTTTGCAGACATCCTGTATAAGTATGGATACATAAATACAAAAAATTATAAAGACTTAAAAATAATAAGTGGGTTAATGCTTAAACCGGTCATTAATAAATAATTGTACAATTCTTTAGCTAAAAGCCCCCATTAATTGTAATTAAGGTAGTAACAAATTCGGATTTCTTAATTTTATTATTTAACAAAAAGACTTATGAACAAAAAGTATATTGTTTATTGAACAAAAATTTGAAATTTTTTAAGAATTTAAAAAACAAATTTCTTTTTAAAAAACGAAGAAGAGGAGTTTATAATAAGAAAAGGAGAAGACGCTCTAATAATGGGGCACTTAATAAAAAATAAAGTACTAGATAGGTATTATATCTAATAGATAATTCATTACAAAAACAAGAAAAATCGTAATTAGTAGAAATTAACGAATGCTCGTGCAACATTAGTTTATCTAGTTGCTTCTGCTTTTCAATTAATTAAAAAAAAATTAAATTAACTCCTGTCTCAAGGACCGTACGAAAGTGGCTCAGGTATATCATTATTAAATTATTAAGTTAAACGTTTAAATGCAAATTTTAAAATCGTGGATTATTTGGATGTTTCGTGCAAATAGAATCCTTGGGAGTGAAATAAGTAAAAGGGTTAAGATTCCACGCTGCGTATGTTGAGAAAAAAAAAGAAAAGGGCAGCACCTGACCATCAGAACGAATTGTTTTGTTTAAACTCTTGTAATCATATTAATTATTCGACTGGACCAAAAAAAAATGATATAAAATTAATTTGTGACGTTCGGCAAAAATAATTAATAGATGTAAATAAATTTAAAAAGGATTTAATTAAATTTGAATGGGTATATTATGGGAAACAGTTAGTTGTTACGGGGCCACTTAAAGGGGATTCTCTGCTTTTACTTCAAATATATTTCTTAATTTGTCTTTACCATCGTAATTACCTCTGTGCTTCATAACCAACGATAAAAATAGCAAATACTAATTGGACGATGTACCTACGATTCAAGTAAATCGGCAAAATTTTTGGCAAGAAACTATCTACGGCCAAAAGATTTAATTTGTAGAATTAAAATTTTGGAATTAGAATAGGAGCATACCGGATACAAAGTTCATCAAAATTATTTGTTTAATTAAGCGGGCGAAACAAACGAAGTTTAAAAATTACTCTAATTTTAGGCAAATTTGTAATTTTTTTTAAATAAATTTTTTTGGAAATATCGAGCAAGAGCAACTTTGTAGTTAGTTGAAATGTACCTTATATATATTTTTCACGTCATTCAATCCAGTAATAAAAATAAAGAGTGTCCCAAAATTAACGCAAGATTTGAATTTGCTGCCATTTTTGCAGTAAGTTGTTGGCAACGCTGAACAAAGAACAGTGGCAGCTGAGAGTTTAGGGTTAGTAAAAATGGAGCGTTCTACGATACAACAACGTGTTTTCATTATTGAACAATATTTAAAAATAATGAAAGTTTGGCGGCCACAGTTAGAAAATTTTATACAAAATATGGTCAAAATAGTGTTTTAACCTCGTCTACTGTGAAAAGATTAATTGAAAAATTCAGGGAGACTGAATCAGTTGAAGACGCTAAACACACCGGTCGTCCAAAAGAAGCCGTTCAAATGTCAATATCGAAGCAGTGCGTGAGAGTGTTGGTGAAAACCCTGGAAGATCAATTCGGCGTCGTGGACAAGAATTGCAAATTTCAAGAAGCTCTCTACAGCGTATATACTCACAAAAGATCTGTGTGGATGCACAAGTGGATGCTGATTTTTCGAGCAAAATAATCCTAAGCGATGAAGCACATTTTCATCTCGATGTCTTTGTTAATCGCCAAAATATCTGTGTTTGGGGTTCGGAGTACCTACGTGTGATTGGCGAACAACAAATGTACCCACAACGTGTCACTGTTTGGTGCGGATTTTGTGCCGGAGGCATCATTGGACCATAGTTTTTTGAAAATGAGGCTGGTCAAGCAGCAACTGTTACTGGTGCTCGATATCGCGACATGATAACACAGTTCTTTCTGCCGAAATTAAATGCTATTGATGTGGCCTATATGTGGTTTTAACAAGACGGTGCCTCATGCCATACAGCCAATGAAACAATTCAATTGCTGCATGAGACATTTCCTGGTCGTGTAGGTACTCTCTCGTTTTGGTGATCAGAATTAGTCCCCTAGATCATGTGATTTCACACCATTAGATTTTTTCTTATGGGGTTATTTGAAGTCAAAGGTCTATGTCAACAAGTCCACAACCACACGTGCATTACCAGAGGAAATTAAACGTTGCATCAACGAAATTCAGCCACAATTATGCAGAAAGGTCATGAAAAATTTCGACGAAAGGGTGCGTATGTGCCAGCAAAGCCGGGGAGGGCATTTGCCCGATGTGTTATTCCATAAATAACCCTATCCTATGTACTTTATGATTCAATGAAAAAATTAAATTCTAAAGACTAAAAACGCTCTTTTATATTTAATTCAAATCTTGCGTTAATTTTTGGACACCCTTTACAATTCCTCGGTAAAAAACATCAAAATAAAATGCATGGGTATAGACTATAATACTGATTGAATACGAGTAACTTTTCTTACGAGGGTATAAATTACAGAATTGGCATAATAGGTAGTTATTAATTATTAATATTTTCAAATTGAATAGAAAATTGCCCAATTAGTAATTTATTTTATTGTAAACATTTTTATTCAAACTTCAAAAGCTTCGTTTACCTTTAATTGATAATAAATTAGAGGTTTTGAGTGCAAAAGAAAAAAAATCAATTACTTTCTTTTTGAAATATTATAAAATATTGCAATATCATCTTTTTGTTAGCACATCAGTTCCATTTACTATTGATACACCTTATTATATTGTAATATACTAATAGAAACAATTTTTTGCATTATTTTATACACAGCTTGATGCAGGAGTGGTCTAACAATAGAAAATTTTCTTTCGCAACAATAGAAATATATAGTGCAGAGGATGAACTTAATAATTTTGTTCTTATAATAAAATAAAGATACACAAATTGAACACAATGAAAAATTTCAATTCTTATAAGACGCGCGGCGTGTATCCGCGGGTATTTTGACGCCACTTTTTCTCCGAGGACGCCAGTAAACACCAACAACTGCAGTTATTCATTACTCATTACATTCTTCTATTTCTTCATTTATTGTGAGCCCTCAACATACATACACCGAGTGCCCATGTCTATTGGCCACCCGGTATACTTTCTATTAAAATCATAAACACTAATTGAGATGGACGTTACCAAGAGCACTTTTTACTTTTTTGTTTAGTTTTTTGAAAAGATGAGAGATCGAAAACAAAACTATTTTGATTGAGTTTTCTAGTTTTCTTATTTAGGCCAGTCAGTAGAGCTCCAAAACACCCTTCTATGATGCAGTAAATGGGGTAGAAGCTTTTATTTTTTCAAATTGTTTATATGGGTGTAAACATGTAAAAAACAAAAATGCTAACACCGGCGACCTCGGGAGACTTTTTGGCAGCCAAAAACCCCCAAAATTTTAGGACTTGCTTTGTTTTTTCGCCTATAGCTCCTAAATGGAGCATCTTCACAAAAAAGTATTTCTATAACAAATTAAAGAGCATTAAACTCTTCGTCGAATGAGTATCAACACTTAAAAATTTGGTCAAGCGGTATGGTCGCCAACCGTGGTCAAAAAACGACGATTTTTCCCAACTTTTTTAAAAACTGACATATTGCATAATATATGAGTCTGCTGTTTAGAAATTAGTACTCTAAGAGAAAAACTCATTAAATAAAAGTTGTAGAGCATCTAATTCTGCGTTTATGTGTATTACTTAGAGCCACGATAAAGATTTTGTAGAAACCTTTATCGTGGCTCTAAGTTGTGAATAAGAAGCTCTTGAAGTTGAATAACGCGCTTACTAAGTGTCACAATTTCGAACTATCTGTTTTTTAAATTTCTTTGCAATATGTCAAGACGAGACCTAACACCATTTTTACTTTCATAAATCTTTAATTACATCCTTTATTCAACTTCATACAGTGTCACATTATTTATCAGTCGGTAAGTTAAGTGACTGACTCCTTTATAAGACTTACGCGTCTTACTCCGGGGTTTATCCATAACCAGAATTCGATCCTTCTCCGCGCTATATCTCGAAAAGGGTTAAACTTATGAAAATAATGTGTATAACCAATCTTGTAGCTAATAATGTTTTCTATAATTTTTATAATAACCTTCATCAACGTACGATCTATAGAAGGCGAGTCATTTGCCAAAAACAATTTTTGTAGCCTTTGACCTTGAATATCTCAAATTGCTCCGCCAAAATTTTTCTGATTTTGTGATATACTTATTTGGAACATCTTAATGTACGTGTAGACCAATATCCAGCTTCGTAGGAATTATTCTGACCAAAAATCCTTATTCGACTGGACTATTTTCTTACTATACCTTCGCATGCCAACTGCCGGACATCAAAATATTGCCAATTTGGAAGAGGTATGCTTGACCGAATTTAAAAATTTTAATACACATGAACGCAGAATTAGATGCTCTACAACTTTTATTTAATGAGTTTTTCTCTTAGAGTACTAATTTCTAAACAGCAGTTTCATATATTATGCAATATGTCAGTTTTTAAAAAAGTTGGGAAAAATCGTCGTTTTTTGACCACGGTTGGCGACCATACCGCTTGACCAAATTATTAAGTGTTGATACTCATTCGACGTAGAGTTTAATGCTCTTTAATTTGTTATAGAAATACTTTTTCGTGAAAATGCTCCATTTAGGAGCTATAGGCGAAAAAACAAAGCAAGTCCTAAAATTTTGGGGGTTTTTGGCTGCCAAAAAGTCTCCCGAGGTCGCCGGTGTTAGCATTTTTGTTTTTTACATGTTTACACCCAGCATATAAACAATTTGAAAAAATAAAAGCTTCTACCCCATTTATTGCATCATAGAAACTCTCTACTGACTGGCCTAATTATAATTTTGCAGATAACAGACTTTTTGAAACCAAAGTTAGTCAAACAAAAAGAATTTCTTAAAATGCCCTGAATATTTTTAATTTTTCTAAAGTATTGTATAATTATCTGCCTAATGGTATTAAACACGTCAAATTTTAACTGCCGGTTTAATCGGAAATGAGGTTAGCGTTCGTATTTAAAGTACAACACCCTGTATATCTTCAGCTGCTTGGAAGATTGTAAATAATCTGTCTAGTGGTACCAAAAAAATTCTGTTTCAAATTTGAACACTCTGTATAATTTTATACTTTGGAAATCAGGGTGATTCGGAGTGTACTATTTTAATAGTTTTGCAATTAAATTTTGAAGCCATCTTAATCCATAATTTAATGCTAATTTATCAAATATAAAATAAATCATAGTGTCATCACTGCGAATTTTTAATAAATTTATTATTTTAGTTAAATTCAAATTATTATATAATTTTCATAAAATCGACTGATCAATAAATTATACGGTAATTAACTGTAAATATTAAATCGCTAATATACTTTGTTGACGACACCAATTTTTCTAATCGTCAAGGTAAAGAATATCGAGTATAAATCTTCAAATTAGTTAAATTTTAACATAAATTTAAATAAAAAATAATTGAAATATATAATAAAAATATTTTCTTTACGCCGGCAGGGGGGTACGAAAAAATATTTATTGAGTAGGCACATAGAAGTTAATAAATTTACAAACATGTCCGAATGGCTTGTAAAACATTGCTGTACTTTTAATGCAAATTTTATAACAAGAAACTATTTTTTTCAAAATTATTATTACGTGGGTATTTAATTACTTATTAGTAATAATGTCTATTAAGTAATAATCTAATAATAATTTAAGTCTAACTCCCTGTTTTAATATTTTTCTTTTAGGTAAAAAAATTACACAATTTATTATACAGGATGTATTTTTAAACGTGTTAAGTGCAGGGATGTCGCTTATCATAAGTCATAAGAGATAAAGACTTGGTTAAATTATGAAAATAGCCCCCATATGAAAAACAATAGTTGGTATCAAAATACTATAAACTAAGAATGAGAACAAAAATTCTTAAAAATCCGCCATACCGCTCGCCAGAAAACCACGTTAACTCCATCTCTCTCAAGAATAACATAACAAGCGTATTCCACGTGGATCAACGAATCGACTGTGGAATCGATTCTTAGCGTGAGTCATTAAAACTGGCTCATAGGAACATTTTTTTACTTTTTTTTAAGTTGTTTTTCTAGCGCGACATCAGTTCCGTTTTTAACCGAAATTAATATACTAATTATCAACGTTATGAATAATATACTAAGTGTGTTTATTATGATGCATCCTGTATATTCAGTCAATGTGACTACAATTAATGAAAACTCTCCACATCTTTGAAACCATTGTTTCTTTGAGAGTTTTCTTAGAAAAAGTACCGACCAGCAACCATCTCGAATGATTTGAATTTGATAAAAGTCTGATACCACAGAATTTTTCCTAAGCTCCCTCAGATATATCTGCCACCAATGTAACGTATTTGATTAAATCATAGCAAAAATGGTCCAGGACAGTTGTTGACAATTATTTTAGGAGATTACCCGCCCTATTTCGGTGCTACTGCCCAGTGCATGGACAATGAACAATGGGTATTAAAAATAATGTTATCAGAGTGTCAGAGGTATTTTTGAAAATTTCGATATGCTCTGCTTTACCATAAAGAAGTGTCAGTTTGCCTTAAAGTGATCGTAACAACATGATTAAACTTATAAGCTGCATATTTCCGTCCACAATTTACGGAACAGGTCTGAAGAAACAAGCAAACAAGAGCGAATTTAGAGAATATTTCAATAGAACACTCAACAACAATAATTTTCTTCCACATCCATAACCTTCAATTAGAAATTAGTTGACAATTTTTATTTATAATTTCTTTCAAAAGCGAAGTCACACAGGCCAGGTTGTCAATTTCAAAAACCACGTATTTAAAGGCTAATGTCTACAAGCGTCTTCGACTCCAAATGAACCGAATAATGGAATAATCCCATCCCGCTCTCAACGATTCCGCAATCTTTCGAACGGGATGAGCTCCACAGTTTATAATCTTCGATTTGACTTAGTTATTTGGAACGAGTTCGCGAAGGCCAATAGAAGACATTCACTTGTATATCACGCAAGTTTATGCAAAACTTCCAACTGCAACTTTTTAGATTAAATTCCACTCTTAGGTATACGAGTAGAGATTGGTGGGATGAACGTACACCGCGTGAAATTATAATATAATAGCGAGCAATATGTAATTTCTTAAAACGCTCCCGGCATCGAAACTTTATTAATAGCAATAGATTGTTTTTATCGCAAATTACTACCTCCGAGAATTGTTGGTTTTTATAAATTTTAATTCGATAACAAAAAAAACGGATTTTAAGCACGTTTTGTTACGAATTACGGAAAGGCGCCCTAACTGTGCTACCGACGAGTAAAAAAGCGTTGGTTATTTTCGACTGGCTATTTATCTATCTATTTATATTAGGTACCGTGTGACTAACTAGCCCTGTTGTGGTATTTCGTCGTTATTGTTTTAAATCGATCCCATTTATCAATTTTTTGTTAATGAACCAATATCACGATCTTTTGTTTTAAAAAACGAAACTACAAGGATGATGTCTGTCAGTAATACGTGTTAGTATAAAACCTTTAAACAACAATGTCATTGTTGCTCTTAAACGAGCCTTTTATGTTTACGCGAAGAAAAAATTTTGTGACTTCGCTTTTTCGCCCTGCTCGGGCGCCACTTTATAAAAAGAACTTCCCACTTGGCTTAAGTTTAAATTTATGGCAAATCCTTGATTTTGTCAGGTGGTTTTTCGCGTCGTGTAATTAAATTCGTGAACTTAATTTTAAAAAAAGTCGTGATTTATTCCGTGTCATCCGTGGCATATTGTTAACATCTTGGATTGTCAATAATTGCGAGATAAAACAAGAAACATGTATCATTTTATGAAGATGTTTGTGTGAATTTATTGCAATTATAACCTTAGTAGCACGCAAATTGTTTATGATAATTCAATTATGGATGTGTTTAAGGTAAACCATTGCCACTTCCAATAAGCTAATTCGCGATAATAAATTCACGATGTATAATAATTACACGAACTATTAATTAAACGGTGGCAATTATTTTATTAATTTACCTACTGAAATTTGTACGACGCGGTTTTTAAATTTGTTATGGTGTGCCAATGATGTGCAGTAATACCGGGTGTCCTGATTCGCGCGGTTGAATATAAATACGATTCGTTGCTTTCCAGAATTGACGTAATAGCGATCAAAATGGATCGGTAACAAAGAAGCCATTAGTTGGTGAACTGACGTATAAGTTCAGGTCACAGAATAATTAGTAAAAATCCCAATTGACAAGACTTACCATTATAGCTAGTAGTTAACTGTGAAGGCTTCATCCAGAATACGCTCGGCTTTCTGCTTTAATCCAGTTTTATCCATCACCTTCATCCTTTATGTTCTGTTCCAGATAGATCTACACTTGCTCGGAAATCCTGATGCTTCTTCTCATCCATGCCATATTTTTCGTCCACTTTTACTAGAAGTAGAATCGGTGCTTTGTTTCTTTTTTTTATAAGCTAGTAAGTAGTGATAGATGAAGGTTAAGGTTTACCATCTTCTCTAATGAAAGGGTTTTAGGTAGATACTCCTTAATAGTAGCCAACTTTTACTAGATACTCACCTGTAACAAGAATACAACGTCAATACAATATTTTCAAAATAAGAGATCGGAGCCTCTTCTTTATGTTCCATTTAAAAAATAGTGTTTCCGTTCTTTGAAATGGATGAAGTTACCACCTTAAAAGTTTACCTCAATTTTACATTTATTTGTTCTTATTAAAAAATCCACCGATCCTTTACACATCCTGAGCAAAATCCAAAGACTGGATTGCCTAGGAATAACTGGAGAAACGCGTACTACGCTTAATACAGCAGCAATGGAAACAATGCTGATCCACTCCTACATTTGGTAGTGAAATCTAAAGCATTAAAGGTAGCTTACAGAAAATTTACTCATCCACGGGAAAGAGTGTATATGATGTCTGATAGAATAACTAGAACATATAGGTACCATTGAAAATCCCTACGGAATTAAAATTCCGATAAGGGAAGAATAGGAATTCAAGGCAGTCAAAATGAATGAACTTGTGTTCTACACAGAACACTCTAACAACCCAAGAGGCACAGGATCTGAGATCATTGAAGACGGCAATTTGAGGCAAGGGGTAAGAATAAGCCTCGGAGAGCACGCAACCGTCTTCCAAGCAGAAATGTACGCCATTCGAACATGTGAGCAGATACTGTTAGATCAAGATTATGAAAAACAAAGAATCTTTGTAGCATTAAAGTCCTGAAAGCCTGTAAGGTGGGGTCCGACCTAGTAACGCACTGCATTCGCAGACAGGACGAGCTACTGTGGAAAATTTTTGTCAACCTGGTATAGGTGCCAGCGAATACCGATACACCATACACCAGAGAACGAGAAAGCGGACGGTTTGGCTAAAGAGAGCAGCAAAATAAGACCCATTGGACCAGAACCACCAGTCTTTAGAATTCCTTATGAAATGACCAAATTAATGACGATTGTAATTAACTAAAAAAATTAATTTAAATTTAATCATAGTATCTACTCCAATCAACTCTCATCTTATTGTTTTCGTTACTAAATTCAAAATATTGTTCCAATGTTGCTTTTTAAATTGTCACACACAAATTTTTTTATTAAATTTAATACGCGGTTAGTCGCTATATGAGCGTTTCCCTCACATTTATAGTGCATCGACTTGAATAACGTATATCACGCGAATTATACTAATGCTGCATAAAGCAATTAATTACCTATTCCAGTTCTTAGTGGAAGTGCTATCTGGAGTCTAGACGAGATGGCAAAGGACAATATTATCTTCGAAATGGATTAAGTTGCCACCTAAAAAGTGTACCCTATTTTCAATTTCTCTGTACTTATTGCAAAACCCACCAAGCCCTTACACGTCCTGAAATCCTTGGGCCATCAAATTGAATAACAATCATCGCAAAATCAACAATCACTATACACGATAGGTCATCTAGAGCCTAATAAATGACTTAGCTGTTACATTATTGTGCTTTCACTTCTGGGATGAGAATAAATTTTGGTTATTTCAGTAATAAAAGCATCAATAGGTACTACCACACAGAAAGAAGTAGACGAAAAGTTCAGACTCTGACCAAGAACCTCTCGATCACGGTTCATTAGCCCAAATACTTACACTTTCATTTTAGACTTTTACCTTTTTTGGTATCTACTCAGAAACTAAGCCGAGTCATGTATTACAAATGTAGAGACCTTCGAGATTGGAGTGAAGATCTGGGAGTTGGAGCATCAAAATATTGGGAGAAATTAAATTGTGAAGTTTAAGAACTTGCTGTAAGCCTTCCTTTGTTTCTAAGTTTTTCGCCAGTATGTATCTTAGATTATAAGACCCCATTACGTCATTGCTCCATCAAACCACAGAGATTGATTTGAGCATGGTGGTGAATTCTCTCCTCTGTCGGCACGTCGACACATATTCTAAGATCCAATACTGTGTCCCCCCCCCTTAGGTCACTTTCTAATTGTAGAAAGATTTATTTACTCGCGATTTTCAAAATAAGACGCTATTTAAGACACTCATCAAGTGTTTTTAGAACTATAAAGCTAACTAAAAACCACTTTAAAATCTTAAGAAGTTTATAGACGTGAATCCATGCATTCAGAAGAAAAACACGGAGTGGACATCTCTTTTAACCGCTTTCTCACTTCCCCTTCTGCGCATTTAGGGTCGGTGAGGTTTTGAAAGATGTCTACCAAACAAGAATGTGCGTAACAATTTGAATTGGCCAATAGTACCCCAGAAATTTGATTCGACTTACGCGTGTGCCCTCTATTTATTTGTAATTTTATTACGTAAACAATTATTGTATCAATTAAGCAATTTGTTATATTTCGATCTAACCTCGTAAGAGACATCCACATCTTATTTTTATTCATCAGGCTCTAAGATAACATTTTAATTATTATTAATTAAATTAGAATATTAGAACGGGATGAGCAGACGAGTTTGGCTCTTTTTCTTGTAATTTAATTGATTTAAAAAAAACTAATTTCCTAATTTGGTAACAAATCTATTTTTTTAAGCTCGGGCAAACCAAAAAATCTCGACGACCTTGGAATTGAAGCAAAAACAAGAAATTGCCTTTAGGACCCCCTTCACATATTTTTTATGACCTCTTTTGAAGGCAGATTTTTGTGGTTTACGTCTAAACTGATTAAATCGAATTGTGAAAATGCTCAAGGACGATTTTAACTACCGTTAAGAGTCCTGTTCGTTCGGAAAACTACAACGTCTATAACCGATAAAAAATATGTGTTACATAATTTTTTTTAATAAAACATATTTTTTCAATAATTAAAAAATTGTAAGTTGTAATTCGCCTAATAAAATTTTTTAATACTACCTTGGCTGGACGTTTGAGGTCATCAACTGCAACTTTTGCTAAATCAACACTAAATTTGGCTTATATTATGCGTTTTTTTATTATTATTAACGTCAATCATTAAACTTCCAAGTGGTTTTATTTATACAAAAATACAATATTAATCGTAGTCTTAATAACAATATAAATTTCGTATTGCCACTTAAAAACAAAACGAGTGTCTATTTCGTTTCCGTCATTTTGTCGCCGTGGAGTCCTTCACGAAGTTTTTTGTTTTTTACACCGATTTTTATTTCGTCCAGATTTACATTAAGATAAGAAAATATTAAACTAGAATATCGTGTTAATTTTCAAACTCGATTGAGTTGTCCAAATAATAACCATTTGAAAAATGTCCCGCCTCGGGCGCCATTTTTTAATTTACTATTTGTTCGTAGAACCAATTTTAGCATTTTAAAATGAAAAAAATTTAATTTATATGATGATTAGACATCAGGATTCGAGACAAACCTGATCCCAACAAATAGAAATTTTTAAGTGCGTATAACCCGTACTCTATCATACCCGGAGTAGCTTTCCTCGTCTATGATACAACGAAAACGACGCAACGACGTCTAAATATAGCAAGAAATGTTAATTGTAGGTAAATTTTCGTTTCAAATTAATTGCGCGCATAAAATTATCCTATTAATACTTTCATTGACCACTCGGGCAAACACAAAAAAACTTTATAATTGCACGTAATCGCCGTCTGTTGCAGTAATGCACGAACATAGGTAAAGTACTTGCATGTTGGTCATGGTCCGATGAATTTATTTTTATATCATTATATTTTTGTCTCACTTTGCGTTACTATTTAAAATCGATTGTTGGAAAGAGAAATGTAATTACCTGTACTTGTTACGAGTTCTCACAAGTTGAAAAAACGTGAGACTAAGGACCTCGCCTGTCCTAATAAACAGTTTTTGAATCTTTCTTAATTGCTCTAAAGGTAAATATAGTAATCTTGTTTGTTTTTTGTTACACATTGTGTGCGTAGTCTTCCTTCGTTGAACTTGAGGAACAAACAAGGATTTTCTAAACGTTTCTCGTCCTTTTTTTAGTGTAACCATTTGGTTGTAATGGTTCAACCGACCATGAAACTAAAAAGATCGACGAGTTATTATAGGAATTTTTATATTAGAGGGACTTATCGACTCACAGCAATTATTTCTTTACCACGGCTATCTAGTAGAAAGATTTAAGTCTTCTTTTTAAATTTAAAGCTACCGATTTGCATATTAGGCACCATTAATTTATTGCTTCCCGTATACAAAGTGGCGAGAACCGTCACGAAAAATTCTTTTGTGAGACTATTCGTTTCCGTACCTTTTAAGCCTAAAAATCAATAAGTTTGTAAAACTCTCAACTCACACTGCTTGAGCACACACTAGAAATTGGGTGTTCGGAGTTTTCTCTTCATAATAGTTGGCAATTTTTCACAAAATCAGGGGAGTAACTGTAATAACCTAATTTTTAGATGTTCTTTCTAATTAAATATTTGTAGGCACCTAATCTTTTTAAGTTAGAGAGGAGCCGGAAGAGGATGATACCACACTTCTAGAGATTACAGCGCCCATGAAGATATGCCTAAAACACCTTTTAGAACATCGCTAGTCAGCACTGCTTGGTGCTCTTTCTAGTTTATCTCAGTGCTTTTTTATACGAACGGTATACAAATAAGGCTAATTAGTGCATCTAAATGGTCCAATGTACATGTTACTTTTCAGCCAGTCCTTAAAACAAAAGTTTAATAGCATGAGGTCCGAAGGACCTCCGAGAATTTACTCTAGCATGAAGACCGTACACTTCTAAAATATTCAAGTGAAGGTCTTGAATGAGGTACCTAATCAGAACACTTAAGTTAACAGCAGACATGAAGTTGGTTTAAAGAGGCGTAGACGTAGAAAAAAAACTGTCTTCTCTGACACGTCCGAATGTACCACTGTACAAAGTTTTGAGAGCGACATCGACTGCAAACGAAAAGTGGGTTGTAGATTCTCGCTGAGAAATATCAAAATATGAACAAACCCAAAAGGCACAAGGTTCAAAATTGCGTAATTATTATATCATTGAGAGAAAACCCTGCAGAGGTCCAAGTGCAATGCCGTAAACCAAGCAGAAGTCGTTTCAGTGGATTTAAAATGCTTGAGGGATGTCGCCAATTAGAATTTTATTTTCTTAGTCAATCCAGATAATTGAAGGTTGGAGATTTTGGTAGTTAGATGGTCCTTAGAAAAGTCATCTAATGTTTGGGAGTATGGTGGATTTGCAATGACTAGGAAGTCAGATCGAATGCCTTCCCACTTTACGCCACTACCGCTCCCTTCCTACCTCGTCTAATACAAGCATTATCGCATCGTTTCAACATGCAAGAAATCGCCTGCGACTGCGAGAAACGTCAGACAGACTGTCAGTTAGAAAGTAGTTTAATGCAGAAGTTTTGTCCCACGTGAAGAGAAGGCCTTTAGGCCTCGTTTTACTGTACACAATAGTGTGCATAAAACTTCTGCAAGACTTCTTAAGCTGGAGCCACACGTAAGGGTATACCTGAAGATGCTTCACTTTGGTATTACGTTTATCCACACACGTAAGGGTATACCTTAAGGTATACTTGACACCTGTTTACGCTTTTTTACCTAAACAGGCGACCTGAACAGGTATACCTCAAGGTATACCCTTAAGTGTGTGGATAAACGTAAAACAAAAGTGAAGCTTCTTCCTTCAGGTATACCTGAAGGTATGCCCTTACATGTGTGTCCAGCTTTAGAGTTTTCTCGCACTCACAGTCCAGTTTACATTAAACTGTAGATCTGAGAGTATACTCGTATGTATCTGAAATTTCTCGCATGTGACAAAGCGCTTAAAAGTAGTATAGTCTCGGCTTATTGAAAACATAAATAAGTAATGGGCGATTAGAAATGTAATGCATTTCTTTAGGGTCTTAGCTGTAATGAGAAATATATGGTAAACATTCAGAGAGAAATTAACCTATCAATTATTATTTATTATTGCCATATTCCATGGTAGAATACAAATATGATTTACTTCACCATTTATTCAAGCTTTCAAGGCATATTAGAGTTACTTGATTTTTACCTTCCTCATTGCACGCAGTTTACATATTATATAGGCAGTGAAAGAATTTTTTTTAAATTTATAGTTTTATGTAACTGATACGGCCATCAGCGAGCAACTAGTTGGGAATTCATTAAAGAATAGACTCTGGAAGTCTCAATTTAAAATATCTACAACTTAATGAAATAAAACTAATTAGAATATACATTTTATTGCCTTTCAAGATAATTTTTACGAGACACGAGACACTTCTCTTTAATACTAACTTTATCAAACTTTAGAAGCTTGCAAAAGTATTTTAGTGGAAACGTACAAAAACGAAAAAGACGGTTTGTTTTCCTCTTCGCCACTTACTTCCGTTAAAAATTCCCGTATTTCCCTATTAGGGAAACAAAAACAGCAAAAGCAGATCTAGTTCCGACGAGTCGTTCATAAATTCACAAATGGAAGACGAAGGTTGAAATTGAAATTGTAATTGCTTTTTCATTGAAGAGATGTATCTATTAATAATATTTCGATTCTGCAATAAATTTATTTGTTATGTTGTATAGAAAAAAAATTGAATTTTGTTTAATAAACGGCAAATTTTTTTTGCAAATTAAGCCCAAGGTTCCTCATTTCATCAATTTTGTGTTTAAATAAATTAACTAATTACTATTTAGACGATTCGAGTATTGAAATATGTTGAATGGGGACTAATTACTTGATTTCTCTTTGCAAATTAATCTTATTTGAGTTTTTATTTGAACAAACTAAAGACATCTCTATCACCTATTATACAGAAGTATCCAAAATATTGAAAAATTCGCTCTTGACACGCACAATGTTAAAATTGATTGCCGACTGAATTTCTAATATACAATTATTTAATTAGAACGTAATTAAACTAAAAAGAAAGAGCAAGTTGGAACGATTAACATACTCTCCGATTGTGGGGTTGCGGTGTCTATTGATTGGCGTTTTTGAAGCCAAAAATGCAATGGCACAAAAAACCTACGCCACTTTTTTTGTTTTAATCGATTTTTTGCATTGTTATGTTCTTAATCCTAGTCTTTTACCCGTTTGTCCAATGTAAATTGCGTCACAATCAGCGATTTTCTTTAAAAAATGATATAATGAACATTCAATACGTGCCCGTGCTGTTCAATTGTTTGTTTATTTACTGTTGTTAAAATGGAAATTTTGTAGTACCGTTTGCTCTATTTATTATCTATATATTATGCGATGATTTTGTTCTAATGCAAGATTGGATGGCAATCTTATAAAATATGTCTGGGACACGCTATGGAGGCGTTTAGAAGTCGCAAAGTTACACCAACAATAATAAATGAGGTTACAGTGGCACTTTGGGAAGATTCGAGCAATATTCCACAAATTGATATTCGTGAACTCATTAGTGATGTGCACCGTAGTATTTAGACAGTGATTAGAGATAGAGAAGGCAATACGACGTATTAATGTTAATTTGAATGTTTTTTGGCTTTTAACGCTGGTGTCAATGGTATAAAACGTTTCTGAGCTAATGAGGTATAGTCGAGAGGTTTTTGGTGAGATGCCAGATGTTTTGTCTACTACTAATGTGGACAACTTGAAAGGATTATTTCCTGTGCGAAAGTGGTCGAAGTGAACACACCTAATACACTTTTCGATACTACCACATAAATTTGCTAATAGGTGGAGCTGAAGAAACCGTTACAAAACTCTCATTTTTTAGCTTTTCGTATACTTTAGCTTAGCCCACTTTGAAAAAGTAATATGATGAAAAAAAATTGTTTTTAGACTATAGAACCAAGCTTCGAACTAGGCCTTTTTGCGAACAAAAGAGGTGAGTTCGGCCAGTAGTTCAAAAATCATCCTAAACAATGTTGTTATCTTTGTTCATCATACATAATAAAACAAGATGGGTAGCAAGACGTATGATAATATGATAATGAGTCATGCGCCACCTTTAATAGACCGAACACTGAACCATTATGTGTGTGTGTATGTAGCGCCGTCAAATAAAAACTACTAAGCGATTTCGTTTAAATTTGGCTTTAACAGAATTTCATCAACAAACTAAGCTAAGCGAAATCGATACACGATGGCCCAAAATAAGAAGGTTATTTTGGTCGCATTTTGGAAAATCTAGGCCCACAATATTTACACTGGGCTATAAGTTAGTACCTACCTACACATCAGCACTAATTAAAAAAATTTCATTCCAAATAATTTAAAATGGCGGCCAGTATGACGATCGGCCCATTTTCAAATTTTTTTATTATAACTATGGAAATAATACTTATTATAAAAATCTAAAAACAGGAATATGTAGGGAAAATATAGGACTTTAGTTTTGATATAGTCGATTTTTAAAATAATTTCAAAATTCACTACTTTTGTAAACTAAAGTTGACTATTATTTGAAAACAGATTTTCTCAAAATCGGCTCTGGTCGTTTTGTCTATATTTTGATATGTTGTAGATATCGAAGTACTTAATTAAACACTCTTTTTTCGTTTATTTGCTATAACCAGATTCGGAGCTAAGAAGTTTAACTTCCTATTTAAAATTAATAGAAACGTCCCGTATAATTTTTAGTTGTTTGAAATCAGGGAGAGCTTCTGGGCATACTATTGCTGCGTACTATTTCTGATATCTTTTATCATATTCTTAACACGTACGAAAAAGTCTTGTTATGACCACATCAACCGTTTGTAGTGTAACAAGTTCACACATCCGTAACCAGTAACCACAACCCTTCACAAGACGACTTCTCATTGCTCCTGCTTTACAATAAATTATCAATATTCTCATGTTCTCATAAAAACCACATCTAACGTGTTAGTTAAGAGTTGAAAAATAACCTCATTAAAATATTCAATTTGAAGTCTATAAACGTTACGTTCATTATAGGCAGAATAGCCCGCAGTGCCCTGTTATAACTAAATCCCAAGTCTTTTCCAATAGATATTCTTACACTTCTGCACGAAAGCAACTTTGTAAGTTTAATGGGCCGTATTATTACAGGTAAAGTAGGTACCCAAAAATTATTTCTGAATACATTAAATGTAGAATCAAAATTTACAACCGCGGGAAGGCGTTAAAAATGAATTAATAGCAATCTACGACCTACGCTCTAATGAGATAGCGCGATTTAAGTTAATTTAAATCAATTTACTTGCAATGCACTCTAAAAGGAATTTTCTTATTATTTATAATTTAAATAATAAAAGAAAAATAGCGATTTTAATCAGATTACTTACATAATTTGCGATAGTTTATTAATCAATAATTTATTTTTAAATTGTTAGTGGAGTATAATTTTCAGTGACCTTGATTTAATGTCTCTCATTATCCTCATCAATTTATTGTGTTTTATTTAGGAAGTAGAAGGTTGTTCGGGACATTAATCAGTTTGCTCACGATTACCAGAAGAAGCCGCATTATTACTAATTATCAATTTAAAACGCATTTTTGACATAATTACACCCGCAAGGGGCATTAACGCCAGGTTTCTCCTCTTGTGTTACTTATTGCACAAATTGTATTAATTTTTAAAGAACAACTATAATACAGACATAACCAGCATCATCGAAAAAGTTCAGTGGGTTAACTGTTACTTTCATAAGGGCCTACCATAAGATTTTCCTCTCTACTCAGCTACAACACTCATGATGGCTCGTAGGTCGTCAGTCATGAGCGATGATTGAGCACTTGAGAGTTCACTGGCAATTTTAGCAGTAGAGGTTAAAAGTCTTTTCACCATAATCCATAGGCACTATTCAATCAAATCAACGACTATTGGAGTCAAAAACTTCTCTTATCGGTTTGGCACGAAATGGCCCCGCTATTGTAGAGCTATGACTAGCTCTTACTATTCATGCATATACTTGATTAACGACAAGATACATTTATATATTTTTATATAATGCAAATTAATTCTAAAGGTGTCGTCCGGTGTACGTCGATAGAAGTAGTGAATAAAGTGAATAATTTGGGTTTAATTTGTTGAATTATTGGCGATAATGATACAACAAGAGCTCAAGTGAAACCGGGGCTTGTTTTGCTGTTGTTAATATGTAAAGGTCAGCAAGCGAAATCATCCGTTTGAATGGAAAGAAAAACTTTTGTAGTGTGCGCTAAGGACGCCTCGTTAATAAACTCTAAACGTACACTTTTACTTTTGGGCTTCTGAAGCCCGGTTTAAGAAAACTTTTAATCTAAACTTTAAGGTTAGACATTTAAAATAAAATGAGGGTTATGTACAAGAAGGCGTCTGTAGAAAAATAAAGAACTTGAAACTTCAGCTTTGAACCTTCAGCCCTTCACTGTTCGTCGTTTAAAACATCCATGTATTAGAATAGCGAAAAAAAAATTTTTTGTACCGCAAGTAGCTGCTCAAAGAACGAAATTAACAACAATAGAAAATTATGAGTATGCAAATTTATTATTAGTTTTAACAAAAGTACAATTACATCACTTAAATGTACCTTAATTAATGGCATCAATTTCTAAATTAACGGCGCAGATATAAATTCTCTTGTTCTATTCATTATCGTGATGTACGGCTTTGTGAAAAATGACACGAAGGAGGTGAAAAAATGCACAAAAATCTCCTTGAACCTTCCAACCTAAAGACTTGGAATGGAATGAAATGAAAGATGAATTACAACAATAATTTATTCCGGGTTCATTCGACAGCTTAAGAAATGTTGTAGTGATATACTTTTGACGCCTTTTGAGGTGTAGAAATTGCATCTGTGTGGACTGTAGAGGGACACCGACTATCGGAGCTTACTATACGCGGAAAAATACTAGCCTCTCCTAAAATTCCTGCCTTTTTAAATTTCCATAAAATCTAAGATTGCTTTATCACAACTTTTATAACTTTTTAATTAGTTTATAATAAAAATAATTGATTAAATAAACATACAGAGGTATAATTTACTTAATTAGGCAGTGTCGTAGTCGTACGATTTACATAATTTGATTTCAGATATAAAATACGGTGTTGGTTTAAATTTAAGCTACCGATTATTTGAATACATTTTTAATTTCATTCATATTTGACATCTTTACACTCTAATTTTAAAGGTTGTCCCGCGTACAGCACAGATCACACGAACACGGAACGAACCAAACTGTCGCATCGGAACGGAATGTAACGGAAATATATAATGACTCATAATTTTGATAGAAAGACAAATAATTTAAGATGAAGTTAATCGATCGCACAGACTAAAGTAGGAAATATTGATAAGTAGACTATAATTTAATTGCCCGAAAGTGCGAGTTTTGCTAAATCTCTTTTTTTGTATTGCGTTTTCGTCCGTTTAACTGGCAGTTGTGTAACGACCAAAATGTCATTAGTAATTTTGTTGCGCTCTGTATATTCATTTAAATTTTATTAATCCACATAAATGTATGCATGTTATGATAGGAGATTATGTTTCCTTGAGAACAATAATTGAACGAGTCGTCGTGGAATTGATTGTTATTTATTTTCACAAGACTGAATTATAATTGTTAAAAATTTATAAGCACATAGAAAAAGATTAATAATTTTGGGAAAAGCTGTTGTGGTTTTTTTGGCTCTTTTTGTCAAAGTTTTAACAGTTTTTTTCCTTGTATTTTTTTTGCTTATTTGATTATTTTGGAAGTCAATAACAATAAATTAATTATTCGATCGTATACATGTATATCTAAACTATATTTTGGAATGAAGTAGAAAAGGTCCATAATCGTTATAAATATTATAGTTGTCCTTTATCTTTCAATTTTGAAAAAAAGAAGTCGTCGTCACATCGAGTGAAGGAGTATATTTAGTATCATTATTAAAATTATATATATTTTTTTATTTATTCAAATTTTTATATTTTTTTATTCATCTCATCAAGTAATTCAATTTAACAATTTGGCAATAAGTTTCAGTTTTTTTTTTTATTTGTTGTAGCTCAAAGTAAGTGTTATTCATCGGTGGCTAGATGTGTTTTGTTTTTTAGCTCATCAAAGTATTTTTTTTGGACCTTCCTCTAAGAATCTGTCGAAGCTTGTTGATATCCGGAGTGACGTTGCATAAGGACTAAGACTAGACTGAGATATTTTCTGGTGGAAAGGATTAAGTTCGTTTGTGAGTATTTTGGTGAGTTATTGAGCGGGATACGTTTGGTTTGCGGGTGTTTAGTACTCTTTGAGGCTTGGTTTTAAAAAAAAAAAACCATTTTCGTACATATTAATGTATTGTTTAGATTGGTTGAATTGAATTTAAACTTGATAATCCTTTCAGTAGTTTATTTTGTTAATTTAATTGTGACAATTCTTAAGCCTTCAGCTAGATTTCATTTTTTTATATTAATTAAATTTTTTCCTCGAAGTATTTAACAGAGTTTCAATTTATTTATTTATTCCTTCTTCTGTATTTTTCTGTAAATACTTCTGGCGCCCTGTAGCAGCAATTTTGAAAGGAAGAACTCATAGACTTTCGCAACGAACTGATTAAAGCTAGCCGTTCTTTTATAAAAGAAAGGACTTTTAGGGTAACCTTTGTGGGGTTTACATTAAACCGTGGCAGTTGGCACATGAAAATTTTTTTGAAGTGCTGTTAGATTCAAACCAAGAAAGACTTTAGTTCGAACGCTCTTGGCCACTCGACCACTCTGACCGTCTTGTAGATGTTTTATTGTAGACACTACCGGCAATAATAGAATTGAAGACATTGGCCCACCATCCAGTCACACGCCAATAACTACCTATGCCCTCAACAGGATTAGTAAAATACAAGACATTATGCTTTAGTCCTAATCATCAAACCGCGAGAGGACAACGAAAAGTAAAGGTCCTCACCAACCCCACTAGATATCATTAAAAGACAAACAGTTACCAATTTAAAAGAATAGTATAGTCCTTATAAAATAAGATGATGCGCGATCAGTTTTGTTTTGTTTTTGACCCTATCCAACTACTCTGCCTTAGCCCCATTAGATAATGTAACGTGACGAAGTGTACCCATGAAAAAATGGAACCCCGGATTAAACCAAGCCAATTTATGATTCTTATTAACAATATCCTCTTTCTCGAGAAGGGTGGGAGGTGATGTAAAAATACACAATTCAATTAATACCGAAAAACACGATCAAATTTTATAAAGTTGAACGGTCCAAAGTTATCAATTAATTCCATCTTCTGGAACATTATTGTCAACCAATTTCCGTACTCACTCTTCAACTATACGAAAGGGAAACATATCCAGAGAGAGACGGAGACGAAAATAAAGTTCCTCAATTCCATCTCGGTTTCTCGTACATAGAAATAATGAATGAACCATTCCTTCGTGTTTTGTTTATATTAAGAACATTTCTAAACATTACCTTACACAATAATAATTTTATATTACAAAAATAGACACGCAATTTTATTCCTTTACAAAATAAAAATTAAAATTACGAAACATTTAATCAATTTTGTTTCCGTGACTCTGTAACGTTTATTTCCCATTATAGAATGTAGGCCGATAATCGATAAAAATTTTAAAACACACTCAATTACTATAATTTACGTTTTAAAACTGCGGATCGGCGTAAATATATTGTATTTCTTACCTATAGTGCAATAATAATGAGGTTTGTTGTTGTTGTTTTCCATCTATCTTTGTTTAAACTCTGCTATTTTTATTAATTTAGATGTGAAGCAAAAAATTACACTTTCACCTAGTAGTAGGTAGTAGGTTTTGCATCTCTTTAGCATTTGAGGCAAATATTGTCACAAATCTTTTGTTTCAAAATTAGAATTCTCACTAAAGTCGCTTTCCCCAAATATTGCCTTAAAATCGGCTCAAAAATTGTTTATTGAAACAATTATTATAATTATCATTGCTTGCTACTTCTTTTTTGTTATCTATTTCGTCAGTTACCAGTGTTTTCAGTAGAGGGATGCTCAATATGGTATGTTGGTAATGCGATAGGAACAAAGCGTTCCAGCGTAAGTCGCGTGGTTGGGCATTTTAACGAGACAGAATCGTATCTAAGAAGACCAGAGCAAGGGCAAAAATAATGTAGGTACCAATCTAAAATCTAAGGGACATTTTCTTTGGCAATCCGCTCTAAAAAACTGGAGAGTCACTATAATACAGTCAATTTGTGCTCAAAAGAGGGTCCCTAGCGGGAAAGTTGTGGGGTAGGTGAGTCTTCCATTCTATACGTTTTTTTGGAGTGCTGAATCCGAATCTGAAGTTTGCTAACAAAATTTTACTATTTGGTTTTTTTTCTCTAACGAACCGTTCGGGTTGAAATGCCAGTTGAAAATTGGCGTAATTCGGCTGTCGCCTCAAAAACCTACGTTTTCCACTCCAAAACTATAATTCATTATATTAAAGGCTGTTACTTAGTAAATTCCTCCTAGTTTTAAATTGAATACAATGTAGACTGCTATGCCATCTCCAGTACTAAAAAAATGGAAGCATTTGATGATGCAAAAATTGATTCACAGAAGCGGTGGAGGATGCTGATATCCTAATTGTCACAATAGTTCTTATGTTGACCCGTCAAATGAATATGTGACCTTTTGGTGATTTTTATTGACCTGTGCGACCCTGATATAAAGAATATATTCTTTTTGAAACTAGGAAAAGGAAAGGCGTCGCAAACCCTCTACAGTCCTTAACTTGCATCAGCCCATATATCGTTCTTGCACACAATGTGTGGCTGTGACACCACTACTGTTTTGTTTAATCAGGGGTAACTGAAATTTTTCAAAGTCTTGCAGAAGAACAATGACTTGCAACCAGTCATTGATGCTTTCAAACACCCTCATGCGCACGAGGGCGAGATTACCGAAACAGAAGACGTGTTACTCATGAATCTGTATAGGAAAAGGCATGAGACTAGCCTGAACGATTTGAGATACAGGCAATACATATTTTCAACATACAAAAGTGCCTTACTAACCCCCCGCCTCCTCTCACTGATGCTGCTGCACGACAACATTCTCTTAGAGTTTACTTTCAGGTGCAGCAATTATCCGGTCAAACCACACTCGACGAGCAACAAAGAGACCCAAACGAATGAGGTGGAAAAAACTGGGAACTATTACATTTCTTGTAATGGTAAAAAAGACTGCCAACGCAATTGTGAATGCAGGAAGGCACGCATCTATTGCTCCCGATTTGGACATTCTGCGGAGGGCTGTGTGAAGCCCCCGAAAGAGAGCATTGACATATACGAAGAAGAGACCGAAGAAAGAGACAGGAAACAGACTGAAGAAAGACACTTACACGATCCGGAAGGTAAGTTTATAATCTCACAATCTATATTTCGTAATAATTCATCGCTCCTTGATATATGATAATATTATATTGTCATGTTGTCTCACCACCTCTTTCGTTTTCCAGATGAGTAAGCTCCGACGCTCACGATAGGACAACCCGAACCTGTGCCAAGACCCGCCGCCTTTAAAGAAATCCAACCAGAAGCCTCTAAACTCTAAGCGACAACGGCTCATATAATTTTTGCTGAGATAATAATGTAATATAAAAGGTGTTCATTTAAAAACTAGCCACCCACAATAACTATGGATCTAAAGTAAGCACATAATTTTGAGAAAAAAGATGAAGAATCAACTTGCAGTAATTGCAGAGTGGGTGTCCCAGAAAATTATTGAAAATCTTATTTCTAGCTTACAAATAATACGCACGAATGCAGTAATTAGGAGTAGGGGAGGGCATATTATAGAATATTAATGTTGAAGTGAATCCATTAATTTCATTGTTTTCGATTTTTGTTTGTTTTTATTGTTCCCCAGTTTTTAAGAAAAAAGTTTTGAACCCTAAAATGACGGAATGTAAGGCAATTTTTGCGGATAACGGGGTTCCTCCAAGTATCGGCAAATTGGCATTATCTCAGTGCGGATCTTAGGGATACTCGTATCGTATTGGCGAGCTGTCAATCAAATTACGTAACGATCACACGGTCGAGTAAATTATTTCGAAAAACTTTTTCGAATGATACGTACTAAAAGTATGCAAGGATATTGATACACTCACAACGATAAAACGCAACAAAAATGTAATTGCGGCAATTCGATAAATAGAATTGCATTTAGATTAGCATTATTGAATAATTCAGTACGTCCTTTTATGTTTTTATTACACGCTTAAATTTGTTATAAACATTTCTAGTACACGATCATAGTTATTAGGTGGCTAAAAATGAGCGTGGTAAATCAAACAACAAAGGAAGACAAGACGATTACTTTATTTTAACCATAAAACAGCAACGGATAGACGATGGACGACATGACATGATGTCAAGTAAATTATTTTTCAAATTAATGCAGAACTGCTATACGTGTGGTCTACGGGGGTCCACGTCGTATTTTATTAAAGAAATATTATAATTAAAGTAGGTACTTAGTTGTAATTGCAATTATGTAATTATTACCTTGGACGTCGGTCGATATCAATCTTCAATAGAGTTCAAACGTTTAAACTCAAATTTGGTTAAAAGTGAAATGTTTACATGCGCTGCCATCGTGGCATTTAAATTCGTTACAAATTAATAATAATATAATATCATTTTCAACATTTAAACTTATGATACGTCATTCAAAATGATGTATCGTTTTTCAGATGGATGAAGGGGGCGTTAAAAGTTAGAGAAAGAAGGAGTAATTTGAATATTTTCAGCTGTACAAAGGTAGAAGTACATTTTTGACAACGTTGGTCCAAATAATTGTCCAATTTTGGGCACATTACATCGATTTCCTTGTAAGATCGGTAGTTTAGGAGACAGTCAATTATTATCAATATTTAAAAAATTACAAGAAATATTCAAATAATCCCCCATTTTGTCACAAATACATCTCCTACCCAAATAATCCACCTCATAATATTCTATTGCCTTTTGTACACCTGGGGTTTTCGAATTTTAAATTTCTACGTCCTGAGAAGAAAATGTAATTGATTAATTGGTACGATTCTTCTATTATACGCAAACCGTTAAGGCACCAAGATATTCCCGTATTCTGAAAGTCATAACTTACAAACGGTTTGAACTAGTAACTACTTGCAAAGCGGGTTCATTATTGGCCGAACAAGAATTGAATCGTCTCGAGAAGAAAATAAGCTCATTAAGAACAATTATTGAAGATGGATTAATGCGCGAATGAAATGTTACAAAAAACTGACATCACTTGTCGTAATGTAACGTAATGACTTATCTTCTGATAGAAGTCGACCCAAAGTGCAATTCGAGTCTCAATTAATTAACGTACCTGTTGTATGCGGATATAATTACATAATAAATTATTAAATTATGCAAGGAACTTATATCTCAAGTCTATATAAGGTTAAGAAGTATTGATATTATCTTATTATCTCGTTTTGTTTAATACAACAGAAAAAATTCTGTAAGTCCGTATAGTCTGTTTAATAAGTAAACTTTTTTATTCCTATCCGTGTGTATTTACGCACAATTGGACACGCTTTGTTGGCTCAAAAATGTCAATATCAACATTATAATTGTATTAAATTACTCTTTCTGTGAGCCTAAGGTAAAACGCCTAATGTAAATTTAAAAAGTTGTCGCCAGCAATAAATTACCTGAATAACGTATAGGTACCTAATTTAGTTCCTGTTTCAGTAATGAGCTACTTTTTGCAATAAAAATTGGGAGTCGGACGGGCCTGTACTTCATTATTTTATTCGAGCATGTTGGTGATTTCAACGATCGTACAAGTGAGTAAGCCGACAACATAAATTGTCCCCAAGCGAATGTAGATGTAAGTATGTGGAATGACGGAAGGGCCATTATTCATCACGTAAAGGAGAGGTATTTTATTCAAGTCAGTCTTCATTATTTCTCACTTTCATGTTGGTTAATATTTTATTTTGCACTGCTTCGCAGCAGTTGCTTTTCGATGAAAAAAATACATTCGCGACATTTCCGACAAACGTCCGTTTTCATAATCAACTTTAACTTAAAGTCGTCATTTACTTTAGTATACCCATGGTTTCCTAGAGCAACTTTAGTACTTTTAAAGCTACTTTAAGGTAAAGTTCTCGGTGAGGTTTCGTAAAGAAAGTACTAATGTACTAAAGTTGCTCTAAGGACCTCTTACGAGTAGTTCGAGAGCCCGCCCATAACGTCTTGATAGATGTCCGCCAAAAGACCTAGGACTTAGCTTCGAGCTGACTATGGTATAATGTTCAAAAACCAACTCTGGAGGTGCGGGCGAGCATTGTGCAAAGATAAAATCGTCTCCAATAAGTAGGTAAAATGTGGTTCCACACGTTCTTTGAACACAACACTTCCAGATACCTTTCTGAGTTTTGCAGATTACCAGATCTGTAAGGACGTCGTATAAGAAATGCCTCCCCACATTATTATAGATCCATGATTATTCTGACCCACCATGTCTGTTATAGGGCAATGATCAAATCGTTTGTTTGAGCGGCTGCATACTCGCTGGTAGCCATCTTGGTTCTTTAGCAAGATTATTGACTCATCTAAACCATAACAGACTTACACAGTGGGCACTTTCCTCTTGTGCAGTTCGCATGCTCGCGATCGTAACAAAGTCGTTCTCTTCTGTCCCTGTGCTGTGCGTGAGGTAAGATGCCCATTGCTCAATCTTGTTCTGGATTGCTAGCAGAATCTCATATCAAACATCTTCATAAAAGAGACGAACGAGATAGTCAACGAACAAGATTTTCAAAATATGTTCAGATGTTTTTCATCAAAGAACTTTTTCGGAAAAAGAAATAAAGACTAGAGCCTAGATACTAGAGCTAGAAACTAGAGATTAGAGGCTAGAGACCAGAGACTACAGACTATTATCGACGCTAAAGACTGGAGACTAATAGAGACTAGAAAATGAGGACTGAAGACTGAAGACTAAACGCTAAAGATTAGAGGGTAGAGGTAGAGACCAGATACTAGAAACTAGACGATAAAGACTGGAGACTATTAGAGATTAACGGCTAGAGACTGAAGACTAAATAACGAGGACTTATACGACTGAAGACTGAAAACTGGAGACTAGAGGATGGATGCTGAAGACTAGAAATTAAAGACTAAGGACTAGAGACTAGATGCTATAGAGATTGAAAACTATAGAGATTACTGATGTAGATGCCAAAGGCCGTTTATACACAAAAACTATTAAAATTTTGAAATGCCCTCAATAATAATAAATTTAGTAATTCCCGACGACATAAGTGCAGCGAGTTTCATTGCATTAACCATTAACCAAAAGTAGTTTAGTAGAAGTAGAAAATAACTTTGAGTTCAACTCTGCGTTCGACATTAAAAGGCGACGCTAGGGCATCGGGAGAAGATTGGAAAAATTAAAGCATTTTGTGTGTGAATAATTCCTCAGAATATCAGATCATTGGAGATTTCGAACGACGAGTTTACGAAGATTGAGCTTGTCCCGCTATATAGGTGTGTCGGAGCCGAATTAAAATAAAATTTTAAATGCCAACGAAGACAATTTTGAGCACAAGAATAAGTGGAATTTAAAAGATGAAAACTCAAAGATGAAAAGGAAGAAAAACTCGATCAAAGCTTCAAACGTACAACCCACATCATCCGACTATTACAAAAATCTCTTAGCGTCTTCTTTGAGACTCAAAACAATTAAACACTGTCTAGCCATAGCCAATAGACAAATACCGGACCTTGATGATTTATTCCACCAATTAATATATTTTATTGTTATGTGATTTCCATGTAGAGAAAACGAATGGGTTTTAGTCACTATAAGAATGCAAAATTATGGAAGAAAAAAGACGATAAAAATGCAAATCGAATTAACTACTCGGTGAATCTTCCTTCTTTATACTTTTATGTAAACGAGATGTGGAGTCGCCGGTGAATGGGTTAGTACCTTCTTGTTTTCAATTAAATATATAATTCTTGGTCATCAAGGACAACCGCCCCGCCATCACTTATTTATAATACTAAAAGTGCCGCTAAGTGACGTCATTACAAATAGTTCAGTTATAAAATATGAATATTGGAAAAAAAATTCTTCGGGATAATTCAATTTGAGTTGAAGCAGTTCTTTATTAAGGTTATTGACGCTAGTTGCATATTTGTTATTAAACATACGAGTATTATTCGCCGCCCAAATACATCGAATGTGAAGTTTGAATGATAGACCTCGAGAGAGTGTGTCGTTAAAATGCATGTAACATGGAACATGTAACCGCGAAGTGATATATATTTGTGATCTAAATTCCAGTAGATTACATACGCCTACAAGATGTAAATATTGCACGCCTTCAATTTACGATCATTGTTGCTCAAAATTTTAATTAATTACTTTCAAAATTGGTTCAAGTTTAAAATTTGCATTGAATATTTAATAAAGTTTTGATCCATTATTTAAACACTTTATTTATTAACGTTTTAAATTGCTTCGACTTAAATTATACGTTACTGTAAAACATTAGAAAATATTGGTCTAATATTAATTTATAGCCCCTCGGCACAACACTTAAAAATATAAAATACACCGCCCTTAAATGGCATAGACAGTACCTACCGTCGAAACTACACCCTCGTTATCATCTGTATCTTGAACAGCTCTAGTCATTAGCCAGTGACTTAATTAAATTAATTGAAACGGTAAAATTGATCAATGATTGGGTTTAGAATTGAAAAATAAACAATTTGGTAAAAAATCATAAATGGCGTCCATAAGAAAAATAAAGTTAACATTAAAAGACCAAGAACAAATCGACCAAATAAAATTTTGACTACGGATTCGAAAGCAAGTTAAAAAATGGCAATGAAAATGTTTGTACAGAATTTAAAAACGTGAACAAATAAAAAAGTTATAGCTAAGAAAAGAAAATGCGAATTTACGGGATTTTCAGCTTTCGCGAAAACTGAAATTTCTATTCAAATTATTTGTCAGCACCCAATTTAGTAACTTTCCCAAATTTAAACCTATATGATGTAGCTCTTGAGATAAGCGAGATCCCCATATTGTACAACAAATTTCAGTCGCCCTGTATATAACTGCTCTTCAGTAATACCTCATCAATTTTAAAATACTGCAACTTCTCATCAAAAGTAATTTAGTTGAGATTAAAAGGTTAAGTCCGGAGATGTAAGCGGCCAAAGAATTTTATCATCTCTGGCATTAAATTTGTCTTGTGGCTCTTCTCAATATGCTGTGCTTTTGATATCATTAATCATTCTTTACTTTCTTTTTCTATTTTGCACTATATCGGACTGAACTCTTTAACTTACCTTTTTTCAAAAATATCTTTCGGATAGTTTTCAAACCATCAAACCTGATGGTCTACTTTCAGACCTCCTACCCTGTGTTTCAGGTGTTCCTCAAGGATCTCTCTTGTGTTCTACGTTATACTTAATCAATACGTACAGCTTGTAAACTTCTCTTAATCGTTGCAAGTAGGGCTTTTAGGTTCTCTTTTCGTCCCGATAGTGCAATCAATTCGCTGAACTCAGATCTTGCAAGTCTACTTAGCTTTTTCAATAAGCATAACCTTAAATTCAACCATTTTAAATCGTATGCTTTGTCTCCTCCAGACCTCCAGACTACAGATGCAATGCGCACATTCTTGATGTTCGCTTTGCTAGTACAGTTAATAACAAAATAAGGAAGTTCTTAAGTTTTCAATCTTTTGTGTCAGACGCTAAAGTTACGACGTCGATGTGAAACGCTACCTCCCAGAGTGCCGGTAAATGGAATAAATAAAAGAGCCCTAACCTTATTAAAATTTTACAAAAATTTGCAAATTTAATTGTTAAAATCGTGCAGTTATTTTAATATAAGTAAAATTGAAATATCTTTTAAAAGAGCATTTCTCAATTAAAAACATCTAATACAACATTTTATTAGCAATCTCACGATTTACACAATTCGTGTACTGGAAAAAATAACAAATATTTACTTTTAATGCATTAAAGAAATAGTAAAGTAATATAAGTGGGACGTTTTATTTGCACGGCTAATAATTAGCCTCAAGTTGTGAATTTTTTTTGTTTATTTTATTATTTGCAAAACCATATACCTACACGAGCATCTAATTTAGTAGCGTGTAACGGCGACCAAAAAAAACGTCAATATTACATAACACGATTCTCTTTCCGACCCAGTTGTGTTCTTTCCTCTCCATCGTCTTCACTTTCCAAATTTGTAACTTCTATAGCCAATAAATCGATTCCATTTTTTGTTTTAGTTAATGTGGGAAAGCTCGTCGCGAAAAGAAATTTCCACGAGCAAAACCAAAAGTGTGGGAATAGTAAAGTATAGGGTTTGAACCAGACACAAGGGCGTTGCAACGTGTTTCGATATTTTTGATTCTATAAAAATTTCTTGGAAAGAGCACCTATTAGCGCGCGGTCCAAGAGTACAATCGAGGTGCAATGTAAGAATTGAATATTTTGCCAAAAAACTTTAAATCGAGTGATGGTGCTCTAAATAGTTTCACCCGGGTATCCCGTTTATATACAGCGTGGTGTATTAAAGACGATCCGCCCTTAATAACTTTGAAATACGCATCACTCATAGTTTGCTAATAGTTCTGGTTTTTATAATTAACCCACCTCACTCTGGTCATTCTCAATTTTACGATCTTGATAACGAGTGTGGCATATCTAATCAAAACTCATAAAAAATGATAACCAGTTATGTCAATTGTATTTTGATAACAGCAGAGAGTCTACCATCCATCCCTGCGATGCATCGCATCAGCTTGCAGAGGTCTGACCCCACTTACTCATTAACATTAATGCGAACACATAAACTCCAACATACCTAGGTCAATTGAACTTCCTTATTATAGTGTAATAGTGCATAATCGACCTTAACTTGCAATAAAATCTTGGAAGATTCTTCCGAAAAATATTTGAAGAGCAGGTGAGTTGTGCATCGCGGATATTAGGTGGGTAAATCGACATTTATTTTTATTTGTGACTTGGAATTTAATTTAAACAAATTAACGACAATTCGACACTTGCATTTACTTATAATCGTACGGTTTCGTACAATTATTTAATAAAAATCTGAAATAATTTGAATTTTAATTGAGAAATTATTATAATTTTTGGCGAAACACGTACATTTTTTCAAATGTCTAAATTTTGATGCAAATTAAATTTAAAAAACTAATTACAATAATTCAATGACAGGCGATTTATGAAAAATTGCATATACTTTAATGCAACTTTTTGCAATCTCACATACTTACAACTTTTATCTCGGATTTATCAATAATAATAAATTATCGCCAATTTAATAAATGTGTTAAAATGTTTAGAAAGCAATCGAATGTTCTAATTTTTTGTATAAAAATTCCTCAAAGTCGGATTATACTATAATCGCTTGATTTAGGTATTTAAGAAGCAAAAAGTTTAAATGGTCATTTCAATATTTAGCAATTGAGTTATTTCCAGAATACTAATTTCATAAAGCCTTACACGATCAATGACAATATCAGTATCGACAATACAGCTGTCAATCCTCGTACTAGCCAGCCTCAAACTTACACCCTTACACGATCAATAATATTGACCATATGACCATACCTTTAGTCAATAAATGTGCTGAGCCACCTCTGTTTCTGCCTAACGAGCAAGGAGAATCTAGTTTTGTAGTTTTATTCGGTTATTTTGTCCTTCTAAAGCATGCATAATCGTACAAAAGTCTGCATAGCTATTGTTTTGGTGCTTGGAACTACCCGTCGAGTAAAATGCAAATAGTGGACTAAGAAATGGTTAAAGAAGAGACAAAAATATTCTCATCTTGTACTGGCAGAAATCAGCCTCAGCGATGTTGAATACACAAATATGAGAAAAAGTATAACTGTTAACGAAAGATTGGCCTCAATTCTGAGATACTTGGTCACTGGAAAAAATTTTGAATTTGAATACTTGAACACTTCCGCTGCTAGTTCCGTCGGCTCGTGCCAAACTGACTTCTCGAACCTCTCAAGAAACGATAAAGCAAAATACACCCATGAGCCCATGAGGAGTTATATGTAAATATAAAGATTATTTAAATTCTTCATTGCTTCAATTAGTTCTTATAATTTGTTCGTATACTGTTTATTGTATTTTTTACATCATCCCTCGTGTTGGCTCCCGGCTTTATTCTCGCTAGTAAAGGTATGAAGAGGTCAAGAGCTAAATTTCTTGTTGTTTTATTTAAATACATTGAGTTGGTCAGATACCACAGTTCCTGGGGATAGTTCGTAGTGCTCTCGATGAAGTGGCAAGGGACATCTTAACTGTTGATCATTGTCACCTTCATAAGGGAGCAACGTGAACTGAATTGATTATTGACGCTCTAAAAACAGAAAATTCAGATTTCCTTCAATACTTCATCAATATCAGTTCCAATTCAGTTGTTCATCTATGATTTTCAATGTATTGTCAATATTATTGATCGTGTAAGGTCCGCTAAACATGTTTTGTAAGATTGCCGTCCAGGGAACGTGCTGGCCGCCGGTTAGTTTATCAATAACAACCGTCGCCAGGTACTCACTGACGCACCTCGCTTTGTTTTAAAACAAAATTATCGCTGAATCTACATTAGTAAATACCTCTTCGGTAGGTACAGGTTTTCCATAATAATCCTGCCCACACCATCACTCTACCTTCTCCATGGTTGAGCCTGAATAAGTAAACGTGTGTACTCTGAGAATCATTCCCCTGTTAGTCTCAATACTCCTTTTCTTCCATCTGGTGAAAGTTGACAAATTTTATGCTCTTCAATGAAGAATACAGTACTCGATTGCGCCAATTTCCAATTTAAATGCTCGCGATAAAATGGTAACTTGGCTACCCGATTACGTGGGAGTAGTGTAAGATCCCGTTGCTGGTCGTAAAGCTTCCAAACCAGCCTCTGGGAACCTTCGACGAACTATCTACACACTCAAATCCGTGCCATGACCCCCACGAAGTCGATTTTTGACAATTCTACAAATGACTCGAAAAAATAAATCGATCATCGAGGGCTATTGTTTTACGTTCCTTACCACATGGTGGTCTCAATATGCTTCTTCCAGTCTCCATAAAGCGATGGGGGCATCGTAGAACGGCTGATACTGACTTCGTTCGTCTTCTACAAGAGCTACAACTCGAGCACCGCCTTCGATACTGTATTTTCCATTTCCTTTATGATCTCAAAGTAAATTATCGGTAAGATCACGTTTGATGAAACGCTAAAGTGGGCTTAAGACACCGAAACAAACTTTGTGAAGAGACCTCACTGATGATGTTAACCCGTTCGCTATCACATTCCAGCGATTTAGCGAGTAACTGAGAATGCAATCGAAAAGATACACTGAAGGAATCTAATTTAACAATAAATTACTGATTATTTGATTGGTAGTTGGTTAAATAAACATCGACCTCTTTTGATTTGAGAAAAATTAGCAATTACGAACAGAATTTTTCACTTATCTAACAGAGGTAGGTATAACTTTCAAAATTTGCCACTTTTAGTATAAGATTAATTATTCTCATCTGATAAAAAGATAAAATGAATTTTTAATAATAATTATCAATTCGAAGTACTGAATTTTGTTGGGATTTTGTTGAACGATTGCATTTTGTAAAAAATAAAACTCCACACCCTGTATTGTATAGTTAACTTGCAACATCTTCATTTAAATGTAAAAATTAGATTAAGAAACTCGTTTAATTACCAATTAACACGATTTGAATATAAAAGCTTAAAACTCAAACACGAACTAATTAGAGTTGCATGTAAATTGCGGGTATTTGTTGGAGATTTGTTTCAATCAAAGGTATGTCATCGCGCATTTTCATTGTCAGACGAGACACGAGACGATTAATGATTTAGCGGTGCTAATTAGTAATTACGGTACAGTAAATATTTTCCTTTATAGTAGGTACTATAATAAATATGTTCTTTTTATCAATCTGTATGTCTGTAAGAAGTTCAGAGGGCAGTATTATACAGAGTCGCCTCGGACTTTTCCGAAATCAAACGGATCATTTAAGAACTTCGATACACCTAGACAAAGCAATTTAAAATTAAAGGAGCATTTCGGAATATCTTGACCCACATTCCACATTATTTATTATTGGCTATAAGTTAGTACGCTTCAGCCCTAACCTAAAAAATTATTTTTCAAATTTTTAAATTCAAAATATAGCGGCCAGGATAACAATTGGCCCATCTTCTAGTTTTTTTATTATAACTTTGCAAATAATTATTATTATAAAAGTCCTGTTATGGCCATTTTTAAGTCATATTTTGGCCCTTGGAGGACGCTGAAAAGCGTCCTCGAACCACCCATCCTACAGGGTATTTCTTACCTTACCTTCTTGAAATGCCCTTTCTTGGCGAATAACGCAACGTCATGTAATAAGGAGAAGAAATAACCGCCGTCATAATAATTTCGCGCTAATTAAGATTCGTTATTCTGCTGTCATTCAGTCTCGTTACAACCGCGTTCTCGTCTATTCTTCTTGAACTCGTCGAATTTTCAATTATTCGTAAAAGTGAGAATCGCGAAAGAAGCCATTTCGTCTCGCATCTCCTAGCCACCTAGCCCCTTTGATAGATCTATGGTTTTAATTAAATGTCAATTTGTCGACACTTTAGCATTCTCCCTCCACTCACACTCGGGTTAGAGTTCACCGAGACCTCCTCGTTCATACGGAACGTTTTCAAATTAATTATGCGGACTAATTGCGAATCTTCCTCGAGAACATTTAACTCGAATATTTCTTCAGTTTAAAAAGTAAAATTTGCATAGCATTTAAAAGAGTTTTTATTTGTTCAAATTACTTTTAAACACGCAAATTTAACTGTGTGAGGTCTGTATGTACTTAGATGTTAATTTAAGCTAATTCCACTCGTCTTCAATTTTTTTTGCTTAATGTATGAACTTAAGTGCGCCCCCCGTACTCTTGCAGAAGATGTGTGGTCAACAATAATTATTGTATTTTCCTTGCAATTAGTTAAAAAATAAATAAATTGGAATATTTATTAACTCGTTTTGATACGTTATTACCCATACAAATAATGTGCTGGGTGATGGAAGGAAAAAGTGGCAGAACCTTGCGCACGCCATAAAAATAATCCGCAGCTACTTAATTAAAATAATTTTGTTGTTTTGGAATATTTCCGATTAATTAAGTTGGTTATTTAAATTAACTTTTTTCCCAAAACCGGCGTATTACACGCCTACAGAAAGATGTAGGTAAGTGAAATTGTTGTGAGGTAGGTTATTAAAAAGTTATTTTAAATTCGCCTTCGTCATGTTTTAAAATCAATTGCATTAGAAATGCAATCAGTGTCGGTAATGAATACAAAGTGAATCTATCGTAAATTATCTTTGTATGCACTTTTGGTTTTATTGCGTCATTACCAACATCGACTTATAACTAATTACATAAAAGAGTTCTTTCATACAGCTTTCTTCGATATTTTTATAATCGTGTCGTCTCGAAGAGATTCTCTCAAACAACGATCGCAATTTAGATACGTACTTTGATAAATTTCAAACGATTTGCTGTTTCATTACAATTATACCTTATATGAGATCGAATGATAAAAATTTCGTACGTTATGTAACAAAGATATATTAGAAAATAACTCATTTTGCTATGCTATAGAGATCTACAACCTTTTTTAATTATGTTCTAAATTTATGGCCACCAGTTAACCAACCACATGACACAATTCTCATACTTTACGAAAGCGCAGAAGGGCCACGCGATTTTTTAGGACAAAAATAAAACTTTTACTTTCGCAAAAAGTAAACTGAAAATTCTATGAAAGTCAGAATTCTGACTTATGATTCTCATGAAATTCGGAAGAGGCATTGGGTAGCGTATACGGCTAGACGTGCATCTCATTCGATATCAAATAATTTTTTTAAATTTCTAAATCCACCAAAATTGTTCCAAATTTTCTTCGAGTGCAATAAGATAAACAGGAAGACAGTCGGTGTTGTAATTATAACATAAATGAGTTCTAATTTGAGTTCCAAGCAAATAAAAAATGCAGGAAAAGACGGACGTATCGGCTTCTTAAATCTCTCGAGTGAGAAAAATTTTAGGCAGTAGGGGAGAGGGGGGCAGGTTGTTACAATTTTGACATTTGCATTTTTTCCGCCGCATTTATTATATCCAGAAGACATTCAAATATGTATTATTGTAACGTAGACATTTGGCTTTATGGCTTGATTTGTATTTTACCTCTGACAGTTACTGAAAAGTCATTAAAAATTGTTTAATAAACCAATATATTGTGTAACAACATGCCCCATTGGAGGGGCAAGTTGTTACTGCATATGAGGTAAGTTGTTACAGAAACTAAACCAAAACAATATTCAATTTATTATTTTATGAAAAGCAACACAATGTTATAAATTTAATCATTGTCACTTAAACAGTGTATACACACGTAATAGTCATCATCACTGCCGCATGACACATGGGCCCATCTCTTACATGTTGTACATTGAATCCAATCTTTGTCTTTAGATTCAGAAAAAGATATTAAGCACACAAGGCACGCTTCATCATCTTCTGATTGATCAGAATCCGTATCTTCTGTTTTCTTATCTTTTTTCTTACACTTGCTGCTTTTATTAACGCCGAAGTTTTTCTTAATCTTGCCGCTTCTTTTTTTTCGATTTTCTCTTTCTAGAGATTCTTCTTCCAGCGCATTTTTCACGGGAGTGTTTTTGGAGGGTTTTCGCAGAAGAGCCTTTGGCAATGGTTTTAACTGTTGTGGTGTAACACGAAATGTAGAATTTGCAGCAGTTGATGTAGAGGGTTGAGGAGATGGAGTTTCATGGCGAATTGCCACTGGATCCTGATTATGGTTATCAAGTGATCTCTCAGGGGTTATATGGTGAATTTCCACCGGATGATCAGTAATGTTATTAAGCGTTTTCTCAACTGAATTACTTACAGCTTCGTCATTGTTTGGTCGGTTAGTAACCTCGGATGGCAAAAAGTCATCATCTGAGAAAATTTCTCTGTTGTAAGGCCAAATTCCGGTAACTAAAAATCCTTTTTGGATATTCATTGATATAGCAGCAAGTGTTAGAGCTTCTTTCAGAACTGTTGGGATGTGATAAATAGTCATAGGAACTCATGGGTTTGATCTCAACCATCCATCCGCACTGCAGTTAAAATATCTTTTGAGAGGTCCATATACTGTCCTATCTAAAGGTTGAAGTCGGTGTGACGTATGCGGAGGATAACTCAATAATACAACGCCATTATCCTTACAATAGTTTAGTACACGAATGGACAAGTGAGAGACATGGTTGTCTAGAACTAGCAAAACAGGCTTACTTTTACTGCATCGGGTAAATACGATCAAATGCTTGATGAACACTAAAAAGTTATCAGCAGTCATCCACCCAGAAGGATGTGCCGCTGCTATACCACCAGTAGGTATATTTAGAGTCATAAATGGCCTAACTTTTTTGCGAGGAAACACTAGCATAGGTGGCACACTATTTCCAGTTGCGTTTACTGCTAAAGCCATTGTTATCAGTGTTCCTCTTTCTGCTGAAGTCACAGCTCCAACTTGTTTAACTCCTCTTTTTGCAATGATTTTAGATGGTTTTTGAACCGTGGTGAGCCCTGTTTCGTCCATGTTGTATACATCGTTCGGTTGAAATTTGTATTTGTCATAGAGTGTAGCAAGATTGTCGAAAAACAAATTAACATTGGTACGATTAAAGGCTGTAGCTCTCGCTATACTAGTAGATTCTGGGGTACGCACAGATAAATTTAGATGTCGCTTTAAATAGCTCTTCAACCAATCTTTTGAGGCCATTTCATGAGTTTTCCAACTAGCGGGAAATTTATTATTGTTTTGAACGGCTAAATCATAAGCGAGTTTTCGCAAGTCTCTTGTAGTTAAACCATAATAGTTTTGAACAGTCTTCAATGTATTGAGAAAGTTCTTGCTCCTGTTCTTCATTAAAAACTTTAGAGCGTTTGGCGTAGCCTACTGATAATGCAGTTGTGTTTGGCACTAATTTAGATTTTTTTACAATATATCTTTGAAGTGTCATAAAATTAATTTCAAATCGGCTAGCAGCATCACGTAAAGATAATTTTTCTTGTGATACAGCTGTAGCAGCTTGTTCAAAAACTTCAACTGGTGTCTTACCACGGTTAGTTTTCCTTTTATACGTTCTTACCATCTTTTACAATCGATAACGATTTGAAAGTACCTATAAATTCCGAATATGACAGAACCTAACACAATCGGTCTTACTTTGATTAGGTAAAACCTACCCAAATAAATCCAATCAGCCACATCGGAAAGAATCCAAGAGCACTTCTGCTCCAGAACGTCACATCTACCAGAAGACACTAACAATGAGGTATATTCGGCGTACGAAGAAACCGCAGCACAGTCCCCCAGCCCGGCCAAGCAGATCACTTTCAAAAAAACCAAAAAGTACCGGCTCACTACGGACCCCTGCAGCACACCTAAGGTCACAGATCGCTCAGAAGAACTTTAGGAAGAAACAAGTCTGAGGCGCACATGTCTAACTGAAGCAAACTGCGTACGGGACTCTATAAATTACGAAACCCAGTCCTGTACTTGAAAGGTTACTGCCAGCACCAGAAACCGAAGGTATAGTCTCTCAAAAATTAAAATTAAAACTATGCGCGACACTAACTGTATCGGAAGCCGTCACACCATTTTTCTCAATAACTCTATTCTTAGTACAGGCCCTCTTACCAGAAAAAGCATCGACCATACGATCAATAAGGATTCCCGCTACTGTTTATCTGGTTCTAGTAAAAAGTCTTCTTTGTGACTGCAAGCACAAAACGATGGCGCCTCTTAGCAATCATATATTAGTTGGCGCCCAGCGCAGGATATGCAATTCTGAGCCTGTGAAGATCCTTCAGATTACGACTCGACTCCCTTACACTGTCATTTGTCCAACTTTTGCAACGTCTAGATGTCGTGGAAAATTCACATTAAAGTGATACATAAAAATATTGTGAAAATTCTCAAAAGAAGACTAATCCTCACCCCAAAAAGCAAACAGAAAGCTGCCAACATTTCTGGCATGTATATACGAAGACGTATTGATAACTAGTTAGCCTAGACCAGTTCCATACAAAAAAAAATATTGCGTTACCATAGCAACGAACAATAACTTATTAGAAATGTCAGTGTAAAGTTTGACGTCAAAAAAGTAAACCGGAGTTAAGCAATAAATTAAAAGAAAAAAGATGTCCACCGAAATTGTGAAAATCGAAAAATTGGAGTATCGAGCCATCATCAAGTACCTGTATTTAAAAGGGTTAAGAGGTAAGCAGATTTACGAAGATATGGTTAATACCCTTGGTGATCAATGTCCTTCGTATGCGACCGTGAAAAATTGGACTGCAAGCTTCAAAAGAGGTAAACTTTCAATTGAAGATGATGACCGATCGAAAAGTTCTTGCTTCAGTTTTTTGGGATTGCCATGGAGTAATCATGATTGATTTTTTGGATAAGGGTAGAACAATAACTGGAGATTACTATTCGACATTACTGACCACTCTACGGGAAAAAATTAAAGAGAAAAGACGCGAAAAGCTATCCAAAGGTGTTTTGTTTTTGCAGGACAACGCCCCTGCACACAAATCTCATGTTGACATGCAAAAAATTCGTGATTTAGGGTTTGAATTACTAGAACACCCCTCTTGTTCTCCAGATTTGGCTCCGTCCGACTATCATCTCTTTTCTCAACTGAAAAAAAAGTTTAAAAGGTCGTAAATTTTCTTCCAACGAGGAGGTAATAAAAGCTGTGGACGTCTGGTTTGCATAGCAAGAAGAAACATTTTTTTGAAAGGTCTAGCGACGTTGCAGGTTCGCTGTAATAAATGTATCCAATTAAGAGGAGAATATGTTGAGTAATAAAATATTTTGACATTGAAATTTTGTTTGGTTCTATAGTAGGCTAAGAATTTTTCAATATATAGCCTCGTATTGTACAGGGTAGGATACTGCCCCTCTGCCTGCTCCAAAAAAGAGCGATATGCCATCCGAAACACAGTTTTCTCTCATTTCACAGAAATCCGACGAAGCATTCGTAACAATATGATCCAAAGTTACATTATTTCTAGTTGTTTGAGTGACAACATTTTTACGATAGCAACTCATCATTAAATTATTGAGTTGACTACCCCTAATTTTTCAAAACTATCGATGTATTGAAGAGTTTCTCTATTGGGGCAAACAAAATTTATGACAAAATCAAAAATTGGGTATCTAAATTTCATTAAAATTCCCTAGGGTATAATTTAATTAGGTAATTTTGCAATAATCGTAATAAAATATAATTTTTTTTAAATTGCGAATATAAATCAATAAAATATAAAATATTCAATTTACGGTAGAAAGTTTGTAATCGAAAAGATATTAAAATGATTGTTATAAAACGCTTCAGTTTTAAATCGAACCAAGGTTTTTTTTTCATTTAATAATAACAATAATATTTTTGCCTTTGTAGACAATATAAAGTTACGCAGGCAGAAGTCGGATTATTTTTTATAATAATAAAAGCGTACCTTACCTGAGCTAAATTAAACAACTTTCAAAACTCATTTGTTAAATTAGCATGGTCACCGATTGAAAACAATATATCTATAAAAATTTAATTTTTTTTAACAATTAATTTTATTGTAAAAAAATTTTATTATTACAAAAATTTTTTTATTGCCACCTACTACTTTACCGCAAACAAAATAGTATTAACCTTCGATTTCAAATTTTAATTTAATGCGTTAGAGATTTTAAATTGTCGATAGGTGGTAGGTAGTAGCCGATGTGGAGTAGTCTTGGAATAATTGAACAATAAATTAAATACGAAGCGATGAAAATTAATGCGGGACCTTTAAATTAGATTCGAGCCTTTGGGCAGTTGATTGAAGTACTGATATCGTACAAATGTAAAGTTGTCACAACCACCCGAGGACACGAATTATAAATTTACTGCTCGGAATAACTTCAATAGTTTCGCAACTTCTAATTTGTAGGTGCCTATTCATGAATGCCTTAAAAGTTCCGATGAAACACAGGCGAGCTCTAGCAGCAGTGGCCGAAAACATGCGACTTTTTGCTGACATGGGAAATATAGTGCACAAACTATTAGTCAGAGCTCGAACATGACTATTGCTACAAAATCGATCATATATGCACATTTTCCGTATTTATAGTAGTTATAGGGCGTTGAAAACCGTTTGAATGGCAGCAAAATGACTTAAAATAAGTTGTTCTCCTGAATAGAGGGTTTATGCATTCCATTACAAAAGAGCAGCCGACTAGTGAAAAAGCTAAAGTCATTCCTATTCCATTCATCAACTCTCCACCATCTGATTACAATACAATCTTCCTCGCGTTACACTATGCTGGTAACTTATGTGGAAGAACTGAGGAGAGATCCATTTTAGCTACAGTCGACCAGCCTTTCTCTAGTGAGATTGTTGCAGCAACTATACCTGACCTGGCTCACCGTCGTCTACTTGTATCGTCAAGGTGGGTAGATTCCACGTTTTAAAGTGTATTGGGTTTTTGATAAGTGGCAGTAGCCTATAGGAGCCGATGGTCACTATTTACGCTCCCACATATGTAGAAAAGATGCTTCAAAGGAAAACTTTTGTTAGATCCACGTTAATTAATGTGTTCGTAACAAGGTTTTTAGAAGAGTCTCCTTCGCTATACGAACTGTATGAAGGCCGTCATTTAATAAGCCTAACTGAGAAATTTAAAGAGCAATAGAATCGACTAAAGACAAATGAGCCAACAGCAACCTTTTGTACCCAGTTATTCAATACGATTCCTCTGCTGAAGAATCATCTGAACTGTATGAAGAATACCATTCCATATTTACATTCATCTGGGTATTTTCGTATATAAAATCAAGCCATTTATATTGAAACGTTAATTGCCATCAAAGCAAAAGAGCTTTAACGGACTCGACATAGTCAGAATAGGCCAGAATCCTCGAGTTCGTGCTAGAAGTAGGATGGGCCTAATGGGCACGGAGAGGTCGCTTGGAGGAAGTACAATGAGCTCGATTAAGTGGCTTAACTCTCTAAATGCTCCAGATCAGATGTGCAAGACATTTATGAAGTAACTTCTTGTGATGGCTCCAGCAGAATTCCGGAAATTCTTCAAAATGCAAAGAACTGGTGAATTTTGAAGTGGAGTTTGATCGAATAGCACGAAAAGTGTATTTGACTCGACACGAGAGCATGGCATAACAGCTAGTGTTCTGAACAGATGGGGACTAGAGATGACTGCTCCCCACGATATTTGCACGTCGCTTGAAAAATTTACTAGAGTTCTGTACTCTACGAGTAAGCAATATGAAGATTTTGGAGAGACACGAAAAGCTAGAGATGAAGCAGATACAGCAAAGTTTTCATGTTAGTTTGAGAGTTATCCTCCGTTACCTGTGACAAACGACATTATTTAAATCGGTAGTGCACTCGTATACTGATACGATGCTTTCAAAATCGGTACCCATCACGCAATGGCAAATACAGTCGGACAGTCTTTTTCGGAATTTGAGTTGTCACAAACGGACGAGCGCTCCTTTTGGCAAGTAGGTATGTCCCCTTCTGTTAAAGTTCAAGTTCGGTCCTTCACAATTTTCTAGACCCCATAACTCGGAAAATTTTGGGAATACAGCAAACGCATAGATTCGATTTTGTAGCACATTTTATCAGGTTTAATTTTGTATCTTATTATGTTTTAGCTACAACTCATAGTTATTGAGATACTATCGAAATACTGAAAAAAGCCACTAGATCAAGTTCGTCTCAGACTTTTCTCTCTCTCTCTCTCTCTCTCTCTGAATTTCAAAAGATTGGATTGGATTGGTGAAATGTGGAACTAATTGATTAGACTAATTTATTGTCGATAGGTAAGTATCTATATCAAATTATCGATTAACTATATTAATTACCAATATTTATTAGCATTGCTTGGCCCTTCCGAGCTTAAAAGACGGAAGTTATTCAGCTCGAAACCAAAATTTTTTTGCCGAGATCTTACCCGACTCCCGTCAAAAAACTGTTTCGAAATATGCGACCCTGACTATGTAATAGTAGTATTATAGCGCAAATTGAAAATTAGTCACAGTATCTATTAATTGATATCTAACAACTAAACAACACCTCCTTGACATCAAGTTGGGCGAATTTGAAGGAAATAAAAATTTAATTAAACAGCGATAAACTGATAATCGTTTTGTTAATAAAAACAAAATAACCCGTTACTAGAGAAAAGTCCACCTTATGCAATAAAATTGACTTTTTTACCTATTTTTTTTCTAATTTTGGATACAATTTAAATCGAAGCAATTAATAATAGAAATTCCAAACTTAAATTAATAACAAAAAAGAGTATAGCAAACATTTATTATTATAAACGAGATACTTTATTTAAAATTAATCACCTTTACGCAAATTAAAAACCATACCAACATTGTGGAATTGTCGTTTTTGAAATTAATAATTGAAATAATTATCGGCTTGTTAATAACTCCAATTAACATTTTCAGAAGTACTTAATTAACTATAGATTTGTCCGGTATTTAATCGTTTAGATTATTATCGAATCGAATTTAATTTTTTATTATTAACTCAGAAACCAAGTGCCAGCCAAGTATTCGAGGCAGTTATAATTACGTGTATCCCTTAAACTTAAACGATGTGAATTGGATTAGAATTTTGATTCCAACGTAATTTAGGAATTTGCACTTGAACTTATTATAGTTCCGAGAACTATATGAACACTGTATCTTGTATCCTTCATCCTGAAGAAAGTGCGCCTTGAAAAGTGACTGTACCTACTACGTGTTTCTCTTCACTGCTATCGTTACAGTTTCATTACGATTTAAGATCGGTATTCCTAAAAGTTTACCCCTTACCACTCTAAAGTTTAATAATCCAATTAAGTTAGCTCCAGAGGTGTTTGTTTAACTTTGAACAAACTATACAAACTTAGCATTGCTAAGCAATGACGAATACGAAAAACAATAGTTAGTTGTAGAGGGTGCAGGACTAATGGGTCGTCATCTTGCAACAAATGACGATTACCCTCTGCTGTGGTGGGCATCTTGAAAGGTTAATTTGGGTTTCGGTTAATGCTGTACGGTAGCGGTCGAAGTGTGCGTATCGATGGTTCAGTAGTTACTGACTCGATAATTTCTGAACCTGAACTCCTGAGGGCAGTCAATCACTTCTGAACCACCGGTGTCGTACTTCAACCGCCATCGCACAAGATTAACTCAAATTGACCTTTGAAGATGCACAATACCCACCACCGAAGTGGGCGAAACGCCAAGCATCGCACAAAGAACCTTTCGACCACGATACATTAGTCCTGAAACATATATAACTAATGCAGCCGGTTGTGAAAGCCTAAGTACTCTAACGACCGAGAGTAGGTACCCAAAATATAATTTCGTAGGAAAAAAGATGCCTAATAAAAACCGAATTGGAGAAAAACTCCCCATTCCAATTCTCTACTGCTGAAGTCGACTCAGATAATTTAATAAAATAAGAAAGTGGGTAGTCAACCATCTAAATCGCGTAAAATGAAAAGGAAGCCCTTTAATCATCCAATGGATTTGCAAAACGTGCTGGGGACTGTAAAACGCGACAAAGAGCTTTGAAGCCCAGAACTACGATACGCCAGTTAAAATCAAAAATATTATCTAATCTAGCTCGTATGAATTATTAATCTTTGTTTTGGTTGTTTCCTCAAATTCGGCATTAGACGTTGATTAAAACGGCCGATTAAAAATAATATTAAACATATGATAATGTCAGTTGTTTTACTACCTAATTAATTGTTTAGTGTCAAACATTTTGTAACCATCTTCCGGTTAATAAAAACGAAATTAAATTAAGCACCTGTGTGTTTAGTAGCACAAATTTGCATAATATGGAAGATGAAGAGATCAAAAGACTCTGCCGTTAGGTTTTAAAAAAAGGAAAAAAAAAAACAATTTATAGTTTAAGATTTAAAATTTGTGATAATATACGCTAAAAATTTGTTTCGATTAATTTTGGAATTTTGGCAGTCTACTTATAACCGTTTTTTATCTTCAAAAGTCATTTTGCAATCTGATAGTAGCTCATCACAGACAAGCCCCTGAATTCCAAATTTCTAATTTTTGATGGCCCATGAGGTGTGATAAAGAATAATAAGAATGAAAAGGTTAAGTGTGTGAGCAATTTTAAGTTAAATTCTACAGGGTGTTTCACTTGTGTTAGCCTCTATGGGCTAAGTGAAAAGAGAGTAAATTACAACATAAATAGACTCGGGGGGCCTTTGGGAGTCCCGAAAGTCCAGAGGATACACATTATACAGATAGGGATTAATGTGGAAATCAAAAGTAAAAAATTCAAGCTTAAACTTAAAAAAGTACCTTAGGCCGTTTGTACGGGCTCCGCATTTCATCCATGGATTGTTGGCTTAAATCCACTCGAATAAAGGACTCAACTGCGTATCAAACATGGCTTGCTGTATAGACTGTAACAAATGAAATTAATTATTAGTAATAATACTTACAGAAATAAATGAAAAGCAATTAAAGTTTATTAATCCAAAATTAGCTGAACTCACTTTGAAATGTAATTTTAAGAAGGCTAAAGGGCTCATGCTAATCACTATAAACTAAATTCTACGCGAAACAAGTTTTAAAGACACGATTCACAATGAGAATGGTTTTAAAATTATAAATTAAACTCGAAAATTGATAAACTTATACCAGAAATACGTTTCAAGGTGTTGCGCGACTGAATTACTCACAGTTTTGAAAATTAAACGGCAACGAAGGCTGCTTATCGGTAAAGATAAGAATGCAAGCACAAAATAGCTTACAACAATTAAATTAGAGTCGTCTTATAATTCTTTTTCAATTCAAATTTAGTTTTTCGATATTTTTTGGCCCCCGAATCCAAAATAATGGTAAAAGTAAGTTTCTTAGTAAACACCCGTCTGTATGTAACGCCTTAAACAAATCCTACTGAAGCGGTTTTGATGAAATTTAGTCAAAATTTCCAAAAAGATCAGAATCCAAAAACACGCAGCGTGAAAGCGACGACGAGACTTCATAATCAACCATTCAACCACAAGCAGCTTATGCGACAACCTCTCCGTTCTACGATTCCTATAAATCAACCTCAGGCATGGTTTCTGAACCCTCTGTGTCATAGACTGGTTATATATATCCAAAAACGGTTCATAAATACTATCACAGTAATTAAAACGCGACAGCACCAACGTATCACAGAGTAGAATCTTGACATTGTGAGTCAAATCTTTTCAACTGGAATAGATATTCCTCAAGGAAGTATAAGCTTTCTGAAGGCAGCCACTCTCACGAGAACTAAACTTAAGGCCTTCGTCTATAATTAATCCCAGGTTTCTGGCCTTTCCGCTAAACGTCAACAGCTTTCTAGCTATGAATATACCAGGTTAGGTAGACATACATTTCTGCATAAGGTTTCTCGGCCCAAACAACAACATCTCCGTAGTTAATGAGTGCTTACTTTAATAGCCAACCAAGAATTCCAGATCAAGTTAAAACGCCGAATAGCCACATAAAGCTCCTCGTTCTCATTGATTTTTGCAAAGAAAACAAATTATACAAGAGGCCCCTAAATGAAGCCCCCTCCAGCAGACACCCTCCAACAGAAATCTGAGGGCTCCTCTTGAATCTTAACACTATGTGTTCTCCCCTGAAGGTACTCGCGAAAAAACGAACAAGCCACCAAGCTCATGTCGACGTGCTCAACCACCAACCAAAAACCGCTATAAATAGAACTCGACTGTGTATCTGGAAGTATGTTAGGTACCTACATTCTAATATTCTCGAACCTGAAAGACAACCGCCTTTTCGAAGGTGGAAGTATATATACTTAGTGGGCGAAGCATTTGTAGACATCATTCAAAACCTCACCGACCTTAGATGCGCAGAAGAGGCAGTGAGAAAGCGGTAGAAAAAGACGCCCAATCTGTACGTTCAGGTTGGTGTGTGCGGTTGTGGTTCAAAGGCCTTCTTTTCAATATAAAGTACATAGATTGAAAGAAATAAACCCCTAGATGCAGTAAAAATAAGCATAACCCTCGAAAAACATTCAAAGACCCATATTCCATATACAGGGCGTCATAAAATTACGAAACACACACTAAAAATAATAAACCATAAAATGTGATCTCGATCGACATCTGCCGATATATTTAAATTTTTAATAACTTGATTATATTGGTCGGTTCGTAATATAAACTCATAAAAATAATCTATTAATTTCGTCACGAGGAGTACACGGTTTATATTTAATTTAAGATGTCGTTATGTCACTCTACATCGATGTTAATCTTGGGCGTAGCGCAAAATTTTTGTTTAAAATATATGGGCATTTTTATCACTTGCGATTATCTCTGTCTCTCGATTGGTAACAAAATTCACTTTCTTCGTAATATTAATTTGATCTTAATATACATTTCCTTAAGGAAAATTTTTATTTAATGCACGTAATGATAAGAAATTAATAATTAAACGTAAAATTAATAATACGTTTATGAAAGTTAATTAATAACAAAACCTTTTTATTGAACTTAATTGGAAAATTGGAATTAAAAGTTACTTTTAATTGCCGTATTGCCGTACTTTAATTATCTGGAGCGTATAGTCACTAGTCACAAGTGGCGGATTTATTACTTTGCCGTACCGCAAGGATAGAGGTCGTTGAGTGTCTAATTAATTATTATTAAAGTATACCCAGTAGTCAGTAGTAGACTGCAATCGGTGGTTGAAGTAATATGCCAATAAGTCTACTCCTAACTGGAACAGTAATTTGGCACTCAAATTCAAACTTTCCTGCATGAGCCTAAAAATAACTTCGCAAGAGAGACGTATCGTGATTGGATAAAATCAACAATAATTAAGTGTTACTCGAACATACGTTATATAAGACAAATAACATATTTGTTAGAATTTATTGTTTTTATACGTTAAGATAAATTAGAGATTCTTAGCCTATGTAAAGTTCCCACAGTGCAATTTTGTAGATATATCTCTAACATGACTATAAATGTTATATTATAATAACAATGCGGTTTAGCCTTTGTATTACTTTATTTAGGAAGTCGTTACATTGCACTTATAACTTATACTTTTTGTTTATTCTTAAGTAATTTTCAGATAAAGATCCTATCGACGTGATCGATTTTATTGCAACGATAATGAAATTCGAATTATTAAACTTTTTTGTATGTTAATGCTCCGTCGCAATTTATATAGTTTTATTTTTCTTCAAGTGCATAAGCATTTAATTATAATATTAATTTTTATGTTTATTACTCGTTTTATAGTTTATAAATTAATATTAGTCACGAAATGGTTAAACGCTGTGTATTTTTAAATCAGTGTTTCTCAAACTATTACTATAAACAAAGGATCCTCAACATTAACAAACTGTGGTTTTAGTGAGCAGAGGAGACCACTCTGGAAAAAAATATCAATACTGATACATTGTTTAATAATATACCCAATTCCTCCAGGTACCTCCAGAAAAATTCAAAATAAACGAGAGAAAACGTATAAGTGAGCGTGAACGTGCATACGTTACGAGATCCAAATACGATAGACTGTAGTTAAAATATGCAAATGCAATAACTCAAGTGTAAAAATAACCAGTAGGACGACCACACAAACGACGTCAACAAATCTGATTTTAATCGTCGACCAAACAGGACAGCCAAATAGTCCTAATCGTAGGAAGAAGGCGAAGAGGTTTATGATTAGGTCTTCTTAAACAGTCATTTATAGAATATTGATCTCAAAAAAATTGTATAAAAAGGTTATCAACTTGGAACAAAATTTATTTAAGTAATTTTAAAGGCGTTATACTCTTCGATTCTGCACTTTTGAGTAAGTTCCTAAGCACCAAACGAACAGTAATAATCAATACACAAAGATGTTGATTTTTCGTCCAAAATCACAGTGGCTAAATGTAACATGGAAAACTGTGTATTAGTAAAAGCTACCCCTCTCCCTATAAATAATATGTAGCATTTAGGGATAAAGTACCCTTTATGGAGTCGAAGCTCTGGAAAATAGAAAATTTCGCACAGGTTCCATTATCGGTCCCCCATCACGAGTCTCCACAATCGCCGTAGGGCCTGGCCTGCTTACTGGCATAAGGCTAAAATGTCCGCTTCAACATTTTTAAAATAATCGAGATATTATATCGAAGTTCTTAATTAAACGCCGTTTGTTTGGTTCGTTTGCTGGGACCAGAACCGGAGTTATGATTTTTTGAAGGTCAATATTTCAAAAATTTACAATTTCTTTTGTAATTAATTTGGAATTAGGCACATTAATTAGCCAAATAAAAAAATAATTTTAAAAACACGCTGTATATTTTAAATGTCCAAATAATATTGTGAAATTATCTGTCTAATGATAATATTAAATATTTTTTATTGAGACTTTCGGTTTAACTGGAAATTGAGTTAGCTTTCCTATTTTAAATACAACACTCTGTATATTTTAACCTATTTTCAATATTGTAATATTATCTATCAAATGATACCAAAAATGTAATATTTTAACTTCCGGTTCAGTCGGAAATTAGTTTAGATTTCTTATTTTAAATAGAACACCCTGTATAATTTTTAATATTAAAAATGAGGAATAGATTTTGAGCATTATAATTCTTATTTTTTGACAAATAACGGAAGTAAAATGTCAAATGTCTACTCCCAACGACTAGTCATCATCAAGAGTTAATTAGGATATTATTTGTATGAGCCACCCGGTATAACAAAGAAAAAATTAATTACAAAAAAACTCAAATTTGACATGAAATTGAATACTGCGTAGGTCTACGCAAATTAAGTGAAGGTTCAGGAAGGTAGAGGAAACTTCAACGATGGGTTACAACACGAACCTTCCAATAAACTTTTAAAATTTTCAGATATAGAAAGACCATTCCGTTCTGGCGCTGGTGACTTTACCACCAGTGGATAGGTACAATAATGAATAGTCTCCTTCGATTCTTTTCTTTTATTGATTCTATTGAACCTCTCTATGGGTAGCGTAAGTCACCGATGCCACAAAGGAGCGGTTTCTCTATTTATACCTAACGTTACTAATTAGTATCTATATTTAATTTCGATTAAAAACGGAGCTAATGTCACGATTTATTACGTAGTTTTAGACCGTTTACTTTTCGTTTTTATATGCTATAAAAATACGACAAATAAACAAAGATTCGTTGATTTAATGATCCCGTGGAACACGCTTTTCATGCTATTCTTGAGAAAGATGCAGTTAAAGAGGTTTACTCTCGAGGAGTCTAGCGGATTCTTAAGCATTAAGTAGGTGGGTACGAATCAACCGATGTACGCTACGAGTAGGGCCATCTACCTGTAGCTGTAGAGATATTTTAAACGTATATTATACGTAGTACTTAAAATCTATTTATTTCAAGTATAAATTAAGACGTTAAATATCCGTATATTTTTTAAACTTATACGTTGTCGTAAAAACGTGTAAGAACTGTAAGTTTTAACTACCTTTGGTAATAAAGCATATTCTCCATTTCCGTATATTACTCGTTATTAATTTGATTACGTTGATTTTGAGGTAAAATACTTACGTATAGTTAACATAAAAATGGTTAAGTTTAAAACAAATACCGATTGTATACGTTTAAAAAATACACGAGATACATAGACGTATTTTTTACGTACCTACATATATAAACGTAGACGCGCAGTGTATTCCGTACACAGGCACCAAATTTCAAAAAAGTATTTAAGGAAACGGAGAACATTTTGAGAAACTCCGAATTGAAATTAAACATACAGAAAAATCGAGTCCACGGGTAAGTTAAATAGAGTGATTTTAATTTAATAATTATTAATATTTTTAATAAACATAAATTTTATTAATTGCTATAATGGTTAAATTTATTGATCTATTATAACGTAACACAATATTAAAAAAATATAATATAGTAATGTTTACACCTGAATTTATACGTGCTACAGCGTAATTATGTTTAATCAGATAATCGAGCAGAAAGGTGATTAAGGTTTATTAAAATTACGTAACATGTGAATGGTGTGTAATTATAAAAACACTTTCTTTGTATTTTTTAAATTGTATTTAAACAAATACAAAAAAAAGATTGTGTTGATGAACGTTATAAAAAAAATATTAATCGAGCAACCATTTTAAACTATAGATTTTGCCTTGGTGACTGCGTTAAAAGAACTGTTTAACTGTAACTAATTATAGTAATTAGTCGCATTGAAATTTGACCGATATGCAATTTGTGTCTACACATTACTTGAAGAATTAGACGTCAAATTCGTTTTTTTTGAGGCGGCTTTTGAATATTTACGCAGAGAGTGGGTTTGGATCGGTGGACATGGGTCGTTGGAATCGTATCGAGTTCTGTTGGAAACGTATAAAAAGCTGCACTGAAACATCCTTGGAATGGCCTACATCGTCAAAATACACTAGTCACAAAAATTAAAGGATATTTAAAAAATTCCAAATTTTAGGTCAGTTTTCAACAAAGGATAACTCGGAGAAAAATGGTCGTACAGAAAATTTAAAAAAAGGAAATTGTAGCCTCAAGTGTCTAGTTTTCAGATTTAGACTGAACATTTTTTTAGCGTGGGCGGTTTTCACGCAATCATCCAAAAACCAACTAAAAATAGTTTCCAAATTTTTTCGCGTCTTTGAAATGGTCTGTGGACTTCAAAAAATTTTTTACCATCATGCGACCATAAAACGCGTTTAGACAATTTAATTAGCTTTAATTTTGCCTCTTAATGAACTGCGTACAATTTTTTGCCGCAAAGTAATCGATTACTCAGGAACTAATGATCGTACAGAAAATGAAGGTTTTCTTTCCATTTTTCCCAACAAGTCATGTTTTTGAGAGAAAATATGGATTGTAGCATAAAGTAGATTAATTACTCTATGATTGTAGCCAAAAAACTATATAGAAGTCGAAAAACTGCATAAAAAATCGAAAAATTGCTTGTTACGGTGATTTTTGGCCGATACGATCAATTTAAACCTTGGAGGCGCTAAGAAAAAAAATTTCAGGGCTTTGCAACTTTGAAAGTTTTTGTAGAGACGTTTTGAAGTTAAAAAATTAGCGACGATATCTTTTGTTCATCTACTATATCCAAAGTTATACCAAATTTTCCAAATATCCTTAAATTTCCAAATTTTCAACGTCTTTTCAGCCATCTTCATCGCTTAAAAAACTTTTCTTATCAATCCCCACTGATTGTGCCTTATAGAGAATGTTTTGCAGTTTTCGAAACCCTACCTTGATTTTCTGTACGATCATTAGTTCTCGAGAAATCGATTGTCAAAGTTAAAATGGCCTTTTTTGCTTTGATCGACGATTACTTTGCGGCAAAAAATCGTACGAAGCTCATTAAGAGGTCAATAATTAAAGCTGATTAAATTGTCTAAACAAGTTTTATGGTCGCATGATCAAAAAACATTTTCTAAAGTCCACAGACCATTTCAAAGACGCGAAAAAATTTGGGAAAATTATTTTTAGTTGATTTTTGGATGATTACGTGAAAACCGCCCACGCTAAAAAATTTTACAGTCCAGATCTGAAAACTAGATACTTGGAGCTCGATTTCATTTTTTTAAATTTTCTATACGACTATTTTTCCCCGAGTTATCCCTTGTTGAAAATCGCCCTAAGATGTGGAATTTTTTAAATATCTTTTAATTTTTGTGACTGGTGTATTTTGACGATGTAGGCCAGCGATGGCGAACCTTTTTTGGTGGCGGGTCAACCAACAAATTTTATTTTTTTAATATGAAGTCGTGGGAATATTTGCAGTGATGGCGCGAAATGTCACGTTCAAGGCCATAGCCAGAAAACATTTTCAGGGGAAGGTTTGCAAGAACAATTTTTGATTGCAAATTTTTTCATTGTTCAAGGTCAAACGGCTTAAAAACGAAGTTTCTGAATTTTAATACCCATTGAGTGTCTCAAAATGTAATGTTTCACAAAAACAAGAGATGAAAATTTTGGCCAATTTTTTTGTGTGATTTTCTTTATGTTACAAAAATTTAGCTTAGACTTTGTGAACATGCTCGTGGGCCATTAAAAATTGCCTCGTGGGTCAGTCTATAACCCGCGGGTCATAGGTTCGCCATTGCTAATGTAAGATGTAGGCCATTCCAAGGATGTTTCATTGCAGTTTTTTATACGTTTTTTACATACAAAACCTCACTGTTTTTGTCGCTAGTATTATCAACACACGATAGCTCAAAATAGGGGAGTTACTTTGGTGACATTATGGAAAATCTTGGTCAACAGTATTTGTACTCGGCCCTAATTAAAATCATAGTACCTTTTCAAATTTTTAAATTTAAAATGGCGGCCAGTATAACGATTGGCCCATTTTCTAGTTTTTTTATTATAACTTTGAGGATAATTATTACTAAAAAATCTAAAAACAGGAATATGTAGGCAAAATATAAGACTTTAGGGCTGTTATAGTCGATTTGTAAAATGATTTCAAAAATGACTACTATTAAAAGACCAAAAGTGACTAAAATTTAAAAATTGATTTTCTTAAAATCGGCTCGGCTCTTTTGTCTATATTTTGATATATTGTAGATATTAAAGTTCTTAATTAAACACTGTTGTTTGGTTCATTTGCTATGACCAGATCCGGAGTTATGATTTTTTGAAAGGTAAAATTTCAAAAATGCATAATTTCTTCTGTAATTGCAAGTGGCACATTTATTCTATAGGTACATTTCTATTATGTGATACTATTTTAGTCTTAAGAAAACTTCCGGTTAAACCGGAAATTAATCAAATTCCAAAAGTTTTTGAAAACGTCCTGTACAATTAAAACTTTTATATCTGAACAGGGAGGAGTTGGATCCATTTAGGACCACACAAGTATAATACCTTACTTATTAGTTACCTATTAGCACATTCGTATGCACGCAAACTTGAAGATGCGTCGCGCTTCCGCCGGCATCCTGGACTTGTATAACACCAATAACACGCAGGAAAGCTACAAGCATCCACTACTTATTTTGAAGAAATCTAGTGATACCTATTATTACTAGAAAATAATAACCAAGCCCCAAGTCCGCGCACAATTTCTTCCATACCTCGCAATTAATTATTCTTTAACTGCAACCAGTATTTAACAGTAAAACTTGAAAACGTATTTTCATTTTTCAATTATCATTAACCTCTTTTTTATTACACTTTTAGTTTAGTGGTTTAATTATCAATTTGATATGCAACACAACCAAATGGTAAAAAACTTCTATAATAATAGCCATTAAAAATTTTTGTTTCACTTTTAATGGAACCATTTATTTTGAAAGTGGCGCGCGTCCATTTTTTTTTTAAATTATTTTGATTTATATTTTCGATTTACCTCCAAAATGTACTGTTGTTAGTAGTAGCAAAATGAAAGAACCGTTTTGTATAATTACGGAACATATAAAAGAATAATCGCGAGCTGGAGCAATTAATTCTGGTATCGAGCAAGTGGCATTGAAAATGTAAATCCAGAAAGAAATACTCTGTCACATAAACATAGGACGACTTTTACTGCACGTTACAGATAATCTTGTAATTGTAAAAACCGGTTGCAATATTGATTTACAGATTTTGAAAAGTAATTTGCAATCGAAAAAATTGTCTCGCTAAGGATATAATTTACACCTAATCGATGTGTGTTGGTTAGACTTGGAAAAATTGATCTAAATTAACATAATGAACACACCTTTTTATAATAACGGCAATTTTTTTAAAATAATAAGTGCATATGAAAAATTTTTATGCAAAAAAAGAATTTATTATATTTATTAGAATTAGAATCGAGTTGGAACACCCAAGTGAAAAGAAAATTGTTTATGTAATCGGCACTTAACTTTACGCCGTAAACAGCGGTTTAATGTTTAAAATTTAATTGGTGGTCGTATCACTTTTGTAAAATAAAACTCGGAAATTTTCTAAATTTCGCAAATACCTACGAGAGCGCTTCAGAAAGACCGCACGAAGCACGAGTTACTCTTTTGAGGCAAAAATAAAACTCAGAATTCAGAATTAGCCCTTAATGGGTTAAATCGACAATTTTTTCATAATAGCAGCGAGTGCTATTTTGAACTAACAGGAGTGAGACTGGCATAATAAATGTCTACATAACTCAGAAGCGAGTGCCATTGGAGAGACGATTCAGTGAACACAAATTATGCACCTATGTAGTACACATGTATTACAAAAGAAACATGAGGTTGGAGCAGTCAAAAAACTTACCGAAACATAACCACAGGCAGTGAAAATAATTAACGACATAATTTCTTTTCTAATGGTCGGAAAACAAATACTCACACCTTACTGATTGATTTGTGATGTTTGACGTAGAAGAAACGAATTAATTCATTAAATCGTTAATTTTTTTTACGTTAATAACAACTTAATACGGTCAGCTTGATTTCATCTGTCACTGCAGATATCCTAATTATTATGAGTTAACTAAAAGACTTAAAGCAAAATTAGTCATGTGGTTAATATTTAATAATTTGACAATTGCAAAAAAGAAAATAAATTTACGACGTAATAGTCTGTTAGAAGGATACTGACGGACAACTACATATCTGCCTCCAATCCCTTAACCAAACTCCACATCAACGTCACTTTTATTATGGAAAAAGAGACCAACACTTCGCCCTTAAGCTATTTAGGTCTCTCAATATGTAGAGAGTTTACGAAACTCATCTTTGCGATCTTTCACAAACCAACTCACACCACACCTCAACACACTTCATCTCACATAAGCTAGCAGCACCACTCGATGATCCACAGACTACTTTCCGTCCCCATGATGGGAACAAACTATAAAACAGAGTTAGACCGCATATAGAGAATTGTCATCAATAACTCAGTCACACTCATACTCGAGAAAAAATTCGACAAGAAGAACCTTCGAACAGAGGTTTACGAAAACATCTAAGAAGGCATAGACGCCAAAAGCACGACTCTAACTATGCCGAACACATCCTGAACCAAAACGATTCATTCACACACGAGCCCGAGATCCTAAACGTATCCGACAAAAGACTATAACTTAATTACCTACAAATAATAGAAATAAATGAAATGTAACAATAGCAAATACGTATTATACACTATTAAACGACCAGATTGACCTCGACAGCTCGTCGAGAATCAAAAGTCTAAATGATCGTGTACACTAGTCCACTTGCCAGCAAGACACTGCTTGCGTGGCTGTCTACACACTACTGAAGTTTTTTTGGAAATTTACTCTCCGCAAGTTAAGCAAGTAAACACATAAAAACCTGCAAACATAAACTGGGTAAAATCCAAAGACTGGCTGGCCTAGGAATAACTGGAGCAATGCGTACGACGCTTCAATTCTTCTCAAGAAAGAATGTGCAAGGACATGTCTCGATCCTAAGAGAGATGGCAGATTTGATAGAATTACCAAAGCATATACCATCGAAAAAACCTACAAAATTAAAATTCCGACAAGGGAAGAATGGGAATGCAAGGCAGTGAAAATGAATGGACATGTGTTCTACACAGACGGCTGTAAAAGCTCAACAGGTGCAGAAGCTGGAATCATCGGGGATGGAAACTTGAGGCAAGGAGTAAGATTCAGCCTCGGGGAGCACGCAACCGTTTTCCAAGTAGATATTTACGCCATTCTAACATGTGCGCAAATACTGTTAGATCAAGGTTATCACAACCAAAGAATCTTTGTAGTATCTGACAGTCAAGCAGCCCTTAAAGCGCTGAACGCCTGTGAGGTGGAGTCCGGACTAGTAACAGACTGCATCCGCAGACTGACCGAGCTAGAGAAGAAAAATTTTGTCAATCTGGCATGGGTGCCAGCTCATGCCGACATACTAGGGAACGAGAAAGCGGAAGTTCTGGCTAAAGAGGGCAGCAAAATAAGACCCATCGGACCAAAAGCAGTCTTTGGAATTCCTTATGAAATGGCAAAGAAAGAAATACAGTCACTTCTAGCGAAATTACATATTAAACACTGGAAGGAGACTCCCGGACACAGGGTCACTCTAAAGTCTTACTGGAGAAACCCTCTGACAAAAGAACCCGCTCTATACTCAGAATGAGTAGAGGGGTGAGCTACGACTGGCAACGGCACTGATAACAGAATTGCCAGCTTAAAAAGCACATGTATATGATGGGACTAAAAGACATTATCAAAAGCACAGAACTCACATAAAGGAAGATTTATATCCAAGACACAAGGCACACAAAAAACCCAAAAGGTCGCGGTGCAAGGAACCACTGGGGGCTAGCCTCAGAGCAATAATAATAATTACTCTAGCAAGTAGCAAGTAGCTTTTGTGCTTCAAAGTGTACACGTCTTTATCGAAATAGTGTTATATGAACATAGGTCATATTATCTTGCTTGGTTACCGACGTCAAGAGGTCAAAGTTTATTTATTACTATACTTAATAGGTATTTTATAGGTTTTAGAAATTGGCGGATACGAACAGCAGCACGTTAATCAACAAGCACGTTAAACAAGTTGTTTTGCTTTTCATTTGCAATCAATAATGCCACTGATTACTGTTACCTACTTGCTTAGCTTGAGTTCTTATAGTCTCAACTCGAGATACCTGGAAAAGTACTCATCAATACAAAAATATGTCCATTTATAGACCAAGAGTTTTTCACACGGTTTTGCGTGCGTTTCAGACACACGCGTCAGATTGTCGCTCCAAACCAGCACGCCACTTTGTGTCGTTAGCAACAATTTTGGCTGCCACTGAAACATCTATAAATTTTATAACTTACTGGAACACAAATATAACAAACTGATGAAACCATGACACATCAAACCCAACAGGTTGCAGTACCTAGATGTATATTTTAAGCTTTAAAAAGTCAAAACTCTAGATTCACAATTCAGGCGTTCAGGTTGCCAAGCAAAATAAAGTGAGGCACGCGCGCAAAACCGTGTGAAAAACTCTCGTTGAACTGGAACGCGCGTAGAACCGTGCGAAAAACTTTTTGTCTAAATGCACCTAAAGTAGCAAGTAGAGATCTAGACAAAAAGTGTTGTATTGCTCTTCAAAATATTCGAGAAAAAGAAAATATTTGAGATATTCGATCACTAGTAAAAGGTAAAAGTCAAGTTTGATGTTGAGCAAAAACATTTGGTTAAAAAGTAACCACTACGATGGCCCAATAGCAAGCAAATTCTGATCGAAAAAGAATATAATAATAAAATAAATCCGAGCGTTTAGTAGTCATAATAAAAACCCACTAACTGACGGTACACCCACAAGTAAAACTAATTACGTAAAATTATTATACGCCGCTCTATTATTAATTCATTCAAATACAGAACAGCGCAGTTAAAATATAAAATAAAACCGCTACCAAATTATTAATTGTCTACCGTTTTTTTGACGTTAATAAATTATTATTGTCCAAATTTACGACAAAAGCGTGCTTACATGTTGGCAAAATCGTTTCAAAACGTGTTTTGAAAATTTTTACGTGTCCAGCACACATTAGAAATTCTTCTCGGTATAGATATTACCTCTATTAGTAGGCCAATAATGAAAATGTATAAATTAACTTACGAGGGGGCCTTATCTAAAGTCGCCTAAATCACTATATCTTTTTGGATCGGAATAACGATCTCAATTGTCACTTATGATAAATAATTAATAATAAAAATGTTGTTCTAAAAAGAGGCGATTTCTCAATTGTTAAATAATGTTGTGGCGGTTACAAATCACACACATCTTGGGTGTTTAATGATCGAATATATTCTATGCAAACATCTAGTTAGATATTAGCAATCGATATATTAATATTGTATTGCATAACGGATGTCATATTTTCTCTTTTTTTCAACTCTTTTAGCCACGAATAAAATTTATATCGTTTAATAATTGAAGTATTCGAATATATCGTTAATTTAATTGCATTCTATTGTTTAAACATTGCAAAAGTGATAAAAGCTATATAAATTAGATATTTATTAATTCTAAGTGCTAGTCAAATTTGTTTTTAACTTTCCTTATTTGTTAATATCTCGTAAGACTCCTTACAAAATGCATCTAAATACTTAATTATACAATATGTGCAGTAAATTTTTTTCATAATTACTAATTACCAAACAATTTTTAACTAATTGATTTTTTACTCCTTCCTCGACGTTTTACCTAAAATTTTACAAACTTCAAATAGAAATTATTAAATACCTATTGCACCTACAGAATACGTCGTGCATTCATTTATTGTTGTTATTGATGGAAAATGAAAGAAGCAATGATGGCAACGAAAAAATTGATTATTTGATTACCACAATCGGGACAAAATTAGACAAAAATTTAAAAATTGATCCAAAACTATTTTATCAGTTTTTAGGTTATAACTCGCTTAAGTACGCACTTTCTGAGAAATTTTCTATAAATTATGTATATTATTAGGTTGTTTATTCAGACAAACAGTTTAGGCGCTAGAGCACCTTAAAGTTTGAAAAAAGTTCAAAAATTAAACCAAAAACTGTTTTTAAGTTTTTCGGCTATAACTCGTAAACTGCCCACTTTTTGAAAAAAGTACTTTTATACAAAAATAAAGTAAATTAAATTTCCTACAAATCATCTGCTTCAGGTTTTGTTGTCAGATAAACGGTTTTGGCGCTAGAGCGCGTTAAAGTTTAGTGTATATCGATGTAGCGTCCTACATATGTAGCTAATTAATTATCTACACAATTAATTAACTTTTTAATTTAATTTTGAGTAAACTTCATTTTTGACTTAATCCGAATATTTGATTTGACCCAAAATACCCGAGGGTTCCTAATACTCAATGCCAAACTCTAACGCGCTCTATCGCCTAAACCGTTTGACTGAAGTAAAAATTTAACAAACAGAAGTTGTAAGAAATTTGATGTAGAGTACTTTTCGATAAAACCTTTTTTCTCAAAAAATGCGTAGCTTTTAAATAATAAGCGAGAAACTGAACGCATCGCTTCTACGAGATTGCAAAATTCGGATTGAGCACCCCAAAAAACATAAAAACGATAGAGAAAGAAGCTGTATTTTTTGTGATAATAATATTTTGAAGATAATAAAGCCAATATAAAAATAAAAATATAATTACGCGTTTCGCCTTAAGGCTTCATCAGATAATAAAATTAAAAAAATTAAAAAAGTAAAAAACTTTAAAAAATAAAGCTTAAAAATCTGTAAAGGAAATAAATCAAAATTTATTTAAAAAATTTTGTAACCTAATTTATTTATTTAAACGCGGGAATTTCAAAAATTTTCAAGAATCTTCTCCGTTATTTATACTAGTAAGTTTACATATCAAAAATTTATGTATTTCGCTAACCTAATTTTGATTTATTTCCTTTACAGATTTTTAAGCTTTATTTTTTAAAGTTTTTTACTTTTTTAATTTTATTATCTGATGAAGCCTTAAGGCGAAACGCGTAATTATATTTTTATTTTTATATTGGCTTTATTATCTTCAAAATATTATTATCATTAACAAGAAATTATTGAAACTATTGGAGAAAATGGCAAATGAAAAATTATTAATGTTCAGAACGATTCGTGACTTCTCCATAAAAGATTGTTTGTTTATTCAAAACGAAAAATTATAATTTTCTCTACATTGGAAAAGGAATTTGTAATATAATATCCGATCCCAAGTCGTAAAAGAGTATGGTTATATATTTTTTAAACAAATTAAATAATAACATTGGCTTTCGAAAACTATTACATGTCCATTGTTAAAAATTTATGAAGTTGTTTATATCAAAAAAAGCGATCTTATTCGATCCATAATTGGCATAATTAAAAAATAAGGTGTTGGCTTTTTTTTATGATGTCGGTAGTTGTGCCGAAAGTTATGAAAACCTCTTAATCGGATTCATTATCGACAACCACTGGTAGCTAAATATTATATTCTATTTTTTATCTGTAAACTAGAACGGAATGCATAATTTACCTGTCTGTTGAGCGACCTTTAAAATATACCAAACTTATCGATGAATTTTTCTTGTTAATGTTCTATTGTGTAATATCTTTAAAGTGATCTAAATCCGTTTAGTTATGTCCTACACACAAAAAAAATATAAGGCGATGATTTAGTACGTTTCTAAATTTAAATTTACAACCGCAAAATTTAATGTTTGGGGGAAAACTTGTACCTACATAAGTTACCAACTTACGATACGATGTTGGTATTTGCAGAGGCGTATTTTAGGTAATTAAATTCAAAAAGGAGCATCACTAGATGGTAATACAAGTTTACTCGTTAACAGGTTAGTTGTAAAATAAAGTTGAAATACCTTGTAAATTGGCGCAGTCGAATAAATTCAGCATTTATGGAAATAAAAGAAGGAGCATAATGCCAACGACAATATAAAACCTTCTTAATAGATGGGGGTTAATAATAATTATTCTTTCCAACCCCCCCGCTTCTAATTACTGCATTTATGCGCCTATTCATGTTTCTAATAAAATTTTGGATGACGTCCCGTGGAATGCTCTCAAATTCCGCAAGAACTACACTTTAAAGTCCTCTCAGGTTTACAGCTGTAAGTGTATGAAGTCCACGTTTTTTTAAGTGTGTCCGATACATGTTCTATGTGATTCATGTCTAGACTTTTTGGTAGACGTTCCATAAATGGAATATGGGCTTGATTCAGACAGTCCAGTACGGGTCTAGCCGCATGAGGTAGCATTGTCTTGCATAAGCAAAAAATGGGCAAACACAAAAGGGCTAAAGGGTATCACATGTCATATTACAACGTCATTGAGATAAAAATTTGCATTCGTGGATTTCGGTCAAATAGGAACCAGTTTCGTAAAAGCGTACAAATTCACCCCCAAAGCATTAACAGGGCCGCCATCAATTCACAGAGATATTGCAACTAGCAAATTTCTTTCTTTGTCTTCTCAACACTCGCTCACGTCCGCCAGGAGTTTTCAAGATTATTGCATTTCATTCAATAATGTTAATGCTCATACTATCATGTTCTGTTAAATTCATTGAATGAATCAGTTTTTGAATCTTTCGGTAAAGTTGTGGCGGCCGTCAGTTGGGGTGCAAGCGCCCAAAAGTGCGACTTCCTAGTTGGATTTATGTAGCTACAAACCGTGATGCTCTCATATTTTTGAAACCTCCTTTCTATAGATACAATCGGACCTCCTTGCAGATCAGTCTCATTCGACTACTCGATTTCTTTACAATCCCAAGGAGTTCGTAAGCTCTTGACAAACACTTCTGGTATTTTATTGCCAAATAAGTTACAACTCACTCCTGGACATCTCGCCATATCGGCACTGAAGACTTTTATTAGCAACCGTTAACAACCCATTAAAACCTATTATGGTTTGGTCCACTTCTCAATTTACACGAGAAAAAATTTTAATTGTAGCAAAGTTTCAATTAAAAAACAAAACTCGTTTTACAATAAATGCCAAAATAAGCAACGCGAGTTATGTAAATGAGCAAAATAAAAACGTGAGAAGGCAGTGAAATCCGCCGTGGTGCGTTAATGATCCATTAACTCTTTTTGAGTGTCTAAGTATTCCACACTTTACATGTAACGTAATACAAGATTGTAAACAACCCAAGTAATCTGTGTTTCCGTGCACAAATTTTTTTTTCGAGTTTCACCACACACGAAGTCCCCATTGTATTCGGTAATGTTAAACTCACGAACTGTTTAATTTTATCTATGTCTAATGGTCAATTTAATGTATTTTAACTTATACATCTTGTCTTTACGGTAGGAAAGAAATCGAGACTAATTTTATTTTACCTTCCTACGACTGTTTCGATATTATTAATAATTTAAAAAGCGATTGTGACAAGTCGACTACCGAAAACAGACTTAAGAAGAGATAATCTGACGTTTAAAACAATTTATTTAAGAAAAGTGCCAAAAAGGTAATTTTTATCAACTATCTGTACGAGGGAAGACAGGCTCTCTTAATTCGCCTCACAACATACTTTTGAGACTGGGTATATTTGTTTCTGTATGGGTCTCGATTGTTACTCCCGTTCCACCTTCGCTGCATCTATTACTAGAAAATTTATAATAAATGGTGGATAAGTAATAGGTAGTATATCTTCAACTGCTTTTGTAATAGATTTCCGTTAATAAATATTTGCTTTGACATTTTCAATTTCATGCCAATCCATCATCGCGTGCACCACACTTATACCCGTCTACTCCCGTCGATCACGCAGATACCCAGACCGTTCTTCTTACAACCCAATCCTCTTGTATCTCTTTGTGAGTTCAAGTTAATACTCAAGTCCTCAAAAATAGGCAGATGGCTTACCGATAGACTTGTTTATAAAATGCTACGATTATGGACGCCAGGAAAGTACTTATTCGGTTAAGGTGAAACTTTCTTCTCGAAGGACCTCTTGACTACCAGTTCAACTGTAAGGCAAATAAATTTATAAAAATAATAGTATACTAATTAGTATTAAAAACAAACAATATAGACAAGTCAAAATCTTGTTCAATAATTCTACTGTAATGGAACAAGTTGGGGACACTAACTTGTACTTATAACCACAGTAAATCGTATAAACGAGAAAGTCAACGATTTACGAATTAGCAGGAAAACAATTAATTTTTACAAGATACCAAAGAACTAAATTAATGGCCGATCAAAATGGAACCAAACAGCCTTGTGGATAAAGAAAGGAGACACTGTCGACTAAAGAAGCACCTGGACACGCTGGAAAAGTAGAGCATCTCATGCATGTGCCATGGAGGCGAACTAGCAGATTAGACGGCTGAACACGTGCTGTGCTACCTGTCCAACTCTTACATCAACAAGAAGATGTGTTGGAAGACTTCTGGCTCGACATGGTTATTCTTAGGGGGAAGTAAAATGGAGCCGAATAAGTTGCCTAAGTGCGGGGAGCTAGCTTCCTTGAACAATCCAGCATTCACTAGTTCGAAATGAATAGCGGTAACGAAAGCGGGGATAGGACTGAAATAAAGGAGAGGATCGCCTGGTGCCTCTAGGAAAGGTGGTATCTCAACCACGCACAGTTCTGGCGATTAAGTCAAGACTCCCGTGCCTAATATCGGACTGGCCCGCTCGGCTACCCGACCCAAATCTGGATGAGGTCAAAAATAAATTGGGTTTCTACTAATACGGCGACATTGGTAACCAGAGAGAGATGAAGGGTGGTTTTCAGACCTATAGTGTGTTAGTAGATATAACAAGAAACAAAACTACCAAGTGAGGAGGCGCAGGGTTAATGTCGAGCCTTTGAATGGCGTTTCTCAAAACGGTCAAACTATTAAAATCTGTTTCAAGTTTTTTGCTCTACACTTAGCTTTGATGTTTCCACAGAAACTGGGCAGACGGTCTCGACTAAAGTAGATCTGAAAATTAGGGATGAACCTTCAAACATTGAACAAATGTAATATTTGCGTGTTATCTAGGGAGGGATATCGCGAGGTCTCGCACGAAAAGTCGTAAAAGCGATACTATTTTTTATTAAACAACTCATAGTACACCACTTGTAACGACCCCAAATTTTAGTTACTTAGTTTGAATAAGGAAACGTAGTAATAAAACACCGGCGCCAGTAAGACGGAATAAGAGAGTTCTCGAAATAATATATTTTAAATAAACAAGCCAAAGGTCCTGGGATTAATAATAAAAAACGATCTCTAAGCGGTAAATGTCAGCATATCCGTTAGAGTTTCGGAGAAACGATAATTACCAAAAGTGCAGACGCACATGAAATTAAAACATCTCCGAAAAACAAACGCATAAATCCTCCGTGTCGCCGGGTGTTGACAAACAGGACGGGCGTTGATTGGTTAATTAACTGAGATTGATTGGGCAAAGGCCAATTGCGCACGCCGAGGGGAGGAGAGTTAAGTAATCTCGGCCGAGTCAAGTAAAAAAATAGTTAAGTTTTCATAAGACTCTCGAAGAGTAAAGTTTAGCAAAACTCTCAAAGAAAAAAGTCGTAGTGAAACTCAAAGAGTAAAGTTAAGAAGAAGTCTTCGTACGCCTCCCAAAGGGAGAAGAAGTCTTCGTGAGACTCCCAAAGGGAGAAGTTAAGTTTCCATAAGCCTCTCAAAGAGTAAAGAAAAGTTAAGTAATCCCAGACCATTCAACGGAAGTTGGTCGCAAAAAAGATTAAAGAAGTAAAGTTTAAACGAGTAGTGCGGAAAGATTTTCCAAGAGTAGATTAGTGATTCAAGGGATTCTCAAAAAGGAGAATCTAAATTAAGTACGGTGTAAGAGAGACCAGTAAAAGTAAAGTCCTGGAAAAAGGTCTCAAGTAAAAGTCAAGAATAAGTAAAGTGAGTAAGTCGTTTTCGGGCAAAGCACGAACCGGTCGAAATTATAATAAATTCGGACGCATCGAATTAAAACAAAGTTAAAGGGCTGGCTCGGGAAGCCACAATTAGTAGTTGGATTGTTCGCGGGTGTGCTTGATAGAAGTGTCAACCCAAAATAAAGACACTTAGCGTCAACGGTCCAGTTGAGACAGTACAGTTATTAGTATCACTGATTTTGAACACGCGAAATATCCGATATAGATAAAAAACAGTCGGTCGGTGAAGACGCGCCTTCAGGCAACCAATTAAATAAGACCATATAGTAATCGCAACGGGATAAAAGTAACTCGTATTAATCATCTCGCATTGGTCAAATAAAGAGTGTGAACCCCTCAGTTCAGCGGAGTACAAGCTGTCGTTTTCGGGAGGTCAAACTGCTGCGTGGATGGTCAACGGCGAAGGTGTACACCATCAGGAGGAGGTTGTTGCTTAGAGTAGATACGGCCGTAAGGGAGCCGTAGGAAGGATAGTTAAGAGTAAGATCTGTTAAGTTTTTGTACTGATCATTTCCAGAAACCCGCCAGTATTTACCTGAGTTGGGAATCTGGGAATTGCTCATTTTTGTGTTTTTGCGGGAGACGTGAATACGTTGCTAGACTAAGAAGGGTAGTAGATTAAATGTGCAACGGATTCGCGGCTTCCCGTAACTGATTTTTTTGTATGTTCGTGTATTTGATGTATTTTGGTATTTCGTATCTTTTTGGCGGATTTTGATTTATTTAATTTATGTATGTGTTGTGGACGAGTTAGTCCATTTTATTTGATCATTATATCCGACTTATAATTTGAACTGTGTTTTTTCTGCTTCTTCAACGGCCAGAGAGAGAGAGTTGACGGCGATACCGACGTGAGCTAGTTTGTGTATTCAACTACAAAATACACTGGCGCCCTAAACATTTTCAAAGTGTAATAATCAATTTTATTTAGTAGTCAAATACATATTTTATCAACAAATAAGGCGTTACGTTACAATTGACGTACAACGTAAGAGTTTTTATTACGCCAAAAAGGCGTCGACCATTACAATTGTCGCCCAACAGAAGGGGCTTTGACCACGGAAAAAGGCTCGCCATTACAATTGTCGCATCAACGTGGAGCTCTGAAAGAAAGGCACAGGTTCGGATTATGGGTCGGAAAGTTAATTTTTTTCTTAGCGGTAAAATTTGATTTGTGTAAAAAAGGTTAAAGATTTTGTAAACGAGCAGTTTGACAAAGGGAACGACAGTTTTTAGGAAGAAGTGTAAGCAAGTCAAATTAAGAAATCTTTTTTTTGGTAAATGCGAGTAAAAGTAAATTTTGAAAATAACCCATTTCAAGTAAAGTTTAAAAAATCTATTTTGTCGAGAAGCGTCGGATATAAGTAGTGTAAAGTTTTGATTTTTGATTCGGAAGTTAGCGGTAAATAAACGCGGAAAATAATTACTATTCACGAATCCGTCGGTCCAAAATAGGCGCGAAATTAACGCGGTTTATGGAGTTACGAACCGGTAAAATTTTAAATATTGCAAAAATGACGGATAAAGACGCAAATGAACGACGAAATGAAACGACGATTTTGAATTTGAATTGACCTAATTTTGGAAAGTAAACAAATTAACATGGATTTAATAATTCAATACAATATTTTTTTAAGATTTTTTAAATAATTTTTAAATTTTTGGGGGAGTAAGAGACAAATTAAACTTTTAAAAATGGAAGGTAACGTAGAGGAGGATTATTTTGTAAGAATTCATAGGATAGAGTCTGACAGGCAGTCGTTAAAAGAATTGGAGTTTAAAAGTAGAAGTAAAGAGGAAAATCTGGCAAGGTTTATAAAAATGTTGACAAAATTTTTAGAGGGGGGTGAAATAAAAGAGGAAGATAAAGTAAAAGTAGCAATGTCATGTTTAAAGGGTATCGCACATAGAATGTTAAGTAGAGATAGGGATGAAATAGAAAATTTTGATGATTTTAAGAGAAGTTTTTTAAATTATTTTTGGAATGGTGATATACAAAGAGACGCAATAATGCAATTATGGACAGATAAGAGTCAATTTAGGAACATGAAGGAATTTTACTGGTATATAATCACAGAATGGAATAACATTAAATATGTAGAAGTAGATCCAATATCAAAGGAAAGTTTTATAGAATTAATGATTGAGCGTTGTCCGATTGAGATACATAAATTTTACCTTCGGAAAAGTGAGTATAGGTGTTTGATAAAATTTGGAGAAGAAGTATCTAGATTAAGTAAGTGTGTATATAGTGAGGATGAAAGTGACGAAGATAGTTACTCAAATAATTATTATGAAACAGATCAAAATTTTAATAATGACGATTATGATGATTGTTATTACGAATACGACGAAGATAGGGATTTTTACAATTCAGATGAAGAAGGTTATTGTCAAAACGATTATGAACGGGACCGTAATCGAGATTTTTTTGATTTTTTTGGACATGAATATTATGAACAAGATAGTTATGAGTTTAGAAGTGATGAACAGCTAGAAGCAATAAACTTAGTAAAATTGCATTTTGATAAAATAAGGCAGGAAAATATTAGGAGAACAAAAGAATTTTTTGAATCCTTTAAAGTAAAGGAGTTTCAAGCAGAAAGTTGTGAAGTCATTAACAGTAATGCAATTAAAATTAACATTCAAGAAGAAGCACAGAGTAGGGTTCAGGAAAATTTTGTTAAGTTGGTAGAACCCAATGAAATTTTGGCAGTGCATCAGGATCAAGTAAAGGAAATTAAGAATGAATTTTTAGAATCATTTAAAGTAGAGGAAGTTAAGGCAGAAATTTGTGAAGTAATTAACAGAAATAAAGTTAAAATTAATATTCAGGAGGAAGAACAGAGCAGTATTCAGGAAAATTTTGTTAAAGTAGTAGAGACAAGCGAGGTTTTAATAGTAAACCAGGCGCAAATAAATGAAATTAGTAAAGAGTTTTTAGAATTAGAAGAGGTAGAGGGATTTAAAGAGGAAGTTTGTGAGATTGTTGCTCACACTGAAGTTAAAGTTAGCTTGGAGACAGACTTAGTAGAAGTAAAACAGATTCAAGCAGATGTAGGAGAGAAATTGTTAATAGTTAAGCAGGAAGGTATTAAGGAAATTGATGATAACGGTTTAGATGAGGTAGAAAGTTTAGTAGCAAACAATTTTGAAGTTCATGAAGCTACGATTAGTTATAATGAGGAACCGATTTTAGAAGTAGTAGAGGAAGTTTTGATCATTGACGAGAAGCGTACCAAGGTAGTAAAAGATAACGTTTTTAATTTTGAAGAAGTAACTGCAATAGAAGGAGCAGTAGATGAAGTAATTGGAAGTAATGAAGTAAATAAGGAGATTAGTAAGGTCTCGGACTATAAAGTAAATAACGAGATTAGTAGGGTCTCAAATAATGAAATAAATAAGGAGATTAGTGAGGTCTCGAATAATGAAGTAAATAATGAGATTAGTGAGGTCTCGAATAATGAAATTAATGAGGAGATTAGTAAGGTCTCAAATAATGAAATAAATGAGGAGATTAGTAAGGTCTCAAAAAAGGAGGTTAGTAGGGTCTCAAGTAAAGAGATCAAATATGAGGAGCGTCCAGTAGAGGACGTAAGATTAATGAAAATTTTAGAAACGTTTAATGCAGAGTTGAAAATGGTACGAAGTAAAGATGAAGTAAACTTAATAAAGGAGGTTCAGATAGTAACGAATGAAGTTAATGAGGACGATTTAAATACAAAACAGGTCCGGCTTCAAAATAATTTTCAAACAGGGGCGCACAATGAGTTATGCGTTAAGGCTAGTGATAATAATTACCGTTATCAATTGATTTTAGTCGTGCTTATTAATATAATAATTAAACAAAGAATGTTGTTAAAGGCTGCTGAATATAAGGTGATTGACGATTTCAAGATTAATAAGATACAGGACCGGTTTAAGGAACAAGATAAGTTTGGGAGAACCGAGAGATTGTGGGTCGTAAATACGAAATATAAACGCTTGCCTGTAGAGTCGTTTGTAAAAATAATGATGACCATTATATTATTGTTGATGAATTTTATTATAAAAGTTTTGAGCTTTGGTAAACAAATAAACCAAGGAGATAAATTTAAAGAAAGGTTAGGGGGAGTAGGAGATTTTACGAAGAACGGATTTACGAATAGGAAAAATAATTTTGGATTTGACGAAAAGAAAGAGTTATGGATTATCAATACACGAAATAAAGTGTTAAGTAGTAACTCGATCCTGGTATCAATAAGGATTTGGACATTTTTAGTCAGAAGGAGCTTGACATGTCGGGAAATAACCGATAGAAATGTATTGAACACGCGATTCAAAGACTTTAGGTCAATAAAACCATTTTTAAGCTGCTAATTATATTAGCAGGAACAATTATTTAAGTTTTAAGTTTAGGTTTTAGTACCCCATGCCTACGGTAGTCCGGCAATGGAGTTTTTCTAATTTTTTTAAGATAAGTTAGGGCAAGAGTACCCATTTTCAGTTATGATTTTGAGATAGTTAAGATAGGTTAGGAATTTTTTTATATAGATTAGTAAGAGTAGGTAGTAAGGAATGTAAATATGTTAGCAAGTTCAAAATTTGTGAACGACTTTGGCAATTTTCGGGTACATTGTACCAATCTAACCGAAAATTGGGGGGAGTAACTGTAACGACCCCAAATTTTAGTTACTTAGTTTGAATAAGGAAACGTAGTAATAAAACACCGGCGCCAGTAAGACGGAATAAGAGAGTTCTCGAAATAATATATTTTAAATAAACAAGCCAAAGGTCCTGGGATTAATAATAAAAAACGATCTCTAAGCGGTAAATGTCAGCATATCCGTTAGAGTTTCGGAGAAACGATAATTACCAAAAGTGCAGACGCACATGAAATTAAAACATCTCCGAAAAACAAACGCATAAATCCTCCGTGTCGCCGGGTGTTGACAAACAGGACGGGCGTTGATTGGTTAATTAACTGAGATTGATTGGGCAAAGGCCAATTGCGCACGCCGAGGGGAGGAGAGTTAAGTAATCTCGGCCGAGTCAAGTAAAAAAATAGTTAAGTTTTCATAAGACTCTCGAAGAGTAAAGTTTAGCAAAACTCTCAAAGAAAAAAGTCGTAGTGAAACTCAAAGAGTAAAGTTAAGAAGAAGTCTTCGTACGCCTCCCAAAGGGAGAAGAAGTCTTCGTGAGACTCCCAAAGGGAGAAGTTAAGTTTCCATAAGCCTCTCAAAGAGTAAAGAAAAGTTAAGTAATCCCAGACCATTCAACGGAAGTTGGTCGCAAAAAAGATTAAAGAAGTAAAGTTTAAACGAGTAGTGCGGAAAGATTTTCCAAGAGTAGATTAGTGATTCAAGGGATTCTCAAAAAGGAGAATCTAAATTAAGTACGGTGTAAGAGAGACCAGTAAAAGTAAAGTCCTGGAAAAAGGTCTCAAGTAAAAGTCAAGAATAAGTAAAGTGAGTAAGTCGTTTTCGGGCAAAGCACGAACCGGTCGAAATTATAATAAATTCGGACGCATCGAATTAAAACAAAGTTAAAGGGCTGGCTCGGGAAGCCACAATTAGTAGTTGGATTGTTCGCGGGTGTGCTTGATAGAAGTGTCAACCCAAAATAAAGACACTTAGCGTCAACGGTCCAGTTGAGACAGTACAGTTATTAGTATCACTGATTTTGAACACGCGAAATATCCGATATAGATAAAAAACAGTCGGTCGGTGAAGACGCGCCTTCAGGCAACCAATTAAATAAGACCATATAGTAATCGCAACGGGATAAAAGTAACTCGTATTAATCATCTCGCATTGGTCAAATAAAGAGTGTGAACCCCTCAGTTCAGCGGAGTACAAGCTGTCGTTTTCGGGAGGTCAAACTGCTGCGTGGATGGTCAACGGCGAAGGTGTACACCATCAGGAGGAGGTTGTTGCTTAGAGTAGATACGGCCGTAAGGGAGCCGTAGGAAGGATAGTTAAGAGTAAGATCTGTTAAGTTTTTGTACTGATCATTTCCAGAAACCCGCCAGTATTTACCTGAGTTGGGAATCTGGGAATTGCTCATTTTTGTGTTTTTGCGGGAGACGTGAATACGTTGCTAGACTAAGAAGGGTAGTAGATTAAATGTGCAACGGATTCGCGGCTTCCCGTAACTGATTTTTTTGTATGTTCGTGTATTTGATGTATTTTGGTATTTCGTATCTTTTTGGCGGATTTTGATTTATTTAATTTATGTATGTGTTGTGGACGAGTTAGTCCATTTTATTTGATCATTATATCCGACTTATAATTTGAACTGTGTTTTTTCTGCTTCTTCAACGGCCAGAGAGAGAGAGTTGACGGCGATACCGACGTGAGCTAGTTTGTGTATTCAACTACAAAATACACTGGCGCCCTAAACATTTTCAAAGTGTAATAATCAATTTTATTTAGTAGTCAAATACATATTTTATCAACAAATAAGGCGTTACGTTACAATTGACGTACAACGTAAGAGTTTTTATTACGCCAAAAAGGCGTCGACCATTACACACTGTGTATAATAAAGTATTTATTATCCTTAAAAGACAGAATGTACCACAAGATGAGTAATAAAAAGATAACATAAGAGGGCGCCAACCACATAGGACCAGTCCGACACTGTCCATCCCGCCTGATGACGTTTGCGTGTTCGGAGTCGTCAAGAGATTACGTTCAGAAGCCTTTTACTACACGCACCCACGCCCTGTGGAACACATTGTACAAAATTTGGGCGAGTTTTGGTTTTGTTTTCTCTTCACATTTTTTGTAAACTCTAGAACAAATGCTCGAGTAGGTATTATTGTTTTTATAGGCCAATCCCCAAAAGTTTTTGTGTGTCGATTGCTCACCGAAATTTCTAATTTGAACTAATTTGTTTGCTAAATTGCCACTGTGGCCATTTTGTGTCAAACTATTATTTCAAAACTATAGTAGCACCTGTTTAAAAATGAAGAAATACCACACAAGCGATTAAAAATTAACAGTCGAAAGTTTAATTAAATTTGCTCCATATACTTTGGAGCTTACAGTCATTGGAAGGGGTTGAAATTCTAAGCAAAATAGCACCATTTGACTCCAGAAATTTTATCGCCTAAATGCGTACCAAAAATGTGGACTAGTTCAAATTTTGAAATTATAACGAATTAAATAAATTAGCCTTGTAGCAATAATAAAAACCACTTTTTTTATATTTTAACGACTTGCGTTATTAAAAGCCTACTCTTCTCCAAATATTGCAATAATAAATTGGATAATCGAAAATAATAAAAAAAAACCATACGCCGCTTTAAATAAAAATTAAATTAAATTGTTATAAGAAAACAACTAAATAAGAACAACTCGGATGATTCTTATAGTACAATATAGTTGAGAAAGCAACTTTCACTATACATCTATGAGATAATCTACCTTTAAATCGAATTCATGGTGAACTATGGATGGCATAGTGTCAGCCAAACCCACAAATCGAAAAGTGTTGCTTACCAAGTGACGGGTTCATTGTAAATCGTTCATTTTGCAACTATACAACATTATAGTTATTTATAACATAATATAAATTAATTTGTTTCGGTTATTGTTACACAATTTTATGCCCAAAAAGTTGATTTAATTATCAATCGAATTTTTATTATTATTAAAATAATTAGTAGTCAACATCGCGGCACGATTATCACTTAACAAAAGTAAAGTTTTGTTACGTAACTAACCAGAGAGTCGAGAGAATGGGATTTTGTGAGACGGTATTTAACGCGAAGATACAGATTTTTCCGAAGATTTTAAAACTCAGAAAGTCTTTCTTCCACTCCTTCGCTTAAAGTGGCATAGTTGGCCAACCTGTCGCTAAAAAAAAACTCCTGTGGATCGTGCCTTGCCCAAAGAATAATTTTTAGAAAAACTGAAACTCCTAATTGAAAAAGTTGACACCTAAGTAATAAATCATCGTTACGTTAAATGGGCGAGGTCGCGCGTTAAAAAGAGTAGTAGATTGCAATAGAGCGTTTCTGCCAATGAAGGTTTCTAAAAGCGGATCGATCCTACAAGGTGAAGGGATTAAAAGTTCTCACGTATACAGCACCTTTTTTTAAATATAAACTTAACTGCCGCTAGTTAATCAAACAACGAGGCAACGGCAGCCGTCAAGAGAGTATAATTCGAGATGGATTGTGAAGAAAAGCAAAACTGATTTAATCAGTTTTCTAATAACTTTTGATGGAATGCATTCAATTCTTCTAACAATGAAGTTTTCAGTTCGCTTCGCTTGAACTCTTCTCTTGAGCTCATCCCATAAGTGCTTGATACGATTCAAGTCCTGATCGAGAAGTGCCGAGTTTGTATACCGACTTTAGTAAGATATCTCTTACCCCGACAGAATACGAAAACCAGATCGGTTTTGAATTAAGCGATATTCTCCCCCACATTATATAGGAACCTCCACCAAAATCTAATGTTTCAGTAAACCAGTACTACGCAAATCGCCCTCCAGGTCTCCTATATAGTCTTGCTCGCTTGTCACTGCCGTGTAAACACACTCTGCACTTGTCATAAAACATAACTGAACTCCATTATTCCAATTCCAATTCAAAGGCTCACGAGCAAATTGAAGTTGTTCTAATCTACGCCCTGGGCTGGAAGCACAAGTCTCTTAAGGACCATCAATACACTCTTCATCAGCACACTGACTCATATACAACTAACGAACTTTGGCTACGTCCTTCTTGCAGCAAAATGAGAACTTGAGCAGCTTTAGTGAGATAGTGAGTGACTATGTAATCTAGAGCTTCATAAAGTCTCAAAAAAGCGCATCAGATCTACAACATAGGTACACTAAAATTCAACGTTGCTACCGGGAAGACCTACATCTTCGAATACGAACTTGACCACACTCGGAGAAAGATCCCCCATCACAACCTTTTCGTCGGATGAGTGTGATGTGATAAGGAAGAAAGCTCTTAGGCTCGTAAATTAAAAAATTCCAAATTTATATTTTGTTGATCTATGGTGAACATGATAATTTAATTAACAAATTGCTCTTCCTTTATTGTAAATCAAAATAAAGCTGTTTGCAAAAAATACACCTACAAAGATGTAATATGCATGATATTATTAATAACAGCAATAAATAAACGCATTAACTGCTATCCGACATAACAAAATTATCATAAAAAAGTATTTAAAATCAAGATTTTCTTTATATCGTCGAACAGAATTATGATACTAAAATGTACATTTACAGTTTTATAAATCAACAAAATAAATTTATACTTTATATCCTTTAATTTGAATTTTTAACGAGTACAATAATTATAATTAGAATAGATTATTAAATTAAACTTCCTTTAAATGTACGAGATACATGGGTTATGAAAGCAAATTTTGTCAATCGCTTTCTGATTTATCTTCCTAGCTAGTTTTTACTTTCCCATTCACCGATAGATAGGCGCAGTTATTTAAAAAACTTCGACCATCACACCTAATAGCTATAGGGTCTTCTCATAAGTACTAATGCGAAGAAGAACGGTTCGAAACAATATTGTTAGTTCAACTAATTAGAAACCGCTAAGCACTCATCAACTATAAACTTGTTAAAAACTGAAATGTTGTTGTTTAGGCCAAAATACATCCAGAAGAAATATATGTAAAGGGTCTTTCAACAAGGACGGGTCGATGTTGAAATTGAATAAAACAAGCTGTGTGTGAGATATTAACGTAATTATTGTTTTATTTCAAAGGCCCATTTATGCCATTAGGTACGGAATATGACATCGTTCAAATGTCCACCGCGGCTTCGAATGGTGGATATACCTTTAATAATCTTTAGCGACGAGGCGCATTTTTGGATGAATGGTTTTGTTAATACGCAAAATTGCCGTATATGGGACGACCACAATCCACATGAGGTTCACCAGGTAGCAATGCACCCACAAAAAGTTACTGTTTGGTGCGGATTTTGGTCCGGCGGCGTCATTGGTCCGTACTTCTTCGAAAACGATGTTGGCGAGGCCATTACCGTCAACGGCGAGCGCTACAGATCAATGATTAACAATTTCTTTTGGCTTGAATTGAACGATATGGACGTGGGCGACATGTGGTTCCAGCAAGACGGCGCTACGTGCCACACAGCGAACGACACAATAGACATTTTGCATGAACGATTTGAAGGTAGGGTTATCTCTCGCAAAAGTGACGTGAATTGGCCACCAAGATCGTGCGATTTGACTCCGCTAGACTTTTTCTTGTGGGGTTTTCTGAAATCGCTGAAATTTCTGAAGTCTATGCTAATATTAAGCCACAATCGACTGATGCCCTGAAAGTCAACATAACGCAGACCATCGCTCAGATTCAGCCGGATCTATGCAGCAGAGTCATTGAAAATTGGACCTCTCGGATCCGTTCCACCATTCGAAGCCGCGGCGGACATTTGAACGATGTCATATTCCGTACCTAAATGGCATAAATGGGCCTTTGAAATAAAACAATAATTATGTTAATATCTCACACACAGCTTGTTTTATTCAATTTCAACATCGACCCGTCCTTGTTGAAAGACTCTAATGTATTCAAATCGCGGGAAACTGTTACCATTTAGGAGGAAGGCCAGAAATATGGGATTAATTATGGATGGTGGTCTTAACTTCAATTAACATGTGAATGGTTGCCTTTAAAGAGCCTATAGCTCCTTAAGAAATTCAATTCAATTCAAGTCGAAAATAACTGACTCACAATGTTGAGGTTCTTTGATGTAGCATTATCGTGGCAGTGTCTATATGAACCGTTCAGAACACGTGCTCGAGATCGATTTAAAGTATTCGCCGGCGGAAAAGGGTGTCGTATAATTTTGCTGAAGTTGAATGGTTGGTTATGAAATCTCGACACCGCTTTCATGCTGCAAGTTTCCATCATACAGCCGGGTCTAGATTATAAAACCGAGTCGAACCTCGTTGCGAACGTAAACCACGTATTAATTAGCGAGCTGAACAACGAGCCGAACCCGTCGGACCATATTTAAGTTCGCAAAGAGGTTCGGCTCGAAGTTCTGTTCTATAATCTGGACCAGGCTGAAGATTATTTTATTAGGGGCACCGGGTTATCTGCGTAACAGGGTCGAGCTTAGCACAAATGTTCATGCCCTGAATGTAAGGTTTAAAAGAGCCTTAACGCCGTTATTGCATAAAAACCGTCCGAAAGACATCGTGCACGGTGGGTTAGTACAGGGTGAGTAGAATTTGATGGTCCTTATGGAGAAATCGATAATTAATGAGATATGGAGAAATAGATGGCGCATCCTCGTTTTCTTTTTTGAGAAGAACTCAATGACAAAAACCGGAACTCGCGATCTTCTTTTGTTTTGAGCCTATAAGCCAAATAATCGCTAAATGACTAATATCTGAGTTTAAAAATCGAACTATTTCTTATAGCTCTAAAACAAAAGATCGCGAATTCCGGTTTTCGCCATTGACTTCCTCTCAAAAAAAGAGAACGAGAATACGCTATTCATTTTTCCATATCTCTTTAGTTATCCATTTCTTCATAGGAATAATCGAATTCTGAATTTTTATATAAGAACCACTTTTCTAAAAAAGCGCGTAGTTTCGAGCTATAAGCGATAAAGTGAAAAATAGCAACTCCCCACTTTTCTCGAACCGCCCCAAGGTTAATGCTGCCGCTTAGGAGCGGCAAACAGTTGATTTTATTATCCACTTGCAATGTTATTTTTTTGAACAAATAATAGTTGAGTATGTTTACACGATGCCTTCCTGCCTATTTTGAGTAATAATGGTCTGGGGATGTAAATCTGCTTTATATGCATATTATTCTTTTGTTTTGTTTTTCTCTTTCTGATGCCGCATCTATGATACCTGATACGACTTAGAGTAATTTATTAATATGTCGATTGTAGGTACCCAGGCTAAACATTAAGGGTTCTTGATTCAGGAAAATAGAATTTCCCTGTGTAGAAAACGATTTTTCGGGCGCTATTGACAATTTATTTATTAAAATTCTCTCGAATAGATTTGTAAGCATAAAAATTTCAATAAGTTGTCCTGCAAGTAATTAATATGTTTATTTTCGCGAGATATTAATTTACGAGTTTTTAAAAAATTTATGAACGCTTAGAAATGGTAAATTAAAATATAATTAATTTTTTTACAATTTCAGATAAAAATTCAATATAAACATGTAAATTTAGTTCGTTTTGCAATTTATGACATTTTGTATAAAATGCACGGCTAATCTATAATTTCGTAAGAGTCCTTATCTAAAAATAGACGTTTATTATAATTATTGCTAAAATTTTGCCAAATTTATTTTATTGTTAAATTATGTAAATTTGTCGTTTGGCAACTACTTTTTTATTGTTGAGTTTTCGGTAACGAGTGCTCGACTAAATTTTGTCGTCAAGTTCCTCCCGGCCAGCGTTGTTTCTCTCCTCGTTCCAAATTAAGGAAAAATTAACCAAACCAAGATATTGTTCGTTGTCAAATTATAAAATATTCCAACGTAACACATTTTGAAATTTTAATTCGTTCGCAATAAAAAGTTTTATATTTTTATTAACAATTTATTACATCAATTATCTCATTAAGATGCGCTTACATATTTTAATGCAATTTACCCAAAGTGTGCAATTCAATTTTCTAAACGTTTTTTTTCTCCTTTCCGACAAACTACACTCTTCAAGTACGGCAATTGCGTAAGTCGTTAATAAATTTAATTCGTTGTAAAAATCGAATAGAAACTAAATAGGGTCGCCAAAGTCAACAAAACATAACATTTTGCTGCCGTTAAGGATTGAAAATACTAAAGGATGTATCGAAGATGAAGATATACGATTATGGTAAAATAAAGCTAGAACATCGTGCTTAGTACCTGTTTTAAAACAGATAACATCGCTGTGAGTTACTTTAACTACTACAAAACCCAGGTCATGGGAGTTACTCCAACTTGATTTTATATAGAAATCGTCTATTTCGAATTAGGAGTGAAAACTATTTTATACTTTAATTTATTTTCGCCATTAACATATTTATACCTTATTATTGAAATTTATTTTAATTCGACTATAACAAATTTTTTATCGAGTCGATATCGAAAATGACTTTACATACTCGGTTAATTATACGTTGCCTTAAGACACCCATATACAATGCAAGAGAGGATTGTCTTTCTTTATTCCGTGTTGCATAATGAGATGGCAGTTTTAAATCTTAAGACTCAAAATCGAAAGCACTTATCACGATTGCCTGGTCTTTATCGGCCATTCAGCACACTTTGAACGTTAGGCCTCTAGAACTCAAGCCACTAACTCGCACAAAGGCCTGGTTTGAATTATTATAGACAACATCGACATCGGCACTTGTGGCATCATCTGCAAGCGTAATGTAGTGAACAGTCTCTCAAGTATCAAAGACGATCATTCATGAAGATAAAAAATTAGGGGACCTAGTATACATACATCCCAGCGACACTCCTCTAGATACAGAAAGTCCATCAGAAGCTGAGAACGATTGGTCAGATAAGACGCTATAAAAGATGAGCTTGTCTCATCAACCGAGTCAGATCAGGAATATTCTCATACGAGAACCGCACAGGCACAGAATCAATACACTCGCTCTTAAAACAAAATCAGTCACATCAAAATCCTTCTGTTTCTACGGAAACCAAATTGTTACGAGACCAGAAGATCTGTTCGAAGATAACCCGTTCAAAAACTTTCGAGAAGTCCGGCAGTATTGATTGATATTGGTCAATAGTTTCCATGAAGGCTTCATTCGCCCTTTTTATACGGTTATAGGTTTAGACCACGAGACATAATTTGTATGCAATTTGATGTACTTTATTTATGTATAGAAACATCTTTCTCTAAATTGTTTAGTTTTCGAGTTATAAGCGAGAAACTAAAAAAGCTAGGTTTTGGAATTTTTGTCAAATTTTAACGCTCTCTAGCGTCTAAACCACGCGTCTTAAAAAATATATAAAAAACATAGTTTGAAGTAAATTTGTAGTAGTTTATTTTTATATAAAAACATTTTTCTCTAAATTGTTTAGTTTTCGAGTTATAAGCGAAAAACTAACAAAACTGGATTTTGCCCAATTTTGGAATATTTTACAAACTTTAACGTGCTCTAGCTCTTAAGCCGCGCCTCTAAAAAAATATGTAAGCGACATACTTTGTAAGAAATTTGATTTACTTTATTTTTGTATAGAAACATTTTTTTCTAAAAGTATTTAGTTTTCGAATTATAAGCAAAAAACTCAAACAACTGGATTTTGGCAAATGTTGGAAGTTTTTCCAAACTTTATCGCGCTCTAGCTCCTAAACCGCGAGTCTGAAAAAAATATATATAAGACATAATTTGTAGTAAATTCATTATAGTTTTTTATCAACAATTGCGTAATTTTCGAGTTATAAGCAAATAACTATACAAATGAGCATTTTTTGCAGTCTCCTCAAAAAGCATAACTTTTACAAGGTGACTAAGTTAAAATTCTGATTCAGCACCCCAAAAAACAACAAGAAAAATAGAGAGAAAAGCTTCTACATTTTTTTTCTTGGATTTGCCGCTTATTTTCCCCTAGTTACTGGCTATAAAAAGTGTTCTTTTTAAAACAAAATCGGAGTCTTCGAGCTTAACGATTTTGTTGAACTTATTCGCTTCAATGCGGTCGCACTGTACAGTATATACAGCCCTGTCATTCAAATACATAGATAAACGTCCTAAACATTCTCGATCCATTTTTATTTTATAGTACTACTTACACAATAGGTACATAATAACTTGATTCTTTCAATTATAGCAAAATTAATGTAATTATCGTGTCTCTTTGCTGATATCAGTCATTGAAATCTTTGTACCAACTTTAAATTTGTGCTACTAGGCCTAACACCCAACTGCCTACTTATTTACGAAAGAAATTGATAAATCCGAGATTTGATTTCGTTTCGCAATTTAACAAATTGTGCCAACTGCCGTCGCCCACTTAAAATTTTCCATTCGAGTGCCTTGTAACGTCACCGATTTGTGATACATATTGGAAATTTGAGGACTCGAAATATTGAAACGCTCGTGTCTCTAATAAATCTGAGTGTCTGAGATTGCTCGGTTTAAATAAATGAGAACCACCCACACTTGCATTTCAGTTATTTTTATAGAAGGTTCGGAGCACACACACGAGGAAAACTTAGCTAAGTCCTTAGCTACTGAGTGGATGAATAAACAAACATCCAAATCTTTCATTTTGGATCAAAATAGAGTAGGAAGAAGACTGATTAGGAGCGTAATGTTATGCTCAGCAACATCCTAACTTACATTATCCCTTCAAAGGACGGCAAGAAAACGAACGAAGCTATGTAGCCCTACCGCTTGGATCAAGTTGCATGTAGCGAGACAGGTAAGTCGTAACGATTGCGTTAGGAAGTGACAAAGTGACTTAAAGATCACGTGCAACCAATCAACAATTAATTACTTAAGAACCGCCAAGTCCAGGTTGTTTACAAATTTGTTAAAATTGTATTACTAGGACACGAAACACTTTTTTATGTAACAATAACACCAACTTGGAAGTTTATTTTTCCAAGTTACAACATGTTGGTTTTGTAAAAGCAATGACAGCCAACAATCGCCACCAAAACGAACGTTTTAAAATAAGATTTAATCCGGTTCGGATTTTTTCTTCATCTAAAGCACTGGCGTGATTGTCAGATTAAGTCCAAAATGTAAACGAATGCTCTTGTACAAATAAAAAAACTTATGTAAATCGTACCATAATAAATAAGAACAACAAAGAAAAGTGACGAAACAAGTTACGATACATCTACTCCATCAAGTCCCCTTCACGAATCTGATTTCTTCTAGATACGTCCAAACTCATTCGGTACACATTATCGAGTAGTCCGAATCTCGACTCTCGCGTTTTATTGCTAGCGATAGAAAGCTAAACAATCGAAGAAGAATTTCTTTATTCCGGTCGTGCTTTTGTAACGGCCATTCGTCTTCGTCGTGAATTACACATGTTTGCAAAAGGAACCGCACATAATAACGTTTTAACTCCGCTGTTTAAGAAGTTACATGCGAAGTTTCTATTCTCGTCTCGCACGAGAAAATAAATATCGCGATCCCACGCGTTTATACTTGCGTGAGTAATAGGTAATTTTTTATCATTGTTACCTGCCAATCAATCACATTCGAACTCAAATTGTGCGCACGTAAAACATCAATGTCATTATTGTTAATTAATAATGCACAGTTGCATCAAAACCGTACAAACGATTCGTTAAAAGTAGAGAGAAAAAATAAAACAGACGCCTATTTGTAATCAATTTTTTAAGGTATTAGAAGACCTTACTCATCATTGGAAGATTTTGGAAGATTACTTAAAATTATTACATCATATGAGAAGTTAAAACTTGATTAATCATTTTAATGATTTTACAAAGATGCGTGTTGTTTGATTATGGCGCAGTCGGTACAATAATAAAAAGATGCCCCTATGTTAAATGTTCAAAGGGCTACTCCTAGGAATAAAATTTAAAGTTGGTCTATAGATTGTCTTTTTACTAAATTCTAACTTCTAATTGGTCGGTAGGTGGGTCGAATTAATTTAATGCACATCATTAAGTTTAACGCGACTTTTATAGGAGCGGCAGAAATGGGTCATAAAAGCATCAGCTTGGCTGTCGTGAGAAAGCAAGTTCAAGTAACTTGAAACTAAAATCGAGAGACAGAAAAGTAAAAAACAATTAATTTGTCATGTGGTTGACAAAAATTTCGAGTACTCCCTCGTATGGTTGGTATATTAAATATGTAAAGTGAACAGAAGAAGAAATTGAACACCTATAATACCCCACGATGGGAGCTACGAAAGAAAACCTTTTGTTAAAAAAAGAAGAACGCTTCGTGGGCGCTACAAACATTTATAATTATACAATAAGTTCAACGTATCCACCTGTACATAAATTGATAGTCACGTTCGTCAATGCATAAACTTAAGAGAATTTACGCTAATAGAAAATTATTTTCATAACGTAGAAAAATAGTAAGCGCCCACGTGCCTATAATATCTGTGTAACAATGCATCTAATTTAAATTATTTACGCTCGGTGTTTTTTTTTACTTTTTCGTTGACTTCGTTAACTATGAAAAACGCTTAAATGAAATCGATACAGGGTGGCCCACAAAAGGGGCTTATTTTGGGTTTGGGGGCATTTTGAAAAATCTTGATTTCTTGATGGCTCGTATTTATTTATTATACTCGGCTTTAGGTTAGTCCACATCGGCTCTAATTAAAAAAATGTTTTTCTAAATTTTTAAATTTAAAATGGTGGCCAGTAGAACGAGAAAAATATAAAAACAGGAATGTACCTACTATTAGGAAAAATAGGACTTTAGGGCAATGGGCTGATATAGTCGATTTCAAAATAATTAATTGACCAAAGTTGATTAAACTTTTTAAAAAGATTATTTCAAAATCGACTATTATTGCCGTTTTCTCTATTTTTCGATAAATATATTGTTGATATCATCAAAGCTCTTATTCAAACGCCGTTCGTTTAGTTCGCTGCGGTCAAACCGGAGTTATGACTCTTTGAAAGTCAAAAAGTCAAAGATTTATCATTTTTTTGTAATTAAAAGGAAATTAAGAAAACACAAAGAGTTTGTGAAAACACTCTGTATATTTTACGATTTTATAAAAAATATTGAAAACTTATATCTGTCTAATTATACTTTCTTATACTTTTTCCTTTTTTAAATACAACACCCTGCATATTTTAAGTTTTTTTAAATATTGTGAAATTATCTGTCTAGTGATACCAAAAATTTAATATTTTGAATTTCGGTTCCGCCGACAATGAGATTAGCTTTCTTATTTAAAATAAAACAAATCAGGGAGAGCTTCTAATGAAACCATTGTTTGGTACGTCTTCTTTTCAGAGCTTGTAGAAATAGTTTCAACACGTACAAAAAAGTCCTGTTATGGCCGCATTGCAAGCGTTGTAAGAAGCATTCCTGAAAGAGAGTGGACTAGACTAGAACTGGGCAATACTAGGTATTTTGATCGAAATGTTAGCATTAGCAAATTATTGATAAAGCCGCTATGCGCTTAAACTGTTAGTAAATTGTACCTGTGTGGCATATATCAAAATTTATGGTAATTCTAATCGTTTGCTATTTGTCAACCAAATATTTTTACTTGCAGTTTGTAATTTTGTGCCTTGTGAGCTCCATTGGATGCGCCACTGTTTCAAGAAGACGCGTTTCACCTGTTTACGTATCGTTAAGTTTATAAATACGAAATTCACAAACAGTTAATTAAATTAATGAACGGAAACTAATAACTGATTTAAAATTATTTATTGAAAGTTATTATTAGAAATCGTTGGCATGGAGCGAATTTAAAATTATTTGCTAATTCCGAAGAAACACAAAAAAGTTTTTTGGGCAAATCTGACTTCCCAATCCATATTATACAATCACTCTGTACGTTTATAAATTAAAAAATGTATTAACAATACACCCTCGCTTGCAACTTCTTATTTGTTTTATTGTTAGGGAAAGCGAAACATTATTTTTGCAACAGAGTCTTAAATGTTTATTTTAATTTCTCTTTCAATTAAAACCGTTATTATTTTTGAAATATTATTGAGCAACTACATTTACTCATTATTCGAGTTATTCGACAGCTAAAATTGTTTTGATAAACAGTGAAACTGTACCTACGCCAGCCTAAGTTATAAAGAAATACAAACCACCTTGAGTAATTATTATTTTAGCAACCCAAGTTAATTACAAATTTTTTTAAACCGATTATTAATTAATTAAAAGTAGCGCGTTAATTAAACCGGGTCACTTGAAAACTCCCAGAGAAAGAGACGCATTTTTTTGGAAATTCGGAGCTTTTGTCATGTCGGTTTGTTCAGTCTGCTAAGAAAGATTCTTGTCTTGTCTCGAGGTTTTTTTGTACACGAGGAAGTGTTGGTTAACAGATGCGATAAGTGACTCATTATCGCGGCAGAAGTCGCAATTTGTTAATTAATATGGGAATTAAAAGTTGCGTAACTAGTAAATTTGTAAAAAATTGCCATCTTTCTTGTAAAGAGAGTAAAGTTGTATGGCGCGTCTCGGTCAAATGTTACCGAAAAAATTGATTTTTAATTAAGAATTATTATCTCATTTATTATTACGTAAATGCGTATATGGGTATATACAAAGAGATGTAACGAGAACTTACAATATGCTCGCGGTTATAAACGTAATTAAATTTTTACTTGTAGGTACGTATAGTTTCTTAATAGACTTTTGACATGCAATTTATAAATAATGTATAGTTGGCCAAATTTAACCGAGATCTATGAGCATATTACTTTCCATCAAATTCTTAAGAAATGTTTTCAATTAATTCAATTAATTATTTTGTAATTTTTTTATAATTTAATACGAATTAAATTACAATTACTAATGTAATTTGTCTGCTAGTATTTATTTTGCCGAAGCTTGATGGACTGTATAATAATAATCCGATTATTAAAATTTAAATAACAAAAACTTCATCTCCAAATTTTTGGCTTTAACAAAAGTGGAAAAAATTCCCTTTATATGGTATACCATATTCATCCCTTTAGATTAAACTGTAAAGCTATACACCAATACAGTCATAAAAATGTGTTTTCCCATGTTATTTCCCTATGCTCTATCGTCTCTTTATCACCCGGACACCCGGTATGTTAAATGAGTTTAACAGAAATTTTAGTTTAATAAGGGCCAAATAGGGGTTTCGGTAATCGAGTCGTATCTATCGGACCACTATTCGCAGATTCTGGAAGTTAAATCTGAAGTGCTATAATGAAAGCGATTTACTAGCAGTCTGTTCATGGCTGCTCCATTCACGAGACGAAAAATAAAAATTTGAATAATCTAAACATTTTTGGTTATTTTTTTGAATTGGCGTTTCCCTCTAGAAATAAGCTGGTAGCTGAGAAATACAGAGCAGAAAGAGTATTATGGTAATTTTTTGTAAAGGTGGTCGCAGGATCTAAATGATATTGAGCTACAGACACTTCTCTGGTGTTAGAAAACTATAAAACACAAAAATGGGACTTGAGAAAATTTGTTTCGTCGGTGTGAGGCGGTAAGAAACTGAAGCTAGAATAAGTACCTCTAGTAATAGATAATAGATCTAAAACGATTTTTGATATAGTCAATGAGGTGGTGATACTGATACCTTCTCATGCACTCGATAATATTGTTTTACGAAAAGAAGGGCAGATAGTGATGAGTCATCCCCAAGACGTTCTACAGACATTCGGTGATTTTTATGCTCCACAGACGCGGCGGATTGTGATAGCAGTTTGAAACATACTGGGGTCGAGATACCTTATACCTTTTTCCAACCACTTCATTGGAAGTAGGGAGCGTGATAACGAAACTGTCTTCTAAATTATCGTTTGGCAGAGGTGGTATACTTACCACCATCGCCAAAGAGGCGAAGTCAATAATTTTATATCATTTGACTGATAGATGCTAAAATCAACTTCTGATTGTCGAAGATTTTTCCCGAGGCACTAAAAGTTGCAAAAGTTTTGCCGATTTTTATAAAAAAAAAAGGTGACAGAAATGGAGATCAACAGAGGCGGCAATTTTTGAGTCTGTAAATACCGTGGCGAGAGACTTGGAACGGGGTAAGAAGGTGTTGGGTATATATTTTGATTTGTCCAAGGCCTTTGACTGTAGGTATAATATAGATGCGTAGGGTTTGAGGGGAGTTTTATTTAACATATAGCATCGTTACTTGTATGACATACGCCAACTAATTACTATCAGTAGTGTAAATAAATGCAATTTAACCAGAGTGCCCCGGGGTTCAATTCGGAGTTATATTACCTATGTTTTTATTGTTTTAACTGCAATCTGAGTGAATATGTGCACAATGATGGCCTGTGGCTTGTGTCGGCAGATAATACATCTACATCCTGTGTCAAAAATTTCATATAATTGAAAATTGAAGTTGAAACTAAATTTCGAAGAGCCAACAGCTGATACGATATAAGTGTTCGTGTGATAGCAAATGGCCGGTCATTGCCAGTTTAAGGACTGTTAAAAATCTTAGCGTTCCCGCACGGACTCGAAACTTGTTTTACCAAAGATATGTAAAAAATCAAAAACCGAATTTAACAGTATTTAGTACTGAAAATACCACCCAATATAGACGCCCGTACCAGTTACTCTTCAAAATTTCAATTTTTCGTAACTCGAGTGTTTATGTTATGTTTTGTTAAAATGGATAAATTTCCGATTTAAAAAGCTGTCAACTAGGAATTTTGACATAATTTTAGAAAATCTTACTGTTCATCGACAGATCCAAAACTCTCGCTTTCTGAGAGAAGTGGAAACCGTCTAAAAACATTTTATTTATATTTTATACTGTCATTCTTAGAGAGCGCAACGCCACGATTATAAGTAAACAGTTTAAAGACCTTAATTTTCGCTAAAAAAGAAAACACTACCGTCGCTCTGAACGCCGTAACAAATAAATATAAATACTTTTCAACAATAACCCGTAACCAATAACTACAAACAGTTAGAAAATGTTAGAATAAAAACAAAAAAACTTACATAACAATCTCCTCCATAATCCTAATCTGCTAAGCGGAAAAGTTCACTATACACTAATTTCACTAAACTGCCTATTTGTTACACTTTAATCACTCTTTTACTAAACGGCACCACTAAGATCATGAAAAGAACTAAAACTCTCCTCCGGCTCATATAGTTCAAAGAAGAATGGACAACTTATGAGTCTCCATTTTAATTTTCTGGCTCTACTATGCGGCATTTCAAATTCCAGCTCTATAGTTTGAGCTGTGAAAATTGTCCATGGACAGAGCCAAATCAACGGCGATACTCTTCGGATATCAAGGTGTTCGCTTTCAAATACTTAATGAAAACTGCCCTTCAGTTCGAAACGTTTCTCATCTCACACAATCGGAAACTCCACATCATTTATTTTATAGCAAGATAAAGCATTGTGGCAATAAGAACGAGAAGTTCATGCGGGTTTTTTATCTGCTTCTTGTAGAAGAAACAATACGAAACGTTGCAATTTTCACTAATCTTCGCACTGGAATGCCTCGTACTCTACGGAATGTGTCCATGGAAAATTGTGCCTCTATTATTGGAGACGTTACCAAAAAATTAAAGGTTTCATTAATCCTTGTTCCGTAGTAGCATCTCGTCGTTCAGATTCATTTCTTGACAAAAACATATCAGTTTTCTTCGCCCGCAGCAGAAGCTTCCAAAAACGCGACAATTAGACAGATTGTACCATATCTGAAAAAAGAAGAAAAATTACATTTTGGGTTAAACTCGCCCTGTACAAAAAATAGTGATGGCCATTTTGCTAGGTTTGAAAATTTGTAAGAAACGCACTAAAAGAAGCTTTAAGAATAATAACTTTGGCTTCGTCACTTTACGACCAATCTATCATGAACTTATACCGTCTTGTACTGTCTTTAAGTTCTAAAAGTGAAGAGTGGCGGAGTTATACCGCTCTCACCGACTAATGATATTTATTATGCTACGCCCTGATGTGTCTGGTGTGTTTTAAAGTACCCGAAAAAGCAATAAGGAATGCGCCAAAATTCAAAACCAATGCCTACCAGAACTCATACGTTCACACTTCACATGTACATAATCCACATAAGCCACACTGTACACGAGATTTTTATTTCAATAACCCTTGAAGTTATTAAACACTTTTCTCCTTAGCATAACTGAATGGTTAATGGTGTAGATACTATACAGGGTGACCCTTCTAAAATATAGCGACAAACTGAAACAAGTTACACAAGTGTCAGTTTTTGAAATGTTCGCAATTCCGAAATATTGCTTTGTGTGTAATCTCAATAAAACGAAGCTTTCGTGGGTTTGTTTAGCACAAAGAGACGTATACGAAGCGCAATTGCAATACAGATAAATTTCAAACGCAAAGCAAATAGTTACGGTTACTTATTAATTAAATCAAGGTATAAAATTGTTATTGCAAAGTATAAATTATCGGCCTGGGGAATTTTAATAATTACTTATTAAAATAAATAATTCTTATTTGTTGTAATAGATAGTCGGATAAGCATATAAAACAACAATACGTGCACTTATAATAAATAATATAACATGATAAACGCTAGGCAAAAATAAATAAAAGTTTAATTTAGAACAAATGAGTTACAAAAATTTCAAATTTAGTCGCTTTGGGCTAAACGAAAATCATCCTATAATTATAATAAACATTTTGACAAGAATTAAATGCCAGAAATGAAGCTCGATCATATAATTGTAATGACTTTCTGGTGTCGTGAGTAGATACACGGAACAACTAAACATTTTATAATTTACATACTGCGAATAATATTTTCTAAAGTCACTGCACGTTGCAACATCGCAAAATTTATCTCACACTCTGTTTATAAATCTTGGTACACGTTCTTTAGGTTATTTTATTTTCTCGAATTCTACATATATTTGCAAGAATGGAGCAAAGTTCAAAGGTATTAATGGTTAGACAGTGAGCAATCGCAAGAAACGTTTTCCCCCGTCTTACATTGAGTTAATTTAATCGAATTTTAAATTATCATTTACTTATTTGATATATTAATCAGCAATCAAGTCCGAATTTCTGCAATTTTTTATCGACTTAACAATTTTCCATACAGCATAAGAAAGACTTCTAAGATATGTACGAATCTGAATGTCTTGCTTTGGTGGATTTTCAGAAAATGCCTGAATTTATAAATTCAAAATTTAAAGTGTAAGAGTCCTACAGATGATACATGAAACGGTCGCCAGACCGTGGACGAGTAACCTACTCTCTTAACGTAACAAGAAGCCAAAAGAGCTATCCTGATGCGAATGTCAAGCAAAACGAAGCAACCAGGCTGCTGAAGATAACTCAACCGCAACACAATAGCTCCAGCTCTCGAACTCGAAGAACCTGACAGTTTTGGCTCACTAAAAGCCATCGAGAATGCAGATTCTTCGAGTTTACCCTGGATCTCCACGCACGACACAACCACGAAGGTATTACCTGCAATTCATCTGATCATTCTAATGCTTCATCAGTCTATAAACCAAACACCAGCTATACCAAAACTGGACGTAAAACTGAACCCCGCCACGGCAAGGTTTAGACTCATGCGAGAGATTCGAGTCCTCTTAAATATCTGTCAAAAGACGATTCGTAGCAGCAATGTCGTGGCAGTTAAGAAAAAATTCAAAACAGCAGAACTGGTTGGAAATTAACCGCGTGAAGGGGTCTAAGATTTTCCTACGGGAAGATTCCAAGTAGGATTTTCAAATTAAAGAAATTAAATACAACTGTATCATCAATTCAGGGTGTGCTTCTACGGCACACGCTTCTCCAGTCTGCGTAGTGATGGAGTGTTCCAAGTGATTGTATTTGGTGCTAGACTCGTTATTACGGACAGTCTGTGAGCTTCCAATTGCGCCTCTCTTCTCATAAATATAAGGATCTTCTTAAATTTCTGTCAATAATATTCTGCAAAGTACGCCTTGTCAATAATAGCATAATAGGAACAGCCGTGAGGATTCTCGCTAACTGCGTACAGAAGAAAGAAGAAGAGCGCTCAGAACAAACTGTCGAGATTTTCACGGTTGTTCCCATTCTCAACAAGATGTAGTTATGTATTTCAGTTTCCTCATTTTAAGCAAACATCCAATCATGTAATTCCAACATTTTAAGTTAATTTGACAACTGAAATGACAGAACAATGATCAAATGATGCAATTCCACTATTTCACTGGTCGATAGCCTACTAAGGCAATGTAACGACTTATTGAAATCTCATCACATAGATTATGACAGAAATTTATTTAACAAAAACTATCGATTAATCGGTCACTAGTCACAACACGACAGACGGGCATTTTTGAAATGAATTCAAAAGTATTCTATTTTATACCTCTCACACGTTCAAAAGCGAAAAGAAAATCGCAACTTACACAACATTTGGGGCTTTGACTTCGTTAAAAAAAGACAATTAATTAATCAAGAATCGAATACAATTAATTTGCCGGAAACCAAACGACAAAAGAGCGCATTTATAGAAAATTATTTTATAACAAATCAAGAAAGTCTACGCATAAATTTACAACATTTACTACTAAAAATAGTACATACTTGTTAATTACCTAGCTCTGGGTTACTAAAACCCATTAGTCATCCGAATTACCTAATTACAATAAAATACAAAAAGTTGTTTAGTATATCTGATATAATTCGTTTAACAGGTCAAACAACGTTGAACGAAAAATTAAAATAATTTTAAACGGCGCGCATCTATCCTTAAAAGTTACACACGAGCACAAACTGTGACTGTAGAAGTTAAATATTGGTAATCTTAGATTAACTAACTCATAATTTTTTTTTTAAAGTTTAAAAAAAATAATAGTTGTAAAAGCTTCAAAGTTGGCTAAAATGCAATAGTAGAGCTTTATAGGCCACCCTGTACCCTGTATGTTACCTAATCTATTGGTAGAACAAACTAATACGATCCAATTTATATAGGAAACAAAAGAGTTGCAACTATAGGTATAATCCAAGAGGTGTTAAAGAAGCTGAAAGAGCATCAAAAAGCGGGTTTTTGCTCCTATTTCAGCTTTTTGCTTATAACTTGAAAATTACGTACTTTTTGAAAAAAGTGCTTTAATATAAAAATAAACTACATTAAATTTCCTACAAATTATGTCTTTTAAATTTTTTCTTCAGAACAACGGTTTAGGCTCTAAAGCACGTTCAAGTTTGACAAAAATTACTAACTTGAGCAAAAAGCTTTTTTTTAGTTTGTCGCTTGTAACTCAAAAACTACGCACTTTTCGGGAAAATTTTTTTATATAAAAACAAATGAAATAAATTTTCCTAGAAATTATACCTCTTAGGTTTTTTTCGTCAGACGTAAGATTTAGGCGCTAAGGGGAATTCACAATTTGACAAAAATAAAATTACCCAAAATTTTGTACATTAAGCCGTTTTTACAAACACCGGCAAAACTGGTGTCGGGGCTGTTAGATCTTTCCAATCTAGGTCGTATTTAAACAAGTGCATCCTGCCTAAACTCAAAAACGACCAATTTTTTAAATGGGTCTCTTAAAATTATTTTTTAATCTCCCTTTAGACTATACGAATAGGGAAAACTTTGAACAACTCGAAAACGCGTAGTAGTTTCAATTTGGCAAACCAAACTCCAATTTAAGGCAGAGTCGTGAATGACCGAAACGAAAGGACGTTTTTAGATATTTAGTACACGAGGAGAAAAGAGAAAAACACTACTTTTACAGGTAGATTCATGAAAACGACCTGTCAACGAAGAATATCTGGGGCTAAACAAAAGTAAAGCAACGAAATACATATTGTCTTTCTCCTTTTTAAAATAAATTTTACGTAACATTAAATATTATTAACCGCCAATCATCCCCAATTCAATCAATTCAAGCTCCACCGCTTTAACGTAACATATTTTAATCGTTTTCTTTTGAGACATTTTTCTCAAATTAAAATACTCAACATTTTGTTTTGGACGTTGGAAATTCTCAATATTCAACGACGAAAAAATTTTTATTCAGAAAAATTGCGTAAGTTGTGCGCAAAATTTTATTATGACGCTCATTAAATGTAACGAAATTTATGTAAGTTATACGCAAATAAATTACATGTGAGGTGCTTTTACACAACAAATTTTAATTCGAAATCGGAACAAAAACATCCCTCTCGTTGCCTAACACAATACCGCACGTAATAATTTTCTAAAAAGTTGATTTTTTTTAAAGGTTGCACAAGAGTGTGCAAGAAGGCTTGAAACCGATTATTCTCACATCAATAATTTTGAAAACTTTTTTTGAAATGTTAATTGTGCAGGGCAAAAAAAGAACGAAAACCAACTAACTTTGTTTCATTTACATTTTTTCCCGTTCGCGAAAAGTTGCAGCAAAACTATTTTTTCCATTGGACCCAACTGACTTAAGCTTCAAATTTAGATGAGTTCGTAACCACCCGATCGATGGATTGGCGTAGCAAAAAAGTAGCTATACCTGCACTTTCTAAAGGGCGAAAACAAACGTCGGGGAAGCACCGATTCACCGATAGTGAAACTTTGCAGTTATTTTTTACTCTCAATAATTCCATATAAACAAAGGATTATCATATACAAAGTATTATAATACTTTGTATGGTAATCCTTCAATATTGAATCCTTAGAAGTGTCTAAGTGCGCTTTACTGTTTTTAAAAAGTAAAGACGAGCTAAACTGAACTAAGAATTAATTTCGCGTGCAAATACCAAAATCAATACTCGACTCCCGTCCATTAATTATTATTTTCGATTTTTGTTATTGTTTTAAGCTTTTTCTTATTGTCAATATTATTATCGAGCGGCGATGAGCCTTGAGAACACGCAGCGAGCTAAATATGAATTAAAGCGGGGGTGCTGAAATAAATCAATCCTGGTAGGTTGCCAGGTGAAACACACGTAATATAATGATCTATCTATAGCTTTAAGAAAGCTTTGTAGTAAAGCTTTGGGTTTTAAGACCATAAAGAATATACAAAGTATGTCTAGATGTATTGATAAATAAGTTCAAGTGCAACATAATAAAAAGAAGACTCCCACGCTTTAACGAAAGTTTTATTAATAATTTTTATTTTTGCTGTTCTCTGCTAAGCTTTAGGTTTTGGTCTTTCAATAAAACTCTTGTTATACTTAATCAGTAACTGCATATTTTTCAAGTGCCTATTTTAAGGTAGTTAAGCTTTATTGAACCTAGGATTTGCACGTTTATCAAAAATCGTTAACTGTTAAATGATTCCAAACGTAAAAATCTAAATTCAACTTATTCGGTGGTGCCGTTAGAAACTAAAAAAAGTATATCAGACAAATTTGTTCTTGATGGAGAATGAAAAATGTAAAGTGAATTAGATTTGCGTCTATGTAGTAGTACATCAGTATGCCCGCGCGGATAGAATTACAAAGAGGGGCAAAATGTTTATTTTTGATTTCTCAAAAAAAATCACTCCTCATAAAAAGCCCCACACTTGTTTTCATATATCAGTTTTTATCTATCTCTTACAGGAAATGAAATATGTACCTATTAACAATTTTATATTTTCTTTAAAATTGAAAAATTTTTATTTTCGTTTTCCACAAAAATCCATCTTTTATAAAAACCTCTGCTTACCTTTAAACTCTCATACTATGTACTATTTTTTCCATCTTTGACAGGAAATGAAATATTAGTAATTTTATGTTTTAGTAATACTTTGATTAAGCAAATTTCTAAGTTCATTTCCTGTAAGAAATCGCCAAAAATAGTGTGTTACGAGAGTTTCGAAGCAAGCAGAGGTTTTGATAAAGAGTGATTTTTTTGAAAATTGAGAAATTCAAATTTGTTGCCTCTTTGTACTTTGTATACATAAATATAAGTAACCCAATCAGTGAACATACTGTACAGGGTGGACAGGATTCGATGGTTCTTATGGAGCTATCGATAACTAAGGAGATATGAAAAGATGGATGCCGCATCCTCGTTATCTTTTTTGAGAGGAGCCCAATGACGAAAACCAGGGTTCGCGATCTCTTTTGTTTTGGAGCTATAACCAAAAGTTCGATTTTTCAATTTTTTGCTAAATGTCGATATCTCGGTTGTAGTGAAATTACAGAAAACAAATATTAGCACGTTCTTCAGGCATTTTCTTAAGCTGGACACACACGTAAGGGTAGACCTGAAGGTTTTACCTGTTCGGGTCGCCTGTTCAGGTAAACCTGATCGTGTGTGTGCTCACCTGACAGGTATACCTGACACAAAAAATAGTTTAAAATTCATATTTTCTGCTCATCTGAAGGGTAATATACCTGACACCAGAAAATAATTAAAAATTCATATTTTGTATACTAAAATTTCAAAAAATTTGTAATATAATTTTTATTAAAAAAATCAAATTAACGACGATAAACATTTTATTCATTATTAAGGCAAAATCAACAGTTTAGGCGTCGTTGGATTCAGAATCAAATTTTCTACCAGACAAAAAAATCTATAGGTAGCTATTTAAAAACAAAAAGTTGATTAATTATATATTATATTATTAATTATAATTATAAAGGTGATATAAAAAAATATCAAAATAGAGCCCGTATTTTATACAGGATGTTTCAAAATTGGAAGATACGAACAATAACATCTTAATCTACCAAGAAAACTGAATAAAAAGTTCCTTTACGATTTCGTTATGACCAATACTTTTCCACCTTTCGCGTATCTTGATTTGAAGCTATAGGAACTCCAAGTTAAACGCTAACGCTAAACGTAAGTAAAAACGTTATTCAAATATTTTAGCAGATTCAACTACGATGGTTTCTATTTAAAAAAACACAATTGATATACCGAAATATCGATATTTAGCGAAAAATTTCAAATTCAAACTTTTGCTTATAGCGACAAAACAAAAGAAGATCGCTAATTCTGTTTTTGGCCATTGACATCCTCTCAAAAAGTCGTCGGTCACCATTAACAACTTATAACTGGGGTCGGAGGCTGATGGCTGATCTGGCCATGTCTAGGGAACAATTTGCTGTAGAGTGCAGAAGTTTTTTTAAATAGAGTACCCGATGAAGAGGCTGTGTGTTCTGTAATCATCACTGTGTGCCGGTGCCATTCACAAAAAAATTATGTCGGCAAATGTTTAAATGTGTAGTCCACATAATAAATTATTAGAGCTAGTTCCTGATTGTGGAAGATAAGTTCAATAGTAAATAAATAAAAAGACCAAAAACGCGCCATCCATTTTTCCATACTTATCTCTTCTATAGTTATCGATTTCTCCATAAGAGCCATTAGTTTCCCCACCCTATACATTGCCGGTTTTTTAATTTTCTTCATTAGTTTCTACTAAGAGTTGTCAGAATAACATAGCTCAGTAAAGGAGCTGACACCGTTTTTGTTCGTGTTGGGGATGTGACGTCATTGAATTTTTGTCAAATTGAGAGTGCTTTTTAAATCTGCCCCCTCTCCTCCCAAGTTAAAAACCTACACACATTTAGAAACACGTGAAAATTCGCAACAGTGTAAGAAGAAGTGTTGTCTACATGTCTACAACCAACTCTAACTACACTCCCACTACAACTGTTGTACAGATTTTCCAAAACTTGAATGAGTGGAAAGCTCTGAGAAACTAACTTGGTGACATTTCATAGCTTCCATAATGAATTTAAAGTATATTATTAGGACAACAAAACTTTCAATTTATGCTTCCTACACTTGATAGAGTATGAAAGAAAAGGGTTACAATATGCGTAATTGTTATTCCCCCCCCCCCTTTACTAATAACTAATAATATGTATATAAATAATTTTCATTAAATTACTTCAATTATAATTACTTCAATAATAATAACAAAAACTACAGATATAAAACAATTATTGGAAAACTTTCTAATTGCACAAATCCCTATTGCGGACAACTCCCACGACAATTAAACATAATTAAGTAATTTAATACTCTAATTAAGTTAAATAATTTAAAGTTCTAATTTCACAAAAATATTTATTTGTTTTTATACAAGTTTTCAATTACTCGCAGTTAGTTATAATTATAATTTAAGTAAATGACCCTCAATTATAATTAAATTAAATTAAAAATAAACAAAAACGTTTCGTGTTGATGCAACTCTGTGACGATTGTCTTTTGAAGTACGAAAGAGTTACATCAGGTACGTTTCTCATTATCGATTAGTTTGCTTAATTTACGACCAAAGGGGCTTTAAATTGCATGCTTTAAAAGCATTAAAAGCAATTTTAGAAAATTATTTAATACTTTTTGCAGTTTTTATTTGTACCATAAAAACGAAATAAATTAACATAATGTAAGAGAATAATATTCACATATTATCACAGTCATTTGTAATATCCCCCTCCCTCTCCCCTCTCCTCTTCTTAACACTCACCACTAGGAATTTTTTTCTTTTCTTGAGTTATTTGAATTTTAAAATCATATCGTGACTATTAATTACTGTGGGTCTCTTCTTGAAAGGGCTCATTTGCATTAATTTACTGAATTATTCGTGGTTACTCTGTAGATTGGTAAGAATCTGCTTGTAAATCGAACATACGACAATTTTACATACAAAAATTTTAAGTACGCTGCTGTTAAATTTGCTTAAACGTTTCGAAACGTTATCAATCAAAGTTTACTTTATCTATAAAAGTAAGAATTTAAAAATATACTTTATCGTAATTTATATGCAGACAACAAACTATTTAAATTTGATTTTTAAAACCATTTATTAAAAAATACATAATTTTGCTAAAAACAATGGCGCTCCGGGCCTTAAAAGTTGGAAAACTGGCTTTTTTGATAATTGTTTTAAATTAAAATATTAACAAGAAGTAAGTTGAGATTGCTTTGATTTTATAATAAAGCATGCGGCTCTAAAAATGTGAAGCCTACAAACTGATTTAATTTCTAGGCGTTTTTAACCCCGGTGAATCCAAAAAGGTAAAAAAAGTTTTAAAAAGTACCTCTGTGTGCATGTTTCTGAGTGTACCAAAAGAAAAACTACTGAAGATCTTTTGATATGGAATAGAATTTGAGCCACTTTAATAAAATTACATTGACAAAATAAGTTTTTAAAGGACATCGATACAGGGTGGCTCAATGTAAAGGAGTTATTTTGGTGGAATTTCGGAAAATATTGACTTATATTTTTTATACTCAGCTATAAGTTAGTACGCATCGGCGCCAATTTAAAAAATATTTTTTCGAATTTTTAAACAAAAATGGCGGTCAGTATAACGGTTGGTCCATTTTCTAGTTTTTTGACTATAACTTTGCCGTTAATTATTATTATAAAAATCTAAAAACAGAAATGTATAGACAAGATACAGTCGAACTTCCCTAAGTCGAATTTCAAGGGACGAGAAAAAATATTCGAGTTAGAGAAATTTCGAGTTGGAGAAAATACACCAAAAAACACTACAACACAATATTTGTTTATTTCAAATGTCGTCGGTAATTTTTTTGTTAAAATGTTTGCTTTTTGCTTAAAAATGTTTTTCATTTTCAATCTTATTTCTAGTTTCTGGGCAGCAATGTCTTTTTTTATCTTTCCCGAATACACACGCTAATAAGTTCTAGTTGTCACTGAACATGTTTATGATTCATTTCATAAGTAATGTTATAACTGACTGTTCATAATTAGGGACTTCCCCGAAAAATTCGAGTTGCAATTTAAATAGTTGTTCGAGTTATAGAAATATTCGAGTTAAAGAAATTCGAAATTCGACTTAAAGAGATAAAAATACATTAAAAAGCCAACAACACGTCAGTGTTCCTGCTGAAAATTCGACTTAGGGAATAATTCGAGTTATAGAAGTTCCACTGTATAAGATTTTAGTTTCAATGGAGCCGATTTTTAAAATAAGTCAAAATTTACCACTGGTAAAGAACCAAAGTTGATGTGAATCGTTGAGGGTAGCTGGATATGATTGACTGAAAATCTAAAAATATGGGTTATTTTCTCAAAAGATAGTAGGTTTAAATTTGGCAGAGTTACTAAACTCGGCGCTGACAAACAATATGAAATAAAATTCGCATAAATATACTTTTTCGCGAAAACTGGAAAATTCTCATTTTCTTTTTTTAACTACAACTTTCTTAGTTGTTCTTGAATTCTGTAAAAACATTTTCATTGCTACTTTTTAATTTGCTTTCCAATCCTTAGTCACTATTTCGATTAGTCGATTTGTTCTGGAATTTTCATAACACTTTTATTCATTTTTATTACATTACCTACTTAGATATCTACAGAAAACAATTTAAATTAAGAGACGCTTTGTTTTTTTTACTAGATTTTAGTAATAAAAGTGATGAGCAAGAAATCTTAAATTAATTGAAACGGTAAAAGTGATACATGGTTGGATTCAAAATTGAAAAATAAGCCATTTGGTAAAAACATAAAGTTGACATTAAAAGACAAGAACAACTCAACTAATCGAAATGGTCACTACGGATTCGAAAGCAGGTTAAAAAGTGATAATGAAAATGTTTTTAAAATAATTTAAAAAGATTAGCAAATAAAAAAGTTAGAGCAAAAAAAAGAAAATGAGAAATTTCGTTCTTCGTCAGTTTCGGGTAAACCCGTATATTTATTCAAATTTGTCAAACTTGCCAGATAAGCGAGATCTCCATGCTGCACAACGAATTTCAATCACCCTATATAGTGAATAGAGCTAGCAGCGGCTATAGTGGTGGTTTGAATTCGCACGATCACATAGGTATCGAAAATGTGTACTTATCCCATTACGATAATCTTCATTAGACCGGTGGGGGGGTTGTCTGCACACAGAAAAACTTATATAGTCAATTGGTAAATTCCTGAACGGTACGGTGACACGGCCAAACCAATAGAACAAAAAGTGGCGCTGTGGCGCTCTTAAGGGCGCTCGAGCGTCCGACGTTGTGCGCTACTTTAGAGAGGTTAATTAGGTTATCTTCAAAGTGTCCCAAAAAACTCCCATACATCTACAGAGGTTTGACAGTTTGGTAAATAGATCTACTAGAGTTCGCCAAAAATTTTATTTCTGTTTTTTTACGTGCAGAGCGCGGTTTCTATGTTTTTACATAAAAACCAGTAGCTTAAAAGAGTAGCTGATTATGTGATTATGTACTCTTGAACACACCATAATTGATTTTAATGGAAAACATGGCTAAAAATTTCACCTTTTAAAAGCTTAGTAAAAGCGGCTACTTATACGAATATTTGAGATAACGTAAACGATTAGTTAATATACCCAATTTTTAACGGTCCATTCCATGACAATTTAAATAAAATTAATAATACAATTAAGTTGATAAACTGGCAAATTAAATTATTTAATGAAACATAACGTTATTATGAGAAATTGAAAAAAATTATGGTAGCCCTCATTAGGCACTGTCACATACCGGCCCCTTGAAACGACTTATAGAGCAAGTACTTCGTACGCCTCCATTGACCTAGAAAACCTTAAGAAACAAAAGTGCCCTACTAGGTTGAATTAGTACCGAATTAATTCAAATAACTTCTCGAATGGCGACGATCGATGTAAAAAAGTCAACACATCGACGTATAATAACTGTTTTCTTCACATTAAAGTGCATCTGTCTATAAAGTTATGCCGTGGTTCATAAATAATGTATACATAAATTAACATAAAACAAAAGTAGATCATAAGTAAAACTATTTTTGTACAACTTCAAAAGCTATCTTGATCATACCTTCGAGGATATAAAGTTAGAGATTTATAAATTGTACAGGTGACACGAGGATACGCAAGGAAATCGATGAAAAGTCAGGGTAAACCGAGGTGGAGGGGTTGGTAATTAGAATGACGTCCTAACCGTGACGTCGCAACGGTGATGTAGTACATGTGGGTGGAAGAGTAAAGGGGGTTTAAAACGGTAGCGCTATAACGGTCGATAGATGTGACGTCATTACTGCGGTTGTGACGTAAGAAGGATAGCGAACCAAGTTTTATAATAGCCGAGTTGAGGCAGGATTTCGTTATACTCGCTGCAAGAGTGACGGTGTACAGTCGCGTGTCGCTTCTTGTCGAAGACTGTGAATTTACCGCAAGTCGCTCACGCAAAGTTACCAATAACCAAATAAAATTTTATAACAGAAAAGCGGTGCGCTATTTTTTTAAATATATCGTTCCTAAGGCAGTTACCATTTAAGTTAAAAAGTTTCGTAAAGTTCGGTGTTCGAAAGTGACTTATCGAAACTGAAAGTTTTAAAAAGCGAAACGCGAGGAGTTCGTAAACTTTTTTCTGGAGAAGTTTTAGTGATCCAACGAGCCGATGCGTTCGGTTAGTGTTATGCATGAGGACTTTGCTTGATTTCGTCGTGGATTCGCCCTTAGAAGATCCGGAAGGCGCGCGCTCTCGAACCACAACTCCGGAGCTACCAGAGTTCCAGGAGTCACCAGGTGACTTATTGTGCCTCTGCTTCGTAGACTGAATGTTTTATGTGCCAAACGCCCAAAATAGATAATTTATTGTTGTCTATATGTTGGATTTTTTTACACCAAAAAAAAAATGTTTAAAAAAGTTCCTGTTTTAGTTAAATGTTAAATTTATGTGTATTTTGTTTGCATGATATTCAAAAGTAGTTTGTTGTGCTGTATAGCATAAAACATCGTTCAGGAAAAAGTTTTGATGTAAGATGCCATCCGTGCGAGATGCGATCCGGTCCGTCGCCGAGCAAAAACGGCCTGCAACTATATAGAACACAAAACACCGATCCAAACAACAATTCACCCAGTTACGACTATCTCAGAAATAAGTGTATGTAAATTTCTACATTTGCCGCAACAAAATAATGCTTTAATTAGTTTTACTAACAGTACCTACGCTCGAAAATGTTTATGCCATTGTACTTATCCCGATTAGTTACAATTGTAGGACAATTGACACAATTGTATAGGACCTCAAACTTATGTACTGCTTTTTAATAGGCGCGAGGGTTGCGAGCACGCTCCCACACAATACTACGCTAAGTGAACTAATTTCTACAAAAATCTGCGACTTTTGTTTCTTCGGTGACTTTTCAAAAGGTGCAGTGCTCAACAGAACTACAGAAATTAAAATTAAACACTTGAAGGTTCAAAAAGTCATTTTTTCAATTTACAAATGATTCGAAATTATCGGAAACCGTTAATTGAGGTAGAACTCGCTTACAATTACTAATATGCCGTCGCGTATGTCTTTAGTTTACCCCTAATAATTAAGAATGAATCTCTAATACATTTTCTGCTTAGACAAGTTCGAACAAAATGACTTGATGTTTTTTTTTTGTAAATTTACCTGTCTGTAAGTAACTCCGTGAGACGTAGTTCACGGCATGTCATGATTACTCTTAAACTATTGGAAAACTACTTAGTTAATTAACCCCTAAAATTAAACGTCATCACCCCATTACGTGTTGTTCGTGCGTCTCTGACAATCGTGTGATTTTCATTACATTGTAGGTAAATCGGAAATCCAAAAATGGAATTTCTAAGCAAGCCGAGCAGTTTTAAGAGAGAAGTGCAGCTAATTACTGCAATTATATGAACGAAAATAACCATCAGGAGTAGTTTTATTAATAGTAAACCGAAAGAGCCTAAAATATGTCGAAAATAAATTAGTCGAAGTTTCAAAAAATTTAATGAAATGCACTTTTCTTGTCTTCGCAAAATTATTTAAAACAATAAATAAAAGTTTTCCTGCCGAACTAAACTTACCAACGTTTTTCCAAATACATACAAATTACCTAATGAAAGAATAATTTTGGATTTACTATACCAAAGATGAATTTACCCTCAGTGGACGCAACTAGTCTTCGTTGCTTCTAGCACGAAGGCGCACAAAAAAGCTTTCCAGACCTTACAATGGGGCTTCTCGATGGGAATCATTTTTTTAAATATCTTTACATTCCCTTGTACGTACTTATATTTAATTTATTAGTCTTATTAATAAATACAAAGCCGATCGAATTAAAAAAATACATAAAAGTACCAAATAAAATTTCGTAATCAGAAAGTAAAGATTCTCAACTTTCTACAAAGTGTTATTTCCCTTGTTATATACGTGGGGGTTTTTGTTTTGCTCTTCTCTTATTCAATATAGAATATAGGTGTACAATTCTTATTGTATTTTAAATTTTATTTATTGTCACTATATGAATTATTGGTTGTGAGTTTAGATCAAAAATAAATATGGGTATTGTAGGACGAAATTCTTTGTTTTAATTTAATTTATTAAATGAGACACTTTCTCTTGCAAATATAGAGGGGGCGAAGAAGATTTCGATAAAACATTACAGAGTAATGTCCTAAAAGGAACTTCTTTTTAATTAAGACCACTTGCTTTTAAACATTTTTGCCCCAGGGCACCAATTACACTTATTGTTCCTTCTCGTCTTTTTGGGTGTGTTGTCTATGCCCTGCTAGAAGTACTGAACTCTCATTAAGGAGTTGGGGGGAACACTCCATCGGATATTAGGTACAGAATTTTCCAATTAAAAGATGCGAATTGGCTATTATAGACTTCTAAGCTGTATTAGAGTTAAAATTGCATAATGGGGCCGATGCCAAAAAAATTATTGTAGAATTTTCATTTGTTTCGGATTTATCAAATAAATTGAGATTTGAAAATTTTATTCTTTATTCTCGTCAAAAGAGTAAAAAGACATATTTACTAATAACCTAAAATACCCTATTATTAGTAGGAAATTTGTTTTCGAAAAAAAATCACTTTGTCATTTGGTTTGTCTGTCTCTCTCTAAACAAGCAACTCACACGCAAATTTAGTATGGTATGAACGGCACGCAAACGAAACCCCAAAATTGCTGAGTTTCAATTTCACCAAGTAAGAGCCAAATTTTAGTAATTCTGTATAATTGTAAGTTTAAACTTTAGCCAACTGTAATAAAATTACACATCGCCAAAATAAAATCGTCTTGATGGTATCGATAGTATAACGGTATTAAAAGTATGGATATATAAAAGCGGTAGTGTAACATACCAAAAGTATCAAAAATACCTAATCGAAAGTTTCAATGTATAAAAAGTCTCAAGGTATTAATCTAATGTACTGATTTACGTCGGTAATATCAAGCTATCAGGTGCGATGGGCCCGAATAAGCGGCGTAAATGTTAGGAGTTACTCGCCCTCTCTCAAAATAAAACAATACATAACTAGAATATCGAGATATCAAAATACCGAGTTATCGGAAGCATTTAGGTACTTATCAAAAGTTTTAAAGTATCGAGGCTGAAGCAAAAATAATAGTTTAGCGAGAGTTTTGGTTGATTCCAAAGTGTAAATTCTGTGGCAGATGGATTCTCTAATGGCAAGGTAATGGTTATGACTTATGATTTATGACCTAATAACCCAAAGTCACGGATTGCATGCTTTCGTGAGATAGTTTGCTCCTTTTTCCACTTTGACGCTTAAAGGGTGGTGTTCTGTAAATGTAATGCCTGTTAAATTGTTTATTTTTAAAGGTCTGTTCACAAGTTAAGATTTTGACAGATTATACCAAATACGAATACCACTCGTTGGGTGGTATTGTCTAAAATCTGTTTATTTTATAAATCAAATAGTATTCCCATTCACTATTCAACAACCTGTCAAAATATTAACTTGTGAACAGACCTTTAAAAATAAACAGTTTAACAAGCGTTAAAATAAACAGATTTTACAGAATACCATCCATTCTCTCTATACCTCTCCTCACAGTATTGGATTCTACAACGTATTGATACTTTTGATACCCCGATGCTCGCACATTTCGATGCTTTTGAGTCTCCGTATCATTAATCCATGACCTATCTGCACCAACGTTTCCAATAAGAGAGAAGCTATTATTAGAGCCCTGTCCGCCTGTCCGTCCGAGGACAACTTTCACAGATAACTGAAATTTGAGACGATTGCAATACAATAGAAGGGCCAGCAATTAAAATTCATTTTCATGGATCTGTTCATCCGTCCGTCCGTAGATAACTTTCACAGCCCAAACTGCAAGTGATAGAAAATTGAAATTCGAAACGATTTTATGGCTCAGGAAGTTAATTCCAATTCAGATCCGTATACGTTATTCTTATTAGGGCCCCGTGACATGTTTGTTTGGTGTTGAAACCTATTAGATAATATCTACGATAATATCCGACTCATTTAAATTAGAATAAGAAAAAATTAAATAGCGATCAAATACCTTTTTTTTTTAATTGAGGCGAGTTTAATACCGACGTATTACCTATAAAGAATAATAAATAACTACCAAGATTCTGCGCTTGGTGGCTGCTGCCTTGCTGCTCTAAATTATACATAATAATTGACGTCTACTCTGAGTACCTTTCGCTTTTAAATAATACAATATTCAAACTTGTACATTTTGTGTTTATTACCTTAATCTCGATTTTTGACTTAACATTACGCACAAATTTTTTATTCGCGACATTAAATTGTGTCAGTTTTGAGCTACCGTTCGGAATTGAGTTTTGCTTGTATTATTACAACGACACGTGTGTTACAAGCACACGAGTAATCAAAATTTGTGCCAAAACATGCGAAGAGGTTGTGACGGCGCACAAATGGATCGGAAAAGCCAATAGAATAATTAAATCATCAACGACGTCTTCTAGTTGCCAAAATTTTACTAAAATTCCTTTACTCTAAAATATTTTCACGAGACAAATCATGAGGATTACTTGTTGGCACTAACTTTACGCTTATTGGCTGTCAGTCAAAATTTTTCGACTGATATACTACGACATTATTTATGATTTTTAATCTGATCAGATCGGAGAAATCTATAGGTATAGGTATCGATTGATTTAGATCACGGTCGTTGAATTTTTTTTCTTTGACGGGCACTCCCAAAAAAACTCGACATGATAGGAAGCGATTCAATTTCTTCGTGAGACCAAACCTCGACAGCGACGGTTTTGTTTTCCTTTAATACATTTCAAAATATGAGTGCCAAAAATGCGGATGTGCTCGAAATTTATGTATACGGAGTTTTTATATTGAAAAAACACGGCAGAAATGACGTATTTATTTTACCTGAGTCGTGGGTGAAAAAGACGGGAAAATCGGAAACTAATTATTTTTTGCCTTCCTATAACTCGATGCCTAGCCTACGTCTTTTTTTTCTAATTTTACTGTCTCGATTGATGTTTTCCCAACTTTTCCTTAAAGAAAAAACAAATTTAGCAGCCCAAAATAACTTTATAAGAAACCTAAAATACGAAAACTCGAACACACGTACAAGAACAACCGTGACGTAACGAGAGTCGATAATAATAGCGCGTCGCGACGCTCCATACCTAATGACCCATGATGTAATAGTACTGACGTCATTTCTCACGCCCATGCGGTTTATGACGTCACGGTTCTTCCATCGATTTATTACGTTATTTCTGAGGACGTCTCTTTTGGGCGCACATATCTAACGAATCGTCTCTCTTTTTAATATGCGCCAGCGTCGAGGTCAACTTAAAAAGTTTTGAGTTAGTTTCACACTTTCGTTGTAACCGCATGGGCTCTTTTCCAAGCTTCAGCTGATTTTGTGAAGGTCAAAAAAATTGTAACACCTAATAGTTGTGCGTTTTTTTATACTTCGTGCAGCGATTTTAAACGTTCGATCAAAAGACTCGACCTTGACGGTCTTGAACTTTGAGGTATGCTCTAATTATGTCTTTTATTAATTTTTTAGTAAAAAATTATCGACGCTTTGCTTTGGTGTGTATAAAAGTAAAAAGCCTAGCGTATAGAGTAGTATTTACTCAGGCTCGGAATTCTCAAGGTCATGCCCAAGTTCTCTTGCTTTGGGGCTTCCCCGAAGAACCATAGATAACTATGCACCAATTTCTTAAATTAAAATCAATCTATACGATAGTAAAATATAAGGTTCCATTGGATCTTATAGTTTTGATGGTCTCACACACCAAAAGCGTGTAATATTTAGCAATTTCTTCCAGTTTTGACCCGCTTTAAAAACTTTCATATACATTTAAGAGACTATTAAGAAACATCAAATTTGGCAGGTTAATTAAATTTAACATCTTACACAATTAGTGATTTACAGTTTCAACTTTATAATCGTAGTTTATTATAAAATATTTATTAATAAATTTAATATGCTAATATTAACTAAAGATTAAAATAAACCATGACCGTTTTATGATTTGTTTAGATTTTTTTTCTTCCACCCACAAACTAAACAGTGCGGTTAACCTAAAGGCATAAAAGTTATAATAATATCATATTCAATATTAACAGAGTGTGTCTTGCAGTCAAACGTTAAGTGTAATATGACAAATTATTAGGCTTGGCTACCACGAGCAGCATTTTGTTGTGGGTGGACGAAACCTATTAATAACTGTCTCTTTTCGTGAAATTTTAATTATTCAACGCGCTCATTTTATAAAGAACACTTTTGAACGGATGTCGAGTTTTTGGCCTGAAAAATTCCAAATTTAATTACCTAACCGACTGCGCCTAACGTGGGGCATCCAAGTAGAAGCGCCCGTTCCTTATACGAACTAAAAACAGCCCGTTCGTTTCTTTCCGTACAACTATTGTTTGAAACATTTGAAGCTCCTTTTAGACTAAATATTTTTGCATAAAATTCAATGACTTACTAGAGCCTCCTTCAGAAGTATCGATAAACTTGAACGCCGACAGGAGGTTGTAAGTTGTAAGGACAAAAGAAGTCTACTGGTCGTGTGGTTTAATTACTGGTATTAATCCTTTGTCTTTGATTTATGATACGAACTCACTCAAAGAATGAAAAATTATTGCAACTACTTGGTGCAATTAGTTTTAAAATATTTACGACAAGAGCTGACTCACAATAGTTAGCCTAGTTTTCCCGGATCTAGCGTTAAATATGCGTGAACGTTGCGTAAAGTGTAGGTATATTAGATATCTTTGTCACAAGTCACAATGTGATTAATACTTAATAAATTTGAGAATTTAAATTGGCGCCCGAGCGAGAAACTAAACGACAAATATTTCCAAACGTTTATTTATCCCATTACGTGTGTAAATAAAAGGAAATTTTGGAGTGTGCTTAAGCTTAAAACTCGACTTTTAAAGTGGTGGCAATTCGTTTAAAAATCATAATATTTATTTTTCTACAACAAATATTAAACTTTTTGAACAAATAAACTTTTGGTACAAAAACATTTATGTTGTAAATTTCTAAATTGATGAAAAGGTACAACTTTCACCCTATTAAGCGAAAAACTCCACCTACGCAATAAAAATTTTCATTGATCAAATGACGTCACGAGCTAACGTTAAATGTAAAAGCTCTAATGACGCTTAGATCGTCATGGAAGCTTTCGTGACGTTGAAGTTTACCGTATATGTGTTAAATGATCGATGAAACACCACCAGATAGCGTGAACTAGTGCCTACAAAAATTTTTCGTCGTCTCTTTTTCTTATCAGATCTAAGTACGTCACGCTTATTGATGATGAAAAAAATCAATTTTTTTCCCTCGTTTTTCCTTTTGCAACCGCCAAACGCCCCGAAGGCTGCACAACTTCAAAGGAGTAAATTTACAATACGCGCCCTTGAACTTGCCCACGCAATCACCCACACGCCGATATAGGTTCGTGCAAGGGCGCATCCGTGGTTTTTTATGCATTTGTAACACTCGGCGCTCGGCGCCTAATTCGAATGTTTATAAATTAACAATTTATTTACGTTCAGTTAACGAGCGCTTTTACAAACCTGCGTCCATTCCTACATGGCGCCCTCGCGCGATGCACAAATTGTACCCTGAGACGACGCTCTCTAGCCGATACGAAATCTAGATTCACGAAAATGATGGTATTTGTTTTAAAAAACACGTTTTTCTTATCTTTTTCTATTTAATTGGCTAATTATAAAATTTAATAAATTGCCATTTTATTTCCTTATTGAAATCTTTAGCTTTAGAACATAATTTGCGAAAAGCACGATATTTATAGATTTTTATCGATTTATATGACGCGTGAGCTTTCCTTCTTTCAATAATACTTCAAATTGTCATCGTATCGAGTGGAGGTATTCTTTAAATGAATTTCTCCCCTTAAAGAGCGGCGTGGGCTTTTCTAAATAAAGAAGGATTTGCTTGGTGTTTATTTCGTCAAATAAAGTAAAATCGCAATTTAAAAATAACCTTAAATTTCCTTCCACCTACATTTCTAAAAATCTAATTCTGTCAATAGTCTTCCTTATTTATTGTGAGAGGCGGCATTGAAAAACCTACCACCTTACTGTAACAAAGAAATTGTGTACGTCTCGGCTCGCATTTTCTTTCTTTTAAATTTTTGAAAACAATATTTTGGTAGGTACTTATAATTCCTGTATTAATGGCGGTCGCTAAATCAAAGCAGGGCTGAACACCCTGTATATTTCGATTTTTTTAAAAGTCAGTTTGAATCTACTATTTCATTATTATGAGAAAAAATATGACTCAACTCAAAGCATTGTACAGAAAATTTAATTTTGTGTCCTGGTAGCTCAGTCTAGAAGACTGGTCACGAAGCCATGTCTGAGCAAATCTCGTTTAAGCCTTGGGGATATAATCACGAGAAAATTTTGGATGCCAAATTTGAACAAAATAGTTCAGGCACTTTTTCCAACCCCACTGGAAGCTAAAACGTTACGGCCTCTCAAATACTTCTCGAGTTTGGGTTTTTAGACGAACAAAATACTCCATCAATTCCCACAATCCACAATTTCCTAATATCAACCTTCTAGACTTTTATATTTTATAGTACGTGGAGGCACTCAAAGTTCCTATACGTTATGGCGTTTAATTTTACAACGAAGAGAGGTTAATCTGCTCGCCACCTCCACGGGATGATTGAAAGACTAAGCTAAGGCTTCGATTCGAGGTGTCAAATGCATGTATTTAGTCAAATGAATGGCATTTTGATCACTCGTAGCACCTTCTTTTCTCTTTACAATAAATCACTTGTCAAGCCTCTCCAAAATTGTGTGATGAGTTCTCTCCTGAGGTTGCAAAGTGTATCCTCTCGTTTTAATAACTCCCTGTATTATAGCTCTAAACTGCAAGTTTTAGTTTACATGGAACCTCCGAATAACTAACTGTTTATGAACGACAAATTTCTCGAAATATAGAAGCACCTTATTCAGACGATGTTTATAATTCAAAATATTTAACTTATAATAAGTATCATCAGAAGTATAATACACGCCAATTAACTGTAGTTTAACACCTCCTTTTACAAAAATTCACACCATGAGGTCTTTATTTAAATTTATAAAGCTTATATACAGTGCGTGACATACGAGTACAAACGTATAATCAGCACAATTGCCATGTTGGTAGTGTGTGAATTTTACGACCGACGTTGGTAGTAAATTTAAGAATACGCGCAGCAGCGTGCCATTACGCGTTCTTTCTATTAGATTACGTCGGGGGGCCTTAGCTTTACGATATTAAAGTTCAAATCACTCGTATGAGTTTACACAACTTGTGACAGTTATTGTAGACGATTATACGTTTTCAACGTTTAAACTTTATATTTTATAAAATAGCTAAAGTGAGTGTAAACTAACTGTAGGCTAGTTCTATTAGCTTTTATTCCTGCAATCGACTTACAAATTCTTTGCGTGTTCGCCAAAATAAAAAATGGTCTCTTGTAAAGAAGTGTCTGAAATGAACGGGTGTAGCGTGTAAGGCGACAAACCTTTTTAATTTTAATGAATTGATTAGGTACCTGCCGAATAAATTTATGTAGATCTAGGAGTGGAATGGAGGTTATTCAATTTTCTGAAATAAATAGCCGGAGTGTATTCCTAAGTACGTCCCTGGTAAAAACGCATAAGAGATAAATAATTTCAATTGGATAAGACTCTCTACATGTAGTAATAGACTAATTGTGGGTTATACATTATATCTTAAGTAAAACGCAGGAAAGGATAATAACACGTATTTGCGGTAATTTATATACGATCTTCGATAGTTTAAAAAATCATTTATCTAAATTATTGCATACTTTTGTTTTCTTGAAAAAATTGGAATATATAATTAATAGCCGTTATTAAGTACTTCTCTTTATAATATTGAAACCCCCTTCAAGTGCCTCTACAGAAAACTATTTTATCGACAAATCAAGTATAATGTTCAATAAAATGATCAAGGAAAACTTGTATGTAAATTTATGGCTCTTGTATGTACTAAATTTCAGAAATGTGATAAAAATTTCACTTTTTTTATAAATTACAAATTTTTAATTTCCCAGTGTGTCCAATAATTTAGCAAGTAATGCACCTATTCGTAAGTAGCCCTCCGGGGGCTCGCCTGGCATCAAAGGAGTACGGGTGGTCGGTGGTGGCATACCCGCGGCCCTAAACATCTAGTAAAGGAGTATAGGCTGAAATGGCCTAAATTGGGTTAATTGTAAAAAGAGCAGTGAGTGTAGTCTGAGAAGACTTCAGAGTTCTGACAACGAACGAAAACCAACAGTCCAATTTGTGACTGTAGTGCACCCCTTGCATTAAAATATGACTGACTGCGACTACTTCAAAAACCACCGACAGACAGTTGGACTACTTGGGAATAATTTTTAACGACCCAGACGTCGGTAAGTTATTGGGACTTGAGTTGCGAATTAATTAAATTTTCTTTTTGTAAAATATTCGTAACTTACCAACAAGGTAATGGCCATAGTTAGTAAATTTTAAAAACCGCGAGCTCGGAATATAGAATATTAATTCAAAATATTTATTTATAAAAAACTCTCGATTTTAATTTTGCACTAATACATAAAATACAAATACATACACCTGAGGTCATCCCACGTCTCTATATTTGGAAAGATAATGATTGTTAAGCCACCGGCACTGCTCTAAATTCCTCGCCTATTCCTATAATTTTAAGGGAAATATCCCATAAAAGTTGTAGTCATTTACAAACTAATTATTCGTGCAACTCCACGTAGTATAATTATTAATCAATTTATCAGTATATAATTAAGGACGGTAATAAAGAACCCTAATTTCCATACAAGTTTGAGTTTATTGCAAAATTTTTTAAAACCACGTAAACTCGCGAGATTTACATTTTTTGGGAACAAATGTCGAAAATGTTCACCTGTAGAGTTTAATAGACAAAAGAAGATCTAAAAAAGTCGAAATTTCAAGTTCTCGTCTAATTATTATTCGTCTTGATGTTAATTTCACATGCTAAGTTACGTAATCGTCTTCATAATCTATACGATGGATGATATCAATTATTAAAAATAAAGTCTTTATGGTCTCCAAATGTGTGCAAATTTGTTTTGCAACGTTCTCTATCCTTCGTTAATTTGCAACGCAACATCTGTCAGATCTACTTAACAACAGTTAAGCGTGGTTAGTTCTAAATAATAATTGTAATTTATTATAATTATATGCGAGCGCAAATATAAAATTTTTGTGATCGCTTCGAACCAAACATATCTTGGGAAAAGTGAGTTTTTTAAATAATTTATAATACACAAATTTGGTAAGACGAGTATCTGTTTAAATTACTTAATTTGCAAATTAATTTTTTTCAAAAACCTGTTATATTAACCTTAATTTATGTATTTACTTTATTAGGAGAAATAATTTATAAAATCAGGCGATTTGCTGGTTTATTAACAGCGTTTTGAATTTTTCATCCATAAGCTAATTATGTCAACCATAGGTGTAATTAATTAAAAAGAATGCTGGATCGTTGGTTAGTTGTTTTATGCATAGCTAAAATTGCGTCTTAATTATAATAATTTCCTAACATCCTTGAGGTTAACGTTTTGAGTTTTTATAAACAAATGAGGTGCCAAAAATTAATACTTAATCATAGCACAAAACTTTGTGATTTATATTGTTAAATTAAAAAAAAAAGAAATTCAGTTTTGACTAATTGGGAATCTAAATTATAATTTTATGTAAAATAGCATTTTTAGTTGTCATCAAAGTGTCAACAAATAAAATGCCAACAATAAAAATGCTATAATTACGCCCTTGTACAACAATGTAATGCATAAAGCTTCCTATTTTGTTCGAATTTTTTTTTATTAACACACACACATTTTTATATTAACAGAAGTCTTGCAAGCAAACCCATATAGGGCTAGAGTCGTTTGTTCGCAAGTACTTCTCCATTGCCCCAATATTCTGTCATTTTGAACAAGACACAATTTGTGCAAATTTAAATTTTGCGTCTAGACAGACGTGGCACTAATAATAAAAATAAATTCTCGTTGAGGTCCTTAGCTGTGGTGTCTTACTGCAAGAAGGATATAACGTTCTCTCGTTCGTGAGTTGTATATCGAGTCAGTCTGCTGGCGAAAGAGTATCGAAGGTACCAGGAAACTACTTGTGCGGATTCTGGACGAGAAAAGTGCAGTATCTCAGAAAGAGACGATCGTTTTATTGTCACAAACATCTTTCTGTTATCATTGAAGCTCAATAAATTGGTGCAACAAGTAGTACGAGGAGTGGCTATCCACGAGTGAAATACATATAAGATGAAAACTTAAAAATGTAATACAGGACTCGAATTGAGCCCAGGACTCGCAAACCCTCAAAATGGGTGCAGTTCTATTTTCTGACAAGTGATGTGTATTTACACCGCAGCGACTAGAAGGGATGATTCTATAAGAAACCTGGAAGACGATTTGCGCACCACTCTTTAACTGAAACAGTCGCTTTTGGTGGAAGTTCTTCCATGATGTTGGCGAGAATTTCGGTTAATTTAAAAACGTAGAGGTTTTACGTACCCCCGAACCCGGTGGGGGCCGCAGCGATGAATTGAATGCTGATCAGTACATTATCCTACATGACGACCCCAAAATTGGTTTCACTCATTTTCAAAGTCACGAGCCATCACAACAAACCGTGATAAGCCACAGTTTAACCAATCGATGTGCGAGTTAACTTTCGTGAAGTTTTTGTTTCGGTCAAAAGCCATCGCCTCATCACAACTCATGCCCAACTCACAATAGACCCGAGTTGTTGATAAGTTGATTTATTTGTCGTTTTTAATAATAAATTCAACCAATTTCTCCTCATCGCTTTATATATAATTTTGTTCTATTATACCAAGGTTCTTATTTAAATATTAACCAATTAACTTTTTAATATAATTAATTATATTTTAATCCAATATTCAATGCCGTTATTTTTATATGTAGGTAGTGCAATTTTAAAATTTACATTTATGCAAAAAAACTTCGGTTTGAGATTTCTAATAAACTGATCATTAACATTAATAAGTGCAGTGATACTATGCGACCTTCCAGAGGCGTATACGATCTATTGTTTGGCAAATTCCAAGCTGGGATGGTATAACATTAAAAACGTAAGAGCTCCAAAAGTCCGGAGCAGCATTTTAACTTAAATTCAATATACTAATAGTCTAATAGATCAAATTTTATTATGTCGAAGGTCAAAATAGTGTATAGTCAGTAGTCAGGGCTCATTTTGAAACAGCAAAAGCAGTTTTATGGTATTTTCGGAAACGCCGCTCTTTCCCTCAAGAAGCTACTATACATAAAAGGGCCAACATTTTGAATAGCTTTTGTAAAAATTTAATTCCTAATTATCTTTTGAAATAATCCATCCATCCAGGAATAGCTTAGCTTCCCACCTCCAATTTCTTTACCTTAGCATAAATCAATAAAATTCCGGGGGACCCGCGTCTCGGGGGAAGTTTTCAACTTGACACCCTGTATATCAAAGAATAAATTTTCTTCTCTCCAGTTTCCCTGTATTTTGTCAGTTTGTCAGTTAGTTTGGTAGTCATCAAGGGCGCTCTAGACTTTTAGATTTCTCTGTTTATTATCTACCAAAATTATCTACACTAAAATTTTGAATGAGTTATTTGCTCCTAATACAACAAAAAGATTAATAACTGAATTAAATAAGAGCAGCCCATTTATTTGTATAAAACTAGTTACTGGCGAAATAAAGAAATAAATTGCATTATTATTGCTTCGACACGCAATTAATTTTCTAAACAATTTGACAAGTGCTAATTATCGATTTTTGATACTAAAGTAGGCGTCTTGCTAACAGCAATGGTGCCCAAAAATTATATCGGCTACCATATTATAAAATTTATTTCTAATCTTACCTTGAATTAACGAACAATTAAAAAGATACGACACCCTCACTTAAAATATGAGGTATAATAATATTTTAGCTATAGCCTTGATAGTACACTTAACTGTAACGCTATTCAACTAATAACTAATTTAATAATTTTTTTTTTTAATTTAGAATTAATTAATCTACGAGGAACTGTATCAATAATTATTAATTATTAGCAACAAAAATATTCCAATTTTTTTGCATTAAACAGTAATGCGAATATGCACGGGTATTAAAAACTTGACGTTGTTTCCTGAATGAATATTTAAATAATTTAATCCTAATTAATTGCAAATTACTAAAAAATTAGTAATTAATAAACAGCTACTTATTAAAAATTGAAAACCATCGAGCCTTTAAGTTTTTTCATTAAGTTATTTAAATTACAGTCAGCCTAGTAAAATTGAAAAAAATTAATGTTACTTAACTTTTTTAAATTGTTGAAATGGCGACAAGGATGTATAAAGTATAGCTCTTATTTTTTTGAAAAACAAACCTTGAGGTGAATGATACGCCAAATTTTTTTCCGAGTTACGAGGAAAAGTTTCATAACTACACGCTTGTATTAAAAGAGCCTACAAAGTAGGGAATTTACAGCAACTGACATTTTAAACAGCCCGTTCCTAAACCCCGTCAATCGACAAAATTGCATCCTTGATCATTCTCGACCTAAACTTTTCGTCAGGCATGACCAAAACTCGTGGATGATTTTTCTGATAAACCCCTGAGACGGCTCCCGTCATCAATTATTTCAGTGCCTCTCTTCTCCTTTATACAGGGTGTTGCATGACGTACTGTACAAACTTAAGGAGCATTTTTCTCAGGTAAAAATAAGTCGATTTAACCAACTCACCCTATATATATCAAAATGGTTTCTAAGCCCGTGGGGGTGCTTCAAAGTTGAAGAAAATTTTTTCTTTTTCTTTAATAACTCAAAAATGCTTAGTTTGGTTTTGATCAAACTTGGTATGTGGGGTCATGTTTAAAGCTAAGTGTACGAAGTACAAATAAATACTCGAGCTCATCTGCAGCAGCGTATTATTGAAGCATGGCAGCAAATAAGGAATAACCCGGAGGTACTAAATGCAGCTACTCGGTCAATTCTTGATCGTACTACAAAGTGTATCGATGCCGAAGGTGATCATTTTAAACACTTAAAATAATTTTTATTTCTTAAAATTTTGTAAGGGAGAAAGCATACATAGCATAAATGTATTTTCGCAATTTTAGCCTCTAAGATTGAAATATTGAAACCATAATTATTACATTTAGAGACCCAAAACGAGTTTTTTACAAGAGTCATAAAATGTCCAAAAATTAATAAGGCTTTTATTTAAATACAAATTTAAAGAGCTGAAACTACCCCCAAAAAGTTATTATCAAATTTATCGAACAGTGAGGGTAGTTTTCACCCTTAGGGAATTTTAGTTGATGTTTTGTGAACTTCAAAAAGTAACACTTCAATTAAAATGTTCACATACCAAATTTGATCAAAATCAAACTAAGCGTTTTTGAGTTATTAAAGAAAAAGAAAAAATTTTCTTCAACTTTGAAGCACCCTCACGGGCTTAGGAGCCATTTTGGTATATAGGGTAAGTTGGTTAAATCGACTTATTTTGACCTCAGAAAAATGCCCCTTAAGTTTGTACAATACGTCATGCAACACCTTGTATACTCGCCCGATTTAGCAAAATTGAAGAAACGCAACTATCACGTCACACGTCTCCTTTTGGTACTATCCATTAGTATCTAATATCAGAATTTAAATTTCTAAACTACTAATCTTATTTTAATTTAAAAATTTCAATATAATGCAGTAATTGTACAATTCACCTTTTAGCGCAAGATTTTAATAGCTTAATAAGTATCAATCCTTATTCGATCGTACGTGATTAATCTACTATTTCCAATAATTTCTCTGTATTGCTCAAATTAAATTGCGTTATTAATTTTAATAGACATTTATGAAAATTGCGATGTAGTCGGCACGAAATTCATTGTTGCTCGTCTCAGATACAGAAATAATCGACTTATAGGGAAAAAGAAAGTGTTTTATTATTAATTCCACGCACTTGGATTTTACCTCGGGAAATTCCAGCAATAATAAATTGAGGCTCTTATACAGGGTGTTTCCTATAAAAGCGTCATAGCTTCAGGGACTGTTACAAGAACTCAAAAGAAGTCGTTTGGCTCCAATTTTGTTATACCGAAAGTTCCCCCATTCAGAGTTACAGGGTGTTTTAGCTGAAATTTTCAAATTTTTAAAAATTTTTTGTGGCGAAACGAAAGCAGTCGAGAAAATAATTTTTGTGGAGATGCTTTATGTATTTTTAAGTCTATGAGATAGATGTGGTACTTTTGTTTTTCAACTGCCAATATGGCGGATTCAAGATGGCGTTCATCGAAATATTAATGGGATTGCAATAAAATTCGTCGACAAATCTGATATTAGATTTTCAAAATAACCAAAAAAAAAATGACAAACGCGCACACTATATAATGGGTGTATTATTATTGTTACTTGTTACTTTTATAACGATTGGAGGATGGAGGACTCCGCATTATTAGGCTTCTGATGAAGCTAGCGAGCGAGCACCAAGTGCACGAGAATATACAGGGTGACTTATTTTTAATTTTCTCTACGAAAGATTTTCTCTTGACTTGTCAACTCCAAAACACTGTTACGTTGGAACCGCTAAACTTATCGTCATTTATGGTAGTGTGGTTTGTCATGGAAATGCAGATTTGGGTGATTCCCGAAACTTGCAGTGTTGCCCTCGTATTTAAACAATTTAACATCGCACCAAAAACTTAAATGCATCAATGAATTAGGTACTCATCTTTCAAAACTGTACTTATTTTCTCCAAGTAACCGATTCTCCAACTCCTAGAATAGTGAGATCCTCGTAGAGAAAATGAAAAGTAATTCCCCCTGTATAACCGCCGTTTTTATAATCAACTTTAAAAGTTGATTATGAAAATGAACGTAAGTACGGGTTTTAGGAGAACGCGGGCTTAAGATAACGGGCCAAAAATAGCTGATTAGTGAAAAACAATGGAAAATTCAAAATTCTGGAAGTCACCTGTGATGAAACTTAGTATTAATAGGTATTAGGTAAATTTTTCCCATTGAGGTCGTGAGTATTTGGAAAAGTCGAAATTCCGGAAATTTACTTGAGGTTAAATTGCATTTTTCTCGCTTGATTCAATTAATATTAATAACCTTTACAGATAGCGCAATAAATAACAAATTTATAAGAATTTTTGTTGTTTTTTCATGTACGATATTGTCAACTTTCTCTTTAAGCAATTATTTTGAATTTCACTCCAAAATTTTATTTATGTTATTATTTTGTTTGCTTCGAGTACCTGCATAATGTTTATTACATTTAAAACCCTAAGGTTAATTTAATGTCGGCTTTTGAATTTTCTCCAGTTTGAAAAAATTTCTTAATTGAAAATGACCACAACAATTTCCATAACTTCGTCCTTCTAAAAATTGTATTCTCGTTGGCAAGTGTTGAGGAGCTTTTAAAATATTTAATTGTAATATTATAAAACCGGTCTCATCATCGCGGAGAGACGCGCCTTTGTAGCCTCAGGAAACACCTCCACAGGTGCTTTATAAGATTTTACAACACAAAATTTTCTAATGTTGGTTTCTTGTTGTTATACAAAAGATATAAAGATGCAACACAATTTTAAAAATATTTTACAAGTTGAAATTGCAATTACTTTCGCAATTCGTACAAATACATTTAATTGAATGCATTTCGTAATAGAAATGATGTTTTCAAATAGATTAAGACGTACGTATTTCCTAATATTTTATCTTGCAACAACTCAATAATTGAATTAAAATTTGATGAATTGATTCTAATTATATGCTTTTACGCTCAAGTGATAAAAATCTGTGCGAGTTTCAAAAGAACTGGCGGAAAAATTGCGAGAGTTGCACAAAAAAAATTATTTTTAGGGAAAGAAAGTAAGAAATCGCATTTTCAAAATATCTCGTTTCCTGCAAATCTTACGGTAAAAATAGAAATTATTAAAGTTGAAGAGAATAACATTAACTACAACTTTTGTTAACGCGATTTTTTTCTAGGGTCAATATTTAAGAAGTCGTAGCGACGGAAAGTTACGTAAGCGAGAGAAGTCAAACGTTGATGTACTTTTTTTGCAAAATAGTAATTTAATCGAATTACTTATATGATGGTCTTATATGACTCAAAACAATCCAAATAATACTTAAACCAGCATTTACGCGATTTGGAAGCCGCACAAATGATTAGAAACGTCACAAAAGAGACTTCGTAAATTTGAATTTGGCGCTTAATTTTTATTTTTTATATAATTAGCGTTTTTGTTTTGATTGGTATTTTTAAGCACGATTTATATTAATGGGGCACTAAAAAATTAATTAATAGCTATTTGAACTTATAATTTTTGGCGCAAACTGTCTATCTCTCTCGCACTCATGGCCGACAAAGTTTTGACTGTGAAAACTAACAATTTTCATTCAGATTGCGTTTTAATGATTATAATACGTTGGTAAAGCGTGCAAATATTACATAAAAACACATAATACCACCCAAAATGTATAAAATGTTTTGTAATTACCTTTTTTATCTGTTGAAAATTATGATGCACAACGGGCCTTCACCAACACCGAAAAACTTGTAATCGGATGTAAATAAACTGAAGAGGTACAAGAATTATAGTTTAATAGCAACTAGACGTGTTTATTTATAGTTTTAAACAACAGATTGTTATAACACAGCGCGGATTAATTTGTATTAACATTTAACAGTAACGCGAGGGTGCGAGGATAACGCAACGTACGGACATCTTGAGGTGATAAATGCCGGTAGTGTCAAACGGTGAAAATAGACCAATCGGAAACAGTTATCATATTCACGCCTTTTTGTTAATATTTAAATTGTTACAGGATCATTAAATATTAATTGGTAATCAAAATTTTCATTTTTTACGTTTTTAAAGTTAATTTAAATATCCATTATGTGTTCGTAAGAAAATTTACATAAGATTGCAATAATTATCGAATAGATTTGCACTCCAATTTGTTGTTAATAAGTGTCGGTTTAGCCAAATTATTACCTTAATAAATATTTTTTGATTTTATCAATAATTCATACAAATTCGAAGAGTGGAAAGCTTACACTAATACGATCTACGATGCGATGATAACACGCAAGTTCTTAGTTTTCGCGCATTTTTATTTAAATTTTAATTGACGCCTTTATTAATTGCGCGATTATTTTCTAAGCTTTTAAAACGGTAAATTGTAAATAATTATTTTCCGATCGATTTACGACATATGCGAATTTAAATAAATTGGTAATTATCAAACAAATTTGCACTAATTTCAATTTGTTTAAGTGCTAATTAAATCACAATTAACACCAAAGTGTAACAGCATAATTATAGTTTTTACGTTACTGTTTACATGTAATAAATCTAAACGTTTTTTAAATGATAAGTAATTAAAGACAATTTAAATTGACTGGAATTAGCTGTCAATTGTTGGAAAAAAAATTTATTTGGGCGATTTCAATGCTGGGTTGAGGCGCGAGAACAAAATTTTTACTCCTAATTTACATAATTACAAATTAAACGTTTAAAATTTAATCTAATTATGCTAAAATTATTTCTGTTGTTTAAATTTGCATAAAGTGTCATAACTTAACTGTTCGTTTATGATGTGGGAGATTTTAAGACCGGATTAAGTTACCAACTTGGTGTAGTTATAATTGTTAATTTGCAACAATAATTAACACTTGTATCGAGGCGTAAAAGTGTAATAATAACATAATAACTAATTACTTAAAAAAATTGTTTATGTTTATGTCTGGAAGCTCGAAGCTTCCGGATGCGTCCATTAAGTGTATTCGACATCCTGAACCGAAGATTAATTTCAAGGCAAATCAAAATGGACATTTGAATTATAAAGTCGTAATTTTCAAGGTTGCGAATTTGGCGATTTATTTTATTTCACGAAATATGTACTAATAAAAGTGCATTATTTTAAAAACGCCTTGATCAATCTTCTCTTTTTTTGTAAATGCAAAAATACGTTCTCAAGGATCGTACAAGTTTAATTGTTGTTAAACGCGAGATAAATCAACAGCAGGAAATTTAACTTCGCCAATAAATTTGTAGTTTTGGACAATTTATTTTTATGGCTTTCCTTGAAGACAAGCGTTTCGTTTTGGACTTGTACTGCAGGGCCGTACTGCGGCATTGTCGGCCAATGATTTCGAACTTCCTATCTTAGGCTCATTTTTCTGCTGGTTCCGTCCCCACTCCCCAGTGGGGAGTCTTTATTCTTCCTTTCTTACAACGAGGCTCATGCATTCTTTGTGCCGTTCTAATTCTCTGGAAACCGCTTCCATTACTGAAGGATTGGCGTTAACTGCAGCGCATTGCTACCCGTTCTGTGCTGACCATTCAGCACAATTTGGGAACTTGGTTCTGTAGTTTTATCGTGAGCAAATATTTCTAACCGGTACGATTTTCTATAGAAGTATTTTCCTCTTTCTTTTTTCTTGTCGCTTTTTGCTCGCTTTTTGTCAGCCATGGCTCGCTATTAACTGTTTTTGGTTTCGGTATTTTTCGGGGCCCTTCTATCTAAAACACATGAAGCACTTTGTTCTGGATCCATCCATACAAAGTGACTTAAATCTTCTTTTCATCCCATTTCTAAACCTTCACCCGAGGTGAAGAATTCTTAACGAACTTCTTGGCACCAATTATTTTGTCACGTTTTGAACGGCGGACTTTAGATTTGAAAATGATGTAAATTGGTTGTAAATTTATATCTTTCAGTAAAGAAAACTACCGCTGCATTTGATTTAATACGTATTTAATTACCTCAAGTTAAGTTATCATGTAATGGGTGTTTAGTTGGATTTCATAATTTAAATTTCTTTTCTCTTTTCATCCGACGTGTTCATAGATCAAAAGTGAGACTTTGTTCACAATTTATGTACACGAACGCTTTCTCACCTTAGACAAACGCGATACGATGTTGCGGTTGGTTGATTCTTCATATTTCTTAACATTATACCACTCATTAAATATAATCTACCCGTAATCATAACGTTTTGCTCTTTGTTTAAATAATATTACACACGAGCAACAAGCCAACAGTGTTAAGTAAGTGCCGATTTTTTTCAATTTTTTTTCCATACTCCCCCTTCAACGAAAGGTTATGGAAAGTATGGCTTTGAGAACAAAAAATTTAAATCAGTGGCGGATCGGTTTAATTCTGTTGGGGCAAATTCGAATCCAAAGCAATACGAGTAGATCCGCCTCTGTTAACCAAAACAAGTACTTGACGTCGTAGATACTATCTAAGTCACACCAAAAAGGCTCTAAATTTGATTTACATACTTCTCCGTATTTAAATTTATTTAAAATGTACAAAATGGCACAAGTGAACCGGATTTGTGAGTAAAATATTTCTCAGAAAGGTATGTTAAAAGCTTTAACATACATCGTAAGCTTAAAGAGATGACAAGATACAAGAAGATTCACTATTTATGTTAATTTCAACTTATAAATTATTATTTGGAGTTTATTTATAGAAAGTACAATGCCTTTGTTGTAAATTGCTTACTTAACTGTTTTTTTTCATACAATATCATACCTTCTATACCTTTTAAATCGTTGCAAAACATCTGTAATTTAGTAATTTTATTAATTAACAATTTATAATAAGTTCAAAGAAGGCCATTTCTGGTTTACAAAGCGTAGTACTTCGTTATTAATTATCATTAAACGAACGCAACATTAATCGTTTTAACCTTTTCCTTTTCGAAAGACGAGATTTTCTTTAGGGGAAGTTGAGCCACACCCTCAGAGTAAATTTTCTAAAACATCGAGGAATTACGTAAGTTTCACTCACGGGATTCGAACGAGGGATGCTCTTCTCCCTATAGCGCTATTGCCCTCGCCGTAAACTAAACCCTAAGGACTTTGAGGAGCAACCTTGTACTTCAAATTACTGAGCTATTACGAATAAGTGGATTAATAGCTAAGGCTAAGGTATGTCTTCATTTTGAAAAATCTCCTTTTGAAGATAGCTCTACGACTGAACGCTCTCCCAATAAAAGATTTTTGCTACACCACTAATAGGGCTAGGTAGATCGATGAACTTGAAACTCTTCCATCAAAGTCTTTGCTTAGCAAGAAGACTAGTATCAGCTGATATCGTTACAGACACCTTCAGACTCTACTAGAATTATCGTCTAGGCACAAAGACTGCGTTTCCCCTCTTTAAGTGAGCAAAACATTTTACAACCCTGTCCATACAAGAAATTTAGTCTGATTTCTCTATTTTCAAACTTCTTTGGTTTGGAAGGGCCATCCTGTTGCTCTCTACGTTACAGAAACCTCTAAAACTGGCTAGAACAGTTGCATACGTATTCCCCCCTCTTTAAGTAAGCATAGCTTTTTACATCTCCATTTCTACAGTAAATTCACTCTCAGATCTTAATTTACAAACTTCTTTGGTTTGGAAGGGCCACTCTGTTTGTTCTCAACGTTACAGAAACTTCCAAAACTGGCTAGAACAGTTGCATACGTATGAAGTATATACCCCCCTTTAAATGACCATATCTTTTTACAACCCCATTTCTACAGTAAATTCTCACTTTCAGAACTTCTTTGGTTTGGAAGGCCCACTCTGTTTGCTCTCATCCTTACTAAACTTGGCTAGAATTGTTGCATACGTATGTAGTGAGCATAGTTTTCTACAACCTCACCGCAACGTTAAATTTCCTCTCATCAGGTCTTTGTTTTTAAACTTTTTTTATTTAGGCTGAAGGCTACTCTCAGTTCTGATTGTTAGATGCATCAGCTTAATCTGCAAGCCACGCTAGGCCGATCTCCTCCACCTTTCCTTAAAGCTTTCAGCATTGGAAGGACTATTGTCAGTTCTTATTACTTCAGGTTTCTCGACATTGTGTGTTCTGATTTTTTTCTTCTTACTCTCTAGACTAAATAAAATTTACTTTCCACCCCGCGCGTTTCAAATCTGAAGAAAGGGAGAAAGAGAACTTTATGGTAAGCCTCTCCAGGTGGTTTTAAAATCTTTTCTGCAACTATTGTAGCATCGTCCTTCATCTTATGTTGCGACTTGTGACCTTTTACATACACGAAGCTGCTACATTTCCTCATTACAGGAAAATTTCTCGCATCCTTCTGGGGATTGGTTGTATGCCCAAAGAGAGCGTCTACGACCACCTTCTTAAACTTTCTTGCATATATTTAAGATGTTTTAAGTTAAATGTGGCACCTCCAAAAAAATCCGTAAACTTTCATCCTTGAAATTTCATAATTTCCATTTGCTTGCGATAATTAATAAAATTTAATTCTGGCGCTAAATTACAAAAATTAAAATATAAAAAAAAGTGGAATCTGCATATTTGCAATAAATATTCAATAGATCATATGCGCGATTTACGATATAACACCTTCTGTATTTAAATTTTAACATTTTACCGTATTTTACAGTGTAGTAAAGAGAAATAAACACGTAATAAATTAGAAGACTCGTTTCCAAAATTTAAGTTAAGTTAGGTCATGGTAGAGACATGCATTTACCTTCAATTAATTTTTTTGTTTACTAATTAATAGTTATAGTTACACAGGGACGGATCTAGGAGTTAAAAGACCACGTGAGAAACGGTCTCCCTCTTTACGAGCTTACGAGAAGCATAATTTTACAAACATCGACTACTGGTTTATTAATTAATTTTAATTCGCTCCTATTGGGTGTTTTATTAAACGTGAATTAAATTTCCTTATAATTTTTTACGAACAATAATAATTAAAACATTTTCTCTGCCGGTTTCAAATATAACCTACTTAAATGAGATACAAATGATGAAACTTGTTAAAATTTTGCATCATACGTAACTTTGTGGACCAATTTTTTTTTACGCTATTAAAACGAAATAAAGCAATTTTTATAAAAGGTAATCGAACCTGTCATTATTTTATAAGGTTTATAAGCGCGTGTCGGAAAGAAGTGCGTAAAAAGGGACGCTTATGGTAATACTATTCTCCGTTTAAATGTTTGCATTAATTAACGGTAATTAGTAATTATGCAATTTCAATTTTACCCCCTCTATAAAAATTAGTTCTAATATTACGTGGAGTGTAAAGCTTGAAAAAAATGATTTCAATTCTTGAAAGTTCAGCTGAGTTTTTCAGAGAAAAGTCGTAAAATGATGGATATGGTGAACAACTACTTCTGTACGGTGGTCCGGCTTGGAGGGTAAAAATGGCCATTATTTCTACTCCAATAAGATCCTTTAAAAGAACTCAATTGTTTAGTACATACTTATCTATTAATAAAATTTGTGATCGTGACTGAACTACTTTAAATAAGCTATCACGTGGAAAGTACCTACCTTAATGCGTTTTTTTCCAAAAGTTACTTAAGTAAGGGTAGTAAAGTTTATGTCATGAAAAAGAGGAAAAAAATATCTATCAAATGAGTATAATGTAGGGATACTTTGGAACTAATAAAATGAAAGTGACACTCATTGCGCTTTTCCCCTACACACGACCTAACGCGGTCGGCCCGACAGTCGGTCCGACCAAATCAGGTGTGGCTTACACATGACCCAACAAAGTCCCCTACACACTACCTGACGCGGTCAGCCTGACAGTCGGTCCGACCAAATCAGCTATTGCCTACACGCTAAATCGTCTGACAACGCTCCACACGACCTGATTTGGTCAGGCGGTTGGGTAGTCAGGTGGACGGGCCATCTGACAACTCCCGACTCCCGACAACCCGACACAATAAATGTCAGACGACAAGCCTACACACGACCTGATATTCTACCTGATCTGACCAAATCGGCCCGACCGCCTGACCAAATCAGGTCGTGTGAAGGGGTATTCGAAAAAATAAAATTTTAATTTTTTCTTATCGTGAAAAACTAAGTTCCATACAACTCTTATTTGAACCATTTTTCTCTAGAGTGGATCTACGATATTCCATACCTTTTGAACACACTGAACGCTTATAGGGAAACTCGGCGTAGGCGCTCGGCCGAAACGGCGCAACCGGCCTGTCCGGGTGTCCGGTCTGTCTTACCACTTATACCTACTACCCAATTACATTTGCATAACTTTTAAATTAACCCTTAATGAACGCTAATTAACAATCTATTTATATATAATTTTATTTACATTCTAAAAGTAATAAATTGTGAATGAGATTTTATTATTTTTTAATTCTAGGTTAATTTAATTTACCATTTCATAAGAATACCGATAAAATTTTCCACAGGTTAAGAATATTGTTAATAAACATTTTAATTTATTACTTCATTAAATAGTTAAATATTACATGCTGTAGAGATTCTATCAATTGCTAAACAATTTTTTTTTACTAATAATATAAATTGTTGTAACATCATAAATTAGCTCGTAATTAGTTGTAAATAATTAACACGGGTCTAAAGCAACCCTTTTTTTAAATAATGAAAATTTTAACATCATAAAATTTTGAATTACAAAAAAAATAAGTAATTACAAACGTTTCGCCCAAGGCATAAATAGTGAAAGTTGCATTAACGGGCTCTTCTAAATAGTATTATAGTAAATCTTGCGGATTACCAAATAAATTTTTTTAAGCTCGTTTTTAAAAAAGTGTATAGCTACTTGCATAACGTATAATTGAGATGCGTTTATGGTTTATTTCAATTTTTCGCTAATTAATAAATTGTTTGTTTAGGATGAGGTAGTTCGTGATAGGCGGGCTCGCTTTGCTGATGATGCTACATAGAACTTATTGTAAAACATAAACTACTGAAGCGATTTTTATGAAATTTGGGTTGAGCCACTTTAAGAAAATTTCATTGACAAAATTACCGTTTCAGTGAAATCGATACAGGGTTGCTCAAAATAAAAGGGTTATTTTGGTGGCATTTCGGAAAATATTGACCCATATTTTTTATACTCGGCTATAAGTTAGTACGCATCGGCCCTAATTTAAAAAATATTTTTTCAAATTTTTAAATTTAAAATGGCGGCCAGTATAACGGTTGGCCCATTTTCTAGTGTTTTTATTATAACTTTGGAGATAATTATTATTAAAAAAATCTAAACATAGGAAAATATAGGCAAAGTATAAGACTTTAAGGCTGTTAAGGTCGTTTTCCAAAAAAAATTTTAAGTTACTATTAAAAAAAAATCAAATTTGATAAATTTTTAAAACTGATTTTCGCAAAATAGTTTTGGATATGTTGTAGAGATAGAAGTTCTTAATCGAACGCTTTTTGTTTGGTTTGTTTGCTATGATCCGAACCGGGGTTACGATTTTTTGAAGGCCAAAACTTCAAAAATTCCAAATTTTTTCGTAATTAAAATTAGTAGTTGCAATTTGGCACATTAATTTATTATATAAATTTCTATTATTTTATAATATTCTAGTTGTAAAAAACTTCCGGTTGAACCGGAAACTAGCTCAATGATAAGAATTTTTGAAAACACCCTATATATTTTAAATTATTACAAAAAGTATTATTATCTGTCTACTGATACTAAACACTTAAATTTTTACTTTCGGTTTAACCGGAAATGATGTTAGCAGGGCGTCAGAGGGCTCTCTTTTCTTGCGTTTTTAAAAACATTCAAACATATCGAAGTCTGTGTAATCTTTTTTACTTACTTTTTACGTAAAATGTAAAAGCATGAATATAAATAAACGTGGGTGGAGCACCGAGATTACTAATTTGTTAAGCTTGATTAATGTAATGTTGAAAATAATTTATTTAACTTTACCTAAGAAAAAAAATTATAATTAATTGCAATCACAACAATTAAAGTGATATCATATTCGTTTTATACACACACAACTTACACTTTACGTTATTAGTACATGGAAATTGCGTGCTTAAACGTTACAAAGTATGTCTGTGTACGTATGCTAATGGGCGTGGGAGTGACAGACGGTTGCTTCAAAAAGAAGTTTTCGAAGTAAGCTAAAGAGGGGGATATCTTCGAAAATCTCCACGAAATTATTCTTCACGTTATTCTCATTATGTTTACTCCTCATATTTCTTTAAATCCTCGATTTCTCCTGTCTTCTCTCATTTCATATCTTTCTTATCTGCTTTTCTTTCGTTCATTCATATTCTTGTTTCTGGAATTTTGAACCGTTTCTGGCCTGTTCGTCAGTTTTTTATTCCGTCCAATGCCACAAATCGAGCCGGATTCTCTTTCAATTGTAATGAGCTCAAACGCCAGTGCACATAGTTTTTTATGCTTAGGCATCGCCCACCCATGAGTTCTTGTTGAAGACTTTATTCAAAATAATTGCTATCTACGAAAAGAGCAAGAAGAAAGCAGTCGAATGGCATTTTGTAACGCACAATATTTAAATTTTTCAAATTTAATTAATGCATTCTAAAGATTCTCGACTTGCATTGTATTAAAATTTGCATTGTTATTTAGAAGCGGAGCGTTTGTAACAGCTTTCTATTAAGATTAAAACAAAATCGTTTAACAACTAACCTAACACAATTGTTTGTTTAAACATTCAACTTGTCGGCACTTGTTGTAGGAAACGCAAGTTTGAATAATAATTTTTTCCGTACTAATTTAAGAGAGGAATATGCGAAAGTAGGTCTAGAGACAAAATTCGAAAAGACATTGGTCTAGAAATGGAATCTTAAGTACCGCAGGGGCTGCATTTTAGGGCAACTTATAGTGCGGGAGGCAGTGTATAAATATACCAAAACTATACCATAAGGTATAAAATTTTTGATGATGGTGGGGGTTGAAAGAACATTGCAAATGAGTAATGAAACCAACCGTCTGCCACTAACTTAGGAGCGGCTCGAGAAATGTAGATTTCTGTTTAAATTTTTGCTTATAACTAGAAAACTACGCACTTTTTGAGAAAAGTGCTTCTATATAAAAATAAACTACATCAAATTTCCTACAAATTATATCTTTTAAGTGTTTTTCCTCAGACGAACAGTTTAGGCGCTAGAATGCATTAAAGTTTTACAAATATTCCAAAATCGGCCAAGACTCTGTTTTTTAGTTGATCGCTTATAACTCAAAAACTACGCACTTTTAGAAAAGAGTGCTTCTATACAGAATTAAAGCACATTAAGTTTTTAACAAATTATCTCTCTTAAATTTTTTTTTCAGACAAACGGTCTAGACGCTAGAGTGCGTTAAATTTTTACAAAAATTCAAAAATTTGACAAAAGTTCCAAAATCGGCACTCTCTGTTTTTTAGTTGATTGCTTATAACTCAAAAACTACGCACTTTTAGAAAAAAGTGTTTCCATACACAAATAAAGCACATTAAATTTTAAACAAATTATGTCTCTTACGTTTTTTACACCTGACAAACGGTTTATGTTAGGCGCTAGAGCGCGTCGAAGTTTACTGTACTTAACGGCTAAACGCTACTCGTATGAGGGATTTTTGGTGCCATTTAATGCATTGTTAAAAGAAAAACAATTATTAGAAACTAAAATTATTAAATAATTGATCGTTTACATCGATAACCATAATTATATTAAAATATAACTGCATTCTGAGTTGTTTCTACTTTTTTTTATATTAAAACTGACGTGTACCTTTACCGTTAAGCGACTTCCACGGTAGATCAAGACACAAACCCGGAGACTTCAACGCCTGCTTACAAGGTCAGGCCCATATTAGTAGTTGCGACTGTTTATTTATCTAGTAAACATATAATTAATTAGGTTTGTTTACTAATATTTAATTTTATGAAAATTAAACGATTTATAAATTAATTAAATTGCTAATGCGGGCCATCATTTAAATCAGATTAGTTGGAGCGTTATTCGAGGTGCTTTCAGAATACGATTAAGGACATCCGAAGAGTGCATTTTTAAATTTTTACAACGTAACTAAATACTTGATGTACAACCTACCTGTACAAAAGCGCTAATAAATTAAAAACTTAATCAACTATAAACGACGTATTTCGTTCGTATACTGATTCAATTACTGTGGTTAAGCAAAATTGAGGCAGACACACACAGAAGGAATAATAAGGTCAATTTAAGTACTTTCTCTGTCGACACTTTAGAAGAACTTAAAATTTCGTATAGTCACACCAACACAGTGTCTCAAAGTGTTATATCTGTAATGGAATCTTCGATTTATTTAAAATTTAATTGATAAACTTGTGTAGGTTTCGGCCTAGCGTTTTAATTGCTAAATCGTGTTTAGTCGCAGTAATTGGTTGGCGGGAATCTACGAATCTACTCCTTGCGTAATAACAAACAGATCTAGAGCAGCGGTTCCCAACCTTGGGGTTTCCACGGTCCACCCTTGGCTCTTTCTAAAGCTTCAGTTCGTTGAGCGTTGAAGATTAGGCAAATAGGTCAATCGAGCTGCCTTAGATTATTCATGGCCCAAATGGATATGTTGCAAATGCAAAACGTTGCATCATTGTGGCTCCAGTCCTGGAGCGTTCTTCCACTTTTGAGTCTTGAAAATTTAGACAATCCGTACTTTTACTATTTCTTGGAAATTCGCAAGGTTGTAAGTGCTGGGTGCTCCATACTTGGAGCTTCGTGAATGTTCAATTTGAGGGCTATATGCTCTTGTAGATGGGAAGGTGGGAAAGGCCAAATTTTTTAGTCACAACCAGGCGTTCTCAAAAGTTGCCCACCCTGAAACTGAAAAAGAAGCTAAATCTGCAGCTTCCTAGATTTAAAACAAATTAAATATTAATTTATTGAATGTCCATTCACTGCTACTAAAAATTAATTATTAACAATGGAGTCGTTGCAACAAATAGTACAAATAATTAAATTTTTACGCGTTGCCTTTATTTTAACAATAGTTTATAACCCATAAAATATAGGAAAGTGCACAGTAATCCCGAGGCTTTAAAAGCGAGCTTTGAATAATGGTAATAATAACACTAATAATATACATGGGTGTGTGATGTTATTACAACTTGCCCTACAATTTAGTTTCACATAAACATCCACTTATAAGAAGTTTAAAAATCTTTTTCAGATTTTGAAAAAATGTAATTTTATGTTGGGTGTTGTAACTTAATTGTAAACATGAAGATGAGCGCCGCCGTCGATGCTACTTTCTTTCGAGACATAATGATAGCTCATAACATCAATTATTAATTATTATAAGTTGTCTTCTTAGCTTACGTAACACGAGATGATAAATAGGCGCTAAGTAGGTAAAAGTTATTGTTTTGCTGCAACCATAAATTTACATTATGTGTACATACATACGGACACAGCATATACCTATAGAGTTAGTACTAAAAATTTTGAAATTTTTGCTTGACCATTATAATTAGACATTATTGCGGTCATACTTTTTTACATAAAGTTGACGATTATATTGATGCTGGTGCTTATTATAATTATAAATTATGAAAACAACCAAACACCATATAACATAAAAAAGGTTTCGTTTTTCGCTGTTAGTAATTAATCTTTAGAAGTTTCGAGAGTTGGTATTTGCAATGTCTAGTTTTGGCCATAACAAACTTTCGTGCGCCCTGAATTCTATACAAGCTCTCAAAATATGAAAAAATATACCGGTAGTAGTACCAAACAATAATATACTTAGACGCTATCCTTGATTTCGGGGATTATACGGGGTGTTCTATTGGAAATATTTTAGGAAAGCTAGTCTTGTTGATACTTGTTGAATCGGCAGTAAAAATATCATATTTCGATATAACTAGGGAGATAATTGTACAATCTTCCAAGCTACTTAAAATATACAGGGTGTTGTATTTAAAATAGGAAAGCTAACACTATTTCCGGATAAACCGGCAGTGAAAAGATAAAGTGTTTAGAATCATTAGACAGATAATTTTACACTATTTGAAAAATCGTATAATACTGTACCAAGTGTTTTCAAAAGCTCAATTTATTCGACTCATTTTCGGTTTATCCGGGTGTTTTTTTAAATAAAATAATATCAAATGATAGAAATTGATAGAATAAATTCAAATACCAAATTGCAATTATTACAAATTATCATTACAAAAAATTTATAATTTTTTTGAAATTCATAACTCCGATTTCGATTCTGGCCATACAAGTACTTGACAACTAAGTAATTACCTAAATCTTATTTAATTATTATTTTATGATCTAATAAAAACAAGTAGAATATATCGAATTTATTCAAAACAAATAGCCATCACTAACTATTAGTGTAAAATAATATGTTTCGCATTAATGAAACTTCACATTATACCTAGATACAAGCTTTTAATTACGTTTTGCTTTGAGCATCACGTTATATTTGCAATTTTTTTATTAATTTACGCAAAGCAAGTGTTAAAACAATCAAAAACTAGCCGTAAAACACCTTAAACGTAACCAATCGATTCCGGAGACATCGACGATGGGTTAAGAAACGAACCCGATTTTAATAACCTTCTGCGTTATCGTAAATCTAAATGAAACTTTCTCTATACTAAAAGAGTCCTATAAAAATACAATCAAATAATTGATTTGCTACTTGAGTAATTTAAACACATGAGAAATAAAATTTTAAATGTATTATACATGCCTTATATAGGAAGTAGGTACATGATGATGCTTATATGATGAAACAATAGTAAAAGTTTTTACTTCTCTTAATTTAGAAGATGTATGATTTATTAATAATTATACTTTAACAAATTTTTAGTTTGGCGTTGCGTAATTATCCAGTAGCGGGCTTGGAACTTATTCAAAAAATATGGGTTAATGTGTGATGGGTTATACTATACACATACAGGGTGTCGACCAAAAAATTGACAAGAACGATAAAGTATGATCTTGGGGATAAAATAAAGAGAATTGACTCTCATATATTACCTATACCTATATTCAAAGTTGTACCGTTTTTGAAATAGGGGCCCTGAAAAAAATGCTTGTTTTTTTAATAATTTAGAACTGTCACAAAATAGTGTAAATACATCTGTGTGTACCTATATCTTAAAGTTGAGTAAGTTTTGGCATCGACTCATACCAGAGCTGTAATAGTTATCGGGATGTGCTCCTTATTTTTTCCAAAATTATGATACGCTACTGAATAACAACCGATAAAAATATGTTTTTTGAAATTTCGGACCTTTTTGAACAAGAAAGTACCTCTTGTATGCATTGCGAGATATTCATTATTTTCAAGTAAATAGCAATTTAAAAACTTATTGTTAGAAAAACTGGACTTTTTAGGCACGTAGCTACGAGGGGGCCTGAGATGGCCTGCCCCCCTGAAAATCCTTGTGGTCCCGGACTGGTCACCCCACTACAAAACCATAATAATTACAATACAGTTATGAGAGAAGCAGAACTCAGTGTAGACCTCTAGATGCCTCAAAACTGGACATATTCTGATAATGGCTTGAAAAGATTGATTCTTTACCTCGCAATCTGCAGTCTATACATGCCGGGTCCTCTTAGACAACCATATAGCATGTAAGATTTTGAGACGAGTTTCTTTCTATGGAGCCCTCATTACGGGAAAATAGGAAAGTTTTCACTTATCTCGGGTCTCGAGATGTTCCGTCCCAGCAGGAAACAGAGCCTGATGGTTACGGGAGCAAGGCTGAAACACAATGGATGGCCGAAAAGTTTCAAGACGGGTCCCAACTCCCCCCCCCCTCCGCCAGATTAAACCGAGCTTCCATGAAAACTCGATACGATGTTGAAATTTACTGACATAAGAAATATTTTTGTGGCTCACCCAATTTTCGGTGTGAGCCCTCCCCATGGTCCCCCTAAAAAAATCTAGTTACGTGCCTGCATATCAACAACGCTAAACGGCGTTTCCTTCAATGAAATGACTGATATGATTCTAACCCTTGTGGGGAATGTTGTAGAAGTAATTCAGCGCCAGCAAGAAGAATTTACGAGGAAAAATGCCAAAATCGGCACATTTTAGATCGGAAAACGTTCTTGAATACCGAAAAGTGGCTTTGAGAAACTGGCAAATTTAAAATACTGATTAATCTTCTCGATTGTATACTACTGTATAATGGCATTTGAAGAGCGCACGTTTCCAATTGGATGAATCAAAGTTTGTTTTGGAAAAGTTCTGGACATTTTGTTATAACATTTTGTTCACGCTCCTATTATACAAATGAGAAAATAATTCACGCCTCAAAATGACGCTCGTTACTCGTTACAATGGAAATAGGATTGTTGTACCTGTATTAGTAAGCGATAATGCATGAGACAGCTATTATCGCCCTTAATTGCACATAGAAACCAATAGAAACGAAATATTACAAAACGAAAATTTCAATTAATCATTTTTGACATTTGAGTAATAAACTAAATTGTTCGCTTGAATTGCTCATTATATTATTTTCTTCCGAAATTAATCCAACTTGCGATTCGCTTAAAAATTGATTATTTACAAATGTCAAACTAGTGGAAATGTAAACTTCTGCTTTGCAGTTATTACATTTTCGCCGTATAACTCGATAATCGATCGATTTACGTAACAAAAGAATTAGGTCTTTTTAGTAGACAATCGACCCCTATTAATTTTCGATAACTTGAGTTTTTGCTCTCAAGTGAACCTAAACTGAGTTATTCTCGAGTGTTGGTGCATAAAAATGTTAGCGTTCGAAATTGTTTTCCACGATTAGCGAGAGACTACGTTCGATCATCGGGCAGAAAACGATTGGTATCTTCGTATCATCCATCATCTTTTTACATGTTCGAATTAAAATCTGTTAGAATCGGAAATCACCTCCCTAATTAATTAACTTTTTATTCGCGCAAAAATATTTTGGCAAGATGATGGAAATTTAATTTAGTAGGAAACAAGAGCCGATGCCGATAATAATAAAAAGCAATATGTTTTATGTATACACATCATCATCATATATATTTTTAAACATGACATAAAGCCCTAGTTAATCAAGTGCTATGCGGCCCTATTGAAAGCATTTCGTTACGGGCCATAACTTTGTGTTCATACCGTCCTGATTACTACGGGGGCTTTAAATATCACTGACTTCGGCACCCGAGGGATTAAACTATATCATATCTCTCTAATATGCGCGCTTGTCTATTTATTAATTTTATACAAAATGGTGTAGGTATATAAAGTTAGGGGATGATATTGGCCACTTTATTAGTAAATTGTTTCTCTCGCTATAAACATTAATACGCGATTCGATTCGGTACTAAAATTTCAAACGGTGTCACATCACTGCAATTTAGTTTGATTAGGGCACTTTCGTTTGTTTTTGTGATGAAATTATTTAATAAACAATGCTCGCTACCACCATTAATGGTTTGTGCGAAATTCTTTTTTAATTTTTTATTTTTTTTCTATTTTACAGGTTCAGTTCTAATACAGGGCGAAGTATCAAGTGCCCCCCTGGTGGCGGCGAGCGCGCTGCCTTCCGCCCCTTGCAGTCCCCAATCAAGTATGCTTTTGCTTCAGACACAGGTGAGTTAAGCTTTACCTTATTAGGTACTCGTAATAACGAAGCAAACTAATTGAACTTTCGTCGAGTTTTTTTGTTTTTCCGAACCGGACTAAACAATAATTGAATAATAATTACGCAATAAGTTATCGATTTTTAAATAAATTTGTATATTTATGCAAGTGTTGGTTGCTGCTTTGCATTTTAAGTACTGAAGAAATTATAGACTTTGAATATTAAATTATCTACGAATCTCGTTAAAATTAATAAATTAACGGAGATGTCAAAATTTGCAAAACCTTGAAAATATGAAAATTCGAGTCTCTTTTGTAAGGCCATTATTTTTATTTATTACCACATTTTACAAATTTTCATCACACGGTTCGAAGGAACATAAATTTACGGTGGCTCCAATCGAAACCAGAGATTTCCGTAAGTTATTTCTTTAGATTTTTACGTAGGGGGGCTTTAGGTAAATTTTAAAAATTGGACAGTTTAGGAAATTTTTAGCGGGACTAATATTGTAAGTTGCAGTTGTTTATTTGTGGCGCACTGGAGTTTGTTATCAGTCGCGACGCCATCTTGAATTTTTTTTAATACACGGGCTCTTGTCGCTTGTCGGTAGATTGAAACTTTTTTCACATGCCGATGCCTAAAATTTTAGAAATTTATTCAGTGTCTACGTAACGATTGGTTTCCGCCACATAAAAAAATCCAATATGGCGACTAACTGCCCGAAATTGGTTGGTTCAAAAATTTTTCCTTAAAGTTTCAACTAGTTAATTAGCAATTAGTTCTTGTTCGTATTGCCATTCCTGATGGAGAATGAAGAGGTACAGGAAGTGGCTGTTTATTCTAGAGCTCTGTTCGTCAATAAATAGTCTGCAAATTTCAAAAATAATTAACAAATAAACTAGCAAAAATTGTCACGTTCACCATTCTCATCTATCCTGCCATTTAATAAGCATATGTTAGCTAAAAGATATCAAGTTACCGTTATCACGATCTACCATCGATATTGTACAGCTTGACAAGAGCCGTGACTTATGGCTGCAAGTTTCGCACTCTTTTAAACCATGCAACGACCATAAATATAATATAAACTATTATAATAATTCATACCTGTGACATTTCTACAATTAATGATTATTAAAAGCTACTCGATTATTATCGAGATAGAAAAAAGGTTAATTCCAGACTAGAGAGCCGAGTTGATACAAACAGCACTTTATAATTTACAATTACTAAAAAAAAGACGTAAACGTGATTGGCAATTTAATTATAAAACGGTCGATTATTTAGACACCTTTTTAGAATACGACAAATTCAACAGTTCTCCTCTTCCTCTACTTCAATAAAGGTATAACGAAGGTAATCGAGGGAACGACGTTAGTCCAAAATTAGCGAAAAACTTGTAAAGGTCCTGTATAAATTAAAAAAAAATTACGTCTGTAAGCAAATGGAAAAATTTACAGAGCGTTCTATTTAAAATAACAAAGCTAACCCCATTTTTGTCTAATACGGAAGTCAAATCACAACATATTTGATGCTATTATTAGAGAAATCATTTTACAATACTTTGTAAATTTTTAAAATATACATGGTGTTTTCAAAAATTCTTATTATTGAGCTAGTTTCCGGTTTAACTGGAAATTTTCTTAGAACTAAAATGATACCAAATAAGAGACATTTATATAATAAATTAATGTACCAACTTGTACTAACTCCGGTTCTGACCATAATAAACTAACTAACGTTAACGTTAACGTTTGATTAAGAATATCGGTATCTACAACATATCCAAAAATGGAAAAAATCGTTGAAGCCAATTTTGAGAAACTTCTTTTTAAAATTTGTCCTTTAAAAGTACTACTTAATTTTGAAATTATTTTGAAAATTAATTATGTCATCCCTAAGGTCCTATAATTTGCCTACATGTCCTGTTTTTAGATTTTTATAATAATAATTATCTTCAAAGTTATAATAAAAAAATTTGAAAATGGGCCAACCGTTATACTACTGACCGCCATTTTGAATTTAAAAGTTTGAAAAAAAAGTTTTTTAATTAGGCCCGATAAGTACTAACTCATAGCCAAGTATATAAAAAATATAGGTCATAAGTTTCCGAAATGCGACCAAAATAGTCTTCTAATTTGGGCCACTCGGTATGGATTTCATTTAAAATCCAATTTTGTTACAGTGGTTGAAATCAAATTTCATTAAAATCGAATAAGTAGTTTTTGTTTTAAGGCATTACTCACAGAGATTTCAACTGTTTTATGGAGTATTTGGTATCAAATTGTTGGGAAAACTCCCGTTATTACAAATTACAACATCGTAACGGTTGGTTACATTTGGAAAAAATTAATTATTCCAAAATAAGTACAACTTTATTTTATATGATGATTCGAGTTTTCCTAATAGTCGAGGGCAGCAGAGGAAAAAATTTTTGTGGCCGTGGTCTCATGAGCTCGTGGCTACCTAGACGTTAAACTAGATTTGCAAAAACACTTAAGTGCCATTTACATAGACAGTAGTGTAATCGTTCTAGTAAGGGCAAGAATCGTCTAGAAGCTTGAATAGGGTTTTTTCAATGTACCCGTTTACAATGAAGTACAGTTGGCAAGGTCGTTGCTAACAATGGTCAGAAAGTTTGTAATGTTTAAACTTCTAGACCACTTTTCTTAGTAAATCGGCACCAGCCAATCATAGAAGCGCATCTCTTCAGGTATTTGAAATTTAAACAAATATTTGACAAAATAGTTGCTTTGATTTTATTTCTTCATTTTGGTTTTCGGTAGTACTATTTTAATCTCATCGTTCAAGTATAAGAAAAAAAAAATAGGAAAAAAAAAAGAAGAAAAAATGATTACCACTAAAGTCTATGTAAATGGTTTTACGCCACGTTGCCCACTTGGCGAGTTCTAGACCAGCAAACTACACCATCAATCTGCACTAAGTTCTATGTAAATGGGGCTTTAAACTGTTTTCCGAAATGGTGAAAACATGTACAAAATAACCTCCAGAATAGAAAGGAATAAAAGTATACAGGGTGTTTTACTACTGAAACCCAAAGTTGATGCCGTTCCGGTTAAATCGGAAGTGGTACAAGTATTTAACTGTAGCGTATACATTCGTCATTTAAATTCAAAAATTTTATACTCTTTTCTTAATATTTTTTATATTTTATGCAGATCGTCTCCTTTTAACAACTTCTGGTTCAGCTACTGGCTTCGCACAAAAGGACTCTTTAACCGTTTTAATGCCTTTTTAAAATTTTTATTCAATTTTTCTTTTTTCGACTCTTGAAATTTGCGCATTATTATTCCAACTCTAGCTCATCAAGTCGCTAAGCGTAAACAAAAGTGAATTTTATTATTTCGAAAGGAACACCTATCGATAAATTTTATAATTACTAAAAATAACGTCATTAATTTAATTTGTTATGTAAAAAAGGCAAAAGAATTTTCATCAAGGCTGACATTGTAACGTGACAAGAGCTCTTGATTTGTCCTTTTTTTTGTTTATAACGAGTAGCGACTTAATAAGAACTTTTGCTCATGAATTTTAATTTAAGTTTGCCTACAAGAAATTGTTGTCGATAGTACTTAAATAACAATTTATATACTGATAGATCTTTTAAATCAAATTAGGAATAAATCCATCGATCAATGGACCATGTGGGTTGTTGATGATTTGATGAATGTGGGTCAAAAATACGCTTTTTTTTTAAATTAGGTCAATTGGAGACTGCAACAATTAAAGAAATTGTTGCGCAATAATCTTATTTGTTGTTACAAATAATCAATTTCACAGTTAGCGCCGCCTGGCGCGTATCTTGTTTTTATTTTTATGGCGCAGTCGGTTAACCCTAATTATTCTTTTGCAAAAAATGTATTTTTTAAAATTTAAAGTGCGTAATTGAACTCTCACTTTTTAAATGTAATTTAAAGTTTAAGTTAAAAATTAAGCCGTTACGTTTTAAAATGAACTTTTCGGTAGGTAATAGGTGCCTTAGTAGATACGCTATCTAAACTGGTGTTTGTGTCAGATCGATTTGAATTGATTAGATCTATTTGTAACCGCCGTTATATATAGAGTGTAAACAGAGTAATCCATCTGATGCATGATTCAAGTATCCGAAGGCTGTTGCACATAAAATGCATTCCGGACTACTTGTTTAGTTTGTGCACTTCTTGCTCGCTGCAATTAAATTATATGATTGTGTAGTTGGACAGGTGATTAATTCGTAAATAAATTTCCGACTCGGTAATTAATTAAATTTTTTGTCGTTATTTAAATAAAAAAAGCGAAGCGGCGATGGAAATTGATTATAAATTAATTTTTTTATAGCGTCGCGACGGCGTTTCCTAGGAAACGACGCATGGACGTTCTTCTACCAATGATATTATTAACTCGAGTCACGCCCTTATCTATTATCAATCCCTCTACTCGAAAAAGAAGTAGGTGAAATAAGTCAATAAATTTACTTGCAGTACATAAGTGGATAGACGTGCGGTAAACTTAGACAAATCCGTCAGTGTTCGATTAGTTTGCTCGAGGTGACGACGTACAATCGATACGTTTAATTATAGTTCGCTACTATTTTAAATATCGAGGACAATTAATCAGCTCGTGCGTTTGATTACAGACTCCATTTGGCTCAAGCAGTTTCGCGGATCTGCTAACCGCACCATTTACGGACGATCCCAGCGTTTTACCTCCAGAAGAACTCGACCCTTTTTCAGAAGTGACCTTACAATCGCAACCTTCATCGCCAGCACCTTTGCCTAGTTTTCAAGAAACGTACTCCGTGCGTTACAACCCTTACAAGATGGAAGAAGACTGTTTCAACGTATCTTACCATCACCCGCACGGCCAATTAGCCACGGCATCTCATCATTACGAATATCAACAACATCACCAATATGCGACTACGCCCTATTACCCTCCACCTCAAACCTGCAACACGGGATTTGAGAGCCTCGTCTCGCACGAATCGTATTCCCTTCCGTCTTACCAAACCACCACCGCCGAAATGCAAGTCAGCACTGCCTTAAGTCCACGTCACAGACGCGCTTCTCTCCCTTTACAACGGTCGGAATCCACCAGCAGTAGCGAAAGCCCCAAGCTACGTTTAGCAGGCCCGATACCGTCGGCATCTTCGTCCGCCGCAAGCTCTCCGGGAGGTAGCAGCGACATGCCGTCGGCAAAAGTCCTAGCGCCACCTTCGCCCTCCCAACTGTGCGCCGTGTGCGGCGACACGGCAGCTTGCCAACATTACGGAGTACGCACGTGCGAGGGCTGCAAAGGCTTCTTCAAACGAACCGTTCAAAAGGGCTCTAAATACGTATGCTTAGCGGACAAAGCCTGCCCCGTCGACAAAAGACGGCGAAATAGATGCCAATTTTGCCGATTTCAAAAATGCCTCGCCGTCGGCATGGTGAAAGAAGTAGTAAGAACCGATTCCCTTAAAGGCAGAAGAGGGCGCCTACCTTCGAAACCCAAATCTCCGCAAGAATCGCCGCCGAGTCCGCCCGTCTCCTTAATCACCGCTTTAGTTCGAGCCCACGTCGACACCACTCCAGATCTTGCTAATTTAGATTATTCTCTTTATTGTGATCCGACTCCGATAGAACCGACTATGTCGGAAGCTGAAAAAATTCAACAATTTTATACGCTTCTGACGACGTCCGTCGATGTCATACGTAATTTTGCCGAAAAAATTCCAGGCTATCAAGAGCTGTGTCGCGAAGATAAGGAACTTCTCTTTCAATCTGCTTCTTTGGAGCTATTCGTTTTAAGACTCGCTTATAGGACTCATTCGCACGATACTAAACTTACGTTTTGTAATGGAGTTGTTTTGGACAAACTACAATGTCAGCGATCGTTTGGAGATTGGCTTAACGCGATTATGGAATTTAGTAGCAGCTTACACACGATGGAAATCGATATTTCTGCATTTGCTTGTCTTTGTGCTCTTACTCTCATTACAGGTGAGTTTTACTTTTTTTTAATTAGTGCGTTAATGAGTCGTAGAGTTTCTCCATTTCTGTAGAAACGCATGGCTCTTAAATCTTAAATGTTGTCACTTCCGTTTTCGACCGTATGCTATATCGTATAGGCGTGTAGAAAATGCATTGTCCCGTCGTAGAAGCAGAATGACTGCTGATTTTTTTTTAGTAGGTGGAAATTTTTCCACGGCGTTCTACTTATTTAAGTTCGATAGACTAATTTAAAACAAAAATATTTGCGCATGGGCCTTATATTTTCTAGAAAAGAATTTAAGAATTTCTTGGCCCTTCTGGGCCGTGGTTCAACTGTTTGCAGTTCAATTTTATAATTTGATTTCTGTTTTTACGGTATAAAATAAAAGGCCTTAAAAAGAGTTCGTTGGAAAGCCGTTCGTCTGCCTGCTCGTCTGTCCGTCTGCTTGCTCGCCAGTCCGTGAACTACTTTCCCATCTCAAATTATAACAATTAATTTAGAGCGCTTAAATTTGAAACTGTAGGATCTATTACTCGCGAAGTTGAGCCGGAAAAATGCCGGAAATTTAGGTTTATATGTCTGTCCACCTGTCCGTCGCCAACTTTCCCCCTTCAAGCTAGAAGAGCTTGTCAGAGAGCTCAAATTTTCTACGATTGTACAGTTCTAATAGTAAAGCCACAGGGTAAAATTCAGTTTCATAGGTCGTGAGTGTTTTCTGTTTTTTCACATTTGTAAAAGGGCTTCGCCGCCCCACCTTCTCCCTCGGATTGTTAAAAGAAGTTTTGCGAAAATAAGAAGATTAGTTATGCAGCCCATAATACATTTATGTAATTATTTAAAATAAAAAATAGTCTCGAAATGAAGATCGTGACTTTTTCATTAACTACGGGGACTACTAAAGCAGAGAAGGGCCACTTAAGAAGTGGTCTTTCTTTTTGCCACAAGGCAAACATAAAACTACAAATTTCAAATTTAGTTTTATTTTAGTTCTATTTTAGAAACTTGTAGTTTAATTTTTGTCTAAAAATAAACTCGCGCTCTCTACGCTTTCGTATCGGATCAATAAAAAAATAAAACAAGTTACGGATCATTTTTCTCTGCATCTGCACTTGTGGAGTGCAAATTGGCTTTTCCGTCGGCCGTCGGCATCCAAAAATTCTCAAGTCCAAATTTTTACGCAAATCTCACTGCTCACTGCTTCTCCAATTTTTCTTCTCACGAGGATGAGGAGAGTGTTTCTTCTACATCTCTAAAAACTACCCCACACAACTTGCTTTAGATGTTCCACTTTGTATATTTTATATATTTTTTTTATTTTAGACTGGAAACTTAAAAAATCAATTAAAATAAAATATAAAAATCACACTCACTCACGGTTGACTTATGTTTGAACTAACTCCGCACACTTTCACAAACTGGGTACCTACAATTAGCAAACAATTCATTCAACGAGAGTTGAGTTTTATTCTTGAATTCGGCCCTTAAGATTTATAGAAGGATGATTGCGCATAGTGTTTAACGCTATACCAACACTTTTCGCAGCAGGCAACAGTGACTAACCCGATGTTTGATGTAATTGGGCTTTAAATAAATTATCGAAGACGCAAAACTCCATTTTTGGGGTTGATCGCGGTACTTCGCACCCAAATATCCATTAGACCATATCATAAAATCGAATAGAGAAAACGTCAACAACTGATACGTGATGTGGTATAGCATACGGTCGACTGTAAGGTTACTCTACCAAAAGTCTAAAACGGATCGAAATTCTTGAATAACGTGAAATATTTATTTTCAGAACGTCACGGTTTAAGGGAGCCACAGCGCATAGAACAACTTCAAATGAAGATAATATCTTCGTTGCGCGATCACGTGACTTACAATGCGGAAGCCCAACGCAAATCTCATTATTTTAGTCGTCTATTAGGAAAACTTCCAGAATTACGATCTCTAAGTGTGCAAGGACTTCAAAGAATTTTTTATTTAAAACTTGAAGATCTCGTCCCGGCCCCACCTTTAATAGAAAATATGTTCGTTGCGAGTCTACCATTTTAAATTATTGATATTGAGCGTGATATAAAAAAAATGTTATATGTGATTTATTAATAAGTTTTAAAAAAATGTAAAAAGAACTAGCTCGAAGGTGATTTTTTTTAATTTTAAAAATTGATTACGAGCGCAATTTTGATTCAACTCGATGGTGCGCACTTATATGTTGTCGAAATAAATCTGTAGTGACATTCTGAATCTAAATGTTATGTGAGCGTACGCACACCCCTTGATACTTACAACAAATTTGCAATATCCATTTTTACGCCTTTTACACTTTTCCAGTTTTTACCTTTTTGAAAAAAAATCGTGTAGTAGGTCCTTTTTTACAAAAACTGCGTAAACTATTTTGTAGAATAAAGTTACGAAACTCACGTGGAGGTTATGTATTATGTATACAAAAAAGATGGATGACAGTAGGCTATTTTTGGACAAGAAAAAAATTGTTAAGTTTACATAATTTTACTAACAATTTGAAGCGCGCGTGTAGATGGCGTTGTACTTATAAATAATTTATTCTACAATCTACAATCAATTATAAGGCAGAAAAAGACAGTGCCCCCCCCCCCCCCCCCAAATGTCATTTATGATTGAAACAAGTCAGGCTTAACATTCAAACGTGCCGCCCTTTTACCCGGATACGAAATTTATGTGCCAGAAAAGTAACTGTTAATTGGTGTGTGTTGTTTTTGTAAGGGTCCCTTCTGTAGAGGTCGCTCGTGTGCCAATCCTGGTTTACAACCGAAACCAACTGTGCCATCCCTTTAAAAAAAGGCACACCTGGCGAAGAAAACCTCATTTTTCCGACGTTGCCATTTATGTAATTTGTGCCATTATTTTTTCTTTTTTAAGTTTTCGAATGTTAATGCCGTCGAACAAAATTATTTTTTTCAAATCAGTATTTAAAATCATAAATGACATGACTTAAGTAGTCTAGGCGAAATTTTTTTAGAAGAGCACTAATTTTTGTTTTTTTGAAATGTGAGAGATTGATTAAATGTTACCACTACACTAAAAAAAGTGTGGAAAAAATAATGTATAATATATTTATATATAATGCGATACATCACTAGTCATGGCACTGTAAATAATAAGAAGAAATATTTTATTTACCACTGTTTATAAATAAACAAAAAAATATATTTTTAATAAGTGATGTAAAAATTACTTGTGTATATCTAAAGTTACCTAAAGGTTACCTTTTTTTAAAAAAAACGTGTAATTGTTAATTATTATTATTTTATATTTTTTACAATGTTAATAATTTAAGAGATAAACAAAAGCTTTCTCGTGCCATTTCATATCTAAACGTCTTTATTATTTCCAGAGTCGGCTTAAGCGTAAATACAAACTAAACGACTTTTAAAAAAATACGCATCATCTTAAGCCGACCCTGATTATTTCATATCAACAGAAAATGCCTTGGAAAAGAAACGATGGACTGATTGATAGTTACCTGATCGGAATGATACTTAAAAAAATGTTAAATAAATTGAACAAAATTTTATTTTTCACGCACCGTCCGTCTCTCTGTACTTAAGCGCAACGGAAAGAGTTAAATTTATGCTTTTTGTAAAAGTTTCTTCTCATAGCTCTAAAAGTTGCGACATTCTTCGTGTAAACGCGATTAGTGGTAGTTTTTAATTTGAAATTAATTGGTCGCCGACTCGTTCAAACCACGTAAACGCCCGCCCTAAGTTCAAACTAATAGAGCAATATATTTAATCGAGGATGGAAATTAAAAATTACCACTTTCCTCTTCGTTATTAATTAATAAAAGAAAAGCTTAATTGCTAATTTTAAGTAAATAAAGCGCTTTTTTTAAATAGTAAAAAAATTGTGTAAATAATTCGCTACTCGCAATATATTTTTATTAATAAAAATGGTTCGGGCATACGGGAGCCTTGCAATATATTTACTTAATTCTATTTTTACTTAAACTTTTTACGATGAAAAAAGAAGGAAAATATATATTTTGAAAAGAGCGCTATACATGATTATTAATTGAAAAGATGAAAGAAACCATGGGCGTAGTTCAACTTTATTTAATGTGTAAAACTTGCCATGTTATGCCAGTTCGTGTTACGTTATTACCTATTTGATATTAAATTTAAAAAATAAAATAAATAATAACGTAAGAAATTTAGATTTTTGAGAAATGCTTTAGTTTAAATTATTTAGTTTAGAGTTACCTATAAAATACCTAAGTATTGCAATATTTATGTATAAAATGTGAAACCCTTAGAATATCTATAATATAATCATATCTGTATGAAAGTTTTATATTTTATGTATTATCACCATTATATATTATATATTTTTTGTTATTTACCAAGTTTTCATTTTACTATTTAACGTTGGATATTAATTTGTTATTATTATATTATTACCTACTACTATTATTATTACTATTTACTATTTAGTAATCTGTTTATAATTCAAACAATAATTTGTATTTTAGTTGTATTTTGTTCCAATTATTTTTACCGTTTCTTGAAATGAAAATATATAAGTGAGTTGTATCGATTTAATTTCAATAAAAGTATAAATTTGGGCCTTTGTTTCATTTTACAGAAGCTTTGTGTTTATCGTCCATTTAATACAGACTTGTCCAAAACCCGCTGGCCGTCTCTGCGTGCGTCTGTGTGTAATGCCTTAAAACAAAAACTACTAAAACGATTTTGGTCAAATTTGCTTTCAGGCACTTTAACTAAATTTCATGGACAAAATGAGTTTATAAATAAAATTGATACAGGGCGGTTCAGAAAAGTAGGGCTCCTTTGGTGAATTTTTTAATTCAAAACGGCGACCAGTATTACGATTATCCCATTTTCTACTTTTTTTAAATTTTTTTAATCAATACTCGGCAACGACTGCTAAGGTCATTAGCCGAACTGCAGAAAGAAAAGGCTCTGCAAACAATAACCAACCACAAGTCAACTAAAAACCTCTAGACAACAACAAACAAATAAGCGAAACAAAAACACAAATGAATAAATAAATACTAAAAATAAAGAAATACAGTCGAACTTCCCTAAGTCGAATTTCAAGGGACGAGAAAAAAAGTTTGAGTTAGAGAAATTTCGAGTTACAGAAAATACACCAAAAAACACTAAAAAAAAAATTTGTTTATTTCAAATGTCGTCGGTAATTTTTTTGTTAAAATGTTTGCTTTTTTCTTAAAAATGTTTTTCATTTTCAACCTTATTTCTAGTTTCTGGGCGGCAATGTCTTTGTTTTATCTTTCCCGTATAATAATAATAATAATAATAAACTTTAATAGCAGTTATAACCGTTAAAAAACGGAGTGTGCTCGTCAGATAAAATACATACTAGACACAAAAATGTAAAAATCACAAAGTATACAAGCAGTATACAAAGTCACAAAATCCACAGAAATCACACAAATTACTTAAATTACAAAGACCACTAAAATTACAAAGGCCAAAGGTTACAGGAAATTCCTAAGCGAGAAACTCCGCAACACTGTAATAACAGCCCTCGCATAGAAATTCCCTCAACACCAACTTAAATTTTCTTTGATCATTTATTACCTTCAGATCAGTGGGCAAGCTATTGTAAAATTTAACACCCGCGCAACGCGATGATCTCTCAAACAGAGCGGTTCTATGTTTTTTTACTCTCAGAAGATCCCTATTTCTTGTGGGATAGCCGTGGACCACCTCCCGTGTAGAAGAATCGATATTCTTAGTTGTGTTTACTATACAAGCATAGATGTATATTGACGTCAAAGTCATAGTTTTCTTGTCTTTAAAGATAGGTCTACAGCTCTCTCTAGGTGGAATACCAAACATTAAGCGTAAGATACGCTTCTGCAATACAAACACTCTATTTACATCTGCGGTTTGGCCCCAGGATGAAATGTTATAGCTTAACCTAGAATATACCAGGGCGTAATAGACCGACATAAGCGCCGGTGTATCAAGCACCGGTTTCAGCTGCAGAAGAGCAAAGTAGGCACTGTTTAGCCTCCGACAGAGGTCATCTATATGGGGAGCCCACGTTAAACCACCATCAACCAACACCCCCAAAAACCTCACGCATTCTGATACCCTTAGTCCCACCGCCGACAATTCTCGGCAAAGGACATCGGGTAAAGTCCTCCTTCTCGAAAAGTGCACACACTCTGTTTTTGCGACATTCAACATAAGGCGGTTCTTTCTACACCACTCCCCAAAATCCAAAACAACCCGCAACACCGCATCTCGCAAAGCCTCAGGAGTAGTCGCCGAGACCACTATTGTGGTATCGTCCGCGTACATAGTAATACTGCAGTGCGGTATGTGTAGCACTAGGTCGTTAACATAAATTAAAAAGATAAGCGGCCCCAACACTGATCCCTGGGGAACGCCCACCTTAACGTCCCTCCGAGACGACTCAGACTGTCCAAGTCGAACCTTTAACGTTCTGCCGTCCAGGTAGGAGCCTATCCATTTATGAAGAGAACCCCTAACACCGATGTCAAATAGCTTTCGCTTTATAAAACGCAAATCAACGGTGTCAAAGGCACGGCTCAAATCAAAGAAAAGTCCCATGACAAACCTACCGCCGTCGAGTTCGGCATGAACCGTATTCAGAAAATTATCAACAGCAGTCTCAGTGGAGTGCTCAGCTCTAAAGCCGTGCTGACAGTCAGCTAAAAGATTATACCTATTCAGATGATTATATATTATTTGGGAGATGACTGTTTCAAATATTTTAGAAAAAGTACTTACGAGGCTGATTGGCCGGTAGTTTGAGGGATCATGGTCATCACCCCTCTTAAACACAGGAATGACAGTTGACAACTTTAGGACCTCGGGAAATCTGCCACTAGTAATAGACAATTCCAACAAGTACACCAAAGGTCCCGCTAACACGTCTTGAAGCGACTTAACAATTCGTGATGATATCTCATCTGAAGTACACGAGTTGGAACTCCGAAGCTTCCGAATAGCATTCGCCACCTGGAGTGGAGTGACCGGATTCAAAAAAACAGAATTTAAGGATCGCTCACCATACGTGCAGATATGTGATAAATCACCGTCAAAATGTCAGCTCAGACCAATAACAGCCACCTCAGAAAAGAATGATGCGAAATGCTCAGCAACCGAAAGTTCATCGTCAATGCTGCAATCACCCACCCTAAGAGCAATTTTATTTAACTTGTTACTTTTTTTCCTGTTTAGCTGATTATTTACAACCCTCCAAATTCCCCTGCTTTTATTGACTTCGCCATCGATAATACGACCACAAAATTGTCTTTTAGTAAACTTAATTTTATTATTAAGAGAGTTTTTAGCTCTTTTGAAACTACTGTGTACTTCCTCATTATTAAAATGACATTTTAACCACCAAAGCCTTTTTAGTTTATGACTTTCCTCAATTATTTCAGGTGTTATCCACTTTCTGTTAAGTCTATTATATTCTAGGTTGATTTTTTTTAAATTTTAGGACAGGCGAAGTCTAACGCGTTTCGAATTTTAACCAAAAAATTATTAAACGCCACGTCCACGTCACTGCAATAAATTGATTCCCAGTCCTCCCGTAACAGGATAGCACGCAATTGCTCCAGGCGCGAGTTACTTAAGTCCCTTCCCTCGTAATAATAATGTTGGTCTTTCCTATGAAATTGGTTCACGCTAAATCTAATTATCTGTGCAAAGTGATCCGCAATGCACGGTATATACACGCTAATAAGTGCTAGTTGTCACTGAACATGTTTATGATTTATTTCATAAGTAATGTTATAAAATACTTACCTGACTGTTCATAATTAGGGACTTCCCCGAAAAATTCGAGTTGCGATTTAAATGGTAGTTCGAGTTATAGAAATATTCGAGTTAAAGAAATTCGAAATTCGACTTAGAGAGATAAAAATACATTAAAAAGCCAACAACACGTAAGTGTTCCTACTGAAAATTCGACTTAGGGAATAATTCGAGTTATAGAAGTTCGAGTTAAGGAAGTTCTACTGTAAATAGTTTTAAAATATCACAATCTCAAATATAAACACAGTAATAATATTTTGAAGATAAAAAAGCCAATATAAAAAAAAAATATAATTACGCGTTTCGCCTTAAGGCTTCATCAGATAATAAAATTAAAAAAAAAGTAAAAAAGTAAAAAACTTTAAAAAATAAAGCTTAAAAATTAGTATAATTAATGGAGAAGATTCTTGAAAATTTTTGAAATTCTCGCGTTTAAATAAATAAATTAGGTTAAAAAATTTTTTAATAGAAATAAACGTGACAAATTAATTGACGTTTAGAATGTTTTTTTTTTTTAATATTATTATCATTAACAAGAAAGCTAAAAAACTATTATAAATATAAACACAGTGTTACAATTATCGCACATATCAATATCACAGATCGAAGAATATAACATCTTCTGTAATAAATTAGTCTCCCTAAGATAGGAAACCCATCTATCCAGAGCAGACTCATTATCACATCCTCTCAAGTACTGCTAACGTGTCAGGAACCTCTAAAATAATCGTATTTCTCTATATTTACTGCAATGGTTTGGTCACACTGCTCACATCACATCGTGGTCTTGGTGTTTTGAACTTGGACAGAATATATAAATGAGTCAAGTGTGTGTGGAAAATACGTAATCTGGAAACTGCTACTTACTCGCGTCTTGTAAACGTGCTTGAAAAGTTCGAGCGTTTTATAAATTTTTTTACTTCCCCAAGTGCGCAGTTCTGCCAGGCCCACTCCTCTCTCCACAACTCTTAAATTATTGCTTTGTATATGTTGCAGATATTGAAGTTCTTAATCACACGCCGTTTATTTAGTTGGTCTGCTATGGTCAGAACCTGAGTTATGATTTTTTGAAGGTAAAAACTTCAAGAATTTATCATTTTTAGATTTTTGAAATTGGGGAAAGCTTTTAAGCATACTATTGGTTGGTACTACTTCCGGTATATTTTTGGAGCTTGTAGAATTAGCGTCAACATGTACAAAAAAGTCCTGTTACGGCCACATCAGTCGTTTTCTAGTAAGATATAACGAAAAAGTTGAGCGATTGAACCACCCAAATAAGGAATTTCAGGATCAAGATCGAGCAGTCTACACTTTAGCGATGATGTTTCCACAATTTCAAAAATTTAACAGATGGAACTTTAATGCAGTTAAACAACAGGCACGTAACTACGGGAGGGGGGTCGTCTGGCCCCGGACTGGTCACCCAACTACAAAATCATAATGATGACGATATTCGATGGATAAGATTTATCAGATTGAATAGGGAATTTTGAGTTTTATGTTTACAAGTAACTCGTAACTCGTATAGCCCGCAGTCTCATCCTCTTGGACACCTATAATTCTTATAGCATGTAGGATTTTCTGACGAGGTTCACATGAACCTCTCTTTGCTTGAAAATCTGCGGCAGGCATCTCTGTCAGTCTGTGTTGCTTTATAATAGTACAGCGAACTGTAATCCGACAAATTGGTAAAGAAGTAGTATTAACTATTTCTTTTAATAGTTTATCTATGGCGTTCTCTTGACCTACGTATACCTATGAAAAATTTTGGAAAAGGTTCAAACCTCGTTGATCTCGTTTCCTCGACTACAGCCTTGATGTGACGTAATAAGCTTAAACCGTGCTTCTATGAAAACTCGATACGATGTTAAAATATACTGACATAAGTATATTTTTGTGGCCCATCAAGTTTTTTGCAAACCCTCCAATAGTCCCTACTGTTGATCTAGTTACGTGCCTGTACAACAATGAATTCAAAAATATCCATTCCACGACTTGAAAAATCGACTTTACAACGTGTAGAATACTCTTTAGTCTGCAGATCTGCATAAGAACACCTAGACAGGCCTTTACGTATATAGGTAGGTTCAACTTATGATAGAAATAATTGTAGAGCTATGGAAATCTGGAAATCAGTTGTGGGGTGCAACGTTTATCATTGAACCGTTGAAGCTGATTTTAATAAATTGAGTAATATGAACTTATGTATGGCCAGTGGTGTGCTGTAGGGAGTAGGGGTGTAGGGAGCTCGCACAAAAGGCCCCCCTTCCTTAAAACTTGCCTGAGTTGCATTTTAACCTCGCTGCGCTCATTAATCTCTTTTTTGAACAATTCATTGAACACCATCACTGTGTGTGGCTTGCAGATAATTCTAAATCACCGATGGGTTTCAAAACAATTTGAGTTAGGCACTTAGGCATGCTCGATTTATGTGTTGATAAGATTCGTTCTTTTACTACCGATCTCTACATCTCTACAACTCTACATAATGTATCTATAATATTATTGAGAGGGCAGTAGGCTTATCGCCATCTTCGTATGGTGTATACAAAGACATAGCAGTATTTTCGCTTTTACTAGCCATGGTTCCTTTGTAAAGAGCCGCGCCCGTCTAAGTATCTATCATCTACAGATCTATGCTATATGCGAATATGCACCCCTTTAAGAGCCATTCCGCTATGTTCCTCCATCGCAAAGCTGCCGTGTGCACCAGGACAAGGCTTTGGCCTCTTTGTTTTTGCTCTGCGATGTGAGTGCGTTTCTACCTTCCCCGATGTTTATTCTCTTCAGAACCGATGTTAATGTGACGGCAAGTAAAAGCTCTTATTGCAGATCTTTGTCTATTTGCTTCCTCTCCGTTTTTCGACGTAGAATAATCAGAACTTCCTTCCTTCGCACTTCCTTATTTTTCTCCCCTGGGCTTCCGCGACACGTCAATCATGAGTTCAATGTCGGAACGCATACCACATAAATTGGAAGCTGTCGCGCTCTTTATTACAGCCATTCAAACTATGTTATCTTCCGCCAAGTTTTTGTAGAAAAACGTAAAATTATCGCTGATCGTATATCGTATTTTCTGGATGGGAAAATCGTTTAAGTATACTCTGCCTGATTTAACTCATTTTGGTAGCTGCAGAGACTATGTCTCTAAACTCTTCCTGTCATCAATTAGAGTATACCAGAAAATTAATGCGAAACAAACGCGAGACGTGGATAGTTGCTGAATAGGCTTCATAACATTTAGGCTTTTGAGGGTATAAAAATAATTTTAGTCTTGCAATGGCAGTTTCTATTGTAATTTTTAATGAACAAAAAAATACAAAATTCAATTCGTTAATTTTCTTATCAATTAAGAACAACTTTATTGCATAACATAATTAGATGTTAGATAACATTTGGTTTTTGGCTAATGGAGCATGTCGAGAGGTTCTTGGTGATATACCTAATACTTCGCTTGCTGCTGTGGCAAACATCTTCAGAGGTGGTTTATCCTGTGGTAATGGTAAGTGACCGTACCGAAGGTTCACTCGCTCATGACCCTTTGGTACGGTCACTTAGACGTCTTTAGACCATTGCCACACAGGATAAACCACCTCTGAATATGTTTGCAACAGCAGCAAACGAAACGTTAGGTATCCCACCAAGAACCTCTCGTCCACGGCCCGCCCATTAGCCAAAAAACTAAATATTGGAACGAATCGTAAATACTAAGTTTACGACATCATCACAAACTTTTTAATTATAAAAGCACAAAGTAACGAAAAAAAACTAAAAAAAATATTAGGAATCCTCATCAGTAGAAAACATTTTAGTATAGGCCATGCGTTTTCGCCCTGATGATTTTTCAAAATATTCGTCACAAGCTGCTATAATTGTAGTAATAAATGAAAATTCTGTTCCAAAAGTTACAGCAAGCTCTTTCATATTTTTGACGATGATGTCATCTTCCGCGTTAGAATCCAAAAAATCCTTTCTTCCCGAATTCACAATAGCGTCATAACCAAATAAAGAACTTTCATCGAACAAGCTCATTTTAGAAAATATTTGAAGGACATTCTTCAACTCTAAATTAGATTTACTATTAGTCAAATAATAAGCCTTAAGGTGCTCTTTCATGGCGTTGAGGAACAACAAGTTGCGTTTCCGCTCGAAAGAGCAGTCGTTGTACTTTTGACTTTCTTCAAAAATAGCAGATGCGTTAAAGTCGATATCGTCATACGGTTTTTTATATTTTAGAGATGGCAGGAGGTGCGTAGAGCCTTCGCTGGTTGCCCAACATTTTGCTATGTCGGATAATATGACGGCGTTTTCGAGTGATGGTCCATTTTTATTTTCAGGATAGATTCTGGAAAAAATCGTAACCATAGTGGGAGATAGAGACTAAATTTAAAAAACTTACGCCTGTTTATAAAAACTTAATATCTTGGCAAGGGAAAGGTTGGAAGGGTTTCCATAATAAAATTCTTGATCGGATCCGTGTCCTATTCTGCCCACTTTCGTAAAGTTGTACGGTAAGCAATACATGCAGTTTCTTCTTGCCAATTGATCGGCGTTAAAATTGAAAGCCTGAAGACCACTGGCAGCATTTGAAGCACACAGCGTGGTGTATTCGTCCTTATATTAAAATAAAACAAATTTTAGGACACTTTTACAGGAATGGAAAACCAAATTAAAGCAAATTTTATAGTCTTCAATAACGAATTGATAACATTTTTCTCTAAAGCTATTATTTTTTTAAATGTTTGTCAACACACAGCACCACACAGCAGTACTATAATTGTATCTACTATGAATTTTATAAAATCGTTCCTAATGTGCTTAAAATGCTTTTCAGATCGTAGATGCAAATTTACGTTTAAACATTGGAGTGCTCAAGAGGTAAAGGCATACATAATAATTAACAATTTAAATAAAGAAATTACATAAACGACGTCGATCTGGTTCGTGCTTAGATTAGTCCTAAAGAAGCGGCCGTGGTAGCCTGAAAATTGGTATCTAAACATTTTTCTGCTGACTCCGATAATAAATGAAATAAATGTTTCCAAACCTATAAAAAATAATAAAATAGGTAAGCTTAATTTTTTAAAACGTCGCCACGCCGCCTACATCGTAGATGTCGCTACGCGTATAAAAATCGCAAAAATTAATTATTACGTTATTATAAGCGTGTTAGATCAAAATCTTAATTTAAAGTTGTTAAATTGAAACACGCATTTTTTGTTTGCATCCACAACTGTATTTTTTGAGACAAGATTGAAATTAGTAAGACCTAACCTAACTTTTTGTGATTAATCGTAAAAAATGATTTTGGTGCGTTATAAATTATTGCATCCAGATCCCGAATTATTTTGATAACATAGAGCAGGTATAATTAAAATAGTTTTTAAATCAGTTAAGTAAAATAAAACAAACTTACCCAAATTTAAAGCGAACGCTCAATATTGATTATTTTGGCAATAATTAATTGTTTAAACTTAACAACAACCAAATTTACAATCGAACACGTACTTTAATTATTGCAACAATTACTTTTGGAAACAATACAACTGTAGCAATTAACTTTAGTTCAGCGTTTATCATTTTTAAACAAACAACGATCTACAAGCAGCCGAAATTGATATCATAAATAATCAAATTGCTCGATCGCAAGTCCTGAGCAAAGGACAAAAAAGGATTAAAACACCTTTGACCTGCTCGGTAGTTTTCGGATAATCTGCATAGAAAATCGAAGTATAATTTATTTCGGAACTTTGATCTTTTATTGATTAATAATGAGACACGTACTATAGCACCACCTTAAAGTATTATATGTAGGTAATAGTAATAGAGAATCAGAGTATCGATATCATTTTCTTTTTTGATTATTGTTACATTCTCTTGCAACGACAATTTTCAGTTTTCTCTTGTATTATGGTCCAGTCCATTTTTGCCACAAAAATTTAAATACAGGGTGATTCCAAAATAGCGGACATGCTCTTCAGTAGTTGTAAGGGATTGTTAAAAAAATTCTTAGCCGCTAATTTGTTGGGAAATTAAGAAGTTAAGTTGAGAAATCAACTTTGAATTTTGACAAATTTTGAAACTTTTCCTCATCGTCTCTAGTAATTTACGTGCTTTTTAATTATTAGGCAATAAGAAATGCTCATAACACCTCATATCATGTAAATAATAAATTAATATTGAAATCACCATGTAGGTATAGTTGTCAAGCTAAGCATTTTCGTAAAATAAATATAGATATGTAAGAATAAACTAAGAATACATAATACTCGAAATCATAAATTAATAATTTGCTAACTTGATACTTTCAATATCTCGATACTTTTGATATTTTGATACTTTCTATATTTCAATGCTTCTGATACCTCGATACTTTTGCTAACTTGACACTTTCAATACCTCCATACCTTTAATAACTTGATACTTTTGATATCTCAATACTTTTAATGCCTCGATACTTTTGATACCTCGATACTTTCAATACCTAAATACATTTGATACCTCAATACCTTGATACTTTCAATCTCGATACTTTTGATACCTCAATACTTCCAATACCTTCAATACCTTGATACTTTTGCTACCTCGATTAGTATTTAGTGCGGTTGAGGCTGACTCCCAGTGGCTCCTTGCATCGCGACCTCTTGGATCTATTGTGCACATCGGATGTAATCTTCCTTTATGTAAGTTCTGTGCTTTTGATAAAGTCCAGAATTTTCTTTATTGATAATTTGAGAAATTCCCTTTGGAATTGATACCTCGATAATTTTGATGGCTCAATATATTCGATACCTCGATACTCCAATACTTTTGAATAGTATCGATAATACCATTACAGTATCAATACTAACTTGATACCTGATTTATGGTAGAATACCGCTCAACCATAGCACTCTGACTGAATCAACCTATACAATCTTCATCGAATAGCAACACGAAAACTTACAATTTTTTTTGCTTTCCGAGAATTTTTTAGAAAGGTTCTTTGCGCATTTCGGTCGTGTTATGAGTCTTTGAGTCCGCCAACAATCTTCTCTCATATATCCGGTATAACCTACGCTTCCGAATAAGCAGGACCCAGAGTAGACTGTCTGACCAACGACTTTTAAATGTGAACTGGGCTGCTGAAAGTCACTGAAAAACATGGGAATCGTTGGGTACTTTAGTACCTACCTACAGTGTTTTAATAGGTCAAAACTGCCTATACTATATGCAAAAATTCAGCTTTAGGCATATTATTTCTAGGTAAGAACTTTACTTGCCTAGGCTTATTCCGATAATATATCGACATGTCAAAATATCTGTATATATCGATATAACGAATAAAATTCCCATCCCTAGTTTCAATATTTACTATGCACCTTTAGGGGACAGTACTAGGTACACAGTGCAGTGTCACTGAGTAGTTCACCAATTGGGTTTACAAATGATCCTAGCAATGAGATCGTGAAAACCTCCACCTGGAAAGCTGATAAATTTGGTTCTACCCAGGAATGTGTACCATAAATGCCCACTCTTGCCTGAAGCTACGGTTCGTTTGTGTATCAAACTGCATCGATATGGATCAAATTGTGAGTGCTTATTTCCCACTAATCACAAGTTGGTATTTGTCTCCCACAGAGGCAACTCAGGCAACCGATCTGAGTACACAGCAGAGTTAGAGACCCCCGAGCCTGATAATTTTAGTAAAGTTTTTAACGATTATAGAACTCTGATTTGGTGAAGGTCTTTATTGAGACAAAAGAGGTTTCTGTAAATACTACCTTGCAAATTATTTCAAATTTGGCACGTGTATTCCGGACGACACAAGAACAAACCCCAAACTTAAATTATAAAAAAATAGTGAAGTCTTGTGAGTTTCTTACGCTTCAAGCTTTACTTTCCTTCATCGCAATCTTTTCTTCTTGGAATACTAATCCTTGTCTGGCCTCTGCTTGACCACTCAAGTAGGTAGCACAGTTTCTTAATAAAAATTTAAAGTGAACGTAGACTTATTTACTTCTTTCAAACTTCCAAAATGAATTATTAGGTACTATAAAGTATTGGGACAAGAAAATGAATAAGATTTTAAAGAATCACAACGAATTTAAACTAAAAACGAATTTTCTTATTCTGTACAAACATAAATATAACTATTCAAGGAGATAATGTCATTTCCATGTTGCTGTTACCATCGCTAGTTACATTAGAAATATTTTGATCCGATTGATTTGAACTTTTGGCAGTCTCCATTTCTTGTTCTCCTCGATGTGCAGCAATATTTTTCAACAGTGCCTTTCCTTGCTCTTTCGTCTAAAAGTAATACTCATTTAACAGTTACTTACTTTATTAACATAACCAACTTACCTCATCGTGTTCGATACATTTACACGCATACGTATAAGCATCGTCGAGGCACCCCTTTTTCAACTGATAATTAGCCAAATAATAAAAAGCATTATAAATGTCGTTTTCGGCATCATAACCACCCAATTTATATTGTTCTTCTTTTAAACAATATTCGGTGTAAGCAGCAGCAGCATTATCGGCATCATTCAACTTATCGTAGAGCCTAAAAATGTGTTTTACTGGACTGCTGTTAAATTTGGCATCAATACGTACTTGGCAAGTTTGATTAAAGCCGTTCCTTCTATGTCGCCTACGTTGAAAGCTTTGTAGTAACATTTGAGAGCGTTATCATTTTTATCGAGTTTTTCATAAACTTCTCCTAATGCGACGATCATTCTACTATCGTTAGGTCGTAACTGCTGAGCTTTTTTGTAATAATACATGCAATAAAAAGGCATTTTAAGTATTTCGTAAGTTTGCCCTAACCCGTACCATGCTCTGTAGTCTCTACAGTTGACTTCTACAAGTAAGTGGTTAAATATCAGTTATAAAAATGAGAAGTTAACACCGATAGCTTGTCGATAACTTTGAATTGCTGCATTTGTGTTCTTCATCTCCATATACTCGTGGCCCATGAGAGTCCAAGCCGATAAATATTGAGGATTTAGTTTTAACGCCCTTTGAAAGTACACAACAGCTTTTGGATGTTCTGAACGTAAACTGTAATAATTTCCTGCAATAAAAAAACATTAAATGACTACTCGTCCCTGGAAAAAATTTTCATCACCTACCAATGACACAACAAGTTTCCACTCTGTACTTATCGATTTCTACAGCGCTGTGAGCCAAGTCTGCCAATTCAACTTTCATCTCCTTCACATATAATAAATTAGAATAAGTATCCAAGTTGTCCAATCGGTACGGATCTATCACGAGCAACTCCTTAAATGTACTAATCGCCTTATCTAAATCTAAAATTCAATACTTAAAATGATACTCGATGAAACCTTATACTTTTACCTCTTCGATTGTGATGACAAATAGCCATTTGAGACATAATATAAGTATTCTTGTCGAACCCTTGAGCATTTATATCTTCGTACATATCCAACGCTTCGTCATTATGTAACTGCTCTAAATAAACGTGAGCTAAAAAAAACGTTTTCATCCAATGATTAGGCAAAGACAAACTGACTAAAGTTTGACTGTCAGGCACTAAAAGTGCTAATTCTTGCCAAGCGCCCCAATGCAAAGGCTGTTCATTTATTGCATCCACAAACGTACTCACAGCCAACGCATTTAAATCTAACTTCTTTAAAATAACTCCATATAAATATAAACAATAACCATCCAACTTATTTAAAGAACTAAACTTTTTAAAAGTCGTAAATAATTGGCGTAAATCGTTATTTTTTGTAGGATCCGGTGGGCAATTAGCGTCGGTCATTGTATCTAATTTCTTCTTTTCGATCGATAAGTATTTGGAGTACAAATTAATGAAGCGAGTCTTGAAATCATTTGCATGTTCAGAAAAAAAACTGCATCTATCGTATTCTTTTAAATCGAAGTAGGACTTTGCAATTAAAAATGATTCGTTATTGTAATTCGTCGGAAAAACGGGATATTCTTCTGTAGTTAACGTTACGTGGGAAATTGCGAAGTTCATTTCACATAACCATTTCACACTATGCAATAAGCCTCTTTCGGTGCACTCTCTTATTCCAATTATTAAATCGCGTTTTATTTGCTTTAAATCTAATTTACTAACGCTAATTTCCATATTTCTTAACTTTCAATTATTCGTTTAAAATGTTTAAATTTAAATTGTTTAATTTATGAGGTTATGTCGACAACGGTCGGCAATCGAAATCGAAACGCTTGCTTTGGTTGCTTGGTGACTTTTGTCGGTTAGATTGGTACTCGTAAAATAATAAAATAATGACATATTATTCGAATTCCAAGAGATATTTAAAGTGAATTGCATTTAATTTAATAAATTCGGTAAATAATAAATTTTATTAAAACTCAAACGCTTCTAAACTAAATCTGCAGTCGGTTAAATTATATTTTTGGTAAAAATAATGAATTAATATTTGTGTTCGTTTGGTGCCGGCTCAATAGCCACCAAATTAACGAAAGAAATTTCAACATAACAATCGAAGATTCTGCGAGAAAATGTTTAGAACCGCTATTTGTATAAATTAATAGTTTATAAAAACTCGTTTATAAATAATTAATTCGGTTTTTTGGTGTAAAATTAATTTAAGCAAAAATTAAGTACGCCATTTTTAATTTAAGATTACGTTACAAGAGACACGCACCTAGCAGCGAACAGCCGATATATCAATTCCGACATATTTAACCTATTTTTGCGTCTGTAAAGCGGAAGCGCGTGCCTAAAAAGAACAAAGTAAAACAATACGATCGTAAATTTCGTTAAGCTCCAGTATGACGTTGTATTCCTGGGTAAGTTGCGAAAGCTCACGGCTCGTATTCGCTCAAAATATTGCGAGCTTCCATTCTCTTTGTTAACGCACGAAAAATTTTCTACAGGGTTCCAACACTTATGGCGAATTGGGACTGGGTTATAAATCCGAGCAGGAACTGGAACCGAAAATAGTTCCATTGGACAATAGCAATTTGAACGGTGCAAATATCGTGCAAATTGCTGGTGGTGCAGGGCATACTTTGATATTGGACAACAACGGACATGTTTACAGCTGCGGATGGAATTCGAAAGGCCAGTTGGGTTGTTCCGACGAGACCCTCAAGTTCGAACTCGTCGATATTTTGAAAGAGTTCAAGATTATTCAAATCGCTTGTGGTTGGGATTTCAGCGCGGCCGTCTCCGAGTGTGAAAAATTATTTGTTTGGGGAAATAATCAGAACACTCAACTTGGATTGAGCAAGAGCATCACGTGTACAAGTATACCATCTCGTTTACAAGTATCGCTCAAGTTGGCCAAAGGTTTTCGAGAAATAAGCTGTGGATTACGACATATGGCTGTGATAACTAAGGAGAGAGGGTTGTTGGTCGCTGGTACTGGTAAAAAAGGTCAATTGGGATTAGGTAATAATTTTGACGACGACAGTTATTTGAGTATATCGAAAGTTCCCGAGGTCGATAACGTCATGTCCATCGCTTGCGGTCAGCATCATACTGTGGCCTTGCAAGAAGACGGGACCGTCTTGAGTTGGGGGGATAACAAGTATGGTCAGCTCGGTGTCGACGCCGAAATGCCAAACTCTTTGGTGCCGAATACTATTCTAGTCGACGACTCCATTGTACAAGTTCGTGCGGGCTGGACTCATAGTGCAGCTTTAACCAACAAGGGGGAAGTTTATATATGGGGCAGGAATTCTTACGGTCAATTGGGTTTTCAAAAGACTAGTGAATCTAATAAAGTCGAAAAGATTCCTCAGCTGAAAGACGTAGAGCAGTTATGTTTAGGATCGGAACACAATTTAGCTGTGAGTAAAGATGGAAAGTTGTTCGTTTGGGGCTGGAACGAACATGGTAATTGCGGTACAGGAAACACTAAAGATGTTTTAAAACCAAAGCAAATATTAGCGAAAAATAAAGTCAAGTTAGCGGCTGCTTTCACAGGTCATTCGTTTGCTGTTTTAGAGTAAAATTTTCTTATCATTTGTAAATAATGTTCATATTGATTAATTAATTATGATTGATAAGTATTTTTATAATGAAATATTAATAATTGCATGTGTGTATTATGTATTTTTATAATTATATCGAGCAAAGTAGTATTTTTTTATTTTTCTTAAAAACTCATGGCCGTGGTTCTGGAAGATCTGAGTCAGCTACGGCGCTCGCGAGACCCACTTAGAAAAATAATAGTATTACTTTTACTTGGAAAAAATAAAAACTTTAAAATGTAATCAAATTATTTATTTTAACGTTTAAGCCTTGCATGATACCCCACTTTTTTTTAAAGCGTTATTTCGTTGCGTGTACTTGCTGGAAATATTATGCCGTAACTTACTGATTTTTATCTCACAATGATGAAAAAATAAATTTAAGATTTAAAAAGCTCTCGTACAAAAATTTTTTATAGAAAACCCTTCGCTTTTGAATAAACTAAGAAGATTGAAAATAAAAATTATAAGTGAAAAAAATTCTCGCTCCAAATTTTCTATCTCCGCTGGCTTTTACAGTACGGGAATAAAAAGAACCATAGTAAAGGAAATTTTATAACAAAGGGGTCTGATGACATTTTTTGATAAAACTATTATTTTGGACCAAAATGGTCCGCCACGTAACGCCCAATAAATGGGGCGAGAAAAATCCTCACTTTCCAAAATTTCTATCTACTAGAGTTTACCGTACGGGAATAAAAAGTGAACCAAAGTAAAGAATATTTTATAAGCTTCAAAAAGACTCTTGAGATTTTTTGATAAAACTATTATGACCCTTTTGTCCCCCACGTAACTCCCCCAGTGGACGCCCTACGATGGTAGGCTAAGGGGCATGGGGCACTCATTTTTCACTGTGTCTTTAATGACTTTTTTTAAGCAGTAAGAGTAGCTCTGGCAGTGGCCGAATTTCAGTTTCGTCTTCCCCAATAAAAAGATTGGTATTTGGTGAACTAACGTTTCCACCGTTGAGTTTGTTTGTATTGTAACTTCCTTAGTTACGGTGGTCATAATGTTGAATTCGTTGCGTACAAAAAATATTTATTGGTAAGTTATTCTTTAAGACAACTCGAGATATAATTTTTGCTAATTAAACAGTGAAGAAGAAGCAAAATTCACCCAAGACCGTATAATATTGACAGAAAAGAGTTTGGCCGAGTTGTGTCATGTTTTTGCACAATATTCACGTAAAACTGCAAGATTGCGTGATAAAGGCGATACTTTGGCAAAAACAATAACGGAATATGCCGAAAATGAAGAAATAACCAAGTCGCTAGCATCGGGTTTAACTAATTTTGCGACAGCAATCTCTACGATAAGCGATTATCGAGACCTTCACGTTCAAAATATCGATAAAAACGTAATCAAAGAACTTTCTAAATACGAAAGTATATGCAAACAAGCTAAGGAGGAAGTTAAGCAAATTTTTAACGCTAGAGATAAAGAGTTTACTAGAAAGAAGCAATTGGATAGAATTCGAGAAAGAAATCCAAGAAATAGGCAACAAATTGTGAGTTTAATCTCTTTCCTCTACTACCTACCTACCTTACCTAGTAGTACCTACTAGTTTAGAAACGAGTAAATGCACTGTCAGTGCATAGACCACGGTCCACGGTTGAGACAATTAGTGCGCCTCACACTCTTATATCCCTCAACGCTTGGTTTTTTTCAAAACTGGTATACCTGGTATAAACAGACCCGCCAATAGACTAGGGCTGTAAAATAAAAATTCTCTATTTGCCTTTATATAATTCTAGATACAAGCCGAAACCGAGTTAGTCAAAGCAACAACCGAGGTTTCCAAAACTATTCACAATTTAGAAGAAAAGATTACGACGTTTGAAAGACAAAAATTACACGATACAAAAGAAATTTTACTCGACTTTATTGCATCCGAGTTAGGATTTCATTCAAAAGCGATCGAACAACTTTCGACCGCATACCAAGACATCACTTCCATAGATGAAGAAGCCGACCTTCAGGTAAAATTAACTTAATCTTTTAAAACTCTCTCAATAATTTTTAACAACAACAGGCCTTTCAAAAAATTAGAGAAACTAAGGAATTGGTAAAGTTTAAAAATTCCACTTGATTATTAATTACTAACTTCTGCTATCAATTTGCAGGATTTCAAGAAATCCTTACGATCGCACGAATTAGCGGCATCGAGCAAAAATAACAAGCTGCTATCCCCTTATAAAATGTCACAATCTTTGGGTTCGATTAACACGTTTTCGAAAGCACCCGGAATACCATCAAATAGAAAAATGGGCTTATCGAAAAGTAGCGAAGGCTTGGACGTTATCAAAAAGGACATCAATTCCACAGAATCGGAAAGCGAAATGGAGGAAAACTCAACTGAACAATCCAACGATAACATTTCTCCCTTTCTTACAAGAAAATACATGAAATAATATAAATCTTAGTTTATTCGTGTACTTGAGTTAAGGTACGATTACAACCAGTAAATGAGTTAGAAATATTACTTGTGTGTAACTTAATTAAAAATGGCCTAAGTGGATTTGTATCGAACATTGTAGAACTACAAAAATTTATTAACTACTTCTCAGATCCTTCGACGCCTGCTTGAGTCATCAGGTCTCCGATGTTTTTTTCTAAATCGTCGATTCTATTACCCATTTCATCGATTCTTGATAATATTTGATCAGACATATTTTGAAACTTATCTTGAATGCCCTGAAGTAAATTTTGCACCTAAAATAGAAAAAATTAGAAACTTAATCAAATTGTGAGGTTATGTAAAATTAAGTTTTTCTTTAAAGACTTACATATTGTGTTAATTCTTGTACATTTTTTGGGTCGTTTGAGCTTGCAGTCGTGTAACTTTCGTTATCGTTATTCATCTCGATTTTTTCATCTACCATTTTCTCTACAAACTTGGAATAAATAACAACTTGTGATGTTGGATACTGAGGAACGTATTATTGTTTGTTTAATCGAATTGTGGTTCCAAGTCGTACCTGTCTCAAAAAATAAGTATATTATACTTAAATTGATCAAATTCGATATTTTTAGTACCTTGCAATAATTTTTCAAATTTACCAGGGGCGTACTTGGTACTTGGATTTGGATAGGATGATTATTGGAATAAAAAAATTAAAACTGACAGTTAAATCATAAAATTTAAAAATTTCAGAGATAAAATTTTTATAACAGCAAAATAGCATACGATTACGTAATGTAATAGTATATTATATACTAAGGTGGAGAAGTAAGCTATTATAGTTATAGCCTATAGCGTGAGCACCGTTTAAATAAATTGGGGGGTGCAAGAGGCAAGAGGGGCGAGGGAGAACTGTTTAAAAGCGACCTTTTCTATTTCGGGCAAATAACTCGTCTTCTACAGATCCTACGTTGATGAAGCTTCTTATAAAAGATATAGAAAACATTATTAGCTACAAGATTGGTTATACACATTTTTTTCATAATTTTAACCCTTTTCGAGATATAGCGCGGAGAAGGGATTACAGTGAATTTGTTTACGAAATGACGCTGTATAAATTACGGAATCAGCCACCAAAGTTAACTACTCCTGGATAATCCGGCACTAGATGAGGTAGAATAAAGATGTAATTAAATAAGTCTGAAAATGAAAGTCTTATTGGGTTTCGTATTCACCTATTGTAAAGAAATAAGAAATTTTTTTTTTCGAAATTGAACATTAATGAGAGTGCTAATTAACTTCAAAAGCTTCTTATTCACAACTTGGAGGTACCATAAAGATTTCCTATACTACGTCAAATAGAAAAAGGATGTAGCTGAAGATATTTTAAACAAAAACCGTGCCAGGTTTTGTCTTCCCCTTTCCGGAAGAGGTTAAAGAAAACTTTTTTTTTAAATTGTAACATTTGTGAGTGCTATTGAACTTCAAAAGCTTCTTAAGGTCTGTTCGTTTGCAATGTTTTAGCTGCTTTTTTGCGTGAGATCATGAAGTCGAGTGTTCGTTTGTAAAATGTTTTCTTAGTAGATAAGTTTTGTGACGTCACACGAATCAACTTCAACATGATTTGCCTGATATTAGAGTGAACTCAGACAGTCCAAACTGGTCCAAACGAACAGACCTATAGATCGCTGATTGCATTTCAACAGTGTCACTTATTTAATTGTAAATTGTTAGTATAAAATGAAAAACTTGATAAAATCAACGACGCTTTAACTCAATCACATCCCCACCTTTTGTCAGTTTATAAGTCCTTTATTTATGAAGCAAACCTCAAGCCGATAAAAGCAGATAAAACAAAACAACAAAACGGTTAAGGCAATGCGCGGTATGTTTTGTATTACGATAACATCGAATCAACGACATACCCTGCGTTCGGGGAGCTCGCTATTAGTACTAATAGCACGATTTTGCCGTTCGGGGAGCTCGCTTTCAACGCTATGAAAGCTTTCGTGACGTCACTGTTCCAGTACGTAAACTTATGGGCCAAACGCTAAAAGCCTCCCCGAACGCACAGTAATACGTCATAATAGCGTGTGGTGCTAATAGCGTGAAAGCGAGCTCCCCGAACGCACCCGTAAACTTATGGGTCAAACGCTAAAAGCCTCCCCGAACGCACAGTAATACGTCATAATAGTGTGTGGTGCTAATAGCGTGAAAGCGAGCTCCCCGAACGCACCCATAATAACTACAACTACCTACCGATTAACAAAATTAGCAGACAACTGAATGAGAATAGGCGGTGGCTTTTCATAACGTAAAGTTTCAAAAACTCGAAACTGGCCCTGTTTCGAGGTTTCAAGTGCTCCATTCCTAGTTTTTCATTTTTCTTATTGATGATAACTTGATAAGCTAGATAAGACTACAAATTTAATTTAATGAATCCCTCGTCGTCGTCTAATGTTACAACATCAATATCCATTGATGATACAAATCCAAAATATATTGAAAATTGCAATAAAAAAATAAATTAACCGCACACGACTTTCCCGCTTTGCATTCGAAGAGCAAACAAACACGGTTGCCACGATAATAGTTTGAAAGGCGAGCTCCCCGAAAATAAAAAAAAACAAATTATTTTAATATTAAAATTAAGAGTAATTAACGTAATTAATTACTCTTACGCAATAATAGTTGCTGCGCAAATAATAAACTAAAATTTGTATAAATATTGCTACAATAACTGAATTGAAGTTCTAACCTCACTTTTTTAGATCAACGCCGAATTAAAAATGAGATACCAACAAATACGTGAAAACTTCATGCATTCCAATGGAACCACCGCTTTAGAAACGTTTAGTGTAATCTTACCTTCATTCTTTTTTACTTTTATAACTTCGATCGTTACAATTTTATTCATCGAGAATTGGCCCAAAAGGTATTTAAGTCGTTTTGTAATCGAGTTTTTGTTAATCGTTGTACCTATAATCTTTGTCGTCACAATTTATGCAGAGTATAGTTACGATATTTTCTTTTCTCTGCTGTTAATTAGTATAACTTTGTGTATTTTTGTAAAACGAAAAAGAAATTGGAAAGAAAGTACAAGTAAAGTTGACCGAACAAAATGTAACTACATCACGATGGGTAGATCGACGATTAATTTAATTTCGGTTGTTGGAATTTTAGCAGTCGATTTTAAAATATTTCCTAGAACATTTGCCAAAACCAAAACGTACGGTTATAGTCTTATGGATGTCGGTGTTGGTCTTTTTATTTTTTCTAATGGCATTGTGGCACCCGAATTGATGGGATATAGAAATTCTTTAGTAAAGAATTTGAAAAGTGTCGCCCCTTTAGTCATTTTAGGTGGGGCTCGCTTCTTTTTTACTAAAGAATTGGATTATAATGTACCTGTTTCTGAATATGGACTGCATTGGAATTTTTTTATAACGTTAGCTGTAACAAAAGTTTTGACTTCTTTTATATTTATATTTATTTCGGTAAAAAATTCGATTTTTAGTGGGATTTCGTTACTGTTAGCTCACGAAATAATTTTACAGTTGGGTTTAGCAAAATATGTGTTTAAAAATATACCGAGAAATAATTTTTTTAATGCAAATCGTGAGGGAATTGCGTCTTCTCTGGGATATGTTGCTTTGTATTATTTAAGCATTACTTTTGGTAGATTTGTTTTTGTCAGAAATTACACACCGAAATGGAAAATGTTCTTGAAACTATGCTTAATATCGGCATTTCTTTTATACGCCAGTTTAGTGTTAGAAAAGAATTTTGGGGTATCCCGACGTTTGGCCAATTCTGGTTATTGTATTTGGATTATGTTTATTGGAGTCACTATGGTTAGTTTATTTTATTTTGCAGAATTATTGCTAGACTTTATATTTAAAGATAAAAAATATCCAGTTGTTCCATTAATATTTGAAGCCATTAACTTCAACGGTTTATTTTTCTTTTTGTTATCCAACATTTTAACGGGGTTCGTTAATATTTTCATAGATACATTAGAAGTAAATAGTATTCTTAGTTTAAGTATTCTAATCGTTTATATGTTTATAAATTGTAGCACATCTTGTATGCTGTTAGTTAAGAAAATGAAAATTAAATTAGTTTAGAAGTTCTCATACTTTTTTACAATTTTTTTCCAAAACTCTGCTGTTGGTTATTTAATATAACAAGCTGTGAGAATTGTCTTCGTCTTACAATGCCATATGGCTTCTTTAAAGGTCTTGCAGCACTGTCTGTGCTCCTAAAGCTCCTTTTAAGGTTTTATGACCCCTATAGCTTCTCACAAGCTTTTTAGAAGCAATACAGCTTCTAAAAAGCCTTGTAGTTTCTTTTGCAGTCCTAAACCTCTTTATAGTTCTACAACTGCGTACAAGGCTCTGCAACTTCGTACAAGACCCTACAGCTGCTTCTTACACGGCTCTTTTCAAGGTCCTACAGTTTTTCACTAGACTTCAAGGTTGCAGCTTGTCACAAGAATCTTTAGCGTCTTAGTGAACCTACAGCGCAAGGTTCTGCAACTTCGTACAAGACCCTACAGCTGCTTCTTACACGGTCTTGTAGTTTCTTTTGAACCATCAAGTTCATTTGTGGTACTATGGCTCTTTTCAAGGTCCTACAGCTAGACTACAAGGTTGCAGCTCGTCACCAGAATCTTTAGCATCTTAGTCGACCTACAGCTTCGTCTAGGACGCTTTAACAAACATTTGCAGCAGATGAGGGCTTACACTTTCTTATAAGGTATTCGGTAAAAATTAAGGTTTCTTTGAGTATCATTTTCAGGAAAAAGTAAAATTAACTGCCCCTTTGCTTTTATTAAAAAATTAATACTGTGACATCATCAAACTTAAAAAAATGTTTGTAAAAAATTATTTAACTTTTATAACTCTATATGTTCCTTCCCGTTCTGTTTAATTAGTTGCTCTATCATTTTCTTAAATTCTAAATGGTTTTTGACATAATCGGTCGTTTTCTTCACAAGTCGTACAAATTCCTCGACATCAAAAGAGTAATTTGTAAACTTAGCATGAGCTCCACCTTCAGGATGTGATCCCTTAAGAATAAAATTGAAACACTTGTCGACTACAATGAGTGATTCTTACCTGATCTTCTTGTACGAGAGCAGACGTATTTTCCCAAGTTTGGTATTTTACACCCTTTAATCGGGCCAAGTCCATGTAACAATTCTCATCTTCACAATTATATCTACAAATATATTATTTTAAGGATTTGTAAAAGTGATTAGAATTAAAATTTACAATTCAAATATAGCAGCCCAAGTTGGTAAAAATAATAAATGCGTTAAACCAGCTCCATGCATGCTAATTAATACATCGGAATTTCGCGAAATTTCCAACTGCTTTTCAAATTTTATACTTCTGTTAAAGACAACTCTCTGCACGGAGTACTCTTTATTTTTCTTTAAAGCATTAACTAATTCGTCTTCGTTTAAAATTCTTCTATATTTTGTATCTCTCGAAAGCAAAGTAACTCTTACTTTTGAATTATTTCGTCTATGAAATGGAATTTGTAATCTATGTAAAACGTGTTGAGAGAAGGCTTCAAAAAGACCACTTTTTTCACAGCCATAAATGATGGGCGTGTTGTAATATAAACCAAATATCATTCGAGGTAAAAGAGGAAAAACAACATTTTTAAAACAAACCGTCTCGCCACGAAACGTTTTTAAATCCCAAACTGGATGATCAGTAAAAGCTTGCCAAACTGAATCAAATGCCGAATAATATGTAAAAGTTTCCCATATCAAAATGTGAACGTCTGTCGAAAAAGCTTCTGGATGAGTAGAATTGATGTGTAGCGAAGCATATAAATTTAGAAAGTCACAAAAATGGTGATACATGTTGACTGCTAAAATATTAATAATAATTAACGACAACCGCCTGTTTTGTTTCTCAAAGAAGTGTAGTACGTACTTGCATCAATTTTCATAATAAAAGTTGGTTTTTCAATAACTGTATCACATCGTTCTTCATGTATGGGCCTCTTGTCCATTTTGGTGAAGTATCGTAATTCGGGCCCCCAACTTTGTAAAGGACTTATATGGTCTAATTCGGCATCTAATCTTTCTTTGTGAAAATCACAATAACCACCTAAACAAAAGCATTCGTAATTCAAACTTGACACCAAATTTAACTTACCAATTTCGCCTTCTTTTAAAACATCCATTTTATATCTTAAAGGGTCAGTTCGTTTAATCAAAGACGTGAAATTAATCATAATATTGCGTCCTCTACAAAATCTCAAATGATCCGAACATTCTAAAGAACTATCGTGTTGAAATAAGGGTTCACATAATACTTTCATTTCTCTAATCTGCTGTCTAACGTAACCAAAGTCTGCTTGCGTGTAAAAAGTGTTTTCTTGATCAAATTTTGTATTTACCCATCCTCTATGATCGCCGGGACACGAAGGAGTCGAATATTGCTTTTTCCAAATGCAATCTTGTTCGTATCCCCAACATCTATCTTCTTCGACGTATTTTTTATAAGGACACTCTAGGTCGTTTTTACATTTCGTGGCGACGTTTTTAAATGTGCGAAAGTAATAAGGTAAATGTTCTTCCGGTAAGTTAAGAGTAGAAAAATTATCACTAAAAGCTTGTTCTAATAGAATTAAACTAAGTAAAATAAAATACATATTAAAAATTGCATTGGATTTCTAATTTGAGAAGATTTAACTTAAATAAACTCCATTATTCACTAAAACGCCTCTGCATTTAAAAAAATTAGAAAGTTGGGTTAAGGTGAATGTGATGTTTTTTTGAAGCTTTTCCATTTGTTACATTTGTAGTACTACTAACGCCATCGATCGATAAATATAATAAGCAAATGACCTTTTTAAGAATTTGGGTGACTGGATTTAACCTTGACCGTTATTACTCAATAATATTCAAGGATGTTCCTGTTCTGCTGTGTTTTTCTACAGTGCAAATGCAATCATCCAGATCAAAGTTTACAAATCTTAATTTAATACAGCTATGGAAAATTTGAAATTGAGCAAAGAGTCGATGCTTTATACTTTCCGTAATGCGGCAAAAATGTAATAAACGGGCTAAATTTATTATCAAAATAAAATTCACATGACTCGAGAATTTATCGATAATTGTTATCAGAAAGTAAACAATAAACAACTCTAAGAAAATCCACTGAAAAGTAAATAAAATTACGCATGGACACAAGAGTGACGATAACAGCTGGTAATTTGACAATTTTGACAGTTCATTTGTAATTTTCAACTTGTTTAGGTTATTTTCGGTGTTTTAACACATTTAACCGACATTTTATGGTTTTAGCTATGTAAATTAGTACTAATCGATTGAGGATAAAGCAATTTGGCCATGGAATCCAACCCATCATCAGAATTAAATAGTTTCGACGAAGAAATATCGTCCTTGATGTTACACGAAGATTGGAATCATTTCGATAATGCTTCGACGTTAACAGTCGACGAAGAAAACGAAGACACTCGTTCCGAGTTAAAGTTTGATGATTGTAAGTTATAAATAATCTTTAAGAAGCTAAAAATTGAAAGGGCAATATTGTAGCAATCGAAACTGAAGAGGAGAAGCAAAAACGTGCAAGAATTCTAGAAGCACTAAATAATAATAAATGTAAATTAGAAACGTGGAAAAGTTTAGCTATAGATGAATTTGGATTTATTAACGGTGAGTTTCATAGCGACTAATTAATGTTTTTTAATAATTTAAATTTTAGACGATTTAAGGAGAAAAATTTGGCCACTACTCTTATGTGTAGATCCGGATCCTTCAGAAAAAGCACCTTTATTGGCAGAATTATCCCAACATAGTGAATATAACCAAGTGGTTTTAGATGTAAATAGGTCTCTTAAACGATTTCCACCAGGTTTGTAAGATTGTCGTGCTATTTTATCTTAAAAACTAAGAAAATTTGTTTAGGCATTCCTTATAAGCAAAGATTAGCGCTACAAGATCAATTAACTGTTTTAATTTTAAGAGTCATTATGAAATATCCTCATCTTAGGTATTACCAGGTGAGTAACGAAAATGGCCTTTTTTGAAATTATATTTGAATGCAACATTCTTTTAAGGGATATCACGATGTTGCTATAACATTTTTATTAGTCGTCGGCGAAGCAATTGCTTTTAGAATAATGGAAAGATTAAGTACCGATCATTTACGCGAATGCATGGAACCGACAATGGAGAAAACCTCATATAGATTGAATCACATGTATCCTATTTTACAACGAGAAGATAACGAATTGTTTGAATTTATGGACAGGTAAAATTGGTATTTTATTGGAACTTGCTTAATAGTCGAGTCAAAATATTCTAAAAAATGCATAATAAGGCACATTTTTGAAATAGTAGCAATTTTTTATTATCCAGGTCTACTGGTGACTACCAACAATTAAAAAAATAATTGATACTTGAGATGGTTTTCTACAAAACTTATTTTTCTACTAATAACTCAAACTTTGTATAACATCAGCTCTGGTGAAGTTTAATGAGAGGTGCATGGAAATTAAAATATAAGGTACAAAATTTTTGATGATTCAAACTGTAACGGTTTAGGCGCTAGACACGTTAAAAATTGACAGATTCTAAAGCGGCCAAAAAACTGTTTTTTAGTTTATTGCCTGTAACTCGAAAACTACGCACTTTTAGAGAAAAGTGGTTCTTTACATAAAGAAAGTAAATTCAATTTTCTACAAATTATGTCTCCTGATTTGTTTTCGTCAGATGAAGGGTTGAGACGCTAGGGCGCGTTAAAGTTGACAATGATTCCAAAATCTGTAAAAAAAAGTGTTACTTACAAAAATTAAGTATAGAGGGTTTCAAGTTATTCCGAAACGACTTCTTGACTACCTAGGATAAACCGCGTTGAAAAGGCATATAAATTTAACCTACATAGCCACGTTATGTGTAAGGTGTCTTTGTAGATTTAATTAATGTCCTTTTCAATACGGTTTATCGTAAGTAGAGTCAAAAAGTCGTTTAGGAATAAACGCTCTATACATGCATTGTTCTTTCAACCTGCATCGTCAAAAAGCTTGTACCTACATTATATTTTAGTATAAGTGCACTCTGCCTTCCGGACCTGGACAATTAAGTTATACTTCCATACATTTGCCCAATACAATTTTTGTAATAATTTCAGAGCAATGGTCGGAACAATGTTTGCTCTACCATGGTATTTAACTTGGTTTGGCCATTCCTTAAACCAATACCGTGACGTGGTTCGATTGTACGATTACTTCTTAGCATCGCCGCCCTTAATGCCATTATACGTGGCAGCTTCCCTTGTAATTGAAAGAAGACAAGAAGTATTCGAAGTAGGATGCGATATGGCAAACATCCATTGTCTTCTATCACAAATTCCGGATAATTTAAATTTTGAAACGATCTTACAACGCGCCGCAAGGTTATACAAGAAGTATCCACCGAATAAAATCGAAAAGGACGTGAAGAGGCGAGTTCAAAAAGAGTACGTATTCGAATTCTCTTGCATTGTACGAAAAATTGCTGGCCTCTTTAAGCTATTGAAGAAGTTATTTAGATTTAGCTCTTACTTTAATTTCTTTCGCAGAACAAAACGTAAATATGCCTGAGCTTGCTTGTATTTTTGTTTGTAAAATACGCCGCTTTTGTTCTTTGTATATAACTCTTTTTTTTCTAGTCACTTGCTGTTTTGTTTTAGTTAGTACTTTTATGCAAATAGTTGATTAACGTTTTTCACCTGCTTTAACCATGTTCTCTAGAATTTAAAAATAAAAAAAATTTCTATTAGTATTGTTTTTGCACGTTTTAGGCTAATCAGAAGTATATTTTTTTCAGAAATATATTCGGATTGTCTGATTGATTAATCCTCAACTATTGTAGATTTTTATTTCTAATTAGATCGTCTTAATTTCAATGCAGATTTAAGGGCGCGATTTGAAAAGAATAACTGTTGGGTTCATTTCGTCCAAATATGGCTCAATACTATAGTGCGACGAATAAAATTTGCAGGAGAGAACGTTGCTTATTTTGAGATTAATTTTAAGCGTACAGGGTATTTAGTACAACTAACAGAGGAGAAACCATTTTTTAAAAAACCAAAGTTGGATAAGTTTCTGAAAAAGCAGTAGACCGGGAAGAGTTGCTATGTTTGCTAAGTTACAAAGTGGATGTGGAATTAAGAAACCTCGCGTTGTTTTGTACTTTTTAGTCCGCTACAATTTCTTTAAGTCTATTATATGTATGTTTATTCTAGACTAATCTTGAAATAGGTACACAACTTGGTCTCCTGCAATTTTCATGTTGTTTTTTTAAATGTTTCACATAATAAAGGAGATATTGGACCTTATTCAGCTGTTGGGTGTATAGTAATCGAAGTCTACGTTAGTTTTGGAAGAACTTTGCAGTTTTGCAATTTCGAGAGAAAAGGAAAGTTTAAAAGCATTGAACAGATACTTCGAACGTTTTTGTTCATTTGCAACATTTTTTTGTGTAAGAGAAAGGAAGGAGAAGGAAGAATATATTATATGAAAAAGTGTGTTCTAGATTTGAAATTGTCTTTCTTCATAGGTTGTCGAATTACTCATTGTAGTTAATTTTATTTGTGTTTAGATTATAGATATAGTAGATGCTAGTGCATGTGCTTATAAAAGTAATTGATAGAATAGGCTTGTTTATTTGTCTGCTTGGAGTAAAAAGAGCAAATTGAAATTGTTTTGTTTGTCCTGCTCTTTTGCACTAGTTTTGCCTATGTGTCCTGCTCTAACGACGTCACACTTGGACCAATTGGAGTAAATCGAACAGACAAATAAACAGACCTAATGATTAATCAATGAATAACAATGAGTTGTCATGACAATTAATCAGAGTTGGTGGGACTGGCCCTAAGAATTTAATCACGGTTAATGGAAAATTGTTATGGCAACTGATTGCCATTCATTAATTAACTGCAATTAATCGAATCAATGAATGACAAGAGTTGTTATGACATGACTGGCCCCCTAAGGGTCAGAGCCAGGGCCAGTTCTACTAACTCTGATTAAAGAATGTAATTAGTGAATGACAATGAGTTGTCATAACAATTCATTGATTAACCGACATTAACTGTGATTAAATTCTTTAATAAGAGTTGGTGAGACTGGCCCTACTACAACAAAGTGAAGATAATCCACAACTGCATCTCATCTTGATAAGACAATCAGAAGCAGATCTACTTTTTTGTTGACTTTATTTATACATTTATACTCGTCTATAAATTGGTTTGCATTAGCCCTAATTAAAAGTGCCTTTTAAAACGTTTAAATTCACAATGGCGACCAGTTTAATAACCATTGTCCTATTTTCTAGTTTTGTAAAATTATAATTAATGGATTTTTAAAATAATTTTAAAATTGACTACTTTTAAAGGACCAAAGATGATTAAAATTTTAAAAAGGATTTTCTCAAAATCGGCTTTCATCGTTTCTTCTATTTTTGGAGATGTTGGAGATATCAAAGTTCTTAATCGAGCGTCGTGTGTTTGATTTGCTTACTATGGTCAGAACCGGAGCTATGATTTTTTTGAAGGACAAAATTACAAAAATTAATCATTTTTTGTAATTAAAATTTATAATTACAAGTTAAGCACATTAATTTATCGCATAAATTTCTATTTTTAGTTTTAAAAGAACTCCGGGTTAAATCAAAAAGTGGCCAAATACAAAAGTTTTTGAAAACACCCTGTAGATTTAATTTTTTTAATATTGTAAAATTATCTATCTAGTGACTAGTGACACCAAATATATTCTGACTTTCTGTTTGACCAGAAATGAGGCTAGCTTACCCTGTATAATTTTGTATTTTTGAAATGAAGAGATTCTGAGGATACTATTCTTTGGCAGTGCTTCTGCTATCTTTCTATATTTTGAGAGCTTGTAGAATTAGCTACTTGTACACAAAATGATTATAAACCTTCCATAAGCATGAATTAAAAAAAACCTAGTGCCCATGTGTAGGTTGTAGGTTTTTAATCATTATTTATTTTTAGAATGTATCAACGAAAGAAAGATGAGTTGAGATTGAGGAGAAGATTGGATAAAAACAAGCCGGTTTGGGTTAAAATTACCCACTACTTACCAGACTGGTTGTTAATCCACTACAAGAACAAATACGGTTTGCTGTTTGTAACAGCGACGGTTTTAGTTGGCTTGTACGCTTACCTTAAAGCTACCGAAACTGGTTACACTTTATTTAAGTAAGTCCTCGGACTGGATCGTTTCGGTTTCTAATTTGTATTCTTTTACAGAAATAGCTCGTGGCCTATTTGACAAATACCTCTATTAATACCAACCAAGTCGATGATCCACAATAGATTTTATAATTGTTTTTAATTTATTGTACCTAATATTCAGTAAATTTTTTATTTTAATGGCTGTACCTCTGTATATTGTAAAAAATGCATTTATTTAATTTTAAATGTTTAGAGTTAAGGATGAGTTTGTGTAAATAGTTATTTATTTTTTATATTTTTAGTGGCGATAGCACGAGCATGGGGTACTTTTTCTCTTTGTTCTCTGTGCTCGTAGCTTTAATAAAACTCTCATAGAGAGGGTGCATGTTATGTGTTACAAATGTTTTCGACGGAATCAAAATGTTCGTTTGCCTCGTAAATTCAAGTTGCACTTATAAATGTCGGAAGAACATATTTTTGAACTGTACTTTGGTCATATTATTGGACATAATAAATGGCAAGAATTAGAAGTTTTCAATTTTAATCGTACTAAATGCCATCCGGGGGTTATTCTAATAATTAAAGTTTCTTCTTAAATACAATCCTAACTTTCAATAATTTATCCACAAAATATCACAAGTCGAGTATAAAACTTTTAAATTGAGAAGAAAGAGCTGTGGACCTTTAATCGGATCATTTTTAGTTCGCTACGGAGATCTAAGGATAAAAGTTCCACAGCTCTTATATGAGGAAGTTCAACAGTTGCACACACAACATTCAAACAGAATTAAATATGTTAGCGATATATGTTAGAACACTTTTATGTCTTAATATCTCCATGTGATCGACCTTTGGCATGGCTTGGAAGTGAACCGGTTGTTTTTGTAATTTTTGCCACGTAAGGCAACCTTCCAAGGATCTTCTATTAACGGTGCCGTCGCCATCTCCGTTTATCAACACGGGGTAACCGTCCAACCAAGTTCCTGGTTTATAATAAAGCCTTTCGACAGTATCGACTCCTACACCGTACAAACAATGAACTTCAACACCGGGCGGTGTTAAATTAACTCGATACGGATCTGTATCTTTCTTCATCTCCCATCCAGTCGGAAACTGAAGGTCGCTAAAATTAAGATAATTAGTAATTATTTTTAATTTTTAAGATCGTCGAACTAATACTTGAAATAATCCTGTAAGTTGCTTAAAGAATAATTTTTCTTATCGGTTTGTACTAGAATTTCGTTTTGCTTCCAAAAATAGGGTGATGGTAGCAACCAAGCCAAACTAGGTGAAGTTATTTGTTCTTGCTTCATAACACTTTCCCTCAAGCCCCAAGAACCCAAATCGTCTCCTAAATAAACAAACAAGACTATTGCATTTTTTAAATTCAACAGGTAAAACTTACCTATAGCATAAACTTTAATGGCCTTAACGGAGCCTCCCCAAGCGCCAGATAAACTAACCATCGACTTAATATACTTATCCTTCCACGCTTGTGTTTGTAAACTTAAAAAATAAACAGTCATCGGTCCACCCATGGAGTGAACGATAAGTACAACAGGCGCATTGTTATTTCCGACATAAGTATCTTCGATGAGTTTTTTTAAATCCAAGAAATATTCTCGATTTTCATCTGAAAAACAACAACAATAAATTCTCGACATTGAAGTAATTTCTAAATAAGTAAATTGTAAATAATAAACAAGAAATTAATGTAGTTTTGGTTATGGGGTCATGGTTGGTCATGGTCGCGATAGGCTCACGCGTAAATGTTGGTAATTTGAAATTCGCGCTACTAGTGCGCGCGACTTGTTGCCGCTTTTACGTAAGTTTCAAATTGTGAAATTTAAAATAATATAAACATCTCGCTTTTGACGTTATTTGAAGTTATTAAATTACAAATAAAAATAAACTACGTACTTGGTGCTTTTCGAAAATCGTACGGTGCCCCTTTAATGCTTACATTTCGTACGTGTCCTAAGCCAACTAAAACATCACCTATGTCTTTAAAATAGGCTCCCGTGGAAGCGTGACTTGGATCTAACCACTCGACAGTTTCAGATCCGCCAAATCCTGGCACCCTTATATCCACCCCGTCTACGTTGGAAGTTTTTCGAGTAACATTGTTATAGGTTAACTTAACGTTGTCTATCCAACAATCGATAATAAAAGGAGCCAAGAGCTCTAAATTTAACCAAATGTTAAAATAATCGTTCGTCACTTTATCGCAAATATAATGTACGGCTGTAGTTTTATTTAATTTCGCTTCCAATTGCGAACCTCCGTCACCTGGTATGAAAACGATCGGATTTAACGTTGCGAAAATGGGAGAAATTGTAACGAAAAACACAAATAAAAATTCTCGGCTTAAACTAAAGTTCATTTTTAATTTCACTTTAACTAACTGGAGCGCAATATTACTTTAAACGCTTTAAAATGATTAATTAGGAATACTTGTACAAAAATAAATACTCACGTAAATATACTACCAATGTGTGGTGTGTGGGCATGCGCATTTTCCGGCCACACAAATGGGCTGTAAATTTGAATTGGCGATTAATTTTGTTTTCTTATTAAGATAATAATTATTCATAATATGATAATTTTATGTACATCGTACGACAGGTCAAAGTTCGTAATAATGAGCACCTAAACACGCAACTCATCCGTTTGTGATAAGATTTCTAAAAACAAACAAATAATGTTTTGCAGTGCATCGAAGAACTGATAATTTAAGAGAAAACCTTTCACAATTGTCTTTAAAATCCACTATAAACTCACCATAAATCATGTACTATTGGGATATAAATGGATTGTGAATGGAGTATACTGGTAGAATTGCTAAAAAAACATTTAAAATGCGCGGGCTTTTCTAATAAACCCAAATTTCGATTTTGTATTTAGGGCAAATTGCCAAGTAGCGTGGATGGCCGTTTTAAACCATTCCATGCTACTGTTTTGGTAAATCAAACAATCATTTTCTCAAGTTTTAAGATAACGGGATTGACGATGCAATGTAAAAGGCAAAATTTCTAAGCTTTAAAGTCGATTATCTCATGTTCCAACGGTTACAATGGCACATGTAAAGAATATTGTTTTATTTAACAAAATCCTAAATCCTAAAATTTCAATTTTTACTGCGGCTACTGCATATGAATAGCCATTATGTTACGCCACTGAACATAAGAATTTTCAATAACCTCACTTTTGGCAATTTTGACAGTTTGTCATGTGCATACGCAAACTTGTAGAGGTTACTTTCACCCGACATCTTCGAAGATTCAAAAGTGTTACGTTGTAATAAACGCGAGCATAAGTTTTTATTTGTGATTCCACTAATACTTTGTGTTTAAAATCCATCTAAAAGCCGGTAGGTTTAAGATAAGTTCAATTAGGACGTACATTTATGATGCAAAATATTGTAAATTGACGTAAGAAACTAATTTCCATATGTTTGTGTCTTGTGTTTTAGAACTACCAAAATGAACAACCAGTTAACTGCCAAGGAAATACGTAGCATTTTTATCAATTTTTTTAAAAACAAACAACACAAATATGTGCATTCATCGTCTACGATACCTTTAGACGACCCGACTCTATTGTTTGCTAACGCCGGCATGAATCAATTTAAACCGATATTTTTGGGAACAGTCGATCCTAATAGCGATTTATCGAAGGTGACACGTGCTGTTAACACTCAGAAATGTATAAGAGCAGGTGGAAAACACAACGATCTCGACGACGTGGGAAAAGATGTTTATCACCATACTTTTTTTGAAATGTTGGGCAATTGGTCTTTTGGCGACTATTTCAAGAAGGAAATATGCAGTTGGGCTTGGGAGTTGCTTACTACGGTCCTTGGTTTACCTTCAGATAGACTTTACGTAACTTACTTTGGTGGAGACGAAAAACAAGGCTTGGCACCAGACGACGAGTGCCGTAATATATGGTTAAATTTAGGAATTAAGGAAAGTCACGTTATACCCGGCAGTATGAAGGATAACTTTTGGGAAATGGGGGAAACTGGCCCTTGTGGACCTTGTTCCGAATTGCATTTTGATAGAATCGGAAATAGATCTGTGCCTGAACTCGTGAATCAAGACGATCCGGACGTTTTGGAGATTTGGAATCTTGTGTTTATTCAGTTTAATAGGGAAAGTGACGGAAGTTTGAAGTTGTTACCTAAGAAACATATCGATTGTGGACTTGGATTCGAAAGGCTCGTGTCTGTTATTCAAGAGAAGAGATCTAACTACGATACCGATTTGTTTTTACCTTTGTTTGATGCAATTCAAAGAGGTACAGGTGCTCCACCTTACCGAGGTCGTGTCGGTAGCGAGGACGCCGACGGTATCGATATGGCTTACCGTGTGTTAGCCGATCACGCTCGTACTTTAACTATTGCCTTATCCGATGGTGGGAATCCGGATAATACGGGGCGCGGTTATGTTCTTCGTAGAATCTTACGAAGAGCCGTGAGATATGCCACCGAAAAGTTAAATGCTAAGCCTGGATTTTTTAGCAGTTTAGTAGATACCGTAGTTCAAGTGTTAGGAGATACTTTTCCAGAAGTTCGTAAAGATCCTCAAAGTATTGTCGATATCATTAATGATGAAGAAGAGCAGTTTTTGAAAACGTTGACAAGGGGTCGCAATTTACTTAATCGTACTATTGCTAAAATGGGAGGTTCTAAAGTATTACCTGGGGATGTTGCTTGGAGATTGTACGACACTTATGGTTTTCCCATCGATCTCACTCATTTAATGGCTGAAGAAAAAAATCTTAGCATCGATATGCCAAGTTATGAAGAAGCCAAAAAGCAAGCTCAAATTCTTTCTCAGGTAATAAAAACAGCTACAAAGCAGCTAGCAAACCTTATACAACTTGATATTGCCATATTGACTGTATTATAGTAGGGCATGCACTCAAATTAGAAAAAAAATATAAGCGAAAAACTGAAAAAGCGCAAAAACCCACCCTTCTCTTGTTTTAGTATATTTACGCTGCAGACGTCTCGCTCTATCGGGTTATCGTTTATGCCCTAAGCTCTCTGGAGTAATATCAAGTGTTATAATGCTTGCTAACTCTCGGACTATATTAACTGTTAACGTTTCTTGAAGTTAAAGTATTTTCCAGGGCCGTAGTGTAGGCGTTGAAGATACAGTCAACTTAGATGTGTATGCAATCGAACACCTAAAAAGTCAGAATGTACCACCTACAGATGATAGTTTGAAGTATAATTATGCCACCACCCAAAGTGTAGATGCCGATTACACTTTTCCAGTTGCTCGTGCCACAGTAATAGCGATTCGATCCAACAAAAAGTTTGTCGAAGAAATAACTTCTGGACAAGAGTGCGGTATTCTTTTAGATAAAACTTCTTTTTATGCCGAACAAGGTGGACAGATTTACGACTGTGGCTTTCTGGTTAAAGTAAACGACGATAGTGTCGAAGTGGCCGTTAAAAATGTTCAAGTACGTGGTGGATATGTCATGCATATTGGAGCGGTCGAAGGCATTTTGAAGAAGGGAGATGAAGTGTACCTTCATTTGGATACATCTCGAAGACGTCTGGTTATGAACAATCATACGGGGACTCACGTTCTTAATTACGCCTTAAGGAAGGTTGTGGGAAATGATGCCGAACAGAAAGGATCTCTTGTAGCACCCGACAAGTTGAGATTTGATTTTAGTAACAAAGGTATGTACAATTTATACCGAATTAATTCAAAATGATTAAATACTTTCATTCATTTAGGTGCAATGACGGTGCAACAAGTAAAAGAAGCAGAAAATTATTCTAAGGAATTAATCGGCAGTAACGGTGAAATTTATGCAAAAGAATCGCAGTTAAGTGTTGCTAAATCTGTCAAAGGGTTGAGAGCAGTTTTTGACGAAGTCTACCCAGATCCGGTTAGAGTGGTTTCGATTGGTGTACCTGTCGAACAGTTAGAATCCGATCCTTATGCTGCCATAGGGATGGAAACATCGATCGAATTTTGTGGTGGCACACATTTAAAATACGCTGGTCATATTGGAGATTTTATTATTGCTAGTGAAGAAGCGATAGCTAAGGGTATCAGAAGAATTATAGCTTTAACCGGACCCGAAGCGACTAAAGCTTTAAAACGTACCGAAGGTTTTGAAAATCGTTTAAATAAAATTACGTCGACGATCAATGACGATAAAGATGGCAATAATTCTAAAGAAAATGTGAAGCATATTGTCGAGCTCACTGAAGAAGTTTCTCATGCGATTATACCATATTGGAAGAAAGAAGAAATTAGAACAACTTTAAAAGCTCTTAAGAAATCAATCGATGATAAGGAGCGAGCAGCTAAAGCTGCAGTAGCTGCAAAAGTTGTTGAAGATGCTAAAGTATTGGTACAAAGTAACCTTAATGTTCCTCTTTTGGTTCATCAACTTGAAGCGTTTTCTAACACTAAAGCGCTGGATTCGGCACTCAAACAAGTTAAAGCTTTAAGCCCTAGCACATCTGCCATGTTTGTGAGTGTCGATGCTGAGGTTAATAAAATATTTTGTTTATCTTATGTTTCTAAAGAAGGAATTGCGAAGGGTTTAAAAGCAAACGAATGGGTTTCGTCTGTAAGTTCCATAATAAATGGTAAAGGAGGCGGAAAAGCTGATTCTGCGCAAGCTTCAGGAAGTAATGTCGATAATTTAAATAAGGTTTTAGAAACTGCAAGTGAATTTGCTAAATTGAAACTTGTATCGAGTTAATCTTCATATTTTTTTATATTTGTGGTGTTTTAAATAAATACAACTACATGACCTAGTGGCTTAATTTAAATAAATAAAGAGGAAGTTTTGAATATAAAAATATAATGTATGTATATTAATATTGCTCTAATTATGTCGATAAACCATATTTACTGTTTACAGTAGTAGTATATATTTGGCAGTCTTCTAGTTTTAAAGAAGACAAATGAAGGGTTAAGGGTCTTCAAAACTGCAACTCACATTGCTCGCATGCATTTTTTTATTTGCATGTTTTTATTGCGATTTTTCTTGTTTATGTTTAAATAGAGCTTATTAAAAAATGATGGCCTCAAAAATTTGAACTGTTGGTTCATTCAGCAGATCAGTTTCTGGTACTTGGTAAATCTTAGACATTCTGTTGTTGTTAATGCCACTAGCAAATATGGTTGTAGTTACTCGAGAAGTTGCTAAAAAACTACAGTGTAGTTGCTACTGCTATTTCAGGACGGAAATTTGGACTTTGGACTATTCCAGAAGGCACTGAGTTTTATATTTTGTTAAATAAGAAAATTATTTCTTTGAAATGTGGAAATTTTTTTTTTAATTTTGTGTATTCTAGCCTAGCAGTGCCAATAGAAAAAAAATACCTACTAGCCAAAGTTTCACCTGGCATCTTAGAAGAGCATAGAACGAAAGGCATTAAGAATATGTCGACAGAAAAGTCTTTCTACAATAAAATAGTACGTTTTAAGGCAATTGTTGTCATTTTAATATTTTGGAGCTTTATCCTGGTCAATTTAGTATAAGATGTTTATTTAAAATTATAATGGAACTACAGTACAGCTTCTACAATTCGGACACATGCTAGTTCGGTCATGCAACTCATTCGGACATTTTAAATTTGATGTCTCGCAAATCTGGACATAAATAAGTCTGATAATTTCTTATCTCAATTGAACACAGGATTCTATTTAAATATATTGTGCTTGATTTTATTCTGCTTTTAAGAACGTAACAACCACTTACCTTGTCTTGTACCGGCATGAAACTTATAATATTGCATTGAAAAAATATATCCCTGATAAAAAAAAACAAAAAAGCTTCGATTTATTTTTTAATTTCAGCTTAGTTACTCTGTACTCTTTGTAGCGGTTAGTCAGACTACTTTAAATTTTTGAATAAATCAAAAAGAGATTTAGTTCGGACACTTCACTTGTCCGAAAAAATCCAAAACTATATCTGTCCGGATTATCGAAGTTGTACTGTACCTACTAACAACTTACTATTTTGTACTTGTTGAGTACTCTCGAAGTGTGTAGGTAAAAAGTTTGTCTTTATGCTTCATCAAAGTTTGCAAAACAGACATTGTAGCCCCCTCGTTACTCACTTAGTCTCGACACAGAAACTTCCAAGCCCAAAAAGACTATGACGAGTGCAAATTAAACTAGCAGAATCATTCACTTAAGTTTAGTCTGGCAGAGAACTATTTTTTTAATCCAATATCCAACAAGGTTTGACAAGTTCAATTTAGCTCAATATTTATTGGGAAAAATGGATGAAACCTATACTGCCGTGTTAACCCTAAATGCCATATCCCAGTTTTCCGTTTTTCATTGGCAGTTTTTGTTTGTAGATACATAACTGTGCATGGCTCATACACAATAAGTAGTAGTTTAATTTTGTAAATTATGTAAAACCAGACTACAATGTTCCATAAGCGCAAATGGAAAAATGTCACTTACAGTGTTTTTGCTAAACACAGCAGAATGGTGATTCAACATCGTAATAAGTAGTAATTTAAACGCATATTGCTTCATTGAGCAAACTTTTAGAGGATGAGATCTAGATCAGGAATGAAAATTGAAAACGATTTAGATCCTTATCAGCGCTCAACATCGGGCTCCTAGAGAAAATTTATGATTGTTTTAGTGAAAAATTAACTTCCGATTTTGAAATTTTTTACCATCTTGTTGCAATCCATTGAAAAACTTAATTGAAGAATAACGAGAACAAGAGTATCTACAAACTTCTTTTAGTCTCCAAAACTGAAAGATGAGTACCTACAAGAGAAAGACGGTCTATATATTTTTTTACTTTTGAAAAAATTTGAAATTAATAATATGTAATTACTTATTAAGATGTATTAGTGCAAATGAGATTTAATTATAGGTGTATATTGAGATCACTACATTGCCCCAAATTTATTAATTTTACAAATCTATTTAAAAACTTTTTCCAAGCAAGTGCGAATTTTGAAATTTTAGTAACTCCAATCCCCAATGTGTAGCCCTCTTAAGGACGAGAGTGCCGTACTGGAATAGTTATAACTGGTGATAATGATGACAAAGTTATTGTAACTGTAATCTTCTACAGCGAGCGGTTGAATCTAACGAGTACACTTTTTAGCTCAAGCGCACTCATAAGCAGACTTGGCTGTTCTAAAAGTAAAAAGCACAGATGATAAAATATGAACAAATTCAAAAGTTTAAAACCTTCTTTGCATCCGGTGCAATTAACATCGGCCTACGTCTTGACGTCTTCGTAAATTCGTCATCTAATTTATTTATGTCCGAGCGAAACTTAAGTAAATTCTGTAAAATTTTCAATTTTTACAAATATGGTTATAACTTTTGGAATTTACCGTTTATGAGGCTCTTTCAACTCTGTCGATATTTGTAAGCATCCAGTATGCAATTTGTACGATGGTTAGAAGGTTCGTGGCTAGAAGTTTTGAAAATTCACCTTCAAGATCTTGAAGCTAGAAACTGCTTCGTAGTTGATGTTGTCAAGTTGACGTTTTTTACAGTAAAGCTACAAGTATATGCAACCCATCGTACAGCCCTGCATTTACGGTTGATGCAATTGATTGCTGGATCGAATAGTAATTTGAGTTTTATTTGATATAATTCTTTAGCTACGACTACCTTTTTTATTAAAAATAATAATATTCTAAATAATGCATTCTAATCATCATGTAATTAGGTTCATTTATTGTAAAAAGGCAAATAAACAGAACTAATACCGTAATACCAATAATAAGTACCCCTATCTAATGCAGAAAATAACCCTATACTTATATCTTGTTTTAGGACTGAAAAATGCCAATATTTCAATTTTTGGAGCGAAGATGTGTTAAAAAATGGAATAGGTACCTATTATAAATTATTTGATTTTTAATTTATTGTGTGCGTCAATTCGAACTTCAACTTTCAACTATTTTACGCTAAAGCCACACAATTTCTAATCACGCGTTGATAACACTTGCACACCTGATGCACATTTCCACTTGCGAGACGATACAATTTATACATTATACATTAGTAGTGAGTTGGTAGTAGGGTAGTAGTTTGTTTGGTAAAATGGCTTTGGTTTCTATGTGGTTTCTACATGTTCAAATATAGTTTTTCAAATCTACGCTTCACCCTTGTCTAAGGTCTAAGGGCGTCCAGAGTTTGAATGGTGTGAAAGATCAATCAGTAAGTAGGTACCTACTACGCATTTATTATAAAATATTTATCTACATTTTTGATTATAAAATTCAATTTTGCATTGAAATTTTTAATTTTAATTGCAGCTTAATACTTATGCCCTATTAACAAAGCGCACGTATAGTTAATCTTCACGATTATAGTTAAATAATAAATAAATCGGTTAATAAATCAAGAGCTAAATCCCTAATAGGTATTCGTTATTGCAATATTTGGTGGATAGTATTTCATGCCTTTTTATTAAATTATTGCAGATTGTGGGAGCCAAATACGAGAAAGCCTACCAGATTTCTATCAATTGCCAGCATAGTCCTGGATGGAAGTTTTAGTTTCCAAGAAAAAGGCAATTTTGAATGCCAACTACAAAGGAAAAAGGTAAGTCCTCAAAATTGGGGCTAAATATTTATTTTGTTTGTGTTTATACACATTCGGTAATCGGACAATCTTAAATTTTCTTGCTCTCAAGTAATCGATCAGTTTTGGAGAAAACGGACTCGTATCTTTCTCATGTTTCTGAGGTTTTAGGGGTTGCATGTAAGTAAGTTTAGGAGTTAGTACTTGTTGAATAACCTCTGCACATCTTATTAGTTATTTAACTTTTGGTTACATTCGGGCATTTGCCGAAATATACGAGCACTCGTAAAATTTAGCAATCGGAAATGATCATACCCCGAATTGTAATGCTACTGTAGGAATCCCGTTTCGAACAGGATTTATGAAAATGAGTATTGAAAATTGAACAGTTCACAGATTGCAGATTGCAGATTGAATTATGATCAAATCGCTAAAGGCGATTGTTCAAGTAGGTAATTGGGTGTTCATGCATTTAAATTGATACAGATAGGTATTTCATTATTAAAAACTGAAATAAACTCTTTATTAGTGGAACTATGGAGGTAAAAAACAAAAGCAACATTCTTAAGTACTATTACCTAGATATCAGTAAGCTACATAATTTACAGAAAACTATTTATTGCGGTAAGAAGAACTTGCATGACACTTGCTGTTGCATTTAATGTTTTTGAAACGCATTGACATTTTCGTCACCACAATATTTTTTGCAATTACACCTAATGAATCCCTGCTTTGAATTTGTTCTTTGGCAGCAATACTTGCAATAGAGGACAATGTTTCAGAAACTTCATCAATTTTCATGTAATCGTCTTGAGACAGCAATAAATAAAGGTCATAAATAATAAATCCGTTTAAACGTCATTGGCGTAAATCGATTTAACATGAGAGGATCATTTTTGACCTGTGACCTACTTAGATCGGATCAGATCGGATTTTCTTATTGGCAGTTTTTTGAGCTCATAGACGGCTACTTAGGTTCCAATTTTGGGCGCGAGGCGTTTATTCGTTTAGACGTCATTGGCGTAAATCGATTTAACATTAGAAGGTCAATTATGACCTGTGACCTACTTAGATAGGATTTTCTTGCTGGCAGCTTGTTTAGCTTATTGACGGCTACTTAGGTTCCAATTTTGGGCGCGAGGCGTTTATTCGTTTAAACGTCATTGGCGTAAATCGATTTAACATTAAAAGGTCAATTATGACCTGTGACCTACTTAGATAGGATTTTCTTGCTGGCAGCTTGTTTAGCTTATTGACGGCTACTTAGGTTACAATTTTGGGCGCGAGGCGTTTATTCGTTTAGACGTCATTGGCGTAAATCGATTTAACATTAGAAGGTCAATTATGACCTGTGACCTACTTAGATAGGATTTTCTTGCTGGCAGCTTGTTTAGCTTATTGACGGCTACTTAGGTTCCAATTTTGGGCGCGAGGCGTTTATTCGTTTAGACGTCATTGGCGTAAATCGATTTGACATTAGAAGGTCAATTATGACCTGTGACCTACTTAGATAGGATTTTCTTGCTGGCAGCTTGTTTAGCTTATTGACGGCTACTTAGGTTCCAATTTTGGGCGCGAGGCGTTTATTCGTTTAAACGTCATTGGCGTAAATCGATTTAACATTAGAAGGTCAATTATGACCTGTGACCCACTTAGATAGGATTTTCTTGCTGGCAGCTTGTTTATCTTATTGACGGCTACTTAGGTTCCAATTTTGGGCGCAAAGCGTTTATCCGTTTAGACGTCATTGGCGTAAATTGATTTAACATGAGAGGGTCAATTATGACCTGTGACCTACTTAGATCGGATTTTCTTCCTGGCAGTTTGTTTAGCTTAGTGACGGCTACTTAGGTTCCAATTTTGGGCGCGAAGCGTTTATCCGTTTAGACGTCATTGGCGTAAATCGATTTAAAATTAGAAGGTCAATTATGACCTGTGACCTACTTAGATTGGATTTTCTTGCTGGCAGTTTGTTTAGCTTAGTGACGGCTACTTAGGTTCCAATTTTGGGCGCGAAGCGTTTATCCGTTTAGACGTCATTGGCGTAAATTGATTTAACATGAGAGGGTCAATTATGACCTGTGACCTACTTAGATCGGATTTTCTTGCTGGCAGTTTGTTTAGCTTAGTGACGGCTACTTAGGTTCCAATTTTGGGCGCGAAGCGTTTATCCGTTTAGACGTCATTGGCGTAAATCGATTTAAAATTAGAAGGTCAATTATGACCTGTGACCTACTTAGATCGGATCAGATCGGATTTTCTTATTGGCAGTTTTTTGAGCTCATAGACGGCTACTTAAGTTCCAATTTTGGGCGCGAGGCGTTTATTCGTTTAGACGTCATTGGCGTAAATCGATTTAACATTAGAAGGTCAATTATGACCTGTGACCTACTTAGATAGGATTTTCTTGCTGGCAGCTTGTTTAGCTTATTGACGGCTACTTAGGTTCCAATTTTGGGCGCGAGGCGTTTATTCGTTTAGACGTCATTGGCGTAAATCGATTTAACATTAGAAGGTCAATTATGACCTGTGACCTACTTAGATAGGATTTTCTTGCTGGCAGCTTGTTTAGCTTATTGACGGCTACTTAGGTTCCAATTTTGGGCGCGAGGCGTTTATTCGTTTAAACGTCATTGGCGTAAATCGATTTAACATTAGAAGGTCAATTATGACCTGTGACCTACTTAGATAGAATTTTCTTGCTGGCAGCTTGTTTAGCTTATTGACGGCTACTTAGGTTCCAATTTTGGGCGCGAGGCGTTTATTCGTTTAGACGTCATTGGCGTAAATCGATTTAACATTAGAAGGTCAATTATGACCTGTGACCTACTTAGATAGGATTTTCTTGCTGGCAGCTTGTTTAGCTTATTGACGGCTACTTAGGTTCCAATTTTGGGCGCGAGGCGTTTATTCGTTTAGACGTCATTGGCGTAAATCGATTTGACATTAGAAGGTCAATTATGACCTGTGACCTACTTAGATAGGATTTTCTTGCTGGCAGCTTGTTTAGCTTATTGACGGCTACTTAGGTTCCAATTTTGGGCGCGAGGCGTTTATTCGTTTAAACGTCATTGGCGTAAATCGATTTAACATTAGAAGGTCAATTATGACCTGTGACCCACTTAGATAGGATTTTCTTGCTGGCAGCTTGTTTATCTTATTGACGGCTACTTAGGTTCCAATTTTGGGCGCAAAGCGTTTATCCGTTTAGACGTCATTGGCGTAAATTGATTTAACATGAGAGGGTCAATTATGACCTGTGACCTACTTAGATCGGATTTTCTTGCTGGCAGTTTGTTTAGCTTAGTGACGGCTACTTAGGTTCCAATTTTGGGCGCGAAGCGTTTATCCGTTTAGACGTCATTGGCGTAAATCGATTTAAAATTAGAAGGTCAATTATGACCTGTGACCTACTTAGATTGGATTTTCTTGCTGGCAGTTTGTTTAGCTTAGTGACGGCTACTTAGGTTCCAATTTTGGGCGCGAAGCGTTTATCCGTTTAGACGTCATTGGCGTAAATCGATTTAACATGAGAGGATCATTTTTGACATGTGACCTACTTAGATCGGATCAGATCGGATTTTCTTATTGGCAGTTTTTTGAGCTCATAGACGGCTACTTAAGTTCCAATTTTGGGCGCGAGGCGTTTATTCGTTTAGACGTCATTGGCGTAAATCGATTTAACATTAGAAGGTCAATTATGACCTGTGACCTACTTAGATAGGATTTTCTTGCTGGCAGCTTGTTTAGCTTATTGACGGCTACTTAGGTTCTAATTTTGGGCGCGAGGCGTTTATTCGTTTAGACGTCATTGGCGTAAATCGATTTAACATTAGAAGGTCAATTATGACCTGTGACCTACTTAGATAGGATTTTCTTGCTGGCAGCTTGTTTAGCTTATTGACGGCTACTTAGGTTCCAATTTTGGGCGCGAGGCGTTTATTCGTTTAGACGTCATTGGCGTAAATCGATTTGACATTAGAGGGTCAATTATGACCTGTGACCCACTTAGATAGGATTTTCTTGCTGGCAGCTTGTTTATCTTATTGACGGCTACTTAGGTTCCAATTTTGGGCGCAAAGCGTTTATCCGTTTAGACGTCATTGGCGTAAATTGATTTAACATGAGAGGGTCAATTATGACCTGTGACCTACTTAGATCGGATTTTCTTGCTGGCAGTTTGTTTAGCTTAGTGACGGCTACTTAGGTTCCAATTTTGGGCGCGAAGCGTTTATCCGTTTAGACGTCATTGGCGTAAATCGATTTAAAATTAGAAGGTCAATTATGACCTGTGACCTACTTAGATTGGATTTTCTTGCTGGCAGTTTGTTTAGCTTAGTGACGGCTACTTAGGTTCCAATTTTGGGCGCGAAGCGTTTATCCGTTTAGACGTCATTGGCGTAAATCGATTTAACATGAGAGGATCATTTTTGACATGTGACCTACTTAGATCGGATCAGATCGGATTTTCTTATTGGCAGTTTTTTGAGCTCATAGACGGCTACTTAAGTTCCAATTTTGGGCGCGAGGCGTTTATTCGTTTAGACGTCATTGGCGTAAATCGATTTAACATTAGAAGGTCAATTATGACCTGTGACCTACTTAGATAGGATTTTCTTGCTGGCAGCTTGTTTAGCTTATTGACGGCTACTTAGGTTCCAATTTTGGGCGCGAGGCGTTTATTCGTTTAGACGTCATTGGCGTAAATCGATTTAACATTAGAAGGTCAATTATGACCTGTGACCTACTTAGATAGGATTTTCTTGCTGGCAGCTTGTTTAGCTTATTGACGGCTACTTAGGTTCCAATTTTGGGCGCGAGGCGTTTATTCGTTTAGACGTCATTGGCGTAAATCGATTTAACATTAGAAGGTCAATTATGACCTGTGACCTACTTAGATAGGATTTTCTTGCTGGCAGCTTGTTTAGCTTATTGACGGCTACTTAGGTTCCAATTTTGGGCGCGAGGCGTTTATTCGTTTAGACGTCATTGGCGTAAATCGATTTAACATTAGAAGGTCAATTATGACCTGTGACCTACTTAGATAGGATTTTCTTGCTGGCAGCTTGTTTAGCTTATTGACGGCTACTTAGGTTCCAATTTTGGGCGCGAGGCGTTTATTCGTTTAGACGTCATTGGCGTAAATCGATTTAACATTAGAAGGTCAATTATGACCTGTGACCTACTTAGATAGGATTTTCTTGCTGGCAGCTTGTTTAGCTTATTGACGGCTACTTAGGTTCCAATTTTGGGCGCGAGGCGTTTATTCGTTTAGACGTCATTGGCGTAAATCGATTTGACATTAGAAGGTCAATTATGACCTGTGACCTACTTAGATAGGATTTTCTTGCTGGCAGCATGTTTATCTTATTGACGGCTACTTAGGTTCCAATTTTGGGCGCAAAGAGTTTATCCGTTTAGACGTCATTGACGTAAATTGATTTAACATGAGAGGGTCAATTATGACCTGTGACCTACTTAGATCGGATTTTCTTATTGGCAGTTTGTTGAGCTCATTGACGGCTACTCAGGTTCCAATTTTAGGCGCGAAGCGTTTATCCGTTTAGACGTCATTGGCGTAAATCGATTTAAAATTAGAAGGTCAATTATGACCTGTGACCTACTTAGATTGGATTTTCTTGCTGGCAGTTTGTTTAGCTTAGTGACGGCTACTTAGGTTCCAATTTTGGGCGCGAAGCGTTTATCCGTTTAGACGTCATTGGCGTAAATCGATTTAACATGAGAGGATCATTTTTGACCTGTGACCTACTTAGATCGGATCAGATCGGATTTTCTTATTGGCAGTTTTTTGAGCTCATAGACGGCTACTTAGGTTCCAATTTTGGGCGCGAGGCGTTTATTCGTTTAGACGTCATTGGCGTAAATCGATTTAACATTAGAAGGTCAATTATGACCTGTGACCTACTTAGATAGGATTTTCTTGCTGGCAGCTCGTTTAGCTTACTGACGGCTACTTAGGTTCCAATTTTGGGCGCAAAGGGTTTATCTGTTTAGACGTCATTGGCGGAAATTGATTTAACATGAGAGGGTCAATTATGACCTGTGACCTACTTAGATCAGATTTTCTTGCTGGCAGTTTGTTTAGCTAATTGACGGCTACTTAGGCTCCAATTTTGGGCGCGCAGCGTTTATCCGTTTAGACGTCATTGGCGTAAATCGATTTAAAATTAGAAGGTCAATTATGACCTGTGACCTACTTAGATTGGATTTTCTTGCTGGCAGTTTGTTTAGCTTAGTGACGGCTACTTAGGTTCCAATTTTGGGCGCGAAGCGTTTATCCGTTTAGACGTCATTGGCGTAAATCGATTTAACATGAGAGGATCATTTTTGACCTGTGACCTACTTAGATCGGATCAGATCGGATTTTCTTATTGGCAGTTTTTTGAGCTCATAGACGGCTACTTAGGTTCCAATTTTGGGCGCGAGGCGTTTATTCGTTTAAACGTCATTGGCGTAAATCGATTTAACATTAGAAGGTCAATTATGACCTGTGACCTACTTAGATAGGATTTTCTTGCTGGCAGCTTGTTTAGCTTATTGACGGCTACTTAGGTTCCAATTTTGGGCGCGAGGCGTTTATTCGTTTAGACGTCATTGGCGTAAATCGATTTAACATTAGAAGGTCAATTATGACCTGTGACCTACTTAGATAGGATTTTCTTGCTGGCAGCTTGTTTAGCTTATTGACGGCTACTTAGGTTCCAATTTTGGGCGCGAAGCGTTTATCCGTTTAGACGTCATTGGCGTAAATTGATTTAACATGAGAGGGTCAATTATGACCTGTGACCTACTTAGATCGTATCAGATTGGATTTTCTTATTGGCAGTTTTTTGAGCTCATAGACGGCTACTTAAGTTCCAATTTTGGGCGCGAGGCGTTTATTCGTTTAGACGTCATTGGCGTAAATCGATTTAACATTAGAAGGTCAATTATGACCTGTGACCTACTTAGATAGGATTTTCTTGCTGGCAGCTTGTTTAGCTTATTGACGGCTACTTAGGTTCCAATTTTGGGCGCGAGGCGTTTATTCGTTTAGACGTCATTGGCGTAAATCGATTTAACGATAGAAGGTCAATTATGACCTGTGACCTACTTAGATAGGGTTTTCTTGCTGGCAGCTTGTTTAGCTTATTGACGGCTACTTAGGTTCCAATTTTGGGCGCGAGGCGTTTATTCGTTTAGACGTCATTGGCGTAAATCGATTTAACATTAGAAGGTCAATTATGACCTGTGACCTACTTAGATAGGATTTTCTTGCTGGCAGCTCGTTTAGCTTACTGACGGCTACTTAGGTTCCAATTTTGGGCGCAAAGGGTTTATCTGTTTAGACGTCATTGGCGGAAATTGATTTAACATGAGAGGGTCAATTATGACCTGTGACCTACTTAGATCAGATTTTCTTGCTGGCAGTTTGTTTAGCTAATTGACGGCTACTTAGGCTCCAATTTTGGGCGCGCAGCGTTTATCCGTTTAGACGTCATTGGCGTAAATCGATTTAAAATTAGAAGGTCAATTATGACCTGTGACCTACTTAGATTGGATTTTCTTGCTGGCAGTTTGTTTAGCTTAGTGACGGCTACTTAGGTTCCAATTTTGGGCGCGAAGCGTTTATCCGTTTAGACGTCATTGGCGTAAATCGATTTAACATGAGAGGATCATTTTTGACCTGTGACCTACTTAGATCGGATCAGATCGGATTTTCTTATTGGCAGTTTTTTGAGCTCATAGACGGCTACTTAGGTTCCAATTTTGGGCGCGAGGCGTTTATTCGTTTAAACGTCATTGGCGTAAATCGATTTAACATTAGAAGGTCAATTATGACCTGTGACCTACTTAGATAGGATTTTCTTGCTGGCAGCTTGTTTAGCTTATTGACGGCTACTTAGGTTCCAATTTTGGGCGCGAGGCGTTTATTCGTTTAGACGTCATTGGCGTAAATCGATTTAACATTAGAAGGTCAATTATGACCTGTGACCTACTTAGATAGGATTTTCTTGCTGGCAGCTTGTTTAGCTTATTGACGGCTACTTAGGTTCCAATTTTGGGCGCGAAGCGTTTATCCGTTTAGACGTCATTGGCGTAAATTGATTTAACATGAGAGGGTCAATTATGACCTGTGACCTACTTAGATCGTATCAGATTGGATTTTCTTATTGGCAGTTTTTTGAGCTCATAGACGGCTACTTAAGTTCCAATTTTGGGCGCGAGGCGTTTATTCGTTTAGACGTCATTGGCGTAAATCGATTTAACATTAGAAGGTCAATTATGACCTGTGACCTACTTAGATAGGATTTTCTTGCTGGCAGCTTGTTTAGCTTATTGACGGCTACTTAGGTTCCAATTTTGGGCGCGAGGCGTTTATTCGTTTAGACGTCATTGGCGTAAATCGATTTAACGATAGAAGGTCAATTATGACCTGTGACCTACTTAGATAGGGTTTTCTTGCTGGCAGCTTGTTTAGCTTATTGACGGCTACTTAGGTTCCAATTTTGGGCGCGAGGCGTTTATTCGTTTAGACGTCATTGGCGTAAATCGATTTAACATTAGAAGGTCAATTATGACCTGTGACCTACTTAGATAGGATTTTCTTGCTGGCAGCTTGTTTAGCTTATTGACGGCTACTTAGGTTCCAATTTTGGGCGCGAGGCGTTTATTCGTTTAGACGTCATTGGCGTAAATCGATTTAACGATAGAAGGTCAATTATGACCTGTGACCTACTTAGATAGGGTTTTCTTGCTGGCAGCTTGTTTAGCTTATTGACGGCTACTTAGGTTCCAATTTTGGGCGCGAGGCGTTTATTCGTTTAGACGTCATTGGCGTAAATCGATTTAACATTAGAAGGTCAATTATGACCTGTGACCTACTTAGATAGGATGTTCTTGCTGGCAGCTTGTTTAGCTTATTGACGGCTACTTAGGTTCCAATTTTGGGCGCGAGGCGTTTATTCGTTTAGACGTCATTGGCGTAAATCGATTTGACATTAGAAGGTCAATTATGACCTGTGACCTACTTAGATAGGATTTTCTTGCTGGCAGCTTGTTTATCTTATTGACGGCTACTTAGGTTCCAATTTTGGGCGCAAAGCGTTTATCCGTTTAGACGTCATTGACGTAAATTAATTTAACATGAGAGGGTCAATTATGACCTGTGACCTACTTAGATCGGATTTTCTTGCTGGCAGTTTGTTTAGCTAATTGACGGCTACTTAGGCTCCAATTTTGGGCGCAAAGCGTTTATCCGTTTAGACGTCATTGACGTAAATTAATTTAACATGAGAGGGTCAATTATGACCTGTGACCTACTTAGATCAGATTTTCTTGCTGGCAGTTTGTTTAGCTAATTGACGGCTACTTAGGCTCCAATTTTGGGCGCGAAGCGTTTATCCGTTTAGACGTCATTGGCGTAAATCGATTTAAAATTAGAAGGTCAATTATGACCTGCGACCTACTTAGATTGAATTTTCTTGCTGGCAGTTTGTTTAGCTTAGTGACGGCTCCTTAGGTTCCAATTTTGGGAGCGAAGCGTTTATCCGTTTAGACGTCATTGGCGTAAATCGATTTAACATGAGAGGATCATTTTTGACCTGTGACCTACTTAGATCGGATCAGATCGGATTTTCTTATTGGCAGTTTTTTGAGCTCATAGACGGCTACTTAGGTTCCAATTTTGGGCGCGAGGCGTTTATTCGTTTAGACGTCATTGGCGTAAATCGATTTAACATGAGAGGGTCAATTATGACCTGTGACTTACTTAGATCGGATTTTCTTATTGGCAGTTTTTTGAGCTCATAGACGGCTACTTAGGTTCCAATTTTGGGCGCGAGGCGTTTATTCGTTTAGACGTCATTGGCGTAAATCGATTTAACATTAGAAGGTCAATTATGACCTGTGACCTACTTAGATAGGATTTTCTTGCTGGCAGCTTGTTTAGCTTATTGACGGCTACTTAGGTTCCAATTTTGGGCGCAAAGCGTTTATCCGTTTAGACGTCATTGGCGTAAATTGATTTAACATGAGAGGGTCAATTATGACCTGTGACTTACTTAGATCGGATTTTCTTATTGGCAGTTTGTTGAGCTCATTGACGGGTACTTAGGTTACAATTTTGAGCGCGAAGCGTTTATCCGTTTAGACGTCATTGGCGTAAATAGATTTAACATTAGAAGGTCAATTATGACCTGTGACCTACTTAGATAGGATTTTCTTGCTGGCAGCTTGTTTAGCTTATTGACGGCTACTTAGGTTCCAATTTTGGGCGCAAAGCGTTTATCCGTTTAGACGTCATTGGCGTAAATTGATTTAACATGAGAGGGTCAATTATGACCTGTGACTTATTTAGATCGGATTTTCTTATTGGCAGTTTGTTGAGCTCATTGACGGGTACTTAGGTTACAATTTTGAGCGCGAAGCGTTTATCCGTTTAGACGTCATTGGCGTAAATAGATTTAACATTAGAAGGTCAATTATGACCTGTGACCTACTTAGATAGGATTTTCTTGCTGGCAGCTTGTTTAGCTTATTGACGGCTACTTAGGTTCCAATTTTGGGCGCAAAGCGTTTATCCGTTTAGACGTCATTGGCGTAAATCGATTTAACATTAGAAGGTCAATTATGACCTGTGACCTACTTAGATAGGATTTTCTTGCTGGCAGCTTGTTTAGCTTATTGACGGCTACTTAGGTTCCAATTTTGGGCGCAAAGCGTTTATCCGTTTAGACGTCATTGGCGTAAATTGATTTAACCTGAGAGGGTCAATTATGACCTGTGACTTACTTAGATCGGATTTTCTTATTGGCAGTTTGTTGAGCTCATTGACGGGTACTTAGGTTACAATTTTGAGCGCGAAGCGTTTATCCGTTTAGACGTCATTGGCGTAAATAGATTTAACATTAGAAGGTCAATTATGACCTGTGACCTACTTAGATAGGATTTTCTTGCTGGCAGCTTGTTTAGCTTATTGACGGCTACTTAGGTTCCAATTTTGGGCGCAAAGCGTTTATCCGTTTAGACGTCATTGGCGTAAATTGATTTAAAATTAGAAGGTCAATTATGACCTGTGACCTACTTAGATTGGATTTTCTTGCTGGCAGTTTGTTTAGCTTAGTGACGGCTACTTAGGTTCCAATTTTAGGCCCGAAGCGTTTATCCGTTTAGACGTCATTGGCGTAAATTGATTTAACATGAGAGGGTCAATTATGACCTGTGACCTACTTAGATCGGATTTTCTTATTGGCAGTTTGTTGTGCTCATTGACGGCTACTTAGGTTCCAATTTTAGGCGCGAAGCGTTAATCCGTTTAGACGTTATTGGCGTAAATTGATTTAACATGAGAGGGTCAATTATGACCTGTGACCTACTTAGATCGGATTTTTTCACTGGCAGTTTGTTGAGCTCATTGACGGCTACTTAGGTTCCAATTTTAGGCGCGAAGCGTTTATCCGTTTAGACGTCATTGGCGTAAATTGATTTAACATGAGAGGGTCAATTATGACCTGTGACCTACTTAGATCGGTTTTCTTATTGGCAGTTTGTTGTGCTCATTGACGGCTACTTAGGTTCCAATTTTAGGCGCGAAGCGTTTATCCGTTTAGACGTCATTGGCGTAAATTGATTTAACATGAGAGGGTCAATTATGACCTGTGACCTACTTAGATCGGATTTTCTTATTGGCAGTTTGTTGTGCTCATTGACGGCTACTTAGGTTCCAATTTTAGGCGCGATGCGTTTATCCGTTTAGACGTCATTGGCGTAAATTGATTTAACATGAGAGGGTCAATTATGACCTGTGACCTACTTAGATCGGATTTTCTTATTGGCAGTTTGTTGTGCTCATTGACGGCTACTTAGGTTCCAATTTTAGGCGCGAAGCGTTTATCCGTTTAGACGTCATTGGCGTAAATTGATTTAACATGAGAGGGTCAATTATGACCTGTGACCTACTTAGATCGGATTTTCTTATTGGCAGTTTGTTGTGCTCATTGACGGCTACTTAGGTTCCAATTTTAGGCGCGAGGCGTTTATCCGTTTAGACGTCATTGGCGTAAATTGATTTAACATGGGAGGGTCAATTATGACCTGTGACCTACTTAGATCGGATTTTCTTATTGGCAGTTTGTTGAGCTCATTGACGGCTACTTAGGTTCCAATTTTAGGCGCTAAGCGTTAATCCGTTTAGACGTCAGTGGCGTAAATTGATTTAACATGAGAGGGTCAATTATGACCTGTGACCTACTTAGATCGGATTTTCTTATTGGCAGTTTGTTGTGCTCATTGACGGCTACTTAGGTTCCAATTTTAGGCGCGAAGCGTTTATCCGTTTAGACGTCATTGGCGTAAATTGATTTAACATGAGAGGGTCAATTATGACCTGTGACCTACTTAGATCGGATTTTCTTATTGGCAGTTTGTTGAGCTCATTGACGGCTACTCAGGTTCCAATTTTAGGCGCGAAGCGTTTATCCGTTTAGACGTCATTGGCGTAAATTGATTTAACATGAGAGGGTCAATTATGACCTGTGACCTACTTAGATCGGATTTTCTTATTGGCAGTTTGTTGAGCTCATTGACGGCTACTCAGGTTCCAATTTTAGGCGCGAAGCGTTTATCCGTTTAGACTGTAACGACCCCAAATTTTGGTTGTTTAGTTTGAATAAGGAAACGTAGTAATAAAACACCGGCGCCAGTAAGACGGAATAAGAGAGTTCTCGAAATAATATATTTTAAATAAACAAGCCAAAGGTCCTGGAATTAATAATAAAAAACGATCTCTCAGCGGTTTATGTCAGCATATCCGTTAGAGTTTCGGAGAAACGATAATTACCAAAAGTGCAGACGCACATGAAATTAAAACATCTCCGAAAAACAAACGCATAAATCCTCCGTGTCGCCGGGTGTTGACAAACAGGACGGGCGTTGATTGGTTAATTAACTGAGATTGATTGGGCAAAGGCCAATTGCGCACGCCGAGGGGAGGAGAGTTAAGTAATCTCGGCCGAGTCAAGTAAAAAAATAGTTAAGTTCCCATAAGACTCTCGAAGAGTAAAGTTTAGAAAAACTCTCAAAGAAAAAAGTCGTAGTGAAACTCAAAAAGTAAAGTTAATAAGAAGTCTTCGTGAGACTCCCAAAGGGAGAAGTTAAGTTTCCATAAGCCTCTCAAAGAGTAAAGAAAAGTTAAGTAATCCCAGACCATTCAACGGAAGTTGGTCGCAAAAAAAGATTAAAGAAGTAAAGTTTAAACGAGTAGTGCGGAAAGATTTTCCAAGAGTAGATTAGTGATTCAAGGGATTCTCAAAAAGGAGAATCTAAATTAAGTACGGTGTAAGAGAGACCAGTAAAAGTAAAGTCCTGGAAAAAGGTCTCAAGTAAAAGTCAAGAATAAGTAAAGTGAGTAAGTCGTTTTCGGGCAAAGCACGAACCGGTCGAAATTATAATAAATTCGGACGCATCGAAGTAAAACAAAGTTAAAGTGCTGGCTCGGGAAGCCACAATTAGTAGTTGGATTGTTCGCGGGTGTGCTTGATAGAAGTGTCAACCCGAAATAAAGACACTTAGCGTTAACGGTCCAGTTGAGACAGTACAGTTATTAGTATCACTGATTTTGAACACGCGAAATATCCGATATAGATAAGAAACAGTCGGTCGGTGAAGACGCGCCTTCAGGCAACCAATTAAATAAGACCATATAGTAATCGCAACGGGATAAAAGTAACTCGTATTAATCATCTCGCATTGGTCAAATAAAGAGTGTGAACCCCTCAGTTCAACGGAGTACAAGCTGTCGTTTTCGGGAGGTCAAACTGCTGCGTGGATGGTCAACGGAGAAGGTGTAGAGCTCTAGGAGTGTAGACCATCCGGAGGAGGTTGTTACTTAGAGTAGATACGGCCGTAAGGGAGCCGTAGGAAGGATAGTTAAGAGTAAGATCTGTTAAGTTTTTGTACTGATAATTTCCAGAAACCCGCCAGTATTTACCTGAGTTGGGAATCTGGGAATTGCTCATTTTTGTGTTTTTGCGGGAGACGAGAATACGTTGCTAGACTAAGAAGGTCGTAGATTAAATGTGCAACGGATTCGCGGCTTCCCGTAACGGATTTTTTTGTATGTTCGTGTATTTAATGTATTTTGGTATTTCGTGTCTTTTTGGCGGTTTTTGATTTATTTATTTTATGTATGTGTTGTGGACGAGTTAGTCCATGTTATTTGATCATTATATCCGACTTATAATTTGAACTGTGTTTTTTCTGCTTCTTCAACGGCCAGAGAGAGAGAGTTAACGGCGATACCGACGTGAGCTAGTTTGTGTATTCAACTACAAAATACACTGGCGCCCTAAACATTTTCAAAGTGTAATAATCAATTTTATTTAGTAGTCAAATACTTATTATTTCAACAAAAAAAGCGCACCATTACAATTGTCGCCCAACAGAAGGGGCTTTGACCACGGAAAAAGGCGTCGCCATTACAAGACGTCATTGGCGTAAATTGATTTAACATGAGAGGGTCAATTATGACCTGTGACCTACTTAGATCGGATTTTCTTATTGGCAGTTTGTTGAGCTCATTGACGGCTACTTAGGTTCCAATTTTAGGCGCGAAGCGTTTATCCGTTTAGACGTCATTGGCGTAAATTGATTTAACATGAGAGGGTCAATTATGACCTGTGACCTACTTAGATTGGATTTTCTTAATGGTAGTTTGTTTACCTTACTGACGACTACTTAACTTCCAATATTGGGCGCGAGGCGTTTATCCGTTTAGACGTCATTGGCGTAAATCGATTTAACATTAGAAGGTCAATTATGACCTGTGACCTACTTAGATAGGATTTTCTTGCTGGCAGCTTGTTTAGCTTATTGACGGCTACTTAGGTTCCAATTTTGGGCGCAAAGCGTTTATCCGTTTAGACGTCATTGGCGTAAATTGATTTAACATGAGAGGGTCAATTATGACCTGTGACTTACTTAGATCGGATTTTCTTATTGGCAGTTTGTTGAGCTCATTGACGGGTACTTAGGTTCCAATTTTGGGCGCGAGGCGTTTATTCGTTTAGACGTCATTGGCGTAAATCGATTTAACATTAGAAGGTCAATTATGACCTGTGACCTACTTAGATAGGATTTTCTTGCTGGCAGCTTGTTTAGCTTATTGACGGCTACTTAGGTTCCAATTTTGGGCGCAAAGCGTTTATCCGTTTAGACGTCATTGGCGTAAATTGATTTAACATGAGAGGGTCAATTATGACCTGTGACTTACTTAGATCGGATTTTCTTATTGGCAGTTTGTTGAGCTCATTGACGGGTACTTAGGTTACAATTTTGGGCGCGAAGCGTTTATCCGTTTAGACGTCATTGGCGTAAATAGATTTAACATTAGAAGGTCAATTATGACCTGTGACCTACTTAGATAGGATTTTCTTGCTGGCAGCTTGTTTAGCTTATTGACGGCTACTTAGGTTCCAATTTTGGGCGCAAAGCGTTTATCCGTTTAGACGTCATTGGCGTAAATTGATTTAACATGAGAGGGTCAATTATGACCTGTGACTTACTTAGATCGGATTTTCTTATTGGCAGTTTGTTGAGCTCATTGACGGGTACTTAGGTTACAATTTTAGGCGCGAAGCGTTTATCCGTTTAGACGTCATTGGCGTAAATTGATTTAACATGAGAGGGTCAATTATGACCTGTGACCTACTTAGATTGGATTTTCTTAACGGTAGTTTGTTTACCTTACTGACGACTACTTAACTTCCAATATTGGGCGCGAGGCGTTTATCCGATTAGACGTCATTGGCGTAAATCGATTTAACATTAGAAGGTCAATTATGACCTGTGACCTACTTAGATAGGATTTTCTTGCTGGCAGCTTGTTTAGCTTATTGACGGCTACTTAGGTTCCAATTTTGGGCGCAAAGCGTTTATCCGTTTAGACGTCATTGGCGTAAATTGATTTAACATGAGAGGGTCAATTATGACCTGTGACTTACTTAGATCGGATTTTCTTATTGGCAGTTTGTTGAGCTCATTGACGGGTACTTAGGTTCCAATTTTGGGCGCGAGGCGTTTATTCGTTTAGACGTCATTGGCGTAAATCGATTTAACATTAGAAGGTCAATTATGACCTGTGACCTACTTAGATAGGATTTTCTTGCTGGCAGCTTGTTTAGCTTATTGACGGCTACTTAGGTTCCAATTTTGGGCGCAAAGCGTTTATCCGTTTAGACGTCATTGGCGTAAATTGATTTAACATGAGAGGGTCAATTATGACCTGTGACTTACTTAGATCGGATTTTCTTATTGGCAGTTTGTTGAGCTCATTGACGGGTACTTAGGTTACAATTTTGGGCGCGAAGCGTTTATCCGTTTAGACGTCATTGGCGTAAATAGATTTACCATTAGAAGGTCAATTATGACCTGTGACCTACTTAGATAGGATTTTCTTGCTGGCAGCTTGTTTAGCTTATTGACGGCTACTTAGGTTCCAATTTTGGGCGCAAAGCGTTTATCCGTTTAGACGTCATTGGCGTAAATCGATTTAACATTAGAAGGTCAATTATGACCTGTGACCTACTTAGATAGGATTTTCTTGCTGGCAGCTTGTTTAGCTTATTGACGGCTACTTAGGTTTCAATTTTGGGCGCAAAGCGTTTATCCGTTTAGACGTCATTGGCGTAAATTGATTTAACCTGAGAGGGTCAATTATGACCTGTGACTTACTTAGATCGGATTTTCTTATTGGCAGTTTGTTGAGCTCATTGACGGGTACTTAGGTTACAATTTTGAGCGCGAAGCGTTTATCCGTTTAGACGTCATTGGCGTAAATAGATTTAACATTAGAAGGTCAATTATGACCTGTGACCTACTTAGATAGGATTTTCTTGCTGGCAGCTTGTTTAGCTTATTGACGGCTACTTAGGTTCCAATTTTGGGCGCAAAGCGTTTATCCGTTTAGACGTCATTGGCGTAAATTGATTTAAAATTAGAAGGTCAATTATGACCTGTGACCTACTTAGATTGGATTTTCTTGCTGGCAGTTTGTTTAGCTTAGTGACGGCTACTTAGGTTCCAATTTTAGGCCCGAAGCGTTTATCCGTTTAGACGTCATTGGCGTAAATTGATTTAACATGAGAGGGTCAATTATGACCTGTGACCTACTTAGATCGGATTTTCTTATTGGCAGTTTGTTGTGCTCATTGACGGCTACTTAGGTTCCAATTTTAGGCGCGAAGCGTTAATCCGTTTAGACGTTATTGGCGTAAATTGATTTAACATGAGAGGGTCAATTATGACCTGTGACCTACTTAGATCGGATTTTTTTACTGGCAGTTTGTTGAGCTCATTGACGGCTACTTAGGTTCCAATTTTAGGCGCGAAGCGTTTATCCGTTTAGACGTCATTGGCGTAAATTGATTTAACATGAGAGGGTCAATTATGACCTGTGACCTACTTAGATCGGTTTTCTTATTGGCAGTTTGTTGTGCTCATTGACGGCTACTTAGGTTCCAATTTTAGGCGCGAAGCGTTTATCCGTTTAGACGTCATTGGCGTAAATTGATTTAACATGAGAGGGTCAATTATGACCTGTGACCTACTTAGATCGGATTTTCTTATTGGCAGTTTGTTGTGCTCATTGACGGCTACTTAGGTTCCAATTTTAGGCGCGATGCGTTTATCCGTTTAGACGTCATTGGCGTAAATTGATTTAACATGAGAGGGTCAATTATGACCTGTGACCTACTTAGATCGGATTTTCTTATTGGCAGTTTGTTGTGCTCATTGACGGCTACTTAGGTTCCAATTTTAGGCGCGAAGCGTTTATCCGTTTAGACGTCATTGGCGTAAATTGATTTAACATGAGAGGGTCAATTATGACCTGTGACCTACTTAGATCGGATTTTCTTATTGGCAGTTTGTTGTGCTCATTGACGGCTACTTAGGTTCCAATTTTAGGCGCGAAGCGTTTATCCGTTTAGACGTCATTGGCGTAAATTGATTTAACATGGGAGGGTCAATTATGACCTGTGACCTACTTAGATCGGATTTTCTTATTGGCAGTTTGTTGAGCTCATTGACGGCTACTTAGGTTCCAATTTTAGGCGCTAAGCGTTAATCCGTTTAGACGTCATTGGCGTAAATTGATTTAACATGAGAGGGTCAATTATGACCTGTGACCTACTTAGATCGGATTTTCTTATTGGCAGTTTGTTGTGCTCATTGACGGCTACTTAGGTTCCAATTTTAGGCGCGAAGCGTTTATCCGTTTAGACGTCATTGGCGTAAATTGATTTAACATGAGAGGGTCAATTATGACCTGTGACCTACTTAGATCGGATTTTCTTATTGGCAGTTTGTTGAGCTCATTGACGGCTACTCAGGTTCCAATTTTAGGCGCGAAGCGTTTATCCGTTTAGACGTCATTGGCGTAAATTGATTTAACATGAGAGGGTCAATTATGACCTGTGACCTACTTAGATCGGATTTTCTTATTGGCAGTTTGTTGAGCTCATTGACGGCTACTCAGGTTCCAATTTTAGGCGCGAAGCGTTTATCCGTTTAGACGTCATTGGCGTAAATTGATTTAACATGAGAGGGTCAATTATGACCTGTGACCTACTTAGATCGGATTTTTTTACTGGCAGTTTGTTGAGCTCATTGACGGCTACTTAGGTTCCAATTTTAGGCGCGAAGCGTTTATCCGTTTAGACGTCATTGGCGTAAATTGATTTAACATGAGAGGGTCAATTATGACCTGTGACCTACTTAGATTGGATTTTCTTAATGGTAGTTTGTTTACCTTACTGACGACTACTTAACTTCCAATATTGGGCGCGAGGCGTTTATCCGTTTAGACGTCATTGGCGTAAATCGATTTAACATTAGAAGGTCAATTATGACCTGTGACCTACTTAGATAGGATTTTCTTGCTGGCAGCTTGTTTAGCTTATTGACGGCTACTTAGGTTCCAATTTTGGGCGCAAAGCGTTTATCCGTTTAGACGTCATTGGCGTAAATTGATTTAAAATTAGAAGGTCAATTATGACCTGTGACCTACTTAGATTGGATTTTCTTGCTGGCAGTTTGTTTAGCTTAGTGACGGCTACTTAGGTTCCAATTTTAGGCCCGAAGCGTTTATCCGTTTAGACGTCATTGGCGTAAATTGATTTAACATGAGAGGGTCAATTATGACCTGTGACCTACTTAGATCGGATTTTCTTATTGGCAGTTTGTTGTGCTCATTGACGGCTACTTAGGTTCCAATTTTAGGCGCGAAGCGTTAATCCGTTTAGACGTTATTGGCGTAAATTGATTTAACATGAGAGGGTCAATTATGACCTGTGACCTACTTAGATCGGATTTTTTTACTGGCAGTTTGTTGAGCTCATTGACGGCTACTTAGGTTCCAATTTTAGGCGCGAAGCGTTTATCCGTTTAGACGTCATTGGCGTAAATTGATTTAACATGAGAGGGTCAATTATGACCTGTGACCTACTTAGATCGGTTTTCTTATTGGCAGTTTGTTGTGCTCATTGACGGCTACTTAGGTTCCAATTTTAGGCGCGAAGCGTTTATCCGTTTAGACGTCATTGGCGTAAATTGATTTAACATGAGAGGGTCAATTATGACCTGTGACCTACTTAGATCGGATTTTCTTATTGGCAGTTTGTTGTGCTCATTGACGGCTACTTAGGTTCCAATTTTAGGCGCGATGCGTTTATCCGTTTAGACGTCATTGGCGTAAATTGATTTAACATGAGAGGGTCAATTATGACCTGTGACCTACTTAGATCGGATTTTCTTATTGGCAGTTTGTTGTGCTCATTGACGGCTACTTAGGTTCCAATTTTAGGCGCGAAGCGTTTATCCGTTTAGACGTCATTGGCGTAAATTGATTTAACATGAGAGGGTCAATTATGACCTGTGACCTACTTAGATCGGATTTTCTTATTGGCAGTTTGTTGTGCTCATTGACGGCTACTTAGGTTCCAATTTTAGGCGCGAAGCGTTTATCCGTTTAGACGTCATTGGCGTAAATTGATTTAACATGGGAGGGTCAATTATGACCTGTGACCTACTTAGATCGGATTTTCTTATTGGCAGTTTGTTGAGCTCATTGACGGCTACTTAGGTTCCAATTTTAGGCGCTAAGCGTTAATCCGTTTAGACGTCATTGGCGTAAATTGATTTAACATGAGAGGGTCAATTATGACCTGTGACCTACTTAGATCGGATTTTCTTATTGGCAGTTTGTTGTGCTCATTGACGGCTACTTAGGTTCCAATTTTAGGCGCGAAGCGTTTATCCGTTTAGACGTCATTGGCGTAAATTGATTTAACATGAGAGGGTCAATTATGACCTGTGACCTACTTAGATCGGATTTTCTTATTGGCAGTTTGTTGAGCTCATTGACGGCTACTCAGGTTCCAATTTTAGGCGCGAAGCGTTTATCCGTTTAGACGTCATTGGCGTAAATTGATTTAACATGAGAGGGTCAATTATGACCTGTGACCTACTTAGATCGGATTTTCTTATTGGCAGTTTGTTGAGCTCATTGACGGCTACTCAGGTTCCAATTTTAGGCGCGAAGCGTTTATCCGTTTAGACGTCATTGGCGTAAATTGATTTAACATGAGAGGGTCAATTATGACCTGTGACCTACTTAGATCGGATTTTTTTACTGGCAGTTTGTTGAGCTCATTGACGGCTACTTAGGTTCCAATTTTAGGCGCGAAGCGTTTATCCGTTTAGACGTCATTGGCGTAAATTGATTTAACATGAGAGGGTCAATTATGACCTGTGACCTACTTAGATTGGATTTTCTTAATGGTAGTTTGTTTACCTTACTGACGACTACTTAACTTCCAATATTGGGCGCGAGGCGTTTATCCGTTTAGACGTCATTGGCGTAAATCGATTTAACATTAGAAGGACAATTATGACCTGTGACCTACTTAGATAGGATTTTCTTGCTGGCAGCTTGTTTAGCTTATTGTAACGAATATTTATTTTTATAATTGTTTATAATTATTTTATTTAGACTTAAAAATTACACTTAACTTATCTAATTTATTTATAACTACTGCCTAATTTATTTAAAAATGTTTATGCACTATAATAAGTAAAAATCCGTTAAATACGAACGCGAATTCTTTTAAACACTTTTAACACGTTTACGATACGAATTAATGACGAACTCGAACTCTTCATTGAAACTAAACTCCGTCAGTTGACCGTGTCCTATTTATTTCTCTTGATCGGCACATTCTCGAGGCGTCTAGAACTGAGTAGAATATTCTCGCGTATTCCGGAAGGTCGGCCGATAAGATGATTCACCATTCTTGTTACACTGCCCCCTCCTTAAAACTGTTTCGTCCCGAAACAAGAACTTCCGTTCTGGAACATGAAGGTATCTGCACGCCGAGCCTTTGTTGCAACGTCCCTGGCTGTAGAAGTAGCATTCGACAGTTTTGTTCATTGCAGTTCCTTTTGGATTGTAGCACCTCACTAGAATGTTGACACCGGTGCCTCGGAATATCACTTCCAACATATTCCGCACTATTCTCCAATCAGAGCGGTCCAGTCCACATCCTAGCTTAGGTACTGCCAACTTGGTCACCTTGTTGGACAGAACCTGCTTCTTTAGATCGTTGAGGGCATTCCAAATGTCCCGGTAACTCGGCTTATGATCCGACCTCTCTTTTGTCACCAGATAGTACAGGAACCTCTGTTGCTCCGCTAGGGCTAACGTTTTACCCGCTCTTGGGCCCTGTTTTCTCAACTCCTCTAATCGGCCAAACTTTTCGTTGAAGACGACAGCGATACCTCTGGCCATTCGCAGATCTTCGGCGACGCAGTGGGCTAACGAATATTCTTGAGGCACATCAAACAAGTCGCCTTCTTCTTCCACAGTGACCCCGAATCTTGCCTTATGCTCCTTCGCGTAGAAGAGCATAAATTTATCAAACTCGTCATCTGCTTCACTATTTATTTTTCGAAGTTGAACGGTACTCGAGCTCTCGGTTTCTTTGGCGTTTGGCGAAGCATACGGAGCTAATCGATTAAAATGTACGACTTTTACTTTTCCATTAGGCGGCTTTCGTATCCAATAAATGACGTCGTTTACCCTCTTAACTACATCGTATGGGCCTTCCCACGATCTTTGTAACTTAGGCGACAAGCCTCGACGTCTTTGTGGATTAAATAGCCACACTTTGTCATTTTCTTGGAATCCGCCTTTTTCCGCCTTTACGTCGTAATGCTCCTTCATTCTGTCACTGGCAATCTGTATGCTTCCGCGAACGCCATCGTGAATGTTGTCTAGCCTTTTACGTAACTTCTCGACATATTCTCCACCAGCAACGTTTTCTTCTCCAGGCTTGCTCCCAAACTTCAAATCGCACGGCAATCTCATTTCGCGCCCAAACACTACGCTTGCTGGAGTTTGACCGGTGGTCTCATGTACTGCTGATCTGTATGCCATGAGAAATAAGGGTAGATGTTCGTCCCAATCTCTTTGTTGTTGCGAAACCACTTTGGAGAGATATTTTCCCACCGTTCTATTCATTCGCTCGACCATACCGTCGGACTGAGGGTGTAAGGCAGTCGTCCTGGTCTTATGGATTCCCAATATTTTACAAACGTTTTGAAATAGAGCCGACTCAACGTTTCGGCCCTGATCTGAATGCAGCTCTAACGGCACGCCAAAACGACTGAAGAATTCCTTCACCAAGACTTCGGCAACAGTGGCAGCTTCTTGATTCTTCAAAGCATAAGCTTCAACCCATTTACTAAAGTAGTCCATAGCCACCAAGATGTATTTATTACCGGCTTCTGTCTCTGGGAAAGGACCAGCCACGTCGATTGCTATTCGTTCGAATGGGCTTCCAACGTTGTATTGCCTCATAGGAGCTTTTCTTTTTCCTCGGGGACCATTACCGGACGCACAAACGTCGCACTTTCTGCACCATTCGTTTACATCTTCTTTGCAGTTCACCCAATAGAATCTCTCTCGGACTTTTTCCAGGGTCTTCTTTACACCCAAATGCCCTCCGGACGATCCATCGTGTAGATATCGAAGTACCTCCTGAACCCGATTCTTTGGTACCACTATCTGAATTCTTCCACTGGATCCGTCTGGGTTTTCCAATGTCCGCTTTAGAACACCATTTTCTACTAGCAGAGAGTTCCATTGCGCCCAATACGCTTTCACAACCGGATTGGTAGCAGAAACATCGCCCCAGGTTGGGCGTTGGCCTCCATCCTTCCATTCCACAACCTTGCTCAGATCTGCGTCCCGTCTTTGTTCTCTAGCGATCTCGTCATCGCTCCAGAGAGAATCGATCACGCCCGTACGGAGAATCGGACATACGCGACTTTCTAATCGTGAGCAATGCTTGCATTCTGCCGAACAAGGTCTTCTAGATAAAGCATCGGCATTTCCGTGGCTTCTTCCAGGTCGGTGCTCGATATCGAAGTCGTACTCTTGCAGCCGCTCGATCCATCTGGCCACTTGCCCTTCTGGATTCTTAAACTGCAGAAGCCATCTTAAAGCTGCGTGATCCGTCCTTATCAAAAATCTTCTCCCATACAAATATTTGTAGAAATGTTCGACCGCTTTCACTGCAGCTAGAAGCTCCCTCCTTGTCACGCAGTAATTTCGTTCCGGTTTGGACAATGATTTGCTGAAGTAGCCGATGACTTTTTCCTTTCCATCTTGTATCTGGGACAAAACTCCGCCGATTCCCACATTGCTCGCGTCCGTATCCAGTATAAATTTCCCGTGTCTATTGGGATAGCCTAATATTGGCGCTTTAACCAAAATTTGCTTAAGCTGTTCGAACGCCAATTGACACTCATTATCCCATTTAAAGGCTCTTGCTTGTTTGGTCAATCTGGTCATAGGCTTCGCGACGTCCGCAAATCGAGGCACAAAACGACGGTAGTAGGTACAGAGTCCCAGAAAACTACGGAGTTCGTGTTTGTCCTTAGGTACTGGCCACTCCATAACTGCGCTTACTTTCTCCGGATCTACAGCTACTCCCTTAGCGGAGACCACGTGTCCCAGGTACTTAACTTCCTTCTGGAACAAGTTGCATTTCTTAGGGCTGAGCTTCAGGTTTGCCTCTCGTAGCCTCTGAAATACATCTTCTAAGTTCTTCAGGTGGCTCTCGAAGGTCTGGCCAACCACTATCATGTCGTCGAGATAGACCAAGCACGTATTCCATGACAATCCTTTAAGAACCATTTCCATGAGACGTTCGAAGGTTGCAGGCGCATTACATAATCCGAATGGCATCACTGTAAACTGCCACAGTCCCGAACCGATGGTAAATGCAGTCTTCTCGCGATCCTTGGGGTTCATGCCTACTTGCCAGTATCCACTCTTCAAGTCCAATGTCGAAAACCATTTCGAGCCCGACAGCGTGTCCAACGTGTCATCAATTCTTGGCAGCGGGTAACTGTCCTTTTTAGTGACGTTGTTTAACTGGCGATAGTCGACACAAAACCTGGTTGATCCATCCTTCTTTTTGACTAACACTACCGGAGAAGCCCACGGGCTATACGATGGCTCAATAACTCCTTGTTTTGCCATATCCCCAATGATCTTTTCGGCTTCTTCGCGTTTGGCCAATGGAAGTCGTCTGGCACGTTGACGTATGGGTTGGCTGTCTCCAGTATTTATTTCGTGCTTTACTTTATCGGTACCACCTCCGAAGTTATCATTCAAAGCGAAAATATCCTGGTATCGGTTAACTAACGTTCTTATGGCGTTTTGTTGACTATCTGGTAGGCTTTTGCATGACGGAACAACCATATCCATTAGCTTCGATGCATCTTTTTTTCCCGTACCGTGGGAACCAGTCCCCATTCTGCGAATAATGCTGGATACCGGAGAGCATATTCCAATTTCCGTCTCCTTCTTCAAATGGCTCGGAAAATCGTTAAGATTTATCATCCGTACTGGAATCGAATCGCTGGCTTTGACCAATACTTTTCCCATCAAGATTCCCCGACCAATCTTGAGGTCATAGCTCGGCTCCAATAGCCGTACACAGCCTTCTCTAATATTCCCATCCGTGCGAGCCATTACAACAACTTCACTCCGCCTGGGCAAAGTTACATCTTCGGCAAGAATCACTCGCACCGCAGCATCATTCCATGGATGTAAAGTAAGTTCTTCGTTTTCAACCCTCAGCGTTCCGTTTGCGAGGTCCATTGCAAAACCATACTTCTTCATTACGTCCATACCCACAATGAATTCATCAGTGATGTCTGCCACTAATACTCGATGTTCTATGATTTTGCTTCCGATTCCAATTTTCACTACTAACTCCCCGTGGGTCTCGACGGTATCTCCCGTTGCTGTCCGGAGTTTCGTTTGTCCAGCCATTGATGGTTTCCTTCGTCGGGCCATATCAGTTCTCATAATGCTCCTTGTTGCTCCGGTATCGAGTAGCAAAGCTAGGTTTTTACCGTCTACCGTACCGTCGACAAATAGGCTGTCCGGTTGTTGTTGCCGCGACGCCACAATAGCAACTTTTTCAGGGGCCTGGTTACCACGGATCGACGTTCGCCCCCCATCATTGATCCGTTTTCGTTTTCCCGACTGCTGGTTCCTAGATTTCATTCTTTTTCGTTCTTCGAAGTACTTTCTAGGACGGTCACCACGATTCTGTGTGTGCCCCATTTCACCGCAGTTTCGACGCCCGAGCCTCACTTTGCTTCGTTTTGTTTCATCCATTACTCTTCGTAGCAATTCTTCCAGCGATTCTTTCTTTTGCGGATCTTCAGTGCTTTCTAGCTCACGAACTCTGGCGCGACCTCGTGACACCTGCTTGGCTGCCTCGAACTCCAGCGCATGAGCCAAGGCGTCGTCCAACGTCTTCGACCGGGCTTAGCGTAAAGCTTGTTGGGTCTCGCCGTCTCTAAGGCCATCGATGAATGTCTGCACCGCCAATTGCTCTAAGAAACTGTCCGGGGCAGTCGGGTAGGCCAGTCGCACCAATCGAGCCACATCCGCCTCAAACTCCTGAAGACCCTCTCCCGATTTCTGTTCCCTGGCCTTTAACTGAGCGTGGTACACCTGTTGTAGATGTTGGTCACCATAACGCATCTTCAAGCGGGACACGAGGTGGTTGTAGTCCGCTTGTTGTTCCTCGGGGATGGTCTGTAGAATGTTTAAAGCGTCACCCCGTAAACAGACAATTAAATTCGTGACCTTTTCTTGCATTGACCAGTTGTTTGCATTTGCAGCAGCTTCGAACTGTTTGAGGTACGTTGAGAGAGGTGTTTTGCCGTCGTAAGTGGGTGGTGACACTTTCGAATTGGCACTAGCACTAGCACAGTTTTGTACTTTTCCCCCTTTCATTAACAGATTTATTTTGTCTTCCAGTTCCTGAACTTTCGTATCTGTACCGCTATGCTTCACGCGTTCACTTCGGATTATTTTTCCCACGACATCTTTCAGTTCTTGCAACTGCCCTTGGTGTTTTTCTTCGAGCTGCTCCAATCGCGAATCTACTTGATGGAATTTTTGTTCTGTTTGTAACTCGATTTGCCTTAATTCTTCACTTATGTCTTCCTTTATCGCGGTAACTTCTGCCTTTATTTCTTCTTTCATTTCGTCTTGACCCGCTTTAATTTCATCTTTCATTTCGTCTTGAGCTGTCTTTATTTCATCTTTCATCTCGTCTTGAGCGGCCTTCATATCATCTTGACCCACTTTCATTTCATGTTTCATCTCATCTTGACCCATTTTCATTGCTGCCATTATGGCTACTAGTTCACTCAATTTATCTTCCATTTCGGCCGTTTGACTTCGAGTTACAGGCATTCACTTTTTCACTTTTATTTTAAACTACGCACTTGATTTTAAACCCCACACCTGACACCAATGTAACGAATATTTATTTTTATAATTGTTTATAATTATTTTATTTAGACTTAAAAATTACACTTAACTTATCTAATTTATTTATAACTACTGCCTAATTTATTTAAAAATGTTTATGCACTATAATAAGTAAAAATCCGTTAAATACGAACGCGAATTCTTTTAAACACTTTTAACACGTTTACGATACGAATTAATGACGAACTCGAACTCTTCATTGAAACTAAACTCCGTCAGTTGACCGTGTCCTATTTATTTCTCTTGATCGGCACATTCTCGAGGCGTCTAGAACTGAGTAGAATATTCTCGCGTATTCCGGAAGGTCGGCCGATAAGATGATTCACCATTCTTGTTACACTGCCCCCTCCTTAAAACTGTTTCGTCCCGAAACAAGAACTTCCGTTCTGGAACATGAAGGTATCTGCACGCCGAGCCTTTGTTGCAACGTCCCTGGCTGTAGAAGTAGCATTCGACAGTTTTGTTCATTGCAGTTCCTTTTGGATTGTAGCACCTCACTAGAATGTTGACACCGGTGCCTCGGAATATCACTTCCAACATATTCCGCACTATTCTCCAATCAGAGCGGTCCAGTCCACATCCTAGCTTAGGTACTGCCAACTTGGTCACCTTGTTGGACAGAACCTGCTTCTTTAGATCGTTGAGGGCATTCCAAATGTCCCGGTAACTCGGCTTATGATCCGACCTCTCTTTTGTCACCAGATAGTACAGGAACCTCTGTTGCTCCGCTAGGGCTAACGTTTTACCCGCTCTTGGGCCCTGTTTTCTCAACTCCTCTAATCGGCCAAACTTTTCGTTGAAGACGACAGCGATACCTCTGGCCATTCGCAGATCTTCGGCGACGCAGTGGGCTAACGAATATTCTTGAGGCACATCAAACAAGTCGCCTTCTTCTTCCACAGTGACCCCGAATCTTGCCTTATGCTCCTTCGCGTAGAAGAGCATAAATTTATCAAACTCGTCATCTGCTTCACTATTTATTTTTCGAAGTTGAACGGTACTCGAGCTCTCGGTTTCTTTGGCGTTTGGCGAAGCATACGGAGCTAATCGATTAAAATGTACGACTTTTACTTTTCCATTAGGCGGCTTTCGTATCCAATAAATGACGTCGTTTACCCTCTTAACTACATCGTATGGGCCTTCCCACGATCTTTGTAACTTAGGCGACAAGCCTCGACGTCTTTGTGGATTAAATAGCCACACTTTGTCATTTTCTTGGAATCCGCCTTTTTCCGCCTTTACGTCGTAATGCTCCTTCATTCTGTCACTGGCAATCTGTATGCTTCCGCGAACGCCATCGTGGATGTTGTCTAGCCTTTTACGTAACTTCTCGACATATTCTCCACCAGCAACGTTTTCTTCTCCAGGCTTGCTCCCAAACTTCAAATCGCACGGCAATCTCATTTCGCGCCCAAACACTACGCTTGCTGGAGTTTGACCGGTGGTCTCATGTACTGCTGATCTGTATGCCATGAGAAATAAGGGTAGATGTTCGTCCCAAGCGTTTATCCGTTTAGACGTCATTGGCGTAAATTGATTTAACATGAGAGGGTCAATTATGACCTGTGACCTACTTAGATCGGATTTTCTTATTGGCAGTTTGTTGAGCTCATTGACGGCTACTCAGGTTCCAATTTTAGGCGCGAAGCGTTTATCCGTTTAGACGTCATTGGCGTAAATTGATTTAACATGAGAGGGTCAATTATGACCTGTGACCTACTTAGATCGGATTTTTTTACTGGCAGTTTGTTGAGCTCATTGACGGCTACTTAGGTTCCAATTTTAGGCGCGAAGCGTTTATCCGTTTAGACGTCATTGGCGTAAATTGATTTAACATGAGAGGGTCAATTATGACCTGTGACCTACTTAGATTGGATTTTCTTAATGGTAGTTTGTTTACCTTACTGACGACTACTTAACTTCCAATATTGGGCGCGAGGCGTTTATCCGTTTAGACGTCATTGGCGTAAATCGATTTAACATTAGAAGGACAATTATGACCTGTGACCTACTTAGATAGGATTTTCTTGCTGGCAGCTTGTTTAGCTTATTGTAACGAATATTTATTTTTATAATTGTTTATAATTATTTTATTTAGACTTAAAAATTACACTTAACTTATCTAATTTATTTATAACTACTGCCTAATTTATTTAAAAATGTTTATGCACTATAATAAGTAAAAATCCGTTAAATACGAACGCGAATTCTTTTAAACACTTTTAACACGTTTACGATACGAATTAATGACGAACTCGAACTCTTCATTGAAACTAAACTCCGTCAGTTGACCGTGTCCTATTTATTTCTCTTGATCGGCACATTCTCGAGGCGTCTAGAACTGAGTAGAATATTCTCGCGTATTCCGGAAGGTCGGCCGATAAGATGATTCACCATTCTTGTTACACTGCCCCCTCCTTAAAACTGTTTCGTCCCGAAACAAGAACTTCCGTTCTGGAACATGAAGGTATCTGCACGCCGAGCCTTTGTTGCAACGTCCCTGGCTGTAGAAGTAGCATTCGACAGTTTTGTTCATTGCAGTTCCTTTTGGATTGTAGCACCTCACTAGAATGTTGACACCGGTGCCTCGGAATATCACTTCCAACATATTCCGCACTATTCTCCAATCAGAGCGGTCCAGTCCACATCCTAGCTTAGGTACTGCCAACTTGGTCACCTTGTTGGACAGAACCTGCTTCTTTAGATCGTTGAGGGCATTCCAAATGTCCCGGTAACTCGGCTTATGATCCGACCTCTCTTTTGTCACCAGATAGTACAGGAACCTCTGTTGCTCCGCTAGGGCTAACGTTTTACCCGCTCTTGGGCCCTGTTTTCTCAACTCCTCTAATCGGCCAAACTTTTCGTTGAAGACGACAGCGATACCTCTGGCCATTCGCAGATCTTCGGCGACGCAGTGGGCTAACGAATATTCTTGAGGCACATCAAACAAGTCGCCTTCTTCTTCCACAGTGACCCCGAATCTTGCCTTATGCTCCTTCGCGTAGAAGAGCATAAATTTATCAAACTCGTCATCTGCTTCACTATTTATTTTTCGAAGTTGAACGGTACTCGAGCTCTCGGTTTCTTTGGCGTTTGGCGAAGCATACGGAGCTAATCGATTAAAATGTACGACTTTTACTTTTCCATTAGGCGGCTTTCGTATCCAATAAATGACGTCGTTTACCCTCTTAACTACATCGTATGGGCCTTCCCACGATCTTTGTAACTTAGGCGACAAGCCTCGACGTCTTTGTGGATTAAATAGCCACACTTTGTCATTTTCTTGGAATCCGCCTTTTTCCGCCTTTACGTCGTAATGCTCCTTCATTCTGTCACTGGCAATCTGTATGCTTCCGCGAACGCCATCGTGGATGTTGTCTAGCCTTTTACGTAACTTCTCGACATATTCTCCACCAGCAACGTTTTCTTCTCCAGGCTTGCTCCCAAACTTCAAATCGCACGGCAATCTCATTTCGCGCCCAAACACTACGCTTGCTGGAGTTTGACCGGTGGTCTCATGTACTGCTGATCTGTATGCCATGAGAAATAAGGGTAGATGTTCGTCCCAAGCGTTTATCCGTTTAGACGTCATTGGCGTAAATTGATTTAACATGAGAGGGTCAATTATGACCTGTGACCTACTTAGATCGGTTTTCTTATTGGCAGTTTGTTGTGCTCATTGACGGCTACTTAGGTTCCAATTTTAGGCGCGAAGCGTTTATCCGTTTAGACGTCATTGGCGTAAATTGATTTAACATGAGAGGGTCAATTATGACCTATGACCTACTTAGATCGGATTTTCTTATTGGCAGTTTGTTGTGCTCATTGACGGCTACTTAGGTTCCAATTTTAGGCGCGAAGCGTTTATCCGTTTAGACGTCATTGGCGTAAATCGATTTAACATTAGAAGGTCAATTATGACCTGTGACCTACTTAGATAGGATTTTCTTGCTGGCAGCTTGTTTAGCTTATTGACGGCTACTTAGGTTCCAATTTTGGGCGCAAAGCGTTTATCCGTTTAGACGTCATTGGCGTAAATTGATTTAACATGAGAGGGTCAATTATGACCTGTGACTTACTTAGATCGGATTTTCTTATTGGCAGTTTGTTGAGCTCATTGACGGGTACTTAGGTTACAATTTTGGGGGCGAAGCGTTTATCCGTTTAGACGTCATTGGCGTAAATTGATTTAAAATTAGAAGGTCAATTATGACCTGTGACCTACTTAGATTGGATTTTCTTGCTGGCAGTTTGTTTAGCTTAGTGACGGCTACTTAGGTTCCAATTTTAGGCGCGAAGCGTTTATCCGTTTAGACGTCATTGGCGTAAATTGATTTAACATGAGAGGGTCAATTATGACCTGTGACCTACTTAGATCGGATTTTCTTATTGGCAGTTTGTTGTGCTCATTGACGGCTACTTAGGTTCCAATTTTAGGCGCGAAGCGTCTATCCGTTTAGACGTTATTGGCGTAAATTGATTTAACATGAGAGGGTCAATTATGACCTGTGACCTACTTAGATCGGATTTTCTTATTGGCAGTTTGTTGAGCTCATTGACGGCTACTTAGGTTCCAATTTTAGGCGCGAAGCGTTTATCCGTTTAGACGTCATTGGCGTAAATTGATTTAACATGAGAGGGTCAATTATGACCTGTGACCTACTTAGATCGGTTTTCTTATTGGCAGTTTGTTGTGCTCATTGACGGCTACTTAGGTTCCAATTTTAGGCGCGAAGCGTTTATCCGTTTAGACGTCATTGGCGTAAATTGATTTAACATGAGAGGGTCAATTATGACCTATGACCTACTTAGATCGGATTTTCTTATTGGCAGTTTGTTGTGCTCATTGACGGCTACTTAGGTTCCAATTTTAGGCGCGAAGCGTTTATCCGTTTAGACGTCATTGGCGTAAATTGATTTAACATGAGAGGGTCAATTATGACCTGTGACCTACTTAGATCGGATTTTCTTATTGGCAGTTTGTTGTGCTCATTGACGGCTACTTAGGTTCCAATTTTAGGCGCGAAGCGTTTATCCGTTTAGACGTCATTGGCGTAAATTGATTTAACATGAGAGGGTCAATTATGACCTGTGACCTACTTAGATCGGTTTTCTTATTGGCAGTTTGTTGTGCTCATTGACGGCTACTTAGGTTCCAATTTTAGGCGCGAAGCGTATATCCGTTTAGACGTCATTGGCGTAAATTGATTTAACATGAGAGGGTCAATTATGACCTATGACCTACTTAGATCGGATTTTCTTATTGGCAGTTTGTTGTGCTCATTGACGGCTACTTAGGTTCCAATTTTAGGCGCGAAGCGTTTATCCGTTTAGACGTCATTGGCGTAAATTGATTTAACATGAGAGGGTCAATTATGACCTATGACCTACTTAGATCGGATTTTCTTATTGGCAGTTTGTTGTGCTCATTGACGGCTACTTAGGTTCCAATTTTAGGCGCGAAACGTTTATCCGTTTAGACGTCATTGGCGTAAATCGATTTAACATTAGAAGGTCAATTATGACCTGTGACCTACTTAGATAGGATTTTCTTGCTGGCAGCTTGTTTAGCTTATTGACGGCTACTTAGGTTCCAATTTTGGGCGCAAAGCGTTTATCCGTTTAGACGTCATTGGCGTAAATTGATTTAACATGAGAGGGTCAATTATGACCTGTGACTTACTTAGATCGGATTTTCTTATTGGCAGTTTGTTGAGCTCATTGACGGGTACTTAGGTTACAATTTTGGGGGCGAAGCGTTTATCCGTTTAGACGTCATTGGCGTAAATTGATTTAAAATTAGAAGGTCAATTATGACCTGTGACCTACTTAGATTGGATTTTCTTGCTGGCAGTTTGTTTAGCTTAGTGACGGCTACTTAGGTTCCAATTTTAGGCGCGAAGCGTTTATCCGTTTAGACGTCATTGGCGTAAATTGATTTAACATGAGAGGGTCAATTATGACCTGTGACCTACTTAGATCGGATTTTCTTATTGGCAGTTTGTTGTGCTCATTGACGGCTACTTAGGTTCCAATTTTAGGCGCGAAGCGTCTATCCGTTTAGACGTTATTGGCGTAAATTGATTTAACATGAGAGGGTCAATTATGACCTGTGACCTACTTAGATCGGATTTTCTTATTGGCAGTTTGTTGAGCTCATTGACGGCTACTTAGGTTCCAATTTTAGGCGCGAAGCGTTTATCCGTTTAGACGTCATTGGCGTAAATTGATTTAACATGAGAGGGTCAATTATGACCTGTGACCTACTTAGATCGGTTTTCTTATTGGCAGTTTGTTGTGCTCATTGACGGCTACTTAGGTTCCAATTTTAGGCGCGAAGCGTTTATCCGTTTAGACGTCATTGGCGTAAATTGATTTAACATGAGAGGGTCAATTATGACCTATGACCTACTTAGATCGGATTTTCTTATTGGCAGTTTGTTGTGCTCATTGACGGCTACTTAGGTTCCAATTTTAGGCGCGAAGCGTTTATCCGTTTAGACGTCATTGGCGTAAATTGATTTAACATGAGAGGGTCAATTATGACCTGTGACCTACTTAGATCGGATTTTCTTATTGGCAGTTTGTTGTGCTCATTGACGGCTACTTAGGTTCCAATTTTAGGCGCGAAGCGTTTATCCGTTTAGACGTCATTGGCGTAAATTGATTTAACATGAGAGGGTCAATTATGACCTGTGACCTACTTAGATCGGATTTTCTTATTGGCAGTTTGTTGTGCTCATTGACGGCTACTTAGGTTCCAATTTTAGGCGCTAAGCGTTAATCCGTTTAGACGTCATTGGCGTAAATTGATTTAACATGAGAGGGTCAATTATGACCTGTGACCTACTTAGATCGGATTTTCTTATTGGCAGTTTGTTGTGCTCATTGACGGCTACTTAGGTTCCAATTTTAGGCGCTAAGCGTTAATCCGTTTAGACGTCATTGGCGTAAATTGATTTAACATGAGAGGGTCAATTATGACCTGTGACTTACTTAGATCGGATTTTCTTATTGGCAGTTTGTTGAGCTCATTGACGGGTACTTAGGTTACAATTTTGGGCGCGAAGCGTTTATCCGTTTAGACGTCATTGGCGTAAATCGATTTAACATTAGAAGGTCAATTATGACCTGTGACCTACTTAGATAGGATTTTCTTGCTGGCAGCTTGTTTAGCTTATTGACGGCTACTTAGGTTCCAATTTTGGGCGCAAAGTGTTTATCCGTTTAGACGTCATTGGCGTAAATTGATTTAACATGAGAGGGTCAATTATGACCTGTGACTTACTTAGATCGGATTTTCTTATTGGCAGTTTGTTGAGCTCATTGACGGGTACTTAGGTTACAATTTTGGGCGCGAAGCGTTTATCCGTTTAGACGTCATTGGCGTAAATTGATTTAAAATTAGAAGGTCAATTATGACCTGTGACCTACTTAGATTGGATTTTCTTGCTGGCAGTTTGTTTAGCTTAGTGACGGCTACTTAGGTTCCAATTTTAGGCGCGAAGCGTTTATCCGTTTAGACGTCATTGGCGTAAATTGATTTAACATGAGAGGGTCAATTATGACCTGTGACCTACTTAGATCGGATTTTCTTATTGGCAGTTTGTTGTGCTCATTGACGGCTACTTAGGTTCCAATTTTAGGCGCGTAGCGTCTATCCGTTTAGACGTTATTGGCGTAAATTGATTTAACATGAGAGGGTCAATTATGACCTGTGACCTACTTAGATCGGATATTCTTATTGGCAGTTTGTTGAGCTCATTGACGGCTACTTAGGTTCCAATTTTAGGCGCGAAGCGTTTATCCGTTTAGACGTCATTAGCGTAAATTGATTTAACATGAGAGGGTCAATTATGACCTGTGACCTACTTAGATCGGTTTTCTTATTGGCAGTTTGTTGTGCTCATTGACGGCTACTTAGGTTCCAATTTTAGGCGCGAAGCGTTTATCCGTTTAGACGTCATTGGCGTAAATTGATTTAACATGAGAGGGTCAATTATGACCTATGACCTACTTAGATCGGATTTTCTTATTGGCAGTTTGTTGTGCTCATTGACGGCTACTTAGGTTCCAATTTTAGGCGCGAAGCGTTTATCCGTTTAGACGTCATTGGCGTAAATTGATTTAACATGAGAGGGTCAATTATGACCTGTGACCTACTTAGATCGGATTTTATTATTGGCAGTTTGTTGTGCTCATTGACGGCTACTTAGGTTCCAATTTTAGGCGCGAAGCGTTTATCCGTTTAGACGTCATTGGCGTAAATTGATTTAACATGAGAGGGTCAATTATGACCTGTGACCTACTTAGATCGGATTTTCTTATTGGCAGTTTGTTGTGCTCATTGACGGCTACTTAGGTTCCAATTTTAGGCGCTAAGCGTTAATCCGTTTAGACGTCATTGGCGTAAATTGATTTAACATGAGAGGGTCAATTATGACCTGTGACCTACTTAGATCGGATTTTCTTATTGGCAGTTTGTTGTGCTCATTGACGGCTACTTAGGTTCCAATTTTAGGCGCTAAGCGTTAATCCGTTTAGACGTCATTGGCGTAAATTGATTTAACATGAGAGGGTCAATTATGACCTGTGACTTACTTAGATCGGATTTTCTTATTGGCAGTTTGTTGAGCTCATTGACGGGTACTTAGGTTACAATTTTGGGCGCGAAGCGTTTATCCGTTTAGACGTCATTGGCGTAAATCGATTTAACATTAGAAGGTCAATTATGACCTGTGACCTACTTAGATAGGATTTTCTTGCTGGCAGCTTGTTTAGCTTATTGACGGCTACTTAGGTTCCAATTTTGGGCGCAAAGTGTTTATCCGTTTAGACGTCATTGGCGTAAATTGATTTAACATGAGAGGGTCAATTATGACCTGTGACTTACTTAGATCGGATTTTCTTATTGGCAGTTTGTTGAGCTCATTGACGGGTACTTAGGTTACAATTTTGGGCGCGAAGCGTTTATCCGTTTAGACGTCATTGGCGTAAATTGATTTAAAATTAGAAGGTCAATTATGACCTGTGACCTACTTAGATTGGATTTTCTTGCTGGCAGTTTGTTTAGCTTAGTGACGGCTACTTAGGTTCCAATTTTAGGCGCGAAGCGTTTATCCGTTTAGACGTCATTGGCGTAAATAGATTTAACATTAGAAGGTCAATTATGACCTGTGACCTACTTAGATCGGATTTTCTTATTGGCAGTTTGTTGTGCTCATTGACGGCTACTTAGGTTCCAATTTTAGGCGCGAAGCGTCTATCCGTTTAGACGTTATTGGCGTAAATTGATTTAACATGAGAGGGTCAATTATGACCTGTGACCTACTTAGATCGGATTTTCTTATTGGCAGTTTGTTGAGCTCATTGACGGCTACTTAGGTTCCAATTTTGGGCGCGAAGCGTTTATCCGTTTATACGTCATTGGCGTAAATAGATTTAACATTAGAAGGTCAATTATGACCTGTGACCTACTTAGATCGGATTTTCTTATTGGCAGTTTGTTGAGCTCATTGGCGGCTACTTAGGTTCCAATTTTAGGCGCGAAGCGTTTATCCGTTTAGACGTCATTGGCGTAAATCGATTTAACATTAGAAGGTCAATCATGACCTGTGACCTACTTAGATCGGATTTTCTCATTGGCAGTTTGTTGAGCTCGTTGACGGCTACTTAGGTTCCAATTTTAGGCGCGAAGCGTTTATCCGTTTCGACGTCATTGGCGTAAATCGATTTAGCATTAGAAGGTCAATTATGACCTGTGACCTACTTAGATCGGATTTTCTTGCTGGCAGCTTGTTTAGCTTATTGACGGCTACTTAGGTTCCAAGTTTGGGCGCGAGGCTGTTATTCATTTAGACGTCATTGGCGTAAATCGATTTAACATGAGAGAGTCATTTTTGACCTGTGACCTACTTAGATCGGATTTTCTTAATGGCAATTTGTTGAGTTAATTGACGGCTACTTATGTTCCAATTTTGGGCCGCAGGCGTTTATTCGTTTAGACTTCATTGTCGTAAATCGGTTTAACATTGGAAGGTCAATTATGACCTGTGACCTACTTAGATTGGATTTTCTTAATGGTAGTTTGTTTACCTTACTGACGACTACTTAACTTCCAATATTGGGCGCGAGGCGTTTATCCGTTTAGACGTCATTGGCGTAAATCGATTTAACATTAGAAGGTCAATTATGACCTGTGACCTACTTAGATAGGATTTTCTTGCTGGCAGCTTGTTTAGCTTATTGACGGCTACTTAGGTTCCAATTTTGGGCGCGAGGCGTTTATTCGTTTAGACGTCATTGGCGTAAATCGATTTAACATTAGAAGGTCAATTATGACCTGTGACCTACTTAGATAGGATTTTCTTGCTGGCAGCTTGTTTAGCTTATTGACGGCTACTTAGGTTCCAATTTTGGGCGCAAAGCGTTTATCCGTTTAGACGTCATTGGCGTAAATTGATTTAACATGAGAGGATCATTTTTGACCTGTGACCTACTTAGATCGGATCAGATCGGATTTTCTTATTGGCAGTTTTTTGAGCTCATAGACGGCTACTTAGGTTCCAATTTTGGGCGCGAGGCGTTTATTCGTTTAGACGTCATTGGCGTAAATCGATTTAACATTAGAAGGTCAATTATGACCTGTGACCTACTTAGATCGGATTTTCTTGCTGGCAGTTTGTTTAGCTTAGTGACGGCTACTTAGGTTCCAATTTTGGGCGCGAAGCGTTTATCCGTTTAGACGTCATTGGCGTAAATCGATTTAACATGAGAGGATCATTTTTGACCTGTGACCTACTTAGATCGGATCAGATCGGATTTTCTTATTGGCAGTTTTTTGAGCTCATAGACGGCTACTTAGGTTCCAATTTTGGGCGCGAGGCGTTTATTCGTTTAGACGTCATTGGCGTAAATAGATTTAACATTAGAAGGTCAATTATGACCTGTGACCTACTTAGATAGGATTTTCTTGCTGGCAGCTTGTTTAGCTTATTGACGGCTACTTAGGTTCCAATTTTGGGCGCGAGGCGTTTATTCGTTTAGACGTCATTGGCGTAAATCGATTTAACATTAGAAGGTCAATTATGACCTGTGACCTACTTAGATAGGATTTTCTTGCTGGCAGCTTGTTGAGCTCATTGACGGCTACTTAGGTTCCAATTTTAGGCGCGAAGCGTTTGTCCGTTTAGACGTCATTGGCGTAAATCGATTTAACATGAGAGGATCATTTTTGACCTGTGACCTACTTAGATCGGATCAGATCGGATTTTCTTATTGGCAGTTTTTTGAGCTCATAGACGGCTACTTAGGTTTCAATTTTGGGCGCGAGGCGTTTATTCGTTTAGACGTCATTGGCGCAAATCGATTTAGCATTAGAAGGTCAATTATGACCTGTGACCTACTTAGATCGGATTTTCTTATTGGCAGTTTGTTGAGCTCATTGACGGCTACTTAGGTTCCAATTTTAGGCACGAAGCGTTTATCCGTTTAGACGTCATTGGCGTAAATCGATTTAACATTAGAAGGTCAATTATGACCTGTGACCTACTTAGATAGGATTTTCTTGCTGGCTGCTTGTTTAGCTTATTGACGGCTACTTAGGTTCCAATTTTGGGCGCAAAGCGTTTATCCGTTTAGACGTCATTGGCGTAAATATATTTAACATGAGAGGGTCAATTATGACCTGTGACCTACTTAGATCGGATTTTCTTGCTGGCAGTTTGTTTAGCTAATTGACGGCTACTTAGGCTCCAATTTTGGGCGCGAAGCGTTTATCCGTTTAGACGTCATTGGCGTAAATCGATTTAAAATTAGAAGGTCAATTATGACCTGTGACCTACTTAGATTGGATTTTCTTGGTGGCAGTTTGTTTAGCTTAGTGACGGCTACTTAGGTTCCACTTTTGGGCGGCAGGCGTTTATCCGTTTAGACGTCATTGGCGTAAATAGATTTAACATTAGAAGGTCAATTATGACCTGTGACCTACTTAGATTGGATTTTCTTGCTGGCAGTTTGTTTAGGTCATTGACGGGTACTTAGGTTCCAATTTTGGGCGCGAAGCGTTTATCCGTTTAGACGTCATTGGCGTAAATAGATTTAACATTAGAAGGTCAATTATGACCTGTGACCTACTTAGATCGGATTTTCTTATTGGCAGTTTGTTGAGCTCATTGACGGCTACTTAGGTTCCAATTTTAGGCGCGAAGCGTTTATCCGTTTAGACGTCATTGGCGTAAATCGATTTAACATTAGGTCAATTATGACCTGTGACCTACTTAGATTGGATTTTTTGCTGGCAGTTTGTTTAGCTTAGTGACAGCTACTTAGGTTCCACTTTTGGGCGGCAGGCGTTTATCCGTTTAGACGTCATTGGCGTAAATAGATTTAACATTAGAAGGTCAATTATGACCTGTGACCTACTTAGATCGGATTTTCTTGCTGGCAGTTTGTTTAGCTTTGTGACGGCTACTTAGGTTCCAATTTTGGGCGCGAGGCGTTTATCCGTTTCGACGTCATTGGCGTAAATCGATTTAGCATTAGAAGGTCAATTATGACCTGTGACCTACTTAGATCGGATTTTCTTGCTGGCAGTTTGTTTAGCTTTGTGACGGCTACTTAGATTCCAATTTTGGGCGCGAGGCGTTTATTCATTTAGACGTCATTGGCGTAAATCGATTTAACATTAGAAGGTCAATTATGACCTGTGACCTACTTAGATTGGATTTTCTTAATGGTAGTTTGTTTACCTTACTGACGACTACTTAACTTCCAATATTGGGCGCGAGGCGTTTATCCGTTTAGACGTCATTGGCGTAAATCGATTTAACATTAGAAGGTCAATTATGACCTGTGACCTACTTAGATTGGATTTTCTTAATGGTAGTTTGTTTACCTTACTGACGACTACTTAACTTCCAATTTTGGGCGCGAAGCGTTTATCTGTTTAGACGTCATTGGCGTAAATCGATTTAACATGTGAGGGTCAATTATGACCTGTGACCTACTTAGATCGGATTTTCTTGCTGGCAGCTTGTTTAGCTAATTGACGGCTACTTAGGTTCCAATTTTGGGCGCGAAGCGTTTATCCGTTTAGACGTCATTGGCGTAAATCGATTTAACATGTGAGGGTCAATTATGACCTGTGACCTACTTAGATCGGATTTTCTTGCTGGCAGTTTGTTTAGCTAATTGACGGCTACTTAGATTCCAATTTTGGGCGGCAGGCGTTTATCCGTTTAGACGTCATTGGCGTAAATAGATTTAACATGAGAGGGTCAATTATGACCTGTGACTTACTTAGATCGGATTTTCTTATTGGCAGTTTGGTGAGCTCATTGACGGCTACTTAGGTTCCAATTTTAGGCGCGAAGCGTTTATCCGTTTAGACGTCATTGGCGTAAATCGATTTAAAATTAGGTCAATTATGTCCTGTGACCTACTTAGATAGGATTTTCTTGCTGGCAGCTTGTTTAGCTTAGTGACAGCTACTTAGGTTCCACTTTTGGGCGGCAGGCGTTTATCCGTTTAGACGTCATTGGCGTAAATAGATTTAACATTAGAAGGTCAATTATGACCTGTGACCTACTTAGATTGGATTTTCTTGCTGGCAGTTTGTTTAGGTCATTGACGGGTACTTAGGTTACAATTTTGGGCGCGAAGCGTTTATCCGTTTAGACGTCATTGGCTTAAATAGATTTAACATTAGAAGGTCAATTATGACCTGTGACCTACTTAGATCGGATTTTCTTATTGGCAGTTTGTTGAGCTCATTGACGGCTACTTAGGTTCCAATTTTAGGCGCGAAGCGTTTATCCGTTTAGACGTCATTGGCGTAAATCGATTTAACATTAGGTCAATTATGACCTGTGACTTTCTTAGATTGGATTTTTTGCTGGCAGTTTGTTTAGCTTAGTGACAGCTACTTAGGTTCCACTTTTGGGCGGCAGGCGTTTATCCGTTTAGACGTCATTGGCGTAAATAGATTTAACATGAGAGAGTCATTTTTGACCTGTGACCTACTTAGATCGGATTTTCTTAATGGCAATTTGTTGAGTTAATTGACGGCTACTTATGTTCCAATTTTGGGCAGCAGGCGTTTATTCGTTTAGACTTCATTGTCGTAAATCGGTTTAACATTGGAAGGTCAATTATGACCTGTGACCTACTTAGATTGGATTTTCTTAATGGTAGTTTGTTTACCTTACTGACGACTACTTAACTTCCAATATTGGGCGCGAGGCGTTTATCCGTTTAGACGTCATTGGCGTAAATCGATTTAACATTAGAAGGTCAATTATGACCTGTGACCTACTTAGATTGGATTTTCTTAATGGTAGTTTGTTTACCTTACTGACGACTACTTAACTTCCAATTTTGGGCGCGAAGCGTTTATCCGTTTAGACGTCATTGGCGTAAATCGATTTAACATTAGAAGGTCAGTTATGACCTGTGACCTACTTAGATAGGATTTTCTTGCTGGCAGCTTGTTTAGCTTATTGACGGCTACTTAGGTTCTAATTTTGGGCGCGAGGCGTTTATTCGTTTAGACGTCATTGGCGTAAATCGATTTAACATTAGAAGGTCAATTATGACCTGTGACCTACTTAGATAGGATTTTCTTGCTGGCAGCTTGTTGAGCTCATTGACGGCTACTTAGGTTCCAATTTTAGGCGCGAAGCGTTTATCCGTTTAGACGTCATTGGCGCAAATCGATTTAGCATTAGAAGGTCAATTATGACCTGTGACCTACTTAGATCGGATTTTCTTGCTGGCAGTTTGTTTAGCTTTGTGACGGCTACTTAGATTCCAATTTTGGGCGCGAGGCGTTTATTCATTTAGACGTCATTGGCGTAAATCGATTTAACATGAGAGAGTCATTTTTGACCTGTGACCTACTTAGATCGGATTTTCTTAATGGCAATTTGTTGAGTTAATTGACGGCTACTTATGTTCCAATTTTGAGCCGCAGGCGTTTATTCGTTTAGACGTCATTGGCGTAAATTGATTTAACATGAGAGGGTCAATTATGACCTGTGACCTACTTAGATTGGATTTTCTTAATCGTAGTTTGTTTACCTTACTGACGACTACTTAACTTCCAATATTGGGCGCGAGGCGTTTATCCGTTTAGACGTCATTGGCGTAAATCGATTTAACATTAGAAGGTCAATTATGACCTGTGACCTACTTAGATAGGATTTTCTTGCTGGCAGCTTGTTTAGCTTATTGACGGCTACTTAGGTTCCAATTTTGGGCGCGAGGCGTTTATTCGTTTAGACGTCATTGGCGTAAATCGATTTAACATTAGAAGGTCAATTATGACCTGTGACCTACTTAGATAGGATTTTCTTGCTGGCAGCTTGTTGAGCTCATTGACGGCTACTTAGGTTCCAATTTTAGGCGCGAAGCGTATGTCCGTTTAGACGTCATTGGCGTAAATCGATTTAACATGAGAGGATCATTTTTGACCTGTGACCTACTTAGATCGGATCAGATCGGATTTTCTTATTGGCAGTTTTTTGAGCTCATAGACGGCTACTTAGGTTTCAATTTTGGGCGCGAAGCGTTTATTCGTTTAGACGTCATTGGCGTAAATCGATTTAACATTAGGTCAATTATGACCTGTGTCCTACTTAGATAGGATTTTCTTGCTGGCAGCTTGTTTAGCTTATTGACGGCTACTTAGGTTCCAATTTTGGGCGCGAGGCGTTTATTCGTTTAGACGTCATTGGCGTAAATCGATTTATCACGAGAGGGTCAATTATGACCTGTGACTTACTTAGATCGGATTTTCTTATTGGCAGTTTGTTGAGCTCATTGACGGCTACTTAGGTTCCAATTTTAGGCGCGAAGCGTTTATCCGTTTAGACGTCAATGGCGTAAATCGATTTAACATTACGTCAATTATGACCTGTGACCTTCTTAGATTGGATTTTTTGCAGGCAGTTTGTTTAGCTTAGTGACAGCTACTTAGGTTCCACTTTTGGGCGGCAGGCGTTTATCCGTTTAGACGTCATTGGCGTAAATAGATTTAACATTAGAAGGTCAATTATGACCTGTGACCTACTTAGATTGGATTTTTTGCTGGCAGTTTGTTTAGCATAGTGACAGCTACTTAGGTTCCACTTTTGGGCGGCAGGCGTTTATCCGTTTAGACGTCATTGGCGTAAATAGATTTAACATTAGAAGGTCAATTATGACCTGTGACCTACTTACATCGGATTTTCTTGCTGGCAGTTTGTTTGGCTTTGTGACGGCTACTTAGGTTCCAATTTTGGGCGCGAGGCGTTTATCCGTTTCGACGTCATTGGCGTAAATCGATTTAGCATTAGAAGGTCAATTATGACCTGTGACCTACTTAGATCGGATTTTCTTGCTGGCAGTTTGTTTAGCTTTGTGACGGCTACTTAGATTCCAATTTTGGGCGCGAGGCGTTTATTCATTTAGACGTCATTGGCGTAAATCGATTTAACATGAGAGAGTCATTTTTGACCTGTGACCTACTTAGATCGGATTTTCTTAATGGCAATTTGTTGAGTTAATTGACGGCTACTTATGTTCCAATTTTGGGCAGCAGGCGTTTATTCGTTTAGACTTCATTGTCGTAAATCGGTTTAACATTGGAAGGTCAATTATGACCTGTGACCTACTTAGATTAGATTTTCTTAATGGTAGTTTGTTTACCTTACTGACGACTACTTAACTTCCAATATTGGGCGCGAGGCGTTCATCCGTTTAGACGTCATTGGCGTAAATCGATTTAACATTAGAAGGTCAATTATGACCTGTGACCTACTTAGATAGGATTTTCTTGCTGGCAGCTTGTTTAGCTTATTGACGGCTACTTAGGTTCCAATTTTGGGCGCGAGGCGTTTATTCGTTTAGACGTCATTGGCGTAAATCGATTTAACATTAGAAGGTCAATTATGACCTGTGACCTACTTAGATAGGATTTTCTTGCTGGCAGCTTGTTGAGCTCATTGACGGCTACTTAGTTTCCAATTTTAGGCGCGAAGCGTTTATCCGTTTAGACGTCATTGGCGTAAATCGATTTAACATGAGAGGATCATTTTTGACCTGTGACCTACTTAGATCGGATCAGATCGGATTTTCTTATTGGCAGTTTTTTGAGCTCATAGACGGCTACTTAGGTTTCAATTTTGGGCGCGAGGCGTTTATTCGTTTAGACGTCATTGGCGTAAATCGATTTAACATTAGAAGGTCAATTATGACCTGTGACCTACTTAGATCGGATTTTCTTGCTGGCAGCTTGTTTAGCTAATTGACGGCTACTTAGGTTCCAATTTTGGGCGCGAAGCGTTTATCCGTTTAGACGTCATTGGCGTAAATAGATTTAACATTAGAAGGTCAATTATGACCTGTGACCTACTTAGATCGGATTTTCTTATTGGCAGTTTGTTGAACTCATTGACGGCTACTTAGGTTCCAATTTTAGGCGCGAAGCGTTTATCCGTTTAGACGTCATTGGCGTAAATCGATTTAACATTAGAAGGTCAATCATGACCTGTGACCTACTTAGATCGGATTTTCTCATTGGCAGTTTGTTGAGCTCGTTGACGGCTACTTAGGTTCCAATTTTAGGCGCGAAGCGTTTATCCGTTTCGACGTCATTGGCGCAAATCGATTTAGCATTAGAAGGTCAATTATGACCTGTGACCTACTTAGATCGGATTTTCTTGCTGGCAGTTTGTTTAGCTTTGTGACGGCTACTTAGATTCCAATTTTGGGCGCGAGGCGTTTATTCATTTAGACGTCATTGGCGTAAATCGATTTAACATGAGAGAGTCATTTTTGACCTGTGACCTACTTAGATCGGATTTTCTTAATGGCAATTTGTTGAGTTAATTGACGGCTACTTATGTTCCAATTTTGGGCAGCAGGCGTTTATTCGTTTAGACTTCATTGTCGTAAATCGGTTTAACATTGGAAGGTCAATTATGACCTGTGACCTACTTAGATTGGATTTTCTTAATTGTAGTTTGTTTACCTTACTGACGACTACTTAACTTCCAATATTGGGCGCGAGGCGTTCATCCGTTTAGACGTCATTGGCGTAAATCGATTTAACATTAGAAGGTCAATTATGACCTGTGACCTACTTAGATAGGATTTTCTTGCTGGCAGCTTGTTTAGCTTATTGACGGCTACTTAGGTTCCAATTTTGGGCGCGAGGCGTTTATTCGTTTAGACGTCATTGGCGTAAATCGATTTAACATTAGAAGGTCAATTATGACCTGTGACCTACTTAGATAGGATTTTCTTGCTGGCAGCTTGTTGAGCTCATTGACGGCTACTTAGTTTCCAATTTTAGGCGCGAAGCGTTTATCCGTTTAGACGTCATTGGCGTAAATCGATTTAACATGAGAGGATCATTTTTGACCTGTGACCTACTTAGATCGGATCAGATCGGATTTTCTTATTGGCAGTTTTTTGAGCTCATAGACGGCTACTTAGGTTTCAATTTTGGGCGCGAGGCGTTTATTCGTTTAGACGTCATTGGCGTAAATCGATTTAACATTAGAAGGTCAATTATGACCTGTGACCTACTTAGATCGGATTTTCTTGCTGGCAGCTTGTTTAGCTAATTGACGGCTACTTAGGTTCCAATTTTGGGCGCGAAGCGTTTATCCGTTTAGACGTCATTGGCGTAAATCGATTTAACATTAGAAGGTCAATCATGACCTGTGACCTACTTAGATCGGATTTTCTCATTGGCAGTTTGTTGAGCTCGTTGACGGCTACTTAGGTTCCAATTTTAGGCGCGAAGCGTTTCTCCGTTTCGACGTCATTGGCGCAAATCGATTTAGCATTAGAAGGTCAATTATGACCTGTGACCTACTTAGATCGGATTTTCTTGCTGGCAGTTTGTTTAGCTTTGTGACGGCTACTTAGATTCCAATTTTGGGCGCGAGGCGTTTATTCATTTAGACGTCATTGGCGTTAATCGATTTAACATGAGAGAGTCATTTTTGACCTGTGACCTACTTAGATCGGATTTTCTTATTGGCAATTTGTTGAGTTAATTGACGGCTACTTATGTTCCAATTTTGAGCCGCAGGCGTTTATTCGTTTAGACTTCATTGTCGTAAATCGGTTTAACATTGGAAGGTCAATTATGACCTGTGACCTACTTAGATTGGATTTTCTTATTGGCAGTTTGTTGAGCTTATTGACGGCTACTTAGGCTCCAATTTTGGGCGCGAGGCGTTTATTCGTTTAGACGTCATTGGCGTAAATCGATTTAACATTAGAAGGTCAATTATGACCTGTGACCTACTTAGATCGGATTTTCTTATTGGCAGTTTGTTGAGCTCATTGACGGCTACTTAGGTTCCAATTTTAGGCGCGATGCGTTTATCCGTTTAGACGTCATTGGCGTAAATCGATTTAACATTAGAAGGTCAATTATGACCTGTGACCTACTTAGATAGGATTTTCTTGCTGGCTGCTTGTTTAGCTTATTGACGGCTACTTAGGTTCCAATTTTGGGCGCGAGGCGTTTATTCGTTTAGACGTCATTGGCGTAAATCGATTTAACATTAGAAGGTCAATTATGACCTGTGACCTACTTAGATAGGATTTTCTTGCTGGCAGCTTGTTGAGCTCATTGACGGCTACTTAGGTTCCAATTTTAGGCGCGAAGCGTTTATCCGTTTAGACGTCATTGGCGTAAATCGATTTAACATGAGAGGATCATTTTTGACCTGTGACCTACTTAGATCGGATTTTTTGCTGGCAGTTTGTTTAGCTTAGTGACAGCTACTTAGGTTCCACTTTTGGGCGGCAGGCGTTTATTCGTTTAGACTTCATTGTCGTAAATCGATTTAACCTTGGAAGGTCAATTATGACCTTTGACCTACTTAGATTGGATTTTCTTGCTGGCAGTTTGTTTAGGTCATTGACGGGTACTTAGGTTCCAATTTTGGGCGCGAAGCGTTTATCCGTTTAGACGTCATTGGCGTAAATATATTTAACATGAGAGGGTCAATTATGACCTGTGACCTACTTAGATCGGATTTTCTTGCTGGCAGTTTGTTTAGCTAATTGACGGCTACTTAGGCTCCAATTTTGGGCGCGAAGCGTTTATCCGTTTACACGTCATTGGCGTAAATCGATTTAAAATTAGAAGGTCAATTATGACCTGTGACCTACTTAGATTGGATTTTCTTGCTGGCAGTTTGTTTAGCTTAGTGACGGCTACTTAGGTTCCAATTTTGGGCGCGAAGCGTTTATCCGTTTAGACGTCATTGGCGTAAATCGATTTAACATGAGAGGATCATTTTTGACCTGTGACCTACTTAGATCGGATCAGATCGGATTTTCTTATTGGCAGTTTTTTGAGCTCATAGACGGCTACTTAGGTTCCAATTTTGGGCGCGATGCGTTTATTCGTTTAGACGTCATTGGCGTAAATCGATTTAACATTAGAAGGTCAATTATGACCTGTGACCTACTTAGATAGGATTTTCTTGCTGGCAGCTCGTTTAGCTTATTGACGGCTACTTAGGATCCAATTTTGGGCGCAAAGCGTTTATCCGTTTAGACGTCATTGGCGTAAATCGATTTAACATTAGAAGGTCAATTATGACCTGTGACCTACTTAGATCGGATTTTCTTACTGGCAGTTTGTTGAGCTCATTGACGGCTACTTAGGTTCCAATTTTAGGCGCGAAGCGTTTATCCGTTTAGACGTCATTGGCGTAAATCGATTTAACATTAGGTCAATTATGACCTGTGACCTACTTAGATTGGATTTTTTGCTGGCAGTTTGTTTAGCTTAGTGACAGCTACTTAGGTTCCACTTTTGGGCGGCAGGCGTTTATCCGTTTAGACGTCATTGGCGTAAATAGATTTAACATTAGAAGGTCAATTATGACCTGTGACCTACTTACATCGGATTTTCTTGCTGGCAGTTTGTTTGGCTTTGTGACGGCTACTTAGGTTCCAATTTTGGGCGCGAGGCGTTTATCCGTTTCGACGTCATTGGCGTAAATCGATTTAGCATTAGAAGGTCAATTATGACCTGTGACCTACTTAGATCGGATTTTCTTGCTGGCAGTTTGTTTAGCTTTGTGACGGCTACTTAGATTCCAATTTTGGGCGCGAGGCGTTTATTCATTTAGACGTCATTGGCGTAAATCGATTTAACATGAGAGAGTCATTTTTGACCTGTGACCTACTTAGATCGGATTTTCTTAATGGCAATTTGTTGAGTTAATTGACGGCTACTTATGTTCCAATTTTGGGCAGCAGGCGTTTATTCGTTTAGACTTCATTGTCGTAAATCGGTTTAACATTGGAAGGTCAATTATGACCTGTGACCTACTTAGATTGGATTTTCTTAATGGTAGTTTGTTTACCTTACTGACGACTACTTAACTTCCAATATTGGGCGCGAGGCGTTCATCCGTTTAGACGTCATTGGCGTAAATCGATTTAACATTAGAAGGTCAATTATGACCTGTGACCTACTTAGATAGGATTTTCTTGCTGGCAGCTTGTTTAGCTTATTGACGGCTACTTAGGTTCCAATTTTGGGCGCGAGGCGTTTATTCGTTTAGACGTCATTGGCGTAAATCGATTTAACATTAGAAGGTCAATTATGACCTGTGACCTACTTAGATAGGATTTTCTTGCTGGCAGCTTGTTGAGCTCATTGACGGCTACTTAGGTTCCAATTTTAGGCGCGAAGCGTTTATCCGTTTAGACGTCATTGGCGTAAATCGATTTAACATGAGAGGATCATTTTTGACCTGTGACCTACTTAGATCGGATCAGATCGGATTTTCTTATTGGCAGTTTTTTGAGCTCATAGACGGCTACTTAGGTTTCAATTTTGGGCGCGAGGCGTTTATTCGTTTAGACGTCATTGGCGTAAATCGATTTAACATTAGAAGGTCAATTATGACCTGTGACCTACTTAGATCGGATTTTCTTGCTGGCAGCTTGTTTAGCTAATTGACGGCTACTTAGGTTCCAATTTTGGGCGCGAAGCGTTTATCCGTTTAGACGTCATTGGCGTAAATCGATTTAACATGAGAGGGTCAATTATGACCTGTGACCTACTTAGATAGGATTTTCTTGCTGGCAGTTTGTTTAGCTTAGTGACAGCTACTTAGGTTCCACTTTTGGGCGGCAGGCGTTTATTCGTTTAGACTTCATTGTCGTAAATCGATTTAACATTAGAAGGTCAATTATGACCTGTGACCTACTTAGATCGGATTTTCTTATTGGCAGTTTGTTGAACTCATTGACGGCTACTTAGGTTCAAATTTTAGGCGCGAAGCGTTTATCCGTTTCGACGTCATTGGCGCAAATCGTTTTAGCATTAGAAGGTCAATTATGACCTGTGACCTACTTAGATCGGATTTTCTTGCTGGCAGTTTGTTTAGCTTTGTGACGGCTACTTAGATTCCAATTTTGGGCGCGAGGCGTTTATTCATTTAGACGTCATTGGTGTAAATCGATTTAACATGAGAGAGTCATTTTTGACCTGTGACCTACTTAGATCGGATTTTCTTAATGGCAATTTGTTGAGTTAATTGACGGCTACTTATGTTCCAATTTTGAGCCGCAGGCGTTTATTCGTTTAGACTTCATTGTCGTAAATCGGTTTAACATTGGAAGGTCAATTATGACCTGTGACCTACTTAGATTGGATTTTCTTATTGGCAGTTTGTTGAGCTTATTGACGGCTACTTAGGCTCCAATTTTGGGCGCGAGGCGTTTATTCGTTTAGACGTCATTGGCGTAAATCGATTTAACATTAGAAGGTCAATTATGACCTGTGACCTACTTAGATCGGATTTTCTTATTGGCAGTTTGTTGAGCTCATTGACGGCTACTTAGGTTCCAATTTTAGGCGCGAAGCGTTTATCCGTTTAGACGTCATTGGCGTAAATCGATTTAACATTAGAAGGTCAATTATAACCTGTGACCTACTTAGATAGGATTTTCTTGCTGGCTGCTTGTTTAGCTTATTGACGGCTACTTAGGTTCCAATTTTGGGCGCAAAGCGTTTATCCGTTTAGACGTCATTGGCGTAAATATATTTAACATGAGAGGGTCAATTATGACCTGTGACCTACTTAGATCGGATTTTCTTGCTGGCAGTTTGTTTAGCTAATTGACGGCTACTTAGGCTCCAATTTTGGGCGCGAAGCGTTTATCCGTTTAGACGTCATTGGCGTAAATCGATTTAAAATTAGAAGGTCAATTATGACCTGTGACCTACTTAGGTAGGATTTTCTTGCTGGCAGCTTGTTTAGCTTATTGACGGCTACTTAGGTTCCAATTTTGGGCGCGAAGCGTTCATCCGTTTAGACGTCATTGGCGTAAATCGATTTAACATTAGAAGGTCAATTATGACCTGTGACCTACTTAGATAGGATTTTCTTGCTGGCAGCTTGTTTAGCTTATTGACGGCTACTTAGGTTCCAATTTTGGGCGCGAGGCGTTTATTCGTTTAGACGTCATTGGCGTAAATCGATTTAACATTAGAAGGTCAATTATGACCTGTGACCTACTTAGATAGGATTTTCTTGCTGGCAGCTTGTTTAGCTTATTGACGGCTACTTAGGTTCCAATTTTGGGCGCGAAGCGTTTATCCGTTTAGACGTCATTGGCGTAAATCGATTTAACATGAGAGGATCATTTTTGACCTGTGACCTACTTAGATCGGATCAGATCGGATTTTCTTATTGGCAGTTTTTTGAGCTCATAGACGGCTACTTAGGTTCCAATTTTGGGCGCGAGGCGTTTATTCGTTTAGACGTCATTGGCGTAAATCGATTTAACATTAGAAGGTCAATTATGACCTGTGACCTACTTAGATAGGATTTTCTTGCTGGCAGCTCGTTTAGCTTATTGACGGCTACTTAGGTTCCAATTTTGGGCGCAAAGCGTTTATCCGTTTAGACGTCATTGGCGTAAATCGATTTAACATTAGAAGGTCAATTATGACCTGTGACCTACTTAGATCGGATTTTCTTACTGGCAGTTTGTTGAGCTCATTGACGGCTACTTAGGTTCCAATTTTAGGCGCGAAGCGTTTATCCGTTTAGACGTCATTGGCGTAAATCGATTTAACATTAGGTCAATTATGACCTGTGACCTACTTAGATTGGATTTTTTGCTGGCAGTTTGTTTAGCTTAGTGACAGCTACTTAGGTTCCACTTTTGGGCGGCAGGCGTTTATCCGTTTAGACGTCATTGGCGTAAATAGATTTAACATTAGAAGGTCAATTATGACCTGTGACCTACTTACATCGGATTTTCTTGCTGGCAGTTTGTTTGGCTTTGTGACGGCTACTTAGGTTCCAATTTTGGGCGCGAGGCGTTTATCCGTTTCGACGTCATTGGCGTAAATAGATTTAACATTAGAAGGTCAATTATGACCTGTGACCTACTTACATCGGATTTTCTTGCTGGCAGTTTGTTTGGCTTTGTGACGGCTACTTAGGTTCCAATTTTGGGCGCGAGGCGTTTATCCGTTTCGACGTCATTGGCGTAAATAGATTTAACATTAGAAGGTCAATTATGACCTGTGACCTACTTACATCGGATTTTCTTGCTGGCAGTTTGTTTGGCTTTGTGACGGCTACTTAGGTTCCAATTTTGGGCGCGAGGCGTTTATCCGTTTAGACGTCATTGGCGTAAATCGATTTAACATTAGAAGGTCAATCATGACCTGTGACCTACTTAGATCGGATTTTCTCATTGGCAGTTTGTTGAGCTCGTTGACGGCTACTTAGGTTCCAATTTTAGGCGCGAAGCGTTTATCCGTTTCGACGTCATTGGCGCAAATCGATTTAGCATTAGAAGGTCAATTATGACCTGTGACCTACTTAGATCGGATTTTCTTGCTGGCAGTTTGTTTAGCTTTGTGACGGCTACTTAGATTCTAATTTTGGGCGCGAGGCGTTTATTCATTTAGACGTCATTGGCGTAAATCGATTTAACATGAGAGAGTCATTTTTGACCTGTGACCTACTTAGATCGGATTTTCTTAATGGCAATTTGTTGAGTTAATTGACGGCTACTTATGTTCCAATTTTGAGCCGCAGGCGTTTATTCGTTTAGAATTCATTGTCGTAAATCGGTTTAACATTGGAAGGTCAATTATGACCTGTGACCTACTTAGATTGGATTTTTTTATTGGCAGTTTGTTGAGCTTATTGACGGCTACTTAGGCTCCAATTTTGGGCGCGAGGCGTTTATTCGTTTAGACGTCATTGGCGTAAATCGATTTAACATTAGAAGGTCAATTATGACCTGTGACCTACTTAGATCGGATTTTCTTATTGGCAGTTTGTTGAGCTCATTGACGGCTACTTAGGTTCCAATTTTAGGCGCGAAGCGTTTATCCGTTTAGACGTCATTGGCGTAAATCGATTTAACATTAGAAGGTCAATTATGACCTGTGACCTACTTAGATAGGATTTTCTTGCTGGCTGCTTGTTTAGCTTATTGACGGCTACTTAGGTTCCAATTTTGGGCGCAAAGCGTTTATCCGTTTAGACGTCATTGGCGTAAATATATTTAACATGAGAGGGTCAATTATGACCTGTGACCTACTTAGATCGGATTTTCTTGCTGGCAGTTTGTTTAGCTAATTGACGGCTACTTAGGCTCCAATTTTGGGCGCGAAGCGTTTATCCGTTTAGACGTCATTGGCGTAAATCGATTTAAAATTAGAAGGTCAATTATGACCTGTGACCTACTTAGATTGGATTTTCTTGCTGGCAGTTTGTTTAGCTTAGTGACGGCTACTTAGGTTCCAATTTTGGGCGCGAGGCGTTTATTCGTTTAGACGTCATTGGCGTAAATCGATTTAACATTAGAAGGTCAATTATGACCTGTGACCTACTTAGATAGGATTTTCTTGCTGGCAGCTCGTTTAGCTTATTGACGGCTACTTAGGTTCCAATTTTGGGCGCAAAGCGTTTATCCGTTTAGACGTCATTGGCGTAAATCGATTTAACATGAGAGGATCATTTTTGACCTGTGACCTACTTAGATCGGATCAGATCGGATTTTCTTATTGGCAGTTTTTTGAGCTCATAGACGGCTACTTAGGTTCCAATTTTGGGCGCGAGGCGTTTATTCGTTTAGACGTCATTGGCGTAAATCGATTTAACATTAGAAGGTCAATTATGACCTGTGACCTACTTAGATAGGATTTTCTTGCTGGCAGCTGGTTTAGCTTATTGACGGCTACTTAGGTTCCAATTTTGGGCGCGAGGCGTTTATCCGTTTCGACGTCATTGGCGTAAAACGATTTAGCATTAGAAGGTCAATTATGACCTGTGACCTATTAGATCGGATTTTCTTGCTGGCAGTTTGTTTAGCTTTGTGACGGCTACTTAGATTCCAATTTTGGGCGCGAGGCGTTTATTCATTTAGACGTCATTGGCGTAAATCGATTTAACATGAGAGAGTCATTTTTGACCTGTGACCTACTTAGATCGGATTTTCTTAATGGCAATTTGTTGAGTTAATTGACGGCTACTTATGTTCCAATTTTGGGCAGCAGGCGTTTATTCGTTTAGACTTCATTGTCGTAAATCGGTTTACCATTGGAAGGTCAATTATGACCTGTGACCTACTTAGATTGGATTTTCTTAATGGTAGTTTGTTTACCTTACTGACGACTACTTAACTTCCAATATTGGGCGCGAGGCGTTTATCCGTTTAGACGTCATTGGCGTAAATCGATTTAACATTAGAAGGTCAATTATGACCTGTGACCTACTTAGATAGGATTTTCTTGCTGGCAGCTTGTTTAGCTTATTGACGGCTACTTAGGTTCCAATTTTAGGCGCGAAGCGTTTATCCGTTTAGACGTCATTGGCGTAAATCGATTTAACATGAGAGGATCATTTTTGACCTATGACCTACTTAGATAGGATTTTCTTGCTGGCAGCTTGTTTAGCTTATTGACGGCTACTTAGGTTACAATTTTGGGCGCGAGGCGTTTATTCGTTTAGACGTCATTGGCGTAAATCGATTTAACATTAGAAGGTCAATTATGACCTGTGACCTACTTAGATAGGATTTTCTTGCTGGCAGCTTGTTGAGCTCATTGACGGCTACTTAGGTTCCAATTTTAGGCGCGAAGCGTTTATCCGTTTAGACGTCATTGGCGTAAATCGATTTAACATGAGAGGATCATTTTTGACCTGTGACCTACTTAGATAGGATTTTCTTGCTGGCAGCTTGTTTAGCTTATTGACGGCTACTTAGGTTACAATTTTGGGCGCGAGGCGTTTATTCGTTTAGACGTCATTGGCGTAAATCGATTTAACATGAGAGGGTCAATTATGACCTGTGACTTACTTAGATCGGATTTTCTTATTGGCAGTTTGTTGAGCTCATTGACGGCTACTTAGGTTCCAATTTTAGGCGCGAAGCGTTTATCCGTTTAGACGTCATTGGCGTAAATCGATTTAGCATTAGAAGGTCAATTATGACCTGTGACCTACTTAGATCGGATTTTCTTGCTGGCAGTTTGTTTAGCTTTGTGACGGCTACTTAGATTCCAATTTTGGGCGCGAGGCGTTTATTCATTTAGACGTCATTGGCGTAAATCGATTTAACATGAGAGAGTCATTTTTGACCTGTGACCTACTTAGATTGGATTTTCTTAATGGTAGTTTGTTTACCTTACTGACGACTACTTAACTTCCAATTTTGGGCGCGAAGCGTTTATCCGTTTAGACGTCATTGGCGTAAATCGATTTAACATGTGAGGGTCAATTATGACCTGTGACCTACTTAGATCGGATTTTCTTGCTGGCAGCTTGTTTAGCTAATTGACGGCTACTTAGGTTCCAATTTTGGGCGCGAAGCGTTTATCCGTTTAGACGTCATTGGCGTAAATCGATTTAACATGTGAGGGTCAATTATGACCTGTGACCTACTTAGATCGGATTTTCTTGCTGGCAGTTTGTTTAGCTAATTGACGGCTACTTAGATTCCAATTTTGGGCGGCAGGCGTTTATCCGTTTAGACGTCATTGGCGTAAATAGATTTAACATTAGAAGGTCAATTATGACCTGTGACCTACTTAGATTGGATTTTCTTGCTGGCAGTTTGCTTAGGTCATTGACGGGTACTTAGGTTACAATTTTGGGCGCGAAGCGTTTATCCGTTTAGACGTCATTGGCGTAAATCGATTTAACATGAGAGGGTCAATTATGACCTGTGACCTACCTGTGAACCTTTCCTAATAAGAGCCAAAAAACTAAGAAAACATGCATTCTTGAGTTTCAATAAATTGGTGATAAACGGCAAGCAGTACACCCTCGAAGAAGTGGAACGGGATGGGAGTTGCGTCGGCCCCATGTGTTCGAGTGGTGAAAACGATGGAGAGGCACCGAGGGAAACGGTGAGGGAGTTGCGGAATGGCAGGAAGGTGGTGTACTAGGTAGAGGGGAGTGAAGAAAGTGTTGTTTTCACGGTTCTCCATCAAAACATACGCTCACTGACAGGAAAGAATTTGGAGCTCGAGGTTTTCTTGACTGATTTGGAGAGTCGTGATGTGTCTGTGGATGTAGTTTGTTTAACGGAGCATTGGTTGGGTGTGGGAGAGGATAGTGTAATCAGTTTAGGGGGTTATGAGATCGGGGATTTTTATGCAAGAAGTTCTTTATCACATGGTGGAGTTGTCATTTTGGTTAAAAAGAATACTTTTTTTGAGAAGTTTGAGAACAAGGGTCTACCGGAAGCGTTGGAAAGAGATTTTGAGTACGTGGTGGTAAGTAGCGGCGGGACAGCGGTGGTAGCAATCTATAGAGCACCAACTGGAGACCTTCAGGTATTTATCGAAAGAATTACTTTGCTTTTACAAATCATTAACAAAAAACATAAACGAATAATTATTGCTGGTGATTTCAACATTGACCTGCAAAAATCAAATAGGGATAGCTTGAGGTTCCTGTCTGTGATGAGTTCATTTAACATTTCCCATACTATTTTTACCCCTACTAGAGTCACGGAAAACAGCAGCACATTGATTGACAACATTTTTGTGAACCTTGAACCTGCTCTCTTTTCAACGCAAAACTTCTCGTCCCATTTGTCGGATCATAACTGCCAAATTATCAAAATAAAAAACATAGAGTCACCCATCAATTCTAATGAATCAAGAACTGTAAGGACCTTCAGCAATGGCGCTATGCGCCACTTTGGTGAGGGGCTGGAGAGGGTTAGCTGGGAGGACGTGTTCGCGCGGGGCGGTGTTGATGAAAAGCTCGAAACCTTTTATGAACTGATTAGTGAGCCTTTTAATAAATCTTTCCCTTTTAGGAAAATTAAACTTAATCAAAAAATCAAAAACAATTGGATCACAAAGGGAATAAAAGTATCTTGCTGCAAAAAAAGAGAACTATTAGAAATTAAACGACTGAAGCCAAACTATCAAATACTCCAGTATATAAATAAATACATAAATATCCTAAAAAAAGTCATTTTAGCCGCTAAAAAGTACTCCCTGCAATCGAATATTTTGAATTCAGAAAACAAAATTAAAGAAAGTTGGAAAATTATCAAAAACGAAACCCAAACTAAAAATAATAAACGAAATTGCACAGAAATAAAACTTATTTTAAAGAACGAAGTGCTAATCGATGAACCACAGAATATTGCTAATGAATTAAATAGTTTTTTTACAGATCATGCATCGTCTCTTATACCTCGGTCGGCAAAAACTAACTCTAATATAAAACAATCAAAAAATAAAAATTCATTCTTCATCCTGCCTGTTTCTCTGGAGGAACTCCAGCAGACGGTTCGTTCCCTTAAAAATAAATCTTCTAGCGGGATGGACGAAATACCAATAACCCTAATAAAAACCAATTTGCAAATTTTACAGGAACCTCTCTTAGATATAATAAACGCTTCTTTCGCACAGGCTCGTTTTCCGGACTTACTGAAACGCGCAGTTCTAAAGCCACTGCATAAAGGAGGTGATAAAATGCAAATAAGTAACTATCGGCCAATCTCCTTACTCTCGAGTCTCGAAAGAGTTATCGAAAAAATTATGAATAACAGACTGATTAACTACCTCACAAAGAATGAACTTTTTAGCAGGGCTCAATTCGGTTTTAGAACCGGAATGAACACGTCGTCGGCTATATTTGACTTCCTCGGTCATGTGTACGGAGAACTGACTAAGAAAAAGCATGTCCTGTCAATGTTCTTGGATTTATCAAAGGCCTTTGATTGTGTAAATCACAACTTGTTGTTAGGAAAACTAAATTACTACGGAATAAGGGGTCATGCCAACGATTGGTTTAAATCATACCTCACAAACCGTAGACAGCATGTCCAGCTGTCGGTATCAGAGAGAATCGCTAATAAAGGAGTGATAAACTCAAATCAATTAACAATCAAAACAGGGGTTCCGCAGGGTGGAATTCTCTCTCCCACCTTGTTCATCTTGTTTATCAACGATCTTCCTGAGCAGATAAAGGAAAGGTTTACGCTCTTTGCAGACGACGTGACAGTTACCATTTCCGATTTTAGTACAGCTCGGCTTGAACAAGTAGCAAATGCAACACTGCATAGCATTCAGAGTTGGGTGAGCGAAAACGGTTTAGTGCTGAACAAAACCAAAACAAAGTTTCTTAGTTTTCACTCAAGGTGGGCCGATTCTGCCGGCACGTCAGTTGTGACTGCTGTGGGGGATATCGAGGCGGCAAAATCGGTAAAATTTCTGGGCATTTATCTGAATGATACGCTCGATTAGGGAGAACAGATAACTGAAATGGCTAAAACTTTAAGCAAAGCTATATATGTAGTAAATAAAATTGCTCAAATAATAAATATCAAAACAGCAAAAATGGTGTACTACGCTCACTTCGAAAGCGTTCTCTCCTACGGTGTCGAGTTTTTCGGGGACGGTGTCGGTGTTGAAATTCTTTTTAAAATACAAAAGAGAGCGGTTCGAGCTATGTACGGCATGAAACAAACCGAATATGAAAATAAATGTAGGTACCTTATTGACTAAGCGACATTGAAGCTCACGTGTTAATAGTTAATCTTCACTATATTATGTTTAACCCCTAAATCCCCTAATAGGTATTCGTTATTACAATAAATTTGATGGATACTTCATGCCTTTTTATTAAATTATTGCAGATTGTGGGAGACAAATTAATACAAGAAAGCCTATTACCTGATTTCCATCAATTACGGATGATGGAAGATGGAAGTTCCAGCGTACGATAAGAAAAACGCAATTTTGACGACCAACTACAAACGAACAAGGTAAGTCCTCAAAATTGGGGCTAAATATTTATTTTTTTGCGTTTATACACATTCGGTAATCGGACAATCTTAAATTTTCTTGCTCTCAAGTAAACGAGCAGTTTTGGAGAAAACGGACTCGTATCTCGTATCTTTCTCATGTTTCCGAAGTTTTGGGGGTTGTATATAAGTTAGTAGGAGTCAGTACTTGTTGAATAACCTCTATACATCTTAATAGTTATTTTTAAATGAATATAACATTTTAAAGAGTTATTTTAAGAGAGAATTTTAAAGAGTGTAAAAAATATTATAGCTGCTCCTTTGGCTGAGCTCTTTATCATCTGTAGTACTTATTTCTTGATAGCTAATTGAAACTTTGCAAATTATAGATTGTGCACATAATAAATAATTATTAGTTTCTATGTCATCGTTTTAAATTTCCCACAGACGTCGATGTACTCCAGGCGGCTCATCATATCAGGATATCAGTCTAAGCTCACCCTTTTGTATGTGATCAGATTACGTTTTTTAATTCTTTCACTCCGTTTAATTTCGGTAGTGTTAAATCCGTTCCGGGTTTGACTGTTTACATTTTTATCTGTTTCGGTGGCAGATTTATTTCACTCCCCTTCAAATAAACCATCTCCTGATTTTGCACTATTATTTCATTATTTGCATTTGTTTGCTTAGTAGGTAGGTACTGTTTTTAAATATGCACTTTGGTCTAAAAAAATTTCATTTTTCTTTCTTTCTACTTTAATGCCTAGGAAGAGGTTTACGTCTTTTAAATCGACCATACAAAATTTTTTGTTTTAAATAATGCTTAAAATTTCTCATGTTATCCATATTTCGAATGGCAATAAAGAGGTCGTCGACGTATAGGATAACAAATATTTTAACTGAAAAGTTTTTAAACCGTTTTTCTTTTAGATTTTATCGAAACGCTCAAACCAGCACCTAGCTGATCAGAGGCGGATTTAGAACTCACGAGGCTCTGCGCGCCTTGAAATTTTGGGGCCGTTTCAAGATTTATTTGGTAGCAGTGACGGCTGGCGAATTTTTTGATGAGAGGTTGAGTCTAATATTGATTGTTTCACAAAAATGTATAGCGCCGCAGGCTAAAATTTTGGTTCGTTTAAGGTTAAACGGCTCAAAATGAAGCGATTTATATTGTCTCCAAAGGTGTTTTACGAAAGATGGAAAATAGGTTAAAAGATTGTAATTTTTTCATTTCTTTAAATATTTGCAGCACCAAGCACTATCTATTAGGAACTGAAGCAACAACTAAAATTAATTTTATTCTTTAAAACAGAAACCTGTAATTTTTAAAATAAAAAGAAATCTGTAATACTGCAAATCTTGGTTTAATTTTGTTATAGTTTTCAACAGTTAGTTGCTTCAGTTCCTAATAGATGGCGCTGCAACATTGCAAGTTTTTACAAATTTTGATATTTCTAACCTATTTGTTTCCAGAATTTTTCCCTAATAAAAAATCGAATAATACGGCTAAAGCCCAAAAATTAAGAAGAAGTGGAATTAATGTACGACTTTGGTGTTAACATTCTAAGAAGGTCTAATTGTATCACTTGAGAAATGTAAAAGACGTGTTTATTTCATTGTAAACATCTCTTGGAAAGGAATAATAATAATCAAGCAGAACAGGTTAGCTCTAAGAACAGTATGAAGATTTTAAAGGTTGGTTTATTAGCTTTTCCGTGTAATCAATACGGTTAAGAAGAACCGGAAGATGCGAGACGCAGATAAAATTTGTACTTTTGCCTAAAGGAAAAATGTAAAATTCGACGTGTTTGAAAAAATTTGCATTACGATCTTATTGCTCATCACTCATTTAGGTGTTTCTAAGTTGATTATCGATCAGAATAGAACATCTTAATGCGATTTACTTCAATTAACGAGTTTTAAAAACTTTGTTACAACTTACAACTTTGGAAAAGTATTGGTAAGATATTTTAAGTTTTTAAGTGTTTTATTATAATTAAAATTTTGTAAATTAAAGTTCTTTTAGTTCGGTTCTTTTATAACTGCAAGAAGGTTGGTTTCTCAGTTTGTACGAATGAGGAGAATAAATTTCCAAATTCCAATATGCGAGACATAAAATTGAACCAAGTGCCTACGAGCTAACCTAATTTAATCTACGCTAAAATTTAATCTTATATTCAGATCGTGGAGTTAACTCTGACTCCGCGATTATCTCGTTTATACAACTGCGCCTTGTTTGATTCTATTTATTTAGTAGTAAAAGTAAGAAATCTCTAAGTTTAGACAGAAGAATTGAGAATATCCCAACAAGCTACGAAGCAACCTGAAGATTAACAACTATAGTTATGATTTAAACACACCTACGCTAATACAGATGTTGAAGATGTTTTACAAGATAGTTTTGTTTAGAATTAATAGGAGACGACTTGTATTTAAAGGGGTAAATATAATCTCAAATTTTGTTAATAATCCGAAAATGTACAAAAGTTAATTTTTAGCAATTTATCGAAGGGTTATTTTAATTTATGACCGCCGTCTCTTGTTTGATTCTAAAGCAATGTGGGCCATTTGAGTTCACTATAATATCTTATGCTTTTCTTGTTTTAGAAATTAGAATTCTGAAAGATGTGACTATTTGAATATTAATGGTTGTGACTTACTGAAGAACGTTTACTTTAATTATTTGCTGGCAATAATTAGAAATGGTAAGAAAAGTTATTTTAAAAAGAATGTATTTTAATTGCGCTTTTTAGATTACGTTTGCAACAAAAAACTGGAATCCTTTATGTCCTAAATGTAGGAATGTTTACTTGAAATTTACCTAATTTGCTAAAGAGCATTGAAAAAACTGGTTTGGATTCTAACAATGCGATTAAGGATAATATGCAGTATAAAAAGGAGAGCTTATTTGGAATATACCGTAAAACAAGATTTCTGTTTGAAGATTGTTCGTAGAAGATATTTGCTACTTGCATTACGTTTATATAGAATTCTATGTTTTTGTGTGTTAAAACTGAAAGCAAATATTTATTTGCTTTATTACTGGGTAACTAGCTGTTTAATGATAAATATCCTAAATTACCCGATGAAGTGATAAATCAGAAGTTAGCTTTAGCGGCAGTGGGCAAAGAGATGCCACTTTTTTGGTTTTTGCCACAAAATTGAATAGTTACAGGTAGTTGTTTTAGGTACTAATACAAAATTACGTGTATTTTCAATTTTGTAGCAAATTTTATCAGCTTTAATTTTGTATGCAGTCACGTTTCAGTTCTAACCCAGAGTTTCAAGATATTAGCGAAAAACCTAACTCACTATTTGGCAACTGCCGCTAAAGCTCATTTCTGTTTTATCAGAATTTTTAGGATAGGATAGGATTTTAGACACCTACAAAGAATTATGTGAAATTTAATAATAATAATTGTTAAATCTTTGTAAGTAAATATGTAATACCTATAATATAATTTACTGTTAAACTACCCCTCTTATGAACAGCTAGATTAGTAATTTGTAAAGTTAATATTGTCAATTACAGGAGTAACAGTTTTGATTTCAATACTTTCCTTTGTTATTGATGACCAAATTGTTTATATATTAAAATTTATAAGTACAATAGTTTATTAATTAGTTAAAACGATTATGCATTTTTTGTGCCATATTGGCCACTTTCCAAGTTTAAATAATGTGCAAGTGAACAATTTGTTAAAATTACTACTTTTTACGCCTAACACATAAGCACCACTTTGCACACTTCTCCCACTTCATACAAATTTTGTATTTATGATAGAAATGTGCAGAGTGGGGTGGTCACATGATCAACAAAAGTTAATATAAGGCCGAGTTTCGGCAGTCGCTTAAAAGCTTATCAACGCTTCGAATCAGCTTCGAAGACAAAATTTTATCTTTACTCGTGTGAAAAGCGAACTTGCGTTTTTGAAATCTTTTTTGATTGGAAGTTGTTTCTCGTATTACTCTCAACACTTCTACCAAATTGTAAGTCGATCACTTATTATTTAAATGCAACAGATTAAATTTAGTAATTAAGTTTTGCACGTAATTTCTTTCAGACGAATAATTGTAATTTGTACTTAGTTAAGTTTGGTTTTATTTTATAGAAATATATTGTTCTACGCCTATATTTTTTGTAGGTATTTACTTATTTTACTGGTTAACGTTAAACATACTAATTACTGTAGATATCGAATATGAAATAAAAACTAATTAACTCGTGTATTTGATTTTGAATTAAAACCTTTAACCCTAATGAGCATAGCTGAACAAGAAGTTGTAGGCTAAGGGTCGAGAAGTAATACCCAATAATTAAAATTCTCCAAACTACCCGTAAATTTACGTTATACGTTCTTAAAGTTACACACTTTAAAAAGACTTATTTTTTGGGGGTAGTTTAGAGAATTTTAATTAGTGGGTATTATTTCTCGACCCTTGGACTACCCTCATGTAAAATTTCAACCCTCTATGTCCTCCGGTTCAGAAGTATGATGCCAAAATCTCTTTATTTTGCCATAAAAAACGTAAACAAATTGCTTAAAGCTAATAAAAGTCGGTGTACGAACCAATTGATGTATTAGGAGAGCAGAAGGTCTATAAGATCGTCGAAATAAATTTAAATTAATAGAAAAATAAGTAAATATATTTAAAATCGTATTCGCTTATCGTATATTATATTGCAATAACGTTACGTAAACTTTAGCAATTTAAATTTATTTTGACGATCTTATAGACCTTCTGCTCTCCTAATGTATCAAATGGAACGTACACCAATTTTTATCGACTTTTAGTAGTTTGTTTACGTTTTTTATAGCAAAATAAGGAGATTTTGGCATCATACTTCTAAACCGGAGGACATAGAGGGTTGAAATTTCACACGAAGGTAGTCCAAGGGTCCAGAAATAATACCTACTAAATAAATTTTCTCCATCTACCCTTAAAGTGACAGTACTCCTTCTTAAAGTACAGCACTTTAAAATTACTTTTTAATTTGCTTATAATTCTAATTTAGGGGTAGTTTTGAGAATTTTAATTAGTGAGTATTATTTCTGGACTCTTGGACTACCCTCATGTAAAATTTCAACCCTCTATGTCCTCCGGTTCAGAAGTATGATGCCAAAATCTCTTTATTTTGCCATAAAAAACGTAAACAAATTGCTTAAAGCTGATAAAAATCGGTGTGCGAACCAATTGATGTATTAGGAGAGCAGAAGGTCTATAAGATCCTCGAAATAAATTTAAATTAATAGAGAAATAAGTAAATATATTTAAAATCGTATTCGCTTATCGTATATTATATTGCAATAACGTTACGTAAACTTTAGCATTTTAAATTTATTTTGACGATCTTATAGACCTTCTGCTCTCCTAATGTATCAAATGGAACGTACACCAATTTTTATCGACTTTTAGTAGTTTGTTTACGTTTTTTATAGCAAAATAAGGAGATTTTGGCATCATACTTCTAAACCGGAGGACATAGAGGGTTGAAATTTTACATGAGAGTAGTCCAAGGGTCCAGAAATAATACCCTCTAAATAAAATTTTTCCATCTACCCTTAAAGTGACAGTACTCCCTTTTAAAGTACAGCACTTTAAAATTACTTTTTAATTTGCTTATAATTCTAATTTAGGGGTAGTTTTGAGAATTTTAATTAGTGAGTATTATTTCTGGACTCTTGGACTACCCTCATGTAAAATTTCAACCCTCTATGTCCTCCGGTTCAGAAGTATGATGCCAAAATCTCTTTATTTTGCCATAAAAAACGTAAACAAATTGCTTAAAGCTAATAAAAGTCGGTGTACGAACCAATTGATGTATTAGGAGAGCAGAAGGTCTATAAGATCCTCGAAATAAATTTAAATTAGTAGAGAAATAAGTAAATATATTTAAAATCGTATTCGCTTATCGTATATTATATTGCAATAACGTTACGTAAACTTTAGCATTTTAAATTTATTTTGACGATCTTATAGACCTTCTGCTCTCCTAATGTATCAAATGGAACGTACACCAATTTTTATCGACTTTTAGTAGTTTGTTTACGTTTTTTATAGCAAAATAAGGAGATTTTGGCATCATACTTCTAAACCGGAGGACATAGAGGGTTGAAATTTTACATGAGAGTAGTCCAAGGGTCCAGAAATAATACCCTCTAAATAAAATTTTTCCATCTACCCTTAAAGTGACAGTACTCCCTTTTAAAGTACAGCACTTTAAAATTACTTTTTAATTTGCTTATATTTCTAATTTAGGGGTAGTTTTGAAAATTTTAATTAGTGGGCATTATTTCTGGACCCTTGGACTACCCTCATGTAAAATTTCAACCCTCTATGTCCTCCGGTTCAGAAGTATGATGCCAAAATCTCTTTATTTTGCCATAAAAAACGTAAACAAATCGCTTAAAGCTGATAAAAGTCGGTGTGCGAATCAATTGATGTATTAGGAGAGCAGAAGGTCTATAAGATCGTCGAAATAAATTTAAATTAATAGAAAAATAAGTAAATATATTAAAAATCGTATTCGCTTATCGTATATTATATTGCAATAACGTTACGTAAACTTTAGCAATTTAAATTTATTTTGACGATCTTATAGACCTTCTGCTCTCCTAATGTATCAAATGGAACGTACACCAATTTTTATCGACTTTTAGTAGTTTGTTTACGTTTTTTATAGCAAAATAAGGAGATTTTGGCATCATACTTCTAAACCGGAGGACATAGAGGGTTGAAATTTCACATGAGGGTAGTCCAAGGGTCCAGAAATAATACCTACTAAATAAATTTTTTCCATCTACCCTTAAAGTGACAGAACTCCTTCTTAAAGTACAGCACTTTAAAATTACTTTTTAATTTGCTTATAATTCTAATTTAGGGGTAGTTTTGAGAATTTTAATTAGTGAGTATTATTTCTGGACTCTTGGACTACCCTCATGTAAAATTTCAACCCTCTATGTCCTCCGGTTCAGAAGTATGATGCCAAAATCTCTTTATTTTGCCATAAAAAACGTAAACAAATTGCTTAAAGCTGATAAAAATCGGTGTGCGAACCAATTGATGTATTAGGAGAGCAGAAGGTCTATAAGATCCTCGAAATAAATTTAAATTAATAGAGAAATAAGTAAATATATTTAAAATCGTATTCGCTTATCGTATATTATATTGCAATAACGTTACGTAAACTTTAGCATTTTAAATTTATTTTGACGATCTTATAGACCTTCTGCTCTCCTAATGTATCAAATGGAACGTACACCAATTTTTATCGACTTTTAGTAGTTTGTTTACGTTTTTTATAGCAAAATAAGGAGATTTTGGCATCATACTTCTAAACCGGAGGACATAGAGGGTTGAAATTTCACACGAAGGTAGTCCAAGGGTCCAGAAATAATACCTACTAAATAAATTTTCTCCATCTACCCTTAAAGTGACAGTACTCCTTCTTAAAGTACAGCACTTTAAAATTACTTTTTAATTTGCTTATAATTCTAATTTAGGGGTAGTTTTGAGAATTTTAATTAGTGAGTATTATTTCTGGACTCTTGGACTACCCTCATGTAAAATTTCAACCCTCTATGTCCTCCGGTTCAGAAGTATGATGCCAAAATCTCTTTATTTTGCCATAAAAAACGTAAACAAATTGCTTAAAGCTAATAAAAGTCGGTGTACGAACCAATTGATGTATTAGGAGAGCAGAAGGTCTATAAGATCCTCGAAATAAATTTAAATTAATAGAGAAATAAGTAAATATATTTAAAATCGTATTCGCTTATCGTATATTATATTGCAATAACGTTACGTAAACTTTAGCATTTTAAATTTATTTTGACGATCTTATAGACCTTCTGCTCTCCTAATGTATCAAATGGAACGTACACCAATTTTTATCGACTTTTAGTAGTTTGTTTACGTTTTTTATAGCAAAATAAGGAGATTTTGGCATCATACTTCTAAACCGGAGGACATAGAGGGTTGAAATTTTACATGAGAGTAGTCCAAGGGTCCAGAAATAATACCCTCTAAATAAAATTTTTCCATCTACCCTTAAAGTGACAGTACTCCCTTTTAAAGTACAGCACTTTAAAATTACTTTTTAATTTGCTTATATTTCTAATTTAGGGGTAGTTTTGAAAATTTTAATTAGTGGGCATTATTTCTGGACCCTTGGACTACCCTCATGTAAAATTTCAACCCTCTATGTCCTCCGGTTCAGAAGTATGATGCCAAAATCTCTTTATTTTGCCATAAAAAACGTAAACAAATCGCTTAAAGCTGATAAAAGTCGGTGTGCGAATCAATTGATGTATTAGGAGAGCAGAAGGTCTATAAGATCGTCGAAATAAATTTAAATTAATAGAAAAATAAGTAAATATATTAAAAATCGTATTCGCTTATCGTATATTATATTGCAATAACGTTACGTAAACTTTAGCAATTTAAATTTATTTTGACGATTTTATAGACCTTCTGCTCTCCTAATGTATCAAATGGAACGTACACCAATTTTTATCGACTTTTAGTAGTTTGTTTACGTTTTTTATAGCAAAATAAGGAGATTTTGGCATCATACTTCTAAACCGGAGGACATAGAGGGTTGAAATTTCACATGAGGGTAGTCCAAGGGTCCAGAAATAATACCTACTAAATAAATTTTTTCCATCTACCCTTAAAGTGACAGAACTCCTTCTTAAAGTACAGCACTTTAAAATTACTTTTTAATTTGCTTATAATTCTAATTTAGGGGTAGTTTTGAGAATTTTAATTAGTGAGTATTATTTCTGGACTCTTGGACTACCCTCATGTAAAATTTCAACCCTCTATGTCCTCCGGTTCAGAAGTATGATGCCAAAATCTCTTTATTTTGCCATAAAAAACGTAAACAAATTGCTTAAAGCTGATAAAAATCGGTGTGCGAACCAATTGATGTATTAGGAGAGCAGAAGGTCTATAAGATCCTCGAAATAAATTTAAATTAATAGAGAAATAAGTAAATATATTTAAAATCGTATTCGCTTATCGTATATTATATTGCAATAACGTTACGTAAACTTTAGCATTTTAAATTTATTTTGACGATCTTATAGACCTTCTGCTCTCCTAATGTATCAAATGGAACGTACACCAATTTTTATCGACTTTTAGTAGTTTGTTTACGTTTTTTATAGCAAAATAAGGAGATTTTGGCATCATACTTCTAAACCGGAGGACATAGAGGGTTGAAATTTTACATGAGAGTAGTCCAAGGGTCCAGAAATAATACCCTCTAAATAAAATTTTTCCATCTACCCTTAAAGTGACAGTACTCCCTTTTAAAGTACAGCACTTTAAAATTACTTTTTAATTTGCTTATATTTCTAATTTAGGGGTAGTTTTGAAAATTTTAATTAGTGGGCATTATTTCTGGACCCTTGGACTACCCTCATGTAAAATTTCAACCCTCTATGTCCTCCGGTTCAGAAGTATGATGCCAAAATCTCTTTATTTTGCCATAAAAAACGTAAACAAATCGCTTAAAGCTGATAAAAGTCGGTGTGCGAATCAATTGATGTATTAGGAGAGCAGAAGGTCTATAAGATCGTCGAAATAAATTTAAATTAATAGAAAAATAAGTAAATATATTAAAAATCGTATTCGCTTATCGTATATTATATTGCAATAACGTTACGTAAACTTTAGCAATTTAAATTTATTTTGACGATCTTATAGACCTTCTGCTCTCCTAATGTATCAAATGGAACGTACACCAATTTTTATCGACTTTTAGTAGTTTGTTTACGTTTTTTATAGCAAAATAAGGAGATTTTGGCATCATACTTCTAAACCGGAGGACATAGAGGGTTGAAATTTCACATGAGGGTAGTCCAAGGGTCCAGAAATAATACCTACTAAATAAATTTTTTCCATCTACCCTTAAAGTGACAGAACTCCTTCTTAAAGTACAGCACTTTAAAATTACTTTTTAATTTGCTTATAATTCTAATTTAGGGGTAGTTTTGAGAATTTTAATTAGTGAGTATTATTTCTGGACTCTTGGACTACCCTCATGTAAAATTTCAACCCTCTATGTCCTCCGGTTCAGAAGTATGATGCCAAAATCTCTTTATTTTGCCATAAAAAACGTAAACAAATTGCTTAAAGCTGATAAAAATCGGTGTGCGAACCAATTGATGTATTAGGAGAGCAGAAGGTCTATAAGATCCTCGAAATAAATTTAAATTAATAGAGAAATAAGTAAATATATTTAAAATCGTATTCGCTTATCGTATATTATATTGCAATAACGTTACGTAAACTTTAGCATTTTAAATTTATTTTGACGATCTTATAGACCTTCTGCTCTCCTAATGTATCAAATGGAACGTACACCAATTTTTATCGACTTTTAGTAGTTTGTTTACGTTTTTTATAGCAAAATAAGGAGATTTTGGCATCATACTTCTAAACCGGAGGACATAGAGGGTTGAAATTTCACACGAAGGTAGTCCAAGGGTCCAGAAATAATACCTACTAAATAAATTTTCTCCATCTACCCTTAAAGTGACAGTACTCCTTCTTAAAGTACAGCACTTTAAAATTACTTTTTAATTTGCTTATAATTCTAATTTAGGGGTAGTTTTGAGAATTTTAATTAGTGAGTATTATTTCTGGACTCTTGGACTACCCTCATGTAAAATTTCAACCCTCTATGTCCTCCGGTTCAGAAGTATGATGCCAAAATCTCTTTATTTTGCCATAAAAAACGTAAACAAATTGCTTAAAGCTGATAAAAATCGGTGTGCGAACCAATTGATGTATTAGGAGAGCAGAAGGTCTATAAGATCCTCGAAATAAATTTAAATTAATAGAGAAATAAGTAAATATATTTAAAATCGTATTCGCTTATCGTATATTATATTGCAATAACGTTACGTAAACTTTAGCATTTTAAATTTATTTTGACGATCTTATAGACCTTCTGCTCTCCTAATGTATCAAATGGAACGTACACCAATTTTTATCGACTTTTAGTAGTTTGTTTACGTTTTTTATAGCAAAATAAGGAGATTTTGGCATCATACTTCTAAACCGGAGGACATAGAGGGTTGAAATTTCACACGAAGGTAGTCCAAGGGTCCAGAAATAATACCTACTAAATAAATTTTCTCCATCTACCCTTAAAGTGACAGTACTCCTTCTTAAAGTACAGCACTTTAAAATTACTTTTTAATTTGCTTATAATTCTAATTTAGGGGTAGTTTTGAGAATTTTAATTAGTGAGTATTATTTCTGGACTCTTGGACTACCCTCATGTAAAATTTCAACCCTCTATGTCCTCCGGTTCAGAAGTATGATGCCAAAATCTCTTTATTTTGCCATAAAAAACGTAAACAAATTGCTTAAAGCTAATAAAAGTCGGTGTACGAACCAATTGATGTATTAGGAGAGCAGAAGGTCTATAAGATCCTCGAAATAAATTTAAATTAATAGAGAAATAAGTAAATATATTTAAAATCGTATTCGCTTATCGTATATTATATTGCAATAACGTTACGTAAACTTTAGCATTTTAAATTTATTTTGACGATCTTATAGACCTTCTGCTCTCCTAATGTATCAAATGGAACGTACACCAATTTTTATCGACTTTTAGTAGTTTGTTTACGTTTTTTATAGCAAAATAAGGAGATTTTGGCATCATACTTCTAAACCGGAGGACATAGAGGGTTGAAATTTTACATGAGAGTAGTCCAAGGGTCCAGAAATAATACCCTCTAAATAAAATTTTTCCATCTACCCTTAAAGTGACAGTACTCCCTTTTAAAGTACAGCACTTTAAAATTACTTTTTAATTTGCTTATATTTCTAATTTAGGGGTAGTTTTGAAAATTTTAATTAGTGGGCATTATTTCTGGACCCTTGGACTACCCTCATGTAAAATTTCAACCCTCTATGTCCTCCGGTTCAGAAGTATGATGCCAAAATCTCTTTATTTTGCCATAAAAAACGTAAACAAATCGCTTAAAGCTGATAAAAGTCGGTGTGCGAATCAATTGATGTATTAGGAGAGCAGAAGGTCTATAAGATCGTCGAAATAAATTTAAATTAATAGAAAAATAAGTAAATATATTAAAAATCGTATTCGCTTATCGTATATTATATTGCAATAACGTTACGTAAACTTTAGCAATTTAAATTTATTTTGACGATCTTATAGACCTTCTGCTCTCCTAATGTATCAAATGGAACGTACACCAATTTTTATCGACTTTTAGTAGTTTGTTTACGTTTTTTATAGCAAAATAAGGAGATTTTGGCATCATACTTCTAAACCGGAGGACATAGAGGGTTGAAATTTCACATGAGGGTAGTCCAAGGGTCCAGAAATAATACCTACTAAATAAATTTTTTCCATCTACCCTTAAAGTGACAGAACTCCTTCTTAAAGTACAGCACTTTAAAATTACTTTTTAATTTGCTTATAATTCTAATTTAGGGGTAGTTTTGAGAATTTTAATTAGTGAGTATTATTTCTGGACTCTTGGACTACCCTCATGTAAAATTTCAACCCTCTATGTCCTCCGGTTCAGAAGTATGATGCCAAAATCTCTTTATTTTGCCATAAAAAACGTAAACAAATTGCTTAAAGCTGATAAAAATCGGTGTGCGAACCAATTGATGTATTAGGAGAGCAGAAGGTCTATAAGATCCTCGAAATAAATTTAAATTAATAGAGAAATAAGTAAATATATTTAAAATCGTATTCGCTTATCGTATATTATATTGCAATAACGTTACGTAAACTTTAGCAATTTAAATTTATTTTGACGATCTTATAGACCTTCTGCTCTCCTAATGTATCAAATGGAACGTACACCAATTTTTATCGACTTTTAGTAGTTTGTTTACGTTTTTTATAGCAAAATAAGGAGATTTTGGCATCATACTTCTAAACCGGAGGACATAGAGGGTTGAAATTTCACATGAGGGTAGTCCAAGGGTCCAGAAATAATACCTACTAAATAAATTTTTTCCATCTACCCTTAAAGTGACAGAACTCCTTCTTAAAGTACAGCACTTTAAAATTACTTTTTAATTTGCTTATAATTCTAATTTAGGGGTAGTTTTGAGAATTTTAATTAGTGAGTATTATTTCTGGACTCTTGGACTACCCTCATGTAAAATTTCAACCCTCTATGTCCTCCGGTTCAGAAGTATGATGCCAAAATCTCTTTATTTTGCCATAAAAAACGTAAACAAATTGCTTAAAGCTGATAAAAATCGGTGTGCGAACCAATTGATGTATTAGGAGAGCAGAAGGTCTATAAGATCCTCGAAATAAATTTAAATTAATAGAGAAATAAGTAAATATATTTAAAATCGTATTCGCTTATCGTATATTATATTGCAATAACGTTACGTAAACTTTAGCATTTTAAATTTATTTTGACGATCTTATAGACCTTCTGCTCTCCTAATGTATCAAATGGAACGTACACCAATTTTTATCGACTTTTAGTAGTTTGTTTACGTTTTTTATAGCAAAATAAGGAGATTTTGGCATCATACTTCTAAACCGGAGGACATAGAGGGTTGAAATTTCACACGAAGGTAGTCCAAGGGTCCAGAAATAATACCTACTAAATAAATTTTCTCCATCTACCCTTAAAGTGACAGTACTCCTTCTTAAAGTACAGCACTTTAAAATTACTTTTTAATTTGCTTATAATTCTAATTTAGGGGTAGTTTTGAGAATTTTAATTAGTGAGTATTATTTCTGGACTCTTGGACTACCCTCATGTAAAATTTCAACTCTCTATGTCCTCCGGTTCAGAAGTATGATGCCAAAATCTCTTTGTTTTGCCATAAAAAACGTAAACAAATTGCTTAAAGCTGATAAAAGTCGGTGTGCAAACCAATTGATGTATTAGGAGAGCAGAAGGTCTATAAGATCCTCGAAATAAATTTAAATTAATAGAAAAATAAGTAAATATATTAAAAATCGTATTCGCTTATCGTATATTATATTGCAATAACGTTACGTAAACTTTAGCAATTTAAATTTATTTTGACGATCTTATAGACCTTCGGCTCTCCTAATGTATCAAATGGAACGTACACCAATTTTTATCGACTTTTAGTAGTTTGTTTACGTTTTTTATAGCAAAATAAGGAGATTTTGGCATCATACTTCTAAACCGGAGGACATAGAGGGTTGAAATTTCACACGAAGGTAGTCCAAGGGTCCAGAAATAATACCTACTAAATAAATTTTCTCCATCTACCCTTAAAGTGACAGTACTCCTTCTTAAAGTACAGCACTTTAAAATTACTTTTTAATTTGCTTATAATTCTAATTTAGGGGTAGTTTTGAGAATTTTAATTAGTGAGTATTATTTCTGGACTCTTGGACTACCCTCATGTAAAATTTCAACTCTCTATGTCCTCCGGTTCAGAAGTATGATGCCAAAATCTCTTTGTTTTGCCATAAAAAACGTAAACAAATTGCTTAAAGCTGATAAAAGTCGGTGTGCAAACCAATTGATGTATTAGGAGAGCAGAAGGTCTATAAGATCCTCGAAATAAATTTAAATTAATAGAAAAATAAGTAAATATATTAAAAATCGTATTCGCTTATCGTATATTATATTGCAATAACGTTACGTAAACTTTAGCAATTTAAATTTATTTTGACGATCTTATAGACCTTCTGCTCTCCTAATGTATCAAATGGAACGTACACCAATTTTTATCGACTTTTAGTAGTTTGTTTACGTTTTTTATAGCAAAATAAGGAGATTTTGGCATCATACTTCTAAACCGGAGGACATAGAGGGTTGAAATTTCACACGAAGGTAGTCCAAGGGTCCAGAAATAATACCTACTAAATAAATTTTCTCCATCTACCCTTAAAGTGACAGTACTCCTTCTTAAAGTACAGCACTTTAAAATTACTTTTTAATTTGCTTATAATTCTAATTTAGGGGTAGTTTTGAGAATTTTAATTAGTGAGTATTATTTCTGGACTCTTGGACTACCCTCATGTAAAATTTCAACTCTCTATGTCCTCCGGTTCAGAAGTATGATGCCAAAATCTCTTTGTTTTGCCATAAAAAACGTAAACAAATTGCTTAAAGCTGATAAAAGTCGGTGTGCAAACCAATTGATGTATTAGGAGAGCAGAAGGTCTATAAGATCCTCGAAATAAATTTAAATTAATAGAAAAATAAGTAAATATATTAAAAATCGTATTCGCTTATCGTATATTATATTGCAATAACGTTACGTAAACTTTAGCAATTTAAATTTATTTTGACGATCTTATAGACCTTCTGCTCTCCTAATGTATCAAATGGAACGTACACCAATTTTTATCGACTTTTAGTAGTTTGTTTACGTTTTTTATAGCAAAATAAGGAGATTTTGGCATCATACTTCTAAACCGGAGGACATAGAGGGTTGAAATTTCACATGAGGGTAGTCCAAGGGTCCAGAAATAATACCTACTAAATAAATTTTTTCCATCTACCCTTAAAGTGACAGAACTCCTTCTTAAAGTACAGCACTTTAAAATTACTTTTTAATTTGCTTATAATTCTAATTTAGGGGTAGTTTTGAGAATTGTAATTAGTGAGTATTATTTCTGGACTCTTGGACTACCCTCATGTAAAATTTCAACCCTCTATGTCCTCCGGTTCAGAAGTATGATGCCAAAATCTCTTTATTTTGCCATAAAAAACGTAAACAAATTGCTTAAAGCTGATAAAAATCGGTGTGCGAACCAATTGATGTATTAGGAGAGCAGAAGGTCTATAAGATCCTCGAAATAAATTTAAATTAATAGAGAAATAAGTAAATATATTTAAAATCGTATTCGCTTATCGTATATTATATTGCAATAACGTTACGTAAACTTTAGCATTTTAAATTTATTTTGACGATCTTATAGACCTTCTGCTCTCCTAATGTATCAAATGGAACGTACACCAATTTTTATCGACTTTTAGTAGTTTGTTTACGTTTTTTATAGCAAAATAAGGAGATTTTGGCATCATACTTCTAAACCGGAGGACATAGAGGGTTGAAATTTCACACGAAGGTAGTCCAAGGGTCCAGAAATAATACCTACTAAATAAATTTTCTCCATCTACCCTTAAAGTGACAGTACTCCTTCTTAAAGTACAGCACTTTAAAATTACTTTTTAATTTGCTTATAATTCTAATTTAGGGGTAGTTTTGAGAATTTTAATTAGTGAGTATTATTTCTGGACTCTTGGACTACCCTCATGTAAAATTTCAACTCTCTATGTCCTCCGGTTCAGAAGTATGATGCCAAAATCTCTTTGTTTTGCCATAAAAAACGTAAACAAATTGCTTAAAGCTGATAAAAGTCGGTGTGCAAACCAATTGATGTATTAGGAGAGCAGAAGGTCTATAAGATCCTCGAAATAAATTTAAATTAATAGAAAAATAAGTAAATATATTAAAAATCGTATTCGCTTATCGTATATTATATTGCAATAACGTTACGTAAACTTTAGCAATTTAAATTTATTTTGACGATCTTATAGACCTTCTGCTCTCCTAATGTATCAAATGGAACGTACACCAATTTTTATCGACTTTTAGTAGTTTGTTTACGTTTTTTATAGCAAAATAAGGAGATTTTGGCATCATACTTCTAAACCGGAGGACATAGAGGGTTGAAATTTCACACGAAGGTAGTCCAAGGGTCCAGAAATAATACCTACTAAATAAATTTTCTCCATCTACCCTTAAAGTGACAGTACTCCTTCTTAAAGTACAGCACTTTAAAATTACTTTTTAATTTGCTTATAATTCTAATTTAGGGGTAGTTTTGAGAATTTTAATTAGTGAGTATTATTTCTGGACTCTTGGACTACCCTCATGTAAAATTTCAACTCTCTATGTCCTCCGGTTCAGAAGTATGATGCCAAAATCTCTTTGTTTTGCCATAAAAAACGTAAACAAATTGCTTAAAGCTGATAAAAGTCGGTGTGCAAACCAATTGATGTATTAGGAGAGCAGAAGGTCTATAAGATCCTCGAAATAAATTTAAATTAATAGAAAAATAAGTAAATATATTAAAAATCGTATTCGCTTATCGTATATTATATTGCAATAACGTTACGTAAACTTTAGCAATTTAAATTTATTTTGACGATCTTATAGACCTTCTGCTCTCCTAATGTATCAAATGGAACGTACACCAATTTTTATCGACTTTTAGTAGTTTGTTTACGTTTTTTATAGCAAAATAAGGAGATTTTGGCATCATACTTCTAAACCGGAGGACATAGAGGGTTGAAATTTCACATGAGGGTAGTCCAAGGGTCCAGAAATAATACCTACTAAATAAATTTTTTCCATCTACCCTTAAAGTGACAGAACTCCTTCTTAAAGTACAGCACTTTAAAATTACTTTTTAATTTGCTTATAATTCTAATTTAGGGGTAGTTTTGAGAATTTTAATTAGTGAGTATTATTTCTGGACTCTTGGACTACCCTCATGTAAAATTTCAACCCTCTATGTCCTCCGGTTCAGAAGTATGATGCCAAAATCTCTTTATTTTGCCATAAAAAACGTAAACAAATTGCTTAAAGCTGATAAAAATCGGTGTGCGAACCAATTGATGTATTAGGAGAGCAGAAGGTCTATAAGATCCTCGAAATAAATTTAAATTAATAGAGAAATAAGTAAATATATTTAAAATCGTATTCGCTTATCGTATATTATATTGCAATAACGTTACGTAAACTTTAGCATTTTAAATTTATTTTGACGATCTTATAGACCTTCTGCTCTCCTAATGTATCAAATGGAACGTACACCAATTTTTATCGACTTTTAGTAGTTTGTTTACGTTTTTTATAGCAAAATAAGGAGATTTTGGCATCATACTTCTAAACCGGAGGACATAGAGGGTTGAAATTTCACACGAAGGTAGTCCAAGGGTCCAGAAATAATACCTACTAAATAAATTTTCTCCATCTACCCTTAAAGTGACAGTACTCCTTCTTAAAGTACAGCACTTTAAAATTACTTTTTAATTTGCTTATAATTCTAATTTAGGGGTAGTTTTGAGAATTTTAATTAGTGAGTATTATTTCTGGACTCTTGGACTACCCTCATGTAAAATTTCAACCCTCTATGTCCTCCGGTTCAGAAGTATGATGCCAAAATCTCTTTATTTTGCTATAAAAAACGTAAACAAATTGCTTAAAGCTAATAAAAGTCGGTGTACGAACCAATTGATGTATTAGGAGAGCAGAAGGTCTATAAGATCGTCGAAATAAATTTAAATTAATAGAAAAATAAGTAAATATATTTAAAATCGTATTCGCTTATCGTATATTATATTGCAATAACGTTACGTAAACTTTAGCAATTTAAATTTATTTTGACGATCTTATAGACCTTCTGCTCTCCTAATGTATCAAATGGAACGTACACCAATTTTTATCGACTTTTAGTAGTTTGTTTACGTTTTTTATAGCAAAATAAGGAGATTTTGGCATCATACTTCTAAACCGGAGGACATAGAGGGTTGAAATTTTACATGAGAGTAGTCCAAGGGTCCAGAAATAATACCCTCTAAATAAAACTTTTCCATCTACCCTTAAAGTGACAGTACTCCCTTTTAAAGTACAGCACTTTAAAATTACTTTTTAATTTGCTTATATTTCTAATTTAGGGGTAGTTTTGAGAATTTTAATTAGTGAGTATTATTTCTGGACTCTTGGACTACCCTCATGTAAAATTTCAACTCTCTATGTCCTCCGGTTCAGAAGTATGATGCCAAAATCTCTTTGTTTTGCCATAAAAAACGTAAACAAATTGCTTAAAGCTGATAAAAGTCGGTGTGCAAACCAATTGATGTATTAGGAGAGCAGAAGGTCTATAAGATCCTCGAAATAAATTTAAATTAATAGAAAAATAAGTAAATATATTAAAAATCGTATTCGCTTATCGTATATTATATTGCAATAACGTTACGTAAACTTTAGCAATTTAAATTTATTTTGACGATCTTATAGACCTTCTGCTCTCCTAATGTATCAAATGGAACGTACACCAATTTTTATCGACTTTTAGTAGTTTGTTTACGTTTTTTATAGCAAAATAAGGAGATTTTGGCATCATACTTCTAAACCGGAGGACATAGAGGGTTGAAATTTCACACGAAGGTAGTCCAAGGGTCCAGAAATAATACCTACTAAATAAATTTTCTCCATCTACCCTTAAAGTGACAGTACTCCTTCTTAAAGTACAGCACTTTAAAATTACTTTTTAATTTGCTTATAATTCTAATTTAGGGGTAGTTTTGAGAATTTTAATTAGTGAGTATTATTTCTGGACTCTTGGACTACCCTCATGTAAAATTTCAACCCTCTATGTCCTCCGGTTCAGAAGTATGATGCCAAAATCTCTTTATTTTGCCATAAAAAACGTAAACAAATCGCTTAAAGCTGATAAAAATCGGTGTGCGAACCAATTGATGTATTAGGAGAGCAGAAGGTCTATAAGATCCTCGAAATAAATTTAAATTAATAGAAAAATAAGTAAATATATTAAAAATCGTATTCGCTTATCGTATATTATATTGCAATAACGTTACGTAAACTTTAGCAATTTAAATTTATTTTGACGATCTTATAGACCTTCTGCTCTCCTAATGTATCAAATGGAACGTACACCAATTTTTATCGACTTTTAGTAGTTTGTTTACGTTTTTTATAGCAAAATAAGGAGATTTTGGCATCATACTTCTAAACCGGAGGACATAGAGGGTTGAAATTTCACACGAAGGTAGTCCAAGGGTCCAGAAATAATACCTACTAAATAAATTTTCTCCATCTACCCTTAAAGTGACAGTACTCCTTCTTAAAGTACAGCACTTTAAAATTACTTTTTAATTTGCTTATAATTCTAATTTAGGGGTAGTTTTGAGAATTTTAATTAGTGAGTATTATTTCTGGACTCTTGGACTACCCTCATGTAAAGTTTCAACTCTCTATGTCCTCCGGTTCAGAAGTATGATGCCAAAATCTCTTTGTTTTGCCATAAAAAACGTAAACAAATTGCTTAAAGCTGATAAAAGTCGGTGTGCAAACCAATTGATGTATTAGGAGAGCAGAAGGTCTATAAGATCCTCGAAATAAATTTAAATTAATAGAAAAATAAGTAAATATATTAAAAATCGTATTCGCTTATCGTATATTATATTGCAATAACGTTACGTAAACTTTAGCAATTTAAATTTATTTTGACGATCTTATAGACCTTCTGCTCTCCTAATGTATCAAATGGAACGTACACCAATTTTTATCGACTTTTAGTAGTTTGTTTACGTTTTTTATAGCAAAATAAGGAGATTTTGGCATCATACTTCTAAACCGGAGGACATAGAGGGTTGAAATTTCACACGAAGGTAGTCCAAGGGTCCAGAAATAATACCTACTAAATAAATTTTCTCCATCTACCCTTAAAGTGACAGTACTCCTTCTTAAAGTACAGCACTTTAAAATTACTTTTTAATTTGCTTATAATTCTAATTTAGGGGTAGTTTTGAGAATTTTAATTAGTGAGTATTATTTCTGGACTCTTGGACTACCCTCATGTAAAATTTCAACTCTCTATGTCCTCCGGTTCAGAAGTATGATGCCAAAATCTCTTTGTTTTGCCATAAAAAACGTAAACAAATTGCTTAAAGCTGATAAAAGTCGGTGTGCAAACCAATTGATGTATTAGGAGAGCAGAAGGTCTATAAGATCCTCGAAATAAATTTAAATTAATAGAAAAATAAGTAAATATATTAAAAATCGTATTCGCTTATCGTATATTATATTGCAATAACGTTACGTAAACTTTAGCAATTTAAATTTATTTTGACGATCTTATAGACCTTCTGCTCTCCTAATGTATCAAATGGAACGTACACCAATTTTTATCGACTTTTAGTAGTTTGTTTACGTTTTTTATAGCAAAATAAGGAGATTTTGGCATCATACTTCTAAACCGGAGGACATAGAGGGTTGAAATTGCACATGAGGGTAGTCCAAGGGTCCAGAAATAATACCTACTAAATAAATTTTTTCCATCTACCCTTAAAGTGACAGAACTCCTTCTTAAAGTACAGCACTTTAAAATTACTTTTTAATTTGCTTATAATTCTAATTTAGGGGTAGTTTTGAGAATTTTAATTAGTGAGTATTATTTCTGGACTCTTGGACTACCCTCATGTAAAATTTCAACCCTCTATGTCCTCCGGTTCAGAAGTATGATGCCAAAATCTCTTTATTTTGCCATAAAAAACGTAAACAAATTGCTTAAAGCTGATAAAAATCGGTGTGCGAACCAATTGATGTATTAGGAGAGCAGAAGGTCTATAAGATCCTCGAAATAAATTTAAATTAATAGAGAAATAAGTAAATATATTTAAAATCGTATTCGCTTATCGTATATTATATTGCAATAACGTTACGTAAACTTTAGCATTTTAAATTTATTTTGACGATCTTATAGACCTTCTGCTCTCCTAATGTATCAAATGGAACGTACACCAATTTTTATCGACTTTTAGTAGTTTGTTTACGTTTTTTATAGCAAAATAAGGAGATTTTGGCATCATACTTCTAAACCGGAGGACATAGAGGGTTGAAATTTCACACGAAGGTAGTCCAAGGGTCCAGAAATAATACCTACTAAATAAATTTTCTCCATCTACCCTTAAAGTGACAGTACTCCTTCTTAAAGTACAGCACTTTAAAATTACTTTTTAATTTGCTTATATTTCTAATTTAGGGGTAGTTTTGAGAATTTTAATTAGTGAGTATTATTTCTGGACTCTTGGACTACCCTCATGTAAAATTTCAACCCTCTATGTCCTCCGGTTCAGAAGTATGATGCCAAAATCTCTTTATTTTGCCATAAAAACGTAAACAAATTGCTTGAAGCTGATAAAAATCGGTGTGCGAACCAATTGATGTATTAGGAGAGCAGAAGGTCTATAAGATCCTCGAAATAAATTTAAATTAATAGAGAAATAAGTAAATATATTTAAAATCGTATTCGCTTATCGTATATTATATTGCAATAACGTTACGTAAACTTTAGCATTTTAAATTTATTTTGACGATCTTATAGACCTTCTGCTCTCCTAATGTATCAAATGGAACGTACACCAATTTTTATCGACTTTTAGTAGTTTGTTTACGTTTTTTATAGCAAAATAAGGAGATTTTGGCATCATACTTCTAAACCGGAGGACATAGAGGGTTGAAATTTCACACGAAGGTAGTCCAAGGGTCCAGAAATAATACCTACTAAATAAATTTTCTCCATCTACCCTTAAAGTGACAGTACTCCTTCTTAAAGTACAGCACTTTAAAATTACTTTTTAATTTGCTTATATTTCTAATTTAGGGGTAGTTTTGAGAATTTTAATTAGTGAGTATTATTTCTGGACTCTTGGACTACCCTCATGTAAAATTTCAACCCTCTATGTCCTCCGGTTCAGAAGTATGATGCCAAAATCTCTTTATTTTGCCATAAAAACGTAAACAAATTGCTTGAAGCTGATAAAAATCGGTGTGCGAACCAATTGATGTATTAGGAGAGCAGAAGGTCTATAAGATCCTCGAAATAAATTTAAATTAATAGAAAAATAAGTAAATATATTTAAAATCGTATTCGCTTATCGTATATTATATTGCAATAACGTTACGTAAACTTTAGCATTTTAAATTTATTTTGACGATCTTATAGACCTTCTGCTCTCCTAATGTATCAAATGGAACGTACACCAATTTTTATCGACTTTTAGTAGTTTGTTTACGTTTTTTATAGCAAAATAAGGAGATTTTGGCATCATACTTCTAAACCGGAGGACATAGAGGGTTGAAATTTCACACGAAGGTAGTCCAAGGGTCCAGAAATAATACCTACTAAATAAATTTTCTCCATCTACCCTTAAAGTGACAGTACTCCTTCTTAAAGTACAGCACTTTAAAATTACTTTTTAATTTGCTTATAATTCTAATTTAGGGGTAGTTTTGAGAATTTTAATTAGTGGGTATTATTTCTGGACTCTTGGACTACCCTCATGTAAAATTTCTACCCTCTATGTTCTCCGGTTCAGAAGTATGATGCCAAAATCTCCTTATTTTGCCATAAAAAACGTAAACAAATTGCTTAAAGCTGATAAAAATCGGTGTGCGAACCAATTGATGTATTAGGAGAGTAGAAGGTCTATAAGATCGTCGAAATAAATTTAAATTAATAGAAAACCAAGTAAATAAATTTAAAATCGTATTCGCTTATCGTATGTATTGCAATAACGTTACGTAAACTTTAGCAATTTAAATTTATTTCGACGATTTTATAGACCTTCTGGTCTCCTAATGTATCAAATGGATCGTACACCAATTTTTATCGACTTTTAGTAGTTTGATTACGTTTTTTATTGCAAAATAAGGAGATTTTGCCATCATACTTCTAAACCGGAGGACATAGAGGGTTGAAATTTTACAAGGGGGTAGTCCAAGGGTCCAGAAATAATACCCTCTAATCCAAATTTTTCCTACTACCCTTAAACTGACAGTACTCCCTTTTAAGGTACAGCACTTTAAAATTATTTTTTAATTTGCTTATATTTCTAATTTAGGGGTAGTTTGGAAAATTTTAATTATTGGGTATTACTTCTCGACTCTTAGCATACAACTTCTTGTTCAGCTATGCTCATTAGGGTTAAAAGTTTTAATTCAAAATCAAATACACGAGTTAATTAGTTTTTATTTCATATTCGATATCTACAGTAATTAGTATGTTTAACGTTAACCAGTAAAATAAGTAAGTACCTACAAAAAATATAGGCATAGAACAATATATTTCTATAAAATAAAACCAAACTTATCTAAGTACAAATTACAATTATTCGCCTGAAAGAAATTACGTGTAAAACTTAATTAATAAATTTAATCTGTTGCATTTAAATAATAAGTGATCGACTTACAATTTGGTATAAGTGTTGAGAGTAATACGAGAAACAACTTCCAATCAAAAAAGATTTCAAAAACGCAAGTTCGTTTTTCACACGAGTAGAGATATTAACTTTTGTTGATCATGTGACCACCCCACTCTAAGAGTGTAATCTAAGAGACACACGCAGTCTTTTTTCTCCGCAAGTAGCTGAACAAGTTACTTCCACAAGAAAATTGAGACAGCCGTAATCTAAGAGACACACGCAGTCTTCTTTCTCCGCAAGTAGCTGAACAAGTTACTTCCACAAGAAAGTTGAGACAGCCGTAATCTAAGAGACACACGCAGTCTTCTTTCTCCGCAAGTAGCTGAACAAGTTACTTCCACAAGAAAGTTGAGACAGCCGTAATCTAAGAGACACACGCAGTCTTTTTTCTCCGCAAGTAGCTGAACAAGTTACTTCCACAAGAAAGTTGAGACAGCCGTAATCTAAGAGACACACGCAGTCTTTTTTCTCCGCAAGTAGCTGAACAAGTTACTTCCACAAGAAAGTTGAGACAGCCGTAATCTAAGAGACACACGCAGTCTTTTTTCTCCGCAAGTAGCTGAACAAGTTACTTCCACAAGAAAATTGAGACAGCCGTAATCTAAGAGACACACGCAGTCTTCTTTCTCCGCAAGTAGCTGAACAAGTTACTTCCACAAGAAAGTTGAGACAGCCGTAATCTAAGAGACACACGCAGTCTTCTTTCTCCGCAAGTAGCTGAACAAGTTACTTCCACAAGAAAGTTGAGACAGCCGTAATCTAAGAGACACACGCAGTCTTCTTTCTCCGCAAGTAGCTGAACAAGTTACTTCCACAAGAAAGTTGAGACAGCCGTAATCTAAGAGACACACGCAGTCTTTTTTCTCCGCAAGTAGCTGAACAAGTTACTTCCACAAGAAAGTTGAGACAGCCGTAATCTAAGAGACACACGCAGTCTTTTTTCTCCGCAAGTAGCTGAACAAGTTACTTCCACAAGAAAGTTGAGACAGCCGTAATCTAAGAGACACACGCAGTCTTTTTTCTCCGCAAGTAGCTGAACAAGTTACTTCCACAAGAAAGTTGAGACAGCCGTAATCTAAGAGACACACGCAGTCTTTTTTCTCCGCAAGTAGCTGAACAAGTTACTTCCACAAGAAAGTTGAGACAGCCGTAATCTAAGAGACACACGCAGTCTTTTTTCTCCGCAAGTAGCTGAACAAGTTACTTCCACAAGAAAATTGAGACAGCCGTAATCTAAGAGACACACGCAGTCTTCTTTCTCCGCAAGTAGCTGAACAAGTTACTTCCACAAGAAAGTTGAGACAGCCGTAATCTAAGAGACACACGCAGTCTTTTTTCTCCGCAAGTAGCTGAACAAGTTACTTCCACAAGAAAGTTGAGACAGCCGTAATCTAAGAGACACACGCAGTCTTTTTTCTCCGCAAGTAGCTGAACAAGTTACTTCCACAAGAAAGTTGAGACAGCCGTAATCTAAGAGACACACGCAGTCTTTTTTCTCCGCAAGTAGCTGAACAAGTTACTTCCACAAGAAAGTTGAGACAGCCGTAATCTAAGAGACACACGCAGTCTTTTTTCTCCGCAAGTAGCTGAACAAGTTACTTCCACAAGAAAGTTGAGACAGCCGTAATCTAAGAGACACACGCAGTCTTTTTTCTCCGCAAGTAGCTGAACAAGTTACTTCCACAAGAAAGTTGAGACAGCCGTAATCTAAGAGACACACGCAGTCTTTTTTCTCCGCAAGTAGCTGAACAAGTTACTTCCACAAGAAAGTTGAGACAGCCGTAATCTAAGAGACACACGCAGTCTTTTTTCTCCGCAAGTAGCTGAACAAGTTACTTCCACAAGAAAGTTGAGACAGCCGTAATCTAAGAGACACACGCAGTCTTTTTTCTCCGCAAGTAGCTGAACAAGTTACTTCCACAAGAAAGTTGAGACAGCCGTAATCTAAGAGACACACGCAGTCTTTTTTCTCCGCAAGTAGCTGAACAAGTTACTTCCACAAGAAAGTTGAGACAGCCGTAATCTAAGAGACACACGCAGTCTTTTTTCTCCGCAAGTAGCTGAACAAGTTACTTCCACAAGAAAGTTGAGACAGCCGTAATCTAAGAGACACACGCAGTCTTTTTTCTCCGCAAGTAGCTGAACAAGTTACTTCCACAAGAAAGTTGAGACAGCCGTAATCTAAGAGACACACGCAGTCTTTTTTCTCCGCAAGTAGCTGAACAAGTTACTTCCACAAGAAAGTTGAGACAGCCGTAATCTAAGAGACACACGCAGTCTTTTTTCTCCGCAAGTAGCTGAACAAGTTACTTCCACAAGAAAGTTGAGACAGCCGTAATCTAAGAGACACACGCAGTCTTTTTTCTCCGCAAGTAGCTGAACAAGTTACTTCCACAAGAAAGTTGAGACAGCCGTAATCTAAGAGACACACGCAGTCTTTTTTCTCCGCAAGTAGCTGAACAAGTTACTTCCACAAGAAAGTTGAGACAGCCGTAATCTAAGAGACACACGCAGTCTTTTTTCTCCGCAAGTAGCTGAACAAGTTACTTCCACAAGAAAGTTGAGACAGCCGTAATCTAAGAGACACACGCAGTCTTTTTTCTCCGCAAGTAGCTGAACAAGTTACTTCCACAAGAAAGTTGAGACAGCCGTAATCTAAGAGACACACGCAGTCTTTTTTCTCCGCAAGTAGCTGAACAAGTTACTTCCACAAGAAAATTGAGACAGCCGTAATCTAAGAGACACACGCAGTCTTCTTTCTCCGCAAGTAGCTGAACAAGTTACTTCCACAAGAAAGTTGAGACAGCCGTAATCTAAGAGACACACGCAGTCTTTTTTCTCCGCAAGTAGCTGAACAAGTTACTTCCACAAGAAAGTTGAGACAGCCGTAATCTAAGAGACACACGCAGTCTTTTTTCTCCGCAAGTAGCTGAACAAGTTACTTCCACAAGAAAGTTGAGACAGCCGTAATCTAAGAGACACACGCAGTCTTTTTTCTCCGCAAGTAGCTGAACAAGTTACTTCCACAAGAAAATTGAGACAGCCGTAATCTAAGAGACACACGCAGTCTTCTTTCTCCGCAAGTAGCTGAACAAGTTACTTCCACAAGAAAGTTGAGACAGCCGTAATCTAAGAGACACACGCAGTCTTCTTTCTCCGCAAGTAGCTGAACAAGTTACTTCCACAAGAAAGTTGAGACAGCCGTAATCTAAGAGACACACGCAGTCTTCTTTCTCCGCAAGTAGCTGAACAAGTTACTTCCACAAGAAAGTTGAGACAGCCGTAATCTAAGAGACACACGCAGTCTTTTTTCTCCGCAAGTAGCTGAACAAGTTACTTCCACAAGAAAGTTGAGACAGCCGTAATCTAAGAGACACACGCAGTCTTTTTTCTCCGCAAGTAGCTGAAGCTGGAAGTAGCAAGTAGTATCTAAACGTAGCATAACACTTACTCATTTTCAAAACTACAAAAAAGGTTAGTTTCTTGACTAACCCAATTGGCTTATTGATGTTTGTTTCTTAACTAATAGAATTTGTGCCCATTCTTTTTTTCTATGATCCTGTTAATGACATAACCTCAATAAATTTAAAATTCTGTTTACTTTACAAATTATGTTTAAAACGATCTTTCGAGCTATTCGAGTCTCAAATTATTCAAATAAAGTGGCACAACCTTTAAGAAGTAAAAAACCTAAATCTGATAACAAATATGTAAGTTAATATGTTTCATTTCACGTAATTATTAAAACTACTTGTAGGTTAAATCGTTTGTGGATTTAAGATCAATTAGAGCTGTTGGAGGTAAAGGGGGTAATGGTTGTATCGCTTTTCTTCATCTTTGGAGCAACGAATATGCCGGCCCTAGTGGAGGCGATGGCGGTAACGGTGGTCATGTTATATTAAAAGCAACCACAGACGTGCGTGATTTGGTACACTTAGATTCTGTAATAGAAGGCGAGAATGGAGAAAAGGGCTTATCTAAAGATTGTATTGGTAAAAGTGGAGAGCACATGATCGTGAACGTTCCCGTTGGTACTGTGATAAAAGATATGAATGGTAAAGTAGTTGGTGATTTAAGTCGTGAAAACTTGATGTTTGTTGCTGCAAGAGGAGGTGCTGGTGGTAAAGGAAATCATTACTTTGTTAGTCCCGTACAACAAACGCCAGAAATTTGTGAATATGGAGCAGAAGGCGAAGATATTAATTATATAATAGAAATTCGCAGCATGGCTCATGTTGGATTGGTAAACAATTACATTTTGTTTGTTTGTGATCAATAGTTTTTATTTAGATTGGCTTTCCTAATGCTGGAAAGAGTACTCTTTTGAGAGCCATTACTAGAGCTCGACCAAAAGTGGCTCCTTATCCTTTTACGACTCTTAAACCTTATGTAGGGGTAGTTCAGTACGATGACTACGAACAAATTGCCGGTAAAACTTGACAAGACACTTTTATTCCCCGGTTAATACCTTTATTTTAGTTGCCGATTTACCAGGATTAATACCAGACTCACATAAAAATAAAGGCCTTGGTATACAATTTTTAAGGCACGCAGAAAGATGCATGGGCTTGTTGTACATTTTAGACATGTCTTTAGAAGAGCCTTGGTTACATCTCGAAAGTTTACAGTACGAATTATCTCAATTTAATGAAAACTTACAACAAAGACCTCAGTTGATAATCGCCAATAAAATGGATATACCTGGATCTGTGAAAAATTTTGAGCTTCTCAAAACAAAGACAGATTTAAAAATCATTGCAGTAAGCGCAAAACTAGGAACAAATTTAAGCAGCTTGTTGCAAGAAATTAAAATAATTTATGACGACAATAAAGGAAGTGATTCTGTAGGTTTAGTTGAACAATAAATTAGTCAAAGTGGGAAATAGGCCAGTATCGCACAACAGTAATTAGGTAAATGGCAATTTTATGGAGTATTTGGACACCAAGAGTCTTTAGGTTTGAGAAATATATTTAAAAACTCAAATTTGATGGTGTTTATGTTATAGCCCGAAATCTATGCGCAATAGTGAAAAACATGTTCTACACTTTTATTTTCTAAATTTTGTAATGAAAGAATAAGCTCCTTAAGAATTCTCTTTCACAAAGGGAACTGGAGATAATGCGGTTCAAAGTTAGCGTCAAAAACTCACAACTTTTTATATTTTTCTTCTGCACAATGTTTGAGACATTGGACCAAAATCTGTGCCAGGCATGATGTGAAGTGAAATATACCTATAGCGAAAAAAATGAGCCCAACAAGAGGTCACTGGCCTACAAAGAACATTATTTTTGTGATGCCTCAAAAACGACTTCAAATTAGTATAAATAATTTGATTTAAATAAATAATGAATTACAAAAAACGTTACAATAAACATTTAAGCCTAAAAACAATTAAATTATTATTAGCTTAATTTTTACTTAATGGAAATTAATCAATTAACAATCGGATGTATTAAAATCGACTCCACCATCGCCAGTTGGTTTTCTACCTCGTGCAAGTCGGTCGAGTTCTGCAGCGGCATCGGAACGCATTGCTGCTTTATCTGGCGTCACTTCTGGTGTTAGCGGTGGTTTAGTACCTCCAGGAGTACTACCTAACGATGCCGGCGAGCCGGCACCAGTTTTTTTATGTAGCAATGAATTGAAGAAATTTGCTAATACACCTTCGTTACCAGGTTGGTTTACGACCTTGGACCCATCCAACTAAAACAAAGCCGTGGTGTTATTTATGGAGACTGTAAGAAAATATCCTAACACCTTTTTGGGAGAACTTTGCATGGCTGGTGAAGCGGGCGATCGTGGTGTGACTTTGCTAAGGGCAGGCGATCTCATCGGTGTTTCGCCAATTCGTAAATTTGGCGATACACCGCCCCCTGCAAGTAAAATTTGTTGTTGCCGAGCCAAAAACGATTGTTCATCTTCTGCTAATACTTCTACTTCTCTGTTGACTGTCTAAAATTATTTGTAATTAGTATGGAACGGTTTCGATTTGCAAAATCTTACTTTTCTAGTCACCGGTTGTACGATGACGTCCGTGTAATAATCGTCAGGTTTACAAGTGTGCATATTTTCGTATAAAATACTTATTTTTTTCATGTTATCCCATCCGGCTGGACTGGAATTTAACAAAGTGAAATTTACAATTTCAAAAATATAGAATCAATGTTTACATGAAAACTGCATCCTTTTCCACAACTAGAGCTGGTGTTCGAAATGGAAAACCATAAATACGATGGGTCAGGTATTTGTACAATAAATCACAATTTTTATCTTCTTTTGCACTCGTGTAGAATAAAGCTGCTCCGTATTGTAAGCAAAAGCGTCTTATATGTTGTTGCATAAAGTCAAGATGTTCGTCTTTATAATCGTGCTCTTTTTCTAGATTTTGAATGTAGTCGGTCTGCAATAAATTTATTCAATTATACTTTTTCGTTTTTGTTTTGAAATAGTCTGCCTGTGTGTAACGCCTTAGAACAAAAACTACAAAAACGATTTTTATGAAATTTGATTTTTGCCACTTCAACAAAATAAGCTTTTAAATGAAATCGGTACAGAGTAAATACACGGCTATAAGTTAGTACACATCGGCCCTAATTTAAAAAAATTGCTTTTCAAATTTTTAAATTCCGGTTTACCCGGAAATTAGGCAAATAAAAAAAGTTTTTGAGAACACCCGGTATATTTATTTTAAGATTTTTTAAAATATTATAAATTCCTGTCTAATTATACCAAACATGTGTTATGACTTCTGGTTTAACCGTAAATTAGCCAAATAAAAAGAGTTTTTGAGAACACCCAGTATATTTTAAGATTTTTAAAATATTTTAAAATCATCTGTCTAATGATACCATACATGAAACATGTTATTTTTTGACCAGAATTGCAGTTAGCTTCTTATTTTAAACAGAACAGCGAGGGTTAACTTGCAAAACTGACCATAGGGAATAACATAGTGTTGAACGTTTTTTCGAATTTTGACTCATTACTTTAAACTACGGGAAAAATGATATCAATAGAAATATCAAGTTATTCAAAGGATATTTTTATTTCCTTATTTAGGAATAGCCTACGAGCTATTAGAAAAAATCGATCTGATTATTAGAGAAAGAACTACCAGTAAATTATGTACGATTCTCGCTCAAAATTTCCATACCTTTGTAACGACTACTACTATATCCAAACCTAAGTTGTTTGTTAGAGTTCCTTCTGGTAAAGCATTTCCATCCTCTAGATCGCCTTCAAAATCGACGTCCCCTAAATTTCTCGAGCTCCTCTTCATGGGCGATGCAGGATCTAATTCGTCGCCCGGTTCCACATAGTCCTGCCACGTTTTAACCATATGTTGTCTAGAAAAAGTAACTTTACACGTCTATATAGCTATAATAAATAGAGAAACCTTCTCGATTGGCGAACATCGACGTCTACTTTTAATTTATCGAGATGATCGGCAAGAATAGAAGCCCAATGACGTAACTGATCTAAAATTCCCCAAGGAGTGGTCATGGTAACGGCCAAAATGACCAACGTATGAGGAAAAGTTTCTTCATTTAGAGCAAACTTAATGAGATCATTATGACCAGCATCTCCATCTAATACCCATACACTTAGTCTCGTGTGGTCTGAAAAAAAAAAGTTATTTGTGTTTCCAATGGACAAGTTATTTGAATCCGATTTTATTACGACGATAGGAATTTATTATTAAACATTGCTATTGCATTATCACAATTAATGACTAATAATTTGATAAGAATGGCATGCATTTTTTTCTATCAACAACAAAACCACCAAAGTAGCGTTTACTTTTGTAGTTGTTATCTAAAACAATGGAAGTGCAAACCATGGAATCCCCTAACTGTTTGATGTATAACAATAAAATCGACGAAATAATGTAAGTTTATAATGAAATTTCAATTAAATATTTTTAAATTGTATCTTTTATGACAGATATAAGTGTGAAAAAGTCGTACCAGCCGCTCATAATAGCTATAAAATTTGCAAATGGAACGGAAGTTTAGGAGACTACGCCAAACACGTAAACAAAATTCACGCCGGCAGTTATTTTTCATTGATGCCCAATTCGTTGACATTCACTTGGACTTTGTTGCTAAATAACAATCAAATCGATATAGGAATTTTGGAGCACAGTATCGGCCTCTTTTGGTACAAAATTTGCTACCACTACCAAATTCAAGAACTCGATTTTTCCCTAACGTGCATCCACAAGCTCAAAGATGCCAAAGACGTACGTTACTCCTTACAATTTTTCAAATACGGACAATCCGAAACGGTCTACGGAGTCAATGGAAATCCAAACAAGAATAAAGATGAATACATTACGATCGATCGACGCATTTTATCGACATTTACAAATTATAATCACGAGATTAATTTCAAGATTTCTATTTGGGATCAAGAATTTGAAAACTAGTTAAATTCGTTACTCACCATCTCTATAATCGTCTCGCACATCGATATAAGCGTACTCTAATCCCGATCCTTTCTTGGGGTCTTCGACACCTTGAAGTTTCGCAACCATCGTCGTCTTACCAGACTCGTTATCGCCCAGAACTAATACTTCTTTGCAGGATGGCAATTTAACATTACCATGGTTCTGAACGTCGTTTAAAATTGAAGACCTGCATGGAAAAAGTTAGAGATAAATGTTTGACAACTATATAAAGTCGCGTACCATAAGTTTTCCTTTTCGGAAACTTCTTTTTTTGCGGATTCCATCGATATTTTGGACAAAATTTGTTGGATTTACGGTGAATCAAATCTAAGATGTACTTGACACCTAATTTGACAGTTGACAGCGCTTTGACATTTCCAGTCAAGGTCCCCAATCAAGGTTGTAAGAATAAGGTTGCATTATATTAATTTAAATAAATTATTTCTTATTTAGCTGTATAATTGTTTAAATAAAATACGCTTATTTTTAATCGTACGTATTTTTAATACGTATCTAATATAAATGTATCTAATTTTATAATAAATTATAATTTGCGTTGATAAACTCTCGTAATTCGTAATAGATGGCGCGGCGCATTTCAAGGTTATCCTGGTTCATCCTGTTTATTCCAGATTCCAGGTTATTCCTAATCACTTTTTAGCAAACATGTTTATTGTGCTGTGCTAGTGTTGAAAATAAAGTCGGAAAATCATCGTAATTTATAATGGAAATAACTACAAAAGAAGAACCAACGCACGATACTAGTTTCGAGTACTCCGATGATTTGAGTAAGGGTAATAAATGCATTTAGTTGCTAATACAAGTGACATTGTTCATATAAATTTCAGGTTCAATTAAAATAGAAGAATGTAATCTGGAGGACTTGATTCAAGAGCACATTAAAGTAGAAATAAGCGAAGAAATTACAAACAATAGCTTGGAATTCAACGAAGTATACTGCCACTGTTATAACTGCGATTTTAAATGTTTTAAGAAACGAAGCTTAATTGTTCATGCGCAATCTCATCGGGGAAAACTTTTTAAATGTAATATGTGTGATAATGCTTTTTCACAAGAAACTGAATTAAAGAAACATCTGTTGGTTCACACAAGTGTAAAACCTTTTAAATGTAGTATATGTGATTATGCTTGTATGTGGAAAGGTCACTTTAAGACTCATGTATTAGTACATTCTGGCGAAAAACCTTTTAAATGTTCTGTGTTTGAGTATGCATGTACGCGAAAAGATAATTTAAAGAGTCATTATTTTATCAGTACACATAGGTAAAAAGCCTTTTAAATGTAGTGTATGTGACTATAAATCTGGGACGAATGTAACTTAAAGAGCCATTTATTAGTGCACACAGGAAAAGGGCCATTTAAATGCGCTGTATGTGATTATTGATTATACAAGCACGACTAAAGGTGCCTTACAGAAACATTTATTAGTTCATACAGTCGAAAAGCCTTTTAAATGTTATGCATGTGATTACACAAGTGTAATGAAAGCTACCTTAAAGAAGCACTTATTGGTGCATACAGGTGAAAGGCCTTTTAAATGCAATTTATGTGATTTTACATTTTCGCGCAAAAGTAACTTGAAGAGCCATTTATTAAGACACAGGTGAACGGCCTTTTAAATGTAGTGGAAACTATTTCTTTATTCTTTGTCACACGGCAATCTTTAATACAGTTTGGTTCGCTTATAATAAAGAACCTATGTTATAGCGAGTAATTTCTCAACGCACGAAAAATCACTTATTAAACTTAATACATTTTAAGCTCTGATACAACGAGCTCGACAGCTCAGATATAATGAGCAGATCTTTTATAACGAGCATATTTCCCTTGCCAAACTGCTGAATAATATCAGTCAGATATAGCGAGAACATTTTGTTGCCAACTAGCGTACGTACTCGTTATAAGTCGTTACAGTTATTTATGGCACGTGAAAAAAATTTAAGGCTGGAGGGTGAAGGCCACTAGAGATAATTACATTTTTTCAAAAAGCAGGAAAAAGTGTTTTAAATACAAAACCTTATAGGAGTTTATAGCCTACATATTACAACTGATATTAGTAAGGTCTACAAAAGGTTTAGTCCAGAATTTTTTCTATTGATAATTTGCGCGGTTCTCTTTCCGAGAAGGCTGTGACGAAATCTTGTGAACGCCTGGCAGTGGAGAAGAATATCTGCATAGTGGGTATTCTTCTAGTGCCATCGTATACAGATGCCTTTTAAGCTGGCAATGGCCCGTTTTTATTGCCGTTCTAATCGTAATTCACCTCCGCCCATTCTGAGTAAGAGAAGGTTTCTCCAATAGGACTTTAGTTCACTCCAGGTCACTCCTGTCCAGGAGTTTCCCTCCAATGTTTAATATGCCACTTCACCAGAAGTTTCTCTCTTTGCGATTTCATAGGGAATGTATTGGTTTGGATTAAGTTCACCGTTGCTATCTATATTCATTCATTAAACTACCAATTTTATAAGTTCATACACCAAGTCGGTGCATCGAAACTGAGGGCAGTTACTGCATCAGGCACTTATTATAAAAGATAAGCTATACATTATAGATTTGAAATATGATCAAATAAAGACCAGCCCAAATAAAGTGGCGCATGACTCCTCGCTTTTTTTGCTGTTATATTTTGCAACAAATACACTAATTGAACTAGTCTTGCATTAAGTTACTACATGTAACTTACATGTACATGTACTACAAGTTACATTACTGTACGACGATGAGTCATGCGCCATTTTAAATTAACTGGACTGGAACTTGCATCTTTGATATGCCGATATTATTAGTATGGCAATCTCTGTATTTGCCATATTTTTAGAAAGCGTACAGTGCACCACTGCACACAGTTAAAGTAGCAATATTATTATCTTATTAACTTAATTTAAAAAAGTACCTACGTACTTAGAAGTATCTCGTACATTCATTCATTTTTCATTTTACACATAATTTGGGAGACACTAACAGGCCGAAGCCCAAAAATGTGCCCCCACAATTACACATCTCACGAGGTGAGAACCAACATTTAGACAAAAATAAAATAACTAGTAAATTCCAAATTATGACAATCACAATCCCTCCGCCCCCTTTAGTTTATCATACAAATATTTTTTTAATGTGTCCAACCCACAGGTAAACAAGTCGATATCCCTACAATAGTGGTTGCAGACCGAGAGCACGTGGTAAACGGGCGAATTCTGGTAGGCATTGGTAGGAGGCCTAAACAACGGAGCGTCTCTGATGGCTCTACCGTGGGTACATTAGAGGCGATCCTATAGCAAGGGTTATTTTTTTCACAAACTTTTTGTACGAAATTTTTTCTTAAATTTTTATTTTTTAATTATTGGAGATTTCTACATAAACAAAAGTAACAGTTTTGGACATAAGGATCAAATCCTTTTTCATTTTTAAAGCTGGAGCAGCATCGATAAACCCAAGACCCTGTAAAACTTGCTCACTATGTAATCAGTGTGAAGATCAAAAATCATTTTGATCGAAAACAACACCCAAATCTTTTATAAATTCAACCCGATTTAAACGCCTACCTCCGATCGAATAATTATAATGTATAGCTTGTTCCTATTTCTGGTAAAGCTAATCATGTTATACATTTCTAGAAATTAATAAAAAGGTAGTTTTTCTCACAGTATGCATTCATCCTAACCACATCTCCCTGAAGCAGGCGACAATCGTCCTTGTTTTGTACCTGTCGAAAGATCTTCAGATCAGCAGCAAACATAAGGAAATTTGAGTATCTTAAAATCTCTCGATATCTCAAAAGTTTGAGAAAAAATGTCCCTTAATAAATTATTGTGTATTGTATAATCTTATTTATCTGAAGTATTCTGTTAAGTTAATGAGTTTGAAGAGCTAGTAAAAAGCCATTGTAAAAATCCATTGCGCGTTTTAGAATTCCTATTTTTAGTTTTTTATACTTTGAATTATGTAACTATTGATTTAGATATTTTTATGCAGGTATGGTACAAACACTATTCAATTAACGGCAAAAAACGTGGTTTTAACTTTTATTTAAGAGTAGTATTTATACTACATCAATCTAAATGTCTAAATAATTATTATTTAGACACCACAGCGCTTAAGGAGGTCAAGTGTTCCACGTTTATATTGCTTTAGTCAGAATCAGGGTGTCCATCATCAGTACCTAGTGGACTTGTACTTAATCAACATAGTGTCGCAAATATCTGCGAATGTCTCTACACTTGACCACACTACACTGTGCACTAAAAAGCTCCTATCGACCACAAATGTATCTGGGTCTGCAACTGTGGTTCCTTGTCCGGGTTTGAACGCTTTGTACTTGTATGTACAAGCTTGATTCTGTACCTTTTCTCATGTTACTTTCATCAAACTGAGACATTGGGCCGGAACGGAAAGGGGGCAAGGAGTAGGGACAGAGTTACCATAAATACTCTGGAAGTGAAATCAAAAATTAAGTAAACCAACTTAAATAATTAATTAAATGTGTAGATAATTAATTAGAGATATAGAAGAGTTGTTCTCGACTTAGCCGCTATATAAGTCCGATATACACTAAACTTCAAAGTGCCTTTTTAGCTCATTAACCTAAACATGCCTAAAACCATTGGTCTGACGTAAAACGCCTAAGAGACATAATTTGTATGAAATTTAACGTATAGCTTATTCATAGATAATTGGAAAATAGCTTTTTGACTTCTAGGCTTAACACAGTTGGGGGTGTACTTAAAGTACTTTAAAATTTAAATAAGAGGGTTGCTAACAATAAAAACAAGTAACAATAGAATTCGTAAGGTATTCAAATGGTCAGGTAAAATCCCTCTTATTTAAATTTTAAAGTACTTTAAGTACACCCCCAACTGTGTTAAGCCTAGAAGTCAAAAAGCTATTCTCCAATTATCTATGAATAAGGTAAAGTAATGCCGCTCCGTAAAGTTGTCGGTAACTTTACCACCAGCAGAGAGGTACAATAATGAATAATCTCTTTCTATTCTATTCTTCTATTGATTGTATTGAACCTCTCTGCTGGTGGCGTAAGTCAAAAAGAGCTTTACGGAGCGTACCATGTAAAGTAGGTACGCTCCGTAAAGTTCTTTTTGACTTACGCCACCAGCAGAGAGGTTCAATACAATCAATAGAAGAATAGAATAGAAAGAGATTATTCATTATTGTACCTCTCTGCTGGTGGTAAAATTACCGACAACTTTACGGAGCGTACCTACCATATATACCTACTTTCTTTTTGTATAGGAACACTTTTCCCATAAAGTGCGTAGTTTTCGACTTATAAGCGATAAAGTAAAAAGAAAAGTTTTTAGCCGATTTTGGCCAAACTTTAGAATAGGACCTAGATGGTATTAGTAGCGTTGATTGACCGAATTGGAAATTAATTCGCTCAATCAACTGTATTAGAGATTGGTATTGTATAACTATTAATTATTTAAAGCGTATCTTTAATTTTTATTGTTAATTTCAAGTGCCATTAGAATTAAAAAACTTACTAATCTACAGTAGGTACTCACGTTATAGTATTTTGGGGATTTAAAAATAGAAATGATAACAAAAACACTTATCTAGGTTTGAGTACGATTTGAGTATAAATAGTGCAGGTGTAAGAAACTAATTTATCATACCGATATTAGACAACATTTTGTACAAGATGATTCTCTTCAAAATTTTACTTTTGATATATTCCGCTAACATAGTTTTAGGGTATCCTACGGATGAAGACGACGATTACGTTTATCCAGAAGGTTATCAGCAACTAACACCAGAGCAAAGTAAGTCGAGTTCATATTCATACACACATTATTAGTTTTTAACAGATTTTATCGCTTGCTCTTTTAGGTAAACGGTTAGCCGAATGGACCGAAGACAGCAAGGAGGACTACTGGGCGTTAAGTGGACAATTTCAGGGTGACATGATTGTGTCGCCAGAGCAAAGAAATGGACTATTCGAGTCAAAATACCGTTGGCCAAATAATACTATTCCTTATAAAGTAAGCGGGGATTTTAGTAAGCGAATCTAAAGAAAGTTAAATTTAATCTTCAATTACAATGTACTTGTAGCAATACCCGAGAAGAACGTTATTATACGCGCTGTCTTAGAAATCCCCAAAGTAACGTGTTTGAAAGTTAAATATGCCTGGAGAGACCCACATTATGTATTATTTAGAGTAAGGTTTAGTAATCCTTCGTGTTAAAATCTGCTAATTAAAAAAATATGTTTAGAGTAAAGGAAATGGCTGCTTTTCAAGCGTTGGATATAAAGGTGACCCTGTCCAATACATAAATTTAGAAAGACCTAATTGCCTTCGTCCTGGAACTATACAACACGAATTTCTGCACACTCTTGGCTTTCACCATATGCAAAGCGATTCAGATAGAGACGATTACGTTCATATAAATACGCAAAATATTTTAGCTGGTATAACAAACGCTACCTATAAATATATCTTTAACACTATTCATTAACGTTACTTTCAGGTTATGAAAATAATTTCGAGAAATATAATGATTCTTATGTGACAAAGTTTGGAGAAGAATATGATTATGGTAGTATTATGCACTATGGCCGTTACGCCTTTAGTAATAATGGCGATGAAACAATTACTCCAACTAAGGTAAATTCGGCTGTTAAAATATTGTTCTATTTGTTTGAAATTCTTGACACGGCTCTGACATATTCACGCATATACAGGGTATTCCATCACTCGAGGTCAATAGCTTAAGGGCATGTCATTGAAGTCATTTCGAGTTAAAATTTCTTAATAAACATAAGCCCGATAATGCTTCGTAACAGAGCTCCAACCATTGAAAGTTGGAGTTACAAAAGGGGAAAACTTTCATTTTGAATTTCTCCAAAAAATCTACTCTTCATAAAAGTTCCTGTTTATCTTAAAACTCCCGTGCTCCGTTATTTTTTATCCATCTTTTAAATGAAATCACGAATAGGTATTTCATTTCCTGTAAGAAGTGGATAAAAAATAATTTACAGCCTGTACACATGAGGGCGTTAGACGCCGCGTTGAGCGCGCGTTAGCAAAACGCGCGTGGCCAAGTACCTAGGAACAAATGGGATCGTTCACATGCCAACGCGCGGTCAACGCGGCGGTTGTAGTTTTCACTTCAACCGCCGCGTTTGCCGCGCGCCTCGAGTTACTAGACTGAGCATTGGAGCGTACACATGTACGCTCCCGCCTAGCCTTGTACCTACGGTATAACAACCAAAGACATGTAACCTCTTCTAGCTCCATAGTCGCACTGAAGTAGTAAGAAGTAGTAAGACTGGTTCAACCGCCGCGTTAACGCCGCGTCTACCGCTGTCATGTGTACGAGATCACATTTTGCTAACGCGCGCTCAACGCGGCGTCTAACGCCCTCATGTGTACATGCCCTTAATGTTAGAAGAGTGTCAAAGCAAGGAATTTTTATAAAGAGGGAATTTTTTATAGAAAGCAAAAATATACATTTTTCCCTTTTGGCCGACATTCGGCTGCTCACAATCTGCTAAGCCGTATTACTGAGAGTCAGCACAACAGCACTCTGTAACTATAATTCATTGTATGCATACTCTCAGCATACGGTTTAGCGGATTGTAAGCAGCCTAATGTCAGAATATTGAGCATAATTGACTGATTACGCGATTACTTTGTCCTCTAAACGCACCCATTGGTTGTAGTTTCATTAAGAAGCTTTTTAGGACATGTTTATTACGAAATTTGAACTCGAAATGTCTTCAAGAGCACACCCATAAGCTATGAATCTCGAGTCATGGGACATCCTGTATTGTAATGATGTTAGGTACTACTTAATCGATATTTAATAACATTAATACAGGATCCAAACGCTTGGATTGGACAACGAGTGAGTTTAAGTGACAGTGATATAGCTAAAATTAACAAGATGTATAATTGCCCATGATTTAAAAAACTTATAAATACGACTACTACCATAGAGTAAATACTTTATGCTACTACCTATCTGTTAGAGTATGAATTTAATATGTTATGTAACCATATAAAATGTAAACACAACCGGTATGGACCTGGACTGATGAATTAGCCTAGGCCCTGAGTCAGTCTACGCGACATAAAGCATTATTTTTAACTAAAATAATGTTCAACGCGAACGCACGGATAACGGATAACAATACCTTGCGTATCACAAATTCAAAAATATAATACACGGCGCCGCACCACTATCAATTATTTAAAAAGGCATATCGTAACCACAACAAAAAGTTTATCTACACAGCGCTCACCTGTTAAGAAGATACATATTTCTATCGAACTGAAATTCTATATCGCTTCTGATAAGCATAATTAAGGATCAGGTAGACGGACAAGTTCCAAATCGCAAATATGCGACTTTTGCACCAGAAATTATAAGCGAGCAACGCAGGGTTAAGATGATAAGATCTGTTCGCCCTTTGGAATATTTCCTAAAAAAAAAAAGTAAATGATAGCGAAATGGAAATGTTCTGGAAAGAAGTTGGTAAATCTTTCTACCACCATTAGTTTGGGTAACGGTTCTTGGTTCTAACGGACCAAAAAAGCGAAAAATGGCCAAAGTATGTTTAAAATAAGAATGTGTCTCTCAAAAACGCTTTAAACTTTAAAGGCATGCACCAAGAAAAAATGCGAACTTCTTTGCATATAGACGATCAATTTTTAAAAAACATAACACACACGATAAGCAAAAAACACGCTTCCAAAGCAGCTTGTCGATGAGATAACTTTTTATATTTTTGTCTTGCCACATTTTTTGAACAATGTAAATAATAAAGATTTTTACCTTCTGCTTCTGAACGAAACTTTCGAATGCTTCTGAGGTAATTCCGCCTCCAACAAACAATTTTTTCATTGTCGATTAACGTAGCTTTTCTATTTATCTTCCCAAGAAAAACTTAATCCTCGCATTACTTCCCAAAGTTTCTTTCTGCTCCAATTGAGCAGAAACGTCATTTAACACTAACTTTTCAAGTTCACTGTCAACACTGTATGCTAAATTGTCTTGTTTGAAATAATCATGCACGTTTAGCACAATCGTCTTCTCATTAACAGATAACGTACTACACATTTTCATATGTATATGTATATGTTATATACAGTATATGTCATTTTCAGTAACACTAATAGGCAAGTTATAAGATAAACTTCCATGTTCGGCAACTACTCAAATTGTGTACTTTTGCCGGGCCAAAATTTGCCAGCTATTTATTTAATTTCAAAATAAATAGTCAATGGTTAAGGGATTAATCTTGGCTATTTCTATAGGTACCTACTTCTTAGAAGAGAAACTTAGTTTGTATAAAGAAACTATGAACTGTAGGCTGTACACATACACGACTTATATTTATATTAGCTAAGATAACAAGCTAATAGCATAAATAACTATTAAAGATCGTCCTGTTACATGCTACTATAAAAAAGACAAATAAAATACACTCGGCTCAAACCTCGTTTGATAATTTTCCCATCTCGTATCGTAATATGAAGCATGAAGCAATACGAAACTAATTACGTAAACTATTATTCTACCGTTTGACGTATCAAACACTTCTTTTTGCGACATTTAAAAATCTCATTTTTCGAGAGCTCTTACAGCCAGTTTGTCGATATTCATTTTATTAAATAAACGATATGTCAATTATTTTTTAATTTTATTTTGTTATATTCAAGAATTATAATATACTATATCAAACATGAATAATAATAAGCCACGTTTTCCAATAGAAACTGTCGTAACGTTAAAGACCTGGCTATATGTCCATCGAAACAACCCGCTACCCAGTGCTGCCGATGTGGCGGCACTTGTGCGGGAGGTCCGTTTCTGCGGCTAACAATGACGCTTCGGCAGTACTGATGTAGGTTTTTTTTTGATGATTTCCTAACCACCTTTTTAGGATGTTATCACTTTCCCTCGGAAAAAAAATACGGGGATTTTGTATTTACATAATTTTTGATTATTATTGATTCTGTGTTGTAAATTTGAAAACAATTCTTCAAAAATATTTTAAATATTAAAAAAAAGTTTCGATGTCAAAACATAAATTTAATATCGTTGGCTCCTTGATCAAATCAACAACAAAATTATAATTAACACGTTCGCTACCGCTACAAATTATAAGCTCTCTTCCCGTAAACCGCAACTGTGAACCTATGTTGTATACGTATTCAAGAAATACGCTATCTCTAGAAAAATATACTGACAAAAAGGTACCATCGCCCAGTATAGTGGCCTCAACTGTTCAGCTACGCGTAATGTAAACCGACAAAGTTTTCTCTATCACCATTCGTGTACCACATGTTATGTAAAGTTTGTGGTGGCTACTTTGTTACCACCCGGCAGATGTTCATGGGGGGGCCCAGGCTAGACCCAGCGGATGTGGTCGTGGGTCCAAAAATAATAGATAAACGATGTTCGTAGTTGGGCGCCAAGCAACCTGCCCGTGGGCACCCCAGCTGGTTGCTGAGCACCGGGCGGTAACGGTTGCGTGTTGGATATGTCACAGGCACAATAAAGTCAAATAAAAGCCAAAATACAGTGAGCGATAATCGTGTGTTTATAATTAATACCGGCACAACAAAAAACGTATATACACAAACCAGAGCTTCGCTACGAATGGAAGCCTTCTTCGGTGCGAGTTGGTGACCCTCGACACAGCAGCCGGAACGAAGTGGCCGGACCGAACCAAAAAAACGTAGCCACGAATAAAAACCAGCAAGGCTAGACTAAACCACGCAGAAACCGCCACGAATAAACCGCCTGTGGACCACAAGAAAAGGTGGCGATAATAGTGAGCAACCACAATACAAACACTTACCTCCTACAGAAGGCGGTTTGAACAAAACGTCACTGATCCCATTTATCCCCAAACACGCGACCGGGACGCCGGAAAAAAAAGGAACGAAGCGAATAAAAAGGTAACGGTAGCCGGGTCCCGCTTATTGACGGGGTGGGGTATATATCCAACAAAAAGCACAAAAAACTAGACTTGATTAGTCTCGAAATTAAACCCCACACCACGTCGACGTAGATCATGCGACACACAACGACGAGCTCACTACCATCACCCCCACAGTCTTGCGGTCGTGGCGGGGACAATTCCAAACATTCGTTATTTTTACGAAAATCAGGAAAATAACGTAACACACATTATATTTAAACGTAAAGAAATAGCTTTGAAAATATGGCCATTATACTAGCCGCGGTTCACCACGGCACCAACCAATGGCCAGTATAGTGGCCGCCGGTAGCGAACGTGTTAAACTAGTAGTCCAGTCAAATAAGGTTTTTTGGTAGAAAAAATTCCTATAAAGCTGGATTTTTGCATACAAGTACTTTTCAATGTTACAAAAAATGATTGTTGAAGTTTACATACGCTTACATGTATAATCAGATAATCACACACATCACATTTAAAAAGCTTTTCACCTGTGTGTAAGTACTAGTAAATGATTCTTTAAATTATCATTCCGCGTACATGTATTATAATCACATACACTACACTTAAAAAGCTTTCTCAGATGAGACTGCACACTGCACTTAAACAATTAAACTTCGTTTAATGTTCCCTAGAATCAAGTCCTCCAGATTACTTTCTTCTATATTAATTAAACCTTAAATTTATGTGCAGTGGCACTTGTATTAGCTACTACTAGTAAACACACTCTTACCATTGTCAGAGAGGTTATCGCAAGGAGGTTATTCTTCAACAGCTTCGTATACAATACGTTTACAATGGTAACACGCATAACAAGTATAAATATTACTTACTCAAATCATCAGAGTACTCTAAAGTGGTATTTGGCACTCGTTCTTCTTCAATAGTTATTTGCATTATAAATTACTATGTTTTTCCTTTTTTATGTTCAACACGGGAACACGTATTCGCTAAAAAAGTGATATGGAAGAATACATAACTTTAACCTTAAAATGCGCCATATCAGTGTGTATTGCTAAAACCTGTAATTCCATGAAGTAAAATTAAATAATTTAGCAGTATTACCAGGACTTACATGTGATGTAACTCATTTATTATTTTACCACTATTTTTATTAACAAAAAGGAATGTTTTCAAATAAGTGACATTGGGTGACATCTCTTAGTAAATTATTGAAACTGTGGTTAAAAGAGTACCAACACTCCAACACCAACATTCCGTAATACCAACGCTAATGTAATGGTGGCGCCGATTTTCAATTCAATTCTGTTCCCAAAATAATTAAAATTTCGAATGATTTAAATTTAACGTAATAACATCTTTTAAATTTAATTTCCTCGCGTATTTATGCGTTCCAAAAGTAACGTGAGTTTTAAATTTTCTACCTTTTCAAATTTACCCAACTATCATTAAATGTGGTGCAATATTTAATTTTAAAACAAATTAAAGTATAAAAGCAACTTTTAAAATGTACATTTCAATATTACATATAAGCTGTTTAACTATTCCTAATTTAATTATTTTTCTTTTTAGGTTATATTGTAATCTAGAAACTTCTTTGCCAGATAAACAATGTCCTCCAATGACAGCACCAACGATCCTAGCGATAGTTTGGAATTGTTGGAAACGAGCATGAAAGAATTGGGCCTTTATCCTTACAAACGATCACATATTTCGCCTTCATCTAGTATTTTAATTCAGTCGTTGCTCAAGCGCTTATGCGCCATATATGCAGAGTCGAAAGCTGGCGATAGTGAAAAGATGTACGAGCTTATTTGTAACGTGTTATATGAAAAAAACTTCATAGACGAGAGCTTTAAAATGATCGAGTTGGATTCGATTCGTAGTCAACTAACGACCGTACTACATTCTCTAATGATTAATATTAAGGGTAGTAACCTTCCGTTACCGTCCATAAACAACGGGTGCTATTCCTTGGATGTTTGTAATCTTTGGTCTCGGTACTTTCAAGAATTTATTCAACTCGAATGTTTGGGCAGAGGAGCATATGGTGTCGTGTACCGGGTAAAACATAAATTGGACGATAACGAATATGCCGTTAAAAAGATTCCTATTAAGGCGTCGAATCTACAATCGATAAGAGACTCTTTGAGCGAAGCCAAAACTTTTTCTAATCTAAACCACGCTAACATCGTTCAATATAAAGTGGCTTGGATCGAATTAGGAATCGATAGCGTCGAATTTAGTAATAAAAATAACTCTCCAGTAAGAAATCGGCGTCGGACAAGTTCCACGTGTAAAAAACATATCGACGAATCACATATTTATCCAGAACTTATATTACAGTCCGAAATAGACGTTACCGAAAACAAGTCGAGTAGTACAAGTTCAAATTTTGAAGTGGTTTTTGATGGAAGTCAAAATGAGAGCGTCGAAGAAATTAAGAAGGAGGATGTTTTCGAACGAGGTGACGCTTGTAGCGCCGTTAATACTTTACAACAACATAAAGAACGTAAACATAGGTGGGCCACACTTTACATTCAAATGTCTTTGTGCGAGAAAACTTTAAAGGATTGGTTGGTATCGAGAGATGAAATTAAAGTGGATCAAGTCATGGAAATATTTAAACAGTTGCTAGAAGGTATGTTATTGATTTTTTTTGAAAGGTTGCTAAAAGGGTATTGTAGGAATACAACATATGCACGCCAAGAAAATAATTCATCACGACATCAAGCCTAGTAATATTTTTGTTTACTACGAAGGCGATAAAATGTTGGTCCAGTTGGCAGACTTTGGTCTAGCTTGCAAGTTACAAGAGTCTTACCATGACTCACCATTAGGCACCCCGCTTTATGCCGCTCCAGAACAACTTTGTAAAATATGTTCTACGAAAGTAAGTTCTCGTTTATACCAAAGAAGCCGTTAAGAGAAAAATAAAAATTCTTTTTAGAGCGATATGTACTCTCTCGGCATCGTCCTCTTAGAGTTATGCGTCTTGACTAAAACCGACATGGAAAGAGTTCACATGATTTACGGATTAAGATCTGGAGAAGTACCCCAAGAAGTGAAAGATAACTATCCTAAGTTAGCTGAAATTATATCAAACTTAACTGATAAAAACGTCAATAAAAGACCATCAGCGTTTGAGTTACTTAAAAAAATAAAAGAAGAGTTGAGCCAAATTACCTTAATTCGTGACTTAAAAAAACAAATCAAAGAGAAAGAAAAATTATTGGTTGAAAAAGATCGTTTGTTAATGGAAAAAGATAATCAAATAGAGAAACTAAGAAGAGTCGTTAAAAGATTCTTGTTTTATATTTTATTTAGCAGTAACGTTTTTAAAAAAAAAGTAACGTAAGGCAGCCTTTTCATTAGTCTTTTTACTATGCTAGAATTTGGCTGCCGTTTTATTAAACATTTTTGGTGTAATTTATCATGTAAACATCAAAAATGTAAGTAACTTCTAATGTGTGCATTAAATGCACTTGTTTTTTTTTATAGATCTGCACAACTATTTTATTACGATTTGTGCCTTTCTATGACTGATCGGGGAAATAACCTGAACTTAATGTGATACGTTTTAAATATATACTGTTTTGTTTTTAAAAGCAGTTTTCCTTACTTAAATTCCTAAGGCTTATATTTCAACGTTGTTCATATATTTATGTGCCATTAATTTGTAAATATAGTTAAAAATACATTTGTAATTATGTTTAAACAATTAGTTCGTGGGTAATGCTTTGTAATACATTTCCCCCAAAGAGGTCAATACAGTGTAGATTTTGACTCTTGAAAGTAAAAGTGAAAAGGTTAAGTAATAAAAGTGGCATCACCAACGAAAACAATACAACAGACTAACATAAGTTCAAACCATGGAACTAGAAAATAAATGGAATAGTTATAATCTAGTTTGGAGGTATCTAAAATAAAAAGCATCAGTAAGGAAGGGTGGTATTGCTCAGTAAGTGTGTGTGGCCGAGTACGCCATGGTACACTTTCAATCTTTCCTACTACCACATTCTCGGACCTCCTTTACGCAACCGACTGCTTCTTTGCCGGCTCAACCATTCCACTTGTTTTCTAGTTCCATGGTTCAAACAGAGAAAAACAGAAAAGACCTACCACAGAGCACAATGCTATAATATAGTGACAGTGTGGAGACCGATTCAAGAGCCTAAAGTGATTTATGAACTACCATTAGTGTTCCCAACAAGACAGCCGTACCAAGATCACAACTTTGAACTCGTAGAAGAAATCAAAATACAAACGCTATCTTTCGTACACGAGACATTAGGAAATAAAAACAGATCCACAACGCAGCTCTACACAATTAACCAGACAAAGAATCGACTTAAGCACCCAAAAGACCAGAACGACGAACTTTTATTCTATCTACAACGGTGACAGATATTTTTATTTGAAAATTGGCCATTTTCAGATTTTTATGGATCGTGTGACAAAGTTAGTTATGGGTCAAGGTAGATTATTGCCACCCTGTATAAATACATGCTATGTAATTTAGGGTTGAGTAGTGCCATTGAGCAATGGTAATACGAACTGCCCTTACCTGCACTAAATTTTATTACATTAGTAATAATTGTGTACAATCATGTACAGTATACACCAAAAATCTCAATTCGACTCACTTAAACACGACGACCTCGCAAGGTAGCTCAGTAGGGGAAATGGGAAGGAAAATTGTTTTAGGGCCGATATTTCAATCTTCTATTAAAGTTATACTAAACTTAGTAGAATTTTAGTGCGTAAAAGGTAAAAAGAACATCGCTAAAGTATATTAGTTGAATCTCACTTTAAAGTGGTAAAGAGAATACAACTTATATGACACAGAAGCATCGCGGGTTGCGTTCTTTGTAAACAGTTAGTAGCCAACCGTACAAAGGTATACACGCAGTTTATCTCAAGGAAAACCTTAGACCGAGACCGAGGATCGAACCCGAGTCTCTTGAAGTCTCATGGAGTCGTCACAAAACACAATTAATCTACGTTTAGAAGTAATACAAATTACGATACATTTTAGAATCCAAACTGGCGCAATCTTAGCAAAAACATCGATATGGTCAATAATATTCCAATATGCTGTAAGAAAGTTGTAAATTATTATTTTTAAACGAATTGAAAGTAGTATTTTTACCGCCGTTATAACGCTCATGTCTAAATCGTAAAATTCGTTGGCAGTCATCACCACCTTTTCGTGCATCAATTGTAGAAGTAGAGATTTGCGCTAAAGAGGTGCGTAAAAACTATTGTTAGTACTACTTAAAACTATCAACTATGGAGTTTAAAAAATATACTATATCTGACAGGTATCTACATAAACAGCTTTGTATCAGGTGTAAACCACCAAAGCCGAACATAAGGATTTACTATTGTCTTTGTCTCGAACGGTTTTGCTAATTCCTGCTCCCCACTTCATATTTTGGAATAATTATCAGATACTGGTGAGCAGGCAAAAATGTCCAAAACAATGTAAAATCCGTTTGTTTACAATCACTTACAAGGCTAAAGAATTAGATTAGAAGAAAATTATATGTTACATGCAATATCTACCTTTAATCCAAGCTCTTCATTGAAATAAGGGGCTACAATTCGGCTTTCGGCCCTTTTCAGAGTTTCTACCTATAACATTTAATAGAAAATTCCAAAGTGTAAGTTTAACAAGTTATTACCTGAAATTTTAACATTTGACAAATAATGAGTTGTAGAATCATTTCAGAAACGTAGATACCCAAGCTTACTACTGCTTGATACACTTGAAGATTGACCGCGTATTTAAATGTAGCCATTATAGCCATTATCTCGAAGAATGTGTGAGAAATAATAAATAATATCGGTAAAGAAAAAACCTGACCAGTCTCTCTAGTTAATCGAAATAGGAGATTGTGTAAAATCATAAGCTGAGAAAGTAACTTGTCCACAGCCTCGTGATCGGTAGAATCGCACTGCTCACTTTCCATTATGTAATCGTTCAGACCTCTATATCTATCGTAGGCAATGTATAAGATGACAGAAAAAAAGTACATGGGTATGTGTCGTATAATATAATCAACTGGCAAATTAATCAATTGCAAGAACATATTCCTGCATCGATAAGAGCAGAAATACTCCTTTTCGACAATTTCGGGCAAATCCCAAAATGGAAAACAAACGATAAAAGTATACAAAGGCATTACAATAAATAAAACCATATAGCCACCAATTTGAAATATTTTATAGGAGTAGGGCAAATTTAGTTCCGTAAATATTTGATCCAAAGTTTCCACAATTTCCAAACACCTTACGAAGTGTTTTTGTTTCAATACGAAGTAGAGTATCATTCCGGATGTAAATATTTGTAAGAAAACAAATACTCCCCCTATTATAATATCCGGGACCGTTATTTTCTGTTCGTATATTTCGTTAATTAAACGTAAACCAGCAGTAAACATTATGTACATGATTACACCTAAAAATAAGAATTGGTAACAAGTAAATAGTTTGGCAAAATGTTGAACAAACTGATGGTCGGCTTAAAATTTAGTCACCGATTAGACACGGCCTTAGAAAAAACATAATAAAAGTCTCAAAAATTCACTAGGGTGGTGATGCGTTAGAAAATACCCACTACCTATAACCTATACCCAAACCAAAAATTGTTTCCCAATTAGCTCGGTTATCTATCGGTTATTTGAAAATGCTCATGAAAACTAAGTTCTAAACAAACTCGAAGTCTACTCCTACTTTGAATAGATTTGGCTTTTACTTTGTGCAAATCGATATTGATTTTTGTAGAAACTAAATTAGAATAGCCATTTGCACTAATTTTGTCAGTTCGATTGCTGACAGCTGTTTCGATACACTGTATCATCTTCGGAGCGAGTTTTTAACTGTCTGCGTAAGGGTTGCGTCCGGTATTTATATGTTCGAAGTAACGGTATTTTTCCTTATCTCGTGTTCCGTTAAGACTTTTATTATCGGAGAGTTGTTGAGATCAATCTGGTCGTTTAATAATGTGTAGTTACTATTGTTGTGTTTCATGATTTCTATGGTTTCTAGGTAGTTTAGTTTAGTACCTTTAGTGGATATATGTAGAATCTCGGGTTTGTGAGTGAATGTATGGTTGTGGTTGAAGATGTGTTCGGCATAGTTGGAGTCAGGTTTTCTGTGTCTGTAGCTTCTTGAGTGTTCTTTGAACCTTTGTTCAAAGGTTCTGCCGGTTTGTCCTATGTATACTGCATTGCAGTCGGGGCAGGAGAGTTTGTAAACTCCTGATTTTTTCATAGGGTCTATTTTGGTTTTGGTGTTGGTTATAATGGAGCTGAGGGTGTTGTCAGTTTTGAATGCTACTTTTTTGTTGCTGTTTTTGGTTATGAATTTGTTGAGTTTTTCGGATGGAAGTCCGATGTAAGTGAAAGCGGTGTATTCTTTTTTGGTATCATCGTGTGTTTGTTGTGCGTAGACCATAGCCAAAGTCTTTTTGTGGAGTTTTTTCTTGAGGATGTTGGTGATTATGTTAGGACTGTATGCATTATTTTTAGCTATTATGTATATTCGGTTTAGTTCTTTTTTGTAGTTTTTGTCCGTCATTGGGACGGAAAGTAGTCTGTGAATCATAGAGTGGAAGGCGGCTAGTTTATGTGAGATGGGGTGGGTGGAGGTGTTGTGTATAGTCGGTTTGTGGAAAATGGCAAAGGAGTGTTTATTGAGCTCTCTGGATATGGAGAGGTCTAGAAAGTTTAGGGTATTTGTTGTCCTCTTTTTCCATAGTGAAAGTGATGTTTTTGTGGAGTGTGTTGAGGTATTGAAGGAAAGTGTCTAATTGTCTGTTCGTGCCGTTCCAGCAGACTATTATATCGTCGACGTATCTGTACCAGTAGCTTGTCTAGTCACACTCAAGAAGCTACAGACACAGAAAACCTGACTCCAACTATGCCGAACACATCTTCAACCACAACCACACATTCACTCACAAACCCGAGATTCTACATATATCCACTAAAGGTACTAAACTAAACTACCTAGAAACCATAGAAATCATGAAACACAACAATAGTAACTACACATTATTAAACGACCAGATTGATCTCAACAACTCTCCGATAATAAAAGTCTTAACGGAACACGAGATAAGGAAAAATACCGTTACTTCGAACATATAAATACCGGACGCAACCCTTACGCAGACAGTTAAAAACTCGCTCCGAAGATGATACAGTGTATCGAAACAGCTGTCAGCAATCGAACTGACAAAATTAGTGCAAATGGCTATTCTAATTTAGTTTCTACAAAAATCTACTCCTACTGTTGAATTCCTTGTAACTCAGTTGTTTAAGAAATTTTTTAAAAACTTTACGTACAAAAAATATTACTAAAGGCTCTACCTACAACTTTTATTTAACTAATTTTTCATTTCCTTCAATTGTTTTCTCGAAAATTGAAAATTCTACTTGGACGTTGGAAGAAACAAAGTCCTAATACTGTTGAATACCCCGTAACTCAGTTATTTAAGGAAAATTTTTAAAAACTTTACGTACAAAAAATATTACTAAAGGCCCTCCCTATAACTTTTATTTAACTAATTTTTCATTTCTTTCAATTGTTTTCTCAAAATTGAAAATTCTACTTGGACGTTGGAAGAACCAAAGTCCTAATTCCTAATACTGTTGAATTCCTCGTAACTCAGTTATTTAAAGAAATTTTAAAAAACTTTACATACAAAAAATATTACTAAAGGCTCTCCCTACAACTTTTATTTAACTAATTTTTCATTTCCTTCAATTGTTTTCTAGACAATTTTACCTAAACGTTCATTCAAAAAAAATTCTTACCTCCATTGATTAGAAGATGTTGCAAGCCAAGAGGGCGAGTTTTGTAATAGTATTTTTGCGTGACTTCATTAAGTTTCTTATCAAATGGAGCGACTCCAAATACTTTTGCAGGCAAATAGACGGCGTCCATAATATCTCCCAAACTTTGAGCGTATTTGACCATTTTACTTTTGGCAACTTTTCTTTCATATAAAGAGCCACTCGCTTGTTTATAAGCGGTCGAATGTTACAGTTTACAGTTTATAATTTTTTATCGATTATTTTAAATAAATATGTTAATGGTTATTACAAAAAATCAAATTAGAACAGAACAATAGATATTTTTAATGATAGTAATTATTATAATTTGATTTGATAGCGAAAGTTGTGATTTAAAATTAATGTATAATAGGAACAACGTAAAAATATAAAGTGGATTCTACGCCATGCGTGCGTGTTAACAAAGGTTATTAGTTATTTATTGTAAAGAAATCAATAATATTAATACTAAAATAATCACTCTAAATGGAGTTACATTCATTAGGATTTAATAAATTAAAGTGAATTACGTGTTTACTACTTTTCATTCACAATTTTGAACAAAATAACTATAATTTAACCTATTATACGTAGTGCCTATTGAAACAAATATTTTTTGTGATCTTTGGGGCTACAAAAATAAACACTCCAACTTCAAAATTTCAGTTTTGAGCTTCGTACTCAAGTCCCAAGTGTCTCAAGTCAACTTCTTATTCTTACCTAGTGCCCCCCCACCATATATACCGTATTATGTACCTATTAACCTGGTGCTGTTCATTTTTGCAGATTCCCATTCGCTAATACAACGTACAGGAAAGGTACAATGATACCTATCAATAGATAACATGATTGCGCATCAAATGATTTCAAAATTAAGAGCAAAAGTATGATTTTTATTTCAAAAGTACTAATTTCAAATTTACTAATGTTGAAACTTAAAGACGCGAAAAACACCGGTATCTATATTGCAAATCATAATGTCTCAAGTGCCCTGGGCACTCGCTAAACGACTATACAGGGCGTTTTAAATGAACTCGGCACCATGCTAACTCTTTCTTATTATTGTAGCTACAAAGCTGGTTAAATTAGCAGAGAAGAACAACTTTACCACTGACTACGATGGCCAACTCAAAAAAAATAATTGAACATCGCAATCATTCTTTGAAAGCTATTGATGGAACCGACTTTAAGCCCAAGAGGAAATTTTGTGAATAAATAAGAATCAACACTAAACGACTCGCGACTCTTTTTCGAACAGAATTTGGTGAAAACCCGAAATAAGATCAATAACCGAAAACCAATGGCTCTGCTCAATTAATTTAAGATATCATCAATTTTAGAAAGTTGAAATTTATCAGCAATTAATTTTTTATTGAGCTACCTAAAATCAATAACTAAACGCCACGCCGTTTGATTAAATGCCTTTTTGGTCGCGATAGTACTGGACTGAGTGAAACTGAACGCTCAAGGCTCTATGCGAGCTCTATGTTATCATTTTCCAACATTTTTTCTACTTGTCTCTTTACTTCTTGTTTCTGTTGATGAGAAGTTCGATAATTTTTTATATAAAGTGGTGAGTTATTCACTAACACTTGTATTTTTTGTTTATAAAAGTTATTTACAGACACTTTATCAGATGTTAAAGCAAAAATATCTGAAAATTTTTCTCAAAGAACCTATCCTTTTAGAAATTCTGGTATATTCAGAGTGTTTAACTGTTGTAACAAGTTAGTGTGCCCGAACAATTACTCTGTATTCTGGTTCACTCTGGTTCTGTATTGATATTATACATTTCAAAGAGAAGTTGTTACTACTAATATTGTAAACAAGAAATATTATGCCTCATCGGGACTTTTGATATATCCATCACTAGACATCTCCAAATATTAATTTAACTGATAAGGATTTAAGGATTCCACCAAATATTACTGAAATTTGTACTTAAATTATTATTTCTACTGAAAGTTTTCCTCTCTCTTGATTTTTATTGCGACTACTATACAGTTGCACCCACGTTGCCAAATCTACAATTTATTTCTTTAATAACTAAAAAAAACACAGCAGATACTACATATTTTTGATTCTACCTTAGTTCAAATAACCATCCCCTATAACGTACTACTGAAGAGCTTATCTACCACTTTGCCACTGTTGAATCATCGTATATTAAAAGAGCTTATCGCCTGTGTGTACTAACAAACTGCTCTTTACTGTACGTTTCTTTGAACACTTATAATCACATACAGTACATTTAAGAAGCTGTGTATGCCTCTGTAAGGCATCTTTCTCCCTACATGTATAATCAATAATCACATACACTACAGTTGAAAGGATTTTCCTTTCACAATGTGCGCAATAATAAATGCTTCTTTAATCCACTTTTCCCCTTAAATGTATAATCACATACACTACATAATATAAAATGCCGTTCATCTGTGTAAACTAATAAATGGCTTGTTAAGTTACATTTGGTTACAGTTGTATAATGCCATGAAAATGATTCAAAATGTCTTTCACCAGTGTGTACTAAAGATTAAAATTTAAAATTAAAACATTATTTTATTAATTAATTAATCAAAACTATTAAGCACTTTTCGTTCTTATTGGTCACTTTCTAAGTTGAAATAATGTAGAAGTCGAAATTTGTTGTATTTCCAACTTTGTACGCCTACCACTAGATAGGCAACACTTCGTACTTTCCGACTTGACTATAAATTTTGTAACTACGTAACTACGATGAAAATTTTTAGAGTGTGGTGGTCACATGATCACCCTCATTGCTCATTGCTGATGTCTTCGAGCAGGTGTGACGTCTTGGAACTGAAGTGCTCTCGGATTCCTTCCAATGTTGCTGATTGGTTATCTTTGAATAGGCTTCACCCGAATCAAAGTAAAACCAACTACCTATATTAGGTTCTGTCATATTCAAAATAAATCTAATAAGAAACTAGACCAAAAGATAATGATCTTCAAATTCGGCCAGTTAACCATTTTAGGCTCCTTGGTGTTACGGTCGATAAAAATCTTGACTGGAGGAAGCATTGCGGTCTTCTAGCGCGTAGGCTCGGCTCTATAAGCTACTTGTTCCGAAATTTAAAGACGGTTTTGAGCCGTGGGCAACTTGTGGTCTCATACTTATCGCTGGTTGAATCCAGGATTAGATATGACATCTGTTTTTGGGGCGCATCGACTGCTTCGTCTGCAGTATTTGTTGCGCAGAAGAGAAGTTTGCGAATTGTGGCTGGAGTTGGGCCGAGAACTTCCTGTAGGGAACGTTATAGAGATTTTGATGTTCTGACCTTGCCAGGGCTCTTCATATATGAGCTCTGTGTGTATGTTTTTGTAAACAAAAGTAAGTTTAGTGTCAACAGTGAGTATCACAATTTTAACACAAGACAAGGAAACAGCTTTGACGTACTTCGCTGCAGGTTTAAAATTAGCCAGAAATCCTCACATCACTTGGGGCGAAACATCAGTTTAATAAGGGCACTGAAACTGATTAATATAGTATAGACAACCTGTATTGCTGTATTAGTACCAACCCCAGTTAACTTTCGAAGTAAATTACATTTCCAATAACATCCAAACTTGTAATTACTTAAAAGTTTTTCATATTTTTTAAAATAATCATCCTTTTCCAATTAGCGACTTGGTTTGAGTTCTGGACTAGCTTAGTGGACATACTAAGTCGAAATTGAAACTTATAAAATAAATTTGTACAATCTTAAACCGTTTCAGTATGCCAAGATACTTTAAAAGTTTAAACGAAATTATTGCTTTCATTTATTGGCCTTCAAAGATATGTGGGATGGCTCCGTATGAAAGACGTTTCGACGTTATTCGAAAGAGATATTATTTTAAAGCTCGCCCTATTGGTTTACACCATTTATTTGTAAATGGAGGTAAGCTACGCGTACGTTGGAGAGAATGATGAAAACAGAATAAAAACAAACACTCATTACTCATTACTTCAACGTAAATTTTAGTTCATTTGACGCACTTGACGATTGTTTCGACCTTTTGGTTTTGACCATTATTAGATTTCAATTTCCAACACGTTTTTTGTAGAAAATGTGCCTTTAAAAGACAATCGCTATAGTAGTTGTTGGTTTTTTTATAAAAAGAGCCATGGACATAAATCTGTTATTTTGCAAATTACCAGAGGGACCTAAGATCCAGGGCCCGTGATAAAAGTGCTCGACTAACTTAACCGATAGCAATCGATAATACTATCTATACATATTATTAATACGAAATTGTTATTTTATAGGTGCAATATTATACATAATTCTCACAACATTTCTACGAGGTGTAAACGAAGTACTTGAAGACAAGCCTCTCGGTATTATCATTTTTACGACAGGATTTGACTACATTTCGATGCAATTGGTCGCCATGTCAATTATATTTATCTTCGTTTTAAAGCAGCAAAACTTTATCCGATGCTTGGAGCTCGTCGAATTAATAGACGAGATATTTGAAGAACGTCGGCTACCGTATGACTACAATTTGATACAAGCGATGGGACTTGTGCTGGTCTTAATTATTTACCCAGTTTACCTCATTGTCGTTTCCTTTCCTGTCTGGGAATTGATCGATGTTCTCCAAAGAGATCACTATTGCTCCTTTCGATGCAGAAGCATAATTATACAAAGTTTTAACTTTCCGGTTATAACCTTCGTTCGTCGTCTATTTCTTTATTTATTTACCATTATTTTACTTATTGCGACTCAAAGATTTAAAACTTTGAACGACTACGTTCTGAATTTCAAACTGAACGATTAGGGTAGGGCTGGTAGGGTAGGGTAGGGGATATATGTTTTAAATTTTGTGACGTGTCTATAATTGATGTACGTGACACGATTGTGAATCTTAAGAACAGCAGCAGTAGGGATATCTACGACTTTAATGTAAAAATTATAAAATCCGTCAAGGATGTTATTGCTGCTCCGCTGGCAAGACTTTTTAATTATTGTATACGTTGTTCTGTTTATCCAGATTGTTTGAAATTGGCAAAGGTTATCCCAGTGTTTAAAAAGGGTTCTAGTGAGGAAGTTAAAAATTATAGACCAATAGCTCTTATTCCAATAATAAGTAAAATATTTGAAAAGCTTCTGACGGGGCAGGTAACGGAGTACTTTGAGACAAACGGTTTGTTCGATGGGTGTCAGTTTGGTTTTAGAAGGGGGTGCTCAACTGTGGGCGCTATAAACAGGCTCTGCGATTATATTTACGATGGTTTTGAACGGGGCACGGGGACCAGTGTCACCTTTTGTGACTTGAGCAAGGCCTTTGATCTGGTCTCCCACGGCATATTGCTGGAGAAGCTGGGGAGTTATGGGTTTGACGATGGTAGTCTGGCCATGATGGCTTCGTATCTTAATAACCGGATGCAACAGGTATATCATGGCAATCAATATTCAAGGAAGTCTTCGATGGAAAGGGGGGTACCGCAGGGCTCTGTCATGGGTCCCGTGTTATTTTTGATATTTATCAATGATTTGACAAATAATGTCGCGGAAGCTAACGTTGTGCTATATGCAGATGACACAACCCTTATTACATCGGCCCTTGACGGTGGCTCTGTGGGAGATCGGGCCGACCTTGCTCTGGCGTCTGCAAACGAGTGGTTTCGTGCAAATGAATTATCGTTGAATGCAACTAAGACGGTTAAGATGGTGTTCGGCGCGAGAGGTGTGAGAGCTGATGCGAAGTTTCTTGGTGTCACGCTGGACTCGGGCCTGACTTTTGAGGAACACGTGAATGACCTATCAGCATCGTTGTCGAGTGGCGTATTTGCGCTGAGGAGAATAGCTGTCGGTGTTTCTCCTGGTACTGCTCTGGTGGCTTTCCACGCGCTGATACAGGCAAAGATTTCGTACGGTATTTTGATCTGGGGGTTGACGAGACATATAGGCAGAGTTTTTGCACTGCAGAGAAGAGCTGTTCGCGTGGTGGCAGGCCTTGGATATCGTGCCGATTGTGGGCAAGCATTAGTTCGATTAGGTATACTTACTGCCCCGAGCTTGTACATTTATGAGTGCCTAATTTACATGAGATCGCATTTGCAGGACTACGCTCGCGGTGGGCGCCCCTATGAGACTCGAGCTGCGAATCAATTACAGTTGAAATATGGTCGGATTTATAAGTCTCGAAGTACTCTAAATTACTATGCACCAAAATTTTTTAATAAGTTGCCTGATGCTACACGTGAGCTCGAAATAGGACATTTTAAGGCTAAGGTAAAGAAACTTTTAATTGAGGGCTGTTACCTTTCAGCGGAGCAGTTTCTTGAGGCTAAACTGTGTCACTGAATGTAATGTGTTTTTGTTTTATTTCTGGGAACTTGTTTTTAATGTTGTATCTGACATGTGTAATCATTATTTTAAATGAAAAACACGAATAAATTATTATTATTATTATTATTATTATTATTACGAGTCAGTAGACGATTTGCAATCGTTAATGATCAAAATTCACAATTTATTGTATCGTTTGATAATAGAGATTCGCGAAGCTTTCAGTTTAATCATATTGCTTTATGTTTCGTTGGTGTTTCTCGATTGTACGACCGTTAGTGTGGTGTCTCAATACGGCGATAATTATAACTTGTACCAAGGATCGGCGACTTTTCTAATTTGTGTTTTTGAATTAGTCGTATATCTAACAGTCTGCCAGATGTTAATGCAACAGGTAATATAATAGGTATTTAGCTCATCTTAAATGCAAACAAATCTAACCCCAAATAACCCTAGAGCTTAATAGAGCTATCCCCGTCATCGACGCCTGACGATAATTAATTCTTGTATTTACTGTTTGGATGTTTATTTCTTTTAGGTGAAAAGAGTATCTAGAGTGGAAGCTCAATTAACTCTACCGTATTTTAACAAAGTTCTTTCTCTGAAGGTATTTTGGATTACTTTGTAATAAATTAATGCTAACAGTCTCTTTAGCGACAGGGGTTTCTCCTTCAGATAGAACACGAAAAGTTTATTCTTTCAGCCCACGGATGCTACGATTTAAACTTGTCTGTTATCACTGCGGTACGGACATTTACCTAAACAATTCCAATTGTGCAATAAATTATGTTTCAGCACATTGGGGTGTTTCTTTCCATTTTGATGTTTCTGTTGCAGTTGCGAAAGGAGTACCTTTAAATATTTTCACTTGTGGTTCAAATTTGCAGCACTATTTTGAGCGTGGTTACATTGTTTGTTAATAAATTTGTCAACAATTAAAGCACTTTTATTTAGAACCTTAAAAGAGTCGATAGTAACCATGAGCCGGAAGCTGTAAACCAGCGACTTGCTTAGAATGTTCGAGTACCGTAGTACCATAGGTACTATACCGCGTGGCTCGTTAAAAATTATCGGTTCAAAATATCTCTTAGACCCTTTTGCCAAAATTGAAAGAGGTGAAGCGTAAAAGAGCTCATTGCAAGATAGACTCAAGCCCAGTTTTCTTGAGTTGGAATGCTTGGACTAGTATTCAACAGGGAACGAGAGTTCGAATAAAGACTTATTTTCACACATATCCAACATACATAATACTGGATAAATGGAATATTAGGTTAATTCGGGTAGTCCAGTACGCGGGTATAGCCACACGAGGTCTATCATGGTCTTGCTGACCGCAATCGTAGATTTCTGACAAATAGAAACCGACTCCGTACAAGAGCCATAAAACATCCCGCCCATGACATTACAGATCCGCTGCAAAATGGCACTCTCGCAGAGATATTATCAATAACAAATATCTCTCCACACTCGCTCTAGTCCGCCAAAAGAGCTTTTAGGCTAACTCTAGTTTCTCCTGTAAATAAAACGCGTTTTCAGTCCAATTAAGAATATTCCAAGAACACAATCGACGAAAAATTGTGTATCAGAAGGATTTTCTAGTAAATATTGAGTGTTGTAGATCAGTGGATAAGACACGGGGTATTTTTTCTAAAATCTTCCTGTGGCTACTACTATACCCAGTACTGGCTCCTGCTCGAAACTAACAGCAAACGACCTTACCGTGGGCTGTGGGCATAGTAGAGAAGTGATTATAAGATGTTTTTTTTGATTCAGAGTTGTTTTCTGACAACTATCACTTATTTCGAAGCAATAGAAAGTATCAACAACTGACTAACCAATCTACTACTAGAGGTGTGGTGTTGGAATTAAAAAGGTCAATAATTCTTGAATATATTGATAATTGATACGTTCCTTCGATTGACATAATGGCCTCTAAGTGCCGTTTTGATCGCTCTGCATTCTTGGTTATTATTAATTTGGTATATCTCTCCCAAGAAATCTTCGGTGAAGTACGACTGCTGTCTTGATTACATCGAGGATCTCTCCCTTTTGAATGAAAATGGTGATTATGGAAGATTTTCATATCTCAAATTTCTACGATTTACGAACCTAATGTGAATAGCAAAAGAAAGACTTTTTTAACAGTTTATTGGAGCTAGTAGCTTGACTCAGCATAACACTGTTGTAAATGGGAATGGTAGAGTATAGAATTTAATACTACTGCTAAACATGAGATGTCATCACTCATCCATTTGTGCCTGAGGATGCTCTCTGTAGTACTGTTTTTGGTGGTGGGGTATTAGGTCGGTTTCCCATCTAGAGTAGAAATTTTTGATAAAACCTACACACTTTTCGAAAAGCGAATTTTTTGATCTCTATAAATCTCTTTTAGAGGTCAATTGGTCGTTTCTTTATGAAATTAACGATGTTAATGTAGCTGTTGAGAAGTTTTACAATGTTATATATAGCTTGTTTGATATCCTATGTGCCTTGTTTTGGAAATGGGAAAAGGGAGTATTCGTGTTGGTACTCTGTCTGAGAAGATCTGAGCACTCGCTTCAGAGCGATCCAAAGCAGTTCTAGAACTTCATTCGTGCTAAAAAAGGATCAACCAGAATACCTAGTAGACTAAACAACGATATGAGTATTTGTGAGACTCCACACAGTCGATTGTGGATGCTTTTGCAACTTATTTTAGTAGTGTCTTTACTGTACCGGACTCCAGATCCGGTAAGTTTCGAATTTGATAACTTGATTCGAATTAATTAATTATTAAAGGTGACGAAAGTTGCATTTTTGAAATTAGAGCTTTTCTTTGTTGTCTCCAAGAGGACAATAGGGACATTATAGTTTGTAGTACATTGTAGCTAAAGTTGTTTGAACCGTGGGCATAAAGGTGCACAAAAATGCAAGTAGGTAGTTTGGGCGGATGTCACTTGAGAAAGATATTCCTCGGGGCCGTGAGAAATGTCGACTGGATGAAAAAAGACTGGTCCCCGCAAAAAGACGGGAAGGAAAATTAAGGCAGTCGCTTACGTGCTGCGGAGCGCGAAAGGACTCCAGAAGGGTCGCCTAGGGTCTGTGGACCGGGTAGGACTCGGAGTAATAGATAGAGTTGCCTAGGGATCGCGGATCCTGTAGGAACTCTACGGTAGGAGTAAAACGCGTTAAAGCCAAGAGACGTCTCGAGTAGAACGGAGCTCTTGTGCGTTCTAAGCGGAAAGTGCGAATTGTGATTAGCGAAAATAGAAGAGTCGCTTAGGTTCTGCGGAGCGCGAAAGGACTCAAGCGGAGAGTGCGAATTGTAATTAGCAAAAATAATAAGGGTCGTTTTGGATCTGTCGATCGCGAAGGACTCATTAGCGGGTAGCACGAAAAGTGCGAAAATTGCGAATAGTGCGGAATTGGAAAAGTGTTAATAAGAGTTGCCTTTGGATCGCCGAATCGCGACGGAACTCCACGGTAGGAGAAAAAGCGTAAAAAGCCAAGAGACGTCCCGTAGAACAAAGCTCTTGTGTGTTATAAGCGGAAGGTGCGGATTATAAAGTGCGAAAGTAATAAAAGTTGCTTGAGGACTGCGGTCGCGAAAGGACTCAAGCGGGAATTTCCAAAGATTAGTAATAAAACGTTAAAGCCAAGAAACGTCCCGTAGAAAGGAGCTCTTGTGCGTTAAGAGCGAAAAAAGGCGGTTTTTCCAAGTATTTGGGAGAAACCATCCCGAAGGAAAATAAGAGCGATAAACATTAGATTCGATTAAAGAGAGACATTTTTGGTTCATTCGATACGGGTCGAGAACCATTTCGAAATAACGTAATAAAGTGCGGGAGGCATAAAGGACAAAAGGTTTTCGGGATAAAGAACGGTCATAAATATATTGAGTAATTTTAACATTAACTAAAGGTAAAGTGCTGTGACGCGGAGTCCGAGAGTGGAAATTTGATTAGGCGCGATCAACGCTACGCATCGTGGACAAAACACCAGGCGAGGTCCGGGAAACGAATATAGCTTTCAACCGAATTCCAATCAACAGGATTTTCAGGCCGCAGCTTGCCAACTAAATAAGGTAGAAACTGTTTGGTCTACTGCATTTTTATGTGTTTATGCCCGCTGGTCGTTGTTAGGAATTTTGATAGGTATTTTCAGGTATTTTATGAGAGAGTCTCAACTTAAGCGTGGTTGAAAACGCTCTACGTAATTGTCGTTAGGTCAAAATAAGCGATTTATCCTTTCAGTTAGGACTAGGGATCATTAAGATTGTTTAGGGTGTATTTTAAAGTAGTCGCCTCTTGTAGAGGTAATGCATTTTGTTTTGTTGTGTGTCCTTTGAAGTATTTTAAAATAGATACTAATTTAAATTACCAAAGACTGTGTTTATTATTGATCGATACGAGATCGATCAGCAAAAGAAAAGCTAATTTACCAATACATCAATTTTACTCGCTGTCCTGTAAGCCGAGCGGATTTACGTTTTTCCGAAGCAGAAGTGGTGGCAAAAATCAGTACGCTACCAAAATAGTACTCCAAATTTTGGAACAACCCCAAGGGCCAAATCTCACAGGTGGTGGCAGCATAATCAAAAATAAATAATTCCTGTGAGGTTTTTGCGCGTTTCGGTGGTTGCTTTCCTGGGGGTAGCGAGGGTGAAAGTTTCAGTCATAAAATAAGTTAAACATTTTTCACCCCGTTACACTGGTTATGAAGACCAAATACCGAACATGATAGTTCGTGATAGCGCTTTCGTGGCTCCGTTAACTTGTTTGTTTAACCTTTCTTTAAAAGGTTCTCGATTTCCTGATATTTGGAAGCTAGCGGAAGTGTCCACTCTATAAGAATGGTGACGTCAGGCATAAATATTTCCATTATATTTGGAGGCTGCATGGCATGAAAATTTGCTAGTTACAATTGAACTAGGTCCAAAATCAGGGGAGGATGGGCTCGACATTACCGATCCGAGAAATAGCAGCCATCTTGACTCACGTACGAAATCACATAAGGAAATGGGAGAGTTCTGTGACGGCACATCGCCTTTTTTAATGGACCTACCTTAAGAATTGGAAAATAATTGATTTCCCTTATCCTAATGTTCTAATATTGAATAATATATTTTGTAGATTACATTTATTAAATTATATTTCAGTAATTATTTTCAGATTACCTAGTTGATAACTAATAAAAGTGAGGTCTCATTTCTACAACGTTCAAGTTATGGCTAGAGTCGAAAACTTGCATGATATTTTAAAATTCATATACCGTCCCGCTAAAATATGCGGAGTAGCTCCTTTCGATCAGAAATTTGACGCAAAGGCCGGAAGATATTATTACGAAGCTCGTCCTATTGGTTGGAATCACTTATTTGTTAATGGAGGTAAGAGAGACAACGAATGACAATCAGAAATGAGATACATAAATTTTTTTGCGCTAGTTAATTAGTAATATTTTTTTACAGGGGTGGTTGCTTATATAATTACTACCGCCACTTTACGTTGTCTGAATGAAATACTCGAACACGAAATTTCTATCGTCGATCGAATAATTGGAGGAGTTTACATCTTTTTTCAATTGTTCGCACTTACATCAATCGCGATTTTTATTTTTCAACACAAATATTTCATAAAAAGCTTGAGAATCGTCGAAGAGCTCGATCAACTGTTCAAAGAACGCCACCTACCCAATTTGTACAATGTTTTGAAGATTATCTGCTTAACATCGTTATACGTTATCACTCCGATTAACATCCTCATTGTAGCGTGTCCAATTTGGGATCTCGTGGATATTTTACAAAAAGAGCACTTTTGTTCTTATCGTTGCCGAAATTTATTTTTACAATTTTTCAATTTGTCGGTCGTCAATACTGCGACGCATATATTTTTTAACTATTACTTTATAGTATTATTTGTTGCTTGGGAGAAACTAAAGACCGTCAACGATTATATAGAGCATTTTCAAATATCCGAATCTGAAGATTACGAATTTGTGAATAAACTATTTGGATTTCTTTCCGACGTGTACAGCCATATATTTAACTTGAGCAGATATACCGAAAGGGTATTTTCTTTACCAATGTGCATGAATATTTGCCATACATTTTTGGAAATAATTTGTGCCATCACAACTTATGGATACACGGAAAATTTCGAACTCTACCAAGAGATAGGTGGTTTCACCATTTTTGGGTTTGAAATGACTGCACTTCTAATTATATGTCAAATGTTAAAGCATCAGGTAAGATCTCAGCTCACGCTTTTAACGAATTCAATTTACTACTCCAATTAATTACTTCCAGCTCGAAAGATATCGTAGAATTGAAGTACTAATCGTTTTACCATATCTGAATCAAACGCTGAGATTAAAGGTAAGTGCTAATTAATTATTGCTATAATGACTATAAATAGTGCGGTGGTACCTCGGATAACTCGGCACCTATACTCGTCTATTTAATGAAACTAATGTGATCTGTATAGTCCGGTCAATTTAGATATTCGAAGGTGCATAAAGTCCCAACAAGCTGAAAATCAGTAAAATTGTTCAAAACATAATTATAAATAAAATTTAAAAGTTCCCCATCATTCCCGTGTGTGGAAAAAGTTTTATTCGAGGTCAAAGATATAAAAAATGAGTTTTTCGCGATTTTAAGCAAAACGGTAAGTATTATCATAAAAGTATCTTAGAGAAAAATTGTAGATCATGAAATTATATATAAAAAGTGTATCAATACTTTTTTTCCTACGAGCCACCGTTTCTGAGATATAACGATTCAAAAAGCTCTTATCGTCCACTATCTCATAGGTGGCGTGGAAACGTGTTAAATGAGTAAATCTGCGGCTACAAAAACGTCGCTTAAAGAAATTGCAATGAAACGATTATAATTTAAAAAACACGGTTACAAAGATAAACGACCACTTCTCCTTGTACCAAATTTTGAACTAATTCGTATGAGCCCTTTAAAAGCTATTACATAATATGCACACGTTTCCACGCCACCTATTAGGTAGTGTACTTAGCGCAACTTTTACAACTTTTTGAATCGTTATATCTCAGAAACGGTGGCTCGTAGGAAAAAAAGTTTTGATACATTTATTATAGATAGTTTTATTATCTACAATTTTGTTTGAAGTACTTTTATGATAAAACTTACCGTTTTGCTGAAAATCGCGAAAAACTCATTTTTTTTACCTTTAACCTCAAATAAAATTTTTTCCACACACGGGAATGATGGGGAACTTTTAAATTTTATTTATAATTATGTTTTAAACAATTTTACTGATTTTCAGCTTGTTGGGACTTTATGCACCACTTCTCTCATTTTTTAGTCTAGATTGACCGGACTAGTAATTTCGCCCGATAAATCCGAAAAAATTAACAGCAGCTTCTATAAAGGCTCGTGTACTTAAACTAAATGCGCGTTCTCACAAAGTTTACTATTAGGCTAGTCAGTAGATGCAATAAATGGGGTAGAAGCTTATATTTTTAAATTGTTTATATGGGTGTAAACATGTAAAAAACAAAAATGCTAACACCGGCGACCTCGGGAAACTTTTTGCCAACCAAAAAAACTCTAAAATTTTAGGACTTGTTTTGTTTTTTCACCTATAACTTCTAAATGGCGCATCTTAACGAAAAAGTATTTATATAACAAATTAAAGAGCATTAAATTCTGCGTCGAATGAGTACCAACACTTGATGATTCTGTCAAGCGGTATAGTCGACAACCGCGGTCAAAAAACTTTCCAACTTTTTTTCAAAAACTGACATAAGTATAGCATTATACATGAGTCTACTGTTTAGAAATTAGTACTTTAAGAGAAAAACTCATTAAATAAAAGTTGTAGAGCATCTAATTCTGCGTTCATGTGTACCAAAAAATTTTAATTCGGTCAAGGACACCTCTCCAAATTCGCAATATTCTGATGTCCGGTAGTTGGCATATGAAGGTATAGTAAGAAAATAGCCCAGTCGAATAAGGATTTTTTGTCAGAATAATTCCTACAAAGCTGAATTTTGGTATACACGTACATTAAGATGTCCCAAATAAGTATATCACAAAATCAGAAAAATTTTGGCAGAGCAATTTGAGATATTCAAGGTCAAAGGTTACAAAAATTGTTTTTTGAAAATAACTCGCTTCCCATAGATCTTACGCTGATGATGGTTATTATAAAAGTTATAGATAACATTATTAGCTACACGATTGGTTATACGCATTTTTATCATAAGTTTAATCCTTTTTGAGATATAGCGCGGAGAAGGAGTGAATTCGGTTTACTGAATGACGCTGTATAAATGTAAGACGCGTAAGTCTTATAAAGGAGTCAGCCGCTAAACTTACTGACTGATGAATAATGTGGCACAGCATGAAGTTGAGAAACAAAGTGGTGCCAGGTCCCCCCTTTTCATTTTATGAAGAATTTAAAAAGAATTTTCAAAATTGAAAAATCAAGAAGCGCGCTATTCAACTTCACGACTTAGAGGTACGATAAAGATTTCCCATAACACATTATCAGATAGAATAAAGACGTAGTTAAAAGTTTTTTAGAAACAGATCAACTGAAATATTAACCAACTCTTTCAAAATAAAGATTTAGTTTTCATTCAAGTCTTGTTGATCAACTAAAATTGGTCAACAAAACTTGCCTCGTGAGAACTGGCTTTTCGACAGCATTTTAACTAGAAAAACAGCTAATATGGCCGCAACAAGACTTTTTCGTACGTGTTGAGGTTCTCAAATAAAGAAAAAGATGCGATGCGTATGGATGTAGTACTATAAATAATAGTAAGGTCAGAATCTCTTAATTTTCCAAAATTAAAATGCCGTGCTGTTTTAACGCCCAGAGGATGTTTGGGGGTTTAAATAATTCTGGTACTTTTCGATTTTCAAAAACAAGAATACAATTGTTTCAAACTCTGAAGCTTCAGTGTGGCTACACCCACGTGAGGTGGGGTACCTACTATTCAATTTTTTACGTTACATTCATTTTAATAACTTATTACATTAGCCTATATTATGTCTTATTAAAAATAGATTAAAATAATTTAGAAAAACCATTTACTAATTTGGATTACGAAAGCACAAAATATTATACCCAGATTATTCTACGACATGCAAAAGCTATGGTTAGAGTTGTCAATTTGAACGATATTTTAAAATTGATATACATTCCCGCTAAAATATGCGGAGTGGCTCCTTTCGTTCGGAAATTTGACGTAAATATTATGAATTATCGATACGAAACACGGCCTATTGGTTGGAATCACTTATTCTTTAATGGAGGTAAGATAAACTACTCTTGGAAGAAATGATTTCAAACTCCTGAGCAAGTGAATATTTTCATCGCAAAACCTAGCACTGCCAAGCATCCAAACTCCAAATCTAGCACCACTCCCGTTTCCAAAATATGAGCACTTAAAGTCGAGGGGGCTAAGTTAGTGCTGCCTCCTCTTATTGTTTTAGAGCGACTAAAAGTTATCTCTGTAATCTACTGAGCTGGCACCAATACCTTTACGGAGATAAGGGAGGGTTGGAAAAATTCTACCCCCCCTCTAGTTTAGTATTACTTTTTTAAATTTGGGGGGTCGAATCTATTGAGCTAGCACTAGCTAGCAACCAATTGTGAATCTATTCCCTTCGGCCATTTTAGAGATATTTAAAAGCATTTTCAGGGATGCTAAGTTAACGCTAGCCCCCTCCCCCTTTTCAATTGTTTTAGAGGGACAAAAAGCTAGCTACTGAACTAACATCAGCTAACACCCAAGTCTTTAAGCTAGCATCACTACCCTTACGTAGATAATGGAGATAATGAGTAGATTACAGAGATAGCTTTTGGTCGCTCTAAAACAATTGGGGGAAACGCTAGCGTTAACTTATAAGTGGTCGTTTTTTAGAAACGGGGATGGTGCTAGTTTTAGGGTTTAGGTACTAGCCGGAACTAGGTGTGTACGAGTACTTTAGAGAGCTAGATTTTCAGAAGAAAATATTCTCTAAGGGAGACGGATTCTCTCAAAAGGAGTTTCTTTTAAATTTGAGTTGGGCAGGGTTTGATGAAACTTGAAACTCAACAATTCTTGTCGCCCACCTTTGTCTAATTATTGAATACGACACTTATTTAGGACACTTATTCTAATAGTAACAATTTTTCAGGGGCGATTGTCTATATAATAATTACCGCCACTCTGCGCGTGTTGAATGAAATACTTGAACACGAAATTTCAATCGTCGATCGCGTAGTTGGAGGAGATTTTATCTTTTTCCAATTTGTGGCACTCGTGATAATCCCGATTTTTGTCTTTCAACACAAGCACTTTATCAAAAGTTTGAGAATCGTCGAAGAGTTGGATGAAATGTTCAAAGAGCGTCACCTACCAAACTTGTACCATGTTTTGAGAATTATCTGTTTGATATCGTTATTTGTTATCACTCCGCTCAACATCCTCATTGTTGCATGCCCAATTTGGGAACTTCTGGATGTTTTACAAAAGGAACAGTTCTGTTCTTATCGTTGCCGAAATTTATTTTTACAATTCTTCAATTTGTCTGTTGTGGATACCACAACTCGTATGTTTTTTAACTTTTACTTCATATTGCTATTTGTTGTTTGGGTGAAACTAAAAACGTTAAATGATTACATTGAAGCGTTTCAAACGTTTGCGTCCGAAGATTGCGAATTTGTGAATGACCTATTTTGTTTTATTTCCGAAGTACACGGCCATATATTTAATTTGAGTAGATGTATAGAAAAGGTATTTTCTGTACCAATGTGCATGAATGTTTGCCATACATTTTTGATGATAATTTCTGCTATCACAACTTTTGGATATACGGAAAACTTCGCACTTTACCAAGAGATAGGAGGGTTTACAATTTTTGGGTTGGAATTGACTGTTTTATTGATCCTTTGCCAAATGATAAAGTATCAGGTAATGTTTTAGACATAGACTTTTATGAAAAATCATTTTTATGGATTAATTGCAGATCGATCGATCTCGTAGAGTTGAAGTACTAATCACTTTGCCGTATTTTAATCAAAAACTTAGACTAAAGGTATGTGGCACAATTAAAATCGTGCCGTTGATACACAAAATCATTTACGAGTAGCACTTTTGGTTGATGAAAGGACACTTCTCAATCAGTCAATGTGTTACACATCCTCGAACGAAAACTACTGAAGCGAATTTGATGAAATTTGGTCTCAGTCGCTTTAACAAAATATTTCAAAATATCAAACCGGAGATTCCCAAATTTTGATCGATTATAGCTATAATATTAGTGTAGTTAATCCGAGGACACACTGTATATTACAGCAATCGATAGGAAATTACTAATAACAATTTTTTTTAATTTATAGCGCCAGTCTCTTCTTCTTCAATTTGAACATCAGAAGATTGTTTTAACCGCTTGCGGATTTTTTGACCTCGACATGGCCGTCGTAACTATAGTAATGTAAAAGTTTATAAATATGACTGTTGTTAATAAACAACTCTTTTTTTACAGCATATAGGATTAATGTGTAGTATCTTAATGTTTCTAATGCATTTGCGAGAAGTTCATCCACACTGAATGCCATCTGACACCTAAATAAAATTTCGACGTTCTACTTTTTGATATTAGCGTTCATCATCGTGGATATCATGCACTTGCAGCGTTATCATAACCGCCCGAAGGCTGAAGGTTCCAATTAATCCCTCGTTATCACTAACTTGTTATCACCTATTATATTAGTATAGTTTATAAGATCAGGTATCAAATTGCACTTTCGTGTGCGTTCTAAGTTTAAAAGCTGAAGTGACACGCCTTCCACCTCAGTATGTACTCTCAAAGGCGCCAAAACTCGAATTTGAAATAATAAATTTAATATAAACAATTACAATTTATTAAGACAAAAAAGTTCGTTCAATTTAAACTTGCAAGAAGAAATCAGAAAACAAAAGCTCTCACCGTAGCTTTACACGTACTAATATGATTGTATAAGACAATCTTAATCATAAATCTAATAATGCTGAAATATTTTACTCACATAGAGTTGATGGCATCTAAATGGCGGGCAATCCCAAAACCAAGAAGAAGTGATTACTCACTGGCTAAATCATTCAGACCAATTAGTCTCATGTCGTTAGAAAGATTGGTCGACAGAAACATTCGTGACACAGTACTGGTCACCAAAACAGTAATGATAATGATAATGATAACATACCATACATTTTTCTAAGTAGTAACTAAGGAAGTAATTAGTTCTACTTATAATTATAACAATCATATGATTTGGTAATTGTATTTATCACTTATGAAATTGGAGTAATTATTTATTGGATTAAATACTTAGTAAAGTCTTATTTCTATTCTACGACACAGACACCCTAACCATGGTTGATGGAGTGAAAAGCTTAAACGATATTTTAAAATTCATGTACATTCCCGCTAAAATATGCGGAGTGGCTCCTTTTGGTCGAAAATTTGATGTAACTACTAAAAGTTATTTGTATGAAACTCGTCCTGTTGGCTGGAATCATTTATTTCATAATGGGGGTAAGACGAAAACGAAGTTTCAAAGCAAATAGTTATGTAACTTGTGCGGCAAAGAAATGCAGGCAAAATTGTAAAAGTTCATTGAGCCAAATGCATCCATTTGAAAGTTTTTGGCTCGATGCACCATTTAGTATTTGCTCAACAAGACACCCACTTGGAATATTTTGCAACTCGCTCTATAATAACTATATTTTTTAGGGCTTATTCTTTATCTAATAATTACAGCTACTGTGCGACTCTTAGATGAATCGTTAATACGCGAAATTACTGTAATCGATTACCTAATTGGAGCAGTTTTTGTATTTTTAAATTCTTTCGCAATCGTGGTAATCACTACTTTTGTTTTTCAACACAAATATTTTATAAGAAGTTTGGGCATCGTCGAAGAGTTGGATAAAATGTTCAACGAACGCCAACTACCAAATTCGTATAACGTTTTGAGAATTATCTGTTTAACGTCGGTATTTGTTATTACTCCGACTAACATATTCACTGTAGCAAGTCCAATTTGGAGACTCGTGGATGCTTTACGAAAAGAACCATTTTGTTCTTTTCATTGTAGAAGTTTATCTTTACAATTAATTAATTTGTCTGTTGTGGATATGGGAACTCGAATATTTTTAAACTTTTACTTTATGTTGATATTCGTTGCTTGGGATAAATTAAAGACTTTAAACGATTATATTGAAAAATTACAATCATTTGAACCTGAAGATTACCAGTTTGTGAATAAGCTGTTCCGTTTTCTTTCCGACGTACACAGCCATATATTCACCTTAAGTAGACACATAGAAACGGTTTTCTCTTTACCCATGTGTATGGAGTTTTGGCATTCGTTTTTTGTAATACTTTGTTCTTTTATAAGTTACGGATACACAGACAATTATGATCTGAATGCAGAAATTGGAGGATTCGCTATTTTTATATCAGAAATGGTCACACTGCTAATTCTTTGTCAAATGGTAAAATATCAGGTGCTTACCTAACATTATAACTTAAAATTGCACCATTTTAATTTTGTTCGATTAATTACAGATTGATCGATTTCGCAGAGCTGAAGTATTAATTGTTTTGCCATACTTCAATCAAAAGCTTAGATTAAAGGTATGTACCCCAACTACAATAATCATTTTCTTTTTGTAAAATAGAGCAGGTATTAATAGTCCAGTTAAATAAGGTATTTTGGTAGGAAAAATTTCTACAAAGCTGGATTTTTGCATACAAGTACTTTTCGATGTTACAAATAAGGATTCGACAAAATCCTAAAAATATCGGTGGAGCATCTTGAGATATTCAAGGTCAAAGGTCACAAAACTGTTGTTTTTGCGAATAACTCGCTTTCTGTATATCGTACGATGATGAAGGTTATTATGAATGTTATAGAAAACATCAGTGGCGGCTCGTGAGTGAACAATTTGGTGAGGCAGCTTTTTTTGGAAGATATAGCTTAATCATAGAATTAATTAAAACACCCATCTTTCAAATGTACCTAGCGCTTGTACCTACTTATGTTATGAATTTCTAAGTCTGAATATCCCGTTTTATACCACTCTGCTTTAGCACTGACAGGGCAACACAGGGCCAACAAAACAATTTATTTTTTATCGTACTACCGCACAACCACTGGCGCACTGGCAGTTCTGGTACCACAAATTAGCAAATGCTCTATTTGGCTTTCCTAATCAGAGAGATTTAATAAGGGCGAGCTCTTCCTAAATTTTATCTTCACATTTTAACGAAGCAAAACGAATTTCAATAATAAAATTTACAACCTCTTCGCTATTTAATATCGCCTTGGTTAGCCATTTCAATTCCAAAATTTACTTATAAAATGATCAAAATAAAATGGTACACAAAAAAGGAAACCGCGGAATAAAATATGTAACTTTCCAAAAGTAGTTTTAGCTAAACTAAATAAAAAGAACTGTTTAAAAATTTAATTGAAACACAAACTAAAATCTCGGCACATTCTTTAAAAAATCAAAAACCCAAACAGAAACATTATATTCCTCATCCTCTTCACTCATCACAGTAATCTTTACGGTGACGTCAGTATCGCTGGATAGCTAGTAAGCACGCCAGAGGCAAGATGACGATGTGCCTCTCCTGGCATGAACAACGCAAGGGTATTAGAGAATTACTTTAGCTTCAAACGGTGCAAACGGGCATACGGAAATGTTTCATGATTTGGATTTTGTTTTAAACAACTAATAAATAATCCAAAAATAATTTAAAACATTAAAAATTTGGTAACGATTACCGAAAAAAAAATAAATTGGCGTATTAATTCAGCGAGCGATACCTCTAACTGCGCATGATGTATAACTTAACAGAGTCCGAGGCCAAGCGCCGCTGAGTGCATTTGTCGGTTGCATATAAGGTATCTTTCAGAGGCAGCTCCAGTCGGTGCCTCACCCAACAATAAAAGCAAAGCAAACGAGAGACCGGTGACAAATAAATCTGATTTTATTCGTCTAAATGAAGATTATGATGCCCCTACTTAGGAATTTTGGATTTTCTAATGGATAATAATTAATTATTATTTATTTTGAATTTAAAAATATGGATTACTTTTAATAAATTTAATTCTTAAATTTAATTTTATTTATTCGTTTAATTTTAAAATTCAGGTCTTTCTTTTTCTTTTTTTGTGGTGAGGCACAGCCTCACCTGCCTCACCAGAGAAGCCGCCCCTGGAAAACATTATTAGCTACAAGATTGGTTATATGCATTTTCGTCATAAGTTTAACTCTTTTTGAGATATAGCGCGGAGAACGGTCACAATAAATTCGTTTACGAAATGACGCTATACAAACTGTAGAGCCAAACGCGTAAGTCTCATAAAACGAGTCAGTCACCAAACTTATCGACTGATGGATAATGTGGCACTGCATGAAGTAAGATAAAGATGTAATACATGATTTATAAAGGTAACAATGGTGTTAGGTTTCATCTTAACCTATTATGAAAAAATTTTAAAAAAATTTGTGAAAAATTTTTATATTTAGTGAGCGCGCTATTTTCACTTCAGAAGCTTCTTATTCGCAACTTGAAGGCGCGATAAAGATTTCCCATATTACATTAGATAGAATAAGGATGTAGTTAAACATTTTTAAGAAACAAAATAGTGCCAGGTTGCGCTTTAGCATTTTATGAAGAACTTAAAAAACAGTTTTTTTCGAAAATGCAAGTTTAAAGAGTGCGCTACTCAACCTCAAGAGCTTCTTATTCACAACTTGGAGGCACTATCAAGATTTCCCATATCACATCAGGTAGAATAAGGACGTAGTTAAAGATTTTTTAGAAACAAATCTTGATCGTACCTCCGAGTCGTGAATAAAAAGCTCTTGAAGTTGAGTGGGGCACTCTTTAAACTTGCATTTTCGAAAAAAAACTGTTTTTTTAATTCTTCATAAAATGCAAAGGCGCAACTTGGCACTATTTTGTTTCTTAAAAATGTTTAACTACATCGTTATTCTATCTAATGTGAAATGGAAAATTTTTATCGCCCTTCAAGTTGTGAATAAGAAGCTTCTGAAGTGAAAATAGCGCGCTACTAAATATTAGAATTTCGAACAAAGGTATTTTTTAACTTCTTCACAGAAGACGGGGTCGAAACCTGACAAGGGTTTGGTTTTAAAAAAATCTTTAAGAACGTCCTTATTCTATGTAATATGATGTAAGAAATCTTTGTGGCATCTCTAAGTTGCGAATAATAAGCTCTCGAAGTTGAATAGCGCGTTCATTACTTTTGCAATTTCGAACAAAAAAAAGTCCAGTCAAATTAGACAAAAAATCGTGGAAAGTTCGGAAAAATTCGTATAGAGCTGAAAGTTGGTGTAGACCTTAAATACACTATTACAAATGAAATGTCAAAAGTCCCCATCGATCCCACTTCTGCTAAAAATTTTATTCAAAGACAAAGGTCTAAAAATCGGTTTTCGTCAATATTAATCGAGTCAAATTAGATAAATGGATTGCATTTGAAGGAAAAACATCCTGGAGTTTTGAAAATTGGCGTACTTGTTCATTAGAACCGGCAGTACAACATACTAAAAGTTCCAGAGTGTGGAGGGCAAGAGCGGGAGAGGGAGCTGTTTAAAATCCACCTTTTCCATTTCTTGCAAATAACTTGCCTCCTATAGATCGCAGGATAATAAATGTGATTATAAAAGTTATAGAAAACATTATTAGCTACAAGATTAGTTATATGAATTTTGCCATAAGTTTAACTGTTTTCGAAATATAAGAGATGGGAAATAGCAGAGAAGGGGTTACAGTGAATTTGTTTACGAGATGACGCTTTGGAAAAATTCGCATAGAGCTGAAAATTGGCGTAGACCATAAATACACTATTATAAATGAAATGTCAAAAGTCCTCATCGATCCCACTTCTGCTAAAAATTTTATTCAAAGTCAAAGGTCGAAAAGTCGGTTTTTTGCAAATATCTATAAATATTAGTGCAGTCAAATTAGACAAACGGATGGCATTTGAGGAAAAACCATTCAGGAATTTTGAAAATTGGTATGGTTGTTCGTTATAATCTGCAGTAAAACATACTAAAAATCCTGGGGGGTGGGGTGCAAGACGGGGGAGGGGAAGCTGTTTAAAAGCTACCTTTTCTTTTTCGTACAAATAACTCGCCTTCTACAGATTCTACGTTGATGAAGCTTCTTATAAAAGTTATAGAGAACATTATGAGCTACAAGATTGGCTATATGCATTTTTCCCATTATTTTAACTCTTTTCGAGATATAGCGCGGAGAAGGGGTTACAGGGACTTTCTTTACGGGAAGACGCTATATAAACTGCGAAGTAAGACGCATAAAGTTTCACGAAAGGAATCAGGAAAGATGTAATTAAAGAAGTCTGAAAGCAAAAGTCGTATTGGATTTCGTCTTCACCTATTATTGTAAAGAAATTAAAACATTTGTTTCGAAATTGTAACATTATCAAGAGCTTCGTATGCACAACTTGGAGGTACTATAAAGATTTACTTATCAAATCGCGTAGAATAAACATTGAGTTAAAAAATTTTTTAAACCAAAATCTTGTGGTGCGGAAACGAATGCAATAATTTGTTATTTGTTGTTTATAAACAATATTTTTTATTAATAATTGTTTTATTAATAATAAACATTATTCCATTTCTTTGTCAAGTCCATTACGCGTCTTACTACGCAGTTTATACAGCATTATCTCGTAAAATAGTTTACTTCTACCCCTTCTCCGCGCTATATCTCGAAAAGGGCTAAGCTTACGACAAAATGCATATAACCAATCTTGTAGCTAATAATGTTTTCTATAACTTTCATAATAGCCTTTATCATCGTACGATAGACAAGAAGCGAGTTCTTCGCAAAAACAACAGTTTTGTGACCTTTGACCTTGAATATCTCAAGATGCTCCACCGCTATTTTTAGGATTTTAGCGTATCCTTATTTGTAACATTGAAAAGTACTTGTATGCAAAAATCCAGCTTTGTAGGAATTATTCCAGGAATAGGCGATTTTTTGCCTAATTTGACTGGACTATTAAGTAGTAAGAAGAGTATTTTCCTGAGAATCATTTTCATTGACTTTCAACTCTCGCTTTAATATTCGTTATTGACTAAGGCGTCATTTCCACTATGCGAGAAACGAGAAATTTCAGATAAAGTCTCAGATAGAGCTACAGCTTAATGTAAACTTGACTGTAAGTGCGAGAAAGCTCGAGGAAGTCCTACAGAAGTCGCTTGCAATACTGTTTATACTGAAAGTTTGTACAAAACGTTAAACGAGGCCTAAAGGCATCTTCTTCACATGCGAGAAACTTCAGGAAGAAAGAGGGAGAGTTACATAAAGTAGCTTAATGTAAACTGAACTGTAAGTGCGAGAAAACTCTAGAAAGTTTTGCAGAAGTCGCTTCTAATGCACATTTACAGTATTGCAAGTAACTTCCTCACGTTTTTCTAGAGTTTTCTAGCACTTACAGTCCTTAAACTAATTTATAACTGACAGCCTCTCTGACATTTATCACAGGGAATTCGTATGTGTAAATGACGCCTTACTCACTTACCCTTAATTCTAAATAACAATAAAATAATAAACTTACATTAACAATTCACTCGAGAGACCCGACATTGTGGTTCCAATTTTCACGCACATCCTTACTTTACTACTTTGCTACTATCGACTACTTCTTACCAATTACAAACTACAACTACTTTATCCCTACTTAAATTGCTATCAACTATTTTTCATAGTCATTTCCCGTGTTGTGGCATTATTCAATATTTCTAATATCGCACGTAAATTTTGTTATCAATTATTTTCGATATTCATTAAATATTTTCACGTGTGACAGTATCGCTTTTTAATCGAAAGTTGCGCGCTTATTTTTATATATATATTTATTTTTTTAAACTTCAAAGCACGAAAGCATTATAACTTTTCATGGAAGTATGGAAGCATCACCATTGAACTAACGTAAATCCGATTTAATCGTTCTATTTTGAGCTCAGCAACTTCAAGGAATGGAACATTTTCCTGAACACCCTGTATAATCTTGTTTTCGGATTCAGCACGAGTACTAAGTTAGTTTTTGTCTTAAGACTATTTCAATTTCAAAGTAGACGAAGTCAATGAATAAGTAAAAAATTGAGAAACAACATGTAACCGCCTATCTCTTTGATTGCGAGAGGAAATTTTAATCTTTGCCAAAAGAGGGCTGAATTAGTGTCTCAAAAATTTAATAAATTATTGGGAAGGGGCCTCTTTACTATTTATGTATTAACAGGAATGTATAAGAGCACAAAAATATACGATTATTACTTTGAAGTAAGTAAAGCATCGATAAAATTATATTTGCAGCGCCAGTCTCTTCTTCTTCAATTTCGACATGAGAAGATCGTCTTCACAGCTTGTGGATTTTTTGAACTTAATATGGCCGTCATAACTATGGTAACGTAAAAAATTCTGTAATAGTTATCTCGAAAGCGTCGTGAAACAACTCTTCTTTTACAGCACGTAGGATTGATGGCTAGTATATTTATGTTCCTAACGCGGTTGAGAGAAGCTTATCCACACTAGTCAATATGCTGGTTCAAGGGTACTGAAGAAAATAAATATGTACATGTGTACAATTATGATCATGATCGTAGTAAATTTATTCTAATATTCTATTATTAAAGCGAATCCTTACGGCAAGGGTACTTGAGTAACTTAAAGCAAGCAACCTACCAGGCAGGGCCATTAACACTGATAAAGCAGACTTACCGCTGAGCTTGCCTTGGAGCTACTAATGTACAACTCGTCCTTAGTATACGTATATAAAGCCATCACATTTAAATTCAAGATCTCGGGAGGTCGGGAGGAATAAAATACTGAGATGTTTTTGGCGAACGTAGAAAAGTACGCCTTTGGTGTTGGAACTGCGGTGAAATGGGGCACATGCAGTATTGTTGCCGCCGCCCTAGAAAGTCCTTCAAAGAGCGAAAAGGCCACCAGAATCAGATTTCAGAATAGTGCGTAATATGTTGAAGGTGATACTCCAAAGCACCGGTGCTAACATTTTAGGGAGATGTCGCGATCCAAAAGGGGCTCACATGAACAAAACTGTTCAATATGCTATTTCTATAACCAGGGAAACTGCAACAGAGGCTCGACGTAAAGATACCTTCATGACCAGGAACGTAAATATTGCGACGGAACAGTTTTAAGAAGGGGCAGGAGTAGAGTAACAAACATTATCAGTCATCTCTTATCATTTTGTTTATAGCGGATCATCTGACCCACCTGCTCTTTCTTCGTTCCCACTTTTCAGTAAAACGAAGTTTTAGGAAGCAGGCTGATAGGGGTTACCACTACCTAGTAAAGTCGTAAGCCACTGCAAAGCTAACCTCATCAGAAGCAAGCTTCTGTCCACAGTACCAATATCCACACTCGCATTTGACCGAGATGGGTAACGGTTTGGGATTAGGAAACCCCTTCTTCATTTTTTATCAGGATGAATGCAACTAATCGCGACTTATTGGAACGTACTAGAAGAACATCGAAAACTCGAGACATATTGTCTGTCATCCGCAGAGGCGTATTATGATCCAAGACGTTATGTGCGATCTCTAGGTCGGAGAAAGAATTTTAAAGTGTTAAAAGTTCTTTCTGAACGATAATTTCGAGTGGAGTAGAACAATTTGAGGGAAAACTAAAACTCAGCAACACAAACATAGATATTTATCTAGAAAACTTTATATTAGTGTTCTCGGTAGTGATAAGGCCGTAAAAGCATCTCTCAAAAAATATAGCCAAGTGGCATAGGTTTTAATGAGACCGTATCGATATAATTGACACAAAACATTTTAGGGGTGACCTTTGGGCTCTACAGTAGTTCCTCAGTTCCTGGTGAGTTATCTGAAGAAGTTGGGTACTTGAACAAACCGCGTACGGCAGAGAAGCCAATTGATAATATGGGTACAAAAATTCGAGAGTTAGAGCCTCAAAAGTCGTTTTGTTGAGGTAATTTTTTGGAGTTTGGAAGTTTGCAGACAGTTGTCCTACTGAAGAGAGTGAGGCGCTGAGTCGAAAAGAATTAATCCTTGCGCTGTACGGAAGCTCTTGCATCTTCTCCTCGTATCATTTTCTTTTTAAGAGTAGTGTAACAATCACGATCTTCGATCGATAGATTGTTCAGAATTTTTGTTCAATTTTATAATATTTAGGATTAGGAATTTGGTAAGTTTCGAATTCGGTAACTTGATTCGAATTAATTAATTATTAAAGGTAACGAAAGTTGCATTTTTGAAATTAGAGCTTTTCTTTGTTGTCTCCAAGAAGACAATAGGGACATTATAGTTTGTAGTACATTGTAGCTAGAGTTGTTTGAACCGTGGGCATAAAGGTGCACAAAAATGCAAGTAGGTTGTTTGGGCGGATGTCACTTGGGAAAGATATTCCTTGGGGCCGTGAGAAATGTCGACTGGATGAAAAAAGACTGGTCCCCGCAAAAAGACGGGAGGAAAAATTAAGTCAGTCGCTTACGTGCTGCGGAGCGCGAAAGGACTCGAGAAGGGTCGCCTAGGGTCTGTGGACCGGGTAGGACTCGGAGTAATAGATAGAGTTGCCTAAGGATCGCGGATCCTGTAGGAACTCCACGGTAGGAGTAAAACGCGTTAAAGCCAAGAGACGTCCCGTAGAACGGAGCTCTTGTGCGTTCGAAGCGGAAAGTACGAATTGTGAATAGCGAAAATAGAAGAGTCGCTTTGGGTCTGTTGATCGCGAAGGACTCATAAGCGGGTAGCACGGAAAGTGCGAAAATTGCGAATAGCGCGGAATTGGAAAAGTGTTAATAAGCGTTGCCTTTGGATCGCCGAATCGCGAAGGAACTCCACGGTAGGAGAAAAAGCGTAAAAAGCCAAGAGACGTCCCGTAGAACGGAGCTCTTGTGTGTTATAAGCGGAAGGTGCGAATTTTAAAGTGCGAAAGTAGTAAAAGTTGCTTGAGGACTGCGGTCGCGAAAGGACTCAAGCGGGAATTTGCAAAGATTAGCAATAAAACGTTAAAGCCAAGAAACGTCCCGTAGAGAGGAGCTCTTGTGCGTTAAGAGCGGAAAAAGGCGGTTTTTCCAAGTATTTGGGAGAAACCATCCCGAAGGAAAATAAGAGCGATAAACATTAGATTCGATAAAAGAGAGACATTTTTGGTTCATTCGATACGGGTCGAGAACCATTTCGAAATAACGTAATAAAGTGCGGGAGGCATAAAGGACAAAAGGTTTTTCGGGATAAAGAACGGTCATAAATATATTGAGTAATTTTAACATTAACTAAGGGCTGTGACGCGGAGTCCGAGAGTGGAAATTTGATTAAGCGCGATCAACGCTACGCATCGTGGACAAAACACCGGGCAAGGTCCGGGAAACGAATATAGCTTTCAACCGGATTCCAATCAACAGGATTTTCAGGCCGCAGCTTGCCAACTAAATAAGGTAGAAACTGTTTGGTCTACTGCATTTTTATGTGTTTATGCCTGCTGGTCGTTGTTAGGAATTTTGATAGGTATTTTCAGGTATTTTATGAGAGAGTCTCAACTTAAGCGTGGTTGAAAACGCTCTTACGTAATTGTCGTTAGGTCAAAATAAGCGATTTATCCTTTCAGTTAGGACTAGGGATCATTAAGATTGTTTAGGGTGTATTTTAAAGTAGTCGCCTCTTGTAGAGGTAATGCATTTTGTTTTGTTGTGTGTCCTTTGAAGTATTTTAAAATAGATACTAATTTAAATTACCAAAGACTGTGTTTATTATTGATCGATACGAGATCGATCAGCAAAAGGAAAGCTAATTTACCAATACATCAATTTTACTCGCTGTCCTGTAAGCCGAGCGGATTTACGTTTTTCCGAAGCAGAAGTGGTGGCAAAAATCAGTACGCTACCAAAATAGTACTCCAAATTCGGAACAACCCCAAGGGCCAAATCTCACAGGTGGTGGCAGCATAATCAAAAATAAATAATTCCTGTGAGGTTTTTGCGCGTTTCGGTGGTTGCTTTCCTGGGGGTAGCGAGGGTGAAAGTTTCAGTCAGAAAATAAGAGAAAAAAAAAACATTATTATTTTTCACCCCGTTACAGTAGCTCAAATAGGTTTTTGTTTTTTGGAGTTACGTAAATGAGTATGTCTAATGATAACACACCATCCATTTTTCTAAGTAGCAACTAAAGAAGTAATAAGTTCCACTTATAATTATAATAATCATATGATTTGGTAATTGTATTTAACACTTATGAAATTGGAGTAATTGCCATTGGATTAAACACTTACTAAAGTCTCATTTCTATTCTGCAACCACCCTAACCATGGTTGATGGAGTGAAAAGTTTAAACGATATTTTAAAAGTCATGTACATTCCCGCTAAAATATGCGGAGTAGCTCCTTTTGGTCGAAAATTTGATGTAAATACTAGAAGTTATTTGTACGAAACACGTCCTGTTGGCTGGAATCATTTATTCCAAAATGGGGGTAAGACGAAAATGAAATTTCAAAGCAAATAATAGTTACGTAACTTGTGCGGCAAATGTTCTGTCAAAATAGTACAAGTAAATTGAGCCAGATGCATCCATATCAAAGTTTTTGGCTCGATGCACTCAATTCACCCTTTAGTACTTGTTCAGCAAGATACCCATTTGGTATATTCTGCGACTCACTCTCTAATAACTATATTTTTTAGGGCTGATTCTTTATCTAATAATTACAGCTACTGTGCGACTCTTAGATGAATCGTTAATACGCGAAATTACTGTAATCGATTACCTAATTGGAGCAGTTTTCGTATTTTTAAATTCTTTCGCAATCGTGGTAATCACTACTTTTGTTTTTCAACACAAATATTTTATAAGAAGTTTGGGCATCGTTGAAGAGTTGAATAAAATGTTCAACGAACGCCAACTACCAAATTCGTATAACGTTTTGAGAATTATCTGTTTAACGTCGATATTTGTTATTACTCCGACTAACATCTTCACTGTAGCAAGCCCAATTTGGAGACTCGTGGATACTTTACGAAAAGAACCATTTTGTTCTTTTAATTGTCGAAGCTTATCTTTACAATTATTTAATTTGTCTGTTGTGGGTATGGGGACACGTATATTTTTAAACTTTTACTTTATGTTGCTATTCGTTGCTTGGGATAAATTAAAGACCTTAAACGATTATATAGAAAATTTTCAAATATTTGAATCTGAAGATTACCAGTTTGTGAATAAGCTATTCCGTTTTCTTTCCGACGTACACAGCCATATATTCACCTTAAGTAGACACATAGAAACGGTTTTCTCTTTACCCATGTGTATGGAGTTTTGGCATTCGTTTTTTGTAATACTTTGTTCTTTTATAAGTTACGGATACACAGACAATTATGACCTGAATGCAGAAATTGGAGGTTTCGCTATTTTTACATCTGAAATGGTCACACTGCTAATTCTTTGTCAAGTAGTAAAATATCAGGTACCTACTACCTTACATTATAACTTAGAATTGCACCACTTAAATTTTGTTTGATTAATTACAGATTGATCGATTTCACAGAGCTGAAGTATTAATTTCTTTGCCATACTTCAATCGAAAGCTTAGATTAAAGGTATGTACCCCCACTACAATAATCATTTTCTTTTTGTAAAATACAGCAGGTAGTAAGTAGTAAGAAGAGTATTTTCCTGAGAATCATTTTCATTGATTTTCAACTCTCGCTTTGATATTCTTTATTGACTAAGACATCATTTACACTATGCGAGAAATTGCAGATAAACTCTCAGATAGAGCAACAGCTTGTAAACTAGACTATAAGTGCGAGTAAGCTCAAGGATTCTTGTAGAAGTCGCTTGCAATACTTCCTGCAATTATTTCTCTCATGTGCAAAAGAGGCCTTTAGGCTTCGTTTGACTATAAGCAAGAGTGTAGTGAACTTCTGCAAGACTTCCTTCAGTTTTCTTGCACTTACAGCCGTCCAGTTTACATTAAGCTACTTTCAGTGTCTCTCTCTCTCTCCCTTCTTGAAGTTGCTCGCGTGTAAAGAAGAGAACACTTTCTCAAATTTTATCGCACTTACAGTCCAGTTTACTTACCCTCGTTCTTACTCACTTACCCTTAATTCTAAATAGCAATAAAATAATAAACTTACATTAACAGTTCACTAGAGAGGCCCCACATTGTCGTTCCACGCACATCTTTACTTGCTACTATCGACTACTTCTTACCAATTACAAATTACAACAACTTTTCTCCTTATTCAATTTAAATTCCTACTAACTTATCTAATTATTATAACTTATCAATCATTTTTCATACTCATTTCCCGTGTGGCACTATTCAATATTTTTAATATCACACGTGGACTTCGTAATCAACTATTTTCGATATTCATTATCTCATTAAATATTTCCACGTGGGACGCTGTGAGGCTACCACTTTTAAATCGAAAGTTGCCCTAGTTTTTATATTAATTTTTAAGAACTTCAAAGCACTGTAACTTTTTAGGGAAGCATCCACATTGGACTAACGTAAATCCGGTTTATTCGTTCTATTTTGAGCCCAACAATCCCCCACTTTAAGGAACGGAACCTTATCCTGAACACTCTGTATATTCCTATTTTCGGATTCAGCAATTTTTAAATTAGGGCTGACGAGTACTAAGTTATACATGTTCTTTAGTTATACCCAAGCTTAAATATATATAGTGAATCACGAGTTTTCGAAATGCCACAATGTCACCACAGTAACCTCCTTATTTTTGGCGAACCTCCATATTATATTTCGTTTAAAAACTAATTTTGTTAAAGTGGCCAAAACCAAATTGCAACAAAATCGCTCTAGTAGCGTTTGGCGTTACACACAGACACAGACTATTTCAATTTCAAAGTACCTAACTGTAACAATTGAGAAACAGCAAGCAATCGCCTATCTCTTTGATTGCGAACAGCTATATTAATATTTGCCAAAAGAGGAATGAATTAGTGTTTCGAAACTGTAATAAACTATTAGGGACCTCTTTACTCTTTATGTATTAAAATAAACAATAATTATTAGGTACCTACTTTAAAGTAAGTAAAGCATCGATAAAATTTTATTTGCAGCGCCAGTCTCTTCTTCTTCAATTTCGACATGAGAAGATCGTTTTCACAGCGTGTGGATTTTTTGAACTTAATATGGGCATCATAACTATGGTAATGTAAAAAATTCATTAGTTTATCTCGAAAGCGTCGTGAAACAACTCTTCTTTTACAGCACGTAGGATTGATGACTAATATATTTATGTTCCTAACGCGGTTGAGAGACGTTCATCCCCACTAGTCAATATACTGATGGTTCAAGGGACCTGAGAAAAATAAACATGTATAACTGTACAGTTATGATCACAATCGTAAATGTAATAAACGTATACTAAATATTTTATTAATTATTATTAAAGAGCACCCTTAGGGCAAGTTATACATTAGTAGCTCAAAGCAAGCTCAACCGTAAACCTGCATTTTATAATTGTTACTAAACCTACCTAGCAGGGTCATTGACAATGATAAGGCAGGCTTACCGTTGAGCTTGCTTTTGAGATACTAATACTAATGTACAATTCGTCCTTAGTATATATATAAAGCCATCACATTTAAATTCAAGATCTCGGGAGGAGGTTCGCATGCCACTGCGAATCCAACCTCATCAGAAGCAAGCTTCTGCCCGCAGTGTCAATGTCAGGGTGAAATGATGAAAAACCCACAACCCCCCACACGCCGCGGTTCACACGCAGAGAGCTAAACCACATCACTCGCACTCTATCGTGATTGGTATCGGTTCAGGATTAGGAAACCCCTTCTTCATCTCGTATCAGTAAGATTGCAACTAATCGCGACTTATTGGAACGTACTAGAAGGACATCGAAAACTATAGACATTTCGTCTGAAACTTTATATTGGTGTTCTAAATAGTGATAAGGCCGTAAAGGCGTCTGCCAAAAAATATAGCCAAGTGACATAGATAAAAATGTCTCGAGTAGTTCCTCAGTTCCTGGTGAGTTATCTGTAGAAGGTGGGTACTTGAAGAAACCGCGTACGGCAGAGAAGCCGAATGATAATATGGGTACAGAAATTCGAGAGTTAGAGCCTCAAAAGTGGTTTTCTTGAGGTAATTCGTTGGAGTTTGGAAGTTTGCAGGCAGTTGTCCTACTGAAGAGAGTGAGGCGCTGAGTCGAAAAGAATTAATCCTTGCGCTGTACGGAAGCTCTTGCATCTTCTCTTCGTCTCGTTTTTTTAAGTTTTTAAAATGATCTCAAATGTGTCTTTTTAAGAATAGCCCAAACGGGTTTTCATTTTTTGGACTTACGTAAATGAGTAAGTCTAATGATATCACAACATCCATTTTTCTAAGCAGCAACTAAGGAAGTAATAAGTTCCACTTATAATAAATTATAATAATCATATGATTTTGTAATTGTATTTATCACTTATGAAATTGGAGTAATTGCCATTGGATTAAACACTTACTAAAGTCTCATTTCTATTTTGCATGCACCCTAACCATGGCTGAGGGAGTGAAAAGTTTAAACGATATTTTAAAATTTATATACATTCCAGCTAAAATATGCGGATTGGCTCCTTTTGTGCGAAAACTTGATCTAAATACTATGAGTTATTTTTATGAAACACGTCCTGTTGGCTGGCATCATTTATTTCATAATGGGGGTAAGACGAAAAAGAAGTTTCAAAGCAAATAGTTATGTAACTCGTGCGACAAAGAAATTATTCAGTCAAAGTTGTACAAGTATATGGTGTATAACTTGAAAATGAGGGATTTTTATCAAAGAATATCGCTTTATTTGAATATCAAAATGAAAAAATACATTATTCGAAGTATTGCCCATCGGAAGCTACAACATTTGCCCATCTTTGTGGCAGTTTATGAATTCCGTCCCTAAAGAACTTGGCCGGCTTGTCGGCCAAAAACGAATCGAGCCAATTTTTGATTCCGGTGACAGAAGTGAAGCGTATTCCGAACAGGGCATTATGCATGGATAGGAATAAGTGGTAGTCGGAAGGAGCCAAGTCTGGACCATAAGGCGGGTGGGGTAGCTGTTCCCATCCGACGTTCTCAACGTAGTCTTTGACCGGCTGAGTGCGATGTGGCCGAGCGTTGTCATCATGAAAAATTATTGACTCATGTCTGGTCGCATATTCCGGCCGATTTTGCTTTATGGCTGCATTCAATTTGATCAATTGTCGTCGGTGGCTTTCACCATTGATGGTTTGACCAGCTTACAGCAGCTCATAATAAAGCATACCCTTCTGATCCCACCAAATACTGAGCATTACCTTGGCGCCGTGAATATTCGGCTTCGGTGTCGATTTGGCTGGTTGGTCGGGCTTCACATACGATGTTTTGAGCTTGTGATTGTCGTAATGGATCCATTTTTCGTCGCCAGTAACAATACGATGCAAAAAAGACTTCTTTTTGTGTCGTTCAAGCAGCATTTCGAACATGCAAAAACGGCGTTCAACGTCTCTTGGCTTCAATTCGTATGGCACCCAATTTCCAACCTTTTGAATGAAACCTAATGCTTTTAGGCGTTTGGAAATTGCTGCTTGAGTCACTCCCAATGATATTGCAAGTTCTTTTTGCGTTTGACATGAATCTTCATCGAGTAATGCCTCCAATTCGGCGTCTTCAAACTTTTTCACCTGGTCTGGCCGCTCCTTGTCTTCGACGTCAAAATCGACATTTTTCAAGCGTCGAAACCAAAACTCACAAGTTTTAATCGATAGTACACAGTCACCATAAGTATCTGAGATCAGACGATGGCTCTCAGCAGCACTTTTCTTTGAAATAAAGTAAAAAAGCAAAACTTCCCGCAAATGCCGTTTATTAGGCTCAAATGTAGACATGTTTGTAGCCCAAAAAAAATATGTTGTTTACACTTAAATAATTTGACACATACCGAAATTTGTGGGTGACAAATGTAGCTTCAACATGAATATAGTCACAGTATGGTCTGATGCGGTTTAATACAAGTTACGCCATCTTTTATCAATCCCTCATTTTCAAGTTATACACCGGATAAATTGAGCCAGATGCATCCATCTCAAGAGTTTTGGCTCGATGCACTCGATGTATAGAGGTTTCGTTTTGGAATAGTCTTGGTGACTTACGCCACCTGCAGAGGGGTTCAATAGAATCAATAGAAAAATAGACTACAAGAAGATTATTGATTATTGTACCTCTCTGCTGGCGGTAAATTCACCGAGAGCGTTCAAAACGGCCCGTCAATGCCCTTTAGTACGTCCTCACAGCAAAAAATCCATTTTGAATACTCCTTGCAGCTCATTCTAATAAGAATATTTTTTTAGGGGTGGTTTTTTATATAATTACTACGGCCACTTTGCGAGTCTTAAATGAAATGTTAGAACACGAAGCTACTGTAATCGATTACCTAATTGGAACAGTTTTCTTATTTATACAAGCTTTCGCAATCTTGGCAATCACTACTTTTGTTTTTCAACACAAATATTTTATCAGAAGTTTGAGAATCGTCCAAGAGTTGGATAAAATGTTCAACGAACGCCAACTATCAAATTCGTATAATGTATTGAAAATTATCTGTTCAACGTGGTTATTCGTTATCACTCCGGCTAACATAGTCTTTGTAGCAAGCCCAATTTGGAGACTCGTGGATGCTTTACTAAAAGAACCATTTTGTTCTTTTTATTGTCGAAGTTTCTCTGTACAATTTTTTAATTTGGCTGTTGTGGATATGGTGACACGTACATTTTTAAACTTGTACTTTATGTTGATATTCGTTGCTTGGGATAAATTAAAGACCTTAAACGATTATATAGAAAGATTTCAAACATTTGAATCTGAAGATTCCGAGTTTGTGGATAAGCTATTCAGTTTTCTTTCCGACGTACACAGCCATATATTCAACTTACGGAAATACATAGAAAAGGTTTTCTCTTTACCCTTGTGTATGGAGTTTTGCCATGCGTTTGGTATAATACTTTGTACTTTTATAAGTTACGGATACACAGACAATTATGATCTGAATGCCCAGATAGGAGGTTTTGTTATTTTTATACCTGAAATGGTCACACTGCTAATTCTTTGTCAAATGGTAAAATATCAGGTACTACCTAACATTATAACTTAGAATTGCACCATTTAAATTTTGTTCGATTAATTACAGATTAATCGATCTCGCAGAGTTGAAGTATTAATTGATTTACCGTATTTCAATCGAAAGCTTAGATTAAAGGTATGTACACCAGCTGCAATAATAGTCATCTGTTCAGTTATACGCGACAAAACTTAGACTAAAAATGACTAATATTATGTGAACTTAACAGGACTTGTAACATGCCACAATGTCACCAAAGTGACCCCCTCATTTTTTATTTTGGGCCAACCTCCATCGATTTCGTTTGAACTTATTTTATCGATGGAATTTTTTTAAAGTACCTAACTGAAACCAACTTTCGTCATTTAGTACTTTTTGGCTTACAGACAGATATACAGACAGACTATTTTAATTTCAAAGTAAACGAAGTCAACGAATAAGTAAAAATTGAGAAACAACATGCAATCGCCTATCTCTTCGATTGCGAGACGAGATTGTGATCGTTGCCAGAAGAGAACTGAGTTAGTGTCTCAGAACTCTATTAAATTATTAGGGGGCCCTTTACTTTTTATGTATTAATAGAAACGTAAGAGCGCAAAAATATAATTGTACTTGCAGCGCCAGTCTCTTCTTCTTCAATTTCAACATCAGAAGATCGTTTTTACAGCGTGTGGATTTTTTGAACTTAATATGGCCGTCATAACTATGGTAATGTAAAAAATTCTGTATCGTTTATCTCGAAAGCGTCGTGAAACAACTCTTCTTTTACAGCACGTAGGATTGATGGCTAGTATATTTATGTTCCTAACGCGGTTGAGAGAAGTTCATCCAAAACAGTACTGAGTTAATATGCAAGTTGTGCTGGCTCAAGGGACCCGAGGAAAATAAATGTGCACAGTTTATAATTTATTTCTCCTATAAATTAATAAAGAGGAATAATAATATGCTCCTGTTATATTAATGTTCTCGATCTTTTGATAATTTATAAAGTTTGCTACAAGTCCTCTTAGGGTGTAAGAGGTAAAAATACGGTCAAGAGATTCCACATAATATTAAAGTGTTAAATTACTAATCTATACCTATAAATGTGTAACACCACTTATCGCTTACGCAATTGGACTAATTACAATCTGATTATTGGATACCTAATTGTAAGTTGTAAGGTATCACTTCTCTCACATACAAACAGCAGCCATGGTTAGAGTTAACAATTTAAACGATATTTTAAAATTCATGTATATTCCCGCTAAAATATGCGGCGTGGCTCCTTTTGAAAGAAATAAAGTTGCCGAAAAGTATTATTTTGAAGAACGTCCGGTTGGTTGGAATCATTTATTTGTTAACGGAGGTAAGAGGAAAACTTGCCAAGTAAGTGTCTCGAGAAATAAAAAATATATACTCAGAGGTGCACAATAAACGATAAACGAGCCACCGATGGTTTTTGATGAAATCGTGGTTTTTAGAATTAAAAATTATGTATATTTTTATCAAACGCATCAATTAAGTACAGAAAGCCACAATATAGGTTACTCATTACTCATTAGTCTAAATATTTAATGAGTCAATTTAAAGATAAGCCCATAAGCCATACCACCAATAATACCTTTTCTCAATTATTTATTGTTTTTCAATAAACTATCGGTGCCATAGAAACTTGATGCATTTACAATGGTTTAAAGTGTTGCAGATAGCTCTTGTAGAAGACGAACGAGACTGGGAAGAAACACACGGATGACACGAGGTGGTGAGAAACGTAAAACAATGGCCCTCGATAATCGATTCACTGTTCTAACTTATCCGTGGAATTGTCATTTAGCGTCGGTACAGACCAAAAATTAACTTCGCGAGGAGGACAAAATTCATCGAAGGTTCCAACAGGAAGGTTTGAAAGCTTTCCGATCAGCAATTAGGCCTACACTGCCCTCACATCATCTGGTAGTCAAGTTACAATTATCTCACGAGCATTTAAATTGGAATTTGGCACAACGAATTACTCTACTTTTCACCGATGAGTCTAGATTCTGTCTACATTCACAAGAAGGAAGAAAACGAGGATGGAGGCGACTCGGTCATAAAGAAGGCTAGTGATAGTGTGGACAGGAATATCATCGGAGACCTGTACCGAGTTGGTATTACCGATGGAGGTTCGACGACCGCATAACGTTATATTGAGGAGGGTTTCACAAATTTTGTAGTACCTACCGTTTGCTCCATTTATCGGCTACGATTTTGTTCCAATGCAAGATAATGATGGGCGGACCTCACGTCGCAAGGTGCTTCAAATTTAATTCTTGTTCATTATTGCACTGATAAGTGCTTAAGAACATCAAAGCAGACATAACTGTCTTTACCGATAGATCTAAAAATCGAAAGGGATCTGCAGCAGATGTGCACTCACCTGAGCTTGCCGTCGATAGCAGCCTACTGATGGGGAAGTACGCCTCAGGTTTTCAAACTGAACTGATGGCGATATAACAGTGCCAACGAAATGCCAAACAAGATATACTGATATCAACGGACAGTAAAGCTGCCTTGCAAGCTTTAAACTCCTGTAAGACAACCTCTGGTCTTCTGTTAGAGTCCATAGTGCTGCTGAATCAAATATCCAAAACCAATGTTCTTATACTGTTGGGACAAAGGACATGAAGGAAATGAGGATAACGATAAAGCAGAGGAGCTCGCCAAGAAAAGCTCAAACAGCCTTCCCTGTCGTACTGAGTCAGTAATCAAACTAGCCATCTCCATACACAGTTTGATTAGATAATCCCATGTCGTGGATGCGAACTAGAAGACAAAATGCTTAAACATGTGCTTTGTCACTGTCCAGCCCTAACGTCGATAAGAAGATCCGTGTTGGAGGACTTCTGGCTTGGTGCAGGTAGCTTGCTCCCCCTCCCTAAATGATCCAGATCCAGAAGTGCCAAATTGTCTTTTTCTATACTTATTAAACTTTATTTTGCTGCAAAACATCAAAAGTTTCCTTCGTGCCATGACAACGACAAAATGATCAAAAGTTTAAAAAATAATAAGTGTCCCGTTTACAGATTTTGCACCTGAGTTTATAACTCAGTAACTCATACTAATAATAATAATTTTTCAGGGGTAATTATTTACATAATAACTACGGCCACTTTGGGTGTCTTAAACAATACACTCGATCACGAAACTTCCATAGTCGATGGCATGGTTGGAGTAGCATTCATTCTTTACCAAACTTTCACCCTCGTCACGATAACTACCTTTATTTTCCAGCACAAATATTTTATAAGGAGTTTGAGAATCGTCGAAGAATTAGATGAAATGTTCGACGAGCGTCATCTACCAAATATGTACCATGTTTTGAAAAATATCTGTTTGGCATCGTTATTTGTTCTCACTCCGACTAACATGTTTGCTCTTGCTTGTCCGATTTGGGATATTATTATACAGAAAGAACACTTTTGTTCTAATCGTTGTCAAGCTATTTTTTTACAATTCTTAAATTTGTCTGTTGTGGATATGTCGGCACGTATATTTTTAAACTTCTATTTTTTATTTCTGTTTGTTGCGTGGGAAAAATTAAAAACCTTAAATGATTACATAGAAGAGTTTGAAACGTTTGCATCTGAAGATTACGAATTTGTAAATAAGCTATTCCATTTTCTTTCCGACGTGCACAGCCGTATATTTAACTTAAGCAGATACTCAGAGAAGATATTCTCTTTACCCATGAGTATCTATATTTTTCTCAGATTTTCGGAACTAATTGGCGCCCTTATAAGTTATGGATACACGACAAATTTGAAAGTGTACCAAGAGGTATATGCTTTCGCCATGTGTGGGTTTGAAATGACTGCACTTCTAATTATATGTCAAATGTTAAAGCATCAGGTAAAGTATTAGCTCGCACTTAAGACGTTCATCAAATTTATTATTAATTTTCTGATTAATTACAGATCCATCGATTGCGTAGAGTTGAAGTATTAATCGCTTTCCCATATTTAAATCCAAAGCTTCGATTAAAGGTGCGTGCTATAACTGTCTGTGAGTCTGGGTATAATCTGTACATCCAACCATAGACATTTCTTAAATTGTTATTCTTAAACACTCTCACATGAAGAACCGACCAATGCAGCTTAAAGTTTGATGTCGGTTGCTCCTAAATTATATTTTTTAATCGAACAAAACTCTTCCATTCAAAAGCCTTGAAAGCAATGACATGTAGTAGGCACCTGTATATAATAAAATTTTCTTTTCAGCGTCAATCTCTTCTTCTTCAGTTTGAACATCAGAAGATTGTTTTAACAGCTAACGGATTTTATGAACTCAATATGGCCGTTGTAACTATGGTAATGTAAACCGTATATAATCTCTTTTGAGAGTGCTAATAAACAAGAACTCTTTTTGCAGCATTTAGGGTTAGTCTGTAATATTTTAATGTGGCTAATGCGGTTGCGAAAAGTTTATTCCCACCCGTCGTAAGGTTCTCAGTTCTGAAAAGATTAAATATGGGCGGTTCTAATCGTAATAATTTTTAATTAAGATATTTTGTGCTGCTTTTGTAGTTGTAGAGCTTTGATGGCTGCCTGCCTGAGTAAACTGATATCGTATGCAATATCATACATAGCATAGAGTTGTCGACATACAGAGCCATACATGGAGTTACTAATCAGTAGGTACAATAACAAAATTTTGTTTATCGCTGGGGACTTCAGTGTGAATTACCTGGTTCCTAGTAAAGAGGTGGATTCTCTAACAAATACTGTGTGATTGCTAATTTGTACCGCCATATATATCTGAATACAGAAGAACCACATAATATGTCAGACCACCTGGCCCAAATTCTTTGTTTTAAGGCTTCGGCTCCTAAAACAGAACGGTTAACAATCAAGACTAGAACTTTTAAAGAAGCAAACACTTACAATTTGCAAAAAGACCTTGAGGAAACAGCCTGGGATTACCTATTGCCATATAAATGTGCTAAATCTTCTTTGAATCTTGAAGGTATGTGCCAATCAACTGTCAAAGCCATAAACATTGTTAGGGAACAGATGCTTCTTAAATGAATATTTTCCTGAAGAACTAAAAAGGTTAGAAAGAACGAGACGAGCAACTATAGACCCATCTCTATCCTTTCAGTCAACTCGATATTAGTCGTCTCACACACTTTACTTGGGGAAAACTTAATGTTAATTCTCGCTTCTGTAAAAATAAAATAACGAAAACACTGATGAAATTCTTTAAACATATAATAAATTGTAGACAGACGGATAATAATATAATTATAACGCATTAAAATGTTTATAATAGCCCGTATGAATTTTTGTGTGTGTACTAATAAATGCTTCTTTAAGCTATCCTGTGTAATCAGTACTCACATACACTGCATTTAAAACGCTTCTCACCTATGTACTAATAAATGCTTCTTTAAGTTAATATTCCTCCTGCTTGTATAATCACATAAAGTACACTTAAAAGGCTTTTCACCTGTGTGTACTAATAAATGTTCATTTAAAGTGCATTTTCGCGAACTTGTATAATTACATACATTACATTTAAAAGGCTTTTTACCCGTGTGTACTAATAAATGTATCTTTAATGAGCCTTTCTGCGTAAATGTAGAATTACATATATTACATTTAAAAGGCTTTTCGGGGGCGTGCATTAATGAATGCTTCTTTAAGCTATCTTTCTTTGCAGTTGTATAATCACATACAGAACATTTAAAAGGCTTTTCACTTGTGTGTATTAATAAATGACTCGTTAAGCTACTTTTATCTTTACATGTATAACAACATACACCACATTTAAAAGGCCTTTCATCTGTGTGTACTAATAAATAATGTCTCTTTAATGAACTTTTGTGCGTAAATGTAGATTTACATATATTACATTTAAAAGGCTTTTCAGGTGCGTGCATTAATGAATGCTTCTTTAAGTTATTTTTCTTTGCAGTTGTATAATCACATACAGAACATTTAAAAGGCTTTTCACTTGTGTGTACTAATAAATGAGTCTTCAAGTAACGTTTGAGCCTGCATGAATAATCGCATACACTACATTGAAAAGGCCTTTCACCTGTGTGCGTTAATAAAAAATGAGTCCTCAAGTTACCTTTGTGCTTAAATGTATTATCACATACACTACACTTAAAACGCCTTTCACCTGTGTGCACTAATAAATGACTCTTTAAGCTAGTTTGACGATTACATGTATAATCACATACATTACATTTAAAATCCATTTCACCTGTGTGCACTAGTGAATGTAACTTTAACTTAGTTTTAGTAATACATGCATAATCACATACAGCACATTGAAAACGTCGTTCTCCTGTGTGTATTAATGAATGAATCTGTAAGCCATCTTTGCGTGCAGATGCGAATTCACATACATTACATTTAAAAGGCTTATGACCCGTATGTATTGATAAATGTTTCTTTAAGTTGCCTTTATCCTTAAATGCGTAATCACATACACTACATTTAAAAGGCTTCTCAGTTGTATGAACTAATAAATGACTCTTAAAGTTACCTTTATGGTTACCAGTATAATCACAGACACTACATTTTAAAAGCTTTCTCAGATGAGTTCGTACATGAACAATTAACCTCGGTTTTTGAAAACATTTAAAGTCACAGTTATAACAGTAGTATACTTCGTTCAATTCTAAACTGTTGTTTGTAATTTTTTCGCGTTTTTCTATTTTAACATTCTCTTCAATCAATTCCTCCAGATTTTGTTCTTCTATTTTAATTGAACCTTAAATTTATGTATACAGTCACACTTGTATTAGTAACTACTAGTAAATACATTCTTACCAACATCAACCAGGTTATCGCAAGAAGATTCTACTTTAACAGCTTCGTCTAAAATACATTTATTACATTTAAAATGGTAACACACTTATAAGTATATTTAGTCTCATTCAGAGAATGTCATCGTGCTCCGTACCAACTTTGTTAACTTACTAGTTTGCGCTAGGAGGGCATAGGACGTGTACTTTAGTTTTGAGGTTATATTTCCAACGCACTCGTGTTAACAATCGAAAACAAATTACATCCTCGTTTTGGACTCAGCAAATCAGCAAAAATCCCGTTTCAAACATGGCGACCAATTCAAAACAGTTGTGAAAGTAGCGCACGTAACATGAAAGTTTTCACAACATGTTCTCAACAGTTACGGAGCTGCTACGTCCGCTGAATAAGACCTATTGTTACTCTTACCCAAGTCATCCGAGTACTCGAAAGTGGTATTTTGTACATGTTCTTCCATTATGAATTATCTTTTGTCTTCTATATTTTCAACACAGAAACTAGTGGTTATAAAGTGATAGGGAGTGTGTATTTCTCCTGTGTATTTGTAGACCTGCGAATGTTATTTTGTTTTTATCAAGTACTCAATCATTAAACGATAGTAAAAGTTACTTACTCAATAAAACAACAGATGAAAAGTGAAGTAAGTACATTTACATAAGTAAATAAGTGAACTACACAGAAACCAGACAGAACACAGAAACTCAGAAACGACACATAAATGCTGAAGATGATGAAGCTGAAGGCAAATAGCAAATACACTAGACCATCACTAGACTGAAGGTCTAAGGTCTTGCACAGATTATTTCTTATTCGCTCTGTTAGAGGGCGCGTAGTATGCCATAGTACGTGGCTGATAGAGGGTGCGTTCGGGGAGCTCGCTTTCACGCTATTAGCACCACACGCTATTATGACGTATTACTGTGCATTCGGGGAGGCTTTTAGCGTTTGACGCATAAGTTTACGTACTGGAACAGTGACGTCACGAAAGCTTTCATAGCGTTGAAAGCGAGCTCCCCGAACGCAGGGAGAGTGATCCAGGGAAAGAGGAACCCACCACGTGATTAGCATTCAAATTGTAAATTAGATTTGTACTGCAGTTGAATAGAATCGAACGTAGATCGTAGATAGTGCTGTGGAGTTATTACCAATTATTACGTAGTCGCAGATGTTAGGTTAAAACATGCTAATTCATGTTTGTCTTGATTTGTTGCGTATGTTGCCTTAAGTTAAGTTGTAATAGTCGTAGTTTTGGTCACGTGGTGGGTTTTTCTTTTCGTGGTATCACTTTACGTAAAAGAGCCAGTAGATATACAGAGTATCGCATAGCAAAGCCTTAATTTAAGTGCGATATGGGTAAAATACGCTGTCCTGCCGGCATTTGCCGGATTAAAAGAATCCCTCTAGTTCTAATTACAGCTTCCATTCTCCTTCTGGACATGCTTCGTAGAAGATCTCGAATGGCTTCTTGTAGAATTCTATTTCATTCTTCCTGAGCGCGATTCACAATTCGGAAATTGAGTTAGGGGCCACGTCCATCTGACTTCTGACTGAGTAGCTCATTAAAGTGATCACCTATCATTTTTGAGAGTTATGTAAATTAGCAGAGTCCAGTGATAACACATCATCCATTTTTAGAAAGTAATTAGTTTCACTTAAAATAATAAATATAATTGTAATTGTTGTGCCTACAATTTTCTGGCCACAGTCTCAGTTTTCACTAAAAGCCGTTAAAGTTTAAGAAAAGAACCGCCTGCGGCGCAGTCATGTGGGCCTCGCAATTTTCGCTCTGGGCCTCGCAAATCCTAAGGGCGGCCCTGCATGCACCTCAAAAAAAGACTGAAGAAGTTTCTAAAAATTCTAAAAAAATGAGCAATTAGTAACTAGACTTTAAAGTAAGTTAGTATGGTATCGATAAAGTTACATTAATTTGCAGCGCCAGTCTCTTCTTCTTCAATTTCAACATCAGAAGATCGTCTTCACAGCTTGTGGAGTTTTTGAACTTAATATGGCCGTTATAACTAACTATAGTAATACGAAAACTTCTGTATATTTTTCCTTAAAAGTGTTTTTTACAGCATTTAGGATTAATGTGTAGTATCTTTATGTTCCTAGCGCGGTTGAGAGAAGTTCATCCACATCGGTACTGATTAAATATGCTACTTATGGAATATACAATTTTAATTTGAGCAATAATTATGTGTAAATGTAATGAATTTAATAAATATTACATTATTAAAAGCGAATCCTTAGTATTAAGCCATCAGAAGATGAAGATGAAGAGAGTTTTGAAATATTTCTCGAGATTAGATAGTTAATATTTTTTCCAAATATTTATAAAAACCAACGTACCTACCTCCAGACTCCAGATCGATTGTTGTCATTAAATTTGATCGTGATTGGTAGGCTAGATTTGACGGTGGAAAAGTTTGAAGTTGCGTAAAATAAATAAAAACTTGAGTTCTTAGCGATTTTAAAACCAAAGAGTTCTAGTAGATATATCTTGAAAATTAATGAAGCGATTTACTTGAAATTTGGAGAGTGGATCAATCAAATAATGTTAATTATCGTTATAAATTATTATACATTAACATTAGAAAATTTTCTTTCTCTTCTTCATTTTAAAAGCGTTGGACTTGGACACATAACACTTAAGAAAAATTACGCCTAAAAGACAGGCAACCGTCTAAACACCAGACGTCTCAAAGGCGCCGAATACATTGTTACACCGATACCGCCGTTTAAACCTCCTTATACATCGATAAAAAATTTGTTCAATTTTGCTAAAATTGTGCCTTTTTGACTGTGTCAGTTTGTAGCCCTACTAAGGGCAAATTACCCTATAAAGTGTGGAACCCTTTGGGACTTGGACGAACACTAAACTTCGACACTTTATAATGTCTAAACTGTGCATCTGACGAAAAAACCCTAAGATATATAAATTTTATGATATTTAATGTAGTTTATTTTAGTATAAAAACACTTTTCTCGAAAAGTGCGTAGTTTTCGCGTTATAAGCGATAAACTAAAAAACAGTTTTTTTGCCGGATTTATAATTTGTGTCAAACTTTAACGCGCTATAGCGCCTAAACCGTTTATCTAGAGAAAAAACCTAAGAGGTATAATTTATTGATAATTTTATTTATTTTATTTTTATATTAAAAAGCCTTTGTCAAAAAGTGCGTAGTTTTCAACTTACGAGCAAAAAACTAGATAAATACCAAAAGCCCACTTTTCTTGAGCTGCCTCCAAGTTGATGCTGTCACTTATGAGTGGCAGACGGTCCATTTTATTACTTATTGGCAATGAGCAGAGTCGCGGAAACCTTGCTGGTAGACTCAGTGGTACAACCCATGTGAGTTGTTAGCAAATAATCGAAAACTATTAACTGGAGTACGTTAGTAGTACCAACGGTAATTCGATAATGTACGTATTACTATTGCTGTTTACGAGTAATCATTAATCAAAAAGGTGTAACGCCACCGATGACAATTTATTTTTATCAAGTCATCGTTTTAGTTGTTTTAACTAATTTATAGCCTATAAAAATTCAAATTAATAATTTCGGAATTTCCACGTAATTTAGAATTTTTGAAAAACCATCGTAAAACTTAAAACAAAGTTAATCTACGATTAATTAAGTTATGTTTACAATGTTTACCTGTATGTCAAGGTTCTCCTCTTACTTATCGTGTCTGGAATGCGAATGAAGTTCAATAACGGATTTACGCAAAACTATGACCCTGCATTATGATTATTTGATTATGATTAATGATTAAAAAATTTCTTTGGAATTTACAAAAACTTACTAACGAAGAGTGACTAACTCATCATCTGATCAAGTCAAAAAAATTGTTAAAAATGTTTTATAAATGTGGAAGTTCGTAAAGTAATCGTAAGACTTTCATAAGATGAAAAATAAAAGAAAAGGGAAAAATTTTTGGTAAAAATATTAAACTTTTATTTACAAAAAAAATAACATCGTAAGATATAAAGTCAAAATTGATCTAAATTTAATTACACGCGACGTTCTTCTTTTTCCGGGTGATCCAAAATCCATTGTAGAGCTCGTAAAATTAGAGGTGGAATTGGTGGCGGTGTTGGTAAATGTGCGCCTTGGACTTGAAAGCCATTTTCGTCAGCGATGTACGAAGTTTCGATTATTTGACCGTCAGGAGCAGTGTATTTACTTTGGCCTTGTGCAACTTGAGCTTCATCCGCTTGTCCGGGATTCTTCAAAAAACCTTGTTCTTCTGAACTTATCCCATTTCCAGTTTCGAAACTAAAGTAAAGTTTTATAAGTACAACAAATTTCAATTGTAGGTACAACTTACTACCTACACCGTCTAAACTAACCTGTATTTGTACGAACCATCTCCATTAACTTCCTGTTCTTGCCTTAAGATGGAAACTTCCTGTTCAGGAGAGCTTGCAGGAGCGGCGATGGCTAATGCGAGCAGTCCAACGAAAACAATCTGAAAAGTATTGGTGATAAGTAGTGATAATGTATTGTCGATAGAAAAAAAAGATTGGCACACATCTAATAACAATTGACCTTTCTTATTGATGTAACTCTTGTACAATAGGAGAAACCTTAAATAATAAAACTTAAAACATATGCTATATGTCATTTTATTGCTTAACAATAAATAATAATAATAACGTCGTGTCCCAATAAACTTTAAACTATCTTGGGCGTCGATTACAATTTTATCGCTAAAAGAAGCATTTGAAACCACCAAAGATGTAATTAATCAGGTCTCGGTTTCTTCCTAAATAACGAGCTCGCCTATTCCAAAACGTGAGAAGAAAATTAGAAAAATTCGACCTTCACTTTTTAAGGCCCGTAATTATTAACAAGTTTACAGGAAAGAAGGGCAAAACCTTCATAAAACAGTAAGTAATTACAAATCGTGCAATAATTGTATTAAAAAAGCTCAACAACTAATTATTTTGTTGTTTAAAACGAATTTAAGTTATATAAGTCTTCAAGTTGGCAGTGGGATCAAAATTTACGTCGACATACTAATAAAGTTTGTTTCCAGTTTCAAGTATTATGATGTATTTCTCAAATTATTTAAATTTAAGACAAATGTGTCGTCACAAAATTTCCAAAAGAAGCAAAAAATTCCGGTGTCCTCAAAATAAGTCAGTAATAGGCAATTTTTTAAGTCGCATTTGAGAATTGCAGAGATCATCCTTTGTGAGCGAAGATGAAGAAAACTAAAAACTATTACACCAAAGTGGATAAATTAATTAATTACTCACTACAAGCCTCTTGTAATTATTTAAACAATTAATTAAGGAATTCTAAAATGCAAAAAATATTTGAGATGCTTGGTACGACTTTCTCGAACGCTCTGTGGCGTAAGTTCACATCCTGTTGGATAGTACATTTATCTTCAGTTAGTGCCTAGATTAAATTTTGTCAAAATTTGTATGTTAATTAATCAATACGGGCCCCCTGTAATTATTTAAACAGTTAAGGGATTCAAAATTTCGAAAAATATTAGAAAATGTAATTAGTACGACTGTCACAAACACTCTGTGGCAGTTTGGATCTTGCTGATTCGTTTATCTTCAGTTAGTACCTAGATTGAATTCGGTCAAATTTTGTTTGCTAATTAGTCGAGATAGGCCCCCCTGTAATTATTTAAACAGTTAAGGAATTCAAAATTTTGAAAACTATTGGAGAAGGTATTTGCTACGGCTATCAAGAACACTCTGTGGCTTAAATTCGCATTCAGTTGATACGTTTATCTTCAGTTAATGCCTAGATTGAATTCGGTCAAATTTTGTTTGTTAATTAGTCAAGATAGGTTCCCCTGTTATTATTTAAACAGTTAAGGAATTCAAAATTTCAAAAACTATTGCAGGAGGTATTTGGTACGACTGTCACGAACACTCTGTGGCTTAAATTCGCATCCAGTTGATACGTTTATCTTCAGTTAATGCCTAGATTTAATTTCGCCAAATTTTGTTTGTTAATTAGTCAAGATAGGCTCCCCTGTTATTATATAAACAGTTAAGGAATTTAAAATTTGAAAAACTATTGCAGGAGGTATTTGGTACGACTGTCACGAACACTCTGTGGCGTAAGTTCGCATCTTGTTAATACCTTTATCTTCAGTTAGTGCCTAGATTGAATTCGGTCAAATTTTGTTTGTTAATTAGTCAAGATAGACCCCCTGTAATTATTTAAATGGTATATATAAATAAGGAATTCACAATTTCGAAAACTATTGGAGAAGGTACTTGCTACGGCTGTCACAAACACTCTGTGGCTTAAATTCGCATCCAGTTAATACCTTTATCTTCAGTTAGTGCCTAGATTGAATTTCGTCAAAATTTGTTTGTTAATTAATCAAGACGAGAGCCCCCTGTGATTATTTAAGCAGTTAAGGTTTTCAAAATTTCGAAAACTATTAGAAAATGTACTTGGTACGACTGTCACAAACACTCAGTTAGTGCCCAGATTGAATTTGATCAAATTTTGTTCGTTAATTAATCAAGACAGGCCTCTGATGACTATTTAAACAGTTAAGAGATTCCAAATTGTTAAAACTACCTGAGGAGGTACGGCCATGAACACTCTGTAGAATAAGTTCGTAAGCTTAAGTCAATTATTGTTAGTGTTAATTTAATAATTGTTCGCAACTAATCTCTTAGAGCATAATTAATTTGAAATTAAATTGTCCTGTCGACGCATTTTCTATTAAAAATTAATAAAATTAACTGAGTAAATATTGTTTAAATTAACAACTTTAATGTCCTAATTATAAAAAATTAATTAACTTGACATTTGATGATAGTTGTAAAAAATGTAAATTATGAATTAAACAAACAAAGAGTCGTAAATTATTTTTCTTCCAAGTTTCGCGGGTATTTCGCCATTTTCGCAAATGGTAAAGTTGAAAGGTTAAATTAATTAAATGCGACTGTTGGGTAATTTAATTTGCCAATAATTGAATGATTGATTTTAAAAATTATATTTTGCTTTAATTTAAATAATAATAAGATCAGTGTTAAGTTCTAATTGAAATTCAATTTCTTTATCTTAATTTTGAACATAAATTAACAAATGGTCGTTGAATTTGCATGTAAATTGGCCAAATTTTAAGTTGCAGTTTGATAATTACCAAATAAATAAACAAACTAATACGCCATCAACAAGCTTTTATGAGCTAATTTATTGGTGGAATAATTTTAATTTGCTTGTTTAATAATAAATACAAAATATTGCACTAATCACAATTAGTAATTATATTAGTATTAAAAAAACGTTTAAGTTAGATACTTACTAAATTGCTTGTAAAAATTAGTTAATTAACAAGACGTTAAACTGATAATTTTTGGATAATTAATTAATTAATTAATTAGTCTAATGAATTAGAAAAAATTTAAATTACGATTTTAATTTTTTTTGTATCGTCCCTTATTATTTGGATGATTTTTTCGAAATATTAATTAATAATTATAATTGGCTCTATTATTCTAAATAATTATTTTAAATTGTTACTTACGACTTTCATTTTTGAATTTGCGAAGCCCGACTAATCCTATCACTATAATACTTATTAAAACTAGTAAAATATAATATAATACCCACCAATATTTATAGTGAGATATCGAATTTGCTTCCCCACCCGTTTGTTGAAATTAATTAGCATACTCTGATATGATATAACAATGTTACCCTTTACTAATTTTTTTAAATTTTACAAAGGGCAACTAATTAATTTATACGAAATTATTAGACACGCACAAAAAGTATCAATTAGGTAATTCAACTTGCTGAATTTTCTACTAATTAATTAATTATTAAATCAACATCCAATATTTCACAGTTACATAAAAAAGACCACATAAGAAGAATTGAATTATTTGGCATATAAAATTCCAAGGACTGACGTGTCTTTGAGAAGAAATATAATTTTTTTAAAGTTTATTGTGATGCTAAATTAATAATTGTTACAAGAGTTTTGAATCATGCAAATTAGGCAGCCTCCCGTCTTCTATTTCGCAATTATTTCTATTATTTTATTATTGATATTTGCATTTACTCATAAATTTACGCTTATAGACCTTTTAGTGTGACTACTATAGACTACGACGCCAATTAAACTTTATAGGCGTGACTTGAGTGATGCGTTTCAGACATTTCTGCAAGAACTTCTTCAAAATGTCACCATACTTTTCTCCACATTCCAATCTATAAGATGAGCAAATTTGTTTAAAATTTCATTCGAAAAAGGGCCTGCCGGGTGCTGGTGCTGGGTAAAGAAAGCTTGTGCCTCCTTAACGATCAGGAACTGATACTGCCACCGGAGAGTAGCCCATTTGAGACGCACCTCAATTTGGAAACTATTACTCCCTGATTTTCTTTTTCGAGCTTCTGATCGAGTTAAATATGAAGCAAAAGATTTTGTTTTTTATCACTTGTCAGATAATGTTAAGTCGGTTCCTTCTTCCTCGGTCTGGAGCCGCCAGGAAAAATCTGAAGCCAAAATGAGGCTTTGCGAAAACAACGGTATTTATAGAAAGGTAAAGACTCTCAGAATTGTATCTAAATTCTCAACTTTTAGTTTGGTTAATACGTCACTTTCGGCACTTTTTTATTCATGATCGCTCGAAGAAGAATTTGCGTGAAAAACATGACGAGAACAAATTGATATACGCTCATGGACAAGACTACCTAGTAATATTATAATGATAATGCAAAAACATCCTGAAGACTTAACCATTTAACCTTCATCTCAGTAAAAATCGTGGCAAAAATTTAATTACCTTATCAAAAAATAGTTATAGTTTTTTGAAGAATGTAAATTATAATTTAAAATCCATTAAGCTACCACATTGGACGTAATCAATAGTTTAATTCTTATTAATTGACCATAAATGAATACCGGTTTATAAAACAAAAATAAGGAATTTAGAATATATAAATATTATATTTATCACTGAACTGATTAATGCATAATTATGTAAATCTTTTTGGAAAAGATTTAAACCAGTTGTTTAAACGCCAAACGTTATGCAACCGCTCGTACACTTTTGAACGGCATGTTGCTTACTAGTCAGGAGTAAGTAAACAATTTTACTAATAGTTCAAACATTAGATTGTTCTATTGGTCATGTTCTTTCAATTAATTAATTGTATTGAATATATTTTTCTCTTTTTTTGAAGGTTTGAAAAGGTACAACAGTTTTAAATTCGTGCACTTTATTTAAAAAATATATACAGTTAGTTCCTCACTAACAAAACTTCTTTTGAACATGAAGCTTAATTTAATTATTATTATTATTTTTAAATAATCTAAGCTAATTGATAAATTAATGATCATGTTCAAAATTGACATAGCACCGTTTCAAAATCACAATAAATAATAATTAAATCGAAAGCCTTTATCGTAGCATAAGTCGACGTAAATAACCTGAACTTAAAACTAATTAATTAATTAATTCACTACTTTTTGTACTTCTATGTAATTAAGTACTTATTAATATTTACAGCTCGGTGTATTTTGTGAATTCAATGGCAGTGATTGATTAAATAAATACTTAAATTGTTTACCTGAAAAATAGCAATTTTTTGTTAAGAAACAAAATTTAAGTCTGTTACTTACTACTATTATCGAGTGCTTAATAACTGTATCCTGTTTGGGGATTAAAGCCGGGCCTGCTTCCACCAGGTCTCGATCCAGGAATGCCACCGCCGTTTCCGCCGGGTCTTCCACTAGGATAGCCTCCATTACCACCTGAGCCATTTGGTCTACCACCACCTCCTCCACTAGGAAAACCGCCGTTACCACTTGGTCTTCCGCCTCCACCACCACTAGGATAACCACCGCCTCCTCCACCACCACTAGGATAACCACCGCCTCCTCCACTTGGGTATCCGCCATTTCCACCTCCACCTCCACTTGGGTATCCTCCATTTCCACCTCCACTTGGATATCCACCATTTCCTTTGCCACCGCCTCCACCACCACCACCTCCTCCTCCTCCTCCTCCTGAGTACGATCCATCATCGATTTTACCGGCTGCTTCGTCGGCTGCATTTTGCTCTAACGCTTTAAGAATTTCTTCGGGAATTGGAGGAGGTGTCGGTAAGTGTGCACCTTGTGGAACAAAACCGTTCTCGTCGGCAGTGTAAGTTATTTCAATTTGTTGACCATCTGGAGCAGTGTACGAGAACGATCCTACTGCAGCAGTTCCAGGTTCGCCTTCGGCTCCAGGATTACCGGGTTGTCCTTGCTCTTCGGCTTTAATTCCATTTGAAGTTTCGTAGCTGAAAGTTCATGTTATTAAATTAATGTTCTGATAATTTTGTTAAGTCACCTGTATTGGTATGTGCCATCTCCAGAACTGGGGTTGTTTTCTAATTTTAAGATTGTGGCACCGGCATCCTCACTCTTTCCGCCTCCAAAGCCGCCTCCTCCTCCACCGCCACCACCACCTCCTCCGAATCCTCCGGGACCTGCTGGCCGACCTCCAAAACCACCGGGTCCACCGCCGAAACCTCCTTGTCCACCGGATCCACCGCCGAAACCACCTTGCCCACCTGGTCCAGAATTACCTGGTCCATTTGGCGTTCCGTATAATCCACCAGGCCTCCCACCGCCTAAAATTAACGTACGGTGTTAAAATAACTCAAAAGTGAATGTTTTAAGATCATCGACTGGCGGCTACCTTGAATTTACTCTAATCGACGCAATAACTTAAGAATGGTACAGATTACCTACGTTTATGTCGAAGATGAAAGTACTAAATGATGCACGTTGGCATTTAAAATCGATTTTTTTGTATTGCCAATTGCTTATAAATATGTAAGTAGAAAACGTAACAGTTGGGTACCTATATAATGGTACTCACTTCAGGAAGCTAAACATAAACAACCTAATAACCTTTCACGTTCAACCTATAAATTATGTCTTCGCGAATAATCTGGAAAAAAATATAACAAGAAACTATTTCTATTTCTAAAACTGCCATATAAGAAGAGCACAAGATGATCTGGTCACGATTTGTTGAAGACAATGTTTAAAGTTGTAATTAGCGAGAAGCGCACGTTAAAAACAATAATTACGATTTAGCTTACCAAATCCGGGCTGTTTGCCACCTCCTGAGCCGCCGCCTGGTCCAAAAGGTGTCGATAAACCTGGTCCACCTCCGGCGCCACCCGCACTAGCGGGAGGCAAGTATGTGTTATCTAATCGTGCGGCGCACGATGCGCTCACCATGACGGCCAACAACAACTGAAATTATAAACAATAGTTGTTGCACTTTAAATTTTGTTTAAATATATTATTAAAATGTCAAGAATATGTTAAAGTGGTAGAAGTTAATTAACTTGTAAAATTTTAATGTCAGAATATTTATTTACATCGCAATTATCCAATTATTTAAATTTAGGCGTGTAAATTTTAAACGTTACACTTCACGAAATATACAGAGTGTTCGTTAAGAACTTCGGTTTCTGTTAAACCGGACGTCGAAATATTAGATGTTTGGTGTCACTAGATAGCTAATTTTACAATCTTTTAAAGCACTTTAAATATACAGAGTGCTGTATTTAAAGTAGAAAATCTAACCCTATTTCCGGTTATACCGTAAGTTAAAATATAACATGTTAAGTATTATTAGATAGCTAATCTTACGATATTTAAAAAAATTGTAAAATATACAGGGTGTTTTTAAAAACTTTTTATGCTTAGCTACTTCCCGGTTTAACCGGAAGTGTTTTTTTAACCAAAATTGTAGCAAATAATATAAATTTATGCAATAAATTAATATAGTAGCTGCCAATTACAAATTTTAATTACAAAAAAAATTATAAATTTTTGAAATTTTGACCTTCAAAAAATCATAACTCTGGTTTTGGCTATAGCAAATAAACCAAACACACGGCGTTTGATCAAGAACACCGATATCTACAACATATCAAAATGTAAATAAAATTGAGGGAGCCATTTTAGAGATAATCCGTTTTAAAATTTTAGTCGACTTGGGTCTTTTAAAAGTAGGCATTTTTAAAAATATTTTTAAAATCAACTATAACAAAACAAAAGCCCTATATTTTGCCTTAATATTACTGTTTTTAGATTTTTATAATAATAAGTATCTTCGAAGTTATAGTAAGAAAACTAGAAAATGAAAGAATTGCTATACTGGCCGCCATTTTGAATTAAAAAATTTGAAAAGTTATTTTTCAATTAGGGTCGATGTCTACTAACTTATAGCAAATTATGAATATTGTAGGTCAAGATTTTCCAAAATGCGACCAAAATAACCCCCTTATTTTGGGCCCCCCTGTATAGATTTTGTTTAAAAGCTTATTTTATCAATGAAATTTTGTTAAAATAGCCAAAACCAAATTTCATGAAAATCGCTTTGGTAGCTTTTTCTTTTAGGGGATACATACAGAAACTCACACGCGACCACAGACAGACTTTTTCAAAAAAAATAGTTTTTTCAATTTTAGGTTTCAGGGAGAGAAATCTCGTTAAGAAATTTGAAAAAAAATGTTTTCGATTATTTCTACTATTTTTTCAAAGTAGACGAAAAAGTAAAAATAATTAATTAAATTAGAATAAACTTGAGCTCAATTTAATCAACCAATTAGTGAAATTAATGTAGAGCCAACTTATGAATGAAACACGAAATACTATCACTTTATTTCTACTCGAGACAACAACCGGTTCTTTCCTCGACCTTGCTTAAGTTCAACAATTTACACAATAATGCAAACTTGTGATTTGTAATTAATTAAACGAATCTATAAATTGGATTTAACAAAAGAATAAAAAGAGGTAAAAAGAAAGGAGGAAGACTCGTACTGAAAATGAAGGAGGGTAATAATAGTAGAACAGAAAACTTTTGTGGAAAAAAACAATTTACCTACCTAATTACGTAATCACACAACAAAATTATATAAACGTAATTTGTCTACTATCGTCTGTGCATGCAATATACTCATTTTGTGGTTAACAAAATTTTGAAAGAAACTCCACTCCATTGGATAGAAATTGTGGAGAGACGATATTTTTAATTTATAATTCTAATTTACTTTTAATTACTTACAAGCGCTTTTAAAAGAAGCGTTACATTGCCAAAAATTAGGCACAAGTAGATGGTAAATTTCTTAATTTAAATTGAGGATTAACAAATTAAAACTTTTTCGCACTAACTACTGTAATTATAAAATTAATTTTTTTACTTTGCCATTAAATTTTATGTAGACCACCGGCTACTAGGTAATTCTAATTAACGCTAGCTAGAACTTGGCTATAACGCATCTCTTAAGCCTTAAATTAGTAGTTTGGATACTAGTTTGGTATCGAATTACTCGAAATATGTAAAAATATTGCGCAATAATTAACTATGACCTAGCTGTTACATAATTAACCTTAATTATACTTGAAGATTGCAATAAATCTACTTATCCTTCCTTATAAGTAAGTCTAAATGCATCTTTAGAATTTTGTAATAATTGAAAAAAAAATTACAAATAAAGCCTAATAAGCAAATGTGCATCTTATTGTTCCATTATTGAATGAGGACTCGGTAATTTACTTAAGGTATTTATTTTGTTCTTATACCGGCACATCAAAGAGAAAGGGTTTCTAAAATAAATATTTGTTTAAAATTATGCAAATATCTAAGTAGTCGCTATCCATAAGGGATCGTGAACATGCGTCAATTTTAATTGGCGAAATTATAAATTTTCGTTAAGGGTAATTAGGTGTAATTACGCATTGGAAAGGGATAATTACGTAATTGTGATGCTTGGTAATAATGCGTAGCAATCTAAAGAGGGTGATTTTCAAATTATATTTCATTAATTAACGGATTGAAATGCGTGGAATTATTAACTACTTAATTGAATAAAAATTATATGTCGACAAATAAAAAAAGGGTTGCTTAACAAATCTGATTGTCAAACAGATGCACTTTTTCCACAAACAAATGACTTTCGTTTTTGATTCGAACAAATGAAAATTAATTAAATGTAATTAACAAACATAACAAAGGTCTAAATTAGAAATTAAATGTAACTACAAATGCCAATTAAAATAAAAGTTTGGTCGTGTTAGGGGAGTAATTAAACGTCGATTAACTAATTAAGCCTTTCGTTAATACTTAGTAATTAGAAAAACTCACCAACTTCATTGTTGTGTATATTGAAAAAACTACAAACAAAATTAAACTTGAGACTGTTGTGGATGCAAAAGAAGATTCGCTCTTTATATAGTATAAAATAGGAGCATAAGATGCAACCCCACTCTTAAAATTAATCAGAACACAACAAAAACGGGATCATCTTCTTTTATGAAAATAAAAGTGATGCAAATACACCTTGCGTGCCATATTGGCCTTTCACGTGAATCATTTAGAGGTATAAGATAAAATTTTAAGACGTCGAGACTCGAGACATTCTATTATACTGTATTTAATTATCTCGTGAACAATAATTACGCAAAAATTGGACACAATTAATGATTTTGGTAATTAATTAAAATTACGAACTTTTTACAAAAAGTAGAATTATTCAATTTACCTTTTTTTCGCGCTTAATTTATGTGGTAAATTAATTTTTTTAGTGGAATCACTAATCACTGATAGCAAATCTCTTAAATTTTTCTAATTCGTTAAGTAATAAATTTTATGCAACTTAAAAGTAAAGGGCAAAAGATGTTGCAAGGCTTTTTTGAACTAAAAAAACTTAAAACTGCACATCTTCATTCCAATACCTTAATGAATTACGCCATTAACCTTGATTTGAATTATTGATTGGCGTAATTAGAACTACGACTGGTCGACTTATACGTGTAAGAAAGATTTTGTGGAAGATAAATATTTTACAAATCTCTACAATTTTTGTTTTGATAGTTAATAAATTTGTTCTTTTTTGAACTTTAAGAAAAATTTGTTTTTTAATTTTTCTTAAATTAAAATGTTGATATGTTTCGAGGAGCGGTTTTTGACATAATGCAAGTAATTTTAGTAAAATTACATTAGAATTAAATAATTAATTAACGATTTTACATACTCGACGTAACAAACTATCCATTTTCAGTGATTATTATGTAAAGAAACAATAAAATTTGTTACAATATCAGTTTTAATTAATTTTAGCAATTACCAATCTTTTGTTAATTCAAATGGTTTTAAGCTCTAATTAAAAAACGGGGTGTGATTTACACGATCTAATACCACACAATAATCAACAACTCCTAAACCTAAAAGTTATTCGTACCCGATATGAAGTTCAAAGTAACAACTCAATTAAAATTAATAGGGCATCAAATTGAAATGAGTCTTAGCCTTTTTGTAAAATTAAAATTCTAACTATATAATTACACAGTATTCAAATAAACTGGGAAATGCTATAAAGCAATAAGAGTTATATAAGAAGGCACTTCAAATTATTAACACAATCGAATCAATTTTATTTCAAATTAAATACGATAATTAGTGTGTAATAGAGTTGTTAAAGCAATTTAATTACAAAAAAGGCTTAATTTGAAATAACCCCTCTGGCTTTTCTCCACAATGCGTTGGGTATAGTAACAGATGACTTTTGATTAGGTAGTGCTTTCGGGTTAAGTAAATAATTAAATTGCTGCATCTATTAATTAAATTACGCGCTAATTTTATTAATTATTTATTGTTAAAAAGTCGTTGTTGAATTTCTGGAAAAAATTCGCAAAAACGTGGTCTAATAATTACTCAATTCGCGTTATAATTGGCGCAAGTAGAATTTAATTATGAGTACTTTACAAAAGTTATGGTATCTTTGACTAATTAGAAGCTTTAAGAGTATAATTATTTCACCATACAAATCAACAAGGCTAGATATGTTATGGGAATTTAATGTGACCACTAGTAGTTAATCAATGTATGACAATCCGAAGTTTAATGAATAAAAAAATATTAAAAACAAAATATTTTGTGTACGAATATGGTGGTGTACAGTATGTAGTGTGTATAAAGTATAGTATGTGGTTTAGCTTCACAATAACAAACCATTCTAGGAAATTCAGGTTTTGGTTTACTGTAAAGGTGTAAAGATATAAAAAATAACTACATTCATCTTTAACAACTGCAAAAAAAAGATTTAGATGAATTTTCTAAACGCAACACTCTGTATACACATTAAAATTTTGTATATACTTAGGCCGGTCGTCCATTTATACGACATGTCGTATAAATGGACGACGGGCCTTAGTTTGAAAAAGGATTAGTACACAAAGAGCACAACGTTCGTGAGATAGTGACACTTTAGTTTAGACTTTACTACCACGAACAAAATTAGTATTTTCTCGACTTTTTCAAGCATAGCACCCTGTATATTTTTGGGTATTTTATTTAATAAATATGTTATTTGCAATAAAAATTATATAATGCTTAAGAGACCTAAAATAAACTGTTCTTGAGATATTGGCACTTTAATCTGTTTACTTCTTTGACTCGATTCACAAATACAACACGAGTATTTTCCCGACTTTTTCAAGCATAACACCCTGTATATTTTTGGATATATTAATTAAACATGTTATGTGTAATAAAAATTGTATAATGCTTAAGAGACCTAAAATTAACTTTTCTCGAGATATTGGCACTTTAATCTGTTTACTACTTTGACTCGATTCACACATACAAAATTAGTATTTTCTCCACTTTTTCAAGCACAACACCCTGTATATTTTTAGGGTATTTTAACTAAACATGTTATTTGCATTAAAACATATAAAATGCTTAAGAGACCTAAAATGAACTGATCTCGAGATATTGGCACTTTAATCTGTTTACTGCATCCACTCAATTCACAAATACAAAATTAGTATTTTCTCAACTTTCTCAAGCATAACACCCTGTATATTTTTGGGTATTTTAATTAAACATGTTATGTGTAATAAAAATTGTATAATGCTTAAGAGACCTAAAATTAACTTTTCTTGAGATATTGGCACTTTAATCTGTTTACTTCTTTGACTCGATTCACAAATACAACATGAGTATTTTCCCGACTTTTTCAAGCATAACACCCTGTATATTTTTGGGTATATTAATTAAACATGTTATGTGTAATAAAAATTGTATAATGCTTAAGAGACCTAAAATTAACTTTTCTCGAGATATTAGCACTTTAATCTGTTTACTACTTTGACTCGATTCACACATACAAAATTAGTATTTTCTCAACTTTCTCAAGCATAACACCCTGTATATTTTTGGGTATTTTAATTAAACATGTTATGTGTAATAAAAATTGTATAATGCTTAAGAGACCTAAAATTAACTTTTCTCGAGATATTGGCACTTTAATCTGTTTACTACTTTGACTCGATTCACACATACAAAATTAGTATTTTCTCCACTTTTTCAAGCACAACATCCTGTATATTTTTAGGGTATTTTAACTAAACATGTTATTTGCATTAAAACATATAAAATGCTTAAGAGACCTAAAATGAACTGATCTCGAGATATTGGCACTTTAATCTGTTTACTGCTTCCACTCAATTCACAAATACAAAATTAGTATTTTCTCAACTTTCTCAAGCATAACACCCTGTATATTTTTGGGTATTTTAATTAAACATGTTATGTGTAATAAAAATTGTATAATGCTTAAGAGACCTAAAATTAACTTTTCTTGAGATATTGGCACTTTAATCTGTTTACTTCTTTGACTCGATTCACAAATACAACATGAGTATTTTCCCGACTTTTTCAAGCATAACACCCTGTATATTTTTGGGTATATTAATTAAACATGTTATGTGTAATAAAAATTGTATAATGCTTAAGAGACCTAAAATTAACTTTTCTCGAGATATTAGCACTTTAATCTGTTTACTACTTTGACTCGATTCACACATACAAAATTAGTATTTTCTCAACTTTCTCAAGCATAACACCCTGTATATTTTTGGGTATTTTAATTAAACATGTTATGTGTAATAAAAATTGTATAATGCTTAAGAGACCTAAAATTAACTTTTCTTGAGATATTGGCACTTTAATCTGTTTACTTCTTTGACTCGATTCACAAATACAACATGAGTATTTTCCCGACTTTTTCAAGCATAACACCCTGTATATTTTTGGGTATATTAATTAAACATGTTATGTGTAATAAAAATTGTATAATGCTTAAGAGACCTAAAATTAACTTTTCTCGAGATATTAGCACTTTAATCTGTTTACTACTTTGACTCGATTCACACATACAAAATTAGTATTTTCTCAACTTTCTCAAGCATAACACCCTGTATATTTTTAGGTATTTTAATTAAACATGTTATGTGTAATAAAAATTGTGTAATGCTTAAGAGACCTAAAATTAACTTTTCTTGAGATATTGGCACTTTAATCTGTTTACTTCTTTGACTCGATTCACAAATACAACATGAGTATTTTCCCGACTTTTTCAAGCATAACACCCTGTATATTTTTGGGTATATTAATTAAACATGTTATGTGTAATAAAAATTGTATAATGCTTAAGAGACCTAAAATTAACTTTTCTCGAGATATTAGCACTTTAATCTGTTTACTACTTTGACTCGATTCACACATACAAAATTAGTATTTTCTCAACTTTCTCAAGCATAACACCCTGTATATTTTTAGGTATTTTAATTAAACATGTTATGTGTAATAAAAATTGAATAATGCTTAAGAGACCTAAAATTAACTTTTCTTGAGATATTGGCACTTTAATCTGTTTACTTCTTTGACTCGATTCACAAATACAACATGAGTATTTTCCCGACTTTTTCAAGCATAACACCCTGTATATTTTTAGGTATATTAATTAAACATGTTATGTGTAATAAAAATTGTATAATGCTTAAGAGACCTAAAATTCACTTTTCTCGAGATATTAGCACTTTAATCTGTTTACTACTTTGACTCGATTCACACATACAAAATTAGTATTTTCTCAACTTTCTCAAGCATAACACCCTGTATATTTTTGGGTATTTTAATTAAACATGTTATTTGCACTAAAAATTATATAATGTTTAAGAGACTTAAAAAAAAAGTTCTCAAGATATTGGCACTTTAATCTGTATACTACTTCGAAACTTCGAATCTATTCACAAATACAAAATTAGTATTTTCTCGACTTTTACAAGCATAACACTCTGTATATTTTTAAATACTTTAATTAAACATATCATTTGGAATAAAAATGGTATAAGGTTTAGTAAACCCAAAGCGAACCGTTTTCGAGATATTGGCAGTTTAATCTTTTTACTACTTCGACCCCATTCACAAATACAAAATGAGAATTTTTTCGACTTTTTCCAGCATAACACTTTATATATTTTTAGATATTTTAATTAAGCATATTATTTGGAATAAAAATGATACAAGGTTTAGTAAACCCAAAGCGAACCGTTTTCGAGATATTGGCAGCTTAATCTTTTTACTACATCGACCCCATTCACAAATACAAAATGAGAATTTTTTCGACTTTTTCAAGCGTAACACTTTGTATATTTTTAGGTATTTTAATTAAGCATAGTATTTTGAATAAAAATGATACAAGGTTTAGTAAACCCAAAGCGAACCGTTTTCGAGATATTGGCAGTTTAATTTTTTTACTACATCGACCCCATTCACAAATACAAAATGAGAATATTTTCGACTTTTTCAAGCGTAACATCCTGTATATTTTTATGTATTTTAATTAAGCATAGTATTTAGAATAAAAATGATACAAGGTTTAGTAAACCCAAAGCGAACCGTTTTCGAGATATTGGCAGTTTAATTTTTTTACTACATCGACCCCATTCACAAATACAAAATGAGAATATTTTCGACTTTTTCAACCATAACACCCTGTATATTTGTATCTATTTTAATTATACATGTTAGTTGGAATAAAAATGGTACAAGGTTTAGTAAGCCCAAAGCAAGCCGTTTTCGAGATATTGGCACTTTAATTTATTGTTACTTCGATTCCATTCATAAATACAAAATGATAATTTTTTTGACATTTTGAGGCATACCATCCTGTATTTTTTAGGTACTTTAATTAAACATGTCATTTGGAATAAAAATCATACAAGGTTTAGTAGACCTATAATGAACTGTTCTCGAGATATTGGCACTTCAGTCTCATTATTGCGTTAACCCATTCACAAGCACAAAGTGAGAATTTATTCCAGTTTTCACACATAACACTCTGTATATTTTTCCATATAATGAAAAAATATTAAAGACTTAATATCTAGAACAAGTCGTTTTGGCGTTTTTAAAGAGTTGGCACTTTGAAAGATTTTCAGTTCTCGCTTTGTAAGTTTTGTAATTCTGAACAGTTTTTCTTAAAATACGTACCTCCGAATTAGGGAATTAGAGTCTAATTATTTCCATTGAAATGGCGTGTAAAGTCAATTTTAATATAACCAATGTAAGCTCTAATTATTATTAACAGCACAACAGCAGTAGTCTCTACAGTGTTATTAATTTATTACTCTATTGCCTAATTAACGTAGGTACATGTAAAGTATTAAAAAAGTTTCAACTAACACCTTTCAAATTAAGTGTTTTTAATTAGTAATTAAAGTACTTTATAACTTTTCGTTTGCCGTTTAATTTGTGCATTATTATCTTTAACTATCTTCGAGTAAAAGGAAAGCAAATCTGTAGTTTATATTTGAAATTTATGTACTTCATTGAAAATCGCCTATCGATAATAATTTTTGTTATGCAAGACGATTTTTAAATATTTGCTTTAAATTTCAAAACGTAAGTCACCAAGTAATTACAATTTATCTCTTTCGTTCGCAGCTTTTGAATTTCGAACATAACACGTGAGTGGAGTAAGTGAAGCAATTTCAACAAATTTTAAAACCTACTTAAAAGGTATTCGGGCTAATTTTTCCCATTTTCTCAAAATTAATTTTTTTGGGATAATTCACTTAAATGTTAACAGTCCATTAATCATAAAGTCTTAAGTTATAACAATTTGATTTATTAAGTTACATCAAATTAAAGCTGTTACAATAATTACATGTGTAAAGAAAGGTATAATTTGCTGAAAAGATACTCGACAAACGTGCAATTTTAAACACCTAATTAGAAGTTATGGCAATTTATTTAAAAAAATAATTTTTTGTACTTAATATTTGTACTTGAAACTTTGCTGGTATGAAATAATTTCGTAAACGAAATTTCGTTTAGGGCCAATTAATGTGAAGTAATTTGAACTTATCGTAATTAACTTTTAACATTATCGCGAAGACTAATTTTGTTTAAGTAAATCGTACGAGTAGGTATGTCAGATTTCAATCATCGAAACCTAAAGGCTATTCATGTCAAATACGCTATCTATAAATATTTACAAAAAAAGAATTTTGTACCTATATCTACTATAGAAAGTATCTACTTTTATAGTGTAAAATGTATGTGTAATATCAATTTACTGCAATTATTATAGTGGTTTATGTTAAAAGATAATTTGGAATTTATTAAGATGGAAAATTATGGTAAATATCGGTAATTTCTGTAAGTTGGCGGCTGAGTTACAATCTTTAAATTTTCTAGCACGAAAGCGATGAATAATAGATAAGGTGACGAGTGACGAAAGTGGGTAAGGCCTAGGTAAAGGTGAAAAAAAGCTCTCAAATTATTTCTTTAAGTCACCTTTTTCATCTAATTGTGGTATTTTGATGATGCGTGATGGCGTAGATTGCAAATTGACGAAAGACAAAGAGAGAAGCGTACAATTCTGCGTTATGTCATGACTTACTTGACTGATCTTATGTTTGTATCCTCTTCTCGAAAAGCAATATTTTTTCTAATATACGAGTACCTACAACGAAGCAATGTAGGTACCAAAAATTGGCACTTAATTGCAAGAAACAACATTTAGGGGTGGAACTAAATCGGTGGCCATCCGGTAGAGTGAAAAAAATATATTGAGTTTGTCTAAATGTTTCGGTGCCTTGATTACTGACGGCTTCCAAGGTGTTAGAAGGAGAATGTACACATTTAATTTTCATAAAAAATTGGTCTTAGGCAACTCACGTCTGCTCTGATTTTGGTAAATACGGACCTGCTGGCAGAAATTCTTGATAGGAACTTCACATAGGTACAAAAGTTACAACTTTGATGGTGACCTATAAACAGTTAAAACTTCATGAATTATAGTGCTTTAAAAATATGAAAAAATACCAGAAGTAGTACCAAACGATAGTACACTCAAAATCTCTTCCCCATTTTTAAAATCGAAAATTATACAGGGTGTTCTATTTAAAATAGGAAGTGTGATCTCATTTCCGTCTAAACCGGAAGTTAAAATGTAAAATTTTTGGTATCACTCAGTAGGTAATTTTATAATCTTCTACATTTCTTAAAATATACAGGGTGTTGTATATAAAATAGAAAAGCTAACCCCAGTTCTGGTAAATTTTTTTTTCGGTTTTGTGTAGGCGATTTTAGGGCATCTTTAACTGACTCCGGCTTCTAGTGTTGTGTCCATGAATATCTGCTTGCGTAGGACGCTGAATCTGCTGCTGCGTACATGCAGAAGACAAGCAAGTATGTAGCACGATCATATTAGTGAGTATTTGTTATTTTTTAAATTGTCTACAGCGGGTAGTTCGCGATACTCCTGCCATGATGCGTAATGCTTCTGCTTGTTTCAGAAATACGTTTTCCATGTCTGTCAAAGATACCCACAGACGAACCCATAGGTTGCGACGCTGTGGAATTTTCCGTAATAGGTAAGTAACGCGACTTCTGTTCCTAACAATTGTTTTATTCGACGTATTGTGAATAATGGGAAGGATGCTGTCTCCACGTTAGCGTGCTGTCCAGAGCGAAGCCCAACAATGCCAGCTCTCCCGCTTTCGAAGTATTCCTTGACGTAACTGTTAAGGTCTGCATCTTTTCAATGTATAGTATCAAGTATCAATTCATTTGCTTGGAGCCAAGAGATTGCGTCTCCCCGGGCCGCTTCTGTAGACTCCCTCAACCTATGTCCATCTCTTGCTTCGCTAAAGAGGGTATTAAGAGGGTGATAATACAGCAAAGATGAACAAATCTGCCGTTCTGACGTTGTCGTGTAAGTCGTTGATATAGATGCAGTATTGAGCCCTGAGGCATGTCGAATTTAACTTCTTGTATTTTAGATATTTGACCTTCTCAGTCCACAACTTGCGATTTATTTCGCAGGTACGGCGTTAAGATACTTAAAATGGGTTTCCAATGCCATACTAGTTCGGCCAACAACTTTAGATGACTGACGCAATCGAATGCTTTTGACAGGTCCAAAAAAAGTGAGTTGGGCTTCCTTCTTTTCTTCTAGAGACTCCAAGATGACCTCTATAAATTTTTTCTTGAACTTTTTCACGACGTCCACTATTTCATACGGGGTGGTTACATTTTTAATTAGTCCCTCCGTAGGTAGTTTGCTGTAACTTGGAACACCAGCATTGGTGGTCGAAGATACCAGGTTTTCCCCAATGCTGGCGAAGTAATCATTTAGAATGTCTGGAGTTTGGAGTCGATGTGGTGGTTCCCAGATTTTCAGTTTTATTTTTACTGTTCATCTTTCCATTTATTATCGTCCAGATTGCTTGTGTTCTGTTTTCTCCATTGTATATGTAACTCGTATTCTGTTTCTTTATTTAACCCTCAATACATGTCTTCTTTGCCACCAAAATAAAAAATAACCTCTTTATTTTGAGTCAGATTTTACCGATATCTTGCGATTTCGTTCTCGTGTCGTCAGGAATGCAAATATCACATTTTAAAGTCTCATTTTTCGAAGTTTTAGATTGACGCTCTTAAAACGATCTACGAGTTTATTTCGGAAGAGACAATTGTATTCAATAATTATAGAACCAAACTAGCCTATTACTCAAAACTCAAATGTCAAAAATGGTTAATTGAGATTTGCATTTTGTAATATTGCGATAGGGTATTAATAATTGACAGCTCCTGATTAGTTAATTGACAATAAATATTGAATAACGATTTGTATTTAGCTACACGAGTTAAAGTTCCGTATCGGCTAGTACTTAAATTTCGAAAAAATTATAATTTGAAGCATCTATTTATCAAGGATGAAATTAAATAAGTACACATTTATTAAATTTTAATAAGAAATGTGAATGTCGATATAATATAATATCTTCTTTAAATTACGCAAAATGTAATTACGACTAAACTATTCTAAATACTTTTTTTGCAATCATCGATTAACCCTAATATACCGATACCCATCATGCACTCGTAATTTTCGTCGATTAGTGTAAATCTAATTTTTAGAAAAATACCAATTTTTATATGCACCTACGGAGAACCAAATACAGTACGTCTCAACAGATTGATAATCATTGCAATGTTCAGAAAAACAGACTTTTGCCAAGACCAAGAAATTGTCTGAACCGATATAAACAAACAGTTTTCTGCTCAACCACCCGTATATGCCTGTAAACGAAAGGATACTTTTTATTAATTTGCCAAATACATACTAAAGACCGACCTCACCTGAACTCCAAAGAATGTAACAAAAATCAGAAACTATCACCAAAAACCAATTTTGGTAACATTTTGATGTTATCCAAGCGCTAAAATCTTCCTAGAAGCCACTTGTACTCAGGCTAGTCGATCCTTTGTAGTACATCCTGGTCGTGTTGCAGGCTCGTTTGTAGTCCTGTCTCCTCTGAAAGAGCTACACGTCTTCTCGGACGAATTCCCGGGTAGATGACTGTCTCGGTACCGCAAACCTTGGGCATCTAAATTAAAATGTGTCAGAAAGACTCATTCTCTCCCCAATAGTTTCTACTTGTGAGGTCCTTTCGGTCACCTGCAGTATATGTACGATTTTGGCAATTGACTATTCTTTACTGGTTTCATTTTTAGTCTCTCGAATCTCGAGAAAGAGACATCCACTCCCAACTCCCACAGATCCCTATTGCGGTGTAATGGGCCAGTCAAATAAGACAAACTGAGAAAGGCAATTTGAAAATTAGTATGGTTGTTCGTTAGAACTTGCTGTACAACATACTAAAAGCCCCGAAGGATGGGGAGCAAACGGGAAGAGGAGATAAGATTTAAGTAGTTCAGAGTTTTATTGATTTCTCTTTCCATGGTAAAAATTACGTTTTGTGGATTTTGTCTAGTTGTCTGTCTGTCTGTCTCTCTCTCTCCCTCTCTCTCTAAAGGAATGGCAATTGAAGAGAGTAAATTCTCCTCTAGTTCTCTATGCTGCTGATAACCCCGTTAGGGCACATCGACTCTTTTTAATAAATGCAATAAATTGTGGTGTATTGACGTCTTTTAATTAGCGAGACTTGTAGCTTGTAACACACTGTATAATTCATCTCGATTACAATTCTTTTGTATGGTAATCGATCGATTAGTGTAACATCTAGTCATGCGAGGTTGAACATTTTATATATGTAAGAGCAGTTGAAGCATGACATATTAATACCAATGTAAGAGTAAAAACATAAATTCCAAACAATCTAATAAAATGGATCTTTTTCATCTGAGAGTCGATGCCTATATGGAAATGAGGAAGAAAATATGATGCATTTGACCGTAATTAAACGCTCTTGGTTCACCTGGTAATTATAATTTATTATACTGCAATTTTTTGCACTTACACAATGTCGAGACGTTCATGAGTTTATGTACAAATTATTCTTCAATTTGTACTAAATTATTCTAAAAAATTATTAAAACGGAATATTTCGACACCTCTTTAAGATGATATTGTTTCAATAACTGGCGATAACTAAGAATGGTCTGAATGTCGTATTCGTGTACGAGTTGCTTTTAATTAGGTTAAATGTTTATTAATCGTGAGCAACTTAACGTTGTGTGGTGTTGCTATTAATTTGATTATTACAGTTCACGCATAATTTACTTTAAAATGTTGTCTTACCTTAACCAGAGGTGCTATATCAATCTATCGTGCTAATCGCTTCTACAGAATGTAACTCCTACTAGCCTACTACGTCAAATTATGTATTAGCTGCTTCTTAAATGTATTGGCAGACGTGATGTCTGAGGACTTCTCACCTACTGCAGAGCGTCTAGATAGAAATTCGGGAGTTGCTAATGATAAAGCGGATTCCATGTCAACTTGCTTCCATACCTTGGTGTTGTTCGATTATAAGGTACCAATGTACCAAGAAAGTCAGCAACACTACAAAGAGTAACTCGCTCTAAAGACAACGAAGTTCTGAATGTTGTCCGACATAAAAAGTATAATCGACTAAAATTGTTTTTGCTCCAATCAAATTGATAGTACATTTCCTCACTTTGGGTCTATCGTTTTTCCAGAAGGAACCTGAAGTTGCAGACGTTTGTAGAAGAGGCTCTAACAACCTTGGAGTTTAACCCACCATTTTTTCTGTGGTTCATGGTATGGATGGATGGATGGTATGGCTCACCAGCTCTGGTGGACTAAAACGGTACAAGCTCAAACGAAACTTAGGAACCACAAATACTGCAGTAATCAAGACATAATAAGTATAAAGCCATAATGGTTGCCCAGAAATTAGCAAGTACAGCAACTTACATTATCTCATTGGGCATATCTAATAAAGTCTAACAGTCTGGTTTAACTGGTCGACTGGAGTGGGAAACAAACGCTCAGAAACTTACTGCACGACCCAGAGCGCAACTAAACTTTAAAGACAAATTTTGAACGAACTGCTCTAAGGGGCTCATTCGAACTATCGGAGAACCTTTAAGCTAGTTCTAGACTGCTAACAGAATTTGCAAAGCCTTTCAGTGCATAACTCTGGGTTAGAACCCAATGTCATTGGTATCCAGTCGTTCGGGACTTGAGCCTGTAAAATATTCTCAAAAAGCATCTTCAGATGCTTACAACCTGCTCTTGAATCTCCTACAGTTATATGAGATGAAACCTTGTAGAATGCCTTCTAAAGAAAGATACACCTGAACCTGAAGATAGCATATGTCTCTGACAGCGTATTTTAAACCTCCAAATTTCGTGCATGCGCATAATTATATATTCTTCAAAATGAGGTAGATAATTAGTGGTTACCATCGTGCTCTTTAAAATTAGTTAATTTTTTTAATCATTCGTGTGCAAGATATGTCTTAATTAAGCCACCGAGTAGAATTTTTTATAAATAAATAGTTACTCGTATAAGCGAGTACAATTAATTTGAAATAATAAACTTAATAATATTATAGGCGTAGAAGAGTACGGCGGCATTGAAGTTTAGCAAACCATATATGAACAACAAGAACAAGAACTTTCGGTATAGGCTGTTTCTAGATATTCCTAATTGACTTCTTCACTCTAACTATTGTAATCCGTAATTAAAAAGCCATAAATTAAACTTAACAATGCCACCCCTTATACATTTGTTCAAGTCAATTCGAAATAGAAACAGCATATGCCTATATTGTATAATTTTTGTCGTAAAGCAACTTGAACTGAAACTTTTGAACACAGCCTTGCGAACCAACGACTCCGGAACTAACGATATACTTATACGTCTACTCGTTCCGCACAAGATGCAAATTTTTCATCCTCTGAAGAAGCTTAAACTTACCACAATTTTTAGCGCCACTTCAGAAGAACCTTTCCAAGAACTCTAAAATTCACGGTAACGACATCAATAATGTATAGGTATGTCCGTAGTTCTGTCTACTCGAGAAGATCGCCTACTCACATAGATCGTTTGCGTATCAACTAATTCCGGGTAAACAGAACCCAGGGCAAACTGCATCTCAGTATCAAAAACGTTTAACATGGACTGAATATGTATTGGGAAGATTCGTTATCTTTCTCAAAACCTCTACTTATAGAGCCTGGTCGGACGCCTATATACGTAGGGTACTATTAAACGAGTAATGACTCGCCTTTCTCACAAGTGAACTGCTATGATTTAGCAGTATTTGGGCATTCACTAATGGTTTCTTTTCTAAGAGGTGCACCTACCTGAACCTCTGAGTGTCTTAATGCTTTCTGTGTTGATTTAAAAACAGTTCCGCAAGATTTAGCCATCGCAAAGCTGCAGTATCCACCAGGACACTAAAGCACACCACTTTAGTTTCTTGGTTTCTGCGCTGCGATTTCTCTCTTTCTCTCTAAAGCTCTTTTAGAAATCTTCAAGGAAGAGGTACTGGTCCTCTTCTGCTCTTAATACTACTAGGTTTACCCTTTGAGAGCCCACTTTGGAATGGTAGCTACAGGCAATAGCTCTCTTTTATAGATCCCCACTATTTTGCCTCACTTCCATTCATCTTCCGTCATAGAAAAAGCTCTTGAGCAGGCCGAGAGACATATAGGTACCCGTATTTTTACGAAACTTTGCCCCGCAGTACGCATTCCTCCTTATTTTTCTCTCGACCCCACCACATTCTTACTAGTGTTGCAAGGTTTGGGCTTCTTTCTAACTATGCATCTCACGGGCGAGCACAATATCGGATTTTTATGGTTTAAACGATTGAGCCAAGATGTTCGTACTCTCAGACCATGTGCACTCGATGCTCACAGGGTCGTTGCATGGCCAAGCAGTTTACGGCATGTTCATTTCTTTTAGAAGCCTTTTACTTCACGCAGGTTTGCGACAGGACTATTCTCGTCCCACTCTAACGAACACAGTAGAAGCATAAAAATTCATATGACTAGTGTAATGGACGAGATTAATATGGCATAACTCAACTGCCTCGATAATTCGACCACAACTCCACGATGATTATTGGATATTTGTTTATGATCAACTCCCTAGATGGATTGCTTTGGCCGTCGATAACGAGACCGTATCTTCCCAAATACCAAAACTTCACTCTTGGATACCTTTATACAGGGTGTTTTAGAAAATGATGTTCAACGTCTTAGAGCAGTAACCATATCCAAAACTAAATCGAAAAGTTCCTATAAGCTTATGCCTTAAAATGGACTCTTAATAAGTTACGGGCCCTTAAATGGGGGGGGGGGAGTAATGGACAGATGAAAATCCTCACTTAATTCGTCCTATTAGCTTTCAATACAAATTTCTGTTGGTACCATCATTGGTCCTTTTGAACCTCCTAATAATAGACTCGATAAGGCATTCTATCTCAACTACCTACTTGTCTAATGACTTGCCTATTTTATTAAAGTACAACCATTGGTACAACCTATACCTATACAGAGAAGAATAGAAATATGGTTCCAGCACAATGAAGCGCTGGCTCATTTTTGTCAAATTGGAAGAAATTTTTTGGATACTTCATATTTTCCGCGTCGTTGGATTGAGGGTGGTGGTCCGACCCTATAGCCACCGCATTCACCAGATTTAAGCCTCTCGATTTTCAATTTTTATCTCAACCCTATTAGGGGCCCGTAACTTGGGAAAGTGCGTTTTTTGGGCTTCGGTGAACTTCGACACTCCCAACCAAAGTGAGTGGTAAAGACATTATCAAACAACTGCCTTTATAGTAAGCATCACGAGTACCTTGGCATCAAGATATGGAAGAGAACAAAACTTCTTATTTGAACCAAAAAGAAGGCACCGTCTTGAACCTAAGCCTTCGGTGGTTTGAACTTATCAAATAACCGTTTAAGAAAAACAATGATACGCCAACGCACATTAGACAAGTTAAACGAAAGATGCTTCTAGATATAAAAAAAAGAAGCCACGACCAAATGAAGAGATTAGTAATAATTAAGGTGTGTCGATAGTATAGCGCTTCAGTTTGAAAACAAACATGTAATTATCATTTTAAACCGAAGACCGAAGATGTTCCTTATACAAATTAATAATTACCTTTTTTAATAAGCACAATCTTGCTTTAAGCGCCAATTAACTTTTCAACAATTTTAAGCGTCCATTCATCCATTATTTATTGAAGCCTTGTACGAAAGCATTCAAGTGACACAATTCGTAGGTCTTGGCTTTATTTGGAACAATTTTATATCTCTTTACGACTCGATTAATTTAATTGCGGTAGCGCTGGTTTATTATTATTTTAAAATAAATCAATTAAATGTTTATTGTAATAATAATAAATGTTTATTGGAAAAATTTACGACAGAACCGTAGTCGAAAATTTTTTTCCAAATATTACTTTCTCCGCACTTATATAATATTTTTGTTATTACAGAAATTGTAATAAGTAATAGGTAAAACTCGGTCTCATTATTGGATGTATTGTTTCAAACAACAAGTTATTGGCAGTTGAAAACTAAAAGACGTCTGGGTCGTGCCCATGTTATGCAAGAAATAGAGAAGATGTGTTTAGTAGATAGTAAAATGGATGCTATGTCAGCAGGTTCATGGGAACATTCCATAAACCACCGTTTGAACTCACATTCAACCTTTAATTGTTCTTATTTTAAACGATTTCTTTGCAGAACTTTTTTCAGTTTAATAGTTTAAATGAATTGTAAATTTGTAATCATGTAAATTCGCTCGCCTATAAAAATATTATGTGTAAATATTTTATTTAAATAAACTAGACGGCTTTATAGTTGAAGGTGAAAGGATGGCTCTCGCTTTTAGTGCTTCCATTGTTACAATTAGGTAAGTAACTACTAGGTTATTTATAAGAAAGTCATTATTGTTAAGGGCAATATAGGTAGTTAAATTAACTGTAGCCGTAACTCCTTAGGGATCTGAATCTATATTATTTAGAGAGGTGAAGCAAGCTCTCTGCATTTAAACCACTTAATCGGGCACATTGTACTTCCTCCAAGCGCACCCCCCCCCCCCGCCTATCAGTTCTCGAGCCCTATAAAGTCCAGGATTCTGGCACGAGGGGTGGTGTTTATTCGGGACCATGTCGAGTCACAAGTCCCCAAACGCGGATCTTCTTATCAACGTTAGGGCTGGACAGTGACAAAGCACATGTTCAACCGTTTCTTCGCCTTTCTAGTTCGCATCCACGACATATGGGGTTACCAAGTCTACTGTGTGGAGATGTTTGTGTAGTTGACAGTGTTCCTGCAATTGTTCGTAGATTAGTTCGGGACAGCTGTATACAGTATTTTGACAGCTTTTTGGAAGGAGCCCGTAAAGCTCTTTTGCTTTGGCGGTAACTTACGTTTCTTGCCCACCTTTCAGTCTGTAATTGATGGATATTATTTGTAAGGAGGGTGTTAACAGTAGTTACGGTTGGTTAGATGATTGGCTCAAGGCCATTGACAATATAAAACGAAAACTGTTTCAAACAATTTCAGACGTAATAATCTTCCGGGAGAGGTATGGATAAAAATAAACGTCGACGATTGCCAACCCTAACGTCTCAAGAGACTATAATATTGCGGAAACGTGACGAAGAAGAAAAGCTCATTTAAAAACTGCTGAACTATCTTGAGTTTCATCTGTATTGCGACCGTCGCTTAGTTAACAACTGGACTTAGAAAGTTACAAATAATAGATTTTTATTTCTTAGAGGGTTCCTTAGAAAGACCCCTTGTATTTACGTCAGACGGCTCTTTGTATATGAATACCAGTTGTATTAGGGGTCCGTTTATACCCGAGACCAGACGCCCGAAATCAACTTTCTGGACACGACGTAGTGGTCCTTTAACCTCGTTCTCGTGTGTTTTTAAATTTTTGTCTCCTCGAAGAAGGTTAAAAACCAGCTACGATGGCTGTCCATTGACTCAAGTTAAAGTTAAACAAAATCCAGAATAGACTGTCTCAGTGCCGCAAAAGCTGGGCATCTTCTTTTAATGTGTTAGGACGATTCGTTCTCTTAGCCGTAGTCTATACACGCGGGGTCTTCTACGTTGTATTAAGAGACCAGTGGCTTGTAAATTGGCATATGACCGTTCTCAGATGTGAGCTGCTACTTGCTAAAAGTCAGCAGTAATATTCGTTTTTTCTGGGCATGGTTCTTTTATATCCGAGTCTCTATGTGCGCCAATGATTTCTATAGCCCATTTAGGAACTTTCAGAAAGGTTTATTTTGATGAAGCTGTAAGGGTATAACGAATCTCAAGAACAGGTTCGAAGACACTGAAAGTGCTTTGAGAGTTTCTCACAACTAATGCGTTTCCTATCTGGTTCCCTTCAATTCTCAAATGACTGAGTTGCTTATGGGTACCCAGTACAGTGTAACATAGTTTTGTACTAAATAAGAGTGTGCGTTCTGTCAGCATTTCAGAACTAGCTAATAGGTTATCTTCTAGTAAGAGTCTCTAGAGACCGCACAGTAGCCTGGTTGTCCGTAAGCTCGTTCAAGATTGATCAATGCAGGTACAGTGCACAGCTTTCTCCTGGTCTACTCTGTATACCGTAAACGCCCGCTCTAGGAGCAGCTTAAGACACATTTGAAACTTATACGTTTGATAATATTCAGAAAGGTGATCAGCAGTTGATTCGCTATGTGGATACAAATTGGATCGAAAATAAATCGACTAAAAAGTCAAAGTTTCATAAATGGTGGTACGATTAGCTGACGATTTCGTAAAAAAACTCTTGTGACATCAATTACTGAGCGTATTTCACTACACAATAACGAACGAGACTCTAGTATATTAAATAGGCGTTTTCGACATCTCGAAGACCCGTCGACCCGGCGTTCGCGTGCGGTTTTTACTATTAGCGTTTAAATCATTCTTCTTGTAGAATGTAGTGACTTGTAGTAGCATGAGATTGAGAAATAACAGGTCTACACTGAAGGAATCAGCGTGTCCTCCTTGACCGAGAGATCCGGGTAACTCGCTGAACCTTCTTCGTGCTAAGAATTGGGGCTTGCAATTGCTCCCCATAAACGAGGAATTGTAAGCGCGAAAAGCATTGCATGCACCAATAGGTAAATACACGGACTTATACTGCTTATTTTGAGGACAATCAAAGGTGTTGCTTGGAAATGATTAAGAGGAAGACTTTTCTACTGATGAGAACTAAATACACAATATTATTGAGAATATTTGTCCAGACTCGTGATGTGAAATTCTGACTCGATGGAAAATGTCAAAAATATCGTTAAATTCGTTTTTTTATTATCTAAGATTAAAATCAAATCATCGTTGATATATTTGTTTGAGATCGATTATTTATCTAAATCAAAATATTTGGAAATTACTTGTTCGTTAATTACCTATTAAAAATGATGACTTCAGAACAGCGTATTTATCTAATAAGGTGTTACGGGTTGGGAGAAGATTCTTATTCTGACGTTATTAATATGTTTCATGAGCGATTTCCAATGGTGGCAATTTCTATCAATGCAATAAAAAAACTGGTGAAAAAGTTTACAGAAACTGGAAGCGTTTAAAGAAAAATAACAAATAGTTAATGATCATCATGACGATGTGAGTCGATGTTTTTAAAATTTTCCTTAGACATAATTTCATATTCTGAACAACTTCTCACTTGTCCATATTAACCAAAATAGCACTTTACCCCCAACCAGAAAATAATAGTTTCTTTTCAAATGTCATGACAGCCTTGATTTTTAAAAACTAAACTCTGGCATTCTATTCAGACCAAGTACGGCGGCATCTCGAGACATCAAAACAAGATTCAAAAGTTTTTAATCGATTATACCTATAGTGAAGTCAATCCGGTAACTGATGTATTTAGCGAAAAGAATAAATAACACAATAACAGTCATAATTGAAGTATGCTAATTAATAAATTCAAGAGTAATAAACTCGTTTTTCAAGTTAGCATATGGATCTCCATTCGAATTATTTAGAAGAATAAAGGTGATTTATCAGCTACCATTACTGTTCCCGACACAACAGCCGTTACAGGAAATAATCAAAATACACACACTAAAGGAGATTATTCATCATTGTACCTATATACTGGTAAAGTCACCAGCGCCAGAACGGAGTGGTCTTTCTATACCTCTCCATCACAAATAAAAACTCGACTAAAATAAGGAGTTTTGACAATACATGTCGAGATAGCACCCTAGGCGACCCTCAGAACACAAAAATCTTGTTCCCAAAGCAGAACTGTTTAAAAAAGTTCAATCCGGAGCAATTCACTATATCAAAGTTACTGTTCACTATTTCGAATTTATCTGTATTAACAGCAACCATCTTTACATCCGAATATACTTTTCCATTCTCAGAACCTGGATGTCTTTTCGATTTCATCATTTTCTTTAGTGTCATTATTCCAACTTCTCATTATTTATTGAGCACTTTTTCACATTGGTTCACTATTTCGAGTGGTCAATGTAAAGTATTTTTTGTTCACTATGAATCTTTCCCTATACCCTATACATTAATTAGACAACTTGGTAAGTTTGTTAATACATACATTAAATATTCGTACAACATACATTTCTTATCCATGAACTTTGATCTTGGGTTTAATGTTTAATTATAGATTAACAAGTGTGAAACTAAATCAATTTATTTTTAAAAATAATAGATTTATATCAACAATAAGTTAATACTTTCAATACACAACTAACTGTATTCCAAAAATTATTTTTAAAAACTAAGAAAGAAAACTTAAATTTAACTTACTTTATACGTGTTTTACATGTAAAGGTCTAAAACAAATATTAGTTTCACGACAACAAAACAGACTTACATAGGTATGGTAAATCGCTAGGTAAAGTTCTTGCCGACTTACGCCACCAGCAGAGAGGTTACAATAGCGAATAGATGCCCCCTTGGAGAAGTTAAGTAGGTAGGTAATTGTTGAAACCTATTTAGAGCTTTCAAGGATTTTAATATTTATCTGCCTGACACCCCCAGATGTTGTCTTTTCAAATACAACCTCATTTTATATTCAAATACCAGTTTTTTGAAAAAAATTAAATTTGGTTGAGACCCGAACTTACAATGCAGGTATACGCAGATTTCAACAATTATCTACCTACTTGACTTCTCTATGGGAGGTCTCTATTCACTATTGTAACCTCTCTGCTGGTGGCATAAGTCACCAAGAACTTTACCTAGCAAAATTACTATACATCATAAAATAAAACGAGCGAGAAGAGTACGATAGAGACAAACATTGTAATTTAATTTTCGTCGGGTGAATGCCAAGCTAATCGTTCTTCATAAAACTGAATAACGACTTGAGGGCAAGAAACATTGGCTTTTTTAGCAGGAACTAATTCTGCATCTTCAGTACCCTTCCACTTCATTAAGAACATTAATTCGCCAGTCGTATCGGAAGCTCCTACTATTTTATCCGCTATATAACCCTTATCGAAACCATTTTTAGCATCAGATTTCGTAACTTTGCCATCACTTTTAGATTTTTCGGCCTCGTCGTCGGACTTCTCGGCTCTTTTAGATTTTTCAGACTTATCAGACTTGTCAGATTTATCAGACTTGTCAGATTTATCAGACTTGTCAGGCTTGTCAGATTTATCAGACTTTTCAGATTTATCAGACTTATCAGATTTTGTTTTCTCTTTTTTCGACGATTTACTCTCGGACGATTTACTACTTTTAAACTTTTTCTTTTCGACTTCAGAATCCGAGTCGCCAGAATTGGTTTTCTTCTTCTCATCGTCGGAAGAATCGATAACTACCGATAGGTTGGACTTAGATTTACTCAACTTTTTGGCAGAATCGAGACTTATAGAACTTCTTCTCTTTTTAGAACTCCTCTTTGTTTCTTCTTCCGTATCGGATTCGCTGGAAGATCTTTTTTTAGAAGCCTTTTCTTCGCGTTTTTTAGAACTCTTCTTCTTCTTTTCGTCGTCGCTATCTTGCTTCCTGGGTTTTTTCTTTTTAAAAACTTCTTCCACATCGGACGATTTATTAGAATCGACAGACGTACGTCGAGTTTTTTCTGTTTTCTAAACATATCAGAGTTAATTTTTTATGCCTCTGCAACTTAAGCTGTGGATTGTTAGAATTGTCCGTGGCAGACTGCCAAATTCGGCAGTCCCTCACGGACAATCTTAACAATCCACAGCTTTAATTACAAACGATAAACAACAATGTATAAATAGTAAAAAACGGAAGTAATTCCTCGTATAGTTGTATTTAATAATTTAAATAATAAGTAATTGTGTAAGTAAGTGGAAGAACAGCCTGTGGCTGAACCTCGCCAGAATAAATAAAGTCCATTTATTATTAATTATTTAAATACAACTGTACAAGGAATTACTTCCGTTTTTTACTAATTCAACAAAAGAACCTCGTACCAAGCCCCATCTTTATATAAATAACGTATGACTTAGTTTAATAGAAAATAAAAAGCTATTTATGCCGAAAGTGTAAGGTCCGTATCTAATTTCAATAAATTATGATTGCAATGTATTAATGTAATTATTTTACCTTTAATTTTTCAGTTGGCGTTTCGGAAATATCGGAACCCGATGGCGAATTCGAGTGTCTCCTTCTACGTTTGCTAGAGCCACCCGCCTTACTCTGCTCTTTACGATTGCGTTCGAAGGCTTGAATTAAATCGGGACAATCTAGATTATCTTCGGGTTCCCAGGTATTATCGTCGTTGGAATAATTTTTCCACTTAAGAAAATATTCGACAACTCCGTTAACAATTCGTTTATCTATGATTTTCTCCACGGAAAACTCTTCTTCAGATTCGGAATCGTTCACTTTCTTTGATTTACCCATATTATGGCTTTTGGTACTGCAGGATTATTGAAAGGTGAATAAATAACTTCGGTTTAGCTATAAACTTACCTAAAGTTACTGAATTAATAAAACTAATTATCTGTGAAACCAAAACCACGTTTTTATCTTTTTATTCTTCGTTGAGTAAGTGTTATGTGGTTGAACTTAACAAATCGTTACTTGTACAAACAAACGCTCTAAACGTAACGCCGCGAATCAGAGGGAAAATATGGGGAAAATGGAGTAAGATGCAGCTACCAACGTAACAAGAAAAAGGTACTAAAAATATATGGACCGTATGTAGGATGATTTTTAGTCGATGAGCCATTAGAATTATTCGAAACGAATGAAATTTTGATCTTGAAATGTTAAAGGTTACTATTTAGGCCTAAAGTTACCAATTGTGTAATGCTGATCCTTTAATCACCATCTACTGCTGTAGTCAGACAAACTATTGTGCATTACAGCAAATCCACAAATTGTTTTAAAAACAGAATTATCTAATATACCAAATTTTATTATCAAATACAAAAAGCTTAAAAATTTTCACCCACTCAGTTACTACTAACTCCATCAAACATATTTACAGCTAATAATAAATTACGTCTAGTAAAATGTAAAGCAACCACAGGAGACAATTTGGTTGCATAACTTCTCAGCATATAAACATCTCCGGATTTAACATCTGGATTATGAGAAATATTAACGTCTTCTGAATTGGTATCTTCGGCCAATTTTGTAAAGTCCCACAATTTTATGGTACAGTCCAACGATCCGGACGCTAGTACATTCCCACATCTACTAAAACATAAAGAATGAATGGGTTTTTCGTGACCAGTTAAATCCGCAACTAAGTGCCCATGAGCCATGTCCCAGATTAAAATTTTTAAATCTGAGCCCGCCGAGGCCAAAAAACGACCACACACACTAAAAGCTAACGAGTAAATTGGAGACTTGTGTCCCGTCATAACACGAACACTATTTCCCGAAACACAATCCCATAAAAATACGCGTCTATCGCTAGAGCCAGTTGCAACATAGTTCGAATTTGGATGAAACTGTAAACACTGAAAAAAACAGTTTAGTCTTGGCTACTTTAAGTTTGTAGTTGTGTACTTACATCTACATCCGAAAAATGACCAGAAAACACACGCAAAGGTTGATATTGATCGGTTGTCCACAACCTTGCCGTACGATCATTCGAAGCAGTAGCAAAATAGAATCCGTGCGAAGAGAATTTAACGTCCCAAACAGGAAACATGTGACCCCTGTAAACAACGAGACAAGTCCAAATTTGTAAACTCCATAAACGTATAGTAGTATCTTCCGAACAACTTAGCAAAAGAGCTCTATCTGCAGAAAACGAAACTGAATAAACAGGACCACTGTGGCCAAATAAAGAACGGCTCGTTTCGCCAGATCTATCGTCCATCATTCGAGCCTTTACAATATATAAAATGTTAGCATTCAAGAGTTGGTTAACGTAAATTTGTAAATTACCAAAACATCTTCGGCATCAATGTTAACATCTTGTAAATGCTCGGCAGATTTCATAGTTTTTAATTTTTGTGGTAACAAAGTCCAAACTTTTACGACCGAATCGCTAAATCCCACAGCTAACATACTCGAATCTTCAGTAATTTCAGCACATGTTACACTGTAACAAAATATCTTGAAACAACGACTCTAGAATTTAATTCAACTCACGTGCTATTTGCGTTTAATAAGGTGTAAGAACAAATGGAGGGAAGAGTTTCTGGACCAAGAGTTACTCTCTTCAAAGACTCTCGAAATGCTCTAACTTTTTCCACTTTGTCGTTGTCTTTCCTAAAAGTAAATGACAAAAATATAAAAAGAACAGAAAAAAGTACTTACAAGTCGGGCAGAGGTATACGCTCCGCAGGTGGTGCATTAGGATCCGACTTTGTCTTTTTAGAAAATAAAGGGTCTTTCTTTGCTTTCTTTTTTTTAGGTTTATCCGGTGCTTCTTGTTCTCCACCTTCTTCCTCGTCTTCAACCGGAGCTGCTAGTGCTTGTATACCTGGAGTTTTAGGTATACCGTAGTACACTTTTGCCTTATTATCTGAAATTTTCCAATAGTCGAAACTCAAATATTTTCGAACAGATTTAATTTACCTTGCCTAGTAGCTTCTCCAACAACGGCCCCAGAAGTAGCATCAATTTGACTTTTATTCCTCGCAACACCCTCGTACATATCAAAGTACAAATGCTCCTGTATTATGTTCAACAAAACAGACTCTTTTTTATCATGTAAATGCCGTTTTAACAACGATAATGTATCTCGAGACATTCTTATAATAAATTGATTCGATTTAAACGTATCGGTTAATTCGTTACCATTCATATGATCTCTTTTAGTAACCAACGCTAACCTTTTAAGATCGTCTTGGTAATAAACATCTTGCTCCGGACCAAATTTTTTCATTAAAGCTATAGCTTTTTCGGTGTGACAATTGTAAACTAATTCTAAATACATGTGAACTAATACCGGATATAAAATAGTGCCAAGCTCATGTTTGTATATATCCAAAGAGCCTTCGACAAATTGTTTAAGTTCTGTATATGATTTCTCGTACGTTTCCGGATCACCGTCACTTTTATATCCTGTTAAGACGCTGCTAACGTCCGAATCTTGTTGATTTCGATCGTCTAAGTCAACCGCTATATTGGCTTCCTTTTTTAATAGTTCTTCGGTGCCCTAAAATGTAAGTAGCAACAAGCGCGTTTACATTCAGGAGAAAAACTTACTTTTAGGTTGTATTTCTTTAAAATTTGTAAAACTGCCAATAATTGGGTCTTGTCTGTATTCATCTTGACAAATTTATTTATCACTTCACTATTTATAAACAAATAAACGCCAAGTTTTTGAGGTTATTGTATCGCCGTGTCCGCTGGATTGGTGGACGTGGCTCAACTACCACCTTTAAGTATAACGGTAAACTAGCACTTCGATTTCCATGCACATTCTCGATAATCAAGTCAAATTAATTAAAATCTTTATTTTTTACATATCTTCACAATTTGAACTATTACGAAATATTCATTAACTTTATAACAGCAAAAGTTCTACTTCAAATTTTATAAAATTACTAACTATAACCCTTACATTATTAATAAAACTTACAATAATGAAGTAAAAGTAAGTTTATTTATATTTAATAAAATAGCTTAACTATTTACATAATAAACAATTCAACTGAAATTAATTGGAAAAAAAGTAGAAAAATTTAGTAACTACAAATACACAATAAAATTTTCTTGGATCATCATTTAACGTTTTCTCTTTCCTTGGGGTAAAACTCAAAACACTAATCACATTTACTCGTTATATTTTAGAATCGTTTATTTATCAGTCTCAATTAACGCGGCAATGGCTTCAAAATTGATATTCGTTACATTATCCTCATCTTCGATGGAATTTTTGTCAGATATCGTAGCACCGTCACTTTCCATCGTTGAATCTTGTACATCAGCACTTATTGTATTAACAGTTTCCTCTAATTCAAAATCAACTTCACTTAAATCGGCCTTTTGTTCGCTATCTTCAAAAATAGCTTGCAAAGCTGCATCGGATTTAGTAACATCAAGATCTTTATTTGTGTTTTCCAAAAAGTCTTCTATATTTTCTGCTAAACTGTAAGAATCTTCGTTATTTATTTTTTCGCTTTGTGCTTCGATGGTTTGTAAAATTTCGTCGACATTAGTTGAAGCAACTGGATCGCCATCTTGTGTTTCTTCGCTTTTGTCTTCTTCGCTGCTAGCGTCTTCATTCTTTACTAATGTTGGCGATTCTTCTTCTTCTGTTGATAATTTTAATTCGTCCATTTCTTCTACATCTTCTTGTGATTCATTGACATTCACTTCCTCGACATCCCTTTCCTTAACCTCCTCGGAATCATCTTTAATCTCATCAGGATCGTTTTCTTTAATCTCGTCGGGATCGTTTTCTTTTACCTTCTCATCGACTTCACTTTCTGTATCTTCCTCAACGACTTTGCTTTCCTTTACTTCCCCAACTTCACTTTCTTTTACTTTCTCAACTTCGCTTTCCTTTACTTCCTCATCTTCATTTTCTTTTTCTTCTTCAACTTTGGTTTCTTTTGCTTGCCCAACTTCACTTTTGTCGACTTCCTCAGCTTCACTTTCTTTTAAGTCGTCACCTTCATCTTCCTTCACTTTCTCAACTTCATTATCCTCAACTTCAACTCCGCTTTCCTTTACTTCCCCGACTTCGTTTACTTTTATCTTTTTAACTACACTTTCATCTACTTCCTCGGCATCGCTATCCTTTACCTCTTCGATGTCACTTTCTTTAATTTCTTCAACATCACTATCATGTACTTCCTCAACTTCATTTTCTTTTACTTTCTCGACTTTATGATTTTTTGATTCAATTTCATCCTCTTCCGTAACTTTCTTGTGTTTAGTCAAACTATCTAATAATTTGGTTCTTTTCGGATTTAAGCTGACTGAACTAACTACATGCGACACATCAGATGTAGGTTTACGTTTTTTGGTTTTTGAACTTGTGGGCTCCTCTGGGCGCCTGACCAAACCTAATACATCTAACATACTGTGTGCTTTAATGGCTCTTTTTGCCGCTTCGGCAGATGGGTACGCCGATTTACGCTCGCACTCGGCCAAATGTTTTGCCAAAAGATTTCCTAGTTAAATAAGGGATATTAAAATAAAATTTTGTAAAAAAGAAAAGGCTTACCATCGTCGTCTCGATATCCACATATGCAATGCATTTTTTCTCTCAGGGTATGATGTGGTAAAGAGGCGTTTAAAGATTTACAAATGTCGTTGTGAAGATCCATCGCTTTTTTACAACAGGTTAAGTATTGACAGTTTCGGTTTGTACAACTCTCCAGTGCCCTAAAAAAGAATTGACTGTTTAAAGGCTATCGTGGCTCAAGAAAATATGAATAAAAATAAAAATGACAATTTATAACAAGTTTTCGACTGTTGTGAAGTCGCAATTCAAATGTAAAGCTTCCTGCTCACGTTACAAGCAGACAATACACATTTATAAAACCTATCGATACACACAAAATCAAAAAAGGCAGTGGGTACTTACTGGAAGTGGTTCGGAGTGTTGACTGAAGCTTTACATTCCTTACAAATCATTTTATTAGGTGCATCGACGGTTAAATTTGAAAAACTAAATTCTCGTTCCGTATCCTCCCAAATTTGTTTATCTTGCTTCGATTTAGGTACCATAAGACCATTTCTCGGCGCATTCCACGGTATCAATCCGGGTTTACGACGTTGCGTGGTATGCATGTTTTGTTGATGATCTTTCAAAGTGTCCTTATTGATGAACCACAAAGCGCACTTGGTACACTTCTTAGCCATCGCCTTTTTGGAGTGCTTTTGTAAATGCTGCATGAAGTAACTCAAATTTTGAGGCATAACTCGTCCATTATTCCACAAAGAAGTCGATTTTAAACAGAATGGACACTGAATGGATGTGGCGTTGTCGTGAGCTTTGTAGAAGTGATCGACAGACTGCCTGTGTGACGAACAACGATGACCACATGTTCCACATTGATAAGGTAACTCGGACGGTACGTGTTCTTTCGATAAATGTTTACCAAGTAAAAATGGATTAGCAAACCGATTTTCGCATATTATACAAATGTAACTATCGCCAAATCGCGTTTCTAAAGGATGCGATGTAAGAATGTGTTTGTTTAAGCCATCTTGAGTACCGACACTCGATAGGCAGTAGCGACATTGATTTACGCCAGTTAAAATAGTGTGTGCGTGAGAAAATAAATGAGTCATTAGTTTAATATTATTATTGAAGTGTAATTTGCACATGGAACACTTGATAGTATAACTGATTTTAGTTCTATCCACGGTTCCATCTATGCACCCATAATAATAATTTTCGAGTGGAACCATTTGTTCGGGTATATCTGGCGAAATTTGTCTCGGAGGTCTTTGTTGTTGTTGTTGAATGTCTGGAGAGGGAGCGGTCGGCCTGATGTTTATTATTTTACGTTGCCTAACGGACCGTTTTGAAGGGGCGGTAGTATCGCCTTTAACGATTCCGATGGGTTGCATATTTGTACTTATACTCCAATTCTTAAAAGGATTTGCGGCGACTTTGTTTAGACGAGCTATTAAAGAATGATTAGAATTGACGTCACAACGAGTTTGTTCAGAAATATGAATTATCAAGTTATCGAAACATTCGACGGTCGTAGTACCGAACCACTCTCTCCATACTAATTCGTCGAGAAATTGTTGAATTATCTCACGAGTGAATAGCGATAGGGTGTTTTGGAACATGCGTGGTACAATACGGCGTAAATATTCCATGATCGTTTGATTGCTCGTACGTGGACCCGTAGGAGGAGCTTGTTGGACGAATTTAAATCCCATGTTGTTTAATGTATTTTTATCGACCGTTAAATCGGTCACGATGACGCTATCGGGATGAACCCATTGAATTAAAGGTTCTAGAATTTTTGCAAAACGTTTCTTGTAATCACAATCGCCGTCTGCGAGTGGTTCAATGGCACGAAGACGTATTCTTTTGGCTTTAGGTTCCAATAAACCTAGTACTTCTACTTTTACTTTTCTTTCTTTACCGTCCGACGAGGTCGTTCCTAAAGAAATTACTCCAACTTCAATTCGTACTCCGGGACCGCCGATTGGGCCAACGTGGGTGTAAAGGGCAACGGTACAAATCGCTCTCAGCCACGTATACATTCCTTTGACGTACGCATTATCAACTTTTACCTATAAAAATTTTTTTATTGACAATTTGAAACGGTAGGGCTCTTTTTTTAATTACAAGTTATGTAACATGAGTTAATTTAATTTCTTAGCTCAAAAACGTGTGACGAAACACTAGTGGCAAAACTTATTTTCTCGGTTATTTGCAACTACTAAAGATAATATGTAGGCAGAGCTGGGAACAGAGTTGAATTATTCTTAATGAATCGGGAGAGAAAACACTTGATTTTTTCGTAAATTAGTAAATTACTAACAATTGTTTCGAACAAATACTGTTCTTCATCTGAGTAAACCATTGAATCATTTCTCTAATGTTTCATTCTAAAACCTCAACGGATGTAATCGAAAAGCCAGTTCCTATATGGCGAAACTTTTACTCTGATGAAAAACAATTTGTTTGTTCGAAACAATTGTTAATAATTTACTTTAAAAAATGTTTGAAACATTAAACCAAGTGTTTTTCATTCATTTTGACAAAATACTAAACACGAGTCTTTATAAACGCAATAAGTAACTGAAGGTTTAGACTTGAAGTGTTCTTAAAGTATCAGAAACACCTACCAGTATTCTAATTACTATTGGAGTATCTTAAATACTTTCAAGTATCTTAAGGAACTTCCAAACGACACTGAATGCTTCCAAAGCACCTAAGAAAACTTTCTACATCTTTCTAAAGTACATAAAACACTCTGAACGACTTAAGATACTTTGAAGGGATCCAAGATACTTTGGAAGTATTTAGATTATTCGAGACAGTTTTGTAGAATTAAAGACAGATTGAAATACTTAAAAGTATCTTGAAACTTAAAATATTCCCAGCTTTAACTACGAGGTTGAAAAAAACTTATTTGACAAGAAATGAAAGGTTGTAATAATAAATTTGGACTCACCCAAGTGGTAACATTTTGAATATTTGTCTGACACGACCAATGATAAATTAATTTAAGTAATGTGCTCGGAGGATGAGGAGCCGCTTCAAACAGAGAACCACTAAAAACGGAAACAAATCTATGAGGACAGCATTCCGATATCCATACATAACCACCAGAGTATGGAAACTTCGTCACATCACTGTACATCCCCAATTTTAATCTCGACGAATGATTTATACAAGCTTGCTCAGATCTAATCATACCTTGCTGTATCAACCTAAATAAAAATACTTATTTTAGCGAGCGAAAACATGAAAATTAAACTCTTACCATTCAGTAAATTTCGTAGGAACGTACATAAGTACAGTCTTAACTTTACCATCTAATTTTGTTCTATCGCCTCCGGTTATATCTTTCACTGCTAAATGGGCTCTTGCCACAACAACCAGGGAAGGATATGTCTTTCCTTGTATTTTGTTGAATGAAATTTCGCGCGAGTCGGCCAAGACACGATTATCGTCTCCAGTTAGATCAACAACGTTGGAACTTCTAATCGTCTCTGGTGCTCTCACTTGTATCGACGGTGCAGTTGGCTATTATTACAAATTTAAAATTAATCCCTGGTGCACAAAAAACTCTTTTTGCAAATAAGTTTTCACACTCTTAAAATGGTTACGTAACTTAAAACTTCTTCAACACTTATGAGCTTAAAGAGAGACACGTAAATTGCAAATTAATTTATTGGCATAAAAGTCACAAACAATAGTTATTTATGTATTAAGTGCATAAAATTGCTATTTATGATGCAAGTGTTAAGAGTATTAGTTTTTGTGAGAAAGGTTTTTTTGAAAATAGAACGCACAGATGGCAAAATAACGTCACTTCCAACACATACATCATACGCTGTTTTTTCTACAGACACTACTCTTGAAGGTGCTAAAGTGATAAAATTAATAGTATTTAATTGATATAAAAATCGCATTGCACCATTGTATTGCTGTCTTCAGTTGCACAAAAAATTGTAAAAAGTTTGACATGTTTGTCTTTTATAACCCGGGGAATTACTATTTCTAATTATTGTACAAAAAGCATTAATAGCTACCTACTAATTAAATGTAAAACTATAGGTGAAAACTAAAAAAGCAGGGTGCTCCAAAGGACGGAATGTGCTACAGCATGTCTACAGAGAGTTACAAAGAGAGAACTACAGTCGATATTTTAAGAGATGAGGTGACCTTCAATGCGCACTAGCTGTCTAAGCTCCACCCTAACCAAAACAGCTGATCCCAGTAGCATACCGAAAGAAAAGGGGTACATTGTATAAGGCGAATAAAGTTGGCACGGCTATAACAGGCCATTTTTACCACCTCTTCTGCTAAAATGCTGTGCAAACCGTACCTCATCTCTTAAAATATCGACTGTACTTTTTATTGTAGATGTCTCAAAAAATTGAGTATTTATATAAACTCTTGGTTGTTTTCAGACTCCCGTGAACATCTTAGTTTTTATATGTATCTTACAGGAAATGAAAGATTAATAATTAATAATACTATGATTTAAAAAATATCTAAGGGCCAGTCCCACCAACTCTGATTAAAGAATTACCACCAAAGAGTTGGTGGAACTGGCCCTAAGAGTTGTTGGAACTGACCCTAAATCACGGTTAGCAGTTAATCAATGAATTGTCATGACAACTCATTGTTATTCATAGATTTGCCATTAACCGTGTTGGTGGAACTGGCCCAAAGTCTATAAAAACTTAAATTACGAATATTTAATCTCCTGTAAGAGATAGACATAAACTAATATGCTATGGAAGTTAGAAAACAAGTAAGAGTTTATAAAGAGACAATTTTTTGGAGAAATCGAAAATAAAATTTTTTCACTTCTTTGTAACCCCGTCCATGGACATCGGTCTGTATATCTCTTAGGGAAAAATGTTTCATTTTACACACAGTAGTCTGTGAACAATAGTCCAGTAATAATTAATTATAATAATGTGATTGTTAATAAAAACCTAAACGTTAATTTGAATATTGAGTAATAACGAATTAAAATTTAAATCTTTAGACGATTTTTTTAACCCTTCAATGTCAATTATAATTTTAGTCTCTTTAATATCGATAGAAAATTCGCTAGACTTTAAGTTGGCAGTCTTAGTTTCGCGTAGTTTTGAAGACCGTTCGTTTTCTTCTTCATCACAAATCCAAACTCTTCTGCATTCTTTGACATTTGGAGTTGGTTTGCTTCGTTTTGGACTAGAGAGAATTGTAACTCGTCTACTTTCGTTAAAATTGAACATTTTGCTAGTCGGCCTTGGTGTGTGATGGACCGGTTGCATCGGAGATTCTTCAAAATTTCTTGTAATGATTCGCACTTCTCGTGAGTCCTCAAAATTCATTACGATTAATACAAAAAACTCTGGACGCATATGTCGTAATTTATTATCTTTTTTCTACTACTATACTTTAATATATGAGAAGTTTAGAAATTTTTACAGTAATATGAGTATGCAACTCAAATTTAATGGCTATCAAGACACTTACATTCATTATCACATTCGCCTACGGCTAATGTCTAATTATTATGCTCGTATCTTAATAGCTATTATTAAATGGTCGTTGCATAATATAATACTATTTAAAACAATATTGTAACTGTAAAGATACAATAAAAAAATACGCCCAATTGCTAAATGCTAAAATTATACCGGGTGGTATAATAAAAAACTTGAAATAAAGAAGAAAAAATTGAGACGTGCTGTCTTCGCCACTGGTTAGTGATTAATAATCAACTTCAAATGTCTCCATACTCTAGGGTGCAAGATGGGATGGCTCAACTGGCCATCCATCGGCACCCTTTCCTCCTGCAGAAAAAACATAATGAGGTGGGGCAACATCTTGTTGAGAGTAAACATTTTCTGGAACTAGATTTGGATTTTCATTTTGTTGAGTTCGACTTTAAATAAAAAGCGGCGCCTATAAAACTAATAATTCCATTTCTTGAAAAACGCGTTACACGTTGACCTTCCACGGCTACGGTATTGGATGTTAAAACTGGAACGAAAACGGCGTATGCACATCAGAATCAGTTTCCAAGACTGATAGTCTTATAGGCACTCCTTGCCTCTCGGTAGTTGTCTACACCTACACCGATGATGTTTACATAATGCGAAACTTCAACTTTTAACAATAGCTAAAGCTAGCATCAAGCTAAGGTGGAATCAGTCTCTTCAGTTACATTCTTCGTCGATTTATTAGAAATTAAACATAACCTTAAGGAATTGTTTTTTTTACGTTTCTTAAGCTCATAAGATGAACAAGCAGTGGTTGATTATTCATTAAGAAAAAACCTGTAAGTTTTAAAAGTTTCAAGCTATAATATACAGGGTGGGGTTCAATAGGGCAACAAAGTCAAATACTTCTTTGTTATAAATAATCTGATTTTTTGGGAACTTCTTCGAGAACATCACATTTACAAAGATCCTGTTCTGTTATTCCAAATCTTCGAGCTAAATTGTAATTTGACTGGACTATACAGGGTGGTAAGTTTGTATCTGCGCCATAGGGAAAGGCATGGAAATTTAAATTTAGAGATTAAACTTCTTACAGTTATTTTTTTGAGAAAAAGTTAATAGAAGAAATTAACGTCAACGATAAACAATACATTTTTTTCTGCTAATTAAATTTCATTTCAATAATAAATAGAATACACACGAGAGTTACTAAACAAAGTTAAAATTCTTAATAAAGTTTTTCTTGTTTTTATTAATTTTATTTATAAAAGAAGTTGTTTCATTTAGTTCTTTTCAATTATGTTAAACATTATTTTTCCGGTTCAGCAAGTTACATATTTATGAATTTTTTCTTACTTTTTTAATATTGGACTTCATCTCAAAAGGTCGTGAATGATACATACTTCAATCTGCTAAACTTACATGTCTTTCTCTGTAGTTCAGATACGAACTTACCACCTTGTATAGTCAGCCCATTAAAATTAGTTTGACGCATACAGGGTGCATACGGCGTTGCTGAATTATTCAACAAATTTTGGAAAATACGGGTCATAACTAAAAGATTGATATAGTCAGATTATAACTGGGTCCCTATATCATTGGTTACAGGTTACAATATGGAATAACCCCAGTCCAAATAAGGTAGCACATCTCATATCCCCCTCACTACCCATCTTATGGAAGATAAACAAAGATAGGATTCTTTCAAAACGTTACCGAGCTTAGATGCGCAGAAAGGGAAGTGAGAAAGCGGTAAAAAAAAAAGACGCCCAATTCGTGTGTTCAGGTTGGTGTATAACCTTAGTTACGACGTTGTACGAAATTTGGTTTTCTGCGCAAGTCGATAAAGTTTTCAATGCCTTTACAAAGATTTTTATGTTAGATAGCGATGAGTCATGCGCCAGCTTATTTGGACTAGAACAACTAGAGTATAGCATGGATACGACACACTTACGTAATGGCCCAGTCCAAATAAAATAGCACATCGCTATGCAAATTAAGAATTCAGGCTAATTCATAATTTGCATAGCAATGAGTCATGCGCCACTTTATTTGAACTGGACCATAAAGGCCAACGTTGAGCAAATTACTAAATTCTAACTAAGGACGCACGAGTCCATATATAATATCCCGACTATTGCTATGTAGCTTTGCCTATGAAATTCAGGAAAAATATTGTAGTGGAAGTCATAAGACTTTTCAACAAATTCGATTTTTTAGAAATTTTCTACCATTTACTATTTCACTAGTTGGCTGTGAGCCAACTTTTAATGTTTTGTGTCAAAAGTCATGGCCAGCTAGCAAAATTAGATCTGATATAGAATTTGTCTCACAATTTCTCAATAGTAGTTGAAAGCATCTTAAACCAATTACAAAAAAATGAATAGTTTCATTCTTTGAAGACGAAATCTTTTGTTTTGCAGTTTACTTATACCTTCAATAAATAAGCAAAAAATAAATACCTTATCTATTTTCATAAGCGGTGGTGGTCCTTGTAGCGAAGAATACTGTCGAACGGAATTCCTTCCTCTTCTTCTAACCGGCCTCGTATCGGTAGAAGTAGCGGGAGTTGCATTCGTAGTTTTTGGCTTAATAGGCGCAGCAGCTTCAGTTGCAGGTGTCATCGTACCAACGATAAGACCCAACCGAGGATCCATAACAAGTTGATAAGAATTTTGTGCATTATTTGCGCTAGGTTGTAAGTGGAGGTTTTTAGCTTGTGACTTGGAGGCATTTCGTGTTTTCGTATCTAAAATATCTCTCGTTACAATAAATCCGAGTACCTACAATAGTTAAATCTTACTTGTGGATGTAGAAGCTGGAATTAATGGAGCAGCACCGTCTCTTTCAAAAGCGCTGCACGTTTCTCCCTGATAAATTACTTCAACGTTCGGATCTTTTGTAATTTTTTGAATACGAGTACTCAATTCCTGCAATTCCAGTGTGACACGATTTCTTAGAGCCAATTGTGCAGGACTCAAGTCTTCGGCCCATGCTTCTAGCAGAAGGTCGTCCACAGATTCTGTATTGTTTAAAGCGTCTATAGTTTTTAAGACGATCACATCTCGATCTAAACAATTTCAAAAAGTGTTCAGTCAATTCCCTAATTTAACACACAAAAGTCTTCTAAACTGTACTAATTCAAGTAGACACTTGAATCTTGTACTACTAAACACAGTTACCAAAACAATTGATAAAAAATTGAAATTAGTACAGCTATAGAAGGTTTTTAAACTCGATCTTTGTTTTTATTGTCTGTTAAAAACTTACCATGTCCATCCGACGACTTCCGATGGCTCAACTTATATTTTTTCTTTGGTGGCATTTCATCGATATCGACATCGACGACCTAAAACAAAATATAAGATTATCGACACGCCCCAGTCAAAGGTAGTAGAGACTATACATCATCGTCCGATGCAATTTCGTACGTTTCTGTAGTGTCGTCGTCCTCGTCGAAAGCATTTGTAGCCGAAAGAAGTTGCATTTGCTTCAATGCCTCCTTACTCGCAGCACGTCTAACATTTTTACGAGGCATATTCATCAGTTTATCTACAAACCAAGAGTATTGTTTCTTTACACGTGAATTCCACAAAAACTCATATAAAAGCACAGCTTGTTCCTAATTAGACCAAGATTAATAAAAGCAACATGCGGTATATCACTTTGGTAATTGTATAAACACAAATACGATAAAAAATGGCGTCACTAAAAAACCGCTAAATTTCGTGTAAAACCTTTAATACGGCAAGCCCCAAAAAGTAATTTGAACCAAAGCACACATAGATTATAACGATCACTAGATTTTCTTTACTAGAAAATAAGAGTTTCTTTCAAACATTTAAAACACAAAAAAACAATCACACCTTAAAATGTGAACTAGCCATTATAATCAGAGTTTGGCGTTTTAATGGAGCATTCACGCACACCTTCATTTAGGTTAGAAAACACAAAACTTGCATTATATTATTAAAACTGAAAACAAAACGCGTAAATTAAATTAAAAACAAAAACTATTCAAATAATCACGTAGAATAAAACAAAACAACTAAAACATTTACGTCATGGCGGTAATACGAATTGTATCCTTACACAAGCGTATTATGCTTAGCCTTACAAAATTGCCGTGCTTATTAATAAATGTCCAACAGCTCATGCTTATAGACCTTGGAAATTGTTCAAGAAACTCACCTGTTTTCTTTTAACGACGGTTTTTTCTATACAATACAAGACGTCAAAATTACACCTAACTTGCATTAGCAGCCATATTGAATTTTAGCACAAGGTTACACAAAACACGCCATTGGCTAATAGCAATACGACTTTTTAGGCACCAAATTTAAATTTATAACATTATATCTCGTTTTGAGAATTTAAGTCAAGTAAAAAATAATTTCAATAAATCTAATTAGCTATTTTAACAAACTGTGCTTTTATTAAATCGATTAAGTGATATAAAATTAATTAAAGAAATACAAAATGTTATTTACTATTTGTTTACTATTGCTTACGTTTTACGGTTTGAGTCAAATAAGTTGTGTGACCATGCGCCCTTCTGTAACTACAACCTCTGTGCTCTGTACAGTTACTTTGCGCTTTAAACCTTTTAAACCCTTTAAATAATTCTTGGAATTCTTACCTGAAATGTTCTTCAAAGAAGCGTATTGTTCAAAAAGGACCTACTCGTAGGTAGACCATTAGAACCAATGCCAAGATTTGAAAAAAAAGTTACGTTTTCGTATAGTTTCTCGAACTATTCACAACCGTTGATTGATAAGACTTCATATCATTCAACGCCAGCACTCAAAAGCAATTTGTAAAATGGTAATTGAATTTTAAAGTTGCAAAGCTACACCTTGTCAAGAATAGCAACAATCGTGAATACCTAATGAGCGATCTAAGACTGCCCACATTACGTCATTCTACTTTACTTTTATATTATTGGACTATCTTGTTGCCAGCCGGCAAACTTTCTCGGTTGCTTGTGTCCTTGACACTCTGTAAGTGCATAGGGTGTATGTATACAGGGTGGGCAGAATTCGGTGGTTCTTATGGAGAAATCGATAACTATAAGAGATATGGAACAATGGATGGCGCATGCTCGTTCTCTTTTTTCAGAGGAACTTAATGGTGAACGCGGGAATTCGCGATCTTCTTTTGTTTTGGAGCTATAATCAAAAGTTAGATTTTTTTCATTTTTCGCTAAATGTCGATATCTACATCATATCTAGGTTGTTGTAAAGTTACAGAAATAAATATCACTTTCTTCAAGCACTTTTTTAAGGACAATAAAATGAGACGAAGACGGATTTCTAGTTACTTTCCGGTTTATAACACAAAGTTGTGTTTTTTTAAATAGAAACCATATAGTTAAATGTGACATATTTGAATAGCGTTTTTCATCCTCTTTTCAATGACATATCGTATATGGGATCCATCATTTCAATTTCATCCAATTTTATTAGAAATTGTTAAATAAAAAACGAAAAATTAAAAATTACAATACAATAAAAAATAAAAAATGTATATCATTGAAAAGAGAATGAAAAACGCTATTCAAATATGTCACATTCAACTATGGCTTTGCAATCAAAATACCGACATTTACCGCAAAATTGAAAAATCGAACTTTTTCTTATCCAAAACAAAAGAAGATCGCGAATTCCGATTTTTGCCATTGTGTTCCTCTCAAAAAACCATTGAATTTGGTTCACCCGGTACTATACTATAGAACTCTGTTTTCCCTATTCTTAATCGAAACGAAGTGGTATAAACGAATGCATCATATAAATCCAATCATATAGATCCAATAAGACAATGTAGAACAGCATCAGCATATTTTAGAGACACACTGTAGACAAATCTAAAACAAAATAATATCTAATAGCTTTTTCGGAACAGAAAATACAGAAGTTTGACCAAATTTCAACCGTCATATACAGCAAAACGCAAAACAGTTGCTCTCTATGGAGTATGGAGTCTATAGAAGCAAGCAGAGCCATATATACCGAATGTTTATTGAAAAACGACCCACTCTACATAGTATGTGACGGAAATGTACATTTCGTACCAGCCTGGTGGTTTAAGTTGCATTTGAGTTATCTTCTGAACAAGTTGTAACTCAATTTATTTAAAATCGACTGAAAAAAAATAATACAGTCCACTACTCGCCATTGAACACAGTCTCAATGCTTTCTGTATCCATTTAGGCGCCATTCCACGAGGTTTTCCATTTTTCATCGCAAAGCCACCGTGTCCAACAGGTCTAACAGACGCACGGTTGGCTCTCTTCCTATAAATATTACTGTGAGACAGATCTAGCAAGTTTTTGTAACTTCACAACCTTCTCAATACTAATTTAATGTAAGTTATCGTTTTTGCAAAATGTTACTCTTGCCATTTCAGTTTCTCGGCGTAATCTCTCAGTTCCCTTTTCTCAGAAGATTTCATAATTTCAAAAATTATACTATACTATGAACTATGAACGCAATGACTGAGTTCTAGATCCACGATCCACGTACTGCAAGAAACTATAAATCCAAAAGAATACATTGTAAAGTAAAATTGGAATAAAATTGCCTGGGCGGGGCCCATCACCTTTCGCAGTATATGTGGAAAGAGAGTTCCAGACAGTTCACATTTTCATTGTAGCCGGTTAGCCCCGTCCAGGCAATCTCACTTCAATCTTACTTTACAGTAATGAGAATGAGTAATGAGATAAAGTGATCTTTACAGTGGAGAAAAGAACAACAGCTGCGATGTATATCTCAAAATGTCTCAAAATTTCAAGAACTGCAGTAGTCACCTTTTTGTCATCTGCAGTATTTCTCAGATCTTGTACCAAAGAAGTGCCACCTTGTATTTCGATTTAGGCAACTTTTCACAAGGAAAAACTGTAATTTGCTTACTTTTCATTCAAAACAACTCGTCAAAAGTAGAAACGGTGTTGAGGTGGGGTCTCCCACCAGTCATCGTTACATCAATACTCGGTGTAATGCAATGATTGCCAGAGATTGTCTCTACTTTAGACAAGCTCTAGAAATTTATGTGTTCTACTGCAAAACAGATACATATCATATACACGATGAAGTCCAATCCTGAAATTGTACACTCCATTTAGAGAAACATTCCTAAATTATTAAAAAATTAATTTCACGAAAACACCTACGTAGGTACGTCGATCATCAAACCGAATCGATAACTTTCATTTAATTGTCACCTACAACGCTTTTAATTGAAGTTAATTGCTGAAAACTTGACCTAACTAAACAGCATTTGAATTATTCAAAAAATTAATAATTTTCTCAAAGGTCAAAATTAATTAAGCACTTCAGTTGTGTTTTAGAGCTATTCGGTGATAGTAATCGCATCAAAAATATAAAATGTATAATCAAATGTACGGTAGCAATCACAATCAAAATGCAATTTTCAACACTGCTAATCTTGGAGAGGCCGTTAACCACGAGCTCAATCAACATAAAGGTGGAGTTTACTTGGAGGGATCGAATTTTTACAATAATCCATTGAGAAATATTACAAAAGTTGCGCCAGCACCAGGAGTGGTTCCATTCGCGCCAATACAACAACACGAGAATGGGGTGATTTACGAATGTTTAAAGCCCATGATTTTGCTTATGAAAGCTTTTGGAATATTTCCAATAGGGCCAGTCGAGCCTACGGTTTTTAAAGTGACACCGATGCTTATGATATACTCTTCGTGCGTTGGAGCTCTAATTATTGCTTACATTGGGTACTTAAATTACGACCGAGTTCAAATTATACGTTCGGCAGAAGGAAAATTCGAGGAAGCCGTCATCGACTACCTGTTTACAGTTTATCTTTTTCCCGTAGTGATAGTCCCTCTTACAATATACGAGAGCAGAAAAACTGCCGATGTTATGTCGGACTGGAGAAAGTTCGAAACTGTTTATAAGAGAATGGCGGACAAACACCTACCGCTTTTTGTTGGAAACATACCTCTTTTGGTAACCATCGTATTACCAATCGTAGCTTGTGGAACAATGGTCATAAATCACGTTACAATGGTCCACTTTAGGGTTATCAAGGTATAGTTTGACCACAACTATCAATTTGCGCAGCTTACCTAATCGATTTTTATGCAGATTATTCCGTACTGTTACGTGAATACAGTTACGTATTTAATTGGAGGTATATGGTACCTCAACTGCGACATTATTGGTAAAGTAGCCACTCTCATTGCAAACGACTTCGAAGTATCTCTTCGCAACATAGGACCGTCTCAATCTGTGGCGGAATACAGAGCAATGTGGATGTTGTTGAGCAAAATAACGAGGAGCATCGGAATGGCCTCTTGTTACACCCTTACTTTTCTCACTTTATATCTCTTTTTAATTATTACTTTAACTATATACGGTCTTCTTTCTCAAATACAAGAAGGATTTGGTATCAAAGACGTCGGACTTATAATAACGGCTGGTCTGGCGATCGCTCTCTTGTATTTTATATGCGACGAAGCTCATTACGCTTCAAACTGTGTAAGTTTTATTCAAAGTTTGTTGTTAGTCATCACCAGTTGGTTTTTTGCAGGTTAAAGTGCTCTTTCAAAAGAACTTGTTGTTGGTGGAATTGTCGTGGATGAACGAAGATGCTCAGCAAGAGGTAATTATTTCGTAGGGTATAAAATAGTTGACTAGAAGTCCTGTAGTTTATGTTGGGCAATGAGAAGGAATAAAAGACAAAGTAGAAAAAGAACAGAATAAAGAAGAGGGGGAACGCAGAGCAAGAACAGCTGCAGTGATGAGAACGAGAGCATCAAACTTCTCTTATAACTTATAACACTGATGGTTGATGTTCAGCGAGCAGCGATTGCTAATACGGGTCAGGGATGAACTAAACTCCTATTTTACTTTTCCATATCGGATTATACGATCAAACTGCATCTTTTTTTCGTTATTTAATTACGTTTAGTACGTGTAATAGACGTAGTAAATACGTCTATTACACCACGTAGACGTTTTTTTACGTATAATAAACGTAGGTGTGTTTTACTGGGATTAAATCGACTTTTTATAATTGTCTTCTTCCGCATCCTTTCCCTTCCTCAAATCTAATAATTTATTTTAATTTTAATTTTCAGATCCAAATGTTCTTGAGAGCCACCGAAATGAATGAGACTAACATCAGTATAGGTGGATTCTTTGACGTCAATAGAGGTCTATTTAAATCCGTACGTAGCAATAACACCGCATTTCATATAATCGGCGATTAAAATACATTTTTCCAGTTACTAGCTACAATGGTAACATATTTGGTGGTACTTCTACAATTCCAAATTAGTCTACCAGAAGAAAGTTCCGATGACGACATTTCAAGATTTTCGTTCAACGAAACCGTCATGTCCAGATAAATGCAAAAAGAATAAATTTACAACCTTATTAAGCAGCAACCTTTAACTCATAGAGATGCACAAAAAATTTTATTAACACAAAATTGCCGATAGTAAACCTGCAGGTTTACAGCTCTTTAAGTAGCAGCTTACACTAACAATCATGGAGTGCAATAGTCTAAAAATTAAATAATGAAAAACTCCGAACTCTTTTAATGTATGATGTATAGCATCTGAGAAGGGTCCAGCAAGAATTGGTACCCAACACTGACGTTATCGCTAAAGTGGTGACCCCGATGTGATACTAAATTAAATTGTGAATTTAATTTCAAGAAGAGTAATGTGTAAAAATCTAGAGTGCTGATTGAGAAAATGGGAAAACTATTAATTAAATCTTATACTGCGTGTACTCGCACAATGGTTTTTGACACATAAGAAATAGCACCATTTTGGCTTTTCTAATCACTTGACAGTTGTGAGATTCAAACATCTATCGAAAACATCCGATATGTGCTAAAGCGATTGACAAATAAAAGGCTCAAGTATTTTTTAATTGCTAACAGACCTGTTAACTTTTGTCTTTGCGGCAATAAAGAACTTCAAGATTGACCTTAAAGTTTAATGTTAATGTGGTAATTTCCTCAACTCAACAATGGCTTACAGCTCGAGAACCACTACCTACAGGTAGAGTTGCACAAGTGCGATATGTTTTAAAGTTGCTGTTGCGATTAATGTCACCAAGTAATTATGGCATTATGGAAGTCAAAATATGTTTGTCTTAGTTTCAAAAACCACCCTACATTCGATTCGTATAGTCTCAACTCTCGGAAGGCAATGGCAACCCGTCAATAGTAAAATTTCTTAGTAAAGCTTCCCGAAGAAGAAAGTGCATATAAGTAACTTCTCATAAATTCTACAACGTAAAAGAAGGAAATTGATTTGAAACACGTCATCTCGTGCTACCCTGTATCTGTACTCGATGGATTCAAAATTTAAAGACTCAGTTAAAATATAAAATCCTAATGACAATGTACTTGCACGTTTTAAAAATCGCCCATTTGTAAATCTAAAAAAGCTTGTAATTTGGCAAAAAGCAATTAAAATATTTTTTGAAACTACTCTCTTTGATTTTCACCCTTAATCCCGCCCATCAGTAATAAAAAAACGACTGATTGTTCATGCTAGTTCTACAAGGTCTCAAAATATGAAAAAACATACTGGTAGTACTACAAAAAATAGTATGCTCATAATCTTGCCCACATTTCCAAAATTTAAAATTATACAGGATGTTCTATTTGAAATGGGAAAGTTAATCTTATTTCCGGTTGAACCAAAAGTCAAATGTGGAAATTTTTGGTATCATTAGACAGATAATGTTACATTCTTCCAAACCACCTTAAATATACAGGGTGTTGTATTTAAAATAGAAAAGCTAACCCCATTTCCGGTTAAACTGGAAGTTACAATTTAACATGTTTGGTATTATTTGACAGCTAATCTGCCCTACAATATTGATTACATCCATTTTCTTCCTATCTGTTACGGTTTCTGAGATATAAGCCGGAGAAAATCGCTATTTTTAGAAAAAATGAATTTTTTTGGTAAACTCGCTTGGAGACTTTTTTACCGTTTATTTGAGAAAAAATTCTTTGGAACAAAACTTGTAGAATTTTAAATTGCCTTTAAACTGAGTGTATCACTGATATTTTAGCTCAACCAGATCCAAAGTTAGAGCAGTTTTATGACAACCGATAAATGTCGAAAAATGAGTCATGAGTGTTCGCAGCTCGAAGTTTTTGTTACAGATCCCCCCCCTCTCACCCCATATCAACCCATAGCAATTTCTCTCAGATTTTAACTTTTATTCAATTTAAAATGGTTATGGGGGGAGGGGAGGGGTAGAGGTAGAGGTAGGTAGAGGTAGAGAGGTCCTCTCCAAAGTTGGATTTGACAGTTTTGTTATAGGATCAACCTTTAAGAAGTTAAATCGGATAAACCAATTTTTCGTACCTTTAATCCAAGATGGCGGATCGCGCGGACCCCCCTCAAGGTCGAAAACTTGTATTTTTCATCAGGGCCCCTAACTCAATAACATATTCAAAAATCAGAACTACACCACCTTTTGTAGGGCAAAACCCCTCATTGACTGGACTACTACTTGCAATTACAAATTTTGATTACAAAAATAATTATACATTTTTGAAATTTTTACCTTTAGAAAATCTCCGGATCTAGAACTCCGGTTCTGGTCATAGCAAACGAACGAAACAAACGGCATTTGATTAGGAGTTTCGGTATCTACAACATATTCTAGAATAGAAAATTAAACCGACGCCAATTTTGAGACAATCCGTTTTAAAATTTTGTGTCAACTTTCGCCTTTTAAAAGTAGTCAATTTTGAAATTATTTAGAAAATCGGTTTTAACAAATCTGAAGCCCTACATTCTCCCTATGTGCGCCCCTGTTTTATATTTTTATAGAATAATTATCCGTAAAGTTATAATTAAAAAAACTAGAAAAGGGTACAATCGTTATCCTGACCGCCATTTAAAATTTTTAAATTTCAAAATATATTTTCTAAATGTGGGTTATGGTTTTCCTAAATGCCACTAAAATAACCCCCTTTTTGGGGCTATCCTATATCGTTTTTGTTTAAAAGCTTATTTTCGCATTGAAATCTGTTTTAAAGGCGTTACACACAGACACACACGCCCTCAGACAGACTTTTTTACTTTAGGAAACACCCTGTATTTATTTTTTGACATTGTTGGATTCAGTTGGACTAAAAACGTCGCAAAATTTAATAAAAATTTTTTTCGTTCACATTACTTTTTCGAATTAGGCGTAAGCAAACGAAAACGTAATTGAAATAAAAATTCAATTTTTGCACGAACGAGATAGTAAAAAAATAATAGTTCAGTAGGGAACTAGGCAATAGTGGAACCCCCAAATACTAAGATTTCAAAGAGGGTGGATGACGTCATATCGCAACCATCGGTAGGGTGGGTGTAATAGTAAAAACAAGTCGACTCGATAGCGACGTCGTATTTCGGCGTCAATCGGCGTCGGTATCTCTTTAATTTCAATCCAAATATTTTAGCGCCTTTATTTAACTTTACGTCAATTTTTTAAAAGTGAGTGCTCAAACGACGATTTTAAACGGTTTTTAGTTTATTTAATAGCGAAATTGATTTGCGCTACTAAGATTTCTACAGCTCTTTAGTAACGACCTTTTAGTGACCTTTGATGTGCGTAAAATAATTAAATTAACGTAATATATTTGTTTTTCTTTTAATTACTAATCACCATGTAATCGGACACGGAAAAATAATAAGTGATGTGTTTAAAAATCGAAAAAAGTAAAGACACAAATGGACATTTATGGCAATGTGGTCAATTTTCTTCTTTTTGTTTTTACAAACAGTTTTTGGATATATAGGTGAGTTTGGAAAATATTTTAAGCCTCATTTGTTTGAAGTGAAAAGTGAGCTTCGAAGCTTCCCAAACAGAAGAAGTGGCACTCGGCAGTTTGTCAAAAAAAAGGCACTTTAACGAAATTAAAAAGACCGTAGGTGGCGTAAATAATTGTCAAGCACTTGCTTTTCAATACTTGCTCCACATTAACATATTAACACAATTTTTTCCCTCCCATTGTTACGACCCCTTCGATGTTACAATTTCAATTCACCCCATTGTTATTGCTCAATTCATTTTTCTGCACTTCTATTTGGCGTTAAATAATTTTGCAATATTTTGTAACAAAAACGCTTTTAGAAAGAATTGGGGTAAGTCGAGGGTGCTTCATCGTGGAATAGCACACATTACCCCAGTAAACTTCTTGCCAAGTACTGCTGTCGACTAACAGAACGAACAAAACTTCCACAATCCAACTTAAACCCGCACCATTCTACTAAAACGGCTTAAATGAAATCCTCATTTTTTTTCCAGAATACGTTGAAATTTGGGGATGCGAATCTTGTGCCTTAAGGTTGACTTGTAGGGATTTAGAATCAATTATAGCCGTATTAGAGGCAACTTTCGTAAGGGAAGACGATAAGAACGAGGCTGTACCAACTCCATTTCCGCCAATTCATCCGAGATCGGCTCTAAATCGAAGGTAATAAATTGTTTAATCGAAAAATAAGTTGTTTGAAAGCAGATGCCGCTTTCTATTTATAATTAATCAAAGTGTAGGTACGTTCGAATGTATCGAAATGTCGTGGGTTGGTGATGAAAAGAATATCTAAAAATATGCCCAACCTTGCGTTATTTGTTTTAGTTTATTTATTATCACTTTTCGTTCATTTTTCCATTGCTAAAAGATGTGTATCAAAATGAAATCGAACAAAAATTTAAAGTAGTCGGTGGATACGTATATCGTTCAATATAAGAGGGTTGAATATTGTAGGAGTAAGTGATATCTAAATATTAACCCTCTATGGTTATGGTTGAAAGAGAAAGAGCATATATATTTGATTAGGGATTATAAATTCGCACAAGACCCTTCCTGTAGACAAGGTCTCCCTACAAATTCAATAATGTTTCTCTTTTACCACCCCATAACATACTTTTATGTGTAATTCGACAACCCAACAACTTTCAATAAATTTTATTTCAAACGCGAAAGAAGGGACCGCAATTTAAAATAGCTGTAAGTACGTTTCAAAACATTTATTCCTCTCAGAAACGTAAATGAAGTTCAGGAGTAAATAGGATGTTTTACAAATTATGATTCATTTGAGAAGATAGAGTGTGGACCTGTAGGGTTACAATCCTGCTGTCCTGGCAAGAGCATTGACCTAACCAGCATACGCCAAAATCCACAATGAGAACTGGAGAGCTCCTTCTCTTGTTAGAATATGCATTTTCCACGTTAAAATTGAGTAGGTGCACAGTTGTAATCATTATGCGAGATGCATATATGCATAATGTTCACTTCTGACATTCCCAATAACATTTCTAGTTGCCTCCCTAATAAGTCAAATTCATTTTGGGCTCCCTTCCAAATTTTGAGATCCGTCTCTTAGCTACCAGATTTTTATTTTTCATTGGCCACTAGTAGAAAACTCCGGTAGAAAAGCCGAGAAGCTAGAAATTTGACAAATTCCCCGAGACAGTTCCACTACCCCTTACGTCGCACACCTTTTTTATTTATTTAAGATGTGAAAATCTTCAGAAAGCCGACGTGAGGTTGCACTAAAACGTCTAACTCACTAAAAACGCATCCGATCGCCCACTTTCTATGGAGATCTATTCTACGTAGAGACTGGGAATCCGCGTTAACAAATATTACAGTCCTTCATTTCAGCTTAAAGCTCTTCTTGGATGCCGATTCCGGTGTTAGCCTTTAGACGCTTCTTTCAACAATGCGTCGTTCTATCTGTGCCTCTACTTTTTATCTTACCTTTCGAGGTTGGAAGTACGCTTGGCGACGTCCTTTGCTTACTACTGTTGCTGTTATATATCCTCTTTATCTTTCATAATATTCGACGAGAGCTCAAGTGCTATTGTCCATTCATCTTAACCCCTTCTTCTTCTTCTTCTTCTTTCTCAGCCACTTCTCGTCCACTCCTGGACATAGGCCTCCTTCATGTTTTTCCATGCTGTCCTGTCTTGTGCCTTCTGGAACCATCTTTTCCCTGCTTGTTTTTTGATGTCGTCAAGCCACCTCCTCTGGGGTCTCCCTGTACTTCTCTTTGTTTGTCTTGGTCGCCAGTACGTTAGTTTGGTTACCCATTTAGCATGATCTTGCCGGGCTACATGTCCTACCCAGCGCCACTTCAGTTTTGTCTTAACCCCTAATAAGCATTATATTGATGTTATTCTCGTCTCTCAGAGTCTGCCCAACCTAGAAAGATCAGCTCTCCGTGATTCCTCTCTACCCATGGTTGGAAATTGGGTATAAAAGTCCTCGTTCAAAGACCCTTGTCTGAGGTCGTCCTCGCTTACCTAACCTAACGTAACCTAACTACTACCTCTTCCACTACCCACTACCCACTTAACCTTACCTCCCTTGATTTGCTATTTACTTGTGAAATGGAAAAATATCTATAGCCTTCCAGCTACTGGCTGCATTATACTAGCCTGGCTACAGGCTAAAAGGTGTACAGGTATAAAAAAGAATCTAGTAAACCAAGTCTGTAACAATCAGTTCCAACTGGCTCGAGTATCAAGTTATACTGATAGATCCGGATCCCCCGATTAGTTCAACAGTTGTTCACCTTTCCATAAAAATATTTAATTCCACCACGCACATGACCAGTTATATATTCCAAAAATATCTTGACTCTAGATCCACTGGTTAAAGTCTTTTTATTTTTTGTTGGTCCACAAATAGAAAAATTCAATAGAGAGGTTAAAAATTTGCTAATTATTTAGAAAAAAGAACATTTGTGTCCCTCAGTGCCCATTACAAAATAAAATAAAACCGTCTTCCCAAAACAGAGCTTGGCACACTGTAAAACTTATTGCAGTAGAAAATTGTTTGTTCTCCGGTGGCTTCTTAGACTTTAGACCCTTGCATTTAAGCCAGACGATCCTTTAAACATCTCAGTCACGTCATTGGCTCGTTTGCAGTTCTGCCCGACTGTCCACTTCCTGATAAGCAGAACCCAGAGTGTGTGAGGGAGATTCTCCGAGGGCTCTTCATGTATTAGGGTTGTTTCGGACGCTTATAGTATGTAGGATTTTACTGAGGGGGCAGGGGGAAGTGGCTCGTCAGTATATAGGCTTATCGCCGTCCTCGGGTATACCTAAGAAGTATTTTCACTTTCACTTTATAAAGAGCTTCCTGTGCCATTCTAAAAGTCTTTCCGCAAGGTTTCTTTTGATAAAGATGCTCCCAGAGCAGCTTTGGGGGAATTAAAAGAGCTTTAAAGACCTCCCATAGCGAAGTCCAACTGCCATCTCATTTCCTTCAATTCTCTAATGAATGTGTTTCGTGTCACAGAGTTGTGCATTAAAAGGTTTTGTAGGTTTCCCAGGATTTCTTATAGTTCACAAGAGCTCCCAGAACAGCCTGGCTCTCCGTGTAAGTGTGAATTCACTCACCTTTGAGAGTGTGTTCTAAATTTTAAACATTGCAAAAATTTCAGCCTGCAAGGCTAATTGATGCAGGCCGAGTAACAACTTAGTTCTGACCCGAGACAGGATATGCCCCGCGCCTATGTCTCAAACTTGGTCACCACGAATAAAATTTTGAGCGTTCGCTTTCCACTCCTCACAAGTGGGAGTCAAGTCAATTTCTGAGTTTCTGTCTACCTTCCAAACTGATCAGGATAGAATCATGAGATTCCATATGAGTAAGGTACTCAAAAACTATTTTCGGAATTTCCTTTTGATTCGCCCCTTACTTTCCAATTTCGTTCTTAAAGGGTAAAAATGAGGTTACAGAATGATTTGTTGATTGTCTATCTGGTCCCTAAAGACCGTAAAAAGTTGGGTGCAATCTATTGGCTCGATAAGTGCCCTTTCTTCCAAGTAGATACTACTTCTGTTATGACACATCTTGTAATAAAAATTCAAACGCCAAACTGTCATAAACACAAGGTTCACTTCCAGTGATAAATCACGTTCTGTGAGGGTTAGTAGGGCAAGATTAAAAATGATGACTAGGTCATGGTTAAGGTTTAATGCGAAAGGAAATATCGCGTTGGGGTAGCTGTAATGAGAAAGCGCATTGATTAGAATCTTTGGGAGAAACGCGTCAACGTCACCCCAAACTTTTGTGTTATTACCCTTATTTCGTCGTCCGCTTCTCACCATCTGCCTAATTACAATTGCAAACGTTTTTCCTCCCTCAATATGATAATTATGCGTTCATTTTTGATATGGTAATTAAATGATAAGATCTAAACCACAGTTTGCACTAAAACAGCAACGGTAACGAACGTAATTTTAGTAAAATTTGAGGGTTGGTTTATTTTATTTATTTATTTGTTGGCAAAAGTTGAATTTTATTTATTATTTTAGATGTTCTGGAGTAAATCACTGCAGCTTTATTTTAACAAAAGACTGCCCAGGTGCCGAAACATGGGGATTCGGTAATCTCACCGTCAAATATGCTTGTGTTACAGGTAAGGCTTTATTATAAAGAGAAAATAAGTATCAAAAATGTGGCGAAAAGCCACTAAAATCCGTCACGTATTAAATATCGAAAGCAAAGCAAACAAACGGAAGCGTGCAGTTTCTACAATCCCCAGATTTGGAAACTCCACACGACCAACCAACTCCATTGTTTGCCTTTCGACCCCATTTATTATTCCGTAAGCGGAAAGAATTGTATGAAATTTACGCGGCTAAATTGGCTTTTTTATTAAAATAAAATTTGCAGAAAGACGCGTAACGAAGTACTGCAATAAAAATATAACTCTACCAGCACCCGAATCCGTCGGAATATCGCAAGGGTTCGTACACAACCCTGGATATCCTCGTTTCTACTTGGGAAAACAAACATGCACTTGGAGAATACAAGCACCGCCACTTCAAAAAGTTAAAGTTGTAATTTTCGACTTATCTCTAATTAGTGAGTACTCCACATGCCTAGTTGACCTAAAAAGGCTTAATTTGAAATTTTCAAGGCTCGCCCTCGATCGAAGATTGCACCGACCTAATAGACGTAAGCGATTCGGGGCAAACAATTTATTCGTCGTGTAAACAACGAGAACCACCAATCGAAATAGTATCATTGGGCGATAGTTTGGACGTCTCGTTAGTACCGTCTCCGAACGAAACCCTTTTACCTGCAAGAGGTGTCCTTTTCTATTACACTGCCGTGGGTTGTCCAACACCGAGACCTCCAAGAGACGGCTATTTAGTCTATAGAAACGACACAGTAGCCGAATTTAAGTGTTGCGTTGGTTTTGTTTTTCCCGACACGAAAATTAGAAAAAGAATCATCACTTGTCTAGGACATAGATGGAATACCTCATCACCAATGCCTAATTGCTTCAGTAAGTACTCAATTTATTTTACTTTTTCGCTGAGTAAAACTCGTAGAAATAAGGGTCTGTCTGTCTGTGTGTAGATAACGCCGGCAAATAAAAACTACTAAATCGATTTTGTTAAAATTTGATTTCGACCACTTTAACAAAATTTCATTGACAAAATAAGCGTTTAAACAAAATCGATACAGGGTGGTTCAAAATAAAGAAGTTATTTTGATCGCATTTTGGAAATCTTGAGCCACAGAATTTATACTTGACTATAAGTTAGTACGCATTGGCTCTAATTTAAAAAATACATTTTCAAATTTTTATATTCAAAATGGCGGCCAGTATAACAATCGTCCCATTTTCTGTTTCTTTTAATATAACTTTGCAAATATTTATTATTATACTAATCTAAAAACAGGAATACATAGGCAAAATATAGGGCTTTAGTTTAAATATAGTCGATTTTGAAAATAATTTCAAAATTCCCTACTTTAAAAGGCCAAAGTTGACTAAAATTTTAAAACGGATTTTCTCTAAAACGGCTCCGCCAATTTTCTCTATATTTTAATACGATGTAGATATCGAAGTATTTAATCAAACACCGTTGTTTGGTTCATTTTTTATGAGCAGATCCGGAGTTATGATTTTTTGAAGGTCAAAATTTCAAAAATGTATAATTTCTTTTGTAATCAAAATTTGTAATTGCAAGTAGGTATATTAATTTATTCAATCAATATCTATTATTTGTCACAACTTTGGTTTAAAAAACACTTCCGGTTAAACCGGAAATTAGCCAAGCAAAACGAGTTTTTAAAAACACCCTGTATATTTTATGATTTTTTTTAATATCGTAAGATTAGCTGTCAAATGATACCAAACATGCTAAATTTTAACTTCTGGTTTAACCGGAAATGGGGTTAGTTTTCCTATTTTAAATACAACACCCTGTATATTTTAAAAGGTTTGGAAGATTGTAAACTTAACTGACTAGTGATATCAAACATGTAATATTTTGACTTCCGGTTCGACCGGAAATGGAGTTTGATTTAGAACCGCCCCGAATAATTTTGGGAGAGCTTCTAAGCGTACAATTGTGGGGTACTATTTCTGATATCTTTTTTATTATTTTCAACGCTTACGAAAAACTCCTTTTATGGCCACATCAGTCGTTTATTATTGGGTTTTAAGAGCTCACGAGCTCTCAAATTTAAGTTGCTAGGTTACGAGAGGTAGTAAACAAGAAACACTCGAAATTAATCGACAAAATGACCTAAGCCACACTGATCAATATTTCAATTCTAATTACATTTAAAACGCAGGTATACTAATAAAATAAAGCCCACCTGTGCTTCTAAAATATTTTATTTCACAATTAATCGATAGCTTTCGTACGGCTTGAGACATCGAACTCTAGTGGAAATACTGAAATACAGTTGGGAGAGCATTAAAGGGTTTGCAAAATTTCAATTTAGTTAATTAACTAACGTAAACGTAAACCTGAGTGTAATGTTTGAAGTACGATATGGGAGATGAAAGTGAGAGTTGTAGGATGATGATACCCTACAGCTGTGACATAATTACAAGGTAAATCGATAAATTTGAAAGAGTTGCTGTCCATAATTTTAATGAGTTTTTGCTCCAGTGAAAGAATGATAAACTGTGGGTTTAGTTTAGCGTTTGTAAAGCTTTCAATCGATTTGAAATGAAACGAATACGTATTATATACGTATTCAAACAAAGAGATGGGTATTAACGTTTTACTATTATGTGTATGACCATCAGATATGTGGCCATTGATGGCCGTACTTCAAAGAGCACTTAAATCCTCCCTCTAGGCAAACCTGAAACGTTAATTTTATTTTAATTTTGATTTTTGAGCATATCCAAGCAAATTCACGTCCAAGTTTGTGTATATGGGATGGGGAGGGCTACGGTTTACAAAAAAAGTTGGGAGTACAAAGTCTAAGCCCTTCAGGAAGTCTTATACACGACTAGTAGGATTATTTTCCAGTTAATACGGCTACGTACAGAGTAAATCAATCAAATCTCCAGTTTCTATTAATGTTTTGCGGTTTCGTTCTCGTGTCATCAGGAATCTACACACACTCAAAGCTTAAATGAGAACTTTGTGTCTCGAAATTCATATAGAAAATCTCAACATTGATAATGCAGCAATAGAATTTTATTTTACTATTATGACAGACAGACAGGAACAAGTTTTTTGTCTCGGGACTGATATGTAAGAGACAATGGTATATAGACAGTCTCAAAATTGCTAGACAGTCAACCAACCCTGTAAAAGAGACTCTCGGAGACAACGACGACAAAAACCGCACCAGGCTCATTAAAAGGCACCTCCGTTTTGATTAACATCGAATGGGAGTATGTGAATTGAAAGAAATTAAAAATTTTTGTTTGCAACTACTCGCACAGCCTAGAGGAATATTTTTGCATAGATATGTACTACCTTACGCCCTTAAGTATTTCTACATAAATGGGCAAGCACGCTCCTGTGCCGATTATCACAGCAGATTTAAAATGTAACATGTAACCATTAACCATTTGACATAAATAAACGTGCTGATGTGAAGATAAACATTTTTAAGGGATGAGCTAATTATAATTGGGGTAATTAACTCGACAACATGACGTGACAAACAATTTTAACGCTAATTGTCACTTGACTAATAAATTCATTGAAGAGATTATAATTAAAATTTGAATTACAACACTACTATGCGTAGGCGCGGGGAGAGGTCTATTTATAAGGTCAACAAAACAATGGAGAGTGTTTTTTTCAAAATTTTGTAATGCAATATTATCGGGTGGATATAATAATGGCTCCATTTTTTCTATTTTGGTTTATGTTGTAGATATCAAAGTTCTTACTCAAACAACGTTTGTGTGGTTTGTTTGCCATGGTCAGATCCGGAGAGAAAAGTCCGAATCTTCCAAAAACTTTTTACTTTTTTCTAATCCAAATTTCTAATTGCCAGCTGTCACATTAATTTGTTCTATAACTTTCTATCATTTGATACTATTTTAGTTGTAAAAAGCTCCAAATACCTAAAAAGTTATAGAAAACACCCTGTATATTTTGGACTTTCTTTTTCGTAGACTTTAGTCTACTTTGAAAAAGTATTCTATCTAATAAAAAAAAACATTATATTTAATGTAATTAATCGATGGTTCGAGTCCCCCTGAATTCAAAAAATAAAACTCTTGGATTATGTCTGTCTGTAAGGATGAGTTCGATACAGGGTGGCCCAAAATACGAGAGCTATTTTGGTCGCATTTCGGACAATGTTGACTCACAGTATTTATACTATGCTAGAAGTTAGTACACATTGGACCTAATTCAAAAAATACTTTTTCAAATTTTTGAATTCAAAATAGCGGCCAGTATAACGATCGACCCATTTTCTAGTTTTTGCCTTATAACTTTGGAGATAATTTTTATTAAAAAATTCTAAAAACAGGAATATTTATTAGGCAAAATATAGGGCTTTAGTTTTGATATAGGTAGTCGATTTAAAAAATAATTGACTACTTTTCAAAGACCACAGTTGATTAAAATTTTAAAACGGAATTTCTCAAAATCGGCTTCGCCCATTTTGTGTATATTTCGATATGTTGTAGACATCGAAGTTATAAATAAAACACCGCTGTATGGTTCATTTGCTATGAGTGGATCCGGAGCTAAGATTTTTTAAAGGACAAAATTTCAAAAATTTATAATTTCTTTGGTAATGAAAATTTGGAATTGCAAGTAGGTATATTAATTTAACTCGTAATTTCCTATTATATGCCAGAATTTTAGTTCAAAAAACTCTTCCGATTAAACCTGAAATTAGCCAAGCTAAAAGAGTTTTCTAAAACTCCCTGTACATTTTATGATTTTTAAAATAGCGTAAGATTATCTGTCCAATGATACCAAACATGTTAAGTTTCAACTTCCGATTTAACCGGAAATGGAGTTAGATTTTCTATTTTAAATTAACACCCTGTATATTACAAGTTTTTTAAAAGTTTGTAAAATTAGCTATCTAGTGATACTAAACATTTAATATTTTGACTCCCAGTTTAAACGGAAGTGAAAGTAGCTTCCTATTTTAAACAGAAACGCCCGGTATAATTATTTTAGTTTTTTTAAATCAGAGAGAGCTTCTGATCATACTATTGTTAGGTACTACTTCTGATATATTTTTGAATATTTTGTTTCATGATACTAAACATTTTATATTTGTACTTCCGGTTTAACCCGAAACGGGGTTAGCTTTTCTATTTAACATACAACACACTGTATATTTTAAGTTTTTTGAAAGATGTAAAATTATCTGTCTAGTGGTATGTGATTCTAATAATTAGAATTGCGTACGTATATTGTATTGTGCCAACTAACAGGAAAAAGGTGCAAAATAAATTTGTGTATGAATTCCAATTCTTCAAGAACTAGATAAACAAGTTTAGCAAATTAACATGAAAATACAAAATAATTCTAAACACAGCTGAAGACGTCATCATCGGTGCGCATTGAGAGCAAAACTTACTATTGTACTCATTTTGCATTTGATTATGATTACGACAATAGTAACAAGTTTTCTCCTTTTGTGTGTAAAATGTACGCAGAAAATGTTCAAAATAAAAGTTTTGTGAATAGCCGAAAACCCTAAAATAACAAAAGGGACATACAAACAATAGAAAATTTAATTAAAAGAGAGAAAACAACGCACATAACGAACAAATCAGGTAGTACCTCTACTATAATTTGAGTGAAATTCGCGTGTAATTGGAATGGAATAATTTGATTGGATGATCGATTTTAATTGAATTAATTTATTTTTTTCGTGAATACATTTGAAACCGGTGGCGTCCTACAAGTTCCCAAAATTCACGTAAAGAAAATATCCGATTCATATTATAAGATGGTTCACAACAGTTTACGATTTAGAGGAAATTAAGAAATTTTGGTATCACCGTTAAAGTTATTTCTATTCTATTAAAAGTAGAGATAAAGTAAATAGAAATATAATGACATCTCTGTTTAAATACACTGATAAACATTTAAACGGATAAAAAATCGAAAATGTAGTTACAGCATTCCAGCTGATAATGTGATAATTAACTCGTAACTCGTACGTCCCCAATTACTTGAAAAAACTGGTTAAAAACATGTTCTCTTATTTTCATTATTAATCAAATTGGCGCAGCCGGTAGGATTTTTGAAATTTCGCTGGTGGCTGGCTGGTGGTTCATTAAAAATATTCCTTTATTACATAAAGTTTAATTTATTAACGTTTTTAGTCTCCCTGAATCCAAAAACGTTTAGAATAAATTTTTTTGAAAACGTCTGTCCGTGTGTGGGTCTGTGTGTAAAGCCTTAAAACAAAAACTACTGAAGCGATTTTGTTGAAATTTGATTTTGGTCACTTTAACAAAATTTTATTGACAAAATAAAGTTTTGAACCAAATCGATACAGGGTGGTCCAAAATAAGGGGGTTATTTTGGTCGCATTTTGGAAAATCTAGAGCCACAGTATTTATACTCGGCTATAAGTTAGTACACATTGGCTCTAATTAAAAAATTACATTTTCAAATTTAAAAATTCAAAATAGCGGCCAGTATAAAGATCGTCCCATTTTTTAGTTTTTTTATTATAACTTTGGAGATAATTATTATTATGAAAATCTAAAAACAGGAATAGATAGGCAAAATATAGGGCTATACTTTTGATACAGTCAATTTTTAAAGTAATTTCAAAATTGACTACTTTTAGACGACCAAAGTTGACTAAAATTTTAAAACTGATTTCCTCTAAAACGGCTCCGCCAATTTTGTCTATACTTTGATATGTTATAGATATCAAAGTTATTAATTAAACACCGTTGTTTGGTTCTTTTATTATGAGCAGATCCGGAACTATGAGTTTTTGAAGATCAAAATTTCAAAAATGTATAATTTCTTTTGTAATTTAAATTTGTAATTGCAAGTGGGTATATTAATTTATTACATAAATTTCTATTATTTGCCATAATTTTGGTTTAAAAAGCACTTTCGGTTAAACCGGAAATTACCCAAGCAAAATGAGTTTTGGAAAACACCCTGTATATTTTATGATTTTTTTAAATATCGTAAGATTAGCTGTCCAATGATGCCAAACACGTTATATTTTGACTTCCGGTTTAACCGGAAATAGGATTAGCTTTCCCATTTTAAATAGAACACCCCGTATAGCTTTCGATTTTGGAACTGAGGGGAAAATTCTGAGCATACTATTGATTGATACTATTATGGCTATATCAGCCGTTTATTTTGTATTGTCTATTCTATGTACTTATAATAAAAGAGATAGTGAAACACCCTGTAGATGAGTAGCCGCATAAAAATAATTACTAACATTTTGGAACTCAAAACAAACTTTAGAAAAACTTGACGCCTCGAAAATACTTCTAGCGGAATGAAACGCCTAAGTTTTCCGCTTTCCTTCCCGCTGCGAACAAGCTCAGCAGCTGTAATTAAATGACTAACCGAAAATTTTCTTAATTTTCTACTTGAAAAATTAAATGAAAACACAAAAACGCGCAATGTACATTTTTAGAGCGCAGTTTATTGTCCTCTTCGGATTTATTCATTATTCAAATTCGTTTTCTCTCGTTCTCGTTCATTTTACATCACTTCTATTTGTGGCGCCTCGACGTCGACTGCCGAATAGTTTACATCCAGTTGATGGCAAAAAGTTTCCGCGTTTCCACGTGTTTTTTGGCTATAAACAAAGTTTAATTAGATTTGTTAGAATTTAGAATTAAAAAATTTTAAGTTATTGGTGACGACATTTTTGAGAGGAATTAACGAATTACTAGCTGGTTTATCAGTACTTATGACATAGTTCGTTATATTTGGTTAATATCCATATTTAGAGGCGTACTTTACGTTATCTTAATTTATATACAAGGCCAAAGTTTATTTAAATTACTTCAATGAATGGTAAGTTGATAGACAGTACTCATTACTTACATCGTTAGTTTTATAAACAAAGTAAAGCGAAAGTTTGCAAAATATCGCTTCTTTATACAATAAAAAAAGGTAAATTAAGCATTTGAGTAATAGAACTAAAATCGCTCTGTTCAATTTATTACAGGTAGTAAAATTATTGAAAATAACGAATTACATCCGATCGAATTAATTTCGTCCTCAAGCAAAAGCAACATGATGGAAAACAATAATATCCAAGGTAAATTTCGGTTTTTTATTTAAAAACCTAAATAAATTATTATTTTTTTCTTTTTTTTAGAAATCGTCGTACCTACAATTATAATGGTGGGATTATTTGTAATCAATTCCATTATACTATTCGTGATATGCAAATACAGGCGCAGGTAAGAATTTGCACTTTTAAAATTTTAATTTCGAAACGTCAGTCGGACCAATGAAATGTCGAGCACTACGCTCTATATCCATATCCGGTAGTCCAGTGTCGTACTTCGTGAATTTGTTCAATTTGTCAAAATTTTGTTTCTTGGCTTTTGGGACCGTAAAGTGCCTAAATTGCGCCGCAGGCGACCATTTTTTATTGTTCAAGGTCAGACGGATTAAAATGAAGTTCAGGGCGATTAATACTCGCCAAAAAGGGCGTTTTACAAAAACAAAGTATTACTATAGGTTTCACGTTATTCCGAAATGACTTCTTGACTTTACTTATGGCAAGCCTGTTAAAAAGGGCCATAAATTAAACTTACATATCCACCTTAGGCATTCGTTCAAAATTTTGCCTCTTTAATTCTTCCAAGTAAAGTTTTGAACAAACGTTCTAAGCCTAAGATGGCTCTGTAAGTTTAATTTATGGCACTTTTCAATCGACTTACCGTAAGTAAAATCAAAAAGTCGTTCCGAAAAAACGTGAAACCTACAGTAAGTCAACAGAATCTATTTCTAATGTTGGAAGTGAGAAAGAACAAACCGCATAAAAAAATATTGTTGAAGATTGTGGGACCCCTTTTAACCCGCGGCTCTAGACTGCAACCTAGTGGTAAGTCCAGGCCTGACATGAACATATGAACAATACTAAAATATCACGTCTTCAGTTTAAGATGACAAACTTGACAATTTAACTAAATTGGGGTACTTTTAAGAGGTCCTAAGTAGCTGACTAGTAAGTTTCTGAGGACTTCCTGGCTAGTCAGCTACTGAGAGTGTGTGAATTGTCTATCAGTGTTAGGCGAACATTGAGTTTACTCTCTTCTGGTAATACACGGCTTCTTTAGCCTCTTGCAAAGAGCTTTCAAATGAGCTCATTGTTCCACTAGGTTTCAGTGAAAAAAATTAGATTTTGCAAAATCCCGAATTGTTCATCATGTATAATACACAGGGTGCTAACTAAAAGGTAGGCACGCTCTCAATTTTTGATAGATCTAGAAAACGTGACAACTCGGTGTCAATTTATTTCCACAAAAGAGCCCGTGCAAAGATCTCATTTATTTCTAGCTAATTCAATGAAGCAGTTTTGGATAACGCCACTGACAGATTGAAAAACTATTGCAGAGGAATTTCAAAAATTCGTAGCCTCTTTTTACGTGAAAAAGATAGGCTAACCTAGCCTATATACGGGTGCCTATAAACGCACAATATGTAGGACACCAAAAAGGGCGTTATCCAAAATTAAAATACACTGCCTGATTGGCTTTAATATTTCTAATAAAATAAAATTAACTGAAAGAAAGCCAAGTTTTGTTATCATTTTCTTAATAGATCTGCGGATCTGCCAATATTCTAGATTCTAGAGGGTGCCCACCTGCTCACCCTGTATATTTGCATCCAGTAAAGTTTCTAAATTCGACGGGATTATCCCCCCGTCCACCCACGCCAAATTTGGCTATTGACCAGTAAAACTAAATATTTACGTACTTTTGAATCTTCCCCTTTCAAGAATATCTAGATCCACCCCTGTCAGTAGTTAAGTTTCGATGAAATTCCCATTACAAAAATTAATTACAATCGTTTTTAATGATAATATATTACAGTATATACAGTGTGTCGAGTGTGTACATCTGTACATTAAATGCAAACAAGAAGACGTCGATTTTGATTTTTAGCTGCCCATTTGGGTACCATTTTTCCTAGTGGTCGTCGTTGTTCCAATTAGTCTATTTTAAAAATAATGATTAACTTTAACACTTGGTCTTGGGCAGTTGAATAAAATCCTGATATTATGCTATTGGCTACCACATGCGACGTTAACTGCCTGAGGGCATCAATTTTAAATTGGTCGAGCTTACTAATTACATGATTCATACAAAAATGATAATTATATTTTGTCCTTTGCTATAATTGCTATAAAAATTTTATTAAAAAGTTAAACGCATTGAAGCTTAACAAAGCTCTTCCTGCATACCCTAAAATTAATTTATCGTTCCCTTGCGATTGAAGTCTTTAAGAAAATTGCGCTCCATTGTCTTGTCTCTCATTTAATTAAAGACTAAATTGCAAAATTGGGGTTTCAGATTGTTTTACTTGAATGTTTGGAATAAACGTTGTACCTAAATATGATTTAATTTATTTGACTCGAGATACATACATTGTTGATATAATTAGAACTCTATTTAGTATATTTTTATAATTAATTAACTAACCAATATTAGTTAGTCAATGCCCAAACTCCAAAATATCTTTTTAAATAGTCTGTTATATGTGGTATAGAGGTTAAGTATCGGCTTTCTACCTAAAGTTCTCGAAAAGGTTGCAGTTTTGAAGTTATAAGCGAAAACCTGAGAAAAGAGGAAAACCCCACCCTTCTCGAGCCGCTCCCAAGCTAATGCTTCAACTGTTAAGGCAGACAATCTACACAACAAATGCAATTTATTGGTATAAAATTTTTTCAAGTACACCCTTACATACTTCGACGCGCTCTACCACCTAAACTGGTCATTTAACCAAAAAGATCTAAGAAACATAATTTGTAGGAAATTGAATGTACTTTATTTTTGTATAAAAACACTATTCACTAGAAGTGCGTAGTTTTCGAGTTATAAGCGATAAACAAAAAACAGATTTTTTTTACTTTTTGTCACATTTTAACGCTTTAGCGCCTAAGCCGTTTGTCTGAGGAGAGAACCTTTCGGATATAATTTGTAGGAAATTTTATCTAGTTTATTTTTGCACAAATGCACTTTTTGAAAAAAGTGGGTAGGTTTGAAATTATAAGCGAAAAACTGAAAAATGGCAAAAACCCACCCTTCTCGAGTCGCCCCTAAGTTAATGTTGCCACTTTTAAACGGCAGACGGTCGCTTTTATTACTCATTTGCTATGTTTATTCAGCCTGCATCGGTAAAAATCAAAATCATTTGTATTTCGGCAATCTGAATTTTGCCTCCCGGACACGCTATAATATCCGATATACCCTCAACTTCGACGCGCTCTACCACCTCACCTGTTTGTTTTACAAAAAAAATTTAAGAGGCATAATTTGTTGGAAATTGAATGTACTTTATTTTTGCATAGGAACACTTTTCTCCAAAAGCGCATAGTTTCCGAGTTATAAGCGATTTAAAAAATTTTTAGTCGAATTTAGAAGTTTTTTACTTTAACACGCGCTAGCGCCTAAATCGCTCACCCGAGGAAAAAAACTTAAGAGATATAATTTGTAAGCAATTTGATGTGCTTTGGTTTTATGCATATGAACTTTTGCCATAAAGTGCGTAGTTTTTGAGTTACACGCAAAAAACCGAAAAAAAGAGCTAAAATTCGCCCTTCTCGAGCCTTCCCCAAATTAATGCCGACACTTTTAACAGGCATGCGGTCGGTTTTATTATTCATTTGCAATGCTGATTCATCCTGCATAGTCAAAAATTTTGTACTTTATGGTTTAGTAAAATGTTCGCTGCCTCCCGGGAGTCACCTATGGGAAAGCAGTGGCAAACTACCGATAACAAGCTTCCCCAATTTAGTAGCTCTAATTCCACATTAACCTGTTGGTCCTATACGTTGGTGTATAATATTGTAAAGCGCTCTAGCAACATCAATGTATGCAGGAAAATCGTTTACGCTCTGCAAAACTTGATAGGAAGGCTTTCTATAGAAAAAACAATTTGTTCAAGCAGCCTTGAATTTTCACGAATTACAAAGTAGAGACCTATCTGAACTAACCTCCTCGCTCAAATTATGACAACTTGAATACTTACTAATTCTTGTTTTAAATTACAGAAGCGAAGCTGAATTAAAAGAAGAAGAACTTGTAGCGCTGCCAACAAATAAGAACAATTTCAATATAACTTAAAAAATTATTTTTTATTAACATTACAATGTAAGAACAGAAATAAAATTTTTAACTTTACAAATTCGTTTATTTCAAAAGTATTCCTGTAAAGACGTCCCTAATACCTTTTCGAGCTCTTGTACAGTTCTTTTACAACTTTTCTCAATTTCTTCTTCATCGTCTTCGAGTAATTCGGCAAGGAACGATACCGTTTCGGGCAGTAACGGCATGAAGTCTTCTCCTAATTTTTTAGCGAGCTCGCCCACACAGTTTAACCCTAACAACCTCATAACGGGCGAGTTGTGTCGCGTTTTTAACAAGATTTGATAATTCAACTGCTTCCAGAACGAATCGTCCGCAACGGCTACGGCAAATTGGGCTATACACGGGATTAAAACGACCGAAGCGCGCGCCTGTAACTTTTCCGTGCCTCCAAGCGAATTTTCCAATTGGTCGACTAAGGGTTGCATGAGAACGTCAAAACGTTCCTTATTGATAAACTTTTGACTATCGTAACTAAAGACGGTGTGTAAAGTTCGTAAAATATTTTCGACCAGCGCGATATTTTTCTCTTCGTCTTCGAAATAAAGCTTCGCATTTTTAACCAAGTTACATTTGTCCAAAAGTTTCGCGGCGTTGTTAAGGAAGTGTCCAGCAAAGAGAACGAACAACCCCTTGAGCGATTTGGCGAAAGAATTGGAGAGATTATAAAACGTTATGACTCTCTCGGATTTTGAGTTCGAGTGTACCGCCCAATCGAACAGTTGGCAATATAGGGGTCTAAAAGTCGACTCGGAAAGTTTCAAGGTTAACGTCAGTAGAGACTTGACGACGTGTTGCTCCACTTCGTTGGCTTCGGAATGGGTGCTTTCACCACTAGCGCGGAATTGGAGGGCATTTAAGAAGAATTTGGTGAATTCCGTTAAGTTCATTTGTATGTCGGCCCCTTGCATGTTTGTTAGAGTTTCTGTTAAAACGTCCATGAGAGGTTTCACGGCTAAATAAGTTCCTCCGTCGATTATCTTGGTGTAAGAGGTCTCGATCGCCGGAAGCAAGACGTTTATTGGAACTGTCGCTAATTTTTGCTGAATACTAGTGACTTTTTTAGTAAAAGGCTCTAATTTTTGGTCGTACGCTTGATTGCACTTACAAGCAATTAATGCAATTTCGAAAAGTATCTTTTCCACGTAAGGACTCAGGAACAATGAGAGACGTTCCAATATTTTATTTATAGCCGCAACGTTACTCGTTATCAACAAACTCGGACTTTCTAAACCACGATGCTCTTTTAAAACTTTCAACAAAATCGGCATTAGTTTGTTCAAACATGGAATCGAATGGGCCTGCAAAGTATTGCACAATTCGGCCACACACAAAATCAACGAGGCGGTTATATTTTCGTTTAGCTTTCCCAAACTGTTCTTAGTCAAACTGGTAAAGTATTCTAAAATTTCGACAAACTTTTCCGGAAATTCGGGAGCTAAAAGTTTGCATAGTAATTTTAGAGAGAATAAAGCTTTTTGTATGATTAATTCCTGATCGGATTCCAAGTCGCCTTCGTCGCACGTTTTTACTATGTTAATTAGAGACGTCACTAAAATGTTGCACAACTCGGTCTTGTCGCATTCTTGGAAAAATTCTGGATTGTGTTGGAGTTTATTGTTGAGAAGTTCCAGCGCTCTCTTTCGAACGGTGCTCAAACTGTACACCATCAATCCGTGAATTACCAGTAGAAACATTTTGCTGTGCAGAAGAGCGTTGATTGCGTCCAAAGTGTCGTAACTGTGATGTAACATAACTTTCCAATATTGAGCTTGAGGAGTGTTTGCGTTGCGTTGGGCCACTTTAGACGTATCCTGTATGAAGTTTAAAGTATTTATAATAAGCTCTTTGAAAATAACTTCCATTTGTATCAACTCGTCGTCAGGGACCTCGGCAACTTTCATAATAAACTTCTCAGATTCCAAAAGAGACGATAAAAATGTAATTATCGTATACTTGTAGTGTCTAAACTGCTTTAAGGTGTAGAATTTCATGTTAAAAATGTGGAGATTTTGGGTGTAACTATCTTCCTTTTGCTCCGGTAAGTTGCGTAAGTATTGGAAAAGTTTAATGCAACTCACAATTATGGTTTGGACTGGAAATTCTCGAAGTAAATCCGAAGCGATGGTCAAACGTTTTGGAAGATAGTCGGCTTCTTTATTAGGCCTCTGCTTTTCTTCTTGGATGTGACTGACGTGAGCTTCAAAAATAATCAATAGGAATATGTAGAGGTTCTCATTTGGATCTAAGCCTGTCAGAAGTTGGAGAAAGAGAGGCATTCGACGATGCTCTGGTACGTCTAAAATCGCATCCACAAACACTCTCAAAACATTAGTGACGCTCTCCTCCGTGCCATCTTTAACCAAGATGGGAATGACAGTTTCTATTACTTTACTCATTATTTGAAAGCTGTAAGCGTCGTCTTGTCGCAAAACTGACGTTCCGACAAACGTAAAAATGGAGATGATGTTGTGCATGATTTGTTGTGGAATTAAATTTGCAGTGTGTGCTAATAATAACAACGCGTGATGGTGGGTTTGGGGATTTCGCGATGCTCTAATGCACTGTACGACGGCTTGTATGTTAAAAGCGTTCTCAGGTAAACGCTGGTCTTCCATCCTACTGCAACAATGCAAAATCGCAGACATAACCAACTGTTTCGGATATTCGACTACCGACTGCTCGTCAAAATCCAAACACTTCTTCAAGATATCAAACAAAACAGATACAAGAACGGCCGTATGTCTAATTTTCTTCTTATCTTGAATAAACTCTAATATTGTTATGCCTTTCTTCCAATCGTTCGTTTCTAAAATATCGATGGTTGGAATGGAGAAAGACCTTTTAGTCTCATTTTGTTTTGGAGAGCGTGCGTCTCGCATTTTTTTCATCAGCTCCAATAGTAACGACGCGTCTAAATCGATTCTTTTGAAAATTTGAGCAGCGGCGTTTAACGTGTCCAAATTTTTTGTATTCGACACCATATCGGCGATTAAATCGACAATCAGACTTTGAACGGGACATTTTAAGTTTGCAAACAATTCTCTATCGATCTGTTCCAATAAAAGCGCCGCTGGACAAGTTACTTTGCCCTGAAATTGAATAACCGCAGTGTCGTTACGAATACTCTCTTTGATGAAACTCCAAATCGGAGTATCGAGTTCCACGTGCGGAGCCACGTTTAAATCGAATCGTAAAAGATTGCGATACATAATTGTTGATTGTGAAAGAGTTAATTTTTTCGAATTCTCATTCACTTCGCCGAGAATGCTCAACGCTAATTTAGAAGTAATGGCATACACATCCAAATCGTTCATATACGATAAAAGAGTAACGATGCCGGCTCTCAAGTACATTGGGTAAGTTACGTTTGAAAGTGTGCCGGTTAACGAGTCCAGGGAATTTTTTAATATCGAATCACTCGAAGTGACTTCTTGGGGCAATATATTAAACATCATCATTGGAATTTGATCGTGATCCAACACTATCTCTTCACGGTATACTAGAAGTTTTTTTAACAACTTGAAGTAGTTGTTTTTGTCACTCGCAACATTTTTAGAAATGATTTGTAACAAATCCATCCCAATTTCGCGTATTTCGGCACTAGGCATACTTAAACTAATCAAAATGTACGGAATTGTGACTCCTTGAAATTCAACTAACGCATCTAATCGAGTGTGTTCGTTCTGCAACAACATTTTTGCGATTTTGAAACAACTTAATCTCAAATCGTCATCGATTAATCCATTTTCTGCTACAGTTATATTCAACAAAAGTTGGACAATCCTCACTAATGCTTCTCCACAGAAGTGTTTGAAAAATATGTTTAACGTTTTAAAATGCGCTTTTGACTTTTTAATCTTTTTATTACAACCTTCCAGCAACATTTTCAAAATTCTTATGTAAAACTGACTTAGGTGCGTATTCACGCTAAAGTCGTAAAGTCCAAAATTCGATTGCTCCTTTTGAGTTTTTTTAATCAAAGTCTTAACGCCAGAAAGAAAGCTTTCAAGCGACACTTTATTATTTTTCGATATCGCTTCTTTGGACGGGTTCCAATAATTTTCGAAAATGTCCAAAACTAAAAGGTTCGTTTCGATTGCGCTATTTTCGGGCAAACAGTTAGATAAAAGTAAAATGGCCATTTGCTTATGTAAAGCCTTCATGTTTTGCTCTGGAATTTCTCTTAAAGCTCCAACCACTACATCCACGCCTGGAAGGTGAGTGCACTCGCAAAGAGTCGACTTCATGCACTCGCGAAATTGTTCGGGCGTCGACGAGTCGATAAATCGTTGCCGGTAAGTGCTCAAAATTTGTGACTCCTTTCCATAACTCGACGAAAGTATCTGTTTAGCAGCTTTCAATTCAGCCTTTGTCGAAGGAAGTAAAAATGGTAAAACATAAATAAATAGCGTAACATTTGTTTCATTAAAATGGGAACATAAAACGTCCAAAGCAGAGTACGTGACCTTCCAAGAATCTTCCTGGTTTTGATGATTAGTTAATAATTTTATTAATAAATAGCTCAAAGTTTTATCGTCAAAAACTTCGCGCAACTTAGAATTAAACATGCGTAAAGTTTCCACGACGACATCAGAATCTTCGTCGTTGAAACAATCCGTGAGGGAATTTTGCAGCATGGATATGTCCCTTTCGAAGAAAGAATCGTAATTATCGAGCATAATTTGTAATCCTTGGATTTTTATGCTCGAATTGGTGTGATACAATTTCTCGAATAAGTCGTATCCGTGCTCGATCGTAGTGAAATTATTGATTAATTTGCGCAAAATCTTTTTGAGATGTCTCAAATCCTTACTTGATGGGTTCATAATTTTTTTGACCGTGCCATCGAATGCATTAGGATACTGGCGCTCTATTCGACGAACGAAATCTTTTAACCACGATGTGCTGGTTTCGGAAAGTTTTCGATGTTTAGAATACGACTCTAGAATTGATCTGAAAAAATGATAACATTTAAAAACTAATGGCGGAACTATTATGATGATTAAAATATGAAGAAAGTCGCAAAACCCTTACACCTTTCCAAATAGAGAAACTACAAACGCTAAAAGCACCACTATAGCCTGTTTAGTCTATAATACTGTAGTTTCACATCGGCACTCGACTAAAGGCCTAAAGGGACTAACACAAATACGATAGAAATAGATACTGTAACCTTCTGAAAGAAGTTTGTGGAGTTTCAGAAATCAAAACCCGCTAAATAAGCAGTTTCAGGGTCAGGTTCAAGCCTTTAAGGGGCTCTTTTCAAAATAGCCAAATTTGATTAAATGTTTGAAGTATTTTGCTTTACACTTAGCTCGGATACTTCCACAGAAATTCGACCGGTGGACTCGGTTAGATAAATCTGAAAATTACTTATGTGGCGTAACTTCAAACCTTGAATAAGTGAAGCAAATTATTACCAGCAGACCATTATAAAGAATTTGTTTTTTGTAGTAGAACTTCAACAGTTCATATAACCCCTTTACAAAGAAGAAAAATTCCTATAAACATAAGTGGTTGAACACAAAAAGGGTGTAGTTTTCAAGTTATAAACAATAATTTAAAAAAAAAGCTTGTTTTGGTTGATTTTGGAATTTTGTCTCAACTTTAACGTGCTCTAGCGCTTAAGCCGTTCGTCTGAAGAATAAAACCTAAGAGACACAATTTGTAAAAAATTTAACGTAGTTTATTTTTATATAGTGGCATTCTTCTCAAAAAGAGCATAATTTTCAAGTTATAAGCGATAAACTAAATAAACAGTTTTTGGTGCGATTTTGGAATTTTTGTCAAACTTTAACGCGCTCTAGCGCCTAAGGCGTTCGTCTGAAGAAAAAACCTAAAATAAACAATTTGTAGAAAATTTAACGAATTTTATTTTTGTACATAAACACTTTTATCAAAAACTGCGTAGTTTTCAAAAAAATTAAATAAAGAGCAAAAATCCTCCCTTTTCAGCTGGCCCACAAGTTAATGTGCAACTGAGGAGTAGTAGACGATAGTAGATTTGACACATTTGCATTGTTCTTTCAGCCTACATCGTCAAAAATTTTGTATTGGGTGGTTTAGTATAAGTAGTAACCTCCCCGCCCGGAATAGTGGGACAACTGGAGGTTTAAATGAGTGCCGTAGCAGGAAGTGAAATATTTTAATCGCTATTTACTGTTAACTATAGAGACTAAACAGTAGACTAAACAAAGACCTTAAAACTGAAAAACCTGCAACCCGCCAATAATTTTCCAATACGCAAGTAAACATAAATGAACAAACTTAGAATTCTTTTAATGAAAGAACACATCCCGTAAGCTCTCATGCAAAATTTTAAAGAATAAGATTTTAAATAGCTACTTACATCATTAAAACATCAACAAATTCGTCCTTGATCTTCAACTCGTTGAATAGTTGGTCTACAAACTTTGTGTTAAGTTCATTTTGTCCTCCCACTAAAATTCCGTTAATTCCATTGAAAAACAGTACACTCAGCAAAGGATAAACATCCACTTCTTCACGATTTAACGTTTCCACTATCTTGGAAATATCCTCTTTACCACTCAAAGTTCTAAAAGCTGCATCGGAAATTCTCGTATAATGACTTTGAGATTTGTATAGCGCTATCAAAAGCAACACGGCTTCCATCTTCAAACTTGGAATAGTTATTTGCACTATCTTTTCAACAAATTTATCTAAAATTGTATCGCCAAGGGAAGTTTTAGTTAAAAGTTTCGCAACAATCACGTAAGATGAGGCAACAAAGTCCGGTATATAAGATGTTAAGCCTTTTAATAGAACTGGAAGCATGTGCGTTACTTGTAGCTCGCTTACTTCACTAGTATACTCCAAAGCGCCTACATAAGTCGTACAATAAAAATTAAACATCGTAATCAACAATTTAGGGTTTTCGTACTCCTCGATGATTGAAAGAACTGACGTCGATATGAATTCCAGAAAATACGGATCAGATGCAGCGTGGTTATACAAAACTTGTTTAGGTAGGTGAATTCCGGATGTTTTCAACTTTTTCAACCAAATCCACTTATCGGCAGGCGACTTTAAGTTAAACAACTGCAAAACTCGTACAAATATATTTGTTTCGTGATACGGCAAGATTAAAACCAACAAGTCTTCTCTACTATATTCTTGGATATCAAACCGATAAATTAACCATTCCAGCGCTTTATATGAACAATTAAATAGAAAATGTGGCGAGAGTAAAAACAAAAACTTCTTCACATTCTTATCGAGTCTTTGGTTAGCCTCGGCAGTTTGGACGGCACGTTGGAATTCTTTCGAAGTTTCGTGAAAGAGGGTGTTTTTAAATTGGGCGAAAACTTCATCGCGTTCAATTAATTCTTCCAAGCCATCAATGCCAATTTGTAATACGGCTTCTCTGTCGAGTTTTGCTGCCTCTCCGGGATCAAAGAGTAAAGACGGGCGTTTTTTATCGCGTTTATAAACTGAGGTCTGAGGAACTGCTAGTCTTTGAAGTTGTTCGGCTAAAGAAGTCGACATCTAAAGAGTAAAATAACGGTAAATAATTGTAAATTTAAGCGTAACACATGTATATTAACTTACTTTGTTTAATTTAATTGATTATCATTGATTTAAATAACTTAACACGTTGTCTACTGTTTACTCAATTTTAAGGTTATGTTATGTTGGTTTGTTGGTTATGTTACAGCATGCTTAACATTATACAGGGCAGTTCCTATATTTAGGGACGACCAATTTTCTTAAAATTGGGAACGTATATAACGTAAGTGGTGATCAGCTTCATTTCAGTTCTCAAACCCTGCTCAAACCATCGTGTATTAATTATTATTGGTAATTATGGTGTGTTGAAATACATGAGACAGTATTTCAAGGCACCTGTATGCAATATATATTGGGATGTTCCGTGCCTGTATGTTAAGTTTTATACGTAAAATATGAAGTAGTGATGATTTTGGAAAAAACAATAAAACAGATTTCATAGTTACGAATAACAATAAACGTTAAAAATAAACAGTATTGGGATCAATTGGGATGTTCCGTGATAAACAGTGTCAAAAAATAGCCTTCGAGCGAATTACAACATGGCCTATACAATTTATTACAAATGGCCTTTTAGAAAAGAAAATGATGATCCGAGGTACATATTTATGACAAATCTTTTTTTAACAAATTAATATAAGTATTTAATCTTGCAGAATCGATAAGAACCATCACATGAATTAACTTTTATTTAATAAAATTTTTGATTTTAAAAAATGTTTTTATTTTCAATTATACATAATACGTTGTGTGTGTGAAGCACCAAGATTAAAACCTAACTGTTTTGCATCAAAGCTAAAGCAACCTCTAAAAAATATGAACCTGAGTACTATCAAGTAACATATTATCATAGAGTAAACAATAATAATGATATTATACAAATAAGGAAACTACAATTATGCAGTTTTCACGCTCCACATTTATATTTGATAAACTTATAATTTTTAAAATTGTTTTTGGTACAAAACTACATAACTTACGTTACGTAAACTTTTATTTATAAAATATGCCAAGGAAACGTTTTCCGTAAAATTAATTGGGGACCACCCTGTATATGTTCAGTTCTGATGACTATGACCTTGCTTTTTGCTTTAAAAGATTAAAATAGTGAGGTTAAGTTTGCTTACGTTTGGATTATTTGTGGTTTTAATTAAATTAAACAATGGGGGTTACAATTTTGCAACAGTTTCCAATTTTGGAAAATAGAACAGGTCCTATAACGATCGATTTGCTTACAAAAAGGGTTTATGCACTCGGTGCAATTCAACAGGGCCAATTTCTAGTAGACTGTGAAACTTATACATCCGTACCACAGTTAGGTAACCAACGTACAGTTCACGTTCTACACAATTCCGAACAACCAGCCACAGTTTTCTCGATACTCGAAACTGGAACCAAAACTATACCATTAGCGACTGATGGATTATTCGACCTTTTAATGATGAAAATGTCCAATTTTTATGCTTCGAAGAAGCAAACGAAAGCTGAATCTAAAGGTCCGAGGTTTGAAGTTGGCGATTTTGTTGTTAAATTTGGTAGTGTGTCTGTGAGCCAAAATTTTAAAGGTGTTCTTGTTGAAGTTGAATATAAACCTTGCATCGTACCTTCTATGTGTTGGGAGCTTATGAGAGAATTTTTGCAAGGGTTTTTAGGATCCTCGGTACCGAATACACCACCTACTTATTTACAAAATCGAATGCAAGAAATTTACACCCCTATTGATACTATACACCAATACTTGGAACATTTTACATTGTATAGGAAGGCGACTGGAATTGGTGCAATTAGAACTTAAAATACTTAATTGTGTTTGTGTATTTTTACTTTTAAGGCAAGTATTGAATTTAGAATAATTATTAGTCTAGGAAATAAAGACATTGTCTGACACCAAAATTGGTGGAAAAGATTTTCATGTTGGAATGAGTGCATAAACCAATAGCCTCAAATCCTATGCTAACCGAAACACCTCTATGAAATGGGACCTAATTGATTTTTGGTGAAATTAAAAATATTAATTTCTGAGAAGTTTTGGCTGTACCTCAACTGATTTTTATCTTACAGTAATGGGAAAAAACTAAATTGACGAAAATTCAACACGCTTTCTACTTTATTCAAGGTAATTTTACGGAAAACCCTTTAGTTTCAAACAAATGAAGAAAGTAGCCCATAGAACTAAAAGTGGTGGAAAAAAGCGATACTTTAAAAAAATTGTATCTCGGCTAATTTTTATTACACAAGAATAAAAATTAAACAGAATTAAAGGCAATTTTATAAACTTTAAAAAAAGCCTGATGATATTTTTCGAAAAAACAATTCTTTTTTCCCAAAATTCATTTGATCAACCTTTAAAGTGGTTGTGTGAGGTTAGTACAGGGTTTGGAGTTAGAGATGTTGGCTTTTAGTAATAAGTGCATTGAAAAGTATTCATTGCAGTAAACAAATCTTTTTTGCCAATTTTTACGTCAGAAGGGTCATTTTTTGTATTTCTCACAGAACTGAATATGGTTCTAGTGACTCGTTGATTTAAATTAGTTAATTATAACAATATACTTTGTAATATACCTCTGTTTGTAATTTATTTAAAAAAACGTAAATATTTTTAATAGTAAAGTGAAATTTTACTTCTTCAAGGAATTATTCTTTCGAAAAACTTACGATTATTATCTTCTCTTCAGAGTAACTCTTGAGAGAGTCGCTAATGCTCTCCAATTTGAAATTTACAAAAGACTCAAGATACAGAGGCAACTGTCTGTATTCAGTATTGGGTAACCTGATCGACTCAAACTTCTAATTTTGACAAATGATTTAACAGTAATGCCTTCCTGCCTTATTTGATTTTATAGTCACAATGGCTTCAAATATAGCAAAAATCACTTTGCTTCGTTTATCAGCTACTCGAAGTACTTCCTGTCTTCCTTGTGGGATTCCCGTCGGTGGTACGAAAACTTATGATATAATAACTACAACTTTATCGAGTAAATTGGTCGTTGCAAGCGCCAACAATCAATCACAAATTGCAAGAGTAGGACTATTTTTTAGGGCCGGTTCTCGATACGAGACCCCAAGTAATTTAGGTCTTACACATGTCTTGCGTATTGCTGCCGGTTCGAGCACACGAGATGCTAGTCATTTTGCTATTAAGCGCAACTTACAAGAAGTCGGTTCGACATTAATTTGTACCGCCGATCGTGAAGTAATAAGTTACACCTTAGAATCGACTCAAGATGGTCTCGAACGTTCTCTACCATACCTTGCCACAGTTGCAACTCAAGACTGTTTTAAACCGTGGGAAGTATCGGATAACATACCTCGAATTCGGTTGGAACTTGCAACTAGAAGGCCTGAAGGACTCGTAATCGACCTTTTACATAAAGCTGCTTTTCGTAGACAAGGACTTGGAAATTCGATTTATATTTCCAACGCTCATCTTGGTGGAATTTCGTCTGAAAATTTACAGCATTACGTTTTGTGTAACTACACATCTAACCGAGCCGCTCTCGTTGGTCTAGGGGTTAATGATTGTATTCTTAACGAGTTCGCCGAGTGTTTAACCTTCAATAGTTCTGAAGAGGCGCCCTTAGAGACTGTTTACACTGGAAGCGAAATAAGGCAAGACCAAGGTGGAGCCATGACGTACATTGCTGTTGCCGGCGAAGGTGGCTGCTTAATAGACGCAAAAGAAGCCTTAGCGTTTGCTATTTTACAACGAGCGTTCGGTACGGGACCTTCCATTAAAAGAGCAAAACAAAATCAGGGATTGTTAGCACCAGTTATGGCAAGAAGTGACGAACCCATCACCGCTGTGACTCTAAATATTAGTTATATCGAGACTGGTTTATTTGGAGTTTTAATGTCGGCACCGGCTAAAACTGCTGGAACAGTTTTACAAAATGTTCTAACTATTTTGAAGCAAGGATCCGTACCCGACGAAGACGTCGAGAGAGCAAAAAAGCAATTGCAATCGGCTATATTATTCGCGCTGGAAAATGGAAACATTTCTATCGATGATATAGGTAATCAAGCTGTTTTGCTCGGTACTGTGGCTAATGCGTGTCAACTTGTTAAGGCTATCGACATTATTACTCCAGAAGACGTAAATAATGCAGCTAAAAAAGTAGCTACAAGCAGACTGTCGCTTGCTGCTTTAGGTGATTTAAGCTCTGTACCGTACCTTGATGAACTAACTTAAAGAAATTGGATTTTGAACAATTATTGCTTTTTCGTATTTGTAAATATTGTGTGAGTGTAGTCAGTTATGTTAAAAACTTTATTCAAATCATAAATAAGTGGGATGTGGGCCAAAAAGTTCGTCGCACCCTGTACGATTTTGACGTAGCGATTTTAACCATGTGAAAATTTTGTCGTCAATACTTTAAATTCAATTAAACTCGTTTGTAACTTATTGTAATTATTATGATTAGAAAGTGGTTGCAATATGGAAGTGGAAAGGTGATTTAGCTGTTTTTAAGTAGTCAAAAATATATAGATCATAACCTCTGTGAGGTAAAAAGTTCGCCTTCTTAAAATTTCTGAATTAAAAATGAGCAAAGATGAAATTATACACGTTGGATCACGTAAAAGTGAGGCAAGTACCTTGTAAAAATACTTTTAAAATCATTCTAGAAATTTGTGGTTACATAACCTCAAAATTAATTATATAATTTTTACTACTAACTTAAAATGCCTTCCTTTTAATAAATGAAGTGCATTTCTAAGAATTCAACTATAATTCCAGTTGGCTTTCATTCAAACTAAACACTTAGCACTCATTTTTAAAGTCTTTTGGTCACTTTGAAAGTCTTTACCTAACCTCAAAGTTAATTACATAAATTAATATCATTTCTAACTTAAAATAACTTCTTTTACCAAACGTAAGCGCATTTTTGTAAACCTTTTTATTATTTCAGCTGGCTCTCATTCAAACTAAACACGTAATATCATTACTTAAAAAGATACATCCTGAAAAGAAATTTGAAATTGGTAAAGTAGGTTTCGTTTGAAATTTATATCTTTTAAATTGTCTCGTTTTAGTTACTATGGCCACTTTAGGCGATAAAGTATTAGACATCCCGTTACCTAAAATTGGAGAAAAATCGCTATTTACTAAAGAACTTGAGACTGCTTTAGCAACCGGTTGTGTCGACTTTGTCGTACACTCTTTGAAAGATCTGCCAACTACCCTTCCTTATGGCATGGTCATTGGAGCCGTTCTTCCTAGGTAAATTGAGTATACTTTAAAAGGCAATTTGTTACAAACGTAATTGTAGGGAAGACCCACGCGACGCATTAGTTTTACGCAAAGACTGCCAACAGTGCACCTTAGAAACTCTACCTCCAGATAGTGTTATTGGAACGTCTAGCTTAAGAAGAACTGCACAATTAGCCAAAAAATATCCTCATTTAAAAGTGGAGAGTATAAGGGGAAATTTAAATACGAGACTTAAAAAGTTGGACGAGTTAGGATGCTTTCACGCAATTATCTTAGCAGCCGCTGGTTTGCACAGAATGGGTTGGGATCACCGCATCTCCAAGGTTTGTTTCTTAGGTTTCAAGTGATTAAGTTTTAATTGGAAATTGCAGGTACTTGATGAAGACGAAATTTTATATGCGGTTGGACAAGGGGCATTAGCTGTCGAGTGTAGAGAAACTGATGAAAAGACAATTTCACTACTGCAAGCATTGTATGATCCACATACGGCTGCGCGAATAATAGCCGAGCGTAGCTTTCTTAAAACATTGGGAGGTGGTTGTAGTGCACCAGTTGCTGTAACGACCAATTTAACGTCTTTAAAAGATGCCAAATTTAAAATAAGTTTAGTCGGTGCCGTTTGGTCTTTGGACGGTAAGGACGAACTTGTCGAGTCTGATGAAACTGTGATAGAAATAAAAGATTCCAAAAGGTGCTCAATTTGTCCGTATAATTATAAAAATTTATCTCCAGTTAAAGATAATGGTTGTGTGGACATCGAGTGTTTGAGTCAGTGTAAGAGGCGTTCGACAGAAAGTATGGAAGAGTCGTGTAGTAGTTTGTCTAAAAAGAAGCAAAAAATGACTAGCGAAGTAGATTGTAGTGTTGAAGTTTTAAAAGAAGATCCTCACGAACTTTGTCCTATTAAATTACCCGTTGGAGTTGATTTCATGGGAAAGTGTCCTTATTTAGAGAGTCAAAATTTAGTAAATATTCATCCAAAGAAAATTTTTGGTAAAATTGAGAATTTAAAAGAATCATTCAGCAAGTGTCCGTTTTTGAGTGAAAAAACAAATTTTATCGATGTTAATCCAAATATTGAAGAGGCCGGTGGTAGTGGTGACTATAAACTGAAGCTATACACCGGTCTTGTACCTCACATAGATGTACCTGAATGGGCTTTGGAGAAAGCCCATAATTTAGGAGTAAGAATAGCCGAAAAGCTAATGGAAAAGGGTGCTAGCGAAGTTATGGCAAAAGCACAAGCCGTAATTAGAAATAATTGAGATTATTTAGAAAATGAGGTGGGTGGGTTTTTATTTCCTATTTATCGCAATATTTTTCTTTTAGTAATTAATTAAAAGTTTTATTGTTGTGTATAAGTTGTTGATTTGACTTTTAAATTTAAGAAACGAAAGATTTTAATATATACAAATTTTTACTAAAAGTAAGTTGGTATGGTGTACGAAATGTTTATAAAATATAAATTGTTTAAAGTTACGTTTTGATAATGATCTTGAATGGTGTCTTTAAAAATACCAGAAAAGGCCCACCTTAAACGAAATATCCTTAATAAGAACTTGAATTTTTAGGGTCTTCCATTATCCAACTTGACCAATTCCTTTTTTAAATATTTCAATATTCTATTCCAAAGGTAAGATAAACCAGGAGCAAGTCTAAGGCCAATTTTAGGCATCGAAACTCTCTCATTAATGCCCAGTTGTATAAACGAGCTAATCTGGGAGTCAGGGTTAACTCCGCGATTAACCTAAATTCAACATAACTCTGACTCCGCATAATCTCGTTTATACAACTGGGCCTAAGACACAGATATCAAAGTATACGGAAAGACGCGACTATTGTGCATATTATGAGTGCCTTTTGAGGCTAGAAAGCAAAGATTAACTCTTAAGGGACTAAGCAAGCCCTTCTAGGGCACGATAAAGATTTTTGGAGCACATTTATTACCTTCCAATATAAAATAAAGCTCTGCAGACTACTTATTTAAGCTTATCTTGCCTGTGCACGTTTTGAGAAATGTATTGAGGTCCCAGATGTTCGTAAAAGTATACTGGGGCTTTCAAAAGGCACATATATACTCTGTGGGGCCAAATAAACTGGTGTGACTTTCAACATAATAGACAAATCCCAAAAGAACTTTTTTTTAAATGTGGTATTTAACGTCCGCTTCAACGTTCAACGGGACCTACACAGCTTTAGGTGGGTTCTAAACCACCCGGGACAAGGCATTTGACACATAGAAAACTCTAGTGGTGTCAGCGAGTCTCGAACCGAGTACATCCAGACCTGAATCCGATGCTTGGCTCGCTTGGCCACCCTGCCTTCCAAAAGAACTTGATTTATGCGTTTTCCCCTATCTGAACCTGTTCGACTCCAAAGAGGCGAAAATTTGCGCTACACTTCGGATACCACGCTAAAATGAACTTATTGAGCAAAATTTGCAACTGGAGCGCCCTATAAATAGGGCATTTATTTCTAAGGTAGACGTGTCTTGTAGTAACTGTTTCTAAATTAATTTGCGAATTATTTATATCTCCGTGTATCCCTTTTGAAGTTGCGCCAAAATGCTTTGTAATGTCTCACGTTGTATGGTAGTGTAATTGCTGTGCTCGTTAGGGAATGTATTACAAGGTTTTTCCAGTTAACGCACTTAATTAATAAGGTAAGCGTTACATGTACATCTTATCACTGATAACAAGCGTTTGATTAAAATTTATTCGCGTTGTTTACAAAGCATTCCGTTTTTAGTCTGCGTCCAATCAATAATAGGAAGCGCACGCGATTATTTATACGTTTAAAGCAAAAGCGCATTTCGTGTTGTATAATCGTTTAAATAATATAAGTTTGTTTGAGTTTTAAGTGTCGCGAGTTTTTAAACTTGAAAACACACGAGAAATGGTTTAATTAGTTTGACCTACCCAAACGAGTATTTATTTAGACTATCGTTTTATTAGGTAAGTGGGTAAGTCGGCTATAATAGCAATTCACTATTTTCGGACGTAATTAAATTAGACGACCTTGCATTGATTAGAAAATCTGTTGTTGTGCATTTCGCAAGGATTTTGTCAAAAGTTTTGGATGAAATCCAATAATCAGGTCATCAGCTGTAGTCGTGTACCTTTAAATTGATTTTTGGATAATTGCGTTTTAGTTTTGGGATTTTTTTCTTTATCAGGATGCTTAAATTTATATTGACCTTCATGTATTACCAAAGTTAAATAGTTCCTACTTTGATATAAAACTCGCTATTCTAATCTATTCTAATGTTGAAATGTGTGATGTAATGCTTTTCCTAGCACGTGCAACACATGAACATCTCTCGATAACTACAAATTGATTGTGAAATAAGAAATAACCGAAACTTATATCAAAATAGGTACATATATTTTTTTATATCGATTATAAAAAATATTAAAATGATGAAGGTAATTATTTGATTATTAATTAAAGTTTGATTGTTAGATAAATCCAAGTGAATTTGGAGAGATGAGAAAACTAAATTCTGCTCTTGCAATAGTAATAATTTTTCAACTTTGATACAGGGTGGCCAAAAATAAGGGGGCTATATTTTGATGGCATTTTGAAAAATATTGACCCACATTATTTATACTTGGCTATTATAGGTAAGTACGTATCAGCTATTAGCCCTGATTCAAAAAAATGCGTTCTCAAATTTTTAAATTCAAAATGGCGGCCAGTATAACGATCAGCTCATTTTCTAGTTTTTTCATTATAACTTTGAAGATAATTATTATTATAAAAATCTAAAAACAGGAATATATAGGTAAAATATAGGGCTTCAGTTTGGATAAGGCAGATTTTTAAAATAATGACAACATTACCTACTTTTCAAAGACCAAAGTTGACTAAAATTGTAAAGCGGATTTTCTCTAAAACGGCTCCGCCAACTTTATCTATGCTTTCATATGTTATAGATATCGGAGTTAATAAGAAAACACCGTTTTTTGGTTCGTTTGCTATGAGCAGATTCAGAGTTATTATTTTTTGAAGGTCAAAATTTCAAAAATTTATAATTTCTTTAGTAATTAAAATTTGTAATTGCAAGTTGGTATATTAATTTATCCCATCATTTTCTATTGTTTGTTATAAGATTGGTTTAAAAAACACTTCAGGTTTAACCAAAAATTAGCCAAGCAAAATAAGTTTTTGAAAACACCCTGTATATTTTATGATTTTTTAAAAGAGTGTAAGATTACCTGTTAAATGATACCAAACATGTTGAATTTTAATTTCTGGTTTAACCGGAAATTGAATAAACTGTTTTATTTTAAACACCACACCCTGTATATTTTAAGTGGTTTGGACGATTGTAAAATTAACTATTTAATGATACCAAACATTTAATATTTTGACTTACGGGTAAACCGGAAATTAACAAAATACAAGTAGTTTTTGAAAACACCCTGTATATTTTAAGATATTAAAAAATATAGTAAGATTATCTATCTAATGATACCAAATACATTATATTTTACTGCCGATTTAACCGGAAATTAGGCTAGCTTTCTTATTTAAAATACAACACCCTGTATATTTTAAATTGTTTTGAGTTTTGATATTAATTTAGCTTTTAATTATTAGATTCCAAATTGAGCTGCACTTACAATGGCGTCAGCACTTAGAAAATTCACCATCACCGGCATATCTGGATCGGTAGCTGCTGGTTTTGCTACATACTATTTACTTAAAGACGATGGTGATACTAGAGTGAGTTGCGCATTTATTTATAAAGTCTCGGGTGCTATACATAGATGGCACAGAATTTTAATTTGGTCACTAGGTACATTATTTTAAAAGTTCTTTTTTTAGTGGACTACAGTTAAAGCCCAACAAGCGGAAGCTCCAAAAATCAAACGACATCTACCACCTAGAACTGATCAAATTAAATCGCTTCAGAATGATAGTTTTGATGTTATTATCGTCGGCGGAGGTGCAACTGGTGCTGGTTGTGCCTTAGATGCAGTTACTAGAGGTCTTAAGACGGCATTAATCGAAGGAGATGATTTTGCAAGTGGAACTTCGAGTAGAAGTACTAAACTTATACACGGAGGTGTTAGATATTTACAAAAAGCAATTATGCAATTTGACGTGGAGCAGTATAAAATGGTTAAGGAAGCTCTTCACGAACGTGCCAATATGTTGAATTCTGCACCTCATTTGGCACACCCTTTACCAATTATGTTGCCTGTGTATCAGTGAGTATATGTTTGGGGTACGTTTTATTAACATTTGCTAATGTACCTAACTACGATTCTCCTCCTCTCCTATGATTTATTATAGCGACAACTCCCATAGTGTTTTTTAAACAGAGAGCTTGGTACTCTTGATATAGTCTTATAGTCTCTTGTAGATCATTCAAGTTCTCTTTTGAGCTTCCATTATAGGCGTCTGTTACTTTTCAGGCTCTTAAAACATACCTTTCTTGATTCTCAATTATTTATAGATAATCAAACTGCTTCTCATATGCTTCTGATAACTTCTAATCTTTTGTAGGGACTTGAGGTCTCTTTTGAATTTCCATAAGTGTCGTTAATCGCTCGTCTTTCCCTCGCCCTCACAGCCTCATAATAGACTTTCTTTAGCATTTACACTTTGTGTGGGAGGTTAATTAATTCACGCTTCACTTTATATTACTTTTAGTATTTTAGGTGGTGGCAAGTTCCATATTATTGGTTTGGTATTAAAATGTACGACTTGGTGGCAGGATCAAAAACAGTGAAAAGTTCATATCTGCTTTCGAAAAAAAGTGCTTTAGAATTGTTTCCAATGTTAAGAGGCGACAAACTTGTAGGTGCAATAGTTTATTACGACGGTAATTGATGTTTATTATTTGAATTTTAAGAACCAGAGCTCATTTATTAATTTTTCGTAGGACAACAAGATGATGCTCGTATGAATTTAGCTATCGCGTTAACGGCGACTCGACATGGAGCAACGGTAGCTAATCACGTTTCTGTAACCGGTTTAATTAAGGAAAACAACAAATGTGCCGGAGTACATGTCAAAGACGAATTAAGTGGAAAAGAGTGGAGCATCAAAGCAAAATGTGTTATTAATGCGACTGGACCGTTTACAGACTCAATTAGGAAAATGGATAATCCCAAAGTTAAAGAAATTTGTTGTCCTAGCAGTGGTGTGCATATCGTGTTGCCAGGTATATTATATTTTGTGTTGTACTGGGTGCTGATTGGTATTCCATACATGGGGAATGTGTTGACCAGAAAGGACCTATCCTTTGAGAACCGCTTTAGCTAATATGAGAGCCAATGTTTGGAAAAATATAGTTCACATGCTATTTCCATGTGACTCGAAAACCATTTTACACCCGGTATATTATATTTACGTAATTGAATCTTTATATTCCTTATAGGATATTATAGTCCTGAACAGATGGGTCTTCTTGATCCGTCTACTAGCGACGGTCGTGTTATCTTCTTTTTACCATGGCAAAATCAAACTATCGCTGGTACAACCGATCTCCCCTGTAATGTTTCCCACAATCCGAAACCAACCGAAGACGAAATTACTTTTATATTGGAAGAAGTTAAAAATTATTTAAATCCAGACGTTGAAGGTATTATAAATAAAAGTTCTGGCAAGGATTAATTACTTTTTTGTATAGTACGACGTGGTGATGTCATGTCAGCTTGGAGTGGAATTCGTCCATTAGTATCAGACCCCAATAAAGGCGATACTCAATCACTAGCTAGAAATCACATTGTGCACGTCAGTGATTCAAATTTAGTTACTATTGCCGGAGGAAAATGGACTACGTATAGATCTATGGCTCAAGAAACTATTGATGCCGCTATTAAGGGTAAGTTTGTTGTCGAACAGTCGATCTCCAATTTGAATTTGTGGTTTTAGCTTGCAAGCTCGCCCCAAAACAACCCGAATGTCAAACAGACGGATTGTTGATTGAAGGAGCTCACGGTTGGACCCCTACAATGTACATTCGTCTGGTACAAGACTTTGGACTTGACTGTGAAGTAGCAATACATTTGGCAAAATCCTACGGAGATCGAGCATTTGCAGTTGCTAAACTCGCATCGTTAACTGGTATGTAAAAAACCAACCACGAGTTTTGTGTAAACCAATAAATTCCAATTAGGAAAACGTTGGCCTATAATTGGCTTAAAAGTCCACCCCGAATTCCCGTACATAGACGCCGAAATTCGCTACGGTGTTAGAGAGTATGCTATGACGGCAGTCGATATGATCGCAAGACGTTTACGTCTGGCTTTTCTAAACGTCCAAGCCGCCGAAGAAGCTCTACCGGCGATTATTAAAATTATGGGTGACGAACTGAATTGGTCGGAAGGTATTTGTTTAAGGGAATTACATAGCTGATTAACTGAGTGAAATTTTGCAGCCGAAAAACAGAACCAATTAAAAACAGCCACCGAATTTCTCCAGAACGAAATGGGACAAAAAGTGAACCGTGCGAGTCGCGATCAAATACCCATTAATTTGAATAAAGACGAAATTCAGTTGTATATTAAGAGGTTCCAAATTATAGATAAAGATCGTAAGGGCTACGTATCGATTAATGATATTAGAAGAGGTCTCAAAGTAAGTTGGTGTTTTTGGGTTTTTTTTCACCGACGCATTTTTTTGTTTAATTTATTTTTTTCTAATAGATAATAGGTCTTAAACTTCGAGATGATGAAGTTCATTCCTTATTAGCTGAACTTGATAGTTCCTATCACGGTCAACTGAATCTTGCAGAATATTTACAGGTGATTAATTTGAATTTTTTCTGAAATTTTATTTTATTATAGGAAGACGGCGAGAAAGACGTTTCTAAAGAAGAGTTGCACGAAATTCTTAGAGAAATTGATACAAATATGAATGGTCAAGTTGAACTTGATGAATATTTGCAGGTTTGATGGCTTGATCTCTCTCAAATTTTTGGTTTTATTTTATTTTTGTTCGTGCATGATCTTACTAATTTTAAGTTGCTTAAGCAATTAAGTGATTTTATAACAGTAGCAAGACCTTTTTTTGACAATGAATTTGCCTGGTTACGTTAAAACCTAGTTTACTACCCCTTTTTAGTTGATTTAATACTTAATACCTCTTCTATTAGTATTAGTATACAATAAAATTGGGCTTTAAATGGAACAAACTTCAAAACTTAAGAAAGTAATGTACTGTGATGAGCCTGATGATGTGTCTCATTTTTTGGTAATTTTGGATAGTTTGTAGACTTTTCTGCAATTTTCTAAGCATGTAGAAGTTGAAATAGGCTTGTAAGTGGTTTTGCTGATACACAGGATACGATACACCAAACTTATACTAAAATTGACTCAAAATTTTATATTAGTTTGATGTTTTCATGCACTTTCTGGGAATTTTGGGTCGTAGCTCGATTGATTTTTGTCCATTGATGATGCAGTAAGAATTAAATTGAAGAAAATTACCTAAGCTTTTTTTTTATAAAAGACATTGTTACGTAAAATTTTTTATTTTCAAAAAAATCATGAGAATGGAGCGTAGAACTAAAGAGGTGGAAAAAAGCCACATATAAAATATTCAAAAAATTCTTTCTTGGTCAATTTTTACCTTACTGGAACAAGGGGCACATCAAATTAAAGAAAATTTTGTAAGCTTCTAAAAGGGCCTGATGACATTTTTCGATAAAATTATTATTTTTGAAAATATAAGCTAACAATTCATTTCGCGTTATATCATTGTGGATGATTAACCTAACGCATACTGGTCCGGAGGCAGAGTGCAAATATAACAAACCATAAATTTTGGACTATGCAGGCTGAAAGAACATAGCGAATTAGCAATAAAACCGACCAACTGCGTCTAGGGACAGTATTAACTTGGAGGCTGCTCAAGAAAAGTGGGTTATTACTATTTTTTCAGTTTCTCGCTCATAACTTGAAACTACGCACTTTTAGAGAAAAGTACTTTTATGTAAAAATAAACTACATCAAATTTCATACAAATTATGCCTCTTAGGTTTTTTCTTCAGACAAACGGTTTAAGCCCTAGAACACATTTAAATTTGTAAAAATTCCAAAGTTTTTCAAAAACTTGTTTATTAGTTTATGGCTTATCACTCGAAAATTATGCACTTTTTGAGAAAAATGCTTTTATGTAAAAATAAGCTACTTCCGATTTTCTACAAATGATGTCTCTTAAGGTTTTTTCTTTAGTCGAACGCTTTAGGCGCTAGAACGCGTTAAGTTTTGACAAACATTTCTCAATCGGCCAAAAAATTGTTTTCTTTAATTTCTTGCTTTTAACTTGAAAATTATGCACTTTTTGAGAAAAGTGCTTCTATGTAAAAATAAACTGCATCAAATTTTCTACAAGTGATGTCTCTTAGGTTTTTTCTTTAGGCTAACGGTTTATGTGTTAGAGTTTGAACAAAATTCCAAAATCGGTCAAAAAGCTGTTTTTCTAGTTTTTTGCTTGTAACTCGGAAACTATGCACTTCTAGAAAAAAGCGTTTCTGTTCAAAAATAAAGTAAATCTAATTTCCTACCATTTATTTTTCTTAGATGTTTTTTTCATACGAACGGTTTAGGCGATAGAGCACATTAAAGTTTGCGAAAATTTCAAAGTCGCCAAAAAAATGTTTTTTAAGTTTATCGTTAATAACTCGCAAACTACGCACTTAGAAAAAACTGCTTCTATACAAAATAAAGTACATTGAATTTACTATAAATTATGCCTCTTAGGTTTTTTTCGCCAGGCGAACGGTTTAGGTTTACCCAATGTCCCTGTTTAATACGAAAAAGTGCAAAATCAATTTTTGAAAAATTTTTTAACTTATGGTTTAATATATTTGCACCATGCCTCCAGGGCTATGCACAGTATTTATCTCAGATTATGGGAAGGCTTTCTAACGCCAAAGAATGCTCTAGAGGTAGAGAGCAAGATATGGCATTGTCCCTGCAGTAGGTGAACTAACTTTTTAAAATTTGTTTGCATTAAAAATACTTTGGGTGTTTCCTTGTACCTAGCACACTTTAGTAGTGTAATCTGTGTAATTGATACTAAAATGTAAAACCCTCACTGTATGACTACAATTAAGTTTATGTATTATGCAACAATTTGTAATCGTAGATTGTCTTGTTTAGATGATGTCTGCAATTAAATCTGGACATCTGGCTTACTCCCGCTTTGCCAGAATGGCAGAAATGGAAGAAGAAAAACACGAAAAAGAAATGTTGAAAAAGAAAATATCAGTCGAACGCAGTGGTGGTGGTCTTTAAAGAGATACGAATATTTCACCGCCAACTTATGATCCATGAAGTAATCTGCTGTAGCAGACTTTAACTATAAAATCGAAACTATTTTATTGGAGAAAATTTGTAAATAGTTAATTATTATTTATTTGATCATTTTAAGAAAAATAAATTAAACTAAAAGAATTTGCGCGCATTTTTTAATTTTGTAAATGTTACATACTTAGTTTAATATTTATAATAAGATTATTTTAAATATCAAAGATTTATAATAATAAATAGCATATAATAAAAGAGACGCGGAAATGCGAAATAAAAATTTGTGAGCAAAAGTATTTTTCAGTTTTATCTAGAAAAGCCACAAAAATATTTTGCAGTTGCGTTCAAATTGTAATTTTTATTTCGTATCGACGACACACATCAAAATACCCCAATAACAATAAATAAACTATACGATAGGGTGGAGAAGACAAATACTTATAAAACATATTTCAATGTTTATGAAATTTGTTAATTGAACTAATTCTTAGCCTTACATAAACTATCAAAAGCAATAACTAGGGACAATTTGTTCGATTAATATTGTTAGTTACAAACACAAACGAAAGAAAAGCATAAAGTTGATAAAAAGAACAAAAATGCCTATCAAGATAATCCATACTCCTTTACTTCCATTTATTTTAACACATTCGTCATAATCTTTTTTCTGTAGTCGATACTTATGACGAGTACCTACAATTGTAAGAATTAACCAAGCATCTTTCAACTCATAATTGAACTCACTTTTTAGGTGGTTTTCGAGCTGTTTTTGACTATTTGCAGTTAACTCGCAGAGCTCACATGCGAAGGTTTTACCTTCTCGTTCGGCCCTCAACTTATGCTTCCTACCTTCATAATGTCTTTGTAAAACTTTATTACTCGTCGCACTAATTTTGCACAATTGGCACGTGAATATCTAAAAATTTACAAAAGTTATCTAAAAGGCACATGGTTAATAACTTACGACTTCATTCGGTAAGCCCTCGACGTGCGAGACTAAATAGTTGTTGTTTATTACAGGAATATCTTCGATTCGTTCCAACGAACTCGTTTCTGTTTCTTCCGACATTATTTTTTATGTTAAAGTTAGTAAAATTAGTATTTTAGTCATGCACTGTTTTTTTTTAAATCTAATAGCGGCAAAAAATTATCTTTGAATCGAAACAACGCGACCCATTTATTTGGTTTGTTTCTAAACTTAATAAATATTTATAAAAAGTATGAAAGAGGACGCTAGCAGTACCAAAAATTGAGAAGTTAACCAAAAAAGATGTCAAAAACCAGTGATTGACAGTCGACTAACTCGGTAGTCGGTGTTTATTTTGATTTAAATTGATTACCGGGTGTAATATTACAATACTTATATAAATGAAGCTGGATAACATGAACGAAGAAGAAGGCGTGGTTAAAAATCTGATAAAGTCGCGGGAGTTGTTATACCGGCTTATAATAAGGTAAGTTTAAATGCTTTTTTAACTACTTCTATATAACCTATTTGTTTCCAGTCAGTTATTTTACGACGGGCATCAGACAGTAGCAACTACTCTTAGTGGTACCGTAGCCGCGGATCCCCCTTGTGCGCCTAGCGATAGACTACTTCACATAATGTTAGCGGGGCTTGAAAATGAGCCGGAACGCAAGGAGCGCCCAGTTAATCCAGGCATCGGAAACAACAACGTAGGGCCCGGTTTAGACCTGGAGTTTGAAACCGAATCAAATTTGCCGGCACCCGAACCGGCGTTATACGAAACTGCTTATGTTACTTCCCACAAAGGGAACTGTCGAGCTGGTTGTTTCTCTGGCGACGGTCAGCTCATAGCAACTGGTAGTGTAGATGCTAGCATTAAGGTAAGTTTACGATGTATGCAAGTTTCTTTCTTCTAATCACAAGGATAGATTTTAGACGTGGATCGCATGTTAGCTAAATCGGCGCCGGACGAAATGGATCCTTCTCGAGGCGAGCAACAAGGCCATCCGGTTATTCGAACTTTGTACGATCACATGGAAGAAGTTACATGTTTAGAATTTCATCCGAGGGAGCTCATTTTAATCTCTGGGTCTAAAGATTTGACTATCAAATTATTTGATATTTCCAAAGCGAGTGTAAAGAAAGCGTACAAAACTATTGCGGTGAGTACACTTGGACTTTTGTTTGTTATCAGTTATCAATTATGATTAACAAGTGTGTGAAACCATTGTAAGTAAACGGAGATAATGAGATGCAGAGCTCACAAATTTTGATTACCTCACATTTTATTGTCCTTCAGTTACACTAATAATGATATTGTGTAGATTTAAGAGTCTTCTATACCCTCTTAGTAAAAGAATGTGATAAAGAATACCTATACATACTAAACTTTACACATACCAAAGCTGATAGAACGAATTGCAAATGTTGGTAAAATTAATCAACAATGAAGACGATAACGATTCTTCATTTGCAGTTTGTTCTTATTTTTAGAGAAAATGATGTTTTTTCCCCTTTTTCCTATGTAAGAAAAAGGGAAAAATATACTAGACTACCACCTCTTCTTGAAAAATGAAATTAAAAAAAAACTTTAAATTTCATTTTGAAAAAATATAATTTTTGTAAATGTTTAACGGTTTAACCCCTCCCCAGCGACCCCTTCAGATTTTCAGCTAGGGGGTGTTTTTGCTCAAACTGTTACAGAGGTAGAGTAGTCAAAAGCATAGTGTGGAGGTGGAGCGACAGACGAACAGAATTCTTCTCTCTAAAAAAACGTTTTTGGGACTTCAAAGGTCTTCAAATAGTATTCCTACCCCACCATAACTTTTTATATTTTTCCAAAGCCATACCAGCAATACAAACTTTGTAAAAGTCGAATATTATAAATTTAGTCATTATAACACATGAATTTATAATCAGTAGTTTTGATATTTTTAATATAATTGATAAAGATGGAGCTTGGCTATTTAATTTCACTTCAAGAAGATTAAAAAAAAAGAAAGTCAATGTGCGATTGGTTTAAACCAATCACAAATGTGGCATTTGAAGTTGGCTCTTTTCATACTGATAAGAAAGATTTAATTCGTATTTTTACGGCACGCAAAATTGTAGCAGAAATATTATATTTGAATTTCAACCAGAATTATATTACGTGTTACGTGACCTTCCCTATTATTAGTAAAGTATAATTACGTACCTACTATCTATATAGATTAAAATACAAAAGATTGATATTTATATTTTCAAATGGTAAAGATATTCAACCTCGTCTACTTATCGAAAACTAAAATTATTATTTTAAATTTACTTTCTCGTAGTTTTGTCTCTGCCTGTCCGTTCGTCTGCTCCCCGTCTCCGTCTGCCTGTCTGTCTATCTGCCTGCATACATTGGCACATTAAGGTTGCGATATGCTAGAGTGAGAAAGATATATGCTCATTTTGAAAAGTAAGCAACTTTAAGAATAACGACGACTCTTCTCAAATAGCTACATTAAAATTTATATGGTAATTTCAATTTCAGAAGGCCCCTGTCCTTATAATAGAAATATAAAAATTCAAAAGCGTTTTACTGGAGCGGTTGGTTCGGGTTCATTGTGCTAATTATTCTTCAAAACTAAGTCTTAAAGTGAAGATAAATATATAGAGTACGATATGTATATCTCAGAATTTTCATATTTTATTTTAAAATGCGTCAAAAGTGGGTAACTAAAAGCGAACAATTATCCTGACTTTCAGTAAGCATTATCTCTATTAAATATCAACATTTCAGCAACAAAATTTAGCTTACATTGTAGCTCAATCATTCTACTTTATTTTTTGTCTATATAATTTTTTTGTAACTTCAATAGGTTTTGCTGCTCAACCGCTCCAGTAAAGCACTATTTGCAAGATTTCTAACATGGGCAAAATCGCAACCTTAATTTATTCTACAATTTTCTATTATCGGATACTATTTTAGTTAAAAAAAACCTTTCAGTTAAACCAGAAATTAACCAAACACAAATAGCTTTTGAAAACACCCTGTATATTTTAAGTTGTTTTAAAGATTATAAAATGATCTGCCTAGTGATACCAAAAATTTTATATTTTGACTTCCTCTTCAGTGGGAAATGAGACTAGCTACCCTATTTCGAATAGCACACCCCTTTAATTCTCTATTTTGGAAATGAGGGGGCAATTCTGAGCATACTATTGCTTGGTACTACTCCCGATATCAATTTTTACAAAACTTGAAAGGTATAGAAGACTCTTGAAGATTTCTCAAAATTAAAATTCACTTTGAGTGCCATTTTTAGGAAGCCGAGCCAGTGAGGTGTTTTGCTTTACATCCAGGTGGCGAACATCTTTTAGTTGGTACTCAACATCCGGTAATTCGATTGTACGATATAAATACGTCACAATGCTTCGTATGCAGCATACCATCAAACCAACACACTAATAGCGTAACTTGTATGAAATGGTCAAACGATGCTCGCGTCTTTGCAACTTGCAGCAAAGATGGTTCCATTAAACTCTGGGACGGTGTTTCTAATCGTTGCATTAATACGTTTTCAAAGGCGCACGATGGATTAGAAGTGTGTTCTGTGGCATTTACAAAAAATGGCAAATATCTTTTATCGTCCGGAAAGAATTCAATTTGTAAGTTATGGGAATTAACTACTAGTCGCTGTTTGATGGCATACACAGGAGCTGGTACTACTGGAAAGCAAGAATACGAAGCACAAGCAGTTTTTAATCATACAGAAGATTATGTTTTGTTTCCCGACGAAGTAACGACCTCTTTGTGTGCGTGGAATTCGCGAAATGCGACTCGGAAACAATTGTTGTCACTAGGACACAACGGAGCAGTTAGACTTATAGCGCATTCGCCGACACAAGCTGCTTTTTTAACATGCTCAGACGATTTTCGTGCGAGATTTTGGTATAGGCGAACACCAACTTTGTAAATAATTATTATAAATAACGCTAGTACAAGAAAATTAGGCTTTAACAAGGAAATAATTATTGGGGAGTTAATGATATTTGCACGTACTTGTGGAAATACCATTTTAAGAAAGCAATGATGAAAGGTGGGATAAAGTGGATTTTTGGCTCAACATTTTGTAAAATAATAGTTAGCTCGAGAAATGCCATTAATCTCCCTCCTCCTTACATCAATGAGCGCACCTTGCAACTAGGACCTCATTGGTTTCTTAAAGTGTGACCTTGGGCCGCACTAAACTTTCTTGAATATTTATATTTAAGAACGTCTTAACCTCAAATCGTAATTATTTTCTTTTTATCGTGATTTTTGGACTAATCAAACTGTACTATAATGCTTCGTTTACCAAATGCCACAAATGCATAGGCTTAAAATTGATTTAATTAACCATGTTCAAACTTATTGTTACATTAATTTTTTATAATTTGGAATAAATATTATAGTAATAAGAATACAGTTTTATACGCAATTTATTAGTATTTTATTTAATTGCTCTTTTGATTTATTTTATACAAAGTACTCGAGTCACTATCTCCCAACGCGTCCAATGTAATCACATTGAAATCTGTGCATTATCGAACGTGAATTACAAGAAAGAATTCTACTTCGATTGTAGTTTTGCCACCATTCAACCACTAGCTGAAGATTATCTTTTGTCATGGACTGTATTGCTAAAAATGACAAAATATGATAATTTACAAAATACGGTTCTGGTCTCAAATTATAGAAAATTTAGTCCACTTTAAAAAGTTATCAACGGCCTTTGCAGAAAAATTAATTCTTAAGACCCAAAATTGACAAAACCTAAAAAATTTAAAAATTTCGCGGTTTCTTGTACAATATAGCAAAAAATCCTACCCCAGTTGATGGCCATTTTTCTCTCAATTTTATTTTACACCATAAAGTGTAAGATTGTGATATCCTCACAAGTCTCAAGGCTGCATGAGTGCAATCAACGTAGCCCTTGGTTAACCAATAGGAACAGAGTATCAGGTTATCATTCATTTTTTACATTTTAAAATTTAATTCGTTGTCTCATTTTCAAACCTAGATCAAATTTCAATTTTAAAGTGTTGTGCTCCTTGGCTCATTTAACTGTCCAGTTTATTACATTTTATGTTTATATCAGTTGATTATTGTAAGAAAATAAGTTCAGAACCTTAAAGCTTAAAGGTACACACAATTATTCATCTTTTATCATAATTCAAGTCTTATATTTATTGTAGAATTGAATATAAAAAATCATTTATATCTCGTTTCACACAACCAACCGCCACATCTTCCATGCAAATTGTACAACCTACTATATCGTCGGATAAATTTCCAGCAAGAAAATTGCTGTTTAGACGATCAAAGTCACTTTCTGATTTAAGATCAGCGTCATCCACATCAAAATTAAACCAAGCGATAAGAACGCCATTATCAAAGTGCATGTTTTGCCAGACCCAGTGTGTTCATAAGCGAAAATGCAAATATGATAGTGTAACTCGCTCTGTACGAGATACGACGCCTCTTTAAAAACGTTCGACTGTGAAGCTGTAGGAAGAAACACTATCGAAACTGAATTTTATTTTAACACTAATCAAACTACAACTGTGAATTGCTTTTAGAATTTGAAGGGATTCTTCGTCCAGGCGATTAATGCTACACGCTACACAAGGGACACTGTTGTGTTTCCAGTGTTGGGCGAATCTAACAAACTACTCTAGTATTACCCTTTAAATCTTGAATTTATATTAAATTTATAAAAAATACTAATAAAATTACACTGCTATTTAAAAAGTTAGAAGCTATTTAATTTGGTCGTATTTACCAGGAACAAGACTAGTAAAAAGAAAGACGACGAATGAAATCTTGATCGATCATATTATGATGAAGATAATCCAATTGAAAATAATCCCTTTCCCACGCAAATTCAAAAACTTTTGAGAAAGTAGCTGTTGCGTGTAAACGAAATGAAAATAGGCAACGTTATGAGGCCAGTAGAGCAAGAAGAGGCCGTTTTATTAAAGAAATGATCCTTTAGCAAAAGAAGACGTTTGTAATTACGAGTTCTGAATTTAGCGGAAAGTATTCTATCCGAACAATCGTATGTACGCGCTGATTGACTAATCTTGTGGAGTTGTCTGTGAGGAAAATACACATTATATAACGTTGGATTTTCCCAACAGATTGATAAAGTTCCCAAATAATTAAATTGATTTTTTGCTCGCAACACCAATATTGCTCGCAATCTCCAATAAAATATACAGAAATTAACGATTGTAATCGTTCCGAATAATAACTTACCTCAGTGTCAGTGTAATAGTCGAAAATAATAGTCTTATTGCTTTACTTGGGGTAAAATTTGAACGTTTTTTATTTCGGGCCTAATTTAATTCGAAAAAGTGACACATAGTGCCATCTATTACCGTCTCTAACGTGTTTTTTAGTTTTTTTACCAGTAGTTTTTAACCTTACTTTTTTGACGTTTGAGTTGTCATACCGAGATCAAAAATTTTGAATTTTAATTATATCGTGACCCAATAAAATGCTTTGACAAACTATATTGATGTAGTTTTAACTTAAAACAACAATTAAATTAGTCCTGCAACAAATTTATCATAAAAATGGATAAAATAGTGAGTATAAATGAAGAAAATTTGTAACATAACCTTAAATTTTGTATTTAGATTATGAAATTATTTACGTGGACGATAATTTTATTATGCGCTTCTTTAACACATCAGTTTTACGTGCCTGGAATGGCACCGGTGGAGTTCAAAAAAGGACAGTTGATAGATGTAAAAGCGGTGAAAATGACTAGCATTCACACTCAATTACCTTACGAGTATTATTCTCTACGTTTTTGTTTACCAAAAAATGGCTCAATTCATTATAAATCTGAAAACTTGGGCGAAATTTTAAGAGGCGATCGGATCGTTAATACACCTTACGAAGTGAAAATGGCCGAAAACATACCTTGTACACTTCTGTGTCACGAACCAGAAAAACCCATACACTGGAGCACACAAGAATCTTACACGGTTGCGGATCGTATTCAACACGAATACTCTGTTCATTTGTAAGTCTTTACGGAAACTTTTAACGCTTTTTTTAACATAAAATTCCAGACTCGTCGATAACTTACCGGCCGCCACACGTTGGTTAAATCCCGAAACGAACGAAGTACAATTCGAACACGGCTACAGACTAGGTTTTGAAAGTAACGGCAAAAGTTACATTAATAATCACCTGAAGTTAACTTTATTATATCACAATCCCTCGCCGTAAGTTATTATCCCAAACATGTCCTTGTTTTTTTTTCAAAAGTATTTTTTAGCGACGTGTACCGTGTGGTGGGTTTTCGTGTCGATTCAAAGTCTGTCGGTTTGGGCGAATTAACCTTTAACGGAAAACAGTGTACCATCCGAGACACTTTCAAACCACAATTAGTTGACCCAAAAACTGGCACGAGTTTGTTATTTACTTACGAAGTACAATGGGAAGATTCAAAAATAAGTTGGGCTTCTCGTTGGGACACTTATTTAGCAATGAGCGATGTTCAAATTCATTGGTTTTCTATAATAAATTCTCTCGTCGTCATCTTCTTTTTGTCTGGCATTTTGACGATGATAATGGTGCGCACTTTGAGGAGAGATATAGCTAGGTACAATGCGGATGAAGGGATGGACGAAGCTATAGAAGAGACTGGTTGGAAGCTCGTGCACGGTGACGTGTTTAGGCCGCCTCGTAATACGAGGCTTTTTGCCGCCGTAATTGGATCTGGTATTCAGTTATTTTTGATGGCTCTTATTACGATTTGTGAGTGGTTATTAGGAGTAAAATCGTTGCTTAAGTAATTATTTCTAGTTTTCGCGATGTTGGGAATGCTGTCTCCTGCTTCGAGAGGTGCTCTAATGACCGCTGTTATTTTCTTATACGTTTTTATGGGCCTCATTGCTGGTTACTTTTCTGCCAGGCTTTATAAGACCATAAAGGGTCGTGAATGGAAGAAAGCGGCATTTTTAACTGCAACTTTATATCCGGCCATAATAGCGGTCACTTGCTTTTTCCTCAACTTTTTTATTTGGGGAAAAGCTAGTAGCGGTGCTGTGCCATTTTCTACTATGATCTCGTTGTTATTGATGTGGTTTTGCATCTCTTTACCCCTGGTGCATTTGGGGTACTACTTTGGATATAGGAAACAACCATTTCAACATCCGGTACGAACGAACCAAATTCCTAGACAAGTTCCAGAACAACATTGGTATATGAATTCATTTTTATGGTAAGTTTTTGAATTGATACAACTTCAATATAGTTAAAACTTTATTTTTAGCACCCTAATGGCTGGAATTTTACCATTTGGAGCTGTCTTCATCGAATTATTCTTTATTTTTACTGCAATTTGGGAGAATCAGTTTTACTATCTGTTTGGTTTTTTATTCCTCGTTTTTATAATCTTAATCATTTCTTGTTCTCAAATTGCAATCGTGATGGTGTACTTTCAATTATGTGGAGAGGTAAAACAAACTTCCAAATGTTGCAAAAAGTTATAAATTTTGTTTTTAGGATTACCACTGGTGGTGGAGAAGTTTCGTCACGTCCGGAGGATCTGCTTTGTATATTTTGGCCTACTCTTTATTTTATTTTGTGACCAAATTAGAAATAACCGAATTTATTCCCACTTTAATGTATATTAGTTATACGGGTTTGATGGTCATAACCTTTTGGCTACTCACTGGTACCATAGGATTTTTTGCCGCCTATGCGTTCATTAGAAAAATATACGGAGCAGTTAAAATTGATTGAGTGCTCAATGAAATCTGTAGCTCTACAAAACATCGAGTCTTAACTTTTTTAATGACCCTAATATGTATATTTTTCAAAAGTCTAAAGTTATTTAACTTTGGAAAATAATCGAATCTACCCACAATATTGAATTGTATATAATAAACGGTTTTTAGTTTTCACACTACAATTTTAGTTTAGAGTGCAAATAATTAAGTCACATCGTGTATTTTACTTTTTTGAGTTGTATTATTGTTTTTTCTTATATTTATTATATTTGTATCTAAAAATAAAGAGCGTGTAGAGAATAGAATCATTTTAAAACTTAATTGTAAGCATTAGAAAGTTATCGATTCTAGATACTATTTCCTAGTTAATTTTTCTAACAGTCTCTTCTGGATTGTACTAAAATTTAATATTGTAGCCGAAGTTAAACTTTTGGTTTTTGAAACTTACCACTAGAGTAAGCATCTCTACTCGGGTACTCGATATTTCCATTGTTGGCCTCCTTAGGATCGGGTTTAAATTCTGGTTTGTAGCGCCCACATAAACCAAAATCGACCAAATACACTTGTTTGGTCGATTCTTTTTCCAAACGCTTAAAAAATGTTCCAAAGTATTACGAGCAAAGTCTCCATTTCTGTTCTCGCGTATCGGCAACCTGCAGCTATTAATTCTCTAGTGCCATTTTGATTGTGTCAGTTTGAAGCCCCACTAAGGATACCCTACAAAGTGTGAGCCCTTTTGGACGAGTAGTTTAGGAGATATTCCTCGTTGAAAATTCTACCAAAAGTTAATTCTTGGACAAATTTCTTTATGGAAGTCTTTAGGGTAGTTTTAATAACAGGGCTATTTTTTAAATATCTCCAGCTATTCTTTAGTGTAGTTATTAAAAATAAATGAAGCTTCTAAATCATTCTGTTTTCTAATAAAAATAGAATAAGCACATAGCGAGAAATTACGCCTAAAATACAGGCAACTGTCTAAACACACGACGTTTTTGTAACGTCTCGTCTTGAACGCGGCGAATAAATTGTGCACTGATACTTCCTCGCTGTTTATAGCCTCCTTATACATCGATAGAAAATTGTTAAATTTCACTAAAATTTTAAATAACATTTTTTTAAAGTATTCGAATTGCGCTCTTTTTATTGTGCCACTTTGTAGCCCTACTAAGGGCAAATTACCCTATAAAGAATGATCCCTTTTTGACGAGCGGTTTAAGAGATAATCACATTTCAAAATCTCTCACAAAGTTCATTTTTGAACGAATTTCTATACGAAAGCATCCAGAGCAGTTCTGATAGCAGGGCTCGTTTTCTATTACCCCCGACTACCCTTAAATGCATTATGAAGTAATTTAGTCTAGTGGTTTAAAAGTTGGTATAAAGATTAGCCCTTCAAGAAATTTTCAAAGTCAAATATCTTCCAAACCGCTCGTCCAACAGGGCTCATATTTTATAGGATACTTTGCCCTTACGAGAACTATAAAATGGAACAATCAAAAGGGCACAATTCGAATATTTTTTAAAAATGTTATTTAAAATTTTAGTAAAATTTAACAATACTCGATCGATGTATAAGGAGGCTATAAATGACGAGGAGGTATCGGTATAGATTCATAGCGGCGTTCGAGACTATAAACGTCATGCGTTTAGACGGTTGTCTATACTTTAGGCGTAATTATTTTTGATTTCTTATTTTTTATTTAAATATTTTCGTTTCGTGGTTAGTTCAATAATTTACTACTGTTAATTTGCAAGTTTTTTAATTAATTTGATAATTATTACAATTCAAACTAAATCAAGACATTTATAATTCAATTCAACGTAGAAAATGAATCAGAAATCACTGAATTACACATTTTACATTTCTTATTCTTACAGTGGTTTATGTTACATTTTATTTTTTTAAATTGTGTTTAAATGTTAGCCGAGTAAAAGACACACCTCGCTCTATTTAAATCAATTCTAAACAAATACCCAAACATCTTCTCTAGAATAGTGTCTTCAACCATTGCTGTCTTTAAATTTAGGCCTCAAGTTCTTCAATTAATATATCACAATGTAAGTTGTAGAACAGAAGAGCTATCTATGCAGAGAGAACTAGGGCTCAAACGCAGAGAAAACAGTATAAATGGAAATCACAAGCGATAACGCCTCAAGAAAGGTTGGTTTCTCAACTAACCATTAAGGTTTGTTTCTGAACTCACTTCTTGGTCGTGGCCATTCTCTTTTGTCACCTGTTTTTGTCTATGGTCTATGGTCAATAGGTTGTCAAAGTGACAGAAAGGCTTGTTCGTGCTCCTTGATTTCGATTTTTTGTATTTCTACCATTTTCATCTACAGAAAATCGAGTGAAGCTGTGCTAAAGCGAAACGTTTAAAAAAGATTGCATGGAAATAATTATCAAAAAAGAAGAAGTTTGGGATGCTACTTCAGACTGGAAAAAAGATATTACAGATGAAGCTGTCCAGGAAGAGTCTCGTTGCGAGAACCTTTTGGGCGATGGTAAGAAAGTGTTTTGAATAGTATGAGTGGTGTATGAGTATAGTATAATAGATATAAGCTGGACTATATTATAACATTTTTAAGGCTTCATTAAAATTGAAGAACACCACCTGGAGGGATCGCTGCAAGATGAGAGTATTAAAATAGAAAAACGGGAAGAAGTCGAAAAGAGTTGTTTAGAAATTGGCGAAGAGTACAACCAATACAACTGCTATAATTGCGATTTTAAGTGTTTGTTAAAACCAAGTTTACTTGCACATGTTCAAACTCATGGAGAGAAGTTTAAATATAGCACAAGCAATGTAGTTAACGTAGGTGAAAAACAGTTCAAATGTACTGTATGTCATTATACATCTTCGCGAAAAGGTCATTTGAAGAGACATCTATTAGTGCATACAGGAGAGAAGCCTTTTAAATGTGTTGAATGTGATTTCACGTGTTCGCGAAAAACGAATTTAAAGAGCCATTTTTTATCTGTGCATACGGTTGAAAAGCCTTTTAAGTGTAGTTTTTGTAATGACGCTTTTTCTCTAAAACCGTATTTAAACCGACATTTGTTAATTCATACAGGTGAAAAACCTTATAAGTGTAGTGAGTGTGATTATGTATGCTTACATAGGGGTAACTTAAAAAGTCACTTACTAGTGCACACAAATCAAACTCCTTTTAAATGTACTCGATGTGATTTTACATGTTTGCACAAAGGTAGCTTAAAGCGTCATTTATTAGTTCACACAGATGAAAAGCCTTACCAATGTAATGCATGTGATTATAGGTGTTCACAGAAAGTGTATTTAAAGAGACATTTGTTCGTACACACGCATGAAAAACCTTTTAAATGCTTTGTATGTGATTGTGCATTTTCGCGAAAAAGTACGTTAAAGAGACATACATCATCATTACACACACGTGAAAAGCCTTTCAACTGCTCTCTTTGTGATTACAAATGTTCGCTGAAAACTAGCTTAAAGAAACATCTATTAGTACACGCAGATGGAAAACGTTTTAAATGTAATTTATGTGATTTTACGTGCATGGAGAGGCGTAGTTTAAAAAATCACTCATCGGTGCATACAGATACAAAGCGTTTAAAATGTACCTTGTGTAATTTCGCATGCTGGTACCAAAGCGACTTAAACAAACATCGAACAGTACATACAGGTGAAAGGGCCTTTAAATGTAATGCATGTGATTTTTCGTTTTCGCGGAAAAGTAGCTTAGATAGGCATACTTTATCAGCGCACGTAGCTGAAAAGCCTTTTAATTGTGATCTTTGTAATTACAAATGTTCACGGAAAAGTAGTTTAAAGAGACATATTATATCAGTACACAAGTGAAAAGTATTATAAGTTTTGAAATTATTGAATGTATTACAAAGTGAGAATACACTTTTTAAACATTAAATAAATAAATAACAATAAAATGTAATTTATTCAACTTTGCCGTTTTTCAGATATCAAATAATTTGGAAATCAATAAAGTATACAGGGTGTCCCCCAGAGGGGTGTGAAGTTTTCAAATTGATGCCCTTTTTCGAAACTACTCCAAAAATAGCAAATTACCATATCGTTGTAAAAGCAATTGAAGCAGCTTTCAGAAAAGGTGCCACCCGATCACATTTCCCGTTTAAGATTTAAGGAGTTAAATCTAACCCCCTTTGGGGGGACAAAAGCACTTGATTGAAGTGTCCCCCTCAGTAATAAAATTGCTGGGTCTTGCAGAATTTCAATATTTTACACTCGTGTGAAGATAATGGAGGTGGGAACTTTTCAAATTGAGACCCTGTATAACCGCAATTTGAAATTTTTTGGGCAAACCAATTTTCATTGTTCTCGTGCTAACTCAAATTACGGAAACTCATTAGGAAAAGTCTTTCAAATGTAGTGTATGCAATTTTAAACAGATATGCCTTACAACAAACAGGAGAAAAGCCTTTTCAATGCATTGTTTGTGATTGTAAATGTTGCCCGAAAGGTAATTTAAAGAGTTATTTATGAGTCCACACAAATAACAAGTCTTGCTATGCTTGAGGATGATACCACACTTTTAGTGTATCACCATAAAGTCGCCCTCAAACCTTGTAATTTTTTATCGAAGAGTGTGGGGAGAAAATTTCCACAATACATTGGGTACGTTTAGTGGACAGAGCTGCTTTAAATAATCAGTCAATTATGTTGAAAATGCTGGCATTCAGATGCTTATAATCTGCTAATCCGTATGCTGAGAGTCAGCACAACAGACTCTGGTAACTAAATTCATCGTATGCCTCTCGACATACAGTTTAGCGGATTACAAGCATCTGAATGCCAGCATACTCAGCATAATTGACTGATTACTTAAAGCACCTTTGTCCGCTAAACGCACCCATTATCACAATGACTATCTGTCGATGCTTGATTTTGTTTGCGACAATGCATCGTGGTTGTCATAAAACCGAGGTAGGTATGTGGGGATAGAAGAATATCACAAGCCAAGACATTATTTTCTGAAAACAATTTAGGTATATTTAAAATCAGGCAAATAAGGTCATGATTTTAACTAGAATTTATTAGTAGAGTGGTTGTACATTCTGAGTTAGAAATATGGAAATAATACTGTTGTGACTATGTACACTTAGAAACAATGGCATTGCAACAGCAACATAAAACCGAGCTAAAAATCCTCTGGTGACTTTGAAATCATTCTACTTTATCTTTTACGTCTTTAAAATTAACATACCATCGCCTTATCGTAGTAATAGACATAAGTACCGGAATCATTACAGGTAAAAATAAAGGAATGTAAATGGCATACCTAAAAAAGAAATCACAAGATTAAAAAGCATAAAATATTAAACAACTCACTTCTGATCATCTGGAAAATACAGTAAAGCCAAAAGTGAAGGATCGCTAAAAGCGGCTTCAGAATTCTTAAAGGCAAGTTTAGACGTTTTCAAAGCAAGTTCAACATTTCCTTCCTTTAAAAATGATTCGGCCAACTCACTATTTTCAAGAGCTACGTTAATTTTCTCGGCTACATCGTCGCTAATAACAATTGAGCTAATCTCCGATAACAATTGTGCTAAACTTTTCAATGTACGTTTCGTCGATTCGATCATTTCTCTAATTCTCATCTGTTTGAACTCCAAATTATCTGCTTCCGTCTTACCATTCAATTGCAATAAACGACGTAGCTGTTTTCTGAATATTGAAACGATGTTACTTAAATCTGGTTTGTAAACAGACGATTGACAGGAGTTCGAATCAGGATTTAGAATTGTAATTCCACCCCAACTTGAACTCAGAAACGAATTACCCGCAACTAAGTTATCAAATCTGTCTCGAATATACAGTGGCGTTCTACAATCCGACACATACACCACCAAATTTATGCAAGGACTAAGAGACATGTGCGACCATAACTTTTTTTCTAAAGGCGTTATTACGTGTGGCAGCTGTTCTTCTGTTAAATAAAAAATACCTTCTTCATTTTTTGGAACTACTCCAAGTTCCGTTAAGTACAACCACTGAGATTTAACGATAAAATCGCTAACGGATAAATTCAAAAACGACCGTAAATTGATATCTAATAATTCGCCATCTAAATCGACTTTTAAGTCACGTGGATTTGGATTCACAATCGTTATTAGGACTTCATAATCGAGACTTAGAGGTATTCCGTAGGGCTTGTCAATGGGTTCTCCTAATTCGAGCTCTTGCATTCTCGTTAAAGGTAAGTCGGCACGGTATACTCGAGTTGTCAACCACCAAACTGGTAAACCGATTACAATTAATACTACTACGTACGACATAACACTGTAAATTCGGTAGAGAGCATCTTCGGGATCATCTAGAGAAAATTATTTTATAAGGGACAGTAATTTATAAAAATAATGATTACCTTTTTCAGGTTTTCGTAAAACCTTCGGCTTTTCCTTCACCATTCTTTCCTTATTACAGAACAACCCTTATTTACAAAATTAAAGATAGTAATTTGAGGTTAATAAGAGAACAAAGTTTATTTGCACTAATTGTTGCAAAAGATCTACTAAGGAAATGAACTAAAAAAGATATTTCACTTTTCTTGATCAACTAAAAAAGTTATTTTCAAAGTGCAGTAAAATTACAAGAGCTTTTGTAAAATCGTTTGGTTTATAAGTTGTCTTGCTTACTGAATTAAAAACTCTTAAATAATTATTTTAAAACATCTACGGTCATTTGAATTAAAAGTTGTACAAAAGATCTACTGTGCGAAATTATTATTTCAAAATTAAGAGTAGAATTTTAAACACTTAAAACTGGGACAGGTTGCAAGCATATTTATCAATAAAAAGGATTTCTTATAAGCTTATTAGTCTTGGAACACAAGTTAAGTCCTTCAAGAAATTTATAAGAGGAAGTCAAATTAAGCAATCAAAGAACCCCTGAAATAAATGTATTTCAAGATTTAATTTTGTAACAAATAAAACCACTAAATTTTTTTAAGTATTTTTATTAATACTATTTTGAAAGTAAATCAGTACTCAATATTCGAATGTATAAGAATATTGTTTAACACAGCCCACACATGTAAATAATTACACATCATACAACTGGCTTAGGTAATAAAAGAATGGGTTTCTCTTTTAAATAGAAAAAATTTATAAAAAAAGTAATACCTATTCAGACAAAGCGGAGTCCAAATTAAATAACGAGAACAAGGAAAACGATTTAATCTACTTCTTCCATACGTGAAGCATCCTCGTTATCGGCTTCTACTGGAGGAACGTCACCACCGGCGGGTTCTTCGGTAACCATTGGCTCTTCTTCGTCAATTCCTAAACCAAGCTTGACCATTCTATAAATGCGAGATGCATGAACTTGAGGTTCGTCCAAAGTGAATCCGGAGCTAAGTAAAGAAGTTTCAAATAACAAAATAACCAAGTCTTTAACGGCCTTGTCGTTTTTGTCGAGTTCCGCCTTGGTGCGTAAATTCTCGATGATTGGATGGTCAGGATTGACTTCCAAATGTTTCTTAGCAGCCATGTAACCCATGGTGGAAGTGTCGCGTAAAGCTTGCGCTTTCATGATTCTTTCCATGTTGGCGGTCCATCCATATTGAGATGTTACGATGCAGCAAGGAGACTCGACTAAACGATTTGAAACTACCACTTTCTCGACTTTGTTGTCTAAGATGTTCTTCATGACCTTGCACAGACCTTCGAACTTGGCTTTGTCTTCTTCGCGTTTCTTCTTTTCTTCTTCTTCTTCAGGTAATTCGAGACCTTCTTTGGTGACTGAAACTAGTTGTTTGCCGTCGTGTTCTTTCATTTGTTGGACGACGTATTCGTCAATGGGTTCGGTCATGTAGACAACTTCGTATCCGCGCTTCTTAACACTTTCAACGAACGACGAATTAGCAACTTGGTCCTTGCTTTCACCGGTAATATAGTAGATGTGTTTTTGGTTAGGCTTCATGCGGCTGACGTATTCTTTAAGAGAGCAGACCTCGTCGCCACTGGCCGAAGTGTGGTAACGTAATAAGTCGGCGAGTTTGGAACGGTTTTGCGAATCTTCGTGAATGCCAAGTTTCAGATTCTTGGAGAATTGTTCGTAGAATTTCTTGTAACCTTCTTTGTCTTCGGATAATTCTTCAAACAATTCCATGCACTTCTTCACTAGATTCTTACGGATGACTTTGAGAATTTTGTTTTGCTGTAACATCTCGCGAGAAATATTAAGAGGAAGATCTTCGCTATCAACGACACCTTTGATGAAGTTCAAGTATTCTGGGATAAGCTCTTCGCAGTTATCCATGATGAAGACACGACGAACGTACAATTTAATGTTGTTCTTACGCTTCTTATTTTCAAAAAGATCGAAAGGTACTCTACGGGGTACGAACAAAAGAGCTCTAAATTCGAGTTGACCTTCTACGCTGAAATGTTTGACGGCTAAATGATCTTCCCAATCGTTAGTGAGAGATTTGTAGAATTCGCCGTATTCTTCTTGACTAATATCGTCGGCATTTCTGGTCCAAATCGGTTTAGTTTTGTTTAGCTCCTCATCTTCGGTGTACTTTTCCTTAATGGTCTTCTTCTTCTTCTTTTTATCTTTATCTTCTTTGTCTTCCTCTTCGTCTTCGCCAACATCTTCGATCTTTGGTTTGTCTTGTTCTTCTTCGCCTTCCTTCTTTTCTTCTTCAGGTTCGGCTTCGTCGTCGCTCAATTCCTTTTCGCGTTCTTTTTCGACTAATAATTTGATCGGGTAGCCGATGAATTGAGAATGTTTCTTTACGATTTCCTTAATTTTATTTTCTTCTAAGAATTCAGATTGGTCTTCTTTGATATGTAAGATCATTTTGGTGCCACGGCCGAGTGGTTCGCCGTTATCGAGTTGGACCGTGAAACTACCACCTGCCGACGATTCCCAGATGTATTGTTCATCATCGTTGCTTCGGGAAATTACGGTGACTTTATCGGCGACTAAGTAAGCAGAGTAGAAGCCTACGCCAAATTGACCAATCATAGAAATATCGGCACCGGCTTGTAACGCTTCCATGAATGCTTTAGTACCAGATTTGGCGATGGTACCCAAATTATTGACCAAATCTGCTTTAGTCATACCGATACCGGTATCGATGATGGTTAAGGTTCCTTCATTTTTGTTTGGAATGATTTTAATGTAAAGATCCTTTCCACTATCCAACTTTGAAGGATTTGTGAGAGATTCGTAGCGAATTTTATCTAAGGCGTCTGAAGAATTTGAAATCAATTCTCTCAAGAAAATTTCTTTGTTGGAATAGAATGTGTTGATGATCAAGCTCATCAACTGAGCGATTTCAGCCTGGAAGGCGAAGGTTTCGACTTCTCCAGTTTGTTCTTCAGGCATCTAGAAGAAAAAAAAAGTTCAAGTAACGTCGAAAAATTTACGCCAACGATTTGGATTTATTTAAACCAAATTTTTCTTTTAAAGCAAAAACGTGACAAAGGAAAAATTTTTTTAATGTCTTACGTGACAATGTGACAGTGAAATCGTTTCTAAATTAATAAAAACACAAAATTTAACGTACCTTGAATGTATTAAAGCACTTATTAATTCAATAAATTCACAAATTATAAAATAACCGGTGAAATTCACTGTTAATGGTAGCACAACTCGCTCAGAACACGCTGTGTTGAAAAGTGACGCTTGCGGAAACTGTCGATTGTTTTTATACGAACGCGATTTTCTAGAATGTTCTAGAATATTCTAGAATGTTTTAGAAGGTCATAGAACGACTAAAGCGCGATCGATGCGTCGTATTTCCGGTGTTTACGCGCTAAATTTTAAATTATTTCTAGAAAATACACACCTTACACCTTTTTTATTGATTTCAATAATCAATGCACCACCCTCTAGGTATTTGGATAATATAATTAGGTACCTATTTATAGGTAATTCAACTATTTGATTATAATTTTTAGATTTTTTTAAGTTATCAGTTTTCAGATTTACCATTTACCTAATTACCTACTTAAAAAAAATGAATCGTGACTATATTTTCCAATATCCATACAATCTCACGTGGAAATTACGCATCTTCCAGCTATCATTTTAGAAATAAATTTAAATTTACACGTGGATTTTCAAAGCATGTTTTTGGTTATTCGGTAAAATAAAAATCTAATAATAATAATTCATTTATTTTATTTGTTAATTGAGAGGACGAAAAGGCTTTCTGCAGCTTTCCTTCCCAAATTAAATCAAAGGAAAAGAAAATTTAAAAAAAACGGTCGATCTGTTTTCATATTAATTTTAAGGTTATAAAAACTGCATGGAATATTTTTGTAACAGCATTGGAAGTAATTTATTGTAATAAAAGAAAACATAAAAATTGCAAGCAATAGAAAAATTCTAGATTTTTCCCAATTTGCTTTGCTGCTTTTCAATGGGATCAAGGCCAGTACGAAAATAGTAAATGGCTAAATAATGAAATTTATGCAGTTCGTGCAGCAGTGGCAGCGCGTTTAGAAATTTCTTGAACTTGAGCTGAGCTCAAATACCAAATACTATTCTTTTTTATTGATAAAAATAAAAACACAGTTAAAAGTATATTCTGTCGTAAAACGATAATGCTTAGAAAGTAGATAGCAAAGCAGAAGCATATAGTAGCCAATTATTTACCCTATGGCAGAAGGCAAAAATTATATAAATTACTAGATTTATTTTAATTACAAATGAAAAACCTTTAAAGTTTTTGTGAATCGCAGTTCGCAAACATAAAATATGATATTAGGTCTGTTTGACCTAAATTTGATCCAAAATTGTTTGTTGGTCCTGCTCTTTTGCACTAATTTTCCCTATGTGTCCTGCTCCATGCTCTAATGACGTCACACTTGAAGTAAATAGAGGAATAGAGCAGACAAATAAACATACCTATTATGATATTATATTTGAAGCAGTTATTCTTTATTCCTCACAAACATTTTGCTTTTGGTGCACCATGTATAGTAGTTTGTAAAATCTGCTATACCGACTTACCGACATCATGTTTTTGTTTGAAATTTGAAAAGTTCGTTGTTCGTAGTTTCCCGTATCGTTTTTCTAAATTCCAAGTCCAATTAAACAGAAATGACTTCTGCAGCAGTACAAAATAAATCTGCTATAACAATTAAAGGCTCCGCCGACATCGTGTGCGAATATTTAGGTAAAGCGGTTAAAAAAGCGAGGTTATGTTAACTGTTCAGGCTTTTTACAGATTTCGGTATAAATTCGATTTTATTTCAAAGAGGACTTTACCCACCGGAAGATTTTAAAGCCGTCGAAAATTATGGCCTGCCAATTCACATGTCGCAAAACAATAAAATTAAAGATTTTCTTACAACAACTTTTCAACAGTTAAAAGGTTAGCGAGTTAACAATAATTAGTCTTTTTTAAATCACTACTTCTTCTTTTTTAGACTGGTTAATAAACAGGCTAGTTACTAAAATTGCTTTAGTTATTACAAATGTGAAATCTAAGGAAGTTATGGAAAGATGGGATTTTAATGTTGAATACGAGGGCGACGTTTCTGCAGGTTTCGCCCAAACATCGGACAAGCCCTTGAAGCAAATTAGAAACGAAATTAGGGACGTGTTAAAACAAATTTCTGCTTCAATCGCCTATTTGCCTCTATTGGATTGTTTATGTAGTTTTGATATTCAAATTTATACTAAAAATAATATCGAATTACCTTCGGAATGGGCAGATGCTGAGCCGGCCGATATTAAGAATGCTCAGAGGGTTAAGATGAGAAGTTTTTCAACAAATATTCATAAGATGGAAACTGTCGTTACTTATAAAAATGACGATTAATGTTGTAGGTTTAGTAATGTAAGTTTTAAGTGTTTTTAGGAAAAAAACGAACATTTTATTTATGTATGCACTCTCTAATCTTATTATTTTTAAATAAACTTAGTTTTTGTAATTTTTACAGTATTAAAAATGCCTTTCGTTCAAAAATCGCCAAACCTATTACATTTTTCTAACCGCAAGTACCGCGACCCATGTTCGAAAGTGTAAGAACCAAGTTAATCCGTTCTAAGAAACGTGAGAGAGATAATTTAGGCCATTTAATCAAACTCATTATACCTCCTCCAAGTGGCATCTCCGTGCCTGTCAGATCTCAAGCTATCCTACTTTTAGAATGAACTCCAGAATTCTGGTGGAAAGGGTGGTGCTTATTCAGGCCATGTCTAGCTAGAAGTTCCCCAACACTGATCTTCTTATCGACGTTAGGGTTGGACAGTAGGACAGTGGACAGTAGGTAACCATCGTTACCCTCATTTCCTTGATGCTCTTTGACCCAACAGAGTATACGAACATTGTTTTTCATATCTGGTTCAGCACCAAATTATTGCTTGCCACACAGCATAAAATGCAAAGACTGCGTTTTGCTAGAAAGGGTAGAACTTAGGAGAGAGATTTGCTAGTTGCAACATCTCTCCAAGGATCACTTTTGGAGGTGGTTTCTGATGAAAGAGATATAATTCAGGACAATTACTATAAATGCATTGGAAAGGCAAACATAAACAATTTCATAGGGTGATCAAGTTACCCCGGGGTGTCCAAGTAGCCCACGATAACGGTTTACGGTAATTGAACTCCTTTAATTGTATGTAAAGTTTTAAAAAAAAAGTTCGAAAATAACCGTTATGCAACCGGACGTAGCAAATATTTAAATTTTGAATATTCCGCTAAAATTTGCATGGCGCTGTAGTTCGTTTTTCACTTTTTTTCACCGCGTCCTTTTGCGTTTTTTTAATATTCGTTATTAATTATTACAAATTTCATAACTTTCTTATAGAAGCGAAGTTAAAAAACCTTTTATATCGTTAATTATCTGTTAGTTACTCTAATTTCGTTGTTATTTTCTAGAAAATGAAGGTTATGAAAATTTTAAAATATCAAAGTAAGCGGCGTGCTTTGCAATTTTGCAAAAGTGTAATTATCGCTAAATTTTGTGACTTTGCTGTACACGAGTGTTCAGTTTCGGTTCAATAATTAATCAGAGACTCTTTAAAGTTTGTTTAATACAAAACTTTTGTAAAGAATTTTTCGGGCCCGATCGACTCAGATAGTTGCGGTGGATAACGAATACTCAAGAACTCAAGTAAGGTAAGAGTACCTATATTACAGTTAGTTTTTCTTTTAGATAAGTTACGCATTATTTCATGTAACTAAACTAGTAATGAGCTCCTTGATGTAAAATTGTCCGCAAGAGTTTTTGATGAAATTACTCACGGAGCTTGACGACTTACGCAATGTGAAAAAAACAACAGTTCATAATGGTTTTTTTATTAGCAAATAAAATAATTACAATGAATGGCGAACTTTCTTTAATTTGAGATTCAGTGATTTTTAAAAAGATGATAAGTAGGCGTTTTTGATTCGTTAATATTGCAAAAGCTTACATTTATAAGAAATACTTTACGTACCAACCGATTCATATCATTTTATCACCATTTACGATTATCACATTATTAGAGTATTTTATTTCTGTATAACAACATTGAGATTTTACATAGTACACATATTTTTTTTGCTCCATTAAAACAAAAACAGGCAAAGTATCGTGTATCGGTTAGGTCAGGTTTGGTGCTATAGTATAAGCACTAGCCACTAGCCAGCTAGCCACTAACCGATTGTTGATCTTTTTTCAAATAAATAACTATTAGGTATGTAATTATTAGTAGCACCACCCACTTTCGTTTCAACAACTTGTACTAACTTTAAAATTTCTTAAAAAAACATTAATCTACAATGCGATTTACAAAAATTAACTTTTTACAATAAATATTTACATAAGAGTTGAACAAAGTAATGTAATACATCGATTCTTTGGTATAGTTTTTATAACGTAAGTTGAACGAGGCTTTTCAATATCATCTGGCTTCATTCTGTAAAATAAGACAACAATTAATACGTCCGTTGATTCAATTTTGGTAGGCTTCGGTAGCAGACATTATTACAGTATGGGGTAGGTATTTGTTATTTCATTAAGTTTTCTAAAAGTATGCTACATTAAAGCCTTTTTTGGATTAGAGGAGAGTCACCTTAGAACATAATTTATTAGGATGGTCAATTTGCACCGTTGTACTCCCTGTACCTACGTTCCGAGGTCTAATACTAATATGGATAACTTGGCTAATAAATGAGTTAGGGAGTTGGTTAAGTTAACAAAATTGGACAGAATTGGAAGGCAAATTTAATGCCGTTCATATCTTCGATCAGCGTTGCCAACTTTTTAAATTATTTGAGAAAAACAAAAAATTCAAATGAAAATATTTTGGCACCGTTGTAAATGAAAAACAAGCGCAGTTACTTCAAAAATAAAATTGTGAAAACTACCCTATATTATACTACATGAAAATGTCTATCAGTTATCCCTCTTGCACTTTTCTTCTATTTACAATGGTGATAGAGATATTTTCATTTTAGTTTAAAAAAATAATTTTAAAAGTTGGTAGCACACCGATCAATGATAAGAACGGCAGTAAATTTGTTTTATAATTGAGGACAATTTTGCCAAGTTGACCAACTCTGTAGCTCTTATATTAACAAACTTACCCATAAATAGTAGCATGGTGCATGGTCGATTTTTATTGTCACCCGTGTATAGTGAAGCTATTAGTGCACTTACCAACTTTTCTTCTATTCCAAGTGTGAAATTCGTCTGAACTTTATTTTTTATCAATCAGGCATGTGATTAGAAGGTGTAGTCCAATCCGTTTCTTCATCTAGAAACAACATATTTAAAAATGGTGCATTTGTTTGCGTAAAATTATTAAGAAATTAATCGAACAAGTGGGAAAAAAATTTGAACGTGAATTGACTATTGGGTATTTGAAAAAATCTTCTTTCTTAATAATTTTTTACTCAGTAGCTTGAAATAACGAGTAATCAATTTAAAATTCAAGTTCTCAGACGGCTGTGATAATGTTACAAGTGTTGAGATGTTCGTAAGCCAATAGAATATTAGTAGTAATAGATATTGTATTCCATCATCGCCCGAGGACTTGAATTTTAATTTGACGGTTCTGTATAAACACAGTGTAATAATTAATTAAGCTAAGGTGTTAATTGCGCACGGTTTTTTCGAACTTGGAACACTTTTGATTTTTTCCCATTCTTTTAAAAATAGATAAGCCGGACTGTTGGGGCCAGTTCCACTAACTCTGATTAAAGAATTTAGAGCCAGTCTTACCAACTCTTTTAATCAGAGTTGGTGGGACTGGCCCTTAGACTGTTAATGCTCTATTGAATTAAAAAGCTAATGATAACGGTAAAACCAAAAATTCCACTACCTATCGTCAATGTCAATTGTTTTTGCACATATTAACGTTGTGCTGGTTTTTCAAGTGAAGCAGGGCCAACTTAATTTTTTTCAAAATGCACTATTCAATTAATTCTTTTTTAGAAGCGGTAATAGAAAACTCACATTTAGTAGGACACATTGTATATTGTATATTCTATATTGGGTATGTGCAAACCAAACCCTCATAACTTTTTATTGTTATTTTTTATTATGCTGAAATTTCAAAATATGAAAAAGGATACCAGAAATAGTACCAAACAATAGTATGCTCAAAATCTTTCCCTGATTTTCAAAATCGAAAAACCTACGGGGTGTTCTATTTGAATAGGAAAGCTAACCTCATTTACGGCTGAACTGGAAGTCAAAATATAAAATTTTTGGTATTACTAGACAGATAATTTTACAATTACAAATAAACTGAATATATACAGGGTGTTGTGATAAAAATAGGAAAGATAATTTCATTTCCGATTAAATCGGAAGTAAAAGTATAAAAAGTAAAGTATTTTAGATAGATAATTGTACAATATTTTATAAAAATTTAAAATATACAGGGTGTTTTCAAAAACTCTTTTTGTTTTGCTCATTTCCGGCTTAACCTGAAGTTCTTTGAAAAGTAAAATAGGATAAATTAATATAAATTTATAGAATAAATTAATATGCCAACTATCAATTACAAATTTCAATTACAAAAAAAATTATAAATTTTGATCTTTAAAAAATCATAACTCCGGTTCTGGCTGTAGCAAACAAACCAAACAAACGGCGTTTGATGGAGAATTTCGATATCTACAACGTACTAAAAAAGAAAAAAAATAGCCGGGCCGATTTTGAGAAAATAGTTTTTAGAATTTAATCAACTTTGGTTCTTAAAAAGTAGTCAATTTTGAAATTGTTTTAAAAATAGACTATATCAAAATGATCAGAATTTAAGTACAATCTGCCTACTCTTCAAAAATAATTAAATATTACTCATTTTTGGTTTTACTTTTACCTTCTACTTTATCTTGTAAAATCATTATACCTATACTATGAACAATAATTATATTATCTATTAACGAAATAATATGTTAATGATTTCATGATTTTTTTATAAGGTAGTACCGTCGAAAACTGTCAAAGAGACTCGTCGTTAATATTAATTAACGCTTTGGTTGTCGATATTATCTTAAATTAGATTTGTGCAAAAATGACATAGATTTGGTGCCAAAAAAATGAAATAAAGCATGCAAAGAAATTAGTAAGACATCCGAAACTCACAACAATTTCTACAGTATAAAAAAAATGTAGGTTCGAGTAGTATTAGTAAGTTATTCGAAATTTGTTAATTTGAGAGACCAGAAAAAAAAATTTGGTTTACGTACCTATTTAACAAAAACTCCGTACATTTTCGTAGCAACTTCTTGCGGGCACTTGCGTGTGTAAATTTTGTTTTTACGTAAAAATAATTTATAATTTAATAACGGATAATAATACTCAGTAATATTTTCAATGTTTTAAATTTGATTTATTTCACTGTCGTTTCGAGTTGTTTGTTACAATGATCGGTTATCAAAAAATTAACCAATTATTGCGAATTTGTTGTGAGTATAAGATGCGTTAATAAATAAATATATCTACATGACTTTATACAAAATTAATTAAATAAACAAATATTATATTATTTCGGTCCCTGATGTGTGTATACAGTTTTCTGAACATTGGCGATGTAAAAAAAATGACTGATAAAAATTACGAATTAATCATAAAATTAACAGTCTTTTGAAAAGTACAAAATAATTTTTTATACAAAAATGTACAATGCTCAAAGTGAGAATATGGTATTTGTTTGCTAATTTTTTTATAAATTAATTGTTTAGGGGGGTAGCATTAAGATAGGAAACTATATATATACAACAGTTTATTTTATATAATACAAAAAAGATTTAATTAGTTATTTAATAAAAATACTGAGCTACCCCTCTCAACTTTCATAATTTTTATAAAAGGAATTTTTTTATATAAATTAGTTTTGACTAACAATAGTACGTCGTCGATAGGCCTAGTTTACAAGAAAACGTATTATGCCCATACATACTAGAATGATTCGATACGTCTTTTTCACCACATCTTTCTCCCGTGAAACCATCAGGACATCTGCGATACAAAAAATTGTAATTAGTACATAGGTATTACTAGCGCACTTACAAAGTGGGCTAAATTCGATGGTTCTTATGGAGAAATCGATAACTAGAAGAGATTGAGAGGAACTCCGGAAAACCGGAATTCGCGATCTTCTTTTGTTTTGGATCTATAAACCAAAGTCAGCCAATAAAATGAGCCGAAGGGATTTTTAATATCTTCGTTAGTTTCCGGTTTATAACACAAACTATGTTTTTTTGAAATAGAGACTATAGTTGGATGTGACATATTTCAATAGCGTTTTTCATTCTCTTTTCAATGATATTTAATATGTGGGGTCCATCATTTCAGTTTCATGCCATTTTATTAAAAACTGTTGAATAAAAGACGAAAAAAAGAAAAGAAAAAATAAAGAATATATAATATTACACATAAGTATATAATTGAAAAGAGGATGAAAAACGCTATTCAAATATGTCACGTTCAACTAAGGTTTCTATTAAAAAAAACACTACTTTGTGTTATAAACCGGAAACTAACGAAGATATTAAAAATCCCTTCGGCTCATTTTATTGTCCTTAAAAAAGCGCCTGAAGAACCTGCCAAGATTTTTTTTGTAACTTCACAACAACCGATATATCGACATTGAACAAAATTGAAAAATCGAACTATTGCTTATTGGTCTAAAACAAAAGAAGATCGCGAATTCTGGTTTACGCTATTGAGTTCCTCTCAAAAAAAAAGAACGAAGATGTGCCATCCATTTTTCCATATCTTTTATAATTATCAAGTCTTCATAAGAACCATCGAATGCTGTCCACCCTGTATACAGTGTGTCCAAAAAAGTTTGTTTATATTTTTTTCATGTTAATTGACACACTTCCTTGGCAAAAAACATCAAAATACGATGAGCTTGTGAGCTAGAAACAACCCCTTAAAAAAGTTTGTTTCAAATAAAAGAAAATGGCGAGTATAATACTACCGCCACATCAACACCAAGCTCGCCCGTATTTATTTACACCCCAACTCATTACTCAAGTTAGTTGAAGTAAAAGAAAATGTTTTCGAGGTATTCAATTGGGACACCCTGTATTTTATTACTTAGCCCAACATTATTTGACTCGAAAATGAGTTTAATTGTTTGGGAATTACGATGGGCGTACTGAAGTTTAATATTCGAAATTAAAATTTTGGCATCGCGGTACATACTGTATAATATTTGGGAAATAAACATTTTTGTATGAGGAGTCTCCTCATGCTCATGAGACGATTGTGTTGCGTGAGAATCCTCGCTCGTATCATTTGAATAGTGCTTCATTACCACTTTTGCTCATTGCTCATTGGAGATCAACTCCTTGATCGGCGAGAGCTCTGAACTCACAAACTGGTGGCTCGAAGGTCCTCATTCTCAAGTATTAGTCTTTTTTTTGCTGAGAGCTTTCCTATTTTTGGTACCCACGTTAAACGTCACTTTGTTGCGTTAGGACCATTCTTATTGGTACATGATGCGTAAACCAAATCAGGATCGTTTTCATCGCCTTTCTATCTTTCGAGATATCAATCTGAAATTTCAGGACGTTAAATAACGGAACAATTTTTAATTCTTGTGCTATAGTAAAATTGATGTTTGTGACACTTCCGAATTTACCGGAAATGAGTGTCCTGTTTATTTTCGCGCTTTTTGAATTTTTTTTCTACAAATTTAAATTTTGTATCTGTATCTAGACAGCCATTATTACTAAAATGTGTTTTATTAGTCATCGTGGACCGTGACGACACCTCAAAAAAGCGACGCTCTACTGAGTGTTTGATATTAAATACTTTATAAGGTATGTTATGGCAACAAACATACCTTAAGACTTGGCAAGTGTTTAATTCCAAAAATTAAAAAGTTGATGTCATTTCCGGTAAAATCGGAAGTGTAAGTGTATACATTTACAATTGTTTGTTATTTAACCTCCTAAAAGTTTAGTTCGATATCCTAAAAGGTAAAACAAATTATGGAGGTGGTGTTGATTTGGTTTACACCCTACACCCGGTATTATATGCGATCGTGCAGCGCGCAGTGTTGCTCGAGTATCGGAGATCATAAACTTTTTAGTTCTTTTGAATACCATCGGTATTTTTATTTATAAAAATTTTACGAAGTCTTTCTAGCGTAGAGTAGAAGAGACCTTTCCTTCGTATCAGAGGATCAGTATATATCCTTTTTGCTCTGTTTTAAGGCGTTTTTCGTGTTACGTGTTACGAAGGCTCTATATTTATATATTTCCCCCCAAAATTTTTTGTTTGGGGGGCCCAATTATTTCTTCAATTAATTTTTTTATGGTAGTTTAAACAATACTGCTCGTAAGATAATAAATTAGAAGGGTAATGTTTCAAGTTGTGCCTATGAGAAATTAAAAGTACAAAAGGGGAGAGGTCCACCCATCCGCACCCATCCCATTTTGCAATTTCCACCAAAATAAAGTAATTAAAAGTGTATACTAACTGGCATCCAATTTCTTTGTGCATAATTCGTACGCACGTTCCTCCATTTAGGCAGAAGTTTTCCTTATACCTCTCGTCTTTACATTCGTTCCCTGTAAACAAAAGAAAATTAAAAATTGACATTTTCCCCCCAAAAAATCGAATTAAAATATTTATGTTTTATTACACTTTTCATTATGTTCTCATTGGCAGTGCTTTATCAAGCATTAATGGGCTTGGCAACTTCAATGGATTTAATTATATAAGAATACAATCTGACACTATGCCAAAGTATTGTGTAATTGCGGCGCTTACTTGGCGCACACAAACGTATGTCATTATTTACAACAAAAAATATCACTCACGACAATTTCAAATGATAAAATAAATAATTTTAAATTCGTAAACATCGTGTATCATAAGTTTAGTGACTTGAAATATAAAAATAAATTTTAGTAATAAACGTAAGTTAAAGGTATACCGGGTGGTGCTTAAAATTTTGACTTTTTCGCAAACAAAAGACTAGCTCGTTAAATTTAAACAAATTTTGATTACTGGAGGTTTTTACGACTGACGAGTTGATGAGTCTCCTCTAGGGTCGTTATGACTTTTTTGGGCATATTGAAATATTTTAACACCACTCGGTAAATAAAAAAGTTTAGATATGGGTAGTTTGACGCAAAGGGGAAAAGACAGCACAATCACCATAAAATAATAATAGTAACCCTAGATAAATTTACTCGTGGGGTACTTCTTACACTTTGCTATTAAATTAGGCATTTATCGCGATAGAAAAACTGCGTGATGGACCCCTAACAAATTTCATTGGAAATTGTTTATTTTATGTAAATTTATTAGTAAAAAAAGTACCCTACGTTAAATAAAAGAAAAGGAATAGAGAGGTACCGTCTTCTTGCTCACTGTTAGATATCCTAACTCGAATTTCGTCTTGCACTACACTGCCATCGACTCCTTTGGCCACACATTGATAAATTCCTTCATCCTCTACCTGCACCGAATTTATTATTAGCGTCGTCCTTTTCCTAAAAAGAAAAAACAAAAAGAGTTATAACGTCTTGTTTTCGGTGTACCGAAAAACAAATAGCCTAGAGGATAAATAATGAACACTACGTACGTTATTCATTCTCTTGGCACTGTTTAGTAAATTTAATTGTGTTGAAAGTAAATTATCTTGCGAATTAATAATTTGTAATTTGAACTGTTAATCACTGTTTTGTGGAAATTTAGTGGGATGCGGGCGTGTATTATGTTGATTAATTCGACTGTATGGAAGAGCACGTTCGTGTTCGCCTCATTGACAAAACAATTAAAAAGTGACAATCATTAATTAGGATCTTTTTAAAATACTCACTTTTCAGTTTCGTCTTCGTTGCTTGTGTGAAAAAGAAGTTATTTATTAGTTTACAGGAGAAAATTTAAAAATGACGTAGTTTGGGTTGCATACCTTTTAGGCGCAACTTGTACCAACAGTGAAATTTAAGTTTATTTCTATTACATTTTTATTTATTAAGTTATAAAATAGTTTTAGTTAATTAATTTGAAACTTTTTAATTTAATTAAGGATCTCGTTAATTTATGATCCATGCTGGTCGAAATTTAGGCAGTCCAGAGGGCGAGAATTTTGAGATTTTTGACTTACTTTTTATAAGTGATTCGCATTCTTCTATTTGGGTGCAGTCCATCTTTTCCATTCTTGCGCCAAGACACATAAGGAACTGGAAATCCTTTTAAATTACATACCAGCCTGAGTTTTTTGCCCGGCCTTAAGTCTTCTATCCGATTTGATCTAATTTTTGGCTTTTTTGTTGGTTTTAATACTGTAACAAAAAATTTGTAATTAAAAATGAGACACTAAAAGAAAAGGCGGCCAAATTTGTGTGGCAAATTAAGAAAAAAATATGGTTTTCGTCACACGTGAATCGTTAGTTCGAGCTAGAATTGAGGAAGTTTAAGTTTTCTCGTATTTCGCGTAAAAACAATCCTTGAAAAAATTTTCAAACGAAATTAATTAGTATAATATATGTGTATAATTGTACGGTAGATGTTTTTTTATAAGACAAAATTTATTAATATTCGAAGGACCTCATGTTAAAGCCGAGGTACGCTCGATTTGTTTTTCGCATTAAAACAAGCTGACACTATTTCTGTGGTCGTTTTGTTATCCTTTCAAGATGTTCCAAATCATAAACGAGCTTGATTGCATAACTCGCGCGTATCCCACCTACAACTGCACAAAAAACTACTCTACAGCTCGTACGACTGTTGTAAACACACCTGAAAAGGCCTTGACTATACTATTTATATTTATAACGATCCGTTATCCTATTTTCGACACGCGGAAAGAACTGAGCTTTTCCTAATGTTACTTTTGGACGCCTCTTAAAATTCGTTATAAAGGACCCCGTAAACGAAACAAGCGTAACAAAATCGCTTTTTTTAAAAAACATATTCGATAGGTAGGTACTTTGATGTAAGAAAAATTTTTGTAGCATTTTTAAAAACATAAAAGTAGGTAGTTGAGAAATTATTTTTGTATTATAATTATAGCAAAGATTAATGGCAAGTTAATTAGCTTAATAGGCTAGCCAGACTAACGGATACCTTGAGATTGTTTTTAAACTGTACAAGTGGTGATGAAAACGTGCTGACCATTTTTTAACAAGCATAAGAAGAGATTTCGACTTATATAATTTTTTATCCACTTTTTCACAACGCGAGTCAATATTAACGAAAAATCGTTTGGTAATGATCTCTCGGACAGTTTGACGTATAAAATAATTATGTACTGTAAACATTTTAAATAAAGAACACTCACTTGACACTTGGTAAAGCTTGCCAAACTAATTGAAATGTAATTTTTTTTTAGCTTAATTCACGAAAGTAGATAAAACGTAGATAGATAATCTCGTATGGTCATAATGAAGAGTACGCAAATAATAAAGTGATCCCCTAAAACCAATAATTCCATTTTGTTCAATGAACGTATTAAAGTTCTCTTAAACCTGGCGTTAAGGGATTAAACATCAGAACCTAATCCTGTCTCGCTGGTAAGCCGGCAAGTACACATTCAAAAAATTGTATTTCGTCCAATTTTTATCGTACAGCAATAGAAAGTCAAGCAAATTAAAGGAAATTTAATACGCTCCAAAAGGCTCCTTTGACATTATTCTGTAAAATCTTTATTTTTAAAAATATTGGCCCAAAATCCGTTTCGCCTACTTTCTTCTCTAGGCCACCTTGGCAGTAAGAGTCTGAGGTTTCTTCAAAGTGGACATTTTCTTAACGCGTGTGCAAATTCTCCACTTCGCAATTTTTCCTTTATCCTACATATTTATACCCTTTTCACTGCGCCAAAATACAAGAAAATGGCGTATTAACTCGAAAGCCGCCTCAGTTACTATTTTGATAGCTTTATGGGTGCTCTAAAACTTTGCCATGGTGTCAAGAGCGTCCTCCATATCACTATCGACAAGTTTTGAATTGTAATAATACCACAATTTATTCAAACGTGCCACAGAAGTAACGTGAACTTTTTCTTCGAGTAAACAAAAATTTCTTCTGACGATTCTGCTTTCTGATTTTAGTTGTAAGATAAATGAGTATGGCATTTAAAGACAATTTCTGCATTTAAGTTGTTCTAATTTCGTCCTAATTAAAAACTTGGTTGGTACTTACAAGCATTTGTGTTCGTCTAAAATATTTTAGATCTGCTCGTGAGATGATGGTGAGATTATTCAAAGATACTGCGTTTGAAAATGCTTTAGTCGGAGCACAGTTTTAGTAATTGATCCCCTAAAATTGCCTAGAAGTCTTTATACCTTATTGTCTCCAGTAACTAGGGGGGAAAAGCGTTAAATCCAGGAAAAAAGTATAAAAGTTTTTTTCTCTATCATTGTCTGTGAGTTTTTGGGTGCTGAACCCGAATTTCAACTTTGCCTCTCTGCAGTTCTTAGAAAACTGCGAAAACAATGATCCCTTTTTCAGAAGTTTTGTCTATAACTTGAAAACTACACACTTTTCAGAAAATTTGTTTATTACAAAAGTGAACTACGTTAAATTTCCTACAAATTATGTTTGTAAAGGTTTTTTGTCAGACGAACGGTTTCGGCGCTAGAGCGCGTTAAAGTTTTACAAAAACTCTAAAATCGACAAACATCGCTTGTAACTCGGAAACTACGCAGTGTTTGAGAAAAGTGCTTCCATGTAAAAATAAACTACATCAAATTTGCTACAAATTATGTTTCATATGTTTTATTCTTTAGACGAACGGTTTAGGTGCTAGAGCGCGTTAAAGTTGGACAAAAAACAGTTTTTTTAGTTTTTCGCTTATAACTCAAAAACTATACAGTATCAGAGAAAAATGTTTCTATCAAAAAATAAACTCCATCAAATTTTCTAGAAATTATATACCATAGGTTTCATTGTTTAAAGGAACGGTTTAGGTGCTAGAACACGTTGAAGTTGGATGAAAATTTCAAAATCTGCCAAAAAGCTGTTTTTCTAGTTTTTCGTTTGTAACTCGGAAACGTTGCACTTTTTGAGAAAAGTGAGTTAATATAAAAATGAACTACATCCAATTTTCTACAAATTATGTTTCTTTAGGTTGTTCGCTTTACACAAACGGTTTAGATGCTAGAGCACGTTGAAGTTTGCCAACAATTCCAAAATCGGTAAAAACTGATTTTTTTGTTTATCGCTTATAATTATAACTAAAAAGCTAAAAAAAAATGTTGCTATATAAAAATAAAGAACATTCAATTTCCTATTTTTCTTACGTGGCAAAATATTTGTCGGTGAGAAAGTGAACCAACTTTCAATACAAAGATAATTTAGTCTTACGGAAACAATTGGAACAATTGGAGGTTGGAATAGCTTATGTTACTTTGAGTAATCGCATTAATAACTATAACTTTATACTTATAAGACTTCTCCTGATCTTTTCAGACTTTGAACTTTCTTGAAAATGCTTGCGCGAAAATTTAAAATGAGCAATTCTGTTGAATTCGCAAATAATAACTTTTGGTTTTAACGTAATGAAGACAAGATGTGGTAAAACCTCTTAACAGTCATAGGTATATTCTTAAAACTTCAAATACTGTAGTCTTCACTGGGCGTGAGTCGGAGGATTTAGATCGATCGTCCAGCGTTTGATGTCATTAAACGTTCTGGAAAAATGCATTCGCATACCTGAGCGCTACCCGGTACACGAACCAATAGTAAAAGTCTCCAGATTTCTAATATTTGCCCACATTTTTAAAATTAAAACGACACAAAAGACAATAAAAGCGAGTGAACTGAAAACCCACGTCAAACGGAACAACAAAAGATTGGCTTAGGTCATAGAATGTCTTATCTATAAACCGAAAGGTCGATCTTCCCAATTAATTAATTTGAGGTTAATCTAATAAACAAACATAACAAAAGAACTGTGTCATTTGCTCTTAAATTAAGGAAAGAATTTTTACGAATTTTTTCCCAAATTCATTTAATAGTCTAGCCAAACTACGAGACGACTTTTTTGCGTTATTTAAACATTTATATGCTAAACAAATCTACAACTATAGAAAAGGCCGCAAAAACTTATATTAAATACTTTTCCTATTAAATTCTCGTTTATGTAAATGACAAAATTGTTAAAATTCTTCTCAAATAATGCATTCTATGCACAAACCGTCCTTTAAGAGTATACTAACATCTTTTGAATATTAGATTATGTAAATAATAAGCGAATTAAACCGAAGTACGACAAAAAACTGCTCATCGACGAAACCAAGTTGGACGCATTCGGAAGAATTCAAAATTATTACCAAAAGTACCCTTTATTACACAAAACGAAATTAAAATACAATTCAGTGCAGACCATCTCACTCATTCGAATTCCTAACTGCATTTGGTTGCATATTTCGGCAGCATTGCTACATATTTGGTCCGAACTATTAACGGATTCCAAAGCATTGTTTAAAATTTAATATTCCGCACGCGTTTACCCTCTAAAGAGCATTCCGCGAATTCGGCACCGCAGAGATTGTATTTTTCATCAAAAATCAAAAAATTTATTTAGGCGCACCCAATTTAATATATTTAAGAATTTTAGTTGGTCGCCGCGAAAACTTTTTCTATTGTTTCGTTATGGAAATTAGAAAATTTTGGCTAATGAACCCTTCGACCTTTAGTAAACTTTTTAAGATGCGAATTAATCACAAAGTTTTATGAAAGGCGCACTCTCGCTCTCTTTTCGAGAACACGCCCTTCCAGTGCTCTATACACTTATACAGGGCGTTCTAGCCCTAAACAAACATGGAAATTCATCGCTCTGAAGAAGTCGTCTCTAAAACATCACGGTCATTAGCTCATACATTTTGAATATCTTGATACTCTAATCATTGATTATGCTTTTCTAAAAAGTTTAGTCTTGTTCTTAATTTAATCTTTTCATCTAAACTCTTACTCGTACTTATCAATTGACACTTAATTAATAAAATCGATTTTTTACTTAATTTTACGTAGTAATATCATAATTTGCGGCCAATTTTTCAAAGTTTATTTAAGAGAAAAATATCTAATTATACAACAGGTAGCTATCATCAATTTTTCGACACTTTCATAAAAATTTGTTTAGTCTGTAAAACTTATAAGTGGACGGCCTATTTAGTAAGCAATTAATTTACGTTTTGAGTATACCTGCAAGTGCGCATTAGTTCAGTCAAATAGTGGTAGTATGGCGGAGAAAAAAATATACAAGTTATTATCTCTATCGTTCTTGATATTATTGGGACGCTGAATCCGTATTTTAATTTTGCCCCCCCGTTTTTTCAGTTTTTCGCTTATAAGTCAAAAACTATGTACAAGAATTAACTACATTCAATTTTCAACAAATTGTCGCTCTTAAGCTTTTTGCATCAGACGAGCGGGATAAGCGCTAGGGCGCGTTAAAGTTTCACGAAAATTGCAAAATCTGTCCTCAAATTTGTTCTTAGTTTTTTGTTTATAACTAAAAAAATACGCACTTTTAGAGAAAATTGTTTCTATACAAAACTAAAGTACATAAATTTCCTACAATTTATGTTTGTCAGTTTTTTTACCAGACGAATGTTTTAGTCGCTAGGACGCCTCGGAAGTAGCGGCTGAGTCAAACCAATATTTCTCGTGATTTCACAAAATCCTTATTTAGAATAATTCAATTAGTTAACTATTTAATTACAATAATTATTTACGTATGTAAGAAAATTTTGTCAACCTTTAACGCGGACTAGTCTCTAAACCGTTCGTCTGACAAAAACACCTCGCAGAATTAATTTGTAGGATATTGAATGTACTTTCTTTTTGTATAGAAATACTTTTCTCTTAAAGTACATAGTTTTCGAGTTATAAGCAACAAATTATAGAAAAAAACAGATTATAGGCCGGTTTTGAAAATTTTATGCGCGATGAGGTAGTAGTGTCTTCCGTGCTCATATAAATGAACAGTGCGACAAAACTTTTCTTTATCGTTTTGTGGAGTGATTGAGAGACTCTTTCTGTAACAAGAAGAGCGAAACCGGGAAAATCCAACTATAAGACAAGCCAAAATTGCATCGATGAAGTAGTACACCAGTAAGTAGTCCTACAGTCCAGTCAAACGGTAGTTTGGCTAGAGTGCCTAACCTAAACCGTTTGTCTAACGTAAAAAACCTAGGACTAGGAGACATAATTTGTAGGAAACTGTCGGTAGTTTATTTTTGTATAGAAGTATTTTTCTTAAAAAGTGCGCAGTTTTCGAGTTATAAGCGAAAAACTTAAAAACAGTTTTATGGCCAATTTTGAAGTTTTTGGAAAACTTTAACGCGCTCTAGTGCTTAAACCGTTCGTCTGAAGAAAAACACCAAAAGACACAATTTATAGGAAATTTGATGTAGTTTATTTTTTGATAGGATTGTGTTTTTCTAATAGTGTATGGTTTTTGAGTTATAAGCGAAAAACTAAAAAAACTGGTTTTTGGAATTTTTACCAAACTTTAACGCGTTCTAGCGCCTAAACCGCTTGTCTGACCAAAAGCTTTGAAATATCATTTGTAGAAAATTTCTTGTAGTTTCTTTTCATATAAAAGCAGTTTTCTCATAAAGTGCGTAGTTTTCGAGTTATAAGCGATAACTAGAAAAAACAGTTTTTTGCACAAATTTTGAATTTTTGTCAAACTTTAACGCGCTCTGAGCCTGAGAAAAAACCTTCCAGATACTATTTGTAGGAAATGTGATGTATTTACATATACAAGCATTTCTTTCAAAAAGTGTGCGGTTATAGCTCAGCCCTGCAGACGAGTGATTTTATATTGGCTATGGAAAATACTTTGGAATAATATCAAGTGGTGAAGTGGTATAATGTTCGCTAGCTTTTGAACTATCCCATTGTGCTAAAATTGCATTGTGAAGCAGGCCGTTTTAAAGAAAGTTTATGTTAACTTTACCCATAAGATACCATAAACGACCCAATTTACTTGGTACTCCTACCCCAACAATCATTGATTTCTTGATGATTATCGTAAATTAAAATGCGAGTTTTATGATAGTTCATCTTGGCCGCATTGACTTACGTCTACGTTTCTTCAATTCTTCCCGAGCTGCAGTCATTTCAACTGGTGAAACTATCAAACAATCAAGCCGTAGTTAATATAGCAATTCGATTTTTCACGATATTCGTCTTCAATTGGAAGGTGTGGTATTGTGTAGACACCAAACACCCCCTTGGTATGATGGTACCTAAATGGGGTAATATCACTCATTTTGACGTTGATATGCCGTTATTAAAAATTATTTGTAAAATAATTCCTAGACGATCCTCGCAAAACATTAACTGTTTGTAGTCTGCACTAAATGCAGTAAAGTGCGGATATAAAATCTTTTAGTGGAATAGAAGCTCGTTATAATACACATTTGACTGTCTTTTTGTAGTATATTAACTTTACTATACTTGGCTAAAATCCAAAATAAGGTTAAAAACACAAATCTAACTGGTTTAACGAAATAAATCTAGTTTTCTTTAATTATTAGTTTAAAAAAGAAGGAAAAGATTATAAGAAGCGTACAAAATGGTAATAATGTGTTTCGATTTGGCAATTTTTCAAGAGTTTCATTAATTAACAAAATCGAAAAATAAATAACTCGAAGCACTTTTCTTCAAATAAATCAATTTTATTAACCCAAATACTGCCCAAATTGTAATTTTGATAAAAAATTGTCAGTAGAATAACTTGTAAAAAATTTTAAATGTCTCGTACATCAACAGTCTAGACACTGAAATGTCTAGTCTGTATAAAAATAGTGTACCAATAGAAATTTTAGCTTAAACTTTAAACGGTTATGCTTATAATTAAACGTAGGTCAGAAAAAGTTCACTTTTGAGTTATTTTGAGATAATTTCATAAAATTAAGTTTTGCAGATGTTTTTGTCCCATTCCAAAGTAATAATTACAGAAATCTGTAAGTCGAGCCAAACGCCCATCTCTAACTTTTAATTTTTCGTAGTACGCTTTCGGTTCCGCTCTGCGCGTTTCAATTTTATTCAAATTGTTGCTCGTTTAAAAGGCTTTTGTTAAAAGACAGGTCAGTTTCAAAACACCACTCGAGATAAAATTAGGTTAGTGTGTTTATGATATTCCAAGAGACGGCTAAAATAAGGCGGCCGAAAAATTTCAGTAGGTACGAGATGTATCGTTTGGAGCACAATCCTTGTGTAACCGGAAGATGAGTGATCTACGACCTACATCAGTTTTCTTTTTGGCCAAAAGTTATTTATTAGATCCATTTGATATTTATAAATTGTTGCATCAATCAAATTTGAGAGTGAAATTAGTGCATTCATTTTTTATGATAAAAATAGACAATTAATGAAGACGTATATTAGTGGTAGTGAGTGACGAGAATGTTATTAGCACTTCAGAAATAACTTAAAACGTCAAGCCTCTAACCCGACCGATTGGATTTTCTTTCGGTAAGATTAGAGATGGGTTTCGACTATAACGAATTTATTCACTTGTTTATTATGATATAAATATGTTTGTTTGATAATACGCGTCCGGACACATACAGGCGTCGACTGACCGTGGCTTTGAAAATATTTAGGGAAGTAAAACATAAATCTACGTCACGCAGTCTAAACAGTGGCGAGTTGAGTCAAAGATTGATTTTGCGAGTGGGGTTTAATGCTACTGAAAAACTGGTAGTAGAGAGGCACGCTTTGGTTAGCCACTTACAGAATTAACAAGAGGACGGTTGGTGAACTTTCAGAATTCGTTCTTCCTTGAGAATAGCTGCCCTGAAACCAAAGGTATGGCAGCCTATCGTTGGGAGATTATGCCTCAATTTTTCAAACTGAACTTATGGAAAATAATAAACAGCGGGTGCCAGAGCAAAGGACTCATACTGGGCCCCTCTTAATAAGGGCTTGCAAAATATTGTTTAAAGCTGTCCCGAACGAATCAACGAGCTGTTGCAGGGATACTCACGAGACACTAAAGGAGCATCTCTACACATTTGGATTAGTAGACATTCCAGTATACCGCGGAAGAGAACTAGCAGACACCTGCACACGTGCTGTGCAACTGTACAGCTTTTACATCAATAAGAAGATCTGTGTTTGGGGACTTCTGGCTCGATATGGCCAAAATTCTAGAGTTCATCACACAAGAAGGATGGCTCGAGATCTGGTGTCCTCGAGGAGGCTGTTTGGTACAATGGGCCCAAATAAGTGCTGGGAACTAGCTCTCCCTCCTTGAATAATCCAGATCTAGATTCTTACTGCTCTGTAGGGATAATATTATTGTCTTGGGATTAAACTAGCGGAAGACTAATGATCGGTTATTGTCAAGTCGATTAAAAACGATGTCAGATGCGCTCATTGTCTATTTTAAAAATTAAAATATTTTGGGTCAAAAACATGTACCAATTAAATTGTGTACACATAAAAAAAAGTTAGCGAAGGCCCAGATTTTGATAAATAGAGCAAATCTAAAAGAAATGGTCCAGATCTCGAGCATCAAAACAGCTCTGAAACTGAAAATACTCGCGAGTGGCGTCGCCGTCGTCGTAAGTAGTCATTTTACTTGTACGACATACAAATGGTGATCGTAGAAGCTGCGGTGGCGTTGTCTGTGTCTAGTTAGGAATTGTGGCTTAAGGCCAAATCGTATGATTCACGGAGGCCCAGTGCCAGATACTAGCTGTCTACACCTGGGGCGAATGCACTGACACCCTACGCTTTCGAATAAGTCGTTTAATATTGATGGTGCCTTATTCATTTCGATCTTAAATTAAAGAGCCATCGAAATTGGCAACATTTTGAATCAATTCCAAAAAATTAAAAAAAATTATTTATACCAATGATAACAAGTTGTTTACGGATATGCTCTTCTTCTTCATTAAATTAAGACAATTTTTACGTAAACAATGGTAATGAACTTTTGATTAATTTTATTACCGACATAAAATTGTGGATATTTTAAGCGCTGGATAAAAATAGCCCAGTTGTTCTCTAATGTTCTAATTTCATCTAATTTCACTTTTTTTTGAGCGCGCAAAATTGTCGAGATAAAAGGAAAACGTTTCGATCTAAAGTGATGCATTGTTCGGGAAGAAATTTGATAATCGGCGGTGTATTTTTAAATAAACTCGTTACTTAAAAATTCGCGTAAAATAATAAACGCGCGTAAAAGCGTAAGTTTTATTTAACTAAACAAATAAGGAGGAGTTCAAATAAATTTTCAATCGCCGACAGCACACTTTGATTATTAATTGACGAGTTTTCTTTATCGAGTCGTAAATTATTTTTGACGAGCGGACGAGTTGGGTGTCTTAATTACGAGCAGACCATAACTTAATGTTGTGTAAGGCGATTATAAGTAGTCGCCGAAAATTAATATGGGCATTACAGAATAAGATCTCTAGATATGCATAAACTATAAGATGAAGAAACGGCGCCTTTTCTGTTAGAAAATAGCCTGCACGATGAAACAGAGTTGGAGACGACGGCTTCAGAAATATTTATTTTACTATTTAGCTACTGAGACCTTCTCGAGAATTATTGGGATCGTTTCATTCCTCGTTCCAGTTGCTCGCTCAAATCTGACAAATGACCCTCAGACTGATAGGTGAACTTTCGTTCTATTTCTTGAAATGGCGTAGCTAAACAATTGGGGATCGTATGGGCAGTATCTGGGAGATTCGAAGTAGTTGCCATGCTTCAGTCTTAACTGTACCTATTTGTGAGGGGAAGAATAGGCGATACTGTGGAAAGAGTAATCTGGTGGGGTTATTTGGAGCCGGTTGTTGAGTGCATGGCAAAAGAATTTATTATTAAGAGAATGTTCAATTGTTCAAGACTCATGACTCATGAACGACAAAAATACAGTTGGTACGTAGTGATATTAGACGCGAAATCTCTTAACAAAGCCCGAGATACTCCCCTCCCCTATCTAAACCCATTGCATACGAACAGTTCAGTCCCTCACTTCATTTAAAGTCTGATAATGGGTTCCTTTCGGGTTGGATTTTGCTTTCGTCACACAGAAACAAACTCGTCAAGTAAGTGGGCAAACTCGTCGTTCAGAAACTTCTGTAAGCAGCAGAATTGTCATGAGGGAGGTTTCACTCCTCGTTTTTTCACAGCCCTGGTCTCTAATTCCTCATTCGTTTTCTCATCTTGACCAGAAACTTAAAACAGTTCCAATTAACTGCCCGACCTGCTAGAGATCTCGTTCAACCAGGGCAACGTCCATTTTCGACTTGCTCATTATTTACGGTGACGTGGGAGTTTTCCAGTGCATGATTGTCAAACTATCCAAAATTATCAAAAATTATAAACTAAAAAAAAATCAGTTTTTTTGACCAATTTTGGATTTTTTGTCAAACTTTAACGCGCTCTAGCGCTTAAGCCCTTTGTCTGAAGAAAAAACCTAAGATATATAATTTGTAGGAAATTTGATTTAGTTTATTTTCATATAAAATCACTTTTCTCATAAAGTGCGTAATTTTCGAGTTATAAGCGATAAACAAGTCAAAATAGTGCTTTGGCGGATTTTGAATTTTTTTTTGAACTTTACCGCGCTCTAGAGCCTAAAGCGTTTGTCTGATTTAAAAACCTTTCAAATATAATTTGTAGGGAATTTGATGTAGTTTATTTTTATATAGAGGCGTTTTTCTCATAAAGTGCGTAATTTTCGAGTTATAAGCAATAAACAAGAAAGTACAGTGATTTGGCTGATTTTGAATTTTTTTTAAGTTTAGCGAGCGCTCTAGAGCCTGAACCGTTTGCCCGAGCAAAAAACTCTTCGAATACAATCTGTAGGAAATTTGATGTACTTTACTTTTGTATAGAAGCACTTCTTCCAAAAAGTGTGGAATTTTTAAGTTATAAACAAAAAAATGAGAAAAGTGCAAATCTCATATTTCTCAAGCTTCCCCTCAAATAGCACCATTGAGTTTCACTAAAATATCTCGGTTACACATTGTCACAGCACGACTGTGACTAGCCTCTCGAGTAGGCTGGTTGATGGCTGGCAATTGAGCCATAATTAGGGTTGTGCCACTTATCCCCTCTTCCCCTTCCACACACACACACACACATCTCGTAGTACTTTTGTGCGCAAAAATCAGGGTAGGCGAGGAGAGCAATACATATAATGAAGCCCTACTTTATTTTACAGTAGGTCCACAAATAGTAATTAGTTCTGATAGTAGCTGCACTAGGATCGTAGATATATTTCATGGATGGGCAAGTCATACCCACATGCACAATGATTATTTACCATTCTCCGTTATCGAACGACAGTTAGTAGGCGGCCGCGTGTACAACGGAATGCACCTTTGTTTTTCAGTAATCTGGCGTCAATTCAAAATATGTTGGAGTTTAGTAGTGGTAGTTTCAGATCTCACGAACCGTGGCCTTGTAAAGTTTTGAACTTGAACGGTTATTACAAAAAATTCACTCAACCCATTGGAAGGAAGTTAAACGAGAAATCAAATCATTTTAATTCATTAACAACTGATTAGCGGAAAAAATTTCAAGGTCACAGTCCAGGACATTTAAAGCTATTCCTTCCGTTTGCAACGTCGGTTTGCCCCACTGGGGTTTTTCTTGGCAAGTTGCTAAGGATTGCAATCTACAATGAACCTAGTGTAGAGGATTATCTTGCTATATCTCCTTCTAATTGTGAGGCAGTAATATGGCGAGATAGCGAGTGCTTTATTCAAACCGGTGTTTCCTATATAATATCCTATAACCTGGTAACTTTCAGAGCCGTACAGCAGTATTTATAGTTCCTGTATTTTGGAAAGAAATTGATCAATTCCGTCTTTCAGATACGTGTCTACTTGTCGAGGAAATTCCGGTAAATAAATGGAAGTAAAAAAATCCAGAAACATGTTGTGAGTTTTAAATAATTTTGTTAAAATCGTGAAAATAATTAAAGTCAAATTTTATGTTAAGTTAGAACGCAAGAACAGCTGAAAACTAAAATAATTTTCAGGAAGTAAGTAATACTTAATTGCATCTTGGGGAAAATTATTTTTCGTAACAAATCTCGTTATTAATCTCGCTTTAATTTGAAAAGAGAAAAGTAAAGTTGGGAGTATTGCAACGCTGCTTTTAAAATTTGACATTCGTATTTTAACTCACCTTAATTTCTTTGCTTCTAATAATAAACAATTCGGTACGGCGTGTAATTTATTCGTTTATAAAAAAGGAGCACGTAAAAATATATAAAGTACCCCAAAAATAAACACTTTTTCTTTGAAGCCATCAAAAAATTTGTTTTCTTAATTCCATAAACATGATATTCTTATTGATTCATTTTGATTTTTATTAACTTGTTTTCAATAATATTAAATACGATTAGCGAATAATAACATATTATAAGTACATTTTTTTGAATTTGGGAATTTTCATGGTACAATAATTTGCCTTTTATTTTTGGTTAGTAATGCAGAGAGAGGTTTCTCGTCCGAAATAGCCGTTCCAAATATAAAAAAAATCACGATTAACAAACTTAAAAATGTATTTTTAACCTTGAACACCTGCTATGCAATGCCAATTTCGATCCTTAAGAAACGAAACAGGACTGGATTTGAGCAAATGCAATTTTTGGAGCCGCACGTATAGTCTGCATCCACAAATCTGGTTAATATGCGAATTTACCAAGGAGAAACTCTAGTAATCGGTAGCGATTTATTGGCAATCCTTCAGAATGCAACGCAACGCGTTGAATGAAAATGAGTAGATTCTAATTCTCAAAGTATTCTGAGCCACCTCAACAGATAACACAACATAGTAATGCATAAACTTGCAAGATAATACATAAGATATAGGAAGCACTTTACTTCCTATAAACTTTGACAATTTTTTCCTAAAAGAGGCGTGTATGGTGCTTCAAAGTATTTCGCCGTGATTAGGGGCTAATTTACTAAAAGTTTAACATAACCTATGGCTTGCTGGTATTCTAAAATATGTCGCAAGATTCTAAAGCTGAAGATCTGGCAGGCCAATTTATAGTACCGTTTCATGAATTCAAAAATTTCGAAACTAATCATTTAGAAAGAATTATTGACTAGCAAAACCATTCTTTAATGTATTATCTTTGGAAAGGGATGTGTAATTTCATCATCTGCGTGATTGCTGCTATTTAATTAAATATGCACGTTCTTCTGCTTATAACCAAAACTTGAGATCTATTAATCAGAATTCGACATTTTAGAAACGGGGGCTTCCCTTGTAAGACACAACCTCTTATTTTAGGACTATATTAGGGTCACTAAGTACGAATGGATAACTAAAACAATCATTGGGGGTGTAGAAACTTCTCTATTGTTTTTCAAAATACCTACTCTCCTTCATTTGATTAAACCAATTGGCTTAGCTGTTTTTTCACTACGAAGTAGGCATCTCCAAAACATGTTGTTTAAAAACCGCCCTTGTATTTTGTAATCATTTTGTTGCACCAATTCACTCTATTCTTTTTTGATCGATTGTGCGGAATTCAACGCGAACACATCTGTTTAAAGGCTAAATGTTCAAGCAATATCTTATGTATGCTTGTCATACTAAGTCAACTATCATCCAAAGTCGCAGTAAGTTGATCAGCACACTGTAGTTGAGATAATCTACGTCGAAAATCGTAAAAAATCATGGTATGTAAAAATATACATCAACTGATCAGCCAACCGAACCTAACCTAACCTAACCTAACCTAACCTAGTCTAACCTAACCAAATCTAATCCTTACACTTAGCCAAGTAGAGAAAGCAGATCAGTTCGCCAGGAAAACTTCAAATTGTCGTCTCCTATGGCCCATAAAAACTGTAACATTCGTCTATTATACGTGACAAAGTGGAAAAGCATGCTGTCTTTAGGGCAGAAGTCTAGAAATGATATTTCGTTTTTCTTGAAAGTCTTTTGGCCTAAAACCCACCACGAATATAAACGCAATATCTCCTGCCAGAATTCTTAAGTTCGTCTTACTAGTAGAGTGGCATGAGAACCGATGGACTTTGTGTGATTGCTAGAACGGTGTATAATGGACCGTCACTGTCGATTTTCTGTAACCTCTGTAGAAGCTAAAGTGCAAGAGAGACAACTGGTAGTTGATTTACCGTCCTGTTCGAAGTCGATTTTAAAGCACAGCTTAAGACAAAAGAGCTCTTGACATGTGGCGGTACACAAGAATATGGAGAATTATGTAGGCGAGACACGAGACGAATAACCAATCATGAGGGGCTGGAGCTAAACTAAGGAAGACCTTGTTTCTTCAAAATGTCAAAACCTAATGGTGTGCTACGAGTACCTATGGACTTGTAAGATCGAAGACAAAAAAGGAAAAGATTCTAGCTCCTGACTCAGAGGTATTGAAAAGAGTGGATTATTAGTTCTGCTTAAGATTCAGAGCTCCTAGCTTATGGAACCTAAAGCCCCAATTTCCATTTCCACCCCGTTTGGGATCCGAAAGTTATGATTTTTGCTCATGGTGGAAGTGTAAAAGTTGTGATGGAAATGTTTTCGAATTTCGAAACGTGGCGAATATAATTTTTAATTCGTTTGCTTCTGAATTATTAGACTAGCGAAATCTCCCAGAGTTTTTATAGCTTTATAAATCACGGAAGTTTTGTCTGAAAATAATTTTGCAGAACACAGTAAAATATATCCTTCTATAAATTATATGGTAAATGTAAAAAGAGCGCGATATGTAAACAAAGAGTTGTCCCGCCAAACTGCTTTGCATCTGGTCTAAAACGTTATTTAGTCTAATCTATAAATATAACTATCAATTAATTTAATGAAGTTCAAAATGTCAACAAATCCTTTTGTAGGTAAAGAGAAATTGCTCTATCCAGAAAGGATTTTTTTGGGTATAAAAGGAAAGCGTAAGTTTAGAAGTGAAGATGGAAAAAAAGTTGGCGAATTCAATTACTATAAGTTTCGATCGAGTAGAGTTAAAAAATTGAATCGAATTTCGATTAATTAATTAAAAAAAGAAGTATCCGAAACAGTTTATAAAAAATCGAGCACTCTCCTCACTAACAAACGTGTCTTGAGATATTTCCAGAATCCTAAAAATAACTAAACCGACCAGCAACTTATAAGTCGACTTGAAACAGGAAAATTATAATTTCATAATATTGAACTTTCCGAAACTACTTGTCGAGTTACTTTGGACTTCTAATAATAAACCCTTCGTTAAACTTTTCCTAAACGCATAAAAAAATCGAAACTAATTAGAAATAATAAATAGTTTGCGAAAAAAAATTAGTTCAAACACGTTTATTAGCAAAAATAATAAATTGTGTTCTAATATTTTTTTTAGAACGCCAACTTGATATTTTTTAAGTTTGTTTGCGTATTGGCCCCCTTTTTTTATTTTATTAAACTCAAGCGCCAATAAGTCAATGACCACACAAAAAATCTTTATTAGCAATTTTTGTGGAAAATAAAAAAAAATTCTCTTATTTAGTAGCGAAAAACACTTTTCTTCACTTCCATCAACACTTGGTTATGTAAAGGATAGTCCACTTTATAAAACACACATGGTATATTGTAGACCATTGCGTAATTTTAAAGCTCCGATACATAATTTTCCAAGGGGTACTTGGTTGAACGACTCAAGTTATAAAAAGTGCGCAATTACGCTTTTTTTCTCATTTAATTAACTACTGCGCGATTAGTTGCCTCTTTCATTGTTTAAATTAATTTTAATTGCGAATCAAGCTTTACACTGCAAAGCACGAATAGTTGGAGAGTGCATCCATCTCGATTGTAAATAAATATAAATTTAAAATAACTTCTATGATGAGTAGAGGAATTTATAGATCATTGGGATTTCATTGAGGTACTTCAACTACGTGAGTTTCGAAATTAATGTTCTGATAAACTTTTCGTACTATTTTCTTATTTTCCGACCTCTTTCTTAGGTATTTTGAATCTTTATTATGTAACGATTAAAAAACGTATAAAGTTTTGTGGGGTTAAAACAACCCGTTTTCAAGATATTGCCATTTCTGTTTTAAACTCATGCCAATGAGCACGAATGTGTTAAAAACTGAGTTTTCTTGACTTTTTTTATTTGTAACGTCCTGTATATTTTGATTCTTTAGTACGTAAAGATTATAAATTATATAAGGTTTTGTAGGGTTAAAACAACCTATTCTCAAGTTACTGCCACTTCTATTTTAAACTCATTTAAATGAGCACGAACGTGTTAAAAACTGAGTTCTCTTGACTTTTTTATTCGTAACGCCCTGTATATTTTTGCTTATTTTAATTCTTTATTACCCAAAGATTAAAAATCATATAAGGTTTTGTGGGGTTAAAACAACCCGTTCTCAAGTTATTGACGTCTATTTTAAACTCATGGTGATGAGCATCCGTATCATCAAAATTCGAAATATACAGGGTGTAGTGTAAAAGCACTACTTTCTTATTTTTGTTATTTTAAAGTTTACGTAGCAACCCTTATTTTTTTAAGCTTGTTAGGTTTGGTTGCCAATTTCGAGTAATAAAGTATTGTATATTTGGAGATGATATTCCACTTCTGTTTTTTGTAATCGTAATTTAATTGTTAATGAAATGAGTTTCGAAATAAATGGTAGGAAATATAAAATTTTTCTTTAAAAAATTGCGCTTTGATGTGCGATTTGCAATTATGACGTGGCGATCTAAATACATAAGTAATTTCATATGAATTTCTTGGCAGATACTTAATTATTTTAAGTTACTTTACTATTAAAACATGTGCTTTGAAGGCTGTTACGGTGCATTACACTCTCAATTTGAATTACAATTTTGTTGTCGATTAAAATAAATCAATGATGTGTGCATTTTGATGTAAATTTTCATTTCCACTATAAGCATTGTTGATTTTATAATTTAATAGATCACGACCACAAGGTTGTGTTAAGCAACCGCCTTAAAGTAATCCGGATCGAAGGACCAAGCGATTTGAAACTTAAAAAAATAAATGGTTTAGTACAAAGGTAAAAATGTATTGTATGCATAATATATGAAGAGCAAGATGCCTGTGAAGTGTTAGTATCGCTTTCTCACAACGCCATATAAAGATGTCTCTTTATTTGGACAATTAAAAAATTAAAATGCGCGATATTCAATAGAAATGTATTGGACGAAGTATGCGATATTTGCTATTGAACTCTATAAAATACAAACAATTGTAGAAATTCCTTATTTATGTACTTGAATAATTTTATATATTGTTATACTCATTTACAAACTTGTTTTTTTTGTAATTTTATTTGTTGTAAGTGACCGTAGTAATTTATAAATTTACAAAAAGGCTTTGTCAAGGACGAAACGGAATTAAATTTAAGAGGTTCGATTGTTAAATTCTTCTTAACCTGGATTAAATTTGTTTTCGAAATAGAATGAGGTCGCTCAAGGATTTGTATTAGGTTCTCTATTATTTTCAAAACAATTTTTTTCTCAAAACAATTGGTCATTTTATTTACGAGTTAACCACCTGAATATCAAGCAACTTTTAATTTTTATTCTCATCGTTTCTATATAATAATTTCACAAAATATTCAAATCGACGCCTTGGAATTCGTTCCAAAAATTATAATAATTTTTTTATTATGTTAATTCGTGTAACTAGAGGCATAACGTTATAAAGGGCGCACACGTATTTTGATTATATATTTTCCAACAGTTCCCGATTTAATTCTGCGGTTACAGTCACATTTCTAACTATAGATTTATGTGAGTCAGGAATTAGAATTGTTTTTCAAGTAGCAGCAAACGATCCAAGTTGATTGTTTGGTGCATTATTTGATCATTGTTTAATTCAAGTTTACTTACATAACGATTTAATTTTAAAATAATCATTTGAATAATATCACCAATACAGAATTTAAAAAAATAAACAAAAATATAAGAAATTGGCAGTTAAATATATTATGTCAATGTTTTCAACTTAAGATTAAGTTCGATCATAGTTGTTAACCGCTCTTCTCAACTGTATCTCTGCAGGGGGATTTTCTTATTGGGCTTGGTTATGACTACTGTATTAGAACTGAAAAATTCAATTTCTAATCTGACCACAAAAACGGAACAGCAAGGTATTGGTCAAAATTCGAGAGGGTTGAGAGGGGGCTAGTCTGTTATTCCCCATCATCGTTACTTGAAGTATATCCTCAAAGCGTAAAAAAAGGAAGTATCGACTGTAAAAGATTTCTAAAGAGCGTGGCCTAAGGGAGGGGGTAAAAATAATTATTTCTTTACTCGAAATAGATGACGTCCTCAGGAACGGTTTAAGCAATATACGTGAAATTTGGTGTATGGATTTTGGACGATACACGAATGGAATCGCAAACGGTGGGAGGTAACTGTATCTCTAATTTTCGCTATAGTTTAATCTCTCTTAGGTACGGTCCTGTAGTGTGTAGTAAATTGTTAATTGGTTGTGTCTTGTGCTACATAGCCTTTTTTTGGTAAAACATGAAAGCTTTGTTGACAAGATTCGCAACCGCAGTTTTCTTATTTACGGCACCGTCCAAACATGATTAGACATTTAGGGGTATTACTGTAAAGGCTAAGATACTACTAGTTTCGCTTTTGCGTGCGAAGCAGGGAAAGCTGTTTAGAAAAAAAATTAAAAGTTTTTTAATATAATTTTTAATTACTTATTTCATAAGAAATTGGGAGTTTCATTTTTATTTTTAGGCGCTCCGGATAGTGGCTGTATTCAAAATTCAAAAATTAGGTAAATGAACTAAAGAAACTAATTAAATGTGTAGGTAACTAATTTAATTAAATCATAATGAATTGGATTGTTTTAAGCAACGATATTGTGAAAATAGAACACACCACGTCAATGTGCCCTAAAGCCTAAACCGTTCGTTTGACAAAAGAAACAATAAAACTGAATTTGTAGGGAATTTAATTTAGTTTACTTTTGTATAGGAACGCTTTTCTCTAAAAGTGCGTAGTTTTCGAGTTATAAGGGAGAAACTAAAAAATAATAGTTTCTAGCCGGTTTTGAAACTTTTGTCATAATTTAACGCATTCTTGCGCCTAAGCCGTTTGTCTGGGCCAAAACACGTGAAATACATAATTTGTATAAAATTGAATGTAGTTTATTTTTGTGTAGAAAGGATTTTTTCTAAAAGTGCGTAATTTTCGAGTTATATGCGAAAAGCTAAAAAAAGCACAGTTTTTTGGCAGGTTTAGAATTTTTGTCAAACTTTAACGCGTTGTAGCGCCTAAACTGCTCGCATATCAAAAAAACCTAATGGACATTAGTTATAAAAAATTTAACGTAGTTTATTTTTGTATAGAAACATTTTTCCAGAAAAGTGCGTAGTTTGCAGGTTATAAACAAGAAACTAGGAAGTTAGCATTTTTTGCCGTTCGCTCCCTGCAGAGTTGTACTACTTCAGGAGCGGACCGTTAACTTTGGAGGCCCTAGGTTAACACTGTTTGGTGGCAAAATTTTTTGATTGTTCAAGGTCAAATGAAGTTCAATAATTTTAGTAGTGATTGATAGTCTTTCCAAAAAAGATGTTTCGCAAAAATAAAGTAGGAAAATTAAAAATTAAATTATTCTGTTATTTCAGATGTTTCTGAAACATTTAGTAGATACCTTTTATAGTAACATTTACAATGATTTCTTATCATCTCATGGCTGAAAAATGCAACGCCTATTAGATTTCCTATCGGAACTTTCCTGTGGGATGAAATTTCAAAATTTTAGACCTTTGTTTTAGAATCTTGGTTTGTTTGATTGGACGGAGCTCTGGGCTGCAGCTCATAAAGCCCATACCTAAATCCACCCTCTGTACCACTCTTAAAAGTACGTTGCGAATTAGGATTTTATCGTATTCTTTCTCAAATTGCCATTAGAAATGAAATTAGGAGGGCGACTTCTACTACTAAATGTGATATAGGTATTTGACATTATTTTTTGACTTCTGAATTGTGATCCTATAAGCTAATGTACATCAATGGAAAGTAATACCATTAATACCTATTTGGCTTTAAGATGCAATTAATATCAAAAATGAATAAATTGAAAAATGTCGCAAAATTTTTTTCAGTGAAAACGTCGAATTTAAGGAGGTAGGGGCCTGGGAGGGTTGACGGCTTGGGAGAGTTTTATAATTTTGTTTTATTTGGTTCCAGGTGGGAATTAGTTCTCGTTACACTCTACTCTAAACCTAATAAATACATGTGTTATGTTTATGTGTAATAATCTTTAGGCACCTACTCGAAAACTTTCCAAAATTTCGGGAGTTTATATATATTTTCTAAATACGTTATTTTGTTTCTCATTTTTTGAGCCAAAAAATTTATATAAATGGAAAAATAATTTTTTTTAAAGGCGTAACAACGTATTATCATTATACAGTGCGTCCAAAAGGTATTATAAGTGCGTTAATGGCATCCCTCCTACCTGCGAGTCGAGTCAAAAACTGTGCCAAATTTGAAATCGATCAGATTTCAGGCAAGTTTCAAGGCAGACTTCATTCCATAAATGGACTAGATCGATTGGGAAGGTCTCAGAACTGAGCCTTTTGCACCCCAAGCCACCCAATGACATTGGTTCTTTACCCATCGGTATGGTAAAGCAAATATTTCTAAGCAGGAAGAACGTATGTACTCTAAGCTTTTCAAAAAGAAAATTCGTTGTTTTACTTGTTTTCAACGCTCTCATTTAGGATAGAAATGGAAGATTTTAGGCCGAAAAGTTCAAATTAGTTCTTGTCTGATGAAAAACCAATTTAATTAGAGAAGTAGCAAAGTTTTCGAATGCTCGGAAAGGACGAAATGTCTTAAATTAAGCAAGGTAAAACTAAAAATTCCATTAACCATACAGGGACGAACGTATTATTTGTAATCCTAAAAGCTTTATACTCACGAGCAGTGATGGGAAATTTTTTAAAAACAACATTCAGTTACATGACCATATGTACGAAACAATTAATACTTATTCATGAGACAATAAGGATTATATTGAGGTCACGTGATATGTTTTAAATGGCCTGAAGTTTGATCAAGTATAGATTTGTAAAAGCAAGTTTGCACTTTTAGGTAATGAGTATAAAAACTGGCACAAGACGTCTTACAGAGTTTCGAATTCGCAGGAGACCTATGCGAGTGAGTTTTTCGTTTAAATGTCAATCACGTTCGATATGCCATCATCTTTTTCCCATTTATAACATTTATTTGAGATAGACAAAGGTAAAATCAGTTACAGGATAAAACCGTTTTGTAACTAATTTTAAAATTCCATGGCGACTTTTAATATGGTCGCTGATTCTTCGTGATCGGAATTAAATGTATGGTTTATTATTGTTTTCATCTTATATAGAGGTCAATACCAATTTGAGTTAACTTAAACTACATATTATTACAAAAAGAACCGTTCTATCGGAAATATATTATTTTTATTTTTTTTCCGTCACCATAAATAAGAAAAGGAGTAGTAAATTAAACAATTCGGGTGGTCCTCTGGGTGTGTTTCAGTTTACAGATGAAATTGTCGCGGTATTGGATCGCGTTAAGTGCGGTAGATCGAATTATCAAAGCGGCAAAACAAGTACCTTCATAAACTTTAGCACGCGGTACTTTTTGACGTCACCCAAAGAGGAAAAAAAAGAGAAGAACGTCCAATCGTGTTTGTAATTCATCACACATAACGCATGGTGGTTGGCAAAACTGCCAAATACAGTTCGCACGAGGAAACCTGATACAAGTCCCGTTTCCAACTTTGATAGTCGATACGTCTTTTGCGAACAATTTTTTCATCTTTCCACGAGCCTTAAAAACGATACGAACTACAAGTTACGCGTTAAATGTTTTATTGCGGGATGGAGAAGTGGATTATTTATTTACATTTTAATTTACAACGTTTTACAGAAGCGAAATCATGAAATATTTACCCGAGCGTCTCCATTTTTCTATTCTAACAGAGACATCAACTCGGCGACGCAATTGGCGCTTTCCAGTTGAATTTAATTTCTTCTCGGAGTAGTTTCGAACTTTTTTTTTCGAAAAACTTGTCTCGAGGGAAACTTTTAGAGCAGTTGAAGTTGAAATTAACGAAACGATCGACGTCTTCAATTTTTATTATTCAACTATTTCGTCTTACTTATATAACTTTCGTATTAAAATAAGAATAAAATTGTACATTTAATCTAAACTTTCCCACTATTGCAGTTTGAACAGGAAGGTAATTCAATGGAGACTCTGTCTTATTGTTTCTATTATCAGTTTATCCTTAGCATACTTCGTGTCTGCGTTTGTGCGATACTTATGGGTTTAAATATCAGCAAATTGCATAAAAGGAGATTTCGAATTTTTCTTTATTAAAAAAAAATCGAGACAACGCCAACCACGCCATACAAATACGAGTTGGCTTGAGTACCCACCAAATTAAAATTCCAGGACAGTTTTCCTTTGAATTTTTATGGGAAATTTTTACTTTTTAAATTGGGCGTGTGGATTGGAAAGCGTATTTTTGCGCCGATAGCCGCTTTTTAAAAGTTAAATTGATTATTAGTTGTTGGCAACGAAAAAAACACCAAAACTTCAACCTTCGATTAGTTTGAACGTCTGAACTCTATTAATGGCGATTTTTATTCATTTACGAATTGTACGTGCTACAATGAAAGAGCCGTTACCCTTCATTTTCCAATTATATTTTTCTTTAAGTTGCTAAAACGTTTTGGCCCATGCCGCTAAAGGACAGTGACAGCATTTTTGTCTAACTGCTCTGAGTCCTCGCCTTCGATTTTTGAAAAAGTTCTACAAGTTGAGAACGTTGCGACTTACTGTGCCTCCGTAGAATTAACTTACAAAAGGGCTCAACGTTTAGTTTAGTTTGGAAAAACAGTTGGCAATAGCGAATTTTGCAGTTTCTTCCAAAACTGTTTAGTGTACGACGTGTTGCCTATCTTGCACTGCATGAAATCTTAAAAGTGCAGCACCTAGTATCTTTGCTGTATACTGCCTGTTTTCTGTATAGTGTAGAGGATCTGTACGAGAATAACCTCATTTTGAACCTATATGTGAAGTAAAACGCTTCTAAAAGGAACGAACCTACCGTAAAGGTATGATTTCGCTGAAGCAGTTTGATGACGGCCGTTGGACGAGACCGTCGACGGTTGTGTTTGAGTGGCTTGTTTAAAAGCCTGTCTTGGTTGTATTTCAGAGTAAATTCCGTAAGCCGGGCCTGCGGAGAATCATTTTCGGATACTCGTAAAACAGAACTAGTGGAACCTCATCCAAAATACCTTACATGCCATAAGTGTCCGAGGAGACCCTACATGTAGATGCAAGCCTTTGAGGCATTGAGACAGTCTACCATGGGTCTAATCAGTAGATATTGTACTAGAAATCCATCCGAGGAGACTTGTAGCCTTTTTCCAGGAGACAGGACTTATAGACGAACCTATAACATAACTGACATCGTACAAAAAGTCGACGCAAGGGACCTTTCGAAAGCGACCCTGGAGGAACAGAAAAGAAACGAATTTTTACACAGTGTTCAGGCGACGCAACTAGTACAAGTAAGGTTGTATTTGGAAACAATAGAACGTTACTAGTTGTAACAGCCCGCAACTAGCGGCTCGAGGATGATTATAAGAAAATAAGAAATATAAAGAAAGGCGAGCATCATCAAATAGTTCCACCGACACGGTCGAAGATGCTTGCCATAATTTATTAGGCCTCATTCAATGGGTCTTGCGTATTTTTTGCCACGAGGACTGACATGGCCAGTAGGTGTTATGAGGATCCAGAGACCACCTTAAGGACTGTCTGAGAACTTATGGATTGGCTTCACTGAACCACTATTGAGCAGTATCAGAGGATGTAGATGGAAAAACTATCGAGAACCTCGAAATGCGCAAATCATTTATTTGATGAGTTCGTGTATAGAAAATTGGGTTGCCTAGATCGGAGAGGACCGAAGCGGAATAACTCGGAACATTAGTTTAACGGAGTAAATGAGATAAGGTCGACCGCTCTCCTAGTTGGCTAACTACATTCTTCACTTACTTGTGCTTATGAGGTGATTTTCAAAAGTACAGCTGAAGAGGATGGTAAAGAACGGCAGTTTTAAATTCCCAAATAAATAAAGTTTTTTTTTGGCTTTTTTAGAAAAGTTCGAGAAATTTATAAAAAGAAAGTATCCATCTCGACGATTTGGCAACAAGTTAATTTTGTTAAGATTTCCCAAAAATACCCACAAAACGAAACGTCGAGTCAAAACAAAACGATTTACCTCGTCAAAAGTGGTTCCACCCAAATATTCATTCACCAGTTCTCCAATAATCAAATTTTTGAACAACAAAAAAGTGTTGAAACAAGGATAAGTGTCATTATTTTTTCATTATTTATAACGGATCGAACAATAACTAAGGATAATGTACGACTAAGCATGTGCTAAATAGTGGCTTGAAACAACAGTTTATTTAAACCGCCAAGCAGTCTGCTGTTTTCCATTTTAACCAGCTGATTTTTATACGGAATGTATTCGCCATCTTTATTTAACTTTTATCATCCTTATAAGACGACGAGAAAAAGACGTTTTATTCTCATACAAATGCAACAATTTAATTAATTCTTATTATTCTTAATGCGTTCAATGTTAAGATACTTTTGTCTAATGTTTAATGTTGGTGTAGTGTTGGTAAAACAGGTGCGCTTATTATTGGAATTTTTAGTATGCGAACAATACTCATTTAACTTTAACTCATATTAACCGATCTCTAATTATTAAATATTTATGTAATTCTTCAATTATGACTTGTTTAATAATAGACACAAACTCAAATGCAATTTTAACATTCCACATGTTTATTGTGTTTACAGACTGCTAGCTTTACTAACTTGATTTATAAATGGACAGAAATAAGTAATCCAGTCTGAATTTTTATGACGTTTTCAAAATAAATTGCGTGTGACTTTTTAAATAATTACACACCCTTCCCATCTCTTCCAGTTGGTGCGCCTCTGAGGCACACAGTGGAAGTGATATATAGTTACTTCAAGGAACGTTGTCAGCCTGTTTGGATGGGCCCTTTCTAAACCTCTATGTTGTGCAAGGTATGGACAATATTGACATTGGACATAGTACATGTGTTCAGAGGATTCCTCATTTTCTCTACAACTCCCACTTGTATGGTTCTCTCTTGTGAAACGTCTTGTAACTGAAATGGCCCATTTCAAGTTCTAATAGGCTATCCGACGTTTATCATTTTGGTTACTTTCGCCACCTTAAGCTATTCAGAAAGGGCAAATGGCAAAGATTTACCTTCAGCAGCCTGTTAGGAATTTTTTTAAATGACTGGAGTTTTGCTTTTTTTTAAAAATCCACATAGAGTGGATAGTACCTACTGTTAAAGCTGTTCTGCACAGTTCTTGCAAATTTTGAACTTTGACGAGCATATGCAGCTCAGTAGATGTTCATTCAAAAACAGATAATTCACAACAGTAAAGCTGCCTTTCTCTGCCTCTGGTCTTCTGTTGGAGTGCATAGAGCTGCTGAATCAGATATCCGAAAACAATGTTTTTATACTTCTGTTCTGTTGGGTCAAAGGACATTAAGGAAATGAGGGTAACAATAAAGCAGGCGAGCTGGCCAAGAAAGGTTCAAACAGCCTTTCCTATGGCCCTGAGCCAATCATCAAATCATCTGTAACTACTGTTAATACTCCCCTTTTGCCATCAATTATAGACTGAAAGATGGACAAGAAACGTAAGTTGCAGCCAAAGCAAAAGAGCTTTATCGGCTCCTTCTAAAAGTGCTGGCAAAATCCTGTCTACTAATCTACGAACAATTGCAGGGACACTCACGGGACACTGTGGATTACACAAATATTTCCACACACTGATGGGCTTGTTCGCATCCACAACATATGTCGTGGATGCAAACTAGAAAACAAAATGGTGGAACACGGGCTTTGTAACGTGTTGGGGAACTTCTGTCTCGACATGGCTATTATAAGCACTACCCCTCCAGCCAGAATCCTGCAGTTCATTCTACACGTAGAATGGCTCGAGATCTGATTAAAGGAATTACGATGGGTTCGATTAAGTGTCCTAAATGCAGGGAGCTAGCTCCCCCTCTGTAATTGATACATATCCCGAATTCACAACAGCTTCGCCGAAAAAGCGACTGTTTGGTGTGATTTGTCGGCAATTGAAGCTATTTGACTTCACTTTGAATTTTTAAAATACAATCCTGGACAAAATTAACGCACCACAATTTCTAGGTTACTATTCGTCTTGGTAGTGGGTTTTGTATCTCTTCTGACCTTCTCAAGCACATATTGTCACAAAATCTATTGTTTAAAAATTAGAATTTTCAATTAAAGTTATTTTCCGACCGTGTGCTTGTTAAAGGTGGCAGCATTAACTGGGGAGCCTCGAAAAGGGTGGATTTTGGCTCTTTTTTCTGTTTTTCGCTCGTAACTCAAAAACTACGTTTTTTATGAGAAAAGTTCTTCTATACAACAATAAAATAAATTCAATTTTCTACAAATAATATCTCATAAGTTTTTTTCTTTGGGTAAACGATGTAGGCGCTAGAGCGCGTTAAAGTTAAAAAAAACCTTCCAAAATCGGCTCCAAAATTTTTTATCGCCTATAACTCGAAAACTAGGCACTTTATGAGAAAAGTTCTTTTACACAAAAATAAAACAGATTAAGTTTCCTACAAATGATATATATCTTAAGGTTTTTTCCTCAGGTAAACGATTTAAGCGCTAGCGCGCGTTAAAGTTAAATAAACTTTCAAAATTGGCCCCAAAATTTATTAGTGCTCGTAACTCGAAAACTACGCCCTTTAAGAGGAAAGCGTTTCTATACAAAAATAAAGTACATTCAATTTCCTACAAAATATGCCTCTTAAGTTTTTTCCTCGGAATAGCGATTTAGGCGCTAGCGCGCGTTAAAAGTTAAGAAAACTTCCAAAACAACCCCAAATTTTTTTATCGCTCATAACTCGAAAACTACGCCCTTTAAGAGGAAAGCGTTTCTATACAAAAATAAAGTACATTCAATTTCCTACAAAATATGCCTCTTAAGTTTTTTCCTCGGAATAGCGATTTGGCGCTAGCGCGCGTTAAAAGTTAAGAAAACTTCCAAAACAACCCCAAATTTTTTTATCGCTCATAACTCGAAAACTACGCCCTTTAAGAGGAAAGCGTTCCTATACAAAAATAAAGTACATTCAATTTCCTACAAAATATGCCTCTTAAGTTTTTTCCTCGGAATAGCGATTTAGGCGCTAGCGCGCGTTAAAAGTTAAGAAAACTTCCAAAATCAACCCCAATTTTTTTTATCGCTCATAACTCGAAAACTACGCCCTTTAAGAGGAAAGCGTTTCTATACAAAAATAAAGTACATTCAATTTCCTACAAAATATGCCTCTTAAGTTTTTTCCTCGGAATAGCGATTTAGGCGCTAGCGCGCGTTAAAAGTTAAGAAAACTTCCAAAATCAACCCCAATTTTTTTTATCGCTCATAACTCGAAAACTACGCCTTTTAAGAGGAAAGCGTTTCTATACAAAAATAAAGTACATTCAATTTCCTACAAAATGTGCCTCTTAAGTTTTTTCCTCGGAATAGCGATTTAGGCGCTAGCGCGCGTTAAAAGTTAAGACAACTTCCAAAATCAACCCCAATTTTTTTTATCGCTCATAACTCGAAAACTACGCCTTTTAAGAGGAAAGCGTTTCTATACAAAAATAAAGTACATTCAATTTCCTACAAAATATGCCTCTTAAGTTTTTTCCTCGGAATAGCGATTTAGGCGCTAGCGCGCGTTAAAAGTTAAGAAAACTTCCAAAATCAACCCCAATTTTTTTTATCGCTCATAACTCGAAAACTACGCCCTTTAAGAGGAAAGCGTTTCTATACAAAAATAAAGTACATTCAATTTCCTACAAAATATGCCTCTTAAGTTTTTTCCTCGGAATAGCGATTTAGGCACTAGAGCGCGTTAAAAGTTAAGAAAACTTCCAAAATCAACCCCAATTTTTTTTATCGCTCATAACTCGAAAACTACGCCTTTTAAGAGGAAAGCGTTTCTATACAAAAATAAAGTACATTCAATTTCCTACAAAATATGCCTCTTAAGTTTTTTCCTCGGAATAGCGATTTAGGCGCTAGCGCGCGTTAAAAGTTAAGACAACTTCCAAAATCAACCCAAATTTTTTTTATCGCTCATAACTCGAAAACTACGCCCTTTAAGAGGAAATTTTCAAAAAAACTTTTCTTTGTTTATCGCTTATAACTCGAAGACTATAGACACTTTTAGTGAACAGGAATTCTATACAAAAATAAGGCACGTTCAATTTCCTACAAATTATGTTTCTTACATTTTTTCCCTCAAACAAACAGTTTAGGTGCTAGAGCGCGTGAAATTTTTTTAACAAAAAAATTGTTTTTTTTGTGTAGAGCAGAGGATGGCTTATACGATGTTAATATTGCAGGGTCCATTGTTTTTAATTTTTGTTTGTTTTTACTTTTCACGAGTAGTTAAGAAAAAAAACCTCAAAAAATCGGTTGATCGATCTAGCAGGTTCTTCAGAAACTACCCAAAGCGCACACCTAATTGATAAAATTTGCATCTAAATTACATGACTAAATATAGGACGACCTTAGAAATTAATCACCAATCAACCAAGAAAGAAGACGACAAATTTGTACTTAATTAAGTAACTAATTGTTAATATATATAACGTCTCATCCACTAAGGTTGTATCGCTTAATTAACTATAAATAATTGAAGAATGCAACAGAGCTAACTAGGTAAATGCATCGATTGCTTAATCGTTAATACTAGAACAATGACGAAGAAGAGAATGAGTCTATTAATTTTTTGTTTCTACTTTTTCCCTCATAACGTTCTACGAGTTCCCATTAACAATAAGCAGTAACAAAATTGAGATAAACTTTTAAGAAGTTTATTTATTTCTGTCAGCATCTATCAATCGGCAATATTTTTCCTGACTTGTACTTAAGAAGTGCTAAGTGGCCAGAGGGTGGTATAATGATGTGTGTCAGGGCAGCAGTTGGCAACGAAGCCAGACACCCCAAAATAGAAGCAAATTATTATAGTCGCAATACCAAACAGTCTACACTACCAAGTTGCTCACGTTCGTTCGTTCGTGTATATTATGTTGTGTGTATATTTACAGAAAAAGTTTTTTGATTTTCTGATTCACTCACGTGTGTTGAGGATTATCTTAAACTCATCTTAGTCACACTACCCATTAAGCATTACAAACTTTTATTATTAAAAAAAAACGAAACTTATTTATAGACGACGAAAAAAGTGAAGTTCCCATTAGAATTATTTTTATCAATTTCAAAGTTATTTTAAAAGTCACCAACGTTAGGATAGATTAGTATCAAATTAGCTTTGTTTGTTACTCCTCTCCAGATCTATCCTAACGGGACGCTCTTGAAATTTATTTTCTGTGGTGGAACCTCGCGTTATTGTACGCAGGTCCTGAGATATGTAAAGCGAGAAAAATTTATTTCTAGCCAAGAAGTAATCGAGACGTGACTTGTCATAAACCTATTCAGCTTTCAGCAACACGTTTCAAGTTTCTGAAACACTAAACGAATCGATTGCCAACCCATGGATGATTAGTGTTGCAGTTCGGTCGAAACGGTTTGGCGAGAAACAACTGCAATACTGTTTTTGATTTAAAAATGATACTTTTCATGAGTACCTTAGCGAATAAATTAAAAAAGAATGCCAGTTAGTCTGTGTAATATATTTTTGAATTATACGTACACTTTGAATTATAAAAAAAGAAACTAATATATTCAATATACCAAAAATAAAGTCAGACTTCTGCCTTACAGTTGGCAATATCAAGTTGAAGATGATTCAGATATAATTTATATTATATTTTTTTCTATATTCAAATATCTCTACAGACATTTTTATTACTTTTTTAAAACTTTTAATAGTTTTACATAGTTTTGGCAAGTAAATAACAATTTTTAGTTACTAATAATGAGTATTGGAATTATTTAAGAAATTTTTATAACATATTAAGTTCAGTCACCTATTATTATTGAGTATTTCGCTTAAATAATATAAGAAAGTTTGTTTCAGAAACGCTCGACCCAAGTTCACTCTGAGGATGAAAGCGATTATCCGAGAGTCGGCATGGCGTGCAATGGATTTCTCGCTCAGCTTTTACGAAGATAGTAGAGGTAGGTTTATATTTGAAAACAGAGAAGTTGAATTGCCTCCCAATTGGAGCAGGTAGAAGCCTTCTGAGCCATTCCGAATTGTCTCCTGAGTCATTCGGAATTGCCACACACGTCAGTTTTACCTGAGCTACATTACGCGCATTAAAGCATTTCCATGTTTTCTTAATTTATTAACATTATGCACATCTGACCTCCGGTTTTTATATTGGAAATTAATTTTCTCAACAAGAAGGACTTTTTGCAAAGAATGGCATTTTGTCGTAAAAACACTAATGAAGCTTATTTCCTCTCTTGTCAACTTTATCTCGGGACACACTGTATAGCTTCTATCTTTAATTTTTTAAATAGCGTTTTTAATAATTTTTTCGATTATAATAACATTATGAATAAATCGTTAAAAACGGCATTAAAGAAAGAACCATCAAAGTAAGATAAAAATTCAATTATTCAATACCTACAAGTTGTGCGAGATCTTGATTTGCTATGGAGCTTTTGGTCTTAATTTGGGAAATCTAAATTACTGAAATTAAAAAAAAAACTTTCCTAATTTAATATTTAACGCAAAAACTAATTTAATAGGCTGTTGTATGCTATTGAACTAACGAAATATTGTAGAATAGAGAAAAACGGCCGATGTGGCCATAACGTGACTTTTTCGTGCGCGTTGAAGCTAATCTTACAAGCTCTCAAAATTAGAAAAAGATACCGAAAGGAGTACCAAGCAATAGCATGCTCAAAATCTCTTCCTCATTTTGGAAATATCAAATTATACGGGGTGTTCTATTTGAAATAGGAGAGCTAATCTCAATTTGGCTAATTTACGGTTTACTATTTTTTTTGTTTTGTTTAAGTTTTTCTCTTTTAACTTCAAAACTACACACTTTTTGAGAGAAGTGCTTATATACAAAAATAAACTACATCAAATTCCCTACAAATTGTATTCGGAAGCTTTTTTTGCTCAGGCAAACGGTTTAGGCACTAAGTATGACAAAAATTTTGAAAATCGGTCAAAAGACTGTTTTTTTTCTTGTTTATCGCTTATTACCTATAACTCGATAATTACGCACTTTATGAGTAAAGTATTTTTATATAAAAATAAACTACATCAAATTTCCTATAAATAGTATTAAGAAGGTTATTTGCTCAGGCAAACGGTTTAGGCACTAGAGCGCGTTAAAGTATGAAAGAAATTTCAAAATCGGCCAAGTCTAGTATTGTATCTAGTGTAGTGTAGTATCTAGCGTTGAAGTCTAGTATAGGGTGGGTTTTGGGTCGAACAAAACCAAAGGGGCACGAAAAATTTATAAAGTTGCTTTTTTGTGTAGAATATTGTGGAAGATGCCTTTGAAGTCCGACGGCTACCCTTTATCGATGAAATTTTGTTAAAGGGGTTGAAAGTATGTTTCATCAAAATCGTTTCAAGAGTTTTTGTTGTAAAGCGTTACAAGCTCGTAGATACAGACTTTTTCAAAAATTTTACCAAATTAAATTTAGCTTCTAGGTGGGACAAAATCAAACAACAATGACTAACTGACACGATTAAGGACAACTTAACTTGGAGGACAATATAAAATATAAACGATTTAATGAGATTTTCATTTCGATAAATTTGTTTATACTCGTAAACATACACCTTTTTGGTAGAAAACAGTCTTAAGCGGCTTGTGGTTTATTCGTTATTACGAAAGGTAATATCGGTTTAGATTAGTTGTTTATTGCGTATTTTTTAAGCAAGTCACTTTTGATTTTTTAAACTTCGCCAAAAAGGAAAAAGGTGCTGGGCTACTAGGTGGGACTCACGAAATTGCGTGGGTAA